>CM073576.1:21482562-22806951 GCA_037074715.1 Magnolia kwangsiensis
GGCACAAGGAAGGGGGAAAAAAAGAAAGAAGAGGAATAGGGTGCAAGCTGGATGATGAAAAGTTATATAATCAAGTAAATTGGACATTTTTAGATTACATGCTAGTTAGATTGGGATGCATGCTAGCAAGAGTGGAGGAGATAGATGAAGAATGTATTATAATGACAAGGTTTTTGGTGTTGCTTTCCCCTCCATTCGTACGGGTAGCTAAGGAGCTAAGCAAGATGCTAGACAAGGGACAGGAGTTTGGATTGATCATAGGCTTTCAAGTGACAGATCTGTAGCCATCGATTTCCCATCTCTAGTTTACCGATAATACCATATCTTTTAGGGATGCAAAGGTGGAAACGATAGACAATTTGAAGAAACTAGTGAGGTGGTTTCGCGATTGAGGATTAATAGTTCAAAAAGTGCACCATTTGGGGTTTTACTTCTACCAACAAAGCAGTGTTTTAAATAGCAGTAGCGTGATACGTAGTGCTCAGCCTTCTATAATGTGTAGCGTAAATACGTAGCGTGTAGCGTAAGCTACACGATACTTCTATTTTTTAATTTAAAAATAGAACAAATATAATAAATAGTGAAAAAAAGGGAAAAAATATATATATATGCGTAAAAGATGATTCATTTTATCAATTATAAGCATGTTAAAAAAAAAATTTATTAGTTATCATTTATCAAAAGCCAGTCCACATATATAAACCAAACCAAATAATTATCACATCAACAACTTTCTAAGCAAACCACTTTAATTAATAATGTCTAATTGAAACCACAAGTCATAATTATGACAAGAAATAAAAATCCCATAGGTTAAAAGTATCAAGTATAATACAAGTGTCACATTCCTCAACATTAGAAACAAAGAAAACGTGAAAAAAATAAAATAAAATAAAATAGTAAAAAAAATACATTACAACTTACGCTACGGATGTTATGCGCTACATAGCTATAGCGTACGCTACAACCCCTATAGCATACGCTACAGGGGATTTATGCTATTTGGGACGCTACGTAGCGCTGCGGCCATGCTACGCTACGGGCGCTATTTGAAACACTGCAACTAAGTGGCAGCATTGGGGAAATCTTCGGGCACAAGGCAGGGCATTTTCCTGCAACATACGTCTTCCATTGTGTGTGGGAAAACAAGCCAAACACCTATGGGATAAATTTAAGAAAGGATAGAAAGGAGCTTGTCACCGTAAAAAAGTAGACATCTTTCATTAGGGGGGAAGATTGACATTGATAAAATTAGCTCTATCAAACTTACCAGTATACATCATGTGGCTTTTAAGTGCCCAGCATCAGTTATTGAAAAATTAGAAAGGTTGGGAAAGAATTTCCTATGGCAAGGAGCAGAGGTCAAGCACAAATTCCAACTCCTAAAATGGGAGGAGGTATGTAAACCATATAGGGAGGCAGTAAGTAAGAAATTTGGAGTAAGAGAACCAAAGGAAGTGGTTGTGGAGGTGCAAGACAACATAAGGAAGACTATGGAAGGAGATTATTGTAAATAAATATGGTGCTCAGGTAGGATATGGGTGGGTGAAGAACTCATCGCTTTATTGAGCTTCGGGGTTGTGGACAATGTTGTCAAAATCGTTATCATATCGCGAATCGTAATAGGTGGTTGAATCGTATCAAGTCACAAATCGTAAGATTTTTTTATAATTTTCTTAAAAAATTAAAAATATGAAAAATATAAATAAATCATAAAAAATTAAAAACTCAATAATCATCCTTTTGCCATCAATATGCACCAAGTAATACCATGTCACGATAGTGTAAAAGGACTATTATCTTTCCTTTTTTTGTCTTTTAAGAAATTTTCTTTAAAAAACTTACAAGGATTATTTAATCATTTATATTCTTATTACCTTTCTTGAATGTAAAATCACATCAGAAAAGGTGCATTTGATTTTGTAGACTGACCCAAAAAAAAAAGATATTTTGATTTCTAACCATATTCCACAATACATAAAGGTCAACCTGATCGTAACCATCCATAAAAACATACCAAATAAGTCATATAACAATTTGGTGATTTGACCAGTTAAGAAGCAAGAAATTATTAAAATAGAACTCTACAATTTAATGTTTAAGAGAATATATATATATATATATATATATATATATATATATATATATATATATATCATTTAATCACTTATAAAGAACAAAATAAAATAATTTACACTTTCTAAACGGTTCTGTTTTTCTTTTTTTGAAAGGTTTTTTCTAAATGATTCTTAAAGCCCCCACCAATTTAAAAACACAAAATAAAAGCCAAATGAAGCTTAAAATAGAAGAGAACAAGTACAAATTGAATAGTAAATTAGGATTTGCATCATAAATTGTAGGATTCAAATCATAAAATTGTAGGATTCATACAAAAATGGATTCAGGGGTGCAATTCAAATCGTTTTGCTTAAGATTCGACTCAAATCGTAAATCGTAGGATTTTGACAACACTAGTTGTGGATAGCATCATTGAGGGGCAATTTTAAGGACGAGATCAAATTCTCCCAGTGAGACGACAAGAGAATTAGATTTTGGAACGACTTGTGGATAGGCAAATTTCCTCTAATGGTTGCTTTTCCTTTAATAGCAAGAGTAGTTGAAGGCGTGGACGTGATTGTAGTTGGTGCTTTTCCATAGTGGGTGACTCGGTGGAGGGCCATACATTGTCAAAGGAACCTATCAAATGAGGAAGTGGAGGAATATATACGACTAATAGAATGGCTTCACCAACTAAAGTACTAACTACACATGGAAGACTCGATGGTTAGGATGTCAGAAAAATCAAGGAGATTCTTGATCCGATCTTTCTACAAAATGTTAAAGTAGTCGCCCACGGAAGAAAACAGCGACAACTTATCTTTCCTTTGGTCGGCCAAGCTCCCACACAAATCTTTCCTTTAGTCGGCCAAGCTCCCACACAAAGTTGCGGGTATTCACATGGCTGGCAAGTAGAAACAAAATTATTACCATCGACAACCTTTAGAAGAGAGCAATGGTAATTCCAAATTATTGCACAATATATATGAGGGATACAGAGATGGTGGACCATCTATTCCTCCATTGTTCTTTTGTGAGGAATACATGGGTTAAGTTCATTGCACTTTTCGATGCCCCTAGGGTGATGCTGGGAACCATGAAGGCTCTTTTACTAGCATGGTCAACTGCTAGAATAAGAAAAAAGGAGGCTACAATGAGAAAATTGATAGTGATGGTTGTGTTATGGGCAATATGGAGGTAGATGAATGATTGATGTTTTCAAAACAAGAAAGGATCTGTGGGGGATGTATGTAGGAGGGTAAAATGGATATCATTGGGAGGGCATGAATGGCATCTCATGTTAAGTACGTAAATCTTTTTTTATCTCCTTAGCTTTTGCTCTAAGCAATAAATTTGTCGCCTTTCAAACAAAAGGTTGTATCAGCTCAAATCAAAGATTCAAAATGGAATGGGACCCTAAGACTACGAGTCCATTTATTTCTAGAATAATTGGGTAATGGTTCAAGGTAGGCCTCAAAATAACACTGAGCAACACCCGGATAAAAATCTTATGTATCAACAGACGCTAGAAAACTTGTTATTGGGCTATCTTGATTATTAGTCCATGAGTATTTGCAATCAATCATAGAGATCAATGGTGAAATGATACACTCCATGGTTTTGCACTTCACTCTAAAGTCTGACCTCGATTGCCTCCCAAAAAACAGCACATTCATTTTGATTGTAGAGGCCATAAACAGTCATGAAAATCCACCTGGAGTTTCTGCATATGCATATTTCCTACAATAAATTGAGACTGCGAACTGCCTAATTATTGGGTCTATGTGCAGCAAATTCATTCTCAAAACCCACACCTATACCTCTTGGCACCCAATCAAATCTAAGGCAACCCAAATTCAATCATCGACCCTCCCAAACTGACGGGAGTGTGGAAATATTTTTAAGCAAGCAACGAGATCATCAGCAGCAGAAGCATGTGTGTGTGTACATATCATCATCATCATCATCATCATCATCTAAGCCTTGCACCAACTAAGTGGTGTGTCTCCTATGAACCAAACTGTAAAAACATTACATGCAAGCAAGGGGGTGCATGGCTTGGGTGGCGCTCACCGTGATATGTTTCTAAAATCCACTCCAAACATCAGATGCATGATCACACCGGACAAAGTTGTGATTCATGTGGGCCACACCAAGGAAAATAGTTGGAAGGGGACGCCCAACCTTGATTTCTTACAGGACCCATCATGATGTGTGTGTACAATCCAGTCTAAACAAGATATCAAAAAACATTTACGTAACGGCCATAACAGTTGTTATGTAATAGTAACAATGGTAACTGTTACGCATTACGAGGCCATATAACAGAAGAATTTTATATATTAAAAAAAGGCCTATAATGGTCCATTGAAGGGCTGAAACAGGTTTTTTTTTTTTCAAGAGAGAGAGAGGCCATAACGGGCGTTGCAGCCCATATTCTAATGGTAATGGCGGTGGCAATTACGGCCACCATTACCATTACGGAATACCTTGACTCCTACCATCAGTTGTGTCACCCATCATTATGCCCAGGGCCCAAAAATCAGGTTGACCCGTGACTTAGGTGCACGACACCAAGGAAAACAGCTGGGAAAGGAACATCCACCCTTGATTTTTTTACAGGCCCTCCGTGATGATTACGTGAAATCCACTCCAATCATCAGCTGCCTCACAAAAATTTATGCCTAGGGCCACGTGATTAGGCCCATTGTGATTTATGTGGGCCACATCAAGGGAAACAATTTGGAGGGTGGTCATCCCCCTGCACACTGTTTTCACTCGTGTGATCCACCTGGATCATGGATGTGGTTGATTTTTAGGCCTTGGGCAATAACATGGGCTGACACATTTAATGGCCAAAGTGAATTTCAGGGGGGCTGCCTAACTCCTATTTTCTCGCACTCACACACCTCTGTGTCTGTGTGTGTGTAAGATTGAAATACATCAGGCCAAGAGGCCAAAACCCACCAAAAAACAGAGTTTCTTTTTGTGTATGAAAGAGAGAAATAAGGTTGCAATACATCAGGCCAAGACGCTAAAACCCACCAAAAGAAAAAAAAAAAAAAATAGAAAGCTACAGACAATTGGGCTCTTTAGATTCACTAAACTAAGCAAAATGTTTAACCATGAATAGGAGGCCAATAAAACAACACCAACTCCCAAAGAATAGGGACAAACAGCCCCAAATCTCCCGTAGAAATGAGGCTTTGAATTATGCAAGCTTTCCAAAGTGTTCCATTTTTCACCTTCCAAAAAAGAAAAGAAAAAGAAAAGTTCCATTTTCCATTTCCTAACGTAACATTTTCTCAATTCCACTATCAATATGACCTGCCTATCCTTCCTAATGTAACATTTTCTCAATTCCACTATCAATATGACCTGCCTATCCTTCCACATGACTTGAATTCAATCGGATACTTACTCTTGCTCGGGTGGCAGACTCTCAGGAGTTTCAGCACCCGGTCAAGGGTTCGAGTATCCATAGGTGGTGAAATTCCACTACGGCGTGAGTGTGTGGGAGTGTGTAAAATTATTATTTAAAAAAAAAAAAAAATGACTTGAATTCAATCAACTTATTGGGTTGATTTTAAATTTTATTTACAGGATTGCTCTCTCAAAGGGTATGAGAAAGAATTTTCTACAGAGACATGATATCAATTAGTTTAGTAGCCTTGGAGGTTTCAGTTAGGATCTCATGCTCCTTTCTCAAGAAGAGTTCCTGGGTTTCTCTCTCAGTTCTTCTAGAAATGGCAAGCAGGTATCAATAGATTGTGTGTGTGTGTGTCCCACGGAGATGCTGATTCAGGTCACAAGAAAGGTGCTAAGGGTTTCTTAAGGTGATACATATATAGAGAGACGAAGGTTGGTGATCATTACTAGGTTCTCCAAAGGTAAAACAATATCTTGAATGTTGTACTCTGAAATAGTGAAATACTTGGTAGGTGGTTTACCTATGGATGTAGTCAGATATTGTCACAAACTACATACATCTTAGTTATTGTTTGGTTGTGGCTGCACCTGCACTTTTTATCTTTGCCATGACCCACATTTATTTATTTTTATTTTTTTTTTTGGGGGAGGGGGGGGGGGTGTCATCAAAAAATTGAATTATCCTGTTTTCAGATTTTCTTTTCCAAGTACCAATTTTTATAATAGAAGAGAACGAATTTTCACAACAGATGAAAACTACCATTCTAAACAAGAATATGAGAGATGAAATCTCACAACAACTTAGAAATGGAAAATCCCTCAACGGTGCCTTTTTTCCACTGAAATCAAACAGAAAAATTCAACGTATTGAAAAACCAACCAAACAACAATGAGATTGAAAACTTCCAAGAATCAAAGACATAATTGTTAGGTGCTTTTTCACCCAAACCATGAGTGATGAAAAGCAGATCATGCTTGCACTGGACCAGAACAATGCCTTCCGAACTTAACAAACACATGCTGCATTTTCCAAACCAGAACCCATTTGTCAGACATCCAAACATGTGGAATCAAAACCCTGTCATTCAACAAAAGAAAAAAAAAAAAAAAAAAAAAAAAAAAACAGAGAAATTTCAACAGAATTCTCTGCAAATTTAGCAGAAATCAAACATCATCGTCATCATTGAAAAAAAAAATTCAGGATCAAAATCTCATCGAATTTAAAATCCCCAAAAACCATATCGGTTTCTCCACCAAAACCTAGATTTCGGGTCCACA
Source organism: Magnolia kwangsiensis (assembly GCA_037074715.1). Lineage (NCBI taxonomy): Eukaryota > Viridiplantae > Streptophyta > Magnoliopsida > Magnoliales > Magnoliaceae > Magnolia > Magnolia kwangsiensis. The sequence goes on from CM073576.1 coordinate 21,489,328, forward strand.
AAATCGTAAGGAAGAACAACCTTACGACCACATAAATTGAATTTTTCAGCGTCAACAGCGATCGAACACATCGCCAAAAAGGAATTCAACGATAAAAACCAAAGCAAAACCCCTAAAAGAAAATAGGAAAAAAAAAATAGCCTTCTCCATGAAACCCTAGAATCCGAAGTAAAGAATTAAAGAATAGCATTCGCATACCTCTTCAAATCGTCGTGGGAGAGCTGCCGTTTGATTTGTGTTTTCTCGTTTCTGCAGATGAAAGGGTGCTGTGGCAGAAGTCGGTGATTTGTGCAATATATAGAGGAAGTCTCATGTACTACGAGTTGGAGGATAACTCATCGTCCAGCTACCTCGTATGTGTCAACCCGTCAAGCGTGTGAAAATCCAACCCGTCCAAAATGTTGGAATCACCATGAAAAACGCCATATTAAAAAATAAATAAAAATAAAAAAATCAGGACGATCCATTCATCAAATTGGCCATACATCAAGTTGGGTGAGGATATTAAGCATGTACCAAAAGATCATGCAAGATCCAAATTGTTCATAAGTTGGCCACCACGTGTATGTTGTGATTTGTGAAACAAAATCAATATGGTCTGATGTAGAATTCATGTGACCGTTATGTCTTTTGATGCGAACATTTTTCCTGCAGTTTTATGGTATAATGCCGTTTTCAAGACTACGCTAGACGGGCGGCGCATAGGGATTAAATCTGAACCGTCCATTTCGTGAGAAAACCGCTGACAGTGAATGAAGACGAAAAACCAAGGAAACGGATTGGCTAATCCCCTGCCATTAGCCCGGTGGCTGATGGTCGGTGCTCTGTGGGCCCCACCATGAAGTGTGTGTTTCATCCATTCCGTTCATACATTTTTACAGATCATTTCAGGGATTCTTGCCAAAAATTAGAGAGATATAAATCTCAGATAGACCACACCACAGGAAAACAATAGTGAATATCCTCCATTAAAATCCTCCTAAGGCCCATTATACTGATTATTTGACATCCAATCTGTTTATTAGGTCATACAGACCCAGATGGAGGGGAAAAAAAAAAAGATCAGCTTGATCTAAAACTCTTATGGCTCCCAAAAAGTTTCTAACGGTTGACAACGTTTATTCAACACTGTTTCCTGTAACGTGGTAAACTTGGGACTGGGTTATAACTCATTTTCGGTCTCACTCCATAAAATGAACTAGAAAATTATATGGACGGAATGGATGAAACAAATATATAACATAAAATGATCTAGAAAAATATATGGACGGAATGAATGAAACAAATATACGATGGTGGGGGCCACAGAGCACCGACCCCCAGCCAAATGGCTGGTGGCAGAGGGAGTAGCCAATCCGTTTCCAAAAACCAACGATGCAGGACGCGGATTTCGTGCGAAAGTCTTTCGCAGGAAGTTCCTGCGCAAGGATGCTGGGTGAGGCCACCGATATGTTTTTGATAAATCTACTCCGCTTTTCGAGATCATTTAAGGACTCGCAATAAAAAGTTAGGTGAATCTAGAATTCAAGTGGGACACACGAGAGGAAACAGTGATCATTCAGTGAGCACCGTTGAAGCATTCTCACGCCCAAAAATTTATTGTATCAGTCTATATTTTTTGGTTTCTTCACTTCATCCCATTGACAATAACCGTTTATAACCTTATAAACGGTTTGGATAACATATAAACATCAAGGTAAAGCATAGGAATATTTCAATGGTAAAAATTTATTTCCCTAATTTTCACTCTCGTGTGACCCACTTGAGTTTTTTATCCACCTATTTTTTGTTTCACTCCCTAAAATGAGATCTTAAAACAGATGGACGTAATGGATTTCTCACATACATTTTAGTGGGCCCCACCCAGATCATTGCGCAGGAACTTCCTGCGAAAGGCTTTCGCAGGAAATCCGCGTCCATCCATGCAGGGGCTCTGTGACCCACCGTGATGTATGAGCTTCATCACGCCGTCCATCCATTTTTCTTCCAGATTTTTAAGGCATGAGTTCATAAATGAGGCAGATAAAAGGCTCAAGTGGACCACAAAGTGATATTAACACCCACCGTTGAAACCTTTTTAGGGTCCACCATGATGGTTATTTTCCATCCAACCGTTTCATAAGGCCACATAGACCTGGATGAAGGGAAAACACAAATATCAGCTTAATCCAAAACTTCTATGGCCCTCAAAAAGTTTTCAACGGTGAGTGTTTAATATCCGCTGTGTGATCCACTTGAGATTTGAAACCACTCATTTTTTGTTTTGTAGTCTAAAAACATATGGAAAAATGGATGGACGGCGTGGATAAAACTCAAACTTCACTGTGGCTCCTTGGAGGTGGAAGTAGTTCACATTCTACGAGGTTAGTCTTCCGTCAGGACGCAATCCGCTGCCGCTTTAACGACATGGAAATGTTATTGGCGGAAAATCCGTTGCGCTCTCAGATTTTTATTGCTTGGAAACAGGGGGGTGGATTAGGTCAGTACGGGTAACAACTCAGTGGGTGAGTCTTTGATAGTGAGGTCCGCGTCAACGTATATGTTATATATCCACACAGTCCATTTCATGGCACGGACCCAAAATGAAGCAGACACAGATATAAGGTGGACCACACTGCAGGAAAAAGTGATGATTGGTTATTAAAAACTTTTTGTGGCTCATAAAAGTGTTAAATCAAGTTATATCTGTATTTTCTCTTCATTCAGGTCTTTTTGATCTTATCAACGGTTTGGATGGCAAGTAAACATTACAATGTATCCGGGAAAGTTTTTAATGGTGGCGTTCAATGACTACTGTTTTCCATGGTGTGATCCACCTGATATTTGTATGCGTTTCTTTTCTTGGCCCACGCCATAGAATAAGCTGAAAAAACTGATGGACAGCATGGATACACAACACATACATCAATGTGGGCCCAATGGTCAGGATTCACCCACTAAGATGGTACACCGGACTCACCTAATCCTCGCCTGTAAACAGAGATCTTCAACCAAACAGTGGCTAGTAAATGCTTAAATAACAGCGAGCTAGTTTTTAATCCTTGGGTTGGTAATTTGTATATTTTATATGAGATCTCTAGTCCAACGATTTGGACTGTATGTCATGGTCCATCCTATGGCTAACTTACAATCTTCCATGAGCATGTGAAATCGAACCCATCCAATAGCTTCATATCATCATTAGGATCACATTGTGAAAAAATCAGCCTCATCTACTCATTGAATGGACCACAATTAAAATAAGAAAAATTAGAAGTGTGGTCCATTCAATAAGTTAATGTGGCTGATTTTTGTATGAGGGTATCCTTCTTGTAGGGCTAATGTATTGGAAAGGCTAGATGTTGCTAGATGTGGGAAAATATACTATGAGGTACATATTTGTGGACCCCTCTGGCATGTGTGTCAAAGGGAGCGGATTGGACTGAATGCTTTAGTAGCTAAAAGGCTAATGAAGTGACGTGGCAAAATTGTGTTGGTGGTTACCAATCTACTGTTTCCTTTCTATAAATGCTGCTCCAATGGAGATCTGTTAGCAAATGTTTTTTTTTTTTAGGCCATGAATGCACTCAACCACACATAGGTAATTATTTATCTTAAGAAAAAAGGACTAGGCCATGCGCAGGTAATTGTTTATCTTAAGAAAAAAAGGACACAGATTCCCCATGAAAGATCACAGGAAGTTCCTACACTATGAACTCAGGTGGGGCCTACTGTGATGTTTGTGAGAAGTCTTACTTGTCCGTATGTTTTTTGAGTTCAATTGAGGACATGAAGCTAAAAATGAACCGTTTCCAAAGCTCAAGTTAGCCAACAACGTGATAATTGAACGTCTAAACTTGAAATATGTGATTGCTTCCCCCCAAGTGTAGAGGTTTATAAGTTATACCATGAATACGGGATTGATCCCACAGAGAGATGAAATGTAATAAGGAAAAAAAATTAAATGGAAAACAAATTAAGTAATAAAAACTAAACTGATGATTTGATTTTAGGATTTTTTGAATGGATGTAATTCAATGAAATAAAATAACACTCAAACTTTCAAGTTTCACACATAGGTTAATGTTCCAAAATCATGATAACTTGGATAACACAACTAGAATCTGAGCACTATAGTCAGCCTAGTCAAAAAATAAAACAGTTTAAATATTTTAAAAAGTGATTTAAAATATTAGAAAATTACGGATTTACATCATTGACATATGTTTTCAAACATCAATGATTTTAAGTATTCAATATCTATAAGATAACGAATATCAAAAAAATATAACAAGTTGAGAACCTCTCCTATATAGAAAATCTGATTGATCTAGGCCAAGCGTATCCATTAATGTGGATGTCATATGATGGAAACATGTGGATCTCACAAGAGGATAAAAAAATAAAACTTAAATAATAGACAACATGCATACACCATTCTTCTCATCATTAAAACAATCAATCATTATAATCTTAAAGAACTATTAAACCCATGTGCTTCCCTTCTATCTTGGGGTAGAAGAAACTTAGAAAAACATAATTAAATTGCACAAATAAAAAGCAATAATAAATAAACAAAATAGAAAAGATCTAAAATAAAAGGAATAACTTATAAAACTTTAATAAAACTAAAAACTCTTTAAAAATCCTAAATTTTGCATTGAGATGCCTTAAATGATATTTAGGAATGCCGTAGGAGGCCCTATTTATAAGGAACTCCAATTTTCGTACAAAGTTGAAAACCCTATAAACCGCATCAAATATATATATTTTTTCAAAATAGACTTCTCGCTGCTTAGTTCATTTAAAACAGACTTTCTGCTGCGCTGTTTCCCAGAATAAACTTCATAGCTTCAAAATACACTTTTTCACGACGATTTCAGGATTCTTCACTTCAAATCGTCGATTCTCTTCATTCGTCACTTGATTTTCTTGAATTTTTGGTATGTAAATACTTCAATCTTAGTCTCCTAAGATCCATCATTTTTCTTGGTAAATCTTGAGCATCAAATCCATGCTTTTTAGTACTATTTTTCAATCTAAGCACTTAAATTCACCTTGCAACACATGCATGGGTAAAATAGAATATTAAGATGATTTATGTTCATAAAAACAAGAGATAAATGAAAAAAATTATACAATATTTGAGTATCAACACACCCCCCAACCAGCATTTTGCTAGTCCAGAGTAAAATAAGCGAAGAAGAATAAAAATAAGAATAAAAATTAATTTTAGAAATAAAATTAAAATGAAAACAAATTTATAACTGCACCACTTTCACAGGTAATCTCGATTGTATTTAGCATATGCAACAAGTCTTTAAACCCCTAGGTTTCTCCTAGTAAACTAGTTATAGTCTCGTGAGAGTTTCCAGAAATGTTACCCACAAACATTGACAATATAAAAAATAGTTCAACACTTAAAATTTTATACAATTATGTCTCCATTCATCATATGAATTCCAAAATAAACCAATACTTACCCTAAGTCTGAAGTTTGTTAAAATCTCAATTTCATAATCCATTACATCCTTGAATTCAAAGACCTAATCAAAATTTAAAATAGTTATGATCCAATATCCTTAGGTGCTCCGTGACACTAGTATAACTTTGAAAAATATGCATATCCTTTATCCTAACTCTTTTCAATCACTCTAAGAATATGAAATCTCTAGTTATCTCATTTTTTCATGTCATTTCTTTTTTATCATCATATCCTCATTTTTATAGACCACCCTTAGATGGAGATTCCCACCGGGATTGCTTCATAACCTAAGGTATCGTATTTGTAATGGTAACAGTAATGGATACTCAGGTATCTTTACTCCATTACATCCTTGAGTTCAAGACCTAATTAAAATTTAGAATAGTTATGATCCAATATCCTTAGGTGCTCCGTGACACTAGTATAACTTTGAGAAATATTCATGTTCTTTATCCTAACTCCTTTCAATCACTCTAAGAATATAAAATCTCTAGTTATCTCAATTTTTTTATGTCATTTTTTCTTTTATCATCATATCCTCATTTTTATAAACCACCCTTAGATAAAGATTTTCACCGGGTTTGCTTCATAACCTAAGGTATCGTACTTATAATAGTAACAGTAATGGATACTTAGGTATCTTTACTCCAGATTACTGACACGATTGTTATGGTCATTGTATTCATATTCTATAATAAAAATTTTATTTTCCATCATTTTTTTTCCTTCAATATTCTCTCTTTTAAGCATATATCAATGATACTAGTTCATTCAACCTTGTTTAAATCAAAAGTTGTTATTCTAGTTTACATATCATATTCCTCACTTATATAGCTAGGGTGTATTGTTAATTAAGTACATCAAATCACAACTCATTTTAAACTAGTGATTAGATAATTGAACTCAAGTTTATAATTTTTCGTTATCAGATTTCTGACTACTATCAACATAGAATAAATATTAACTTTGCTTTTGGAATTCGCATAATATCATGTTTACATTCTTTTATATAAAAATATTATTTTGAAAATGTTGAAAAAAAAAATTTCCGTAAATCTAAAAATAAACGTAAACCTAAATGAAACCTAAAAATAAAAAAATTAATAATAAAATAAATTAAAACCTAATAAAATAAACTGAAACCCAAAAAAAAAAAAAATCAGTTAGATGACTATCCACACCCCCCAACCTAAAATCTACACTGTCCCCAATGTAATGATAATGTAATGAAGAGAACAATAAAAATAAAAGAAATGGTGGATAGTACCTACCATGAAAAACTCACCTGCTATATGACACTAAAAAGAATTGAATATGATACAAATCCAGAAATGCTCTGTCAGACGAGGAGTATCATTCTGAATATTTTGGCTCATGAAGAGGGACAGACTCCTCTCCAAAATAAAAGTTTTTCACATAAGGCTTCAATTTCTTACCATTAACCTTGTACACATTACCATTACGTGAATTCTCAATTTCAACAACCTAATGAGTATAAACATTCTTCACAATGAAGAGGCCGGTCCATCTTGATCTTAATTTTCTCAGAAAGAACTGGAAACGAGAATTGTACAATATGACATTTTGCTGACGTTCAAAATTCTTCATCAGGATGTTTTTTTTCATGAAAAGTTTTGATCCTCTCTTTGTAGATTTTAGAATTTTCATAGGAGTCTCTCCTCAGCTCCTCTAATTCATTCAACTCTAATTTCCTTTGTCCACTTATTTGGTCTATATCAAAGTTGAATTTCTTTATTGCCCAATAGGCTTTATGTTCCAATTCCACAGGCAAGTGACAAGCCGTCCCATACATCAATCTATATGGAGACATTCCAATCAGAGTCTTATAAGCAGTCCTATAAGCCCATAAAGCATCGGATAGTCTAAGGGACCAATCCTTCCTATCTGGCCTTATAGTTTTCTTTAAAATATGTTTGATTTTTTGATTCAAAATTTCAGCTTGCCCACTCATTTGTGGGTGGTATAGGGTGTTCACTTTATGCTTGATGTCATATTTCTTCATCAAAGCCTCAAATGTCCCATTGCAAAAGTGAGACCCGTCATCACTAATGATGGCCTTTGGAGTTTCAAATCTAGAAAAAATATTTTTCTTTAGGAATCGTATGACCACTTTGTTGTCATTGGTCCTACTCGAAATTACCTTAATCCACTTCGAAACAGAGTCCACACCAACCAATATATAAAGAAATCCAAAAGAAGATGAAAATGAACCTATAAAATCAATATCACAACAATAAAAAATCTTCAATAGTAAAATTGGGGATAAAGGCATCATGTTACGCCGAGATACTCTTCCTAACCTTTGACATCTATCACAAGTAACACAAAAAACATATGAGTCTTTAAACATGGTGGGTCAGTAAAAACCACACTGCAGGATTTTTGTAGTGGTTTTCTTAGCAGAAAAATGGCCACTACATGCTTCCATGTGACAAAAGAAAATAACACTCTGAACTTCATCATCTAGGACACAATGTTTAAAAATTTGATCAGTCCCATATTTATATAAATATGGGTCATCCCATAAGAAATTCCTAACCTCAGTTTCAAAACGCTTCCTATCTTGCGACTTCCAATGATATGGCATTTTTCCCGTTGCAAGATAGTTTACTATATCAGCATACCAAAGCAATTTGGAAATCGTAAATAATTGTTCATCAGAAAAAGTGTCTTGGATATGCATCTCCTTATTAGAATCATCTAACACCAATCTGGAAAGATGATCGGCCACTACGTTTTCTACTATCTTCTTATCTTTTATCTCTAAGTTAAATTCTTGTAGTAGGAGGATTCATCTCAAAAGTCTTGGCTTTCCATCCTTCTTAGATAACAAATATTTCAAAGCTGAATGGTCTATGAAAATGACCACTTTAGATCCCAACAAGTAGGATTTAAACTTATCCAAAGCAAAAACTAATGCAAGTAACTCTTTTTCAGTTGTTGAGTAGTTTACTTGGGCCGAGTTTAGAGTTCTACTTGCATAGTGAATAACGTAGGGTTGTTTATTTTTCCTTTGACCCAAAACAGCCCCTATGGCATAATCACTTGTATCGTACATTAGTTCAAAAGGTAATGTCCAATGTGGTGGACGCATGATAGGTGCGGTGGTAAGGGATGATTTAAATTTATTAAAAACACTTGCACACTCATCTGTCCACTTAAATGGAACATCCTTTTGAATAAGATTAGTCAAGGGTCTAGTAATGACACTAAAGTCCTTGATGAATCTTCTATAAAAGCCAGCATGCCCTAGAAGTGATCTAATATCTCTAACAGTTCAGGGGATAGGTAGATTAGCTATAATGTCGAGTTTTGAGCGATCTACCTCGATTCCATTGTTGGAGATAATATGTCCCAAAACTATTTTCTTTTAAACCATGAAATGACATTTCTCCCAATTTAAGACAGGGTGTTTATCTTCACACCTAGACAAGATAAGAGATAAATTGTTGAGGTATTCCTCAAAACTACTCCCAAATACAGAGAAGTCGTCCATGAAAACCTCAAGAAACTTTTCAACTATATTTGAAAAATACTTAACATACACCGTTGAAAAGTTGCTGGAGCGTTACACAATTCAAATGGCATCCGTTTGAAAGCAAACATGCCAAATGGACAAGTAAACGTAGTTTTCTCTTGATCTTCTAGGGCTATCTCTATTTGGTTATATCCGGAATATCCTTCAAGAAAACTATAAAATGAGTGACCTGTTATCCTCTCTAAAACTTGATCAATGAATGGTAAAGGGAAATGGTCATTCTTTGTGACCTGGTTTAATTTTCTATAATCAACGCAAACACGCCAACCTGTGGTGACACGTGTTGGTATGAGTTCATTATTAGAATTCTGCACAATAGTTACTCCGAATTTCTTTAAAACTACTTGAGTTAGACTCATCCAAACACTATCGGATATTGGGTAGATGATTCCTACATCCAACAATTTGATTACCTTATTTTTTATAACTTTCATCATGTTTGAATTGAGACACCTTTGAGGTTGTCTAATTGGTTTGGCGTCCTCATCGAGGTGGATTCGATGAATGCATATGGAAGGGCTTATACCCTTGATGTCAGAAATGGTCTAGCCCAAGGCTTCTTTGTGGTCCTTTAGAGGCTGTTTGATTTTAAAAATTCCCTTGTAAATACACAGAATTACCTGGTTATTTCGTATTACACCTGTTTGGAAGTCGAATGGAATTACATTTCAAAAATCGGTCCATGCATATGTTTTTATTACTGATTTAAATATGTGGGCCCCACCATGATATATATGAGTTATCCACACCATCTATCCTTTTAAAAAATACATTTTAAGACAAGCTTAAAAATAAGGAAAATCAAAAGATCAAGTGGACCACACCTTAGGAAATAAGGATCATTAAAACGTCAATGGTTGAAAGTTGTTTTCTCCCTAGGGCCCATAGTGATGTTTATTTGTCATCCAACCCGTTAATAAGGTCACACGGTCATGGATAAAGAGGTAAAAAAAATCATCTTGATCCAAAACTTCCAAGGTCTTCAAGAAGCTTTCACTGGTAGGAGCTCAATTCCCATTGTTTCCAGTAGTTTGGTCCACTTGATCTTTGGATCTGCCTCTTTTTTTTTGTTCATGCCCTAAAATGAGTTGGCTAAAGGGATGAACGGTGTGAATTATACACAAACATCAAGGTGGGCCCCACAATTTAACTTTTTTTCTCCTCAGGTGACGTGAGGAGTGCTATAAATGAAAGGAGGCAGTCAAATCACCTTGAAAATTCAATCGGAAACATAGTGGTAAATAATTATTACTCATTTACGTGGATTTACCGCTGTAATTAGAAAATTAAACAGGCCCTTAGAACATTCAACAATTTAATCTCTTGATCTTTGTCTACAAATGAAAAGATTACCACAGGATAAATTTTATTTTCACCTAAGTATACATACTTTAGCTCATTTGGTAGTGGTTTTAAATCAAGCTTTGAAAATTTGGTTGGTGATGACAGAGGTCGCGAGTCCTCGATAGACATGATTTGAGGGCACGGTCTCCATTGGTACATACCAATGTCCTGGGTGATAGTGCTCTCATTATTATTAGAAATTTCAGTAAGCACTTTTTCTAAATTTGAATTTTTCAAGTTCCCAATGACTTGAATCAATTCCTCAATCAGACTAGATTCCAATTTCTCTTCTTCTATCAAGCAGTCCATAAAATTCAGCTCAATGGTTTTCATTATTATCAATGGGCTGCTTACATAGATTGAAAATATTTAGCTCTAGAGTCATGTTACCAAAAGACAAGTTCATCATTCTATTCCTGCAATTTATGATTACATTTGAAGTTGCTAAGAATAGGTGGTCTAAAATGATGGGAACTTGAGCACTAACATTTACACATGGTTCATTGTCTAGTACAATAAAATCCACAAGAAAGTAAAATTTCACCACTTGGACTAGTACGTCCTCTAAAATTTTCCTTGGTACCTTAATGGAGCGGTCAGTAAGTTAGAGTGTAATCGTAGTTGGTTTAAGCTCACCTAACCCCATTTGTTTGTAAACCGAATAAGGTACTAAGTTGACACTTGCACCCAAATCTAGCAAAGTATACTCAATTTGAGAATTCTCAATAATACAAAGAATAGTAGGACTTCACGGGTCTTTGTATTTGGGTACAACCCTATGTTAAATGATAGCGCTCACTTCTCCGTAAGAAAGGCCTTTTTGTGCACATTTAATTTCCTCTTTACAATGCACACGTCTTTAAGATACTTAACATATGATGGAATTTGTCTAATGACATCAAGCATAAGAATATTGACAATAACCTTTTGGAGCACATCCAACACCTCTTGATATTTCATGGGGATAGTCGGATTCCAAAGTTTAGATGAGAATGGAACTGGAGGCTCATATGACTTATTCTCTTTATCCTTTTACTGTTGCAACTCTTAAACCATAGCCGGTTTATCATTTTATTGAGACAGTGACTCATCCTCCGGTATTTCTACCAGTTGCATTATCTTGTTATCAACATCTTTTCTACTTCTCAAGGTAATGATGACCCTAGCTTGTTCATGATATAGCTCATTTAGATTTGAGTCTCCAATAAAATGTGTGTTTCTAGGGTTTGGCACAGGTTGAGAAGGAAGGGTGTCTTTTTCCCTAGCATTTAGTTGAGTCTCAATCCTAGTCACAGCTGTCTTTAATTCCTAATTTGATTGGATTAGAGACTGATTCATTTGAACTTGAGAGTTCATGAATGTGGTCAATGCATCCTCCACAGATGATCGCTTTGGCGGGGGCACATATGATGCATTATTAGGTGCCTCAAAGAAGTTATTTTGTGGAGGCATTTAAGGTGCATTGGGTGCATTAATTTGTGGTCCATTCCTCCAACTAAGATTAGGATAGTTATGCCAATTTGGATTATACGTGTTTCCCATTGGTTGCATAACTGACTTTTGATAGTTATTTATAGCATTTACTTGATCATGCTCATACGTGATATTTTGTACAACTGAGATTATTGGACAATCCTTTGTATCATGGTTTGTACCACCACAAATGCTACAAAAATTATCCAAGGAATTGTTTGCTTTAACCATATCAACCTTCCTAATTTTCAAGGCTTCGACCTTTCTAGCCAATGCAGCGAATTTTGCATTAAGGTCGTCTTCCTCTCTTAGGACATGCATCCCCGCTTTCTCTTTAGGAATGAGTCTAGTTTAGTCTGATTTAGCAGAGACATCCCATGTTTACGTATTCTCTACTAACATATCTATAAAATTCCAAGCTTCATTATGATCTTTGTCAAGAAAAGTTCCACCACGCATCATCTCTATGAACTGATGGGTATCCATGGTGAGCCCCTTTCGAAAAGCATCAATCACGTGTCATGGTCCATAACCATGATGTAGACAAGTAATTAGAAGGTCTTTGAAGCGCTCCCAAGCTTGAAAAAACAGTTCATTCCCCTTTTGGGAGAATGACATGATTTCTTATTTTAATGCATTTGTTTTGTGCTCGGGAAAGAATTTCTTCAAAAACTCTCTACTTAAGGCTTGCCATGAAGTGATGGTATTAAGTCTTAGAGAGTTGAGTCATGCTTTGGCCCGATCCTTTAGAGAAAATGAGAATAACATAAGCTTAAGTATATCCCTATTGTCATTATTTACTTGTAACGTTGCAATTACTTCCTCAAAATCCTTCAGGTGTAAGTAGGGACTTTTAGAATCAAAGTCATGAAATTTAAGAATTAATTGAATCACACCCGGTTTAAAATCAATGTTCCCTGTGTGAGCGGGGAACACTATGCAAGATGGTAAAGTTGATCTCTCAGGGTGTAAATATTCACGTAAAGTCCGTGGTTGGTTTAACACATTCGTATGAACTTCATTTTCATCATCAAGAGGAGGATTAGGTTAATTTTCTCTATTTTGATTTATGGTTGGATCTGGTAGATTTGGATTTGGATTATCAACTGGGTCTGCCATAAAATCCAAGTGATGTTGAGTGCCTCTTCTAAGTGAATGATCAAGGCCTGGAACTAGTCCGCCTTCGGAGGAGAGTCGATTGTTTTGATCCCTACTCCAACGGGACATAAACCATCCATACCACACAACAAATACTACTAATTTAAATAGTAAGTATGATACTTAAAATAAAAATAAAAACTTAACCATCAACCCAGGTGGCAGGGCCGACCATAAGGGTTCAGTTCACAAAGCAAAAATAAATCAACAACCCAGGCGGCAAGACCGACCATGAGAGTTCAGTCCATAAAAAAATAATAATAACAAAAGGAAAACTACTGCAAAAATTAAACTATGCTAATCTGGAAAATAGATTCAGTTGATGATCTTTGTGATCAAACAACAACTGTAGGACAACCGTAACACTTGGGTGATAAAATTCTAAGCAGGGCAACCTTATGTCATAGTTAGTGCTTAAAAGACCCAACTGAATTTATTTTTAAAGACAGAAAAAAAATTCTACAGAAAATTTTAAAGGGTTTAGAAGAGAACTTACCTTAGGAAAAAACTTATCTTAGCTATCTTGCACAGATCTGATCTATCTCAGTCTCTCCCCGACAACGGCGCCAAAAACTTGATTGCTTCCCTCCAAGTGCAGAGGTTCGTAAGCAGTATCCCGTGAATACGGGGTCGATCCCACAGAGAGATGAAATGTGTTAAGGAAAAAAAATCAAATGCAAAACAAACTAATTAATAAAAACAAAACTGATGATTTGATTTTGAGATTTTTGAATGGATGTAATTCAACTGAATAAAATAACACCCAAGTTTCAAAGTTTTACACATAGGTTAATGTTCCAAAATCATGATGACTTGGATAACACAACTAGGATCTGAGCACTTTGGTCAGCCTAGTCGAAAAATAAAACGGTTTAAATATTTTAAAAAGTGATATAAAATATTAAAAAAATCATGTATTTACATCATTGACATATGTTCTCAAGCGTCAGTGAATTTAAGTATTCAATATCTATAAGATAATGAATATCAAAGAAATATAACAGGTTGAGAACCTTTCCTATATAGGAAGTCTGATTGATCTAAGTTAAGCCTATCTATCAATGTGGATCTCATATGATGGAAACATATGGATCTCACAAGAGGATAAAAAAATAAAACCTAAATAATAGACAACATGCATACAACATTTTTCTCATCATTAAAACAATCAATCATTATAATCTTAAAAAACTATTAAACCCATGTGCTTCCCTTCTACCCTGGGTTAGAAGGAACTTAAAAAAATATAATTAAATTGCAGAAATAAAAAACAATAAGAAAGATACAAGATAGAAAAGTTCTAAAATAAAAAGAATAACTTATAAAGCTTTAATAAAATTAAAAACTCTTTAAAAACCCTAAATTTTGCATTGAGATGTCTTGAATAATTTTAAGAATATCCTATGAGGCCCTATTTATAAGTAGGGAACTCGAATTTTCGTACAAAGTTGAAAACACTAGAACCGCATCAAATATACGTATTTTTTTAAAATAGACTTCTCGCTGCTTTATTCGTTTAAAACAGACTTTTTGCCGTGCAGTTTCCCAGAATAAACTTCACAGCTTCAAAATACACTTTTTCACGACGATTTCAGGATTCTTCACTTCGTCGATTCTCTTCATTCGTCACTTGGTTTTATTGGATCTTTGGTATGTGAATGCTCCAATCTTGGTCTCCTAAGATCCATCCTTTTTCTTGGTAAATCTTGAGCATCAAATCCATGCTTTTTAGCACCCTTTTTCAATATAAACACTTAAATTCACCTTGCAACACATACATGAGTAAAATATAATATTAAGATGATTTATGTTCATAAAAACAAGAGATAAATGGAGAAAATTATACAATATTTGAGTCTCAACAATATTCATGGGCTAATATTTGTGATTTCAGTTCATCCTAATAGGAATGAAGTTATTAATGGTATTGGTGGCTTGTAAACATCATTGTCGAACCTATGTAGATTTTAATAATAGAAATTTTCCTAACCACATTTTCCTTTAATATGGCCCACTTGAGCTTTTGATACAGTTCGTTTTTTGTATTATATCCTAAAATGAACTCAAAAAACGGAAAGAAGGGGATGATTTTTCAAAAACATCACGGTGGCCCCACTTGGGTTCCCAGGTCGAGAGAAAATGTACTTGGGAGTTTACTGGCATGTGGCCAAGGAAAGCGGATTGCATACCGAGTAAACTTTGTGGGTCCACTATAATTTATGTATTTTATCCAGTCTGTTCATCCATTTTATAAGATAATTTTAGGGCCTTAATTCAAAACCTAAGCATATAAAAGGCTAAAACTGGCCACGCTAAAGGAAACAGTGTGAATTAAATTTATACCGTTGAAAAATTCTTGAGGGCCACGGAAGTTTTGGATCAAGATTTTATATATATATATATATATATATATATACCACCGTGGGGCTTGGATAGGTTTCAACGATGGAAATTATTATTTCCACTGTTTCTCATGGTATGGTCCACTTGAGATTTTTATTAGTTTCAATTTTGAGCTCAATGCCTATAATTAGATGGAAAAATAGATTGAAGGTGTGGATAAATCATATAAATTCACAGTGGACCCAATTGTAGTTTTTTCACAATCCGATTTCGTGGCCGAATGGGCGCACGGCGGAAACGGAGAAAGATCCCCTAACGGACCTAACGGAGCAGTATTTATGCCCAAGAACGTACCACTGGTATCTAACCAATGGCGCTTTGCCACATCAGTATCCTTATCCGCTCCCTTTGTCAAACGGCCGCCCCCATCAATCGAATGCACATTTTCACGGTGGTCCATGGGCTTAAAACTCATGCCAATCCAAGACTTAGGTAGGCCACACCAAGATAATACTTGAAAGCAATGCCCACCCATTAAAACCTTCCTCATTATTTACAGGCAGAGTGATATGTGGTTCAGATTCAAGCCATTCCGACTTAGGTGGGCCCCACTGAGTGCTTTTAAGATGTTTTAGTCATGATTTTACATGGTTTCATGTGGCATACGTAAGTTTTAATATAGGTGATTTTTGGAATATCCCCGAAGGGATCCACCAAATACACGGTGGAGCCCGCAGAGCTTGACTTCCTGGGATCACATTCGCTAACATGCAAAAATCACATTGATCAGATTATCTAATTCATTCTTAATTTTGCCTTTGTTTATTGTAGCTATTCGTTTCTAAGCAATGGATGGGATGCTTGTGTAAATGATCTTTACCGTTCATTTTTAAGGCCATTGATTAAATCGTTAAATTCGTTAGATGTTTGTGATATTTTTATGGCATCCCATGAAATATGTGTTATACCCAATGAACGGTTTAGATTGATGGTTTGAACTGTATAAATGTCTGAAGCCAACTAGAGGCACTATAACTAATAGTGCCATGAGAGTAGTAGCGCATTTCTCGTATGACCACCTGCCAGCTCAGTAGACCTTACCTGCGAGTAGGTGGCCTGCCCCACCACAATGCCTTACCTCCACTCCAACCATCACGTGCGAGCAGCACTCCGTGTTAAGCCCATGTTAAAAAACGAGGCTGACCGGCAGGTGGGCCACACCAAGGGAAAAAGGTCGTTGGGGGCGCCCACCTTGGATTTGTCCACTCTGCATTGTATGGGGCAACCATTCTGACCATTAGATGTGTCACCAAAATTTGGCCCATGTCCCAAAAGTTAGGCTGATCAGTTATTCAGATGGACCACACTAAGGAATAAGGGTGTACACGAGCCGAGCTAGCTTGACTCGACTCGAAAAAGCTCGATTTGACTCGGTTCAAAGCTCAGTTCTAGCCGAGTCAAGCTGATTTTTTTTTAGGTTGAAAATGAGTTCGAGCTGGCCTAGCTCGATTCGACTTGGATCAAACCCAACTTGAATTGAACTTGGATCGAACCAATTCGGTGACTTGTTTACTTTGATACTGATGTTGCTCACCAAGTGTTTGTTGAAATGACTCAACGAAGTGTGACTAGTGGCAAGGAAGGTATGTATGTGAAATAAATACTTTTTTTTTTCTTTATTTTGATGTTGCTTAGAAGGTGTTTGATAAAATATATATAAAATCATTATTGTTGTTTTACATACAGTGAGATTTTGAAGGTGCAGTCCATGTATTTGTAAAAATGCCGCACAGCCGAACTCGGCTTGATCTTGGCTCAAACTCGGCTTGAACTAACTCAAGTTGCTGGTCAAACCGAGCTAAGCTGGCTAGTTAGGTTCGAGGACCGAGCCGAGCTAAGTTCGAGTTGGGGTTAGCCAGTGGCTAAGCCGAGTCAAGCTGAGGCCAACTCGACTCGGTGTACACCCCTACTAAGGAATCAGTTGGGAAGGGGAACATCCACCAATGATTTTTACGGGCTCCACCATGCTGCATGTGAGGTGTGTCACCATATGTTAGGCCCCAAGGTATACAAAATCAGGGCCGTTTGTGATTCAGAGGACCCTGTTCCTCTCTCCTACCAAAAAAAGTTTAAATATTGGAGTGGATTTCATATAATCATCATGGCGGGCCCTAAAAAATTCAAGGGTGGGCGTCTCTTTCCCAATCGTTTTATTTCGTGTGGCCAACCTAAAGCCCAGGTTAATTTGATTTTTTAGGCCCTAGACCTAAGAATGATGCATTTGCGGTCAAAGTGGATTTCACTTAAACATTACAGTGAGCCATGTAAAAATCAATGGTGAGACATTCCTCTCTCAAAATTTTCCCTTTTGTATGGCCCACTTGAATTATAGAATGAGCTGATCTTTGTAATATGGGCCTAACCAAGGGTGATCCACTAGTATTCTGGGTGAATTTTACATAAACATCATTGTAGGGCCTACTCAAGCTGAGCACAGGCCCTACTTTTTCCATCTCCTGCGTGCATTACTGTTTTAAAAACTCATCTCCAATAATTATATTTTGGACCGTTCGAGGAATATGTGGTAAATGAAATGAAATCAAAGCCTCTGGGAAATATTTTAAAAGCAGCGTTTGATGTCAATTAAATTATAATTCATACTACTAAACAACTTACTGTTTTTGTAATTCACACCTGCCAAAACTGTGTTCCAACAATATTACTTAAGCTGATAGGATAGCTTTTTAAAATCATTTTGAAAAGGGAAGTGGAATGTAATTTCCATATAAGTAGCAGTTTTCTTCTCTTTTTTTTTTTTGTGAAATTCCTTCTGAGAGTATGTACCACACGCTCGGATTTTCAAATTGTGTAAGTGGGGTCTATGATTCACACCCATCCCTAGTCTCTCCACCACAGCCGTCTTAGGATCATCCAAACCGTTAATTATTTGTCCCACCACATGGATCTGCCTCCACTCGAAAAGAAATGAACTATCAAACCAATGGGTGTTTGTAAGAATGTTTAAAGATGGGGTAAAAATGCACCATGCTCCAAATTCAATACCCGAAAGTCACAACAACTACGATTGTAAGTCATCCTGGATAGTGACCCACCAAAACAGTTCAGATCATCTTGGACCATCTCAGACCTACAATGGACTTGTTAGACGGGTGGGCCATCATTTCTAGCATTGCAGACCACTCCAGTAATCATTTCCCACATTACCATGTGTGGGTTTTGGACCATAGCCAATCAACAACATGGATGAAGATGACCAGATCATGCAGAGAAATAGAAAATACTGATGCCCAACCTGCCTATTTACAGCCCAGTTGATTTGCATACACCCATTTTGGCTTCTTCTTTTCTTTTAATTTTGTAATTTCTTCATCAATGCTGGGTAGAGTCAGATGTACCAGAACTAATCTTTTCCTTTTCTTTTAAGTTAGAAGGTCAGCCATCATTACATACAACAGATTCCAAACAACCTATCATTATATAATATAACACATGAAACCCCACTTTAATAATTCAAATGACAAATGAAACAAACACCATCATCACAGAAGCAAACACCCATTCTATACCTGATTTCAATGGCTTTGGCTCTCACACTTGAAAGCCTTGACTCCCCTGGCGCTGATGAGGGTGGGGTAATGCTGATGCTAGTAGCGATGATGATGAACGATGGGGCCGAGTTGGCCCTGCAACGGACATGCAAGTAATTGGTTTTGAGGAAGATTTTCTTTTCTTTTCTTTCTAAGATTGTTACACAAAGGAACTCCAGATGGATGGATTGTTAGAACTCTTGGGCATCAAGGTCGGGCTTGGACGGATACTCAAGACCCTGCACCGGCATTTTTTTCAGGTCCTCTTCTGAGTAGGCAGGAATGAACCAGTATTTCCCTTCGGTTCCAAACACCTGACCACCAAACCAATGACAAAAGCAATGTTAAATTTTTGATCTGCTTTTCTCAGCCATTATGGCTACTGAAAATCCATGCGAAGAGAATGCAGAGGGGATTCGTGTGTCGGCACTCATCCCACGCTTTGCCAATATGGCCCACGTGTTAAAGGCACAGGCTGTTCAGTGGTGAGCTCCACCTTGCATGTATCCTCATCCTACAATTGGACTGTTGGCCAATTTCTATTAACTGCCCATTTCTTTGCACAAGTTTGGCCAATCTGAAGAACAGGCTGACCTGATTTTTTAGGTGTCACATACAGGGACAGTCCTGCCTGATGACTGGCTCACATCTCGCATGTGGACCCATGTTCACACATCTCAAGAGCCCCCTTAGCAGCACCCTTCAAGTGCTATATACAAATCACTAACTAGTAACTACAGCATACGTTGCATGCTCTACAATCACAACAAACTAGGAAACCATATATGTAATTAGAAGCTAGAACCATGTGCAGTTAACAGCTTTTAACATTCTAACCCGACATCATAGCAGTCAATACTTCCAGCAACCATTGGGAATTGTTGCCTGTGGTCACGAAATGGCCACCCAGGCAACTAGGAGAGGGGAAGGCATAACCAAATAAGAAAAATACATGGGGACAAGATCCAGTCCACCTGGGAGGGCAAAAAAATTCATCCTCCCAGGTTTATAAGAGTGCATGTCACAGATATCCTATGATGATCCGTCCATTCATCATAAGGGTCCATGAATGGGTCATTGATCAAAACCAAAACAATAAGACAATCACAATAAGACAATCAAAACCATATAAAAATACCATACAAAAATACCAACTGGATTCTTATTTTTCATTATACACTTTATTTATTTATTTTTTATTACAATGATTAGGATTGTTTGATCTTTGCAATTTTTAGTCTTTGAGCCATTCCTCGAGCCCTATGATGAATGGTAGTTTCAGATTATCATGCACATCTGGCACGTGTATAATAGTATGAACCTGGGGGGATGAAAATTTTGTCCACTAAGGTGGACTTGATCTCCTCCCACATGCGAATGATCATATATCGAGCACAAGAAGAAAGACATGAATAATTTGACTTGTGCAAAGATATATATATTTTTTCTTTTGAAAGATGACAAAGAGCTTAAATGTTTGGCATGGATAATGCAAATGAAACACCTATCAACTTAAGTACATGGTCAGTGCTTTTCACCCCATGTTGCTAGTGATTCCTAGATCCTAGGCAACTTGGAATAACAGGCATTGGGTTGTTAATTGGATACTTGGTGAGGATAATTACACATGGAAGAATGAACCAACCTGTTCAAAGTTCTTTCTTCGACCAAGGTCGTACCGCCATTTAGGAGCGCTCTTCTTCTCATATGCCTGATTACAAAAGGAATCAAGCCGTCAACGATTACAAATGACACAAAAATACAAGCATAAAGCATACGAAACACTCACCTCGATAGTTGTGGTATTGGATGCAACCAATGAAATATGCATGATCAGGAACCCAAGAACACTCAATGCAAATGCCAAGTTCAGCACTGGACAAATCAAGGTGGTAAAAGGTTAGAAAATGGGTTTGGGACACAAGAATCAAATTATCAGAAGAGGGGCTTCTTACCAAATGCAAGGAAAGTGGTTGCAAGGGTTCCTGCAGTTCCTGGAATCTCACCATCAATAAAGAATGCTAGAAAATGTGGCAACAATGACAAGGTAACAAGAGTTGTCTCAAGAAATGTGTAGAACTGCATTGAAGAGCAACAAAATGAGGAACAACCAAACACATTGTCTATTTGGATATTGTAAATTTCTATAAAGCAACCAGCATGACTTCATCAAATGCACAAGTAGGATCCATCGAGGAATGGAGCAATTATATAGCAGCACTGACGAAAATAAAAGCAAAGCATCTTCTTAGGATGGGTAGCTGTTTTCACAATCCAGGACCTGGGGAGGATAGGTGTAGCACGTGAAGAACAGGGTCAGATTGATACGTCCTCAGGTTCCATTGGCATAAAAGATTCATAAAGCAGAAGCTAGGGCAAATTTTCTATAAGCTAGGCACTCTTACGAGGTTTAAGGATTTTTACTGTGTCATTGCAACAAGGAAGGTTTGTGGTGGAAGGAAATTCCTTATATTTATCTCCTGGGCTTCTAGACAGTGTTGGGTCTGTGCAGAGCCGCTAATACTATTAGAGTATTGACTAGAGGAGATTTGGGATTAAACTAGGGATGTGGTTGTGTCTGTTACTCATGTTCCAGATTACGTGAATTGGCAGATAGTCTCTCTCCTATTTGTATTGGGCGACCTGTGCCGCTTATTTGATGTAATGCCATCCTTCATGTTATAAATTTTCATTTACCAAATAAACAAACAATTGAGATGGCGAGTCCAATGACTATGCAAGAAATGTAGCCTACATCATCCATGCAATAATTGAGTTACCACCACCACTACTTTTAGAAATGTTCCAGGACATACGGTGAGAAGTTATGAGAGAACAGTCCTCTTAACCTCTTTGATCTAGTAAGATCAGTAAGAAAGCCTCTTTAACCTCTTTGATTCAATAGGATTAGTAAACTTCTTCCAACTTCTCTCAATGCTTTCTATAACTCTCCTCGGAAAACATGATGGATCCCTGAGGAAATTTAACTCATGTGACCATGAATAGGCCCATGTGATAGAGTTGAAAGGTGAATGATTCAATCAAACAAGACTAGGCAGGCCAAGTAGATTGGTGTTCCCCTTCCTCACAACTGGAAGAGAGCTGATGAAGCTCAATCTCATAATCTCCAGTATATTGGAGATCTACACATCCTTAAGAATGAAGTACGGGAAAGTGGGACCTATCTTCTAAGCTCTTCCCATTATCCCCAATACTCATCAACTTCCAACTTTCCAATCTAATCTTACCCGAAAGTCTTCCTTTTGATAAATGTACCAGCAAAAGATCTAGGCATTCAAAGATCAAATGCCCAAGCAGGAGACTTCATTTCGAGACTTGCATCCCCTTCCGTCTGCCAAGCAACCTAAAGGCTGCTAGAGATAGCTGCAAGGTAGCTGACCATCTTCTTCCCATTTGGGTTAGGATGACCCCTAAGTCAGAAGGAATTGAACCACTGGAGAGTCATCTGCAGTTCACACCTGGGAGAAGTCAGCAATTTTTCTATGGCGTTTCTATCTTTGCATTGTCCCAGTCCATAAGGGAAGGCTCTGTAGCTGAGCCTCATTAAATTCAGTATAGAGTCTGACAATGTCAAATATACCAGTCCTAGTAGGACATAAAGCTGTAAGAATGGTCATTGATATAGCATTGCTGCCCTTCTCATGCATCCATTGAGTCATTTGTATGGTTCTATATTCTTCTGCAACACAAAGGTTGAAGCAGAGATTGTATTTTGGTAATGCACCTTGAGGCATTATGGTGCCAACTATCTTCAAAGTAGAGGATTGTGGAAGAACCTTAAGGAACTTTATCCTTGCTAGATTCCTCAGCTTTGAGAATTGTGTCACACCCCAAAATTCGGGTACCTAAGTAGATCTACTCAATACCCAAATTCCAAGCACATGAGCTAAAATTTATATATTATCATTAATGCACAAGTAAATACTCAATCCCACAAGGTTATATACATTCAAAATAAAGAAGGATAACTACTAATTCCAAACTTAATTAAATGACATTGTACCATAGCATCTACAACTTAAGCGGCTATTTAAACTAAATCATTTATTTAGTTATCATTTGAAAATTTCAAACTAAGCCTAATAAAAATGCAAACTAATAATAAAGGCCCGCCTACACGAAATATTCCAACTTGATACCTGTATGGTTTAAATTAATGTGAGTATAACAACTCAGTAGAATCGCCTCATATACAAATATGAAGTTCTAGATTTCACATCTTTAAGTAAAGTGATATATTTGAAACAAACGTAATAACATTGGGTACAGGGGATGCAAAAATGATATGCATGCGATATTATCCATGAATCCACATAAATAATTAAATAAACATCCATTATTAATTACAATATCGTACTCAGTGTATGACCACGTTGCATTAACGCCCACATAAGGTTGTACACGAGTCAAGCTAGCTCGAAAAGCTCGCTTGACTCGGCTCGAGTCAGCTCGGATTGACTCGGCTTGAAAGGCCGACTCAGGGCGAGTCAAGCTTGTTTTCTAAAGCCCGAGTTGAGTTCAAGCCGAGTTCGACCATGGTGCATTTCAACTCGACTCGGCTCGAGTAATATATTTTAATATTATAATATTATATTAATATTAAATATATATAATATGTTTAACTTAAAAAAAAGTTAAAACTTAAAAGTTTTTACTAAAAAACCCTACCCAACCGCGCTGGATTGAGTTGGGTTGGGGTTTGGGTCGAGGTGGGGGCTGGGTTAAGTCGGGTTGGCCATCGGGTTGAGTTGGGTGTGGGTTTGGGTCGGGCTGGGCGCTGGGTTGGCATATGAATAAGCTTGACTCGACTCGAGCACTAGCTTGACTCGAGATTGACTCGAAAGCTTTGGCAAACAAGCCAAGCTTCAATGTTGAGCTCGAGCTCGAGCTCGAACTCAAGTATAGCACGGATGAGTCCAGCCGATCTTAACCCAGCTCGACTCGACTCGGCTTGATGTACAGCCCTACGCCCATGCACCAGTACCTCGTGGTGAGGGAACCATTTATGCGTTAGATGGTCAGACTATTGCTCCAGTTGTACTTCTGATGTATGTTCATGTATACGATTGTACTCATACGCCGTACACAAAGGAGATTCCGAATGATCCAACGGGTTCTAGGGTCTTTCACCCAAAGGACACGATTGCCCTACTTGCTAGGTTTAGGGTCTTTCATCAAAGGGACACAATAACCTTACTTGCCTTTACCTTTTTCTTCTTCCTTCTTTTTTCCACAATTCCATAATAAATAGAAATGCATGTATATCATGAATAAATCCAAAATCAGTAATGAAATTATTCAATATATCAAATTTCCCTACAATAATGCAAGTTTTATAAAAAAAAATTGTGGAAATTCGATGTTGTTAAAATTCAGTCCCTGAAATTGTCTAAAAAACTGGATTGTTTACTGTAATAGACAGTAAATTGGATTTTTTTGAGGGTACAAGTTATATTTTGTAATAGCGTGAAAATTTATGCCAAAGCCCTTTGACTTTGCTAGAAATTTTATTTGAGCTCTAAATTTGTGATTTTCTTTTTATATTTTTCTATATTGATAGAACTAATTATTTTCTAAATTTTGAAATAATATTAAATTTTATAAGATTAAAATTCTAACTTAACTAATTAATTAACCATATATACTAAAGTTTAGATTAATCGCTAAACACCGAATTCTATAATTCTCAATAATTTCAAAAATCATCTTAATTTCGTTTAATAAATTTTAAATAGATTTAGTTCTTAATATTTGAATTAAATTCGTATTCCAAGTGGGCATAATTACTATTAATTTCATAATAATAACTACAAATTAAATTATAATATAAACTTATAATTTAATTAAACATCTTAAAATAATTCTTAATTCAAGTTAATAAATCAACTAATCTAAAGTCCTGGATATATATTTTGTACATGTTAAATTTATTGCATTAATTATTCCGAGATTTTAATCAATACATCAAATTAAAATTTTAAAATGGTTTATGCTACTAATTTAATTTATATACATTAAATTTTCTTACAATTTGTATTTAAGTTAATTAACTTAAAACATAAAGTTTTTTTTATAGAAATTTGTGAATTAAGTTAAATATAAAGGAATTTCAATTAATTAACAAATTCAGAAATTTAATGTGGGTTTTATACTATTGATGGTAAAGCATTTTAATTCAAAATAGTCTATAATTTCCAACAACTTGAGACCATAAATTTATGGGACGAAATTTCAGCAATAATTTAAAATTAATAATTCTTAAGAATTTGCTATTTTAAATTAATTATACATTAAATTTTTATAACAAAATTTAAATAAACAAAAGCATCTAAAAATTTCAAATATTAGATAGAATCACCTACAACATTTTCTTTTCTTTTTTCCTTTTTAATAGAATTTCATCTATCGTATCATATTTAAGCTAGGATTAATTTAAATCTTATTATTATTAATTATTCTAAAATTTGAATTTATATCTAATTAAAAAATTTATATTAATTTATGTTAAAGATTTATTATTACAATTATAATTTATTTATTTTAAATAAATCGAACTCAATTTATAACAAAAGAAAGTCAAAACTTATATTGATTTAATTTAATAACTTCTTTGAACTAATCTATCCAAGCCAATTACACAGAATAATCTATTTAAAAATAAAAAGATCAACTAAACTATTATACAAAATTTAAATAATTAATTTTAATAAAAATGCATAAAAATTCGGATTTAAATACATAAGAAAATCTTAAAAATTCAGGTTTGCATAAGATCACCTACCTTTGAAAAATAATCTGTTAATCCAACTTGACACGCCGTAATTCAATCTCGATCTCTCTCTCTTGCTATCTCCAGAGTTTTCCTTTTTCTCTCTTTTTTTAAAAGTATTTGTTTGTTTGTTTTTTAAAGGGAAAGAGAAACATAATGGAAGAGGAGTGGGATGGATATGACCGGACAAACCCATCGATTGGATGGTTTAGATTGGTGGGAGGGTCCCACCATGATGGAGATTACGAGATAGTGGTGGGTTCGGTACCCATTACTGTATGAAGAAGGAAGAAGGGAGAGAGAGGGAAGTGGGTTTGGGCAGTGACGTGCAGCAATGTGAAATTGATTTTATTTATTTATTTTTTATGTGGTGGGCCCCACTGTGATACCATGATAAATCCATTCCATCCATCATCTTGGCCAGGCCACGAGAGGACATGGGGCCAAAAATAAGGCTAATCCAAAACTTAGGTGGGCCACATGAAAGAGGACAATGGGGTTGGTACCCACCAAAAATGGGTTGTTATATATATATATATATATAAAGAGAGAGAAGCTCAGATACGCACCGGTTCGCATGTCATTTCGTGCGAACCTTGCTAACAATTGTCAGGTAAGGCAGATCGTCTGTATGAAGGTACTCTTATGCGTGAGTTTGAAAGAACGAGTTTCCTTCTCTAACATGCCTCTTCACCCTATTCTCTAACTTTTTGAAGGATATGGCGAAAGCCTTTCACATGAAGTTCTTTCGCTAGAAACCTAAGTGGGACCCACCGCGATGTTTTTGAGAAATCCAATCCATTCATCCGTTTTGTGAGATCATTTTAGAACATGAGGCAAAAAAATGAGCAGGATACAATACTCAAAGTGGGCCGAAAACGTAAGGAATGAACACGGTTGAAATATTCCTAGGGCCCAGAAGCTTTGAATTAGGCTAATATTTGTGTTTTCAGTTCATCTCAGTGGTAATGACATTACGAACGGTATAGATGGCATGTAAACATCACTGTCGACCCTAGGAAGGTTTCAACGGTAGAAAATTCCCTACCCACCTTTTCCTTTAGTTCGGCCCACTTGAGTCCTGCGTCCTGCTAATTTTTGGTCTCAAGTTCTAAAATGAGCTAAAAAACGGATGGACGGGGTAGATTTCTCAAAAACATCATGGTAGGCCCCATGATGTTTCCAACAGAAGAACTTCATGTGAAAGGTTTCCACCGCATCCTTCGAAAAGTTAGAGAATAGGGCGAAGAGGTGTGCTAGAAAATGAAACTCGCTCTTTCAAATTCGCGCATAAGAGCACCTTTAGCCAGACTGTCTGCCTTATCAGACGGTTGATAGCAAGGTTCGCACATAATGACGTGTAAACTAGTGTGTAGCTGAACGTCTCTCATATATATATATATATATATATATATATATATATACACACACACACACACACACCACTCATGAAGGTTCAGTGGGGGCATCATGGCGTGGACGAAGCTTCGTGGGAGCACGAGGATGAAATTCAAAAGAAGTACCCTCATCTCTTCATAGGTTAGGTATGTTAAATGTTGGAGATGAATTTTTTGTTAAGGGGGTAAAATGTAACAACCCATTTTTGGTGGCACCGTACTCTTTCATATGGCTCGCCTAAGTTTTGGATTGGCCTTATTTTTAGCTCCATGTCCTCTCATGGACCGGCCAAGATAATGGATGAAGTGGATTTATCATAGCATTTAAAAAAATAAAAAATAAATCAATTTCGCAGTGATATGCGAAAGCATGTCATCGCCCAGACCCACTTCCCCGACTCACTCTCCCTTCTTCCTTCTTTGTACAGTAATGGGTACTAGACCCACCACCATCTCGTAACTTCCATCATGGTGGGACCCTCCCACCAATCTAAACCGTCCAATCGATGAGATCGTCCGATCATATCCACCCACTCTTCCATTATGTTTCTCCTTCCCTTAAAAAAAAACACAAACAAACAAATAAATTGTAAAAAAAAACAGAGAGAGAGAAAAGGGAGAACTCTAGAGAGCGAGAGAGAGAGAGAGAGAGAGAGAGAGAGAGAGATTGAATCAGGGCGGTGTCAAATTGGATTAACAAATTATTTTTCAAAGGTAGGTGATCTTATAAAGACCTGAAAATTTTAGATTTTTTCTTATGTACTTAAATCCAAATTTTTATGCATTTTTATTTTAATTAATTAAATAAATTCTGTATAATAGTTTATTTGATCTTTTCATTTTAATTTGTGTAATTGCTTCGATATATTAGTTCAAAGAAATTATTAAATTAAATTAAGATAATAAGTTTTGAATTTCTTTTGTTATTAAATTAAATAATAAATCTTTTTATTTCCCTTCTGAAAATTTCCAGAAATTCATATTTATTTGGTAAATATATTTTGTTGATAGACATATGAAAATATAATGATCATATCAATCTATTTAGAATAAATGAAAATTTTGGATTATATATTTTAATATATGAATTTGTAAAGGAATGAATTTATTTGAATTAGTAAATTTGAATTAATTCCAAAATATTCTTAATTAATGATTTAATTTATCCGAATTATTTTTATAAAAAATCAAGTTAAAAAGTAAACTAAAATTTAATATCCAATAAATATAAAACTTAGAATTAATTATAATTATAAAAAAATTTAAAATTTGAATGTGTAAAAATAATAGTATCCGAAGTCCAAATTAATAACTTCCTTTAACTTATTAAATTTAGATATAAAAAATAGATAAATTTCTGAATTTAGAATATTTGATATAAAATAATTAAATTAAATTTTTTATTTTAATTTAATACAGTTTAACTTAAATTATTAAATAATAATTTAATTACATTGTTAATTTTATGAATTTATGTAATCAGTGTATTTTTTTTCCTGTAAAGATTAAAATCTGAATTTTAATTCTAAAAATTTAAAAAGTTAATTAATTTAAATTTTAAATGAAATCAAGTTTAATAAAATTTTCAAAATTTTAAAATTGAAATTAAATTGATTAGATTTCTATATTTTGGAATTTAGTGATTAATATATATATTTAAAACTTTATTAGATTGAAATTTTAATAAAGTATAATTTAAAATTTAAAACTTATAAATATTTCCCTAGTAGTTCAAAATTTATGTTTAAATTAAAATTTAAATAAATTTAATGATTAAACCTAGACAAACATTCTTAATGAATTATCAAAGAGAAATCAAAATTAGTTATAAAATAATCAAGTTATTTTAATATATATAATTAAATTAACTCAAAATTTAGAATTTCTAGACTCAATTATAAAATTTTCAGCAAATTAGGGGGCTTTGTCATAAATTTCCATATTGTTATGAAATACGACATATACCTTAAGAAAATCTAAATTTACAATCTATTATAGAAAATAACCCATTTTCCAGACAATTTCAGGGACTGAATTTTAACAGCATTTAATTGCTGCAAACTTTGTATAGAACTTGTATTATTGTAGGAAAATTTGAGCTATTAAATCGTTGCATTACTGATTTTGAATTCATTCATGACATACGTGCATCTTTCTTTATTATGAAATTGTGGAAAAAGAAAAGGAAAAGAAAGAAAAGAGAATGCTATTAACAAGTAGGGCAATCGTGTCCCTTGGGTGAAAGACCCTAAAGCTAGCAAGGAAGGCAATTGTGTCCCTTGCGTGAAAGACCCTAAAACCCATTAGATCATTCAGAGTCTCCTTTGTGTATGGCGTATGAGTACAATTGTGTGCGCGGACATATGTCAGAAGTACAACTGGAACAGTAGTTTGACCAACTAACGTATGAATGGAGGGCACCACGAGATACTAGTGCGTAAGTGTTAATGAAACGTGACCATACATTGAGTACAGTGTTACAATCAATAACGAATTTTTATTTGATTATTTATGTGGATTCATGGATAATATCGCATGCGTATCATTTTTGTATTCCCTGTACTCAATGTTATCGTAAGTTATGTTGTTACGTTTATTTCAAATATATCACTTTACTTAAAGACATGTAAAATCTAGAATTTCAGATTTGTATATGAAACGATTCTACTGAGTTGTTATACTCATGTTAATTTAAACCATACAGGTGTCAAGTTGGAATATTTTGAGGCGGCGGGCATTTATTATAAGTTTGCATTGTTATTAGGCTTAGTTTGAAATTTTCAAATGTTAACTTAATAAGTTAAGTGATTTACTTTAAATAGCCGCTTAAGTTGTAAATGATATGGTACAATGTTATTTAATTAAGTTTGGAATTAGTAGTTATCCTCTTTTATTTTGAATGTACATAGCATTGTGAGATTCAGTATTTACTTGTGCATTAATAATAATATATAAATTTTAGCTCACGTGCTTAGAATTTGGGTATCGAGTAGCCTTACTGGGGTACCCGAATTCTGGGGCGTGACAGTTTGGTATCATTGCCAGGTTTAGATTAAAACTATGGACCTAGGATAGGGTTGAACTTAGAGACCTTAAATAGTATGCACTCCCTTAATGATACTTAGAATTCAATTTTAGTTACTAAAATCTACCTGGGTTGTCACACACAAAAACTTACGTGTTTAATCAATCGTAGGGTATGGCGAATTGTATTTTGGTAATGCGCCTTGAGGCAATATGGTGCCAACTTGTCTTCTAAGTAGAGGATTGTGGAAGAACCTTATGGAACTCCATCCTTGCTAGATTCCTCAGCTTTGAGAATTGAGTCCCTAATCAAATTCATAGTCCAAACCCTCCTGCTCAATTGTGCAATTTTAACTTTATAGATTACCATGAAATTAATTGTCAACCATGCAATCCAAATTTTTGTTAGATAGAGGAGAATTGCCAACTGATTGTGAACTTAGTTTCTTGAGATAAGTAATTACTGAACTCATAAGTGTAAAATGTGAATAGAGCTTTGAAAACCCATAACCAGCTTGAAATTTAGTGGATCGGCCATACCATGAACATCACTTGGGCAGATTAAGAAAGCGCAATGAAAAGTAGCAGAGTAAATATTATGTGTATTATGCAGTCCATAGTAAAAGTTATAACATTGTACATTATAAATATGCGGCATATATTGTTCCATTTGTAGCTTGGCAACATTCACACAAACATGAAGGAAACTGGTAGATTTGCTTGCACAAAGAGATGACATTTTGGTGAAGGAAAATATCAAGGTTCATATTTTTTTGAATGGGAACCTTGGGGTTCTGATTGTAGCCGTAACTTGTCAGTTGTCAAAATTATGTTTATTCATAAAGAAGAGTATGAATGTAGCTGTCGCAAAGCATTCATTATTCTTTACGATGTGCCTAATCATTCCTTTCCTCAACCACCCCAATTCATGAGAGGTACTTGTAAGGATTTGCACCATACTATTGTTGAAGAGACGAACAGTCTCTGTGGACACTCTCTCTTGCTATTCTATGGTTCATTTGGATGGAGAGGACCACCAGATCTTTGTACTAGAACTATTCTATATCGAGGCAATTTCCATAGACTGTAAACCTAAGGCCTTGTTTCAAAGTTTTCCCCCTCAATGTTTTTCACAGCTGACTCAAGGTTTACAAGGGCATTATTAGCAGCAAGCAATTGAATTTTGTGGCTTCAATGTACTCAGATAAGGATGCAGCTATCAGGTATGGGTAGAGATCTAAGTGTTGGACTTGTTTGACCCCCATAAGCATTTTAGATTTCCTATTGTCGAATATTTTATTAATTTTTATGTCTTATAGGTTTAAATTATTTTTAAAACAAAATTATTATGATAAGTCACATCCAACACAGGTCCAATACCCATACCCACATTGTGATATATTCAACAAGGGTACTCTGAGAGATTTGATATATTTGAAGGCATCTCGAACCTCTTTTCAGAAATGAAAACTATTTTTATTCTTATATCACCAAAAAGATAACTCAGTGCAGGAGCATCTTGTGCTTCTATAATGGTTGGACAACTTTGAAAGTGGTTGCCCTGCAACACCCTACTATGTACAAAGTCAGCTCCAATGCTAGCAATTTGAAGACAAAAAATAGAGCATTTCACAGATAACCCAAAAGAGCTTTCCCTAGCACACGCCTCTAAATGTGGCTGAACATGCCATCCCAACTGTGCAGCAGTTGAGCGCCATTCTGCAAAGTGACCCAATGCAAAAAATAAGGCAGTCTGCCCATCAGGTGGGTCACGCATATAAAAAAAGAATTTCCAACCACTCGCATTCAACATACATGTGTGGTCTGCCTGAATAGTGGACCAGCATAATTTTGCATCAGGCCATCTGCGCATGGAGCCCTCCTCATTCAAGGCTCGAACATCTCATACATGTGCCAAGTTGGTACATCTGATGACATGTAGAGGTGGTGCAGGCTAAACAAAATGCTTATTATTCTCTCAAGCAATAAGCCAATATCGGAAAACAAGAATGACTAAATCTTCTCAGGTGAATAACCAGAATTTCAATCCGACATCATATATACACATCCAAAAAGAATCAAAATAAAACTTCCAAAGCAGGACACATCAAAATATCAGTATAAACTGCAACACATGCCCACCATGATTTGGCAATAGAGAACAAAACCCAATCTCATCCATCCTCCTATCACGAAGACCGAATAAGTCGATACCCAATCTAATTTCAAACCCAATTCAATTTTCAAAGAAACAAAACAGCCAATTATGAAACTGAAGGACGACCAGAACAAAATCCACATACCAGGAAAAGAAGAAAAAACTTGTAATTCAATGCTCCAACGCAATTCACAACCCACACGCAATGATGGTCCATTTTCAGCACACACCTCCCACCTAAAACCAAGAATAGACAGGTTCAGGAAAAAGAACATGCTCGCGTATGAATATACATACATATGCATGCATGTATGAGCTTACAAACAGAACAGTGATGGCATCGAGGCGGTTTCATCTGATTACACTTCCGGCAGTACCGGATTCTCGGGTTTGCTGGGTCGGCGATCGTGGTTGGACCTTCGCCGCCAAACTCCGAGCCGGTCAATGGGGCAGTGTCTCCCGTTTCCTCATCCATAACAGGCCTCCAGTTCAACGGGACACCGCCAGGGTCCGTTAGAACTACAGAAAAGTAGCTCCAAAGCAGCATCACCAACTGCCCAAATTACGAAATAATAATAATAATCAATACTTTCAAATTCAAGAGAAACAGCGATTATTTAAAAATCTAAAAAATGCAGAAAAATCGGAAAATGGAAAATACCAGGGAATGGAAGGTGATCAAGACGGAGAGCGCGATGATGGAATCACGGCCTCCCGCTAGCAAGGCGGGGCCGTAATTGGTGACGACGACGGCGTAGTACGTGACGCCGACGATGCCTACGACGAGGAGGATCATCACGGAGCCGAGGCCACGGAGGGCCGTACAGAATTTGAAGACGTTCCATGCCATCGCAGTTCCGGATCTGTGCATGTCAGTTCTGGACAGAGTATGAATGATGAGGAAGAGAAGATGAACGGACGAGATTACTCTTTGCCTTTTCCTTATCTATATGATTGTAGCTGGAGAAAAAAAAATAAAAATTCTAGGGTTAGGGTTTTAGAGGGTGGGGTGGTGGGAATGGCGTAGGGAATTGGAGGAAGAAAGGGGTGTTGTTTTCCATTTCCTGGATTTTTAGCTAACCAAATTGCTTTGCTGATGTTTGTTTTATTTTGGAAAATTTACAAGAAACTACCTGATTAATAAGTAATTTACATTCCATACCTTTTTCCTAAATGCTTTCACACCGCATTAATTCTCATAATATTATCATTCCACTGCCTTCTGTAATTTGTTACATTTCTTCAATGGGCGTACGTTGCAGGTCGATCTTGATGTTCATGTAAATACATCCCAACCACAAAGTGCATCATCCCTAATATGGCCTACCTGAATTATGGATTACCATGAGTTTTAAACGGTGGTAATTAAAGTAGGTTTTACATGTGGATTGATGACTCTCCCTTTATTGTTTTTTTTAATATGCCTCATCTATAAATTATAAATCAACTCAATTTTTTTAATTTAGCCTTAACTTAGATTACACATCTAATGACCATAATGGATTTTGCATAAGTATTATAATGGCCCTATGTGAAATCAACTCTTAAGTTGTTATGGCAACATGGAGACATAATTTAAAAAAAATAAATAAGACATTGCTTTTGATCTTGAAGTGATCTACCCTAATATTTATATAAGATCTACTTCAATCATTATATATTAACTTTTAAATTAGGTCAAGGGATGTAGAAACCACCTTGACCTGTGTAATATTGGTGAGCCACACAAAAGATATATAATTGAGAGATATGTCTACCTTTAATTGTAACAAGGCCCAATGTAATAATTTTATAAAATTTTCTTGAGTCATTAAATTTCAAATAAAAATTTAGCTTGTGAACTAGAATTGTTTCTATAAATGATTCAAATGAGCTATAATAATGAAAATAATATTTGAAAGCAAGCGTGGTTTTATAAATTTATTCTAATCATGTAGTCCACCTGAATAATAGATGGAGTAGATTTTTGAGCACTTAGCCTAACATAAGTAACACACTTAACTGTTAGTATGGATTTTACAAAAATGTGGCCCACATGAATCATTAACCTATCTGTTTTGGTGGCGGCGATGATAATTATATCTCAAGCTAGAGAGCTGCTTTTTTTAATCATTTTAGCATGGCATCAGAATATATAAATATTATACTAATTAGACAGTTCACCTGTAAAACTCACCTTCATGCGTTTATCACATGGAAGGATATTTGTTGAACGAGTAAAGTAAAAGATTCGCAGTAGGGGTACAATCGTTGATTGGTGGCACACATTCTACGTTTGGGTATTTATAAGAGATCTGGACCGTTTATGAGGTGGAGAAGGTTAAGCATCTGCAGGACTAACAATTAGACGTGTCACTAATCAAGGAATGGACGGATATAAAATGGTTAGCAACAGTCTATGTGCAAATGTAGACATGGTCCACTTAAAAACTGCGGGATTGATTTTGGGTGGGGTAGATTGACCTGATGAGCGGCTCAGATCTTGTAGATGCTCACCATTCATGCAGAGAAGGACCCCTTGTTGAATTTTTTTATAACAATCTTAAATAACGACTCCAGTTTCTTATAATTGTAAACACCACCCCTATACTTTAAATCACTGCAAAGAACCCCTCTAAATAAGACGTAGGAGGAATCTGCTCCAAATGACAAAAGCGCCCTCACCTGAGTTTCTCTACCACCGCAAACACTAGATGCCGAAAAAACAGGAAGCGGATTGGCTGGTGTACCACACACCACCGATCTGGCTAGTGTGTTGACGTCACCAAGTTATGTGGGTCCCATCATGAGGTATGTGTTATATCCCAACCGTCCTTTCATTTGGCAAGCTCGTCCTAAGGCTTGTAACCGAAAAATAAAAATAAAAAAGAGAGAGAGATATACAAAGATCAAGTGGACCACATTATAAAAAGTCGTGGGGATTCAATGTCTACCATTGAAACTCTTTTGAAGTCACAGAAGTTTTAGACTGATATTATATTTGTTTTTCCTCCTCATCAATGTCTGTGTGACCTTATAAAAAGATTGGATGGAAAATAAACATTATGGTGGGCCTATGAATGTTTTAACGGTGAGAATGATTGTCCCACTTCTATTTATAGTGTGGTCCACGTAAGTTATGTATACAAATAATTTTTCGTGTGATGGCCTAAAACGACCTCAAAAAATAGTTGAACGGTGTGGATATAATAAATACATCATTTTGGGCCCATGTAACTTTGATCTCCTTTGAACCGTTCGTACAACCTCGGTGCCGGAGGAGCTGCAACGGTCATCTTCGCACGAACACGTACCCACACCAGCCATAACGCTAGTGTGTTGTACACCAGCCAATCCGCTTCCCAAAAAAACATGATGATCCAACATCGGGTGGGCCACGCCTGCCTCAAAAGCTCCAAATTTAAGTGATGATGGTCATTTGATGGCTGTATGCTATCTGATCTTTGTGTTCTCATTTTGAGGGTAAACTGACCATGATGAATGGTTTGGATGAGATGCACACACTACAGTGGGCCCACTTATCTACGGCTACTTTTCCATCGAGATATGGGTGAAATGTAAAAATTCTAAAAAATTCACGGTCCTTATCTAATTACGAATTGACGACGTAACTTGGATTCGACATGACTGAGTCGACTCAAGCTCGGCTTGACCCATTCCAATTCGGCATGGCAAGCCAAATTTGAAAATAGACCCAAAAGTCCCCACCAACTCAGCCGAGTCAACAGCGTAAAAGATCTGTGGCCCATCATGATGTATGTGTTTCATGCCAGCTAACAATTCACTTTTCCAGTTCATTTTAAGTCATGAGATGAAAATTGAAGCATATCTAAAGCTGAAGTGGACCACACTATAAGAAATAATGGAATAATATATTCACCGTTGAAACCTTCCTGTAGTTCATAATAATGTTTTATTTGTCATCCAATCTATTTATAAAATAACATAAACATGATTGAAGGAAAAAATAAATATCAGCTTGATCGGAAACTAATGTTGTCTAAAGTAGTTTTTAACAATAAGGGTTCAATCCCACTTTTTTCTGTGATGCGGTTTGATACGGATCTAATTCATTTTTGACATCAGACCTTGAAATGAACTGGAAAAGTAGACGGACAGCATGGATAGAAACATATACATCAAGGTGGGGCTCGCCGAGCCTTGACACCAGCAGGCTTGCTGATGTTATGGTCATCAGCCAAACCGCGTTAATATATAAACGAATCTGTAAAATAGATGTATTTTCAATCATGCAGCCCATAGCCGGATCTATCTTAATGTGATAACTTTCACCATCAATATGGAACATTAAATTTTGATCTCGGCCGTAGAAATATTTAGCCGTATGATTGATGGAAATAATAATTAAAAATCAGCCGAAAATCAGGATGAATAAACATTTTATGGCAAACTTAAAATGAACGGGTAATATTCGTCAGACGAATGTGAGATGACGAATTGCTAGGGATTTTCTATGAGTTTGAATTTTAAAGGATGGACCATCAAAAGCAGATTCCATAATATAGATGGTTCTGATCCACCACCACCCTTCCACGTGGAGTGTAAAAAGTGCATCTACTGTATGATGATAGGGACTGTCGCGTCGTATCATCCCTTGTTTCAACCGGGAAAGAAATGAAAGGACGGCTGGAGTCAGGGAAAATCATGCAATACGAGACAGGCGTGTGAGATCCAAACTCTCCAAAAGCTGACTCTGATAGTTTGGGTATTCTTCGGTGGGCCACGGTGTACAAAATAAATGGATGGTTAGAAAACTTTGTTTAAGATTCCCGTTCCTTTGGTGGTCCACCTTAGGACCGAAACGATCTGATATTTAAGGCGGAAGATCTAATCCGTGTGGCCCACCCGATGGAAAGATCGGATCTCTCACACATGCCCACAATGGGCAGGTGTGGCTATATATGGGTGGACCGGGTTTCACATGCGCGTATCACCCGCACGTGACTTGGGGAATGATGCAACGCAACTCCTAACCTACATGGGATCCCACGTTAGCACATCTGGACCCTCCACCTGGTGGGCCCAACCTTGGATTCCCCATATCCTATGATTGTTATGATTATTTGTTTTTTCGTCACACGCATGGACGGTAATGCAAGGCAGATTCTGATTCGTCCCGCTAAAAACCGCACCGAACTCGTCTGAGTATTAAAACCATGATTGTGGCTCAGGCTAAAATGACTTGGGCCCAAGCACGGCCCAAAAATCAATCAGGCCATAGATGACAATACCAACCTAATACATTGACCGGTGCCCATCTAGACTTAGACTTGTCTGACTCGTTCAGACCCGACTCCACCTGAACGATGGGGTGAGTCGATCCGAACAGAGTGGATGAGTTGATCCGAACTGAGTAGACTTTCATCGAATCTGAACTCAAACCAAGTCAAGCTCGGGTCACCCAGTAGCTCGATTCGACTCGACCCAAAATCTAACTTGGTACTGGCTCAACTTGACCCGAAACTTGACTTATACATTTGAAGGAAAAAATCTAAATTTAACATTTCAGATTTAAGATGCCATGCAATTTGATGGAGAGGCTGCAATTCCGGCAAGTGCACCTAAGTTCTGAGATGCAATTTCAGCCCGAGGATACCCACTGCATCCAACCCGATTCAGTGCTTACACAACCCAACTCAGTACATGTGACCAAGTCAGACTCGGTCCGGGTTAGTCCACGCTAGACCCAGATGCAGACTCAAATTGGGTCATGTTGGACTTGATATCGAGTCAGGTCAAGTTCAGATCAAGTCTATTTCAAAACTGGGTCAAGTCTAACTTGATCCGGCTCGACCCTATGCCCAACTCTATCAGCAACCCTAGCCTTCTAGGTGGTAATCTTAACACGCATTTTAAAATTGACTTTTGAAAAGTTAAATTTCCAAATGCTTTTAAGCCATCAGGCCAACTCACTCATCCTGATGCTAGTACAGT
The DNA here is from genome assembly GCA_037074715.1 of Magnolia kwangsiensis. Classification (NCBI taxonomy): domain Eukaryota; kingdom Viridiplantae; phylum Streptophyta; class Magnoliopsida; order Magnoliales; family Magnoliaceae; genus Magnolia; species Magnolia kwangsiensis. The sequence continues at coordinate 21,527,601 of CM073576.1, forward strand.
TTTCAGAACTCTTTCAGCCCATTACTATGCTGGCCATAAATTCAAGCCCAGTATCATTCCACTGGTTTAAGGTCAGGCCTCAATAGAAGATTATTATCTTGGGTCCAGGCCCAGCCTTTTGTATCCGTCCGAAAGTGAGGCCCAGTTATGGCCTGTGGATCCATAACCATATCTGTTATGGGCTAGGTCTGGAAGACCAATGTGCCATCTTGCCCTACCAGAGTACGGCCATATGGTAGATTTATATTTCAATAGGATTGTCTGTCGAGTGGGACCCATTATGGATGGAAACTGATTCAAGTTACACATGGATCAGAATATCCCAACCACCTAAACAGTGGCCTACAAATCAACGGTGGGATACAAAAACAATGAACGGTCAACATTAAGTGCTGGAAAATAAAGATAAGTGATGTCTATAGTCTTCTAATAGAGTGATTTTTGAAACATCATCCATGTATAATGAGGCCCACTAGCTGGACAGTTCAGATTGATGGCTAACCCAGCCACGTTTATTGTAGAGAGAGGGATCTACCACAGTCCATTTCAGTGCTAGCAGGACACGGCAGAGTGTTCCTAGAAGGAAAAGAATGGAATTGGGCCTGGGATTGGATTTCAGGCGCAGCCTACAATCCTCATATCCCTGCTTTCAGAAACTACAAATTCCAAACGTATGCAACGGACAGAAGTCTCTCACCAAATTTCAAATGAGGTGACCCACTTCACACTAATTCCTATACGAGGGTCACGTGTCGGACATCTTAGCCGCACATAAGGTGGGTCCCACCATCATGATGACCTGGCACAAAATTAGGTTAATTCGTTTGGCGGGCTATATGACATCAACGGATGGATTTTTGCACCGTGTCATTTTCAAACATGGACCACCTGTTATACGGTCTAGATGCTCTTCCTAAGAGCTTGTTGGCACACTTGTGGTGTATATGGTGCATGGTTGAAACTTTTTTTTTTTTTTCTTTGCTTTGTTTTATTGAGATTTTCGAAATGCAACGGAAAATAAAAATTTTCAAATAAATTCAATTTTAAATTTTATTATCTTATCAATCCTTGTTTAGATTTATATAGATTTCTGAAAAAGATAAAGAAATCTGATAGTTAGGATTTACTTGAATGGTGCTGCTGATGATTCATTGATTTGTTAATGTTGTTCTTTTAACCAAAAGTTCTTTTCCTTATTTATCCTAAATGAAAGAGAGGATAAAAGCCACACGTTAGCCTTTAGAGTAAGGTTAGGGGTAATACTGGAGTTGTCCACAAAAATGGACCCCACACCTAAGGCGTATGATATGGGAAGGATGGGGAGATGAGATTTTTCTCTGCAATCAGGTGATGCCCAGAGGGGAGGGTGTGGAAGGCTCTATTTCTCTAGTGTTTTTTTTTTTTTTTCTCTCTTAAATAAGATATACATATAAGGAAGAATTAAGACTTAAGGGAGACACCAATTATGGTTTTTCCTATAGTCTTCCAATGCTCCACGACACTCAGAGTCTGTGATACTACCTTATCTCATATGCCAAAATTATTCCAAATACTTTCATTTTCATCACTATTCAACATTGACCTAATACTCATGCAAATTAAATGGTGGACCATGTTAGATTTAAACCATTATATCATCCTTAGGTTTGATTAGAATAATTTTAACTATTAAAACAAAAATTTAATGGTTTACATTACTTTTTAAAAGCTTCCGTGTACTGAGCTTAGAGGAAAAATTAATTGATCAATATTTTATCTCCAAGATCTATGTCATAAATAGGTTCCTAAAAAACCAATAGATTCCTTGTTAGTCTATGTGGGCTTCAATTAGGGTTGTCAATGGTCCAGGTTAGGCCTGGCCGAGCTCTGTCCAAGCCTAGCTTGCAATTCTGAACCTAAGCCCGAATCTAGCTCGGGCCCATGACTGCTGTATTTTGGTGTGCCTCATGCATGAGGGAGAGGGAGAGAATGAAAGAAAATGGAGGAAATTAGGTTTAGAAAGAGACCTATCGGGACAGGCCGAGTTTATAAGCTTTTGGGGTGCTAAGTCTGAGTCCGGCCCAATTTACAATCGAACTCCTAATTTAAACCAAGCCTGACTGTTAGGCTTGATACACCACCCCAAACCAAGCCCAATACAAGCTACACCCGAAGGTCTGTTGGAACTACCTAGCCCATTGATAGCCCCAACTTCAATAGACCATAATGATGCGTTCAACGACATCTACTTTTATTTGCTATATAATAAACTCATAAAATAACTCACAAAATGTGTAATCAAGACCTTGATTCCTCACATGCTCTCAGCTAAAAGGATTTATAAAAACTAATATATTCTTCAATTAATCATATTGTAGGCATGACATATTTTGGTTTAAAGACTTAACTTGGATATACCATTGTAAGTGCTTAATAAATTTAAAATAGAAATATATATCCATGACACACTCACACTCTTTTGTAAGGTAGAGCAAAGAAATACGAACTCATTATGCCAATGATGGATACTTTGTCATGCCTCAAACTCGGAAACCGGACTTATAAAATTTTCGATCGTCGAATCCAGTGCCGATAGCCTCCGTAGTACCCCATTCTAATCACTCAGCGTCCATATGCCAGATTTCGATCCTGGGATCCTATAAGGAGAATTTTTTAATGTACATTTAACTCGTGATAAGCATAACCACAAGTATACCTAAATCACAAAGGCAACATCATTATCACATATCTACTAATATAAACATTCAAATACAATGTTGAAAGAGAAATACATATATCGAAGTCAAAGCTCCAGAAGACCGCTGCACGCTCCATGCTCGATGCTACTGCAACTAACGCCACTTGCACGTATCTATTGTCCATAAGTTTATAGAAAGCTTAGTGGGTGATGAAAGTGTGTGCGCAAGATGAGTGTCGAGTATGCAATACAATGTCATAAATCATATAATATTGAAATAGGCGAAAATACTGACAAGATCATGAATCATACGATATCAGAATAAGCGAAAATATACTGATAAGTCCACGAGTGCCATCAGCCGTACTAAGGCTATTCGATGCAAAACATGAATGCTAATGGCCATATCAGTGCAGAAACATGGCAACCCAAAATACTAAATGTTGCGGATGCAATGCAATATGCGGTGCGAATGAAATGAAGGAGCTGGAGTGAATTTGAGATCATAGTATGTAGTATCGTAGGCTATGGGGTCCATCACAAGGGACTTCTATCCAAATTAGTCCCATATCTAAATTTGGATAGTCGGACTCAATGTGGTAAACTCTGATCTCAAGTTAGTTGCATACCCAACCGAAATCCTGGCCGTTGTGAAGGACACGTAACAGATAGTTTCGCACCATTAACTTGAGTGAATAGTAAATAAATGAATGAGTATGCAACTCTTGCTTAATAAGTCCACATATCAATACCGTACATCTCTAGGATTATCACCGAGGTTTAATATACTCTAAGCTAGCTACCGTCCCAGCCGGTCGCGTAGCCCAGCGAGTGGAAAATACCTCACTACCCGTCTGCCAGTAATATACCAATGCCTACTTGGCTCGTCGATAGCGGACCCATTTGGAAGCTGGTCAAACTCAGCCTAGCTTATAGCCCCCTCACTCGGGCGGATAAGGCCACACCCCCTCCCAACCAATCACGACACAGTGAGAGACGTGACCTACTAGTATTCAGCACTCGAGCGTTCATGTATCCACTCGGTTTAGACATTAGGGCATCTCCTAACCTCAGAGGTTTAAGGACTTTCACCCACGGACATCCAAAGTTCTCAGATGTTCGAACCAAATATTTTCGGTGTCCCATCTGGCCATTCACGACATGCTTGTGGAGGTCATAGCCCTGATGTCATTGGGGCGTACAGTAATCACAATCACACAATGCAAGATGCATGAGTCATATAGTTTAATCATGCATCAATCCTGCATATACCGTGCGCTCATGTGGGATAACTCCACCCATCAGGGAGTCTCATAAACCATCTGTACCATGACATATGCAAGGGTCAATCACATCTCATAATAAATATGTAGATGATGCGTATGGGCATGTATCATGATGTTATACTGTTACATACTCATAATCGGTGTCAATAACTGACATCAATAATCGGCCTCGATAATGTGGACATTTAACTAACATTGCCCCCAAGGAATGACTCACATAGAACCAAACATATAGTGAACCCATGACCTCACACAAGGACTTAATATACAATACCATGGGCCTCACTAAAGAGCTTAATATACATCATAATGGGCCTCTTACATGTGCCTCATATACATCATAATCGACTCCATTGTCTGGCCCTTAAATGCATCACAATGGGCCTCATCACATAGACCTCATATTCATCACATTTGGCCTTAAACACGGGCAGTATATACATCACACAAGCCAAATACACACTACAATGGGCCTCAACTACTGGTCGTATATACATCATATAGGTCTTAACAATCGGCCTTGCTAACCGAAATTGGCCTCGACAATCGAAATTGACCTTGATACTCGGCCTCGACAATCGAATCAGCCTATACAATCGACCTTGATAATTGGAATCAGTCTTGAAAATCAGAATCGGCTCATACAACCAGAATCGACCTATACAATCAGCCTCGACAAATCAGAATCGGCCTCGATACTCGGCCTCGACAATCGGAATCAGCTTATATAATCGGCCTCGATAATCGGAATCGGCCTATATAAACGGCCTCAACAAATCGAAATCCGCTTATACAATCAGCCCCAAAAAATCAGAATTAGCCTCGATACTCGGTCTAGACAATCGGAATCGGCCTCGACAAATAAAAAATCGGCTTATAGAATCGGTCTCGACAAATCAGAATCGGCCTCGATACTTGACCTCGACAATCGGAATCGGTGTATAAAATAAAAAATTAGCTTATAGAATCGGCCTCGACAAATCAGAATCGGCCTCGATACTTGACCTCGACAATCGGAATCGGTGTATAAAATCGGCCTTGACAAATCGCAATCAGCCTATACAATCGATGTAACGTCCTGGATTTTCACTGTTTTGAATTTTCAAAAATTCTTAAATTTTTTTTATTATGTAATTAACTTATATTATCACTTACTGACCATTAACACTCAATGTTAGTTTATATACGGGTGGTACCAGTAAAGAACCGCACAAGTTCGATTAATCAACTATAGGAAGCCAACAAATCCGTCCGATTACTTAAACACCGAATTTAACCATATGATTTACTCACATAGAGCCTAAATCTAATCGATCCACCACTGATTAATCAAGACAATCGTAATTAAATTAAAAGATCTACTCGAAGCCGAGTCAGATGATTCCTGAATTTTGACTAATAGACCAAATCAACCTCGTCACTCTTTTAGCCTAAAATCAACGATTTAGAATAATCATGACCAAATCTCAACTTTCACTAGCTATAAATAGGCCACAATATGAACATAGTTAATCTAAACCCAAATCTTTACCCACGAGAAATCTCAATACCTAATTCATTCCAGAAATGCTTAAATTTTTTGAACAAGCTCTACGCCGCTCGTTAGTGGGCCAATAGTTTCGAAATTATAAAATAATGTCTATCTTACTGGGCTTGACGTCCATCGCGGGTGGCAAACCAAGAAAGTGTTTAGAATGACTCAACTTGGGCCGAAAGTGAAGTGCTTGCAACATGTAAATTCCCTATGCCGAAATCTGAAACTTAAGTGAAATAGACATTCCGCTCTTTTGTGGAGTTGTGGCTTTCGGATCGTCAATCCACAACCAAAATTGGAGTACCGATTAATGATATTTTCTTGCTTATATCCGTATAACCGCTGCCCTGATCAACCATTGGTGACCATTAAACAGACTTCTAATCATATCCGTTGATTGACACATCCAAATGGCGGGCCGATCATATTTATACGTAGATCATCATTAGGGCTAACTATCCTACGGTGTATATCGACTTGTACACCCCATAATGAGTCTTAAAGGTTAGAAAAATCCTCTCATATGGCTAGTATAGTAAAAATCCAATAATTGGGGCCATTCACACCAAATCTGACACTATATAAGGGCTTCATTTGGGCATCTCCTCTTCCCATACGAATTTGCATTTTCAAAGGAGAGAAAGAGAGAAAGAGGAAGAGAAAGAAGAAGAGAAGAAGAGAGAGCAGGGTGGGGGAAGCTTTAGTGCTTCCCTTCATCGGTTTCCTCCAATCAAAGCCCTAACATCGATCATTTTTCTTCGCCGAATTCGCCTCATTCGCGATTGGAATGTAAGAAATAAAATCCACTTCCCAACTTAAGTTTTTCTAAAATGAATTATATGAATCTTACCTAATTGCTTTTAAATTAGTATAAGAATTATTTTTTCCAATTTTCTAACCCAAAGAGCACCACGAGTTGGGCAAAACGTCACAAGGTGTGGACCATTATCCTTAGGTGGTCAAGTACCAATTTTAGGATAAATTTAATGATTGTAGATGTTAGATAGATTTACTTGAATAATTTTAGAAAAAATTAACTAGGAACCTACATGATAAGTCAACTTAACATGCTTGTATTAATAGATTATTGTTCGAATGGTCTTCAAATTGTTTGAGCATGAAATTGTTGCTGCATGTTCATCATTGCATGAGATATTTGCATATTCATCCTTGTAGTATGCATTATTATATTTTTATTGCTGTATTTTATGCATTATGGATGTTGTGTTGTCTTTTGTCTCCTAGGTAATTTGGCACCACATGTACACACGTGTAATCTTGTTATTAAGAATAGATGTATTCATTGTAATATCTTGAATTCTATGTTGGATATATATTATGCATAATTCCATTTGTACTGAGATGAAATTTTTAGCTGAAATGATATAGAATACAACCCATTTTTTGAGTTGGATAGTAAACTGAGATTTTTGAGGGTGGTCCCGTTGGTTGGACCGTCCTGTGACTAGTTTGACTGATTTGGGTGGACGCGAACGGACGATGGTAGCGGGACTACATAGGTTGCTTGCACCTGATCTCGTGTGTTGCGTGCTTGCTTGAACTTGGGCGGTCTAGTCCATTGATTGACCAACCATGTTTGTTAACCACGTTTGCTCATGCTTATTTGGAACCTAGATCACCCCTCGCCCACTGACGCCCACTGACAACAGCTAAAAACTGATCCACAGTCTCGTGAGCCGGGCATGGAGGAATGTAACATTATGTCCGTGTTGTCGGCCTACGCTGGGGTGATGAGCCTCCTCGTAGTGATCCACGAGCGATCCCGCTTCCTAGCACTCCTCACGTGTTTGTAAATCAGGGGTGAGGAACCGGATGAGATTAAGGATTGTAGGGCCCTGACCTCGCACGTTGAGGGGTCGTAGCCTCGCAAATGGATGAGGGCATTAATATCGTTGGGTGTACAAGTTTTCCCAACCTGATGGATGAACGAGCTTAACTAAAAACTTGGCTAACATATTCATGATCGCATTATATTAGTTAGGTTGGAGACTCGGCAATTGAGGTTGCAATGAGGGAGTATTAGTCATGCATGATCGAAGACGAAGTCGCTCGAGGGAGTATTATTGCGAGGACATGCATTATATCATAATTCATGTATATGCATTAATAAGTTTAGTCAGAGTTGTGCGAATGCATGTTTTTCATTAAATTTCTCATAGAATTGATATTTGATGTAACTTATGGCTAATGACACATATTGAGTTGATTACTCACTCCCACTCTAGGACGGTGTTTTAAAACACCAACCAGACCCTTTACTAAATGTAGGTGAGACAGAGCTCGACGAGCCAAGTGGGGTGATTTTAGATAAGGAAGAAGAGCTTCCCTGCCTCCAGACTTTCGGCGGATCCTTCTAGCTTGAGTTCGGGCTACTACGGGGTATGTGTCAGGGCTCTAGTCACTTTGAGTCATGTATAGGTGAGACTAGTTCCCTATTTAGATAACTTTGAATTTATGGTTTGGATATTTTATAATTAGTGGCACTTAGTATTGCTTTATGACTTACTTATGCTTCATGTCTGACTAAACTCTCCATTATTTATGAGATCATCTAAATGTAATTCAAATCTGAAGCCCATCAGAGCACCCGTGGCACCTGAAATTTTGGGAGCCAAGTTCTTATATGGCCCCTGAAAACCCAGGGTGTTACAATCGGCCTCGACAAATCGAGATCGACCTCGATACTCGACCTTGACAATCGGAATCGGCCTCGATAAATCGGAATCGACTTCGATACTCGGCCTCGACAATTGGAATTGGCCTATACAATCGGAATCGGCCTCGATACTCGGCCTTGACAAATCAGAAATTAGCCTCGATAAATCAAAAATCAGCATATACAATCAGTCTCGACAAATCGAAATCGGCCTCAACAATCCGAATCGGCCTATATAATTGGCCTCAACAAATCAGAATCGGCCTCGATACTCGACCTTGACAATCAGAATCGGCTTACACAATCGGCTTCAACAGATTAGAATCGGCCTTGATACTCGGTCTCGACAATCGGAATTGCCCTATACAATCAGCCTCGACAAATCGAAATCGACCTTGATACTCAGCCTCGACAATCGGAATCGACGTATACAATCAGCTTTGACAAATCGAAAATCGACCTATACAATCGACTTTTACAAATTAGAATCGGCCTCGACAATCGGTCGAACAAGGCCTATGGAAAGGTCACAATGTGGACATTAAACCATCATTGCCCTTCAATGTGAACATTTAACCAACATCGCTTCCAAGCAGTGGCCCATATAGAGCCAAATATATAATGGGCCCACGATCTCACACAAAGGCTTAATATACAACACAATGGGCCTTACTCAAAGGCTATATACACAATAGGTGAGCCCTGTTCATGGGCCTTAAGTACATGACATGTGGGCCCTACACATGGGTCTCATATGCATCAAATGGGGCCTCAAATACATCAACTAAACTATGCATCATGGGCCTAATACATATCGCAATGGGCCTTGCCCATAGGCCACGAATACATCACAATGGGCCTTGCCCATGGGCCTCAAATACATCACAATGGGCCCCATCATATGGGCCTTAAATACAAAGCAGGCCTTATCACATGGGCCTCAAATATACATCATGATGGGCCTCGTGGATGAGCCGCACTAATGGGCCTCAAGTGAGCTACAAAATATCAAGGTGGGCCTTAGAGATGGGCCACAGAATACATCAAGGTGGGCCTCATTAACGTCAAATCAGGCCCACCATTCTAGGTGAGCAACCTACACTGTACATCTATTTTTAGAGATCATTTTAGAGTATTATCCAAATGAATCATAACAGGAAATCATTTGGGCCATACCACAAATAACCATGGAGATAATGGTTCTCACTGTTAAACTAATCACAGGGCCCACCATAAAGTTTATTCCCCATCTAATTTGATCATAAGGTCACAAAGACCTAAATTAAGGGGGAAAACAAATATCATATTGATCCAAAAACCTCTGTGACTCAAAAAGGGTTTCAGTGGTGGACGTTCAATCTCCACTGTTTTCTGCAATGTGGTCCACTTGATCACTAGATTTGTCTTATTCTTCTTCCCAAGCTATAAAATTATCTCTCAAAATGGTTGGACGTTGTAGATACAACATTTGCATCTTAGTGGGTCACTGCAAGGACGGTGCAGATATAAAACATCAAGGTGGGCCGCCGTACATGGCACTGTCCAAACGGACGGTGTTGATGAAACACGTAGACCAAGGTGGGATCCACGAGCGTGGCCCACCTAAGACAAACACGCCAATGGATGGGCGGTTTAGATATAACACACACGCCATGGTGGGGCATTGGGCTGTGCATGACACTATCCAGATGGACGGTGCAGATGAAACACACGCATCTTGGTGAGGTCCACGTGGCATGGCCCACCAGAGGTTGCTACGTACAACAACTTCTTGGCTGGTTGCTGACCAACCTTACACCAACCAATCCGTTAAAAAGGTGGGTCCCACATGTATAAACATATATCTGTATATATATAATATTATATCATATCATATAATTATAATATAATATAATATTATAATATATACATATATTTATGTAATATACATACATCCAGCGTCCAGCCACCGTCCAGCAAGCTGGACAGTCCTGGATGATGCACATACATCATGGTAGTCCCACGTAGTGGGCCTCTAAATTTGGATCAAGCTGATACTTATTTTTCCCTTTCATCCAGGCTTGTGTGACAGTCCAGTCTTGTAAGCCCCAAATTGGGATCAAGGTGGCCCACTAGTTGGATGACATGGATAAAATACACACATCATAGGTGGGCCATGATCATAGAGAAAGAGAGAGAGAGAGAGAGAGATAAGGAGAGAGAGATCGACAATAACGGAGGGGCCCCGCCACTATGGGCCCTTCTTGGATATAAGCATACATCAAGGTGGGTCCCACCATATGTGGGCCCTTAAATTATCAAATCCAAGCAAAAGCATATGAATCTAATCCTAAGAAAGTACCACCTTTGATCTTCTCCGCCTCCTTCCGCCAAAGCATCCTAGAGTTTCAAAGGACGAACTTCAATAGTTGAGATTGGTTTTGGAGGGTGAGGATGAAAGATAGGAAGTGGGCCACATAAAGCTTTCTCTCATGGAGCTTGCTTGGACATGGGTTGCTTGGGAGGAAATGAGAGAGAGAGAGAGAGAGAGAGAGAGAGAGAGAGAGAGAGGTGTAAGAGAGAGAGGGATGGGTGAGTAATGAAATGTGATGGGTGAGTGAGTAATGGATGTGTACTTGTGTAAGAGAGAGTGTTGACTTTGGGGAGGGTGGTCGTACTTGGGGATGGGATGGAGTGATGAGTTGTACTTTGATTGATTGATGTGACGTGACGTGTCGTAGAGATTCTCTCAGACTTACAACCCGCGGTGTTTTCCTCGAACTGAACTCGGGCCTATATTTTCTGGCCCGAGTATCGCCTTAGTGCGAGAGACGTGGCACCAGAACCGCGGCGACGGCGTGGTCGCACTGTTACAAGTCTCGGGTCGAGTTGACTCAGATATGTAGGACTCGGCTTAGGTTCGAGCGCAAACGTTGGTTATAGGTTGCGTGTTGTCGAAATTAGACCGGGAGGACCGTAGAGATATACGGAATGGTACGAACTAGGATACGAGTTTTACATACTTTTTATTTTGACTTATCATTAGTTTTCTCACATAAGATTGCCACATATAAAATAATAACCACATGTTTATCTTATAACCTACTTGGTGGCCATGATCTAATAGGGTATTGAGATCTGTACCCTGCAATTCAGTAATCAAGACTTTAATTCCTCACACACTCTCAAATATAAGGGTTTATCAAAACTAATATATTCTTAAATTGATCATAGTGTAGACATGTCATATTTTGGTCTAAAGACTTCACTTTGATATAACACTTCAAGTGCTTAATAAATTTAAAATAGAAGCTTATATCCATGACACTCACACTCTTTCATATGGTAGGGCAAAGAAACACCAACTCCTTATTATGCTGATGGTAAATACTTTCTATCTTTACTTGTCATAAGTTTTCTCATATAAGATTGCTACATACAAAATAATAACCATATGTTTGTCTTATAATGTACTTGGCGGCCATGATACATAGGGTATAGAGATCTGTACCCTGCAATTCCTACGCAATAAGTGACTATTTTGTCCATCCTCAAGTTCTCAAGGCCAAATAGAGGAATCCACCTCTCTTAGTTCATGTTTATGTATATTGGTGATATATTTATGTATTGAATATACCATACCATATGTCTATTTAAAGCCCATAGTGTTATCATAATCTATGGTCAAGATCATTAATATCACTAAATGCCCTCAATGAATAATTTTCATATTAATTTTATAAAGTATAACTTCAATATTTTTTTATTGCAAAAATCATTACTCAATTGTCTCTACTACATATAATACAAGTTGCTTTAGGCAATTTTACCCATGTAATTTATTTGAGGAGCTAAACTTTCACCTAACAAAGGACATGAGAAGGGATTGACCTAAGGAAAGAGTAGTTGAGTCATGTCGTCAAGTGCATCGGCTAATCATTTACTCGATAAAGCTGTCTTACTTTTCGAAACAAGAAATACTCCCGAACAGTAAAAAAGCGAGATGATTGATATTACAACAAAAAGAAACCTTTTCGGTGGAGTAATCTCAATTTAAATCCTATTTTATATAAGCTTTGATTCATATGCATTATCATCTTTGTCATCTAAGCCTAATCCCAAATTGGCTCATAAATCCCATTTTACCAAATGACGTATTAACCGATAATATATAATGACCTTATCATTTTAGTTAATAGATGGACAAATGAAAACAATCAATGGTCCAAATTCAACAAATAAACATTTACTAATAAGAATTAAAAGTATTAAATCAATTTGAATTTTTAACATAGCTTGTCACATCTATTAAACATGCCATACTTACTTAGAGTAATCTAAGGAGTATGTATTCACATAACCTCTGTATGTGAACTTTCACATACAATGCTTCCTTCCCTACAATTGTGTTGCTTTTGTAGATCACCTGAGCCATGCAAAAGGTGATGGTTCATTAATCAAGTGAGTTATGCCATCAAAATCAATGGACAACTAATGGTCTATCTCAATGTATAGTAGTTGCCCACCTTAGTGGTGTGGCCCACCTTTTGTATTATTAGGATATTCTACGTAGCCGTAGCAATGGGCCCGGTGGTTTGAGCCTATGGGACCAGGGCCTGGGCTCTTAAACTTCACTTGGGGCCTGACTCGATCTCAAAGACTGGGCAGTGTTCAGGCCAAGTTGGGCCCAGACCAATTATCGATGGCCCAACCTGGTTGGGCCCAATCGGATTATTAAGCAATCCACCATTGTATTAAATGGACCATAGTATGAAACACTTGTGAATTCAACTATTTATATATAAGATTTGGTAATGAATAATAGCTATATCCTTAAAAAAAATTATATTAAACTATTTCAATCCTTCTATCATTTTCACTCCTTTTATTTTTTGTAAGACTTTTTTTTAAAAATATATATTTTTTTAATACATGGTCACACCGACATGCACCACGTAGGGGTTCCTATTTTTTTTCACTCCTTTGTTTTTTTTTTTTTAAAAAGCTGGCCGCACGGCCTTTGTTCTCACATTGCTCCATGCACCAAAAGTCCTTTATATTGGAAGATCATAGCCGTCAAATCTTCACCCATCTCTCAGGTAAAATTCAGACCATTGCCGTAATTATGTTCACTGCTTGTTTTTCTCTTCTCATCCAGGAGGGTTTTTTAGTCCATCCACCTTGGGACACAACAAACCAGCGGTCTAGATTGCCTTGTCATAGTTGAAAGCCCATGTATACCGTGCAAATGGCAAAGTCACGTGTTTCCCTTAAATTGTCATGGCTGTTTATTTCGGTCAAAGATGTGGCCCACTTGCCACATACTTAGGTAATCTGATCAAGAAATTATTGGCCATGATCACCCCTTAAAAGCGGGCCTTTCTATGTGTGAAATCAGCGTGTGCACCTGAAGGTTTGAAGCCCATAACAAAAATTGCCATTTTCTCAGCCTAAGAGAAGCCACTGCCAGCCTAGCCACTTTCATGGTGGACAACATCCAAACGAGTGTCCTATATCTGGCACATGTGGCGAGTGTTGGAAATCCGGAAAATAATAGAATAAAGCAAAGTACACGATAAATCCTACAACCAGTCAAACTAGAAATCTGTATTTTACCTTAAAATAAATAAATAAATAAAGCTTGTAAAAAATTCGCAACACAAAGTAATAAATAATATATTATGAAAGCAAAAATTACAAGAGATAATTTTTCTATTTCAAGTAAGCTTCGAATCTACTTCATAAGATCTAAATATATCCTTGAATGCTTTGGAATAAATTAAAAAGCCTTTCCTATTAACATAATTTCAATTACATATACCGTCACAATCCTTACTTCCGATTGCACCTGATATGTATATTTATTACGATCAGGGTTAGAAATAAATTTTACACTTATACAATTCTGTACATATTTTTTGGTAGACCTTTGATAATATTAATGACCTTCGACGTCATCAAATTTACTATAATGGCATCAAAGAACAACAATAAAACATTCTATCACCTGACATGGTATTTTTTGAAATTTTTTGATAGAGTTGAACACCTGTTGATAATAACGATGTCTGCGCAAGTGGTTTATAAATAACATCAGGTGGTCATTCAATGGCATCAACATACTCCCTTACTGTCAGATTTAATACATCAACAGCTGTGAGAAGTGGACAAGTGAACTTTAAAGGTTTTAGGCACTATTTTACATTGTTGTGGCCCATTTGAGATTTTTACTGCTCGTAAATCTTGGATGTACCTTGAAGATAAGGTTTATCACTGGATGGATGGAGTTGATTTTACTTATATATCATGGTGGGCCCAAAAAGTACGGGGATTTTACGTGCTGAGCACAACAGGTGTCGTAGAGGATTCCGGTCCGGTGCAATTAAGCCTTTTTACCTTCCATTTCTAGACAGGGAGAGACTGACAAGACCAGTCATTCGGTGGGCCCAGCTTATTTGATCGTTTGGTGCATTGCCAAACTAGAGTTCCTTTTGCAGTTGAAATTAATTGTATTTGGTCCGTCAATTACGTAGGTCGGGCTCCCACTTCTGTGACGTTGGTTTTCGTACGCGGTTTTGCAGCTAAGGCCTTTTACAGTAAGACCTAGTTGGGGCCAAGCATGATGTTTGTTAGAAATCCACCCCGTCCATCCTTTTTGTGACCTCATTTTAGGCACGAGGTCATAAATGAACCGTATCAATATTTAAGTGGGCCAAAAACGTGAGGATTGAATGTATACGGTTGAAATATTGTGGGGCCACAAAAGCTTTCAACCAGGCTAATATTTGTGTTTTTAGTTCATCCCAATAAGAATGATGTTGTGTACGGTATGGATGGCATGTAAACATCACTATTGACTCCAGGGAGGTTTCAACGATAGGAATTTTCCTGCCCACATTTTCCTTTAATGCGGCCCACTTGAGCCTTGAATCCTGCTCTCTATGGTCTCAACCCATAAAATGAGCTCACAAAAAAGATGGACGGAGGTGGATATTTCACAAACATCACGGTGGACACCACCTAAGTTTTCGCAGGAAATCCGCGTCCTTGGTTTTCTACCGTCAATCTGCGGCCACCAATCAAACACTGTTGTACGACCGGTGTGGTTCTAAACAGTGGGCAATACAAATAAGATCCAAAGATGGACGGTCTGGATTCGACGCATCTGTCACGTCAAAGGTACTAATGGGGTGCTAAGTCCTATCAGGCGTCTAGCTGAACAAGCAATCTATACACTCTCAGTGCTCAAGATGAACGGGACAGTGAAATCTGGACCATTCATCACGTAGGATGCAGGGCAAGCATACCGCACACCAAAGATAGAGCCAATCCACTCATTAGCTGGGCCATCACGTGTGCGTTTAATAGGGACCGTTGATTATTTTTCTTAATCGCTTGTTAATCTCACTAACAGTCAGACGAATCGTCCAGAGACCATTGATTAACCTTCAAGTCAGGTAACAGAATAATGGGCCCCACACGGGGCATCATGTATCTATAAAGCGTCTTTGCGGCTCAGGATAGCTTGCCTAGTCTTTCTACGGTCTTCTGACCTGCCAGAAAGGAAAGCGACCAGAGTCGTTGTCATCTTCAACGATCAGAATCCGCAATGATCTGCGATAAGAACCTATATACTCCGCAAAATGTGATGGATGATACGCGGGCGCTTAGATTTACTTAAAAATTGCATGGGTAGCATATGAGTAATTCAAAGTAAAAATTATAAGTCCAAGTTTAGATGTACCAGGAATGATAATAATAATAAATCTAAGGTTATTTCATTATCTGACAATCGGATCCATGGATGCTTATTTATTGACGGTTAAAAAATGAAAAAATAAAATAAAAAATCCAACGGTCTTGTTTCAACAAAAAAATGTCCGTGAATCAGAGGTCAGGATGGTTCAATCAATTTGATCGTGTGCGGGTTCCCACTATTTAATCGGTTTAGTTTGCGTATACGATTACCCAGTGCACGAGTATCAGGAGTCCTACGGTGCCAGAGTATCAGATGATTCTTGGTGCTTTTAGAACCGCGCCAGCGTACCTACGGAAGTTATTTCACAAACCGATAGCCACGTGGTGGAATGTTCATGAGATCCACGCGTCCATCAGGAACGCTGCCTCATGTTTAACCATTGAGACTAATAACAATGATAATACAAAACTCTACCAGGCCACACCATAGAAAACAATTGAAATGAAACGGATACTATTAGTTTTATGTGGGGCCCTTTGTGGTGTTTATATTCCATCCAATCCATTCATCTGATGTACCTCACCAAGATGAAAGAATTATAAGGAAAAAAAAAAAAAATCAAAGTCTTTCAGAGCTTAGTGGGCTATTCCACATAAATTTATAATTTTTAGTTATAGTTTATGGGGTGGTCCACCCGTGTTTTGAATCACATGATTTTTTGGATCAACGAAAACACAGAGCTGGTGTAACAGATGGACGGGGAGGATTTAAAGCAGGTTAAGTGATTTCAACCAGTAGGTTAGATGATATTTGAGATGCTGCGCATCTGCGCACCGTGCGGTGGTTAGAAACTCCGGTGCTAGCAAAATAACGTTAAACTCCGGTGCTAGCAAGAAAGAAACTTGAAAGAGCAAAATAACGGAAAACACGCTTGAAAGAAAGAAACTTCGGTGCTAGCAAAATAACGGAAAACACGCTTGAAAGAGCATTAGATAGCCCAAGCAAAAGACTCCAACGACCAGATTAGGAGACACCTGCACGTGATCTTATCTCAGAGAGGACACCAGTCAGCTGGTCAGCTTAGCTGGCGTAAGTCAGCGGGGACCACCTGACACACACTCTCTCTCTCTCCCCCGCTTCTAAGTTCTAACGCACTTTCGCCTCACACGTGCGGCGGTGCACACCTGTGAGAGATCGGAGCTGCTCAACAAGCGATCTCCTCCTGGGGAAGCTACCAACCGTCGGAATTAACTGCACGTGTTTCATGATCATCATCAGATGGAGCGGATTGGATTGGGTGAGACTCCGGATCCACCAAGGTGGGTCTGACGCTTGACTGTGGGGCCCACTGTGATGTATGTGACTACATCCACGCCGTCCATCCTCATTGAAAGATCCTTTCAGTGCATGATAAAAAAAATAAAGCAGTTCCAAATCACATCTGGGCCTTAGTACAATAAACAGTGGCGATTGACCGTTAAAAACTTCTTGTAGGCCACAAAAGCTTTGGATCAAGATGATATTTGTGTGACCTCTTTATGTAGGTGTTTGTGACCTTATCAAGTGGTTGGATGTCAACTAAACATTCCGGTAGAATCCATGAAGTTTTTAATGGTGGGGATTCACTCACAATTGTTTCATGTGGTGTGGTCCACCTAGCATTCGTATCAATTTCATTCTCTCTATCATGGGTTAAATGAACTTTCAAAATGATTGGACGGTGTGGATTTAAGACACATACATCATCCTAAGCTCCGTAGTAAGACGTCCCACATACCTCCGTAGAAAGCTTTTACATAGTTGGAATTATCTGATGGTCGGCTCCGATCAGTTTTCACTTACACGTGTCGGACGACTGTACTTTTCAAGTGCGCAGAGAGAGGCGAATGCCGCCTTTCTCCATCCGCGATACTCCCGCATTAATGCTATTCACATTCTCCCATGGACCGCTGCTGCCATTACCTCTCGCTTGTGGCTATCACGTCCTCTCTCTCTCCGAAAATAAATACAGCAGTTGAAAGACAGGTAAGACTCCATAAATACGACGTTTCCTTCCATCAATGCGCAGCCACGAAATAATCTGGTTTTCTCATTTCATCTCTCAACAGCATTTCAGTTTCACATTGAGGTTCGCTCGATTACATCCCGACGTATTTCTAGCCGTTGGATTTTGACTTAAATAAAATAAAATAAAATAAAATAAAAAACACGATCTGTTCACCTGATAGGGATTTCCTTAGATGGGGAACGTCCAAAAATACTCTCCGATTGAAAATTTTCCCCCATTAACTATATAAGCGTTATTGTGACAGTTAACGTTCAAAACAAAAGAACCGTTGAACGGTTAAAAGTCACAAGGTATCATTTTTTTAATACGTAGGGATGTATTCGTGCAAACCTCATGTACATTTCCCTCTGTTTTATACGCACCGTTATCTTTTTTAATTGGGCTTGTTTTGCCTCAGCATCCAAAAAAAAAGGGGTCAGGATGTGGAGCTGGTCGATTTGGACCGTCCATTTTCTCGTTACTACCGCAAATAAGCTCAAGTTCACAATTCAGTGTTTATCGTATGTTTTGATTTTTAGAGTTGAATGATAGCCGTTGTTTATTATTTTTCACTAGGCTAAATTCATCTACAGGTTATGATAATCGGTTCAAGGTAAGTTTCTTATAGCAGCTCTTATATCATAGATTCCACGGCATAGACGGCTCCGATCGAATGGAATGTGGGCTCCAGTGGTCGGAGATACACGCTGGATCTTAATCGTTGTTGAGGCAAAACGAACTCTGTAGTTTAGTCCGGAATCCTCTATTACACCTATGGGCACATGGCACGTTCATGTGTTGTGTGATTGAAATCCATAAATCCACACCGTCCATCAGGTTCATTCCCTGATGTTAGGTCCTAATTCTAAATGTCAGCCCGATCCATAACTCAGCTGGCCCACCACAGGGAATAATAGGGACAAGATGCCACCATGTGTTTTTCGAGGGTGCACAATGGTATACATATTCCCTCTACTCTTTCTATTGGACCAATAGGCATTCCAAAAATTATCCTCACCCAAAATCAGGTTACCCACACTGCATGATTTTATGAAAGATAAGATAGGTAAATAAAGAAAACATACTTGAATCATGAACTCAAGGCATGTTATGTGGCCACTATATTAAAAAATATATATTTGCATCCTACATATTTAAAAATCAATTTGTAAGTGTCAGAGGAAATTCAACTTGATGATATAATAAACTTCTTCTCTTATATGGGAGAAAAGTTAGTTACACTTGTAAAAGAGAAAATCTACACCCCTAATATACTTCTACTGTATATTGACTTTCTTAACTTTTTACCGTGTACACATGGCCTTTTTTTTTTTTTTTTAAATTTTATAAATTTAACCTTGTTATTACACCCATCGACAGTTCACACTTCACACTTCACTGTCTACCACACCCTAACTACTTTAGCATTTGCAATTTATCTCTTGATATTTTTATAAATTTTTGAAAAAATAGAGAGAGATAGAGAGAGAGAGAGAGAGAGAGAGAGATATTGTGAAGTTGGAGAGAGGAGATTGTCTGAAATTCTTATTTGTTAGAATGAATCAAATATGAATTTTTGTAAACAAAGAATGAAAACTTAGAGTCTTTTTCATGAAAATGTACATTTTCATTAAGGACAATTTTCTATCATTATTAAACTCAAACTTGTTCCATTTCACCAACAGTTACTATGATTCACAGCTAACGTCATCGAGAGTCATAAAAAACCACAATCATTTTTATCTATTTATTTTCTATAGAGATTGATTGATTGAGGGCCCAGAGCTCTTTATCAAATATTGCTTTTATCGACTTAGAATGGTGGTGGATGAGTAAATGTTTCCTCGCCGATCCTTGAATATGACTCAATCGTGTATTAGAAGGATTCAAAAATTTTACTCCATTGTGATATGATTTTCTTTTTAATTTCAGGTGCATTGTTCTAAATTCATGTAATCGAAGAAACTATCAAAATGAAATTAATGACTGACGATAATAAGTATATGAAAGAAAAATAACACTATTTTTATAGTTCTTATGATGCATCTTCTGTAATCTCTTAAAAAGCACCAATCGTCTTTGAAAATTTTCCTATTTTGGCACGATCTTGTGAGAGGGTCTTGCCGTGCATGCCTAAGATTGCGAGATATCCAGCATCGGTGAGGCTTTAAGTAACTTCTTACATATGTTACAGGCTATATGTGCCATTCATGTGATGGTTACATGTGTCTTTTATGCAGTTTTTTTTTTTTTTTTTTGACTACAAATATGTGTATAGCTTTGAGTTGTGTTGTTTTTTGCAGGCTATGTAAGGTTGTCAATTGGTTAGGCTTGGGGTTGGTCTTAGCCCAGATTTTGAACTGTTTCGGGTAAGCTTGAGCCCAACCTATTGACACCCCTAAGGCTATATGTTGTTAAAGGATATAGTTCGAATTCGAAGATTTCCTGCGGCGCATGTACGATTTGCCTCTCATTGTTTGTATGATAGTGTTGGCATGTGACGACGTCCTATTAGGCAATGTGGACTGCACTAGCTAGACTAGGTGTAAATAATTATTACACTCTTAGTCTTGTCATTTTTTGAACTTGGTCTACCTTATTGTTGTTGGAATGTGGCACGAAAGGATCTTCATTGAGTATGTGGTCCAACTTGAGTGTTATGAGAAAGAGACGCACCCTTGATTGACAATAAGAAAATTTTGACCCATCAAATAGTGTTATTTAAGTAATGCCAAAATTACTCATAGAAGAGTGTAACACTCTGGTTCTCGAAACTCGAGTACAATACTTATTTTTTGAAAACCCAAGGGTTAACTTGAAATTTAAAATCTAGATTTAAACAGTCTTATCATCAATCAAAGTTGACAGCAATTACTAGCAGAGCAAACCATGCATTGAGTAAAAACTTTTCATTCATAATAAAAATTTAAATTTAATGCCCATACAGGACTTATACAGCATAAATAGTAAAAGTACACTAATCTAAAATAGAAATCTATCAATTAATGATGAAACTCAACATATCCCATTAGGACCTCGACTAGCTCCCCAACTACCCAATCCTTCTCAGCAACCAGGTGAACGACATTGGCTCATTCTACACCTGCATTAATTGATATGTTTTGATAACATCAATGGTTATCACGATGAGGAATACTCTATAAGATTACACACTCGTCATTCATAATCCAGTATAATTCACAAGACATAGAAAAAGATATATTAAACAATGCAATTTGAAATCATGATTATATACTTGGAAATATAGCCAATTAAGATAATTTCACCATTAGAAAAATATAGTAGTAGTAATTGCAATATGAGTGAATATATCTAGATAACCAGATAATCAACATACGACTTTCTACTGCACCCGAAAATCACATTGTATGTGAAGTCCACAAGATGAATAGAAAATCAACAAGTAAACTTCTCCTTCACCCAGAAACTATATGAACTCCACGAGGTGACTAGAAAATTAATAAGTGAACCTCAGCTTGACCTGTAAATTATATAAAACTCTGCAAGTTGATTATAAAATCAATATATGAACTTCAGCTTTATCTGAAAATCACAATACAAGTGGACTCCGCAAGATGAATAGAAAATCAACTTTGAAACCTCTACTTTACCTAAAAATTACATTGTATGTGAACTTCGTAAGGTGACTAGAAAATCAATAAATGAACTTCATCTTCACTCGAAAATCACAATACAAGTGAAATCCAAAATATGAAGAGAAAATCAATACGTGAATTCCGGCGTCACTTGAAAATCATATGAACTCCACAATGTAACTAGAAAATCAATAAATGAACTTCAGCTTTATCCAAAAATTATATGATACTCCGCATAATGACTCAGAAATCATCAAATTTATATAAATTAAACCATCAAGCTTCAAAATGGTAAATATTTCATCAAAGCCACATATGGCAAATATTCAAAGATCAAAGCCATATAAACAAATATACAAGCAAAGCCATATAAGAAACATATATAATAAAAGCCACAGGGCAAATAGTCTGTTAAAGGATGCGATAAAAAAGGGTTATCTCCAAAAGTCGCATAGGCACATATGATCCATGATACGGTAAGTCCACAATAATTTCCATTTGATTTATCAAACATAAAGGTAATTAGTTTGAGTGTCTCCAAAAACATCAGCAAGAAATCACAAGTAAAATCTAATCAGTTAATCTATTTTTGAACTAGAGATAATCACCTAACAATCAAATCATTCATTCATATTAGAATTAAAGATACGTATCAATTATTCAATTCAAGAGTCCATTGCATAACAAATTAACATATTTGTGTAGAGAGATGAGTAAATTAATCAAATAACTCAAGAGATACTACATGTAAGAGATTAAAATATCATTTATATCAAAATTAATGAATTTAAGTGGTAAACTTAAAGGGGGAGTCATCACCTTTAAATTGAAATGATAACAACTCGAAACATTCCAATTTGTGTGAATCGAGCTTAGTCGGTTTAGATGCCTACACTTGAGTCGATTCAAATCAATCTAAAACTCGAACTCGACAAGATGGATCTTGTAAGACCCGTATTTTGGTCTGTACCTTTCTGTAGACTTCCGCGGTCTTACCGGTCGAATTCCGACAACTTTTGACCCTTAACCGATATCGACGCACGACCCTGATTCATGTGCCGACAACCCGAGTCGACTCAGCCCAAGACAAATATTATAGCGACCGCGCCGTCGTTGCGGTTCTGATGCCGCGACTCGCGCGCCAAGGTGATACCTTGGTCAAGAGATATGGGCCAATGTTCGGTGCAAGAAAACGCCACGCGTTGCGAAACCCAAGAGAATCTCTACGATGTGTCACATCAATTACATCAATCCCATCAATCAATCAACCCATCAATCCATCATATGTCAAGTACACATCACTTTATTCTCTTTTTCCAAGAAACCACAAAAGTCTTCATCTCCCATACCTCTCTTACACAAAAAGCCACAAAAGTCAAGCTTTTCTTTCACCACCCATACCTCTCTTACACAAAAGCCTCAAAAGTCAAGTTTTTCTTACACAAACATCACTCACCACATCCATCCATCACTCTCTCTCTCTCCCTTTACATCACTCTCTCTCTTTCTCTCTTTCTTATTTCAAAATTTCCAAGCAACAAAAATTCCAAGAGCCCATACGTATGGAATTCTCCCTCTCTTCTTAAGCTCCAAGTGGCCCACCTTCCTACCCCAAAATCTCCCATCTCAACCCTTCATTCTTCATCTTAACCATTGAGGTTGAAGCTAATGTGCCAAGGAACCCCTAGGAGCAAGAAGATCGGACGGTGGGTGCTAGATCATTCTAGTTTTTCTTGTTTTTATGATGTGTCAAGTGAGGCCCACCGATCAATGGTGTGGATCTCACTTGGGACCCTAAGTTGTGGCCGATGGACCACTTGGATCATCATGATCATTCCATGATTGGGCCATTCTCCATGGACCCCATCATGATGTTCATTTCATTGCAAAAGGTCATCTAGATTGTCCATGTTGGTGGGAAAAGGATCCCCACTGTTAATTTTAAATTTCGGTAGTCCCACATGCTTTAAGGCCCACTTGATGTATGATTCATTTGTAAGGGAGGACCCATAATGTCGGGGTCCGTCCATCACAAGCCGTGTCCCACTCTCCATGTCTCTCTCCCTTTCTCTTTTATTTATTTTATTTTATTTTATTTTATTTTAGGCAATAGGATTGTGTGGCCCACTTGAATGGATCCCACCTTGAGATTATTTTATTCAAATTTTTATTCATGTGGGGCCCACCATGTACATTGTATCCACTCATCACCCATCAGTGGTGGCCCACTCCATCAGGGCCCACACTAAAAAAAAAAAATAATAATAATAATATAAGACCGTCCAGCGTCTGGGACGCTGGACGTTTCAACAGAAAGGAGAAAAAGGAAGAAAGAAAAAGGAAAGGCTTTTGGGTGGTCACCTTGCATAGGCCCCACCCTGATGTATCGTTCTAATCCAAGCCGTCCATCCCTTTCACCATCTCATTTTAGGCGTTGAGCCAGAAAATGAGATTGAACGGAGCACCTGGTGGGTCATAACGCCAAATATTGCGTCCTCACCATTCAAATACTATTTTTCTATTTTATTCCACTTCCTTAGCTTATAAAAATTCAAACTCTGGACTCATTTCGACTGTTGCGGGCCACTGAACGCAATGGCCGGAGCAATTTCATTTTAGCGGGACCCATGTGCGAAAAATTACAGGAAAACTAATTTTCCTGATTTTTGGAAAGAGGCATAGCCTCTGCCTTTACGTCAGCAGCAGGAGGGCTGCACGCACCTGCGTGCAGCCAGTGAGGAGGGCGGGCGGCCGCTGGCCACCCACGGCCCTGCACGTGGGCCCCACAGCGATGTTTATTTGCATTCCAACCCGTTCATCGGATGGGCCACCCCCTAAAGTGGCCCCCCTCCAAAAATGAGACAGATCCAAAACTCAGGTGGCCCACACCACGTGAAACAGTGTGAGTTGAATTCTACCGTTGAAAAGTTTTTGGGGCCCATAGAAGTTTTGAATCAAGCTGAAATTTATGTCGTCCCTTCATCCAGGTCCGAGTGACCTTATGAATGGGTTGGATGGCAAATAAATATTACAAAGTGGGCCCCACATGGGACCCACATTTATATATGTGTCAAGTCCACCGTCTAGCGGACAGTGGCACCCACCTGATGTTTGTGTAGCCTCCACCGTCCCCTGGGTGATGTATGTGCCTTACCCGCACTGTCCACTGGACAGTGGGACTCACCATGATGCCTGTAGTGCATCCAGACCGTCCATCCACTTGATGGGACCATTTTAAGGCTTGAGCTCGTGGTGGGGTGGGCCATTCATATATGGGCTAGGCCCATTTGATTTATGAAATGTTTATGGGCTAGGCCCATTTGATTCATTTAAGGCCTATGAACTTGGGCCCACCTGATATGTAAAGCCTATGAGCTTAGGCTTACTTGATATTTAAGGCCTATGGGTTTAGGCCCACTTGATATGTTCCAATTCCATAGGAATAGGCCCTTTTGATGTGTTCCAAGGCCCATAAAATTGGACTCATTTGTTACATTCTTAAAGCCCATGGGAGTGAACCCATTTGATTATAAAAAGGGTCAATGGGATTAGGCCCACTGGACTTATTTGAGACCCATGAGTTAGGCCCATTTTATTTGATTAAGGCCTAGGGGTTTAGGCCCATTGAACTCATGTTAGGTCTATGGGTTGAGGCCCACTTGATCTACATGTGGGGCGCAATTGGTGTGGCCCATTGGTCATACATTAGACTCATGAGACTAAGCTCATTAGATGCAATCCAAGGCCCACGGGTTTGACCCATTGCAATGCACATAAGACCCATTGGTGTGGCCCATTTATGTGGCCCATCTGATGAATAAAAGGCCCAATAGGATATGGCCCATTTGATATATATGTAAGGTCCAATGGGGATAACCTACGGTCCATTGCAATGTGTAAATCCATTACAGACTAAGTACTGATGTTTATAAAGATCGTGCCTTGGGAGCAATGTTGGTTTGACATCCACATTGCGAGTGTAATGTTGGTTGGATGTCCACATTATGACTCTCCTTATGGCCCATTAATGGGCCGTATTTATTATGTATAGGCCGTCTAGGCCCATCCGCGTTGTATGAATGGTTCCTCACTCATATACATGTTTAGTATAGTTTCATGACTCATGATCATACGCATCATATGTATGCTTGATATGAGGATTGACTGATCATAGCATATGCCTTCGGACAGGTTATTTATGGGCTCCTGGTTAGGCAGTGTTACCCTACATGAGCGCACGATATGCGTAGGATTTATTGCATGACTGGATAGCGTGAATCATGCATTTCGTATTTGTATGACATGAGTATTGTACGCCCTAGCGACATCAGGGCCATAGCCTCCACAGACGCATCGTGGTTGGCAGGATTGGATATCAAAAATCTTGTTCTACATGGAGTACTATAGATATCCCTGTGTGAAAGTCCCTAAACCCTTATGGTACCAAGAGGTTGCTCCAACGCCTAGACCGAGTGGGTAGATGAGCGTTGAGTGCCGATTACTAGACAGTTACGCTCTCCATTATGTCGTGGTCGGTTGGAAGGGAGTGTGGCCTTATCCGCCCGAGTGTAGGGGGCAACGCTAGACTGAGTCTGACCAGCTCGAGGAATGGGACCGCTATTGACGAGTCGCGCCCGATATTGGCAAACGGATAGTGTGGTCTCTTCACTTACCTTATTGCGCACGATGTGGAGGCAATCTGGTTTAGAGTGTACTAGACCCCGGTGATATCCCATATTTGAGCTGTATTGATGTGTGGACATAGATGAGGATCTGTATGCTTGAGTTGCATTGCACATCGCATTGCCTCGGGGTGGCCGATACCATTCATGTCTTGCATCACATAGCCTTGGTACGGCTCATGATATTATGATTCCATCTGCATATTCCGCATCACTCTGACATTGCATGTTCATCTTACTACCTTGCGCACACACTTTCACCACCCTTTAAGCTTTCTATAAGCTTATGCACGACCGTTACGTGCAGGTGACGTTGGATCGCAGCAGCGCTGAGGCAGGAGCACGTTGCTGAGTGTTTTAGAGTTTTTATTCTTTACCATTGTATTTCCCTTTATGCTCATTATACTTGTAAAGTTTTTGATCATAGTGGAAATGTAATGGAGTTCTTGGTTGTTGTTTGTAGGTTATGCCTTTGGTTATGCTTATTACGAATCAAACTAACATTGAAAATCCTCCTCGTAGCATCCCAGGATCGGAACCTGGCGAATGGGAGCTAGGAGCCGAGAATGGGGTTCTACGGAGGCTGTCAGCATCGGATTCGACGATCGAAAATTTTGTGAGCCCGGTTTCCGAGTTTGGGGCGTGACAAGTCTAAAGTAGTGTTTAGAGAATTTCTACATTCAATCAATATAAGAAATCAATAACCTAGATTAATTTTTAATTAATACTGATAGAATGTAAATAAAGAGTCAACTCACCTAGTTGTTGACTCAACATTGACATGACCCTGATCCGGATCCCATTGACTCCATCATATTCCAAACCCCTAATCCGACTTAGAGATCTAACTCCCTAACTTGATAATGATACCAATGGCTGAGCTGATACAACTCCCAACCAGACACACCCGGTGCTAGATTCAGTGGAAGTTATTGAGTCAACTCAGTAACCCCTTGGAAAGACTCGATTAATTTGGATTGATCCCAAGCCAAATCAATAAACTGAAATGCACTAATTTGATGAATATAGATTTGCACGGCCCCCACATGCTATTTGTTAGAATGGAGGGGTGGAAATCAGATCAAAACTAAGCTAGACTTGGAGAACATATCGACTCAGTGAGTTGATGTGATCTGGCGACTTGGCTTACCACGACAAAGCACACAGAAGATCTCTTCCCACAGCTCCTCTTCCTAACCTTCTACTTCTATCTCTTGCTCTAGCAACTCACTTAGCCATACGGGGACTCGATATAGTGACTCGAAATTAAACCGAATTGATGAGTCACTCCCCGATCTTCTTCCTCCTCTCTTTCTGTTTTGGATAATCACAACCATGTAACTTGACCATCAAATTTGGACATGTGACCTTCCACTTGATGGTCACAATTTGATCAGTTAATATTATTTAATTAGTCATGTGATTGCTTAATGATTTGGAAATCCAAATTTGCAGTTGTATGTGCCATGCGAAATGAAGGTTGTTGCACCCACACATGAGTTGAAACAAATTTTTTTTTTTTTTTTAAATGCCTATTGAATATTGTTCAGTCGTGAATCAGTTAAATCACCTTGTTGTCGTGGGCTTAAATTCCAAGTGAGACACTACACTTTCTACAGGTGCCTCTTCTTTCATCTTGGCCATGATCGGAATCTTCTGCACCACCTGTGCTGTGAAGTGCCATAACACCCATCTTTAACTAATACAACATAACAAAATATGACGGCCCATGTGACGGTTCAAAACCGTCTGTAATTGAGATTTGAGACGGTTTTCAGTTGTTATTTTTTCACTATTTTAGCATAGTGAATGGAATAAAACTAAAATAAATTAGGTTACATCAAAGTAGTAATATTAAATCCACCTAAAACTTTTGTATTCACTTGTGACCCACCCAAGTTTTAGATAATGAGTAATCAATTAAGCTTTAGATTAAGTTTATTTTTGGGATATCTATTCACCTACATGGGGCTCACCTAAAGATTGAGTTAGATGGGTATATAAATAATAGTATGACGCAGAAAATTTTCCATAGTGGTTGGTCTCATCACCATTGTTTCTTATTCGAGGGCACACATGAGCTTTAGTTTGAATTGATTTTTGGGCTTATAACATAACATTAAGAGTGCGTTTGACTCATGAGTTTAAATGGGATTTGGTGGGAGTGGGTTTTAAGATCCCATGGATCATCCTAACATCTGTTTGGGGCTCACATAAGGTATGGGTTGTGAAGCCCCTTCTTGGAATCAGCACTGGAGCAAGGGTTTCTGCAATCCTACTTTAGGTTTTGTGTGGCTAGTGGTCGGTGCTATGTGGACCCCACCACGATGTGTGCGTTTTATACATGCCGTCCATCCATTTTGAAATATAATTTTAGGGCTTGATCCTAAAAATGAGGTAGATATAAATCTTAGGTGGACCACACCACGGGAAAACAGTAGTGATTGAATTACACCATTAAAAACCTCCTAGGGCTAACTATGCGGCCCACTTGAGATTTGGATCAAACTCTTTTTTAGCCTCATACCATAAAATGACATGGAAGAATGGGTGGACGACATGGATGAAACACATACATCATGGTGAGGACCATAGAGCACCGACCTGTAGTGGCAAGATGAGTAGCCAATCCATTTCCCAAACATGAAGTGGGATGGCCTCTAAGCCATGGGATTAGACAACAATCCCTGACACAGTGTAATCATTACATTTTAGTAATTCCATCCTACTTAAGCCCATCTAATCCCATGTTCCAAACACCCCCTAAGTGTCTCAATGATGCAGGGAAGGACGTGAGGTCGAGCATCGTCTTCCTCAAGAGGATAATTATTCCAAATCTACGGAACTTCTCTGGACTCCTCACAGAGACTTCTCGAATCCACGAGGAAAGAAAGCAGAAAATAGAAAGCATTTCTAATAAATTCGAAATTGATTAATGAATGATTAATAATTGTCTAATGTGTCTCCTTACACCATTAATAAAGAAAAAAATAAACTAAAATTCGTAATTACCAAAAATAACAAAATTTCAACTCTAACAAAAATCCTAATTCTAATAAAACTCTTCTAAGACCTAATTTCTAAAAATAAACATTACAAATAAACTTTCTCTAGAAGAGTCCTAGTATAACTAAAAGTTATTTCTAAAAGGAAAGAAAATCTAAAACTCTAAAAATATTTAAAAAATTGAAATTACTAAAAATAGTAAAATTTTCCTAAAAATTCATTTTTGACCTAAAAGCATGCGTTTTCTGACGAAACGGACAAATGTGACCCACTTTGTGGGTTGGTTCACCTTGGATGGTCCATTTCAGTAAAGATTGATAGGTTGCGCGCCCCGTAACAATACCCCGATCAAAAGTTATGGTCAATTCACGGTTCATTTTCTTTTTGCCCAACCATGCTAGGAATATATCTGTAACATGTTCTACATCATTCAACCAATGAACGGAATCGATGTCACGCATCCATTATGATGGGCCATGGAGCTTCATTGTTGTATGCTCTTCCTACCACTCATAAGGTGCCCATGCATCTCAACAATAAATTTGTGTGGGACATGCGTGATGTAACAAAATATAAGTTTTTAAAAACTATTTACATAATTAATCGATCCTAGGATTTCCCTGTCCTTGATAATTTCAAAATTTTAACACACTAAACCTTAAGATAAAAAGTTTATATCTTATCCGAATGAGACATGCATGATGTAGTAATTAGAATGTTGTCGATATTGATATTTCAATAGAAGAAGCATTTCTTCAATCTATTCCAGGTGGAGGAGACTGGAGAGAGTCATGTCATCCCCAATTTAGGGTTGAGGATACACCCATTCATGCTTAAGCGTGGACCTTACACATCAGCAATGGAGATGGTAGAGATGGAGGGAGAGATGAAGACCTTTCTTCTACTCTCTTTATAGATCACACCTAGTGGGAAGTTGAGGGTGGAGATGTAGGGAGAGATAAAGATCTCTCTTATACTTTCTCTCTTTGGCATCCAAGCTCTCTCCCTAGTATATGGTATTCCCTATGCCTTACATTATTGAAGTTATGTGTTCTTGCCTTAACTCGTGCATGTATATATGATTTAATCCTTCCACTACAATGGCCATTCGCTAAAGACCCTATGCCCATGTTGGTTAACTAGTGGATCATAAAATTTGAATCATCAAATTATTGTTAAGTATAATAAAACACCTTTAACAATTAAAATTAAATTTCAATAGTTGATATGATTTTAAAGTATTTTAGAACCTTTCAAGTGCTTAGCCTAATGGAAAAATCACTTGATAAAACTCAGATCTTTCTGGTATATGCTACAACCAAGTTCTTAAGAAATTAGTGGATCCTTTGTTAGCTCATCCAAAGATCAATGGATCTTGATAGATGTACCTAGCCATACCCACCTTTATTGGCCAGGTAGTGGCCTTGAAATGCATGTTAAAGCACATATAATCCTTACATGTCCTTAAGTCAATCATAGTCTAGGCAAATGATCCTCCAAACTAGTGACTAAACCTTGATCCACCAATGCAAGTGTCTAATAATTCGAAATTAAAATCCTATATCCATAGCATACTCACTAGCAATGTGAGTAGGGTGAAGGCATACCTCATCCAAGTCATGTCTGATGGTAGAGACTTTCCTTCCTTAAGTTAGTTCTCTCACACATGATGATTGTATCCATCATTATACAATGACAACAATCACAAATCTATTTTAAAACCTATAATGGTCATAGTATAACAAGGTACTAAGATCCATGGACTACAACTCTCCTTCGGTTTGTAACCATTGTATCCAATCTCAAGCTATTAAGGGCAACCCAAGGAGCCACTCCTCTTAGCTCATAATTCATGTATATTTTAGGTACTACCACGTATTAATTAAGGCATGACATTTTGTCCATATAGGATCTTTTATCATTATGATATACAACTATGATCATAATTGTCACATGTATATCCAATGAATTGAGCTCACATTGGTTTTGTAGGGTACAACTCCAACATCTTCATTTTTCTACTATAACTGAAGCAAGAGGGAGAGTGGATGGATGGTCAACTCAGTAGGGCCACACCAGTATATCCTACGGGCCTTCCAATACTATCCAATCCCTTCCAATCTGCCTGGCCAAACAAGCCCTTAGTGGATTAGTTGTTACCCGGGAACATGTTAGGGGGTGTTTCCTTGACTATAAGGCTCACCTTAATGTATGTGCTTTATATTATACCATCTATCAGTTTTCCTAGTCCATTTTAGGCCATGGTCTGAAAAAAATGACCAATCCAATTTTCAAATGGACCACTTACGTAGGGAAAAACATGAAATAATTAGGAAAATATCACCATCTTACTTAAGTAATAAAAGACCTATCTTTCTTAAGTGATAAAAGACCTTGAATCCACAAGGTAGTTTGTTGAATCCATAAGAAAAAAAAAAGGATAAAATTCAAATATATTTTTTATTGCATAATGTCTAATTATTCATGATTTCTCGATTATACTACTAATAAATTTTATTTTTTAAAAAAACCTGATTCATAATTACCAAAAATAACAAAATTCTAACTCTAATAAAAGTCTTAATTATAGTAAAACTTTTCTAAAGCCTAATTTTTAGAAATAAACTTTTGCTCAAAGAATCCTAGCATGATTACAAGTAGTTTCTAAAAAAAGATGAAAATCTAAAATTCTAAAAATAAGAAAATACTACAAAAAATTGAAATTAGTAATTTTTTCTCCTAAAAATTTCATTTTAAAGATCGAAGCATGTGCTTTCTCGAACAAACGTGATCCACAAATATGGATCGGTTGTGTCACGCCCCAAACTCGAAAACTGGGCTCACAAAATTCTCAATCGCTGAATCCGGCGCTGACAGCCTCCGTAGTATCCCATTTTCAACTCCCGGCACTCATATACCAGGTTCCGATCCTGGGATCTTATAAGGAGGATTTTTAACATGAATTTAATTCGTAATAAGTATAACCCATGAACAATAACCAAGACACCATCACAAAATCCACTATGATAAAAATTTTTAAGGTACAATTCGCATAAAGGGAAATACAATGATAATAATAATGGAAACTCCTGAAGCTTGACTGCACGCTCTTGCTCCTATTAAGCTACGACTGCATCTTGACGTCACTTGTATTTATCAATCATGCATAAGCTTATAGAAAACTTAGAGGGTGATGAGAGTATGTGCCAATATAAGCGTGCTCAGAATGCAATATCAAAGTAATGTAGAATATGTTGACGAATCCATGAATACTATCAACTGTACCAAGACTATGCGATGCAAGGTATGAATGCTATCAGGCATATCAAGGCCATGCGATGCAAGGCGTGAATGATGTCGACAATATCAAGACCATGTAATGCGAGATGTAACTCAAGCACACCAATCCTTATCGAGTCCACATATCAATGTAGCTTATCATTAGAGCATCAAATATCAGTATAGATCTTACTCTAGACAATCACCGAGGTCTAGTATACTTTACACTAGCTTGCCACCCCTATCCGAGTGCACAAATGGGTAAGTGGAAGAGATCTCACTATTCGCCTGCCAATATCGGACCTGACTCGTTGATAGCGGACTCATTCCTTAAGCTGCTCAAAGTTAACCTAGATATTACCCCCTCGCTCAGGCAGGTAAGGTCACACACCTTTTCAACCGACTACAACATAGTGGAAGACGCAACCTACTGGTATACGACCCTCGTGCGCTTATGTATCCACTCGGTCTCGACGTTGGAGTCATCCTCTGGTAACATCGGGTTTATAAATTTTCACCTAGGGACATCTATGGTGCTCGGATATTAATAACATATTTCCAATATCCAATCTAGCCCTACACGATGTGCTTGTGGAGGCCACGACCCTGATGTCACTAGGGTGTATAATAACCACATCACACAATGCAAGATGCATGAGTCATACAATCCAGTCACGCATCAATCCTGCGCATACCGTGCACTCATGAGGGACAACACCGCCTATCAGGGAGTCCCATAAATAACTTGGTAGAAGGCATATTCAATGGTCAACCACGTCTCATCACAAGCATGTAAATGATGGGTATGGGTATGTATCATGATACTATGCTAAGTATGCTTGTAATCGCTATCGATAACCAGCCTATTGATAGGGTGAGGTCCATGGATGGACTCCAAGATTAAAATAATCTTACTAGCAATCAATGGGGGCCCAGCATTTTGGGTTATCCCACTAGTCTGCACATATCAATGAGGCCTAATGATTTGGGTTGACTCAAAATAATGAGAATGGGCTTAACAAAGGCATACGGGAAGGTTACAATATGGACATTTATTTAACTAACATTGCTCCCAAGGAGTGGCCCACATACAGCCAAACTTATAGTGGGCCCATGACCTCATTCAAGGGCCTAATATACATCACCATGGGCATAATACACATCACGATGGGCCTCACTCATGGGCCACATGCATCACATTAGGCCTCACTCATGGGTCTCAGATACATCACATCGGGCCTCATCATATGGGCCTCATATTCATCATATTGGGCTTCACCGAATGGGCCGTGTATACATCACAATGAGCCTCACTCATATGGGCCTCATGTACATCACAATGGGCTACAATACATGGCCCTCATATACATAAAATGAGCCGCAATATATGAGCCATCATATACATCAAATAGGACCCATCGTCCTAGTTGGAATATCTACACCATTCATATATTTTTAGAGATTATTTGGAGCATTAATCAAGAAAAAGAATCTTATTGAAAGAGCATTTAGACCATACCACAAATAACAGTGGAGATAATGATTTTCATTGTTAAACAAATCACAGGGCCCACTATAACGTTTATTTTCCATCCAATCTATTTATAAGGTTACAAAGACCTGAATTAAGAGGAAAAATGAATTTCATATTAGTCCAAAACTTCTGCGGTCCCAAATGGGTTTCAATGGTAGACGATCACCTCCATTGATTTTTACAGTGTGGTCCGCATGATAGACTGATCTATCTTATTTTCCATCTCAAGCCTTAAGACAAGCTCGCAAAGAGGATGAACAGTTGGGATATAACATATACCTCGCGATCTATCCATAGAACTTGCTAACGTCATACAACAACTATATGGCTGGACGATGTGGATGTAACTCATACCTCATGATTAGATCCACTTTTGACGTCAATACAGTAGGTGGTCCCCATCGTCTAGATGGATGGTGAGATGAAATACATAAATCATGGTGGTCCTGACAGATGGACGGTCAGGATATAAAACATATACATTAAGGTGGGGCATCCACATCCCAGCTGGATGGTGGAGGTCCCACATGTGCAGAGTGGGTCCCACCATCCATCAAATGGACAGATAGATGGGATATAACACATATCATGGTGGACTCTCACCTGTCTAGAAAAATTACGGTATGGATATAAGACATGCACCGCGTGTGTGGGTCCTACACGGATGAATGGTTTGGATGTAAAACATACCTCTTAATCAAGGCCCACAGAACTTGTTAACATCACTATAACAGCTGTCCAATTGCTGGACTGCTGGGCTACTGGCCCAACGTCCAGCAGATGGATGGCCCAGATATAACACATATCTCATGGTCGAACCCTCAACTTGCTGACGTCATTTACAACAGCTAAATAGCTACATGGGATCCACCGTCCAGGGTCTGGATGGTGTGGGTACACCACATACATCAAAGGTGGGTCCACATGGTGGCCCACCAAAGATTTGGATCGGCTGATATTTGTGTTTTCCTTCATCTGGGCCTGTCCAGATGGATAGGCAGCGATCCCGTCCGCTGGACAGTACAACAAAGTGGGCCCAACGCATGGACGGCATGGATATGATACATACTTTATAGGTGGCCCGTACAATCAGAGAGAGAGAGAGAGAGAGAGAGAGAGAGAGAGAAGAGAGAGAGAGAGAGAGAGAGAGAGAGAGAGAGAGACGATGTAGTGGATGGACCCTGCCACTATGGGCCCCTCTTTGTTTATAACACATACATCAAAATGGGTCCCATCACAAGTGGGCCCTCAAATGAAAATCAACGGTGGATATCCTACAATCACCTACCAATTGCACTCCTTCTTGATCCTTTGGCTTCTTTAGGTCTTTGGCTTTGATTTTGATGGAGGATGATGAAGGCTGGATGGCTAGGATGAGAGATTGGGTAGTAGAGAGTGGGCCACACTAGGCTCTTCTCTTGTAAGGCTTGGACGTCCACACTCTTGGTTGCTTGGGAGTGAAGAGAGAAATGAGAGAGGAGAGGATGTGATGAGATGAAAAGGGATGGGATGGGTGTAAGGAAATGATGAATGATGTAAGAGAGGGGACATGAAAGTTGACTTTAAGAATGTGAGAGAAATGGGTGTCATGATTTGTTGGTAAGAGAGGGATGGATTATGTACTTGCTTATACTTGAATGATTGATGTGATGGGTCGCAAAGATTCTTTTGACATTTGCAACGCGCGACGTTTTCTTTGAAATAAATGCGAGCCCACAACTCCTAGTCTGGGTATCGCATCGGTGCGCAAGACACGACATTGGAATCGTAGCGACAGCGTGTCACTAGGGTATAAGTCTCGGGTAGAGTCAACTTAGATATATAGGATGCGACTCAAGATCACGCGCAAATACTATTTACGCGTCACAGGTCACCGAAATTCGACTGAGAGGACCGCGGAAATCTAAGGAATGATACGGTTTATGATACGGGCCTTACAGGTTGACCTTGAATGGCCTGTTCTAGTCAAATTTCATAAGTCACGCATCCTGTAAGACCCGTATCATAATCCGTACTGTTCCGTCACTTTCCGCGATCCTTCTCGTCAAATTCTGGCAATCTGCAACCTGTAGTTGACGTTGCGCACGACCGTAAGTCGTATCCTATTCATTTGAGCCTGCTTAATCCGAGACTTGTATCATTGCGACCGCACCGTCGCCGCGGTTCCAACGCCGCAACTCACGCACCGATCCGATACCCAGACGATGAGATGCGAACCCGCGTTAAGTTCGAGGAAAAACACCACGCATTGTAAATCTCAAGAGAATCTCTACAAAGTGTCAAATCAATCCCATCAATCAATCGCCTATCAATCACTTTATGTCAAGTACAAATACCCATGCTTCCTTTCTCCACAAGTCAAGCAACCACCCAAGTCAACTAACACATCACCTCACCCATCACTCACATCAATCAACCATCACCCCATCACTCACCTCACATCTCCCTACATCTCATCTCTCTCTCTCTCTCTCTCTTTTCTCACACCAAACCCAAGCAACCAAGAGAGCCTCCCATGTCCAAGGCTTCCCATGAGAGAAGTGCATGTGTGAGGCCCACTTTTCACTCCCAAATCTTCCATCCTAGCCATCTATTTTCCATCTCCACCATCAAAGTGAAGCTCTAGGAGACCGGCTATCCAACGGACTAAGAAGATTAAGTGGTAGGTGTTTTCATAAGCTAGATTTTCATATTTATATGATGGGCCAAGTGAGGCCCACCGATCAATCGTGTGGATCTCATTTGGGACCCTAAGATGTGGCCAATGACTCATCTTGATCATCAAGATCATTCCATGATGGGGCTATTCTCCATGGACCCCATCATGATGTTTACTTTCCTTGTATTAAAGAGGTCATCTAGACCGTTCATTTCTAGTGGAGTGGGATCTCCACCGTTGATCTTTTGTTTGATGGTTCATATGCAATGGACCCTTTGATGTATGATTGGATGATTGAAACGGAGGGCCCATAGTGCCGGGAGTCCCTCCATCACGCGTGTCTCTCTCTCTCTCTCTCTCTCTCTCTCTCTCTCTCTTTCCATTCATTTTTTTTATTTCCTTGTGTGTGATGAAATGCCCATATGGCTCACTTGGATGGACCCCACCTTGAAGTAAGTATTTTATCGAAGTCATCCATGAGTGGGCCCACCTTATATGCATTTGTAACATCCCAAAAATCGGGGGGTCGAGCAAAAACCCAACTCCCGAGTTTCAAAATGTTATTTATGCAACATACATATGTATGATTGAATGTTGTCAGTATTAATGTATTAGACATGAGTGAGATTAAGCCAGAACAACATATCCTACTCCAGAGACAGTTGAATTAGCAAGCGGAAGACAGTGATAGTATGTATAACATACATAAATTGTTGTATGTCTCCAGAGTGTGAACATGTTACCAGGTTATATGCATACATGTATACTCCAAAAGTAAACAAAACGAATATACATGAGTGCGCTAAAAATATAAAATGACAAGTGTCAAAGTATCTAATCAACCTCCCTGTAATCCCGTCAATCAGAACACGCATAAAGGAGAGATCCTCCTCATCATCATCAAGTCCGACTCCGCCTCGCAGGCCGCGCCATCATCTGCAATCATAAAAGGGTCTGGTGGGTGTCCGGAAACACCATCCCGTAACGTGAGAGTGAGTAGCTAACTCAGTGGAATAATAGAGCAAGGATTAGCATGTTCTCAAATCAATCATGCGATAATAGTAAAGCAGTAAATCAAACAATCCTAATACTGTTGATAATGCAATATGACATGACGTGATGTATGCCCTCACCGACGATCTCCCTCATACGGCACTATCTTACGACCGCGGCATGTAATCGACCCTCAAGTGCTCCACATCTTCCAGGCACATGCAATGGTATGGTGATATGATTTCTAAGTTATTATTAGTCCATTCAAACAGCAGGATTGAGAAACTAAGGTACCTCCCTTATATCAATCCCAACACAGATCCTGTCTAGGGTCGTCACTCCTAGTAATCTCATACGATGTATATTTTGTAGGTCGCTGCAAGGGCTGCCAGGGCTGTTGCTCGCACTCGTTGCACCGCTCCCCCATCACCTTATCAATACAGGCCTACTGTACTCTACTCTACGGAAGGGTCGTCGCCTCCCGTAGACTCAGAATACGCTCGTGGTCACTACAAAGGGCTGCCAGGGCTGTTGCTTGCACTCGTTGCACCGCTCCCCCATCACCTTATCAATATAGGCCGACAGTAAGAATATAGTGTCCCATACCACCATAATATGCTCACGAGTCATAGGTGCTCACTGGTCACTACGGGGAGGTTTGTGGCCCCAGCGTAGGCTGACAGCTCGACCACGGTGCCCATACCACCATGCCCGGCTCATGAGTCTTCGTGGATCAAGGTACCATGGTTAACAGGGTTTACAATGGTAAGTTCAGTACCTTAGGTTCAAGCAGTTATGACTCATGCAGGGTGAACATACAACGGCCAGTCGGGTTACTTGACGGGCTCGACTAGCACGATCGCATCTCAAGTTGAACGACATGAAGTGCGTAAAACACTTCGTGTGGCCTAACCACTGCCGCCAACTCCAAAACACGGCTTGCGTTCATCGACGCGTCGTTCGTGGCAAAGATAAGCCAACCACGAATTCGCTCGGTTACCGACTGTCTGGACTAAGTATAGTCCCAAACACATAGGAATCCACATCAACAATCATGTGAGAGTATTGGAAATGAAACACAACCATGTGAGCATGTTAACACATGTTATATCGTACAACTTAAGTAAATCATCTGACACATGCCTTTCATACATATAATGAAATCATGCATATCGCCAACGTATAGGAAATTATTTCCATCAGCATATTAATTGAGAATTCAATCTCGAATTAAATCATAATGAAATCATCAAGCACATGTTATAACATACAGCTTAAGCGAATCGTCAAGCACATGCATTTCATTCCTATTATGAAATCATGCATATGGCTAACATGTAGGAAACCATTTACACCAACATATTAATTGAGAAATCAATCTCAAACTAATTCATAACACCATTTAATTCAATACATACTAATACAAGCATTTATACAAACACTTACACTACACACTTAAGTCTACATATAGTATGTCGACCCGAAGTGCGCATTTAGGCGAATCTCTTCGCCAAACTAATTATGCACGTATTCCTAACATTCTAATGCGACAACAAATCATGTCAATCACATCAGAAAAATATGAATGAAATCAGTACTTCCTACAAATGACTAAAATGCCCTAAATCTCATATTCTTCGCCGGTTTACGAAACAGGAAACGGACAGCATGTTGTACATGTGAAACGGCGTTGCCGTCGATAATCTACTATTAAACGACATTGAAAGCTTTGGAAACAGTCAATCAAAGCATCTAAAATCCGCACCTTGTCTCTTATGGATGTGTAAATTCGAACGGAGCGTATATGCTCCGTCTACGGCGATTAGAGAACCTAATACACAAGTTCTATTAGCTACTTCGCTAGGAAACGAAAGGAACCTCAAATCAGCAACCTCTAGGGTATTTTCTTACCTGAAAACGTGGAGGAATCGCCGGGAAAGTGATCGGAGTGTGTTGCCTAAGCACGTACAGCACGTGGCATAAGCAGAAGGGAATTCTCTCCCACCTTCTCTCACAAACTCTCACCTTTTCTCTCTCCCAATCTAGGGATTTTTACAAATTCAGATGGAAGAGAGGAGTGAGGGTTTCAACCCCTTTTATAAGCCCAAACTTTCCCGAAATAGGCTCCGGTACAAAGTTCACTTAGTGCATATCCAAATCGGGGCTGTTTCGGTCCAAAAGATGCTTTCTGGTGGTCCCCTGACCGAATGCGATCGGACTTAAGCTCACGCGTACCAGATCTAGTACGTATTAAGTTTTCAGTCCGGCTGGGTCCGCAGATCGCACGTGGCGGATCAGTTTCAGTTCAGCGGTCACCGCACGTAGATCAGGGCTGAAAGTCTCATGATATAAAAAAGAAATTTCTCCTAATCCGAGGGTGTAATCTGGCTGAATTCTGACGGTCAGAACGCTCAATACTGACGCGTCAAGTCGTGTGCCAGATTTGAATTTGAAATTTCAATTCTGTCCCTATTCGCACTCTCTTCGGTCCGGGCTCAATGAAATGGCCTGTGATTATCGGTTTGACTTGATTTTCGAAATGAGTGTCAAGTCCAGCTAGGCAGTTCTAACGGTCTAAGATAGGAGGTATCGGACTTTCGACGCGCGGTCTAGATCCAATACAAAGATTCAAAGTGGTCTAGAGAACAAACCTGCTTAGAGTTTGGTCCGAGGTTATAAAGTATTATAGAGTCATTGGTTCTACTCGATTTGGGTCTTGTAGAACGTATTTAAAGTGATCAGGGACTATTTCCCAGCTACTCCAGCGTTGCGCTAGCTAACTTACGCTTAATTTCTAAAGGAATTAATCCTAAGTGGTTTCTTTGGCTATGGAATTGGGTTCTGAACGATTTTCCAGGCGTTTTAATTAACCCACTGCCTAAGGACGTCAAATCCCAGATTGGCCAAAATCCAGGGTGTTACAGCATTGTACCCACACCACCTATTATGTGGTGGCCCACCTAGGCAAGGCCCACCTAAAATATATTTTTTTCCCAAAAGAGTCTAGTGACGTCCAGACGTCACTGGAATGAAAGCAAAAGAAAAAGGCTTGTTCAAGCCATTGGGGTGGGCCATTTGTATAGGACCCACCTTGATGTATGTAAACAATCCGTACCGTCCATCCTCTTCTCCAACTTATTTTAGGCGTTGAGACGAAAGATGAGGAAGATCCGGATATCTAGTGGGCCATAGTTTAAAAAAAATAGTATCATTACCGTTGAAGCCTACCCAGATTTTCATTACACACTGAAAAATGTCGATATTGGTCTTGATGGGTTTGTTTTGTGCTTGGGAATACAATGGACGGAATGGATGCACTTCGAGCGGGCCCCGTATATGAAAAACAGCAGGAAAAAGGTTTTCCAAAAAAAAAAAAAAAGTAAGCAGCAGCAGAGCTGCTGCCGTCAGAGCCGCAGGTGCTGCCTGCGGCCTTGCAGCGAGCGGCCGGACAGCAGTCCACGGCTCCTGCCGTGGGCCCCACATGAGGTATATTTTGTATCCATGCCGTCCACTAGGTGGCCCACTTTTTGAGGTGGGCCCTCCCCAAAAATGAGACATATCCAAAGCTCAGGTGGCCCACACCGTAAGAAACAGTGTGAATTGAATCCTACCATTGAAATCCTTTTCGGGCCCCACAGAAGTTTTGGATCAAGCTGAGATTTATTTTTCATCCTCACCCAGGTATCTGTGACCTTATCAACGGGTTGGATGGATCATAAACATTATGGTGGGCCCCGCATGGGGAGCCCACAGTGACATATGTGCTGCATTGCCACCGTCCAGACGACGGTGGACTCCACTGTGATGTATGTGACTATCCACACTGTCCACCGTTTGGACAATGGGACCCACCATGGTTTATGGGTCCTATCCACTCTATCCACCATGGTGTATACGATGCATCCAAACCGTTCATTTATTTGGTAAAAAATCATTTCATGACATGAACAAAAAAAAATAAAAAAAATAAAAAAATAAAAAAAAATGAGGCAGATTTATGTTCCAAATGGGCCCACCTTGGTGTGTGTCTAGGGCCCACAATTTATTTAATTTTGGTCATTCATTGAGGCCTACTTTGATACATATCTAAAGCCTATGGGACTAAGCCCATTTGACATATGCAAAGTCCAGGGGACTAAGCCCATTTGATACATAAAGAGCCCATGGGTTCAAGCCCATTTGATGTGCATGGGGCGCAAATGGAGTGGCCCATTTGATATATTTAAAGCTCGTGTATGTAGGCCTATCTGACATATTTAAGGCCCAAGTTGTGAGGTCACTTTGATGTATTTCAAGGCCCATGGATCATGGACTATTACAATGTACATAAGGCTCATTGGTGAGGCCCATTAATGCAACCCATTTGATGAATGTGAGGCCCATGTAATATGACCCATTGGATATATCTAAGGCCCATGGATCGAGGCCCAACGGATGTCCTTAGGGTCCATTGCAATGTACGTTTCTCATGGTTCATGAAATGATATTTATGGTAGGTCGTGCCTAGGAAACAATGTTGGTTTGACGTCCACATTGTATGTACAATGTTGGTTAAATGTCCGCATTGTAACTCTCCTTAGGGCCCATTGATAGGTCCATACCCGTTGCTATTCATTGCCTTATAACATGCTTAGTATAATCTCATGACTCATGCCCATACGCATCATATGTATGCTTGATATGAGTAGTGACTGATCATAGCATACGCCATTGGGCAGACCATTTACGGGACTCGTTATGTGACTGAGTGCCCCACATGATCGCGCAGTACGCGCTGGATTGCTGCATGTTTTGACAGCGTAATTCATGCATCTCGCATACGTGTGACTTGATCACTACACACCCTAACGACATCAGGGTTGTGGCTCCACAGGTACATCGTGGATAGCCATATTGGATACCGAAAATACTTATTCTAGCACTGTGGGCACTTAGGATGTCCTTGGGTGAGAGTCCCAGAACCTTTTTGGTACCAGGAGATGCTCCAACGTTTAGACCGAGTGGATACATTAGCGTCCAAGTGCCGAATACCAGTAGGCCGCGTCTCCCACTGTGTCGTGGTCGATTGGAAGGGGGTGTGGCCTTATCCGCTTGAGAGAGGGGGCCATAAGCTAGGCTGAGTTTGACTAGCTCGCAAATGAGTCCGCTATCGACGAGCCGGGTAGGTATTGTCATACTACTGGTCCGGCGGATAGCAAGGTCTTTTCCGCTTGCTTGACTGTGCAGCTAGGGAGGTGGCAGTCACTGCGAAGTGTATTAGACCCCGGTGATATCCAGAGAGGAACTGTACTGATATATGTACTTGAGGAGTACCGACTTGGATTGCATTTCGCATATGACATTCGGCTATATAGGCCTTGCATTGTATCGGTGTGGCCGATGACATTCATATCTCATAGCATAGATTTGACATGGTTGATTCTATGGACTTACCACATACTTCCGCATTGTTCTGATACTGTACACTTGGCGTTTGCCTTACGCACACACTTACACCACCCTCTAAGCTTTTGTAAGCTTATGCACGATAGTTGCGTGCAGGTAGCGTTGAACAGCAGCAGAGCTGAGACAGGAGCGCGTATCAGGACCTTTTGGAGATTTTTGATCACCTTATATTTCCCCTTTCCGCATTGTACTTAAAATTTTTGATATAGTGGATATGTGGTGATGTTGTTTTGTGACTTGGTTCTGCTTGTGGTTATGCTCCATTACAAAAAAAAATTGATTCTGAAAATCCTCCTTGTAGGACCCAGGATCGAAATCTGGCAATTAATTGTCAGGAGCCGAGAATGGGGCACTACGGAGGCTGTCGGCACCGGATTCGGCAATCGGGATTCATATGAATCCGATTTTTGGGTTTGGGGCGTGACACATCTCATATTGATACCTGAATAACAAATTATGGTTGATTCACAGTTCGCACTTCAAACAACAATTTTTCCCTGTTTGGAAAGATTTATTCAAATCGGACATGCCTATGGCCCAATTACATCATGCCTTACGTAGAACTCGGCCCGGATACTTCCGCTTCTGGTTGGCCTTCTTTTGGTCATGAAAGGGTAAGAATGTAAAAGTACTACATCCTATGTCAACGTCCCACGGGAAACAATAGTCATTGAACAACCACCATTAAAGATTACCTAGGACCTATTGAAATATGTATTTGACATCCAACCTATTGATAAGGTCACACATGCATGCATGAAGTCAAAATGGGCTTGTTTGGCACCATGGGCTTAAGAGGAATTAAGTGAGATGGACATGCATTTGGTTTGGTGTAAATTTCATGGGATGTTGGAGACAAGAAAAGGAATGGGATTAGATCGAATGGAGTTGCATTTTGTTGATACTTTGGGTGGATTTTGAAATCCACTACATATATATAGGACATCATCAATGAATCTAATCTCTTAAGTATAAATATATGGCATCATTAACAAATCTAGTCTCTTGATAATAAATATACGGTCCACCAAACCTGAATTTGCTTAACACAATGGTTTTGCCTGCTATTTTCAAACTTGCAATCACTGTGTAATAAAGAAATTAATTCCGGGATTCTATACCAT
This sequence comes from Magnolia kwangsiensis, assembly GCA_037074715.1. Lineage (NCBI taxonomy): Eukaryota > Viridiplantae > Streptophyta > Magnoliopsida > Magnoliales > Magnoliaceae > Magnolia > Magnolia kwangsiensis. The sequence continues at coordinate 21,571,839 of CM073576.1, forward strand.
TTAATCCCACCGACCAAACATGCCCTAATATCAACTTCATCAACTTTTGCAGCTCATAAAGAAATAAAAAGTTTTTAACGGAGGCATTCAATCCAACTCTTTTGGGGCTCATAAGAGTTGGATCTGCTTCATTTTTTGGGACCATGCCCGAAAATAATCTATCTGAAAAACCTGATGGACGGCGTTGATATACAGCACACCAATCAAGGTGAGCCCATGGTCAGGTAACAGCCGCTCACGTCTTACCGGGTAACACCTCATGCTCTCCCGTCACACACCGACTCTCAGTGTATACAATCCTTCCCCGTAAAATGCCAACCCTTTTCTAGAAATTATCTCTGTAGAAATTCAGAACCCCTCGTGGATCGTGACCATGATGATTACAAGAGGACGACCAACCAAAGCTAGCTCAAAAATAAAATACTACATTAAAACAAATAAAAATAAGGATAAAGAAATCCCGCGTATATATACCGTGAATTCCATGTGAGATAACTTTCAGCCAAGGAAGCGAAGAACCATGGCTTCATCTTCTTCCATTTCCTCTTCCAAAGACATGAGAATCCCTGCTTCTCCTCCTCCGCCTCCTCCTCACTCCCCCGCGTATACACCGGTAAGTTCCCGTATATATCCTTTCCCAAAATTCCATGTATTTTCTATCTCTTTCTAGTATTTTTATTTTTATTTTTATTTTTTTTTACAGATTCAAGAAAGCGAAGGAGAAGAAGGCAACGGAACTGGAAACTCGAACCCGTCCGTCGAGAGGAACACACACTCCAAACACCACCCCACTCCCCTCCACCTCCCGCACAAGCCGTCCGATCGGAAATCAACGGGGCGCGACGGTGATGATGAAGACCGTACAGTCTCCTGCAACAAGTGCCGGCCCACTGCGCGCGAGAAGATCTCAGTCGTCCCTCTTGATACCAACGGCTACAAGCGGCCATCATCAAACCCCAGCCCTAACCCCAACGGCATCTTCAGGTCCCTTTTTTCCTCCCTCACGAAGAAAAGCCCCAGGTCGTCTTCCGACCCCTCGTCCTCCGCCCGAGAAGAGCAATGGAAGCTCGCGGCAGCCGAGCTCTCGAACAAGCTCCTGCAAGCGACTCGGAAACGCGACGAAGCGCTTCTAGAAGCTTCCAGGCTCAAATACTCCATGTCCGAACTGGAGAAGAAGCTCAACAAGCTCGAAATCTACTGCAACGAGCTGAAATCTGGGCTGGAGGTATGCAGCGGCTCGTCTCCTTTGAAATTCCAGATCGAGAACAGGGACCTCAATCGGACGCATCAAACCGTCGAATCCTTCCTCCATGCCGTATCCGACGCCCGATCCTCCGTCCGTCACCTGAGCCGCTCCCTTACGTTGCAGCTGCGGCAGATGGGCGGAAAAGTCTACGATCGCATCTCATCTCTCCTACAGCCGTACGATGTCAAGATCTCCGTCTCCAAGAACCCTAGAAGCCTTCTGTTCTACCTGGAAGCGCTCCTAAATAGGGCCTTCTACGAGGACTTCGAAGGGGTAGGGTTCCAGAAGAATGGCTCGGATCCGATCCTGAACCCGATCGAACGGTGCGAGACGAACCTGGCTTCGTACGCGGTCTTGAAAGAGCTGAGCTGGGAGGAGGTCCTCAACAAGGGAACGAGGCATTTCAGCGAGGATTTCAGCAGGTATTGCGACCGGAAGATGAGCGAGATCGTGGCGATGCTGGGGTGGAACAGGGCGTGGCCAGAGCCGCTGCTGCAGGCTTTTTTCGGTGCGGCCAAAGGAGTGTGGATCGTACACCTTCTGGCACGTGCGGTGCATCCAAGCGTGCCGATATTTCGGGTGGAGAAAGGAGCCAGATTCGAAGGGGTGTATATGGAAGATATGGTGGGGGATCGGGTCCGGAAGCTGGCGCCAACCACGGTCCGAATCATGGTCGCGCCCGGGTTCTATGTCTCTAACAACGTGGTGAAATGCAAGGTGCTTTGCAGGTACAGTCAGCAACTCGAAACGGCGGCTTAGGCACGTATCGGCCGAAACAAGTGCGTATCGCCCGGTACGTATCGGCTTCGGCCATTGACAGTACGCGTGTAGGCCAACACATGGCAATACGATCCGGTGGCTCGCCGGTGGATAGCGTCTCCGTTGACACGTGGCGCCAAGTGGAACGTTGATTGCGTGGGGCACCAGGCAAAGTGGTTATAGATGAAAATTTTACTGGAGAAGCGATCGGGAAATTGAAGGGAATTGGGGCACACGTGCGAACTTTTCACGTGCGGGCGGGATCCAGGGAATCCATTAACGATTTTTGCCAGTAAGTGGGCAGCACGTGAATGAGAAAAGTGGAAGGTTTGGAAAAGACGGACAGATGGACGGTTGATTTTCTTCTCTCTTGGTGGCCTCCATCTAATCACGGCTGAGATCCTGCGTATCCATGACGTCTTAGCACGTGCACGGTCGAACGTTGACTCAACCTCCCACGCGAATTGCATTGAGAGGACGGTCCAGATGCTCTGTCCCCACTAGTCGTTGTAGGGCAAATGGCCCGCCAAACAGGGGAAAAGGCACACGGATTGGACGGGCAACGTTTACTTTCGTCATTATTCGTTTCTCCATATGGTGGGCCACCAGATCAACGGTTCATATCGCGCTAGACATATGGTACGTGTGCGGTGGATAAGACAGATGGTTGAGATTGGTCCAGTCCAGAGTCCGTATAGGTATTTTTTTGGTATGTTATTGTTTGTTGGGATCTGAGAATTGAAAGTAAAATGTTGGCGCTTTTGCTTTTATTGGTCTCCTTTCTTAGAACAAACCTTCTTTATTCGTTAGAGGTCGGAACGTGTGCCTTTGGAAAGGCACTACATGTTCGTGCCTCTATCTTATATTTGCATACGTGGCATACATGAACGAGATCGAGACCGTTCATTTGGTCTTTCCAATGGAGAATGGTGCGTGCTCCAAAAATCACAATGTTTGGAAATCTTAGGTGGTGGGATGCGAAGGAACACTGAAAGACAAGGCCGCACCAATGGTCAGTGAAAAAGGTACTTCATAGACGGTTAAGATAGTCCAATCAAAACATTTTTGTTTTGTCAGGGGCCAAGAAATGGCGTAGCACCAGGATACTTGATTCGGATCATCATGCAAATGGCTATAAAATCATGGGGGCGGATTAGGTGTTACCCTAACTGTGGGGCCCACCTTGATGATGTGTTGTATATCACGCCGTCCATCCATTTCCAGCCTATTTTAGGACGTGGTCCAAAATATTAAAGCAGATCCAAATCTCAGGTGATTGAATTCCCACCTTTAAAATTTTCCTAGGGCCCATCATAGGAAGATACTTAATGTTTATTTGCCATCTAATCCGTTGATAAGGCCAACCAGACCTGGATGAAGTGAAAATGCAAATATGAGCTTGACCTGAAACTTTTGTGGCCTGTAAAAAGATTTTAACGGTCATCATCACTTTTTCTAGGGTGTGGTACATTGGAGATTTGGATGTGCTTAAGTTTTGGAATAACGTGCTAAAAATGAGCTGAAAAAGCAGATGGACGATGTGGCCATACGGCACATTCATCAAGGTGGGCCCCACACGGTGAGCGTAACACCAACGGATCAAGCACTCTCGGAGTCTGGATGGCTAAAATTAATATCCTGAGTGGTCCCAGCTCAAGGAGGGCGTTCTTTGGTGCTCCGGCTAGGTATGACTCTTGATATGCAGGCGCTTAGAAACAGTACATGCCACATATATGAACTCAATCAAATTAAACCAACTGCGACAATCTCAGATACATTCCTTGGTTCGCCGACACTAAGTCTTTTTAAAATATATTTTTATTTTGGACTGTCTAATAAACGTCCAGAAATCTAACGATTAAATAACCAAACAAGAGTCAACTTTAGTTGATGATATATCTAGACTATTACATCTAACGTATAGTAGATAATTAAATATAAGTCTTTTGAATATATATATATTTTTTTATCTTGGACTGTCTAATAAACGTCCAAAAATCTAATGATTAAATAACCAAACAAGAGTCAATTGTAGTTGATGATATATCTAGGCTATCACCTATAACGTAAAGTAGATAATTAAATATGTCTTTTGGAAATATATTTTTATTTTGGACTGCTCAACAAACGTCCAGAAATCTAATGATTAAATAACCAAACCAGAGTCAATTTTAGTTGATGATATATCTAGACTATTACCTATAACGTAAGGTAGATAATTAAATATGAATTTTATATATGCCACGTGCAATTTATCAGTAGTACGGAGCTGTGCCCGATAAGCAATTGTCTGCTTATAATGCATTACAACGTATGATTAAGGGTGTATATGAACCGTGCTAGCTCGGTTAGCTCGCTCGAATTGACTCAAAAAAGCTCGTTTCTGCTCGGTTCAAAGTTGAGTTTGAGCTAAGTTTAGCTGATTTTTTGAGCTTAAAAATGAGTTCGAGTAGGCCCAAGCTTGACTCGACTCGAATTGAATCTGACTCGAATCAAACTCGGATTGAACCAATTCGGTGACTCGGTTATTTTGCCATTGATGTTGCTCACCAAGTGTTTGATAAAATGACTAAAGAAGTGTGGCCGGTGGCAAGGAAAGTATATACATAAAATAAATATTATTTTTTTTTGGTTTTTATATTGTTTAGAAGGTTTTTGATAAAATACCTGTACGACTATTGCTTTTGTTTTATTTACAGATGGACTTTGAAGGTGCAGTTCAGATGTTTATGGAAATGCCTCAATGGTGAACTTAGCTTGTTGTTGGCTCGAACTCGGCCCAAGCTAGCTCGAGCTGCTGATCGAATCGAGTCGATCTGGCCAGTCAGGCTCGAGAACTGAGCCGAGCCGAATTTGAGCTGAGGTCAGCCAGTGGCCGAGTCGAGTCGAGTAAAGGCTAGCTCGACTCTGTTCGACTCGATGTACACCCCTACATATGATGGCTTCTGTAATAATAATAATATGATAAAATAAAATGATGACTTCTATTTAGTTGAAAAAATATATATATTTTTTAGACGAGGTGTGATTACACTCAATAAAAATTCTCGGCAGTTGCCATCTAAGGATATATAACAACTATGACTCAGTCTCAATGGTACATGAGTCGAGGGATCAAACCAACATGTAGAACTTAAATTCGAAATGAATTGACTCGATAGCAAACTCAATTGACAAAATATTACTTGAAAATAACCTGACCCATGCATTATAAAGAAATGGTCCAACTCAAATAATTATTCCTTTTTAGAGGTTTAAGCCTTATACAAATTATATTTCTTATATGCATGATATGTCTCTTGTTCTTTTCAATGTAAGATGAGAGTTATATTAAAGAAAGATATTTTTTAAAAAAATAAAAAATATGATGATAAAAACTTTAAATTTTAAAACAATTTTTTTTTTTTAAAAATCTTTTTAAAATATAACATTGTTGTTTGCTGGATTTGACCGGTGTTGATCGTTGCACAACTATGCATTTGTACTAATGAAAATGGCGGTGAAAACAACATCAAATCTAGTTCTTGGCGAGTCGAAATTTGTTGATAGAATTTAGGATTTCATCGTTTTTATTGCGATTTGAAGGGAAGTCTAGCTAGATATAAAATATTTAAATGTTTTTATTATGAATTGTTAAATAATTTTGAAAAATTGAAAGTAAAAGTATAAGATGAAATATTTTAACTTGTAAATAATTTTTATTTTAATGTCTTCAATAATTTTAAAACGTTAAAGTTGTAATAGTTTAATAAAAATTAATTCTGATATTATCACGAGATTTTCAAAATCTCAGCCGTATTTGTTTAAGAACCATCCGTCGGGACTAAACTCTGAAAAGTAATGGTTATTACTTATAAAGCAGGGAAGTGGATTGACTGGGGCCCACCATGTTGTGTTTGTTTTATCCCTACCAACCGTCCATTTTTCAAGTTCATTACAGGGCACGAGCCTGAAAATATGAATATGATTAGGTGCGGCAGGGCCTCACCTAAGACTGTACGGTCCTTACTGTGGGTCCCATGATGTATGTATTTTACATATACACTGTACATTTGTTTTGGTAGATCATTTCAATGGAAAGGGCCAAAAATAAAACAGGTCTGTATCTCAGGTGGACTACACGGTACGAAACAGTGATGATTAATCATTAAAAAACTACTTATAGGCTATAAAAGTTTTAGATCGGATGTTTTTTTTTTTTTGTTTCATTGCTCAGGATTTGATTGAAATTATCAACAAATTCGATGGCAAATAAAGGTCCATGATGTAGAGCGGGTCGCAGACAATTTCATGGCCAAGATGGATCAGAAAAGGCACGGCCGACGACAGAAGTGATCCGGACCATAAGACCTTAGATCGGGTGTATCTCGCAATCCAGAATGAGTAATCCGACGTAAAATATATGAATTTGGGGTAGAACGAACTACTTTAGCCAACAAACCCGCTACGCCGGGTTGAGCAGCCCGGATTAACGAGAAACTCCCTGATCGACGGTCGTTTTCCCGTTTTATTTTTATTTTTACTATAAATAGTAAGTTTTAGTTTGAGTATAACTCTTCATCCGTTGGGCTTTAGGAGTTGTGTTGAACATGAAAAGTGCTTAGGATAATTAGGAGAACGGTTTGGTGAAATCAAATAGGACACTTACTATTTTTGGCCAAAAACCTTGCGCACTAGTAGACATCACGACCGCTATAAATAGTAAGTTTACTATTTATAGTAAGTTGCGGATTCTAGGAGTTTTGGTTGTAGTTTGAGTCTGATTTCTTTCATTTTGCTTGGTTCCCTTATTTAAAGGGGTGTAAACTCATTTTTATGCATTTATTAATTAATTTCAAATTTATTAGAAATTATTTTTATTTTCTGCTTTCTTTTCTCGTGGATTCGAGAAGTCTCTGTGAGGAGTCTAGAGAAGTTCTGTGGATTCGGAATATTTATCATCTTGAGGAAGACGGTGCTCGACCTCACGTCCTTACCTGCGTCAGTTTGGTATCAGAGCGAGGTTTCTCCTCGGATCGATGACTTCTAACGACGGGTCGAGCAACAATTTCATGGGCGGTGCCCCAGATAATTTACCTTTACGGCGGCAGTTTTCGAAACAACCATGCAAGAGAATCGACAAGCCATGTAAGGACTGCAGGCTTCTATGGACCGCATAACGAATCTCTCGGCGAAAACCCTAGGGCAACTCCATGTTCATGGTGGTAATCTTCCATCGGCAATTGTTAAAATTCGCAATCGCCCTGATTGTAGGATAGTACCAGTAATGCATCCACGGGTCATTCCTGAGGAAGGGGGCTCCAGCGAGGAGAAAATCGACGACATAATCTTTCAACACCCCATACAAGGCGACGATCGAGTAGATCGGACAGATCGAGAATTTAAGATGTGGGTTGATATTCCTAATTTCAATGGCCAACTATACATTGAGGATTTTCTCGATTGGCTTTCTGAAGTTGAACAATTTTTCGACTATATGGATATCCCTGAAGCAAAGAAGGTCAAGCTTGTGGCCTACAAGTTAAAAGGAGGAGCTTCAGCTTGGTGGGAACAACTGCAACTCGCACGAATCAGACAGATGAAAGCACCAATTCACACATGGCAGCGGATGAAACAGCTACTACGTGCCCGATTCCTTCCTAGCGGTTACGATCAGGTATTATTCCAACAATACCAAAATTATCGACAGAGTAATCGGTCGGTGAGAGAATACACGGAAGAATTTTACCGTCCGGCGGCGCGTAACGATTTAGTCGAGACTGAATCACAGTAAGTCTCCCGATTCTAAGGTGGACTGCGTATGGTGATCCAAGATCGGGTCCAGATGCAGCCCGTCTGGACGATGAATGATGCGATCAAGTTGGCTACTCGGGTAGAAACGTAACTTGAACGTTCTACCACACGGCTTTATTCTTCCGCAAGGATCACTGCAGTGGGTCCACCCCAGGGAGCTCCATAGTCTAAGGGGAAGGAACCCATAGGAGCACGAACTCAACCTCCTACGTCTGAGAGCTGAGATCAGAGAACCGGACAAGCTAGACCCCGAAGGGGCGTATCGACTGCTACTGGTCCAAGTAGAATCCCGAACCCCTATGCTCGGCCAAGGCCTGACAACTGCTATCGTTGTGGCCAACCGGGTCACCTATCAAATACTTGTCCCAAGAGAAAAGTGAAAAACCTTGCCATCAATGATGGTAGTGCTGATAACGCTAATGAAGATTCAGATATTGAAGAACAGGAGCATATTACCGAGGACGAGGCAGATGATTCAAGTTGGGTTCAACAAGATCACGGTGAGTCGCTCGTCGTGAGGCGACTATTATATGTGCCAAGAAAAAAGTGCATCCACAGAAACATAACATCTTCCGCATTAGGTGTACGGTGAATCAAAAGGTTTGTGATGTGATTATTGATAGTGGCAGCAGCGAGAATATCGTCTCCAAGGTCATGGTGGAGAAATTATGATTGAAAACAAATCGTCATCCCTCTCCATATACAATCGGTTGGATCAAGAAGGTCAGCGAAACAAAGGTAACTGAACGGTGCACCATATCCTTTTCAATTGGTAAACATTATAAGGATGAAGTAGTATGCGATATGGTTGACATGGAAGCACGTCACATACTGCTCGGTTGACCCTGACAATCAGACCGTGACACCACTCATAAAGGGCGAGATAACATATATATCTTCATCAAGGATGGTCGGAAGACCATATTGGCCCCTATGGATCCAGAGGGACCACCTGAAACTTCTAAAGTGGAGGGTCATTTTCTCTTAACTATACGGGACTTCACGGAAGAATCCAAATAAACAGGACAGGCCTATGCATTAATTGTAAAAGAGGAAGAACTCGAGCCTATCATCATCCCTGAAAGACTAAAGCCCTTACTACATGAATTCAATGAAATCTGGCCCGAAGACCTTCCCGATGGGTTACCTCCCATGCAGGATATCCAACACCATATCCACTTTATCCCCGGATCTAGTCTACCCAATCGGCCTCATTGTCGAATGAGTCCGAATGAGTGCGAGATTCTTCAAGGGCAAGTGGAAGAGTTGATCCGTAAGGGTCTTATTCGAGAAAGCATGAGTTCATGTGTTGTACCAGCTCTATTAACTCCAAAGAAAGATTGGAGTTGGCGTATGTGTGTCGACAGCCGAGCCATCAATAAAATCACCATAAAATACAGGTTTCCTATACCACGGTTGGACGATATGCTAGACATGCTAGAGGGTGCTAAAATATTCTCTAAATTGAATCTAAGGAATGACTACCATCAGATTCGAATATAGCCAGGTGATGAGTAGAAAATAAGCTTTAAGACCAAGGAAGGATTGTACGAATGGATGGTCATGTCCTTCGGTCTTTCGAATGCGCCTAGCACGTTCATGAGATTGATGAACCAAGTTCTAAAACCTTTCATTGGGCGATTCGTTGTGGTTTATTTCGATGATATTTTAATATACAGTCATTAAGAAACTACCCATATGGAACACCTCAAGAAGGTCCTTCAGGTGCTTACTGAAAATAAACTGTATCTCAATTTAAAGAAGTGCAACTTCATGACTAATAGCCTATTGTTTCTTGGTTTTGTCGTAACGTCCACGGGCATTCGAGTGGATGAGGAAAAGGTGAAGGCAATCAGAGAATGGCCAGTTCTCACAAATATTCACGAAGTGCAGAGTTTTCATGGACTAGCGACATTCTATTGTCGGTTCGTGAGAAATTTCAGTACTATTGTGTCACCAATCACAGATTGCATGAAGAAAGGACAGCTTCAGTGAACTGACAAAGCCGACAGGAGCTTTGCCGAAATCAAGCGCAGATTATCCACGACCCCGGTTCTCGTACTTCCCAACTTCGACAAACTGTTTGAAGTCGAATGTGTTGCCTCATATGTCGGAATTGGGAGAGTTTTGTCTAAAGAATGTAGGCTAGTAGCCTTCTACAGTGAGAAACTTAGCGATACCAGCAAGAAGTGGTTTAGATACGAGATCGAGTTATACGCGGTGGTCCAGGCACTGCGACATTGGCTACATTGTTTGATTCAAAGGGAATTCATACTTTACACGGACCATCAAACTCTCAAATTCATTAATAGTCAAGCTAACATTAATCATGTGCATGATAGATGGATCTCGTTTTTTCAGGAATTCACGTTCGTGCTAAAACATAAGTCAGGACAACAGAACAAGGTAGCTAATGCGTTGGGTCGCCGTGCAAATTTGTTAGTAACTATGAGCAATGAAGTTGTCGGGTTCGAGTGCCTCAAAGACATATATGCCGATGATGACGACTTCAGGGACGCATGGGTTAGATGCCAAGAAGGTCACTCCGGCGACTTACATATGCAAGACGGGTTCCTTTTCAAGGAAAATCGATTGTGCATCCCGAACAGTTCGCTAAGGGAGTAGATAATCCAAGAGCTACATGGAGGTGACCTCAGTGGACACCTTGGGCGAGATAAGACGCGAGCTCTTATGGAAGAACGGTATTACTGGCCGCAATTAGTACGTGATATGGGAAGGGCAGTCCAACGCTGTTATATTTGTCAGAACTCCAAGGGACAATCCCATAATACGGGCCTCTATACCCCGTTGCCCGTGCCTGATGGCCCTTGGGAGGATTTATTTATGGACTTTGTGATTGGTCTCCCACGAACACAACGCGGTATGGATTCGGTGTTCGTGGTAGTAGATCTTTTCTTCAAGATGGCGCACTTCATTCCATGTAAGAAGACTCTCGATGCAACACATGTGGCGAACCTATTCTTTAGAGAGATTGTGCGGCTATATGGGGTTCCCAAGACTATTACTTTTAATCGTGATAAGAAGTTCATAAGCCACTTTTGACGAACTTTGTGGACTCGATTCGATACACGACTTCAGTTCAGCAATGCCTACCACACACAGACTGGCGGTCAAGCTGAGGTTGTCAATTGCACTCTGGAAAATCTCCCTCGATGTATTTCAGGAGAAAAATTGATGCAGTGGGATTTGGCCTTGTCTCAAGAAGAGTTTGCATTTAACAACATGGTGAACTGCTCGACAGGGAAGTCCCCATTCCAGGTTATTTATGGACAAGTACCTCGCCACACGCTAGACTTGGTCCCTCTGCCCAAGCTCCCAGTCATGAGCATTGCAGCAGAACATATGGCAGACAGGATAATGGGTATTCATGCAGAGGTGCAGACCAAGTTACATACCTCGAATGAAAAGTACAAGGAGCAAGCAGACAAGCATCGACGACAAAATGTGTTCGAGGTGGGCGACCAGGTAATGGTCCATCTGTGAAAAGAAAGATTACCGACCAGGACGTACAACAAGTTCAAAAATAAGAAAATTGGACCGGTACCGATCATCCGAAAGATCAATGACAACGCTTATGTTGTTGATCTTCCAGATAACATGGCGATCTCAAGGACTTTCAACGTTGCGGACCTGACTGAATATCATGAACCAGTGCAGGGGGAGAACTCGAGGATAAGTTCTTTTCAAGTGGAGGGGACTGATGTAGAGCGGGTCGCGGACAATTTCATGGCCAAGATGGATCAGAAAAGGCACGGTCGACGACAGAAGTGATCCTGACCATAAGACCTTAGATCGGGCGTATCTCGTAATCCGGAATGAGTTATCCGATGTAAAATATATGAATTTGGGGTAGAACGAGCTACTTTAGCCAACCAACCCGCTACGTCGGGTTGTGCAGCCCGAATTTGCGAGAAACCCCCTGATCGATGGTCGTTTCCCCGTTTTATTTTTATTTTTACTATAAATAGTAAGTTTTAGTTTGAGTATAACTCTTCATCCGTTGGGCTTTAGGAGTTGTGTCGAACATGAAAAGTGCTTAGGATAATTAGGAGAACGGTTTGGTGAAGCCAAATAGGACACTTACTATTTTTGGCCGAAAACCTTGCGCACTAGTAGACATCACAACCGTCTATAAATAGTAAGTTTACTATTTATAGTAAGTTGCGGATTCTAGGAGTTTTAGTTGTAGTGTCAGTCTGATTTATTTTCTATTGCTTGGTTCTCTTATTTAAAGGGGTGTAAACTCATTTTTAGGCATTCATTAATTAATTTTGAATTTATTAGAAATTATTTTTATTTTCTGCTTTCTTTCCTCGTGGATTCGAGAAGTCTCTGTGAGGAGTCCAGAGAAGTTCCGTGGATTCAGAATATTTATCATCTTGAGGAAGACGGTGCTTGACCTCACGTCCTTCCCTGCGCCAGTTTGGTATCAGAGCGAGGCTTCTCCTCGGATCGATGGCTTCTAAGGACGGGTCGGGCAACAATCTCATGAGCGGTGCCCCAGGAAATTTACCTTTAACGATGGCAGTTTTCGAAACAACCATTCAAGAGAATCGATAAGCCATGCAAGGGCTGCAGGCTTCTATGGACCGCATAACAAATCTTTTGGTGAAAATCGTAGGGCAGCTTCATATTCTTGGTGGTAATCTTTCACCGCCGATTGTTGAAACTTGTAATCGCCCTGATCGCAGGATAGTACCAGCAATGCATCCACGGGTCATTCCTGAGGAAGGGGGCTCCAGTGAGGAGAAAATCAACGACATAATCTTTCAACACCCCAGACAAGGCGGCGATCGAGTAGATCGAACATATCGAGAATTTAAGATACGGGTTGATATTCTTAACTTCAATGGCCAACTACGCATTGAGGATTTCTTCGATTGGCTTTCTGTTGAGCGATTTTTTGACTATATGGATATCCCTGAAACAAAAAAAGTTAAGCTTGTGGCCTACAAGTTGAAAGGGGGAGCTTCAGCTTGGTGGGAACAACTATAACTCGCACGAACTAGATAGATGAAAGAACCAATCCGTACATGGCAGCGGATGAAGCAGATACTACGTGCCCGATTCCTCCCTAGCGATTACGATCAGGTATTATTCTAATAATACCAAAATTGTCGACAGAGTAATCGGTCGGTGAGAGAATACGCAGAAGAATTTTACCGCCTGACGGCGCGTAACGATTTAGTTGAGAATGAATCACAGCAAGTCTCCCGATTCAACGGTGGACTGCGTATGGCGATCCGAGATTGGGTCCAGATGCAGCCCGTCTGGACGATGAATGATGCGATCAAGTTGGCTACTCGGGCAGAAACGTAACTTGAACGTTCTACCATACGGCCCTATTTTGTCGCAAGGATCACTGCAGCGGGTCCACCCCAGGGAGCTCCACAGTCTAAGGGGGAGGAACCCGTAGGAGCACGAACTCAACCTCCTACGTTTGAGAGCCGAGATCAGGGAAGCGGACAAGCTAGACACCAAAGGGGCGTATCCACAGCTGCTGGTCGAAGTAGAATCGTAAACCCCTATGCTCGGACAAGGCCTGACAACTGCTATCGTTGTGGCCAACCGGGCCACCTATCAAATACTTGTCCTGAGCGAAAAGTGGCAAACCTTGCCATCAATAATAGTTGTACTGATAACGCTAATGAAGATCCAGATATTGAAGAACACGAGCATACTACCGAGGACGAGGCAGATGATTCAGGTTGGGTTCAACAAGATCACGGTGAGTTGCTTGTCGTGAGGTGGCTATTATATGCGCCAAGAAAAGAACTGCATCCACAGAGGCATAACATCTTCCGCACTATGTGTACGGTGAATCAAAAGGTTTGTGACGTGATTATTGATAGTGGCAGCAGCGAGAATATCGTCTCCAAGGTCATAGTGGAGAAATTACGATTGAAAACAAATCGTCATCCCTCTTCATATACAATCGGTTGGATCAAGAAGGTCAGCGAAACAATGGTAACTGAACGGTGCACCATATCCTTTTCAATTGGTAAACATTATAAGGATGAAGTAGTATGCGATGTGGTTGACATGGAAGCACGTCACATACTGCTCGGTCGACCCTGACAATCAGACCGTGACGCCACTCATAAAGGGCGAGATAACGTATATATCTTCGTCAAGGATGGTCGGAAGACCATATTGGCCCCTATGGATCCAGAGGGACCACCTGAAACTTCTAAAGTGGAGGGTCATTTTCTCTTAACCATACGGGACTTCACGGAAGAATCCAAATAAACAGGACAGGCCTATACATTAATTGTAAAAGAGAAAGAACTCGAGCCTACCATCATCCCTGAAAGACTAAAGCCCTTGCTACATGAATTCAAAGAAATATGGCCCGAAGACCTTCTCGATGGGTTACCTTCCATGCGAGATATCCAACACCATATCGACTTTATCCTCGGATCTAGTCTACCCAATCGGCCTCATTATCGAATGAGTCTGAATGAGTGCGAGATTCTTCAAGAGAAAGTGGAAGAGTTGATTCGTAAGGGTCTTATTCGAGAAAGCATGAGTCCATGTGTTGTACCTGCTCTATTAACTCTAAAGAAAGATGGGAGTTGGCGTATGTGTGTCGACAGCCGAGTCATCCACAAAATCACCATAAAATACAAGTTTCCTATACCACGGTTGGACGATATGCTAGACATGCTAGAGGGTGCCAAAATATTCTCTAAATTGGATTTAAGGAGTAGCTACCATCAGATTCGAATACGGCCAGGTGATGAGTGAAAAACAGCCTTTAAGACCAAGGAAGGATTGTACGAATGGATGGTCATGCCCTTCGATCTTTCGAATGAGATTGATGAACCAAGTTCTGAAACCTTTCATTGGGCGATTCGTTGTGGTTTATTTCGATGATATTTTAATATACAGTCATGACGAAACTACCCATATGGAACACCTCAAGAAGGTCCTTCAGGTGCTTACTGAAAATAAACTATATCTCAATTTAAAGAAGTGTAACTTCATGACTAATATCTTATTGTTTCTGAGTTTTGTTGTAATGTTCACGGGCATTCGAGTGGATGAGGAAAATGTGAAGGCAATCAGAGAATGACCGGTTCCCACAAATATTCACGAAGTGTGGAGTTTTCATGGACTGACGACATTCTATCGTCGGTTCGTGAGAAATTTCAGTACTATTGTGTCACCAATCACAGATTGTATGAAGAAATGACAGTTTCAGTGGACTGACGAAGTCGATAGGAGCTTTGCCGAAATCAAGCATAGATTATCCACGACCCCGGTTCTTGTACTTTCCAACTTCGACAAACTATTTGAAGTCGAATGTGATGCCTCATATGTCGGAATTGGGGGAGTTTTTTCTCAAAAAGGTAGGCTAGTAGCCTTCTACAGTGAGAAACTTAGCGATGCCCGCAAGAAGTGGTCTACATATGAGATCGAGTTATACGTGGTGGTCCAAGCACTGCGACATTGGTGACATTATTTAATTCAAAGGGAATTCATATTTTACACGGACCATCAAGCTCTCAAATTCATTAATAGTCATGCTAACATTAATTGTGTGCATGCTAGATGGATCTCATTTTTACAGAAATTCACGTTCGTGCTAAAACATTAGTCAGGACAACAGAATAAGGTAGCAGATGCGTTGAGTAACCATGTAAATTTGTTAGTAATTATGAGCAATGAAGTTGTCTGGTTCGAGTGCCTCAAAGACATATATGCCGATGATGATGACTTCAGGAACGCATGAGTTAGATGCCAAGAAGGTCACTCCGGTAACTTACATATGTAAGACGGGTTCCTTTTCAAGGAAAATCGATTGTGCATCCCGAACAGTTCGCTAAGGGAGCAAATAATCCAAGAGCTACATGGAGGTGGCCTCAGTGGACACCTTGGGCGAGACAAGACGCGAGCTCTTGTGGAAGAACGGTATTACTGGCCACAATTGGTACGTGATGTGGGAAGGGCAGTCCAACATTGTTATATTTATCAGAGTTCTATTGGGCAATCTCATAATACGGGCCTCTATATCCCGTTGCCCGTGCCTGATGGCCCTTGGGAGGATTTATCTATAGACTTCGTGCTTGGTCTCCCACGAACACAATGCGGTATGGATTCGGTGTTCGTGGCAGTAGATCATTTCTCTAAAATGGCGCACTTTATTCCATGTAAGAAGACTCTCGATGCTACACACGTGGCGAACCTATTCTTTAGAGAGATTGTGCGGTTACATGGGGTTCCCAAGACTATTACTTCTGATCGTGATACGAAGTTCATAAGCCACTTTTGGCGAACTTTGTGGATTCGATTCGATACACAACTTCAGTTCAGCAGCGCCTACCACCCACAGACTGACGGTCAAACTGAGGTTGTCAATCACACTCTGAGATATCTCCGTCGATGTATTTTAGGAGAAAAACTGAAGTAGTGGGATTTGATCTTGTCTCAAGTGGAGATTGCATTCAACAACATGGTGAACCGCTCGACAGGAAAATCCCCGTTCTAGGTTATTTACGGACGAGTACCTTGCCACAGCTAGACTTAGTCCCTCTGCCCAAGCTCCCAAGCATGAGCGTTGCAGCAAAACATATAGCAGACAGGATAATGGGTATTCATGCAGAGGTGCAGACCAAGTTATATGCCTCGAATGAAAAGTACAAGGAACAATCCGACAAGCATCGACGACAAAAGGTGTTCGAGGTAGGCGACCGGGTAATGGTCTATCTGTGAAAAGAAAGATTTTCGACCAGGACGTACAACAAGTTAAAAAATAAGAAGATTGGACCGGTACCGATCATCCGAAAGATCAATGACAATGCTTATGTTGTTGATCTTCCAGATGACATGGCGATCTCAAGGACTTTCAACGTTGCGGACTTGACCGAGTATCATGAACCAGTGCAGGGGGAGAACTCGAGGACAAGTTCTTTTCAAGTGGAGGGGACTGATTTAGAGCGGGTCGTGGACAATTTTATGGCCAAGATGGATCAGAAAAGGCACGGTCGACGACAGAAGTGATCCGGACCATAAGACCTTAGATCGGGTGTATCTCGCACTTCGGAATGAGTTATCCGACGTAAAATATATGAATTTGGGGTAGAACGAGCTACTTTAGCCAACCAACCCACTACGTCAGGTTGCGCAGCCCGGATTTGCGAGAAACCCCCTGGTCGACGGTCGTTTTCCCATTTTATTGTTGTTTTTACTATAAATAGTAAGTTTTAGTTTGAGTATAACTCTTCATCCGTTGGGCTTTACGAGTTGTGTCGAACATGAAAAGTGCTTAGGATAATTAGGAGAACGGTTTGGTGAAGCGAAATAGGACACTTACTATTTTTGGCCAAAAACCTTGCGCACTAGTAGACATCACGACCGTCTATAAATAGTAAGTTTACTATTTATAGTAAGTTGCTAATTCTAGCAGTTTTAGTTGTAGTTAGAGTCTGATTTCTTTTCTATTGCTTGGTTCCCTTATTTAAAGGGATGTAAACTCGTTTTTAGGCATTAATTAATTAATTTTGAATTTATTAGAAATTATTTTTATTTTCTTCTTTCTTTTCTCGTGGATTCGAGAAGTCTCTGTGAGGAGTCCAGAGAAGTTCCGTGGATTTGGAATAGTTATCATCTTGAGGAAGACGGTGCTCGACCTCACGTCCTTCCCTGTGTCAGTCCACTTAAGTTTTGGATTTGCTTAAATTTTTTTTAGCTTATGCTCTAAATTGACAAGGCAAAATAGAAGAAGGGTTAGAATACATACATTAAGATGGACTCATGGTAAGGGCCGTATTGCTTTGGCTAGCACTGGGGTGCACTTGATTCACACAAAAAATGAGGCATATCCAAAGTTCAAGTGGACCGCACTATATAGAAACGGTGGGGATTGAACACCTAGCGTTCCATGAGAGCAACACAACTTTTGAATCAAATTAATATTTGTGTTTGTTATGGGTAAAAATGAATTGGTTAAAAAGAAGAGTTCAACTCGGACATATTTGCTTGACATGAGGTCGGTCAGCACCGATCATGATCAATAAGCTCCTCTATGGCCAAGGAAGATCTCCTCGACAAAAAAAAAAGGTTGGTCACTTATTACGTATGAAGGTAGGTCAGCATGTTGGCAAGTCGATAGGTCAGCAGGTCGGAAGGTCGGTAGGTTGGCCATCTACCCAATGATAATAGGAGGCTCAAAGCTCATCCGAGTTTTCAGGTTGGCCAAAACCACCTCGGACTCTTGAGCTCGACCCTCACAGCATAATTCATCTGAACTCTACTAAGGAGCTTGGCTTCATTGCCCTAGAATGAGGGTAGGTCAGCGGGTCAGCAATCTACACAGCACAAAAAGAAGGGTCAGGGCTTGCCACAGAATTCAGGTCGACATACTATCCTCTGGTTAGGTTGGCCTCGACTTTTTACTGTGCGCCGCCCCTGGTTCCTATTAATTAGGTTTTATCCGAAAGACTAGCCCGAGATCTCCGCCGAAGATATCGGGGACAACTACGACAAGCTCAGAATACGGATCTCCCCAGATCTTCGCCAAGAATCTCGGGAGATCATCCCGGCATATTTAAGACTCAATTCTCTCTATAATAGGAAGATATCCTCTACGTCACCGCCTCTCCTCAATTACAAATTGGAGCATCTCTAATGGTGAAAGGTAAGCAGAATCTGACGCAGGGATGAGCATGATGAGGTCGAGCATCATCTCCCTCAAGAGGATAACTGTTCTGAATCCACGAAACTTCTCTAGACTCCTCATAGAGGCTTCTCGAATCCACGAGAAAGAAAGTAAGCAAAATAGAAAATAAATTCTACAAAATTCAAAATTGGTTAATGAATTAAATAAACGAGTTCACAACCCTTTAAATAGGGTTACCAAGCAATGTGAGAGAAATCAAAAGAAAACTACAACTAAAACTCCTAGAATTCGCAACTTACTATAAATAGTAAACTTACTATTTATAGATGGTTGTGATGTCTATTAGTGCACAAGGTTTTCGGCCAAAAATAGTGTCCTATTTGGCTTCACCAAACCATTCTCCTAATTATTCTAAGCTATTTTTATGTTGGACGCAACTCCTAAAGCCCAATGGATGAAGAGTTATAATCAAAATAAAACTTACTATTTATAGTAAAAACGGAATTAAAATACGGAAACAACCATTGATCGGGGGTATTTTGCAAATACGGCTTGCACAACCCGGCAGAGCCGGGTTGGTTGGCTAAAGTAGCTTGTTCTACCCCAAAATCATATAGTTTACGCCCGATAAATCATTTCGAATTATGAGATACGCCCGATTTAAGGTCTGACGGTCCAAATCACTTCTGTCGTTCACCAGGCCTCTTTTGATCCATCTAGGCCATGAAACTGCCCACGACCTGCTCTACATTAGAATCTCTCACCCAAAACCTCTCATTACTATCAGACTCAAATTCTTAGGCAGACTTTAGCATTGGAGGGTCCTCTGCTCTAGCTAGGATCTCTTTTGTCTTCTTCCTATGTATGTACTCAAAGGTTTAAAAAGGGTGAACTAGATTTTTACATCAATAATGTCTTCCCCTCATTCAATTTTATATACTTTCGCTAACAAGTTAATGATAAATAAATATCATGGTGAGTTGTAGTAAAGTTTCATGGTCCACTTGTGCTTTTGATTTGCCAAATTTTTTACTCGTCTTAAAATACTCTCGCAAAAGGAATGGAAAATGTGAATAAGATACATACATCATGGTGAGCCTTACAGAGCCAAACCAATCACCTTTAGTGACTTGCGGGTAAGATTCAAAGAAGCTATGCAACTATCCAAAGAGAGACCAAATCAAACGCATACTCAACCAAACACAATCCTAATATATAACTGCGGCACATGTTCCAATCAAATTTTACAACTCACCTCTAATGAGTTATTCACTAACTTAAAAAGGATCTAATTAATCTATAAGAGATAATTGTTGAAAAAAGTCTTAAATTTGAAGTTTTTTGAGGTCGTTCGACCGGTCGTGGGATAGCTTCGACTGGTCGTGGGAGGCGCTCGACCGGTCGTAGGTTCAAGCCCTGGTACGACTCAAAGTCTAGCGAGTTTTTGCTGTCTTTCTCCGCGGTCTTCGACTAGTCGTAGGTGGGCTTCGACTAATCGTAGGTAAGCTTCGACCAGTCGAATGAGGATAAGACCAGTCCTGAAATTTCCAGGACTAGTCGTAGGTTATGCAGTTTGTTCCGCGATTTTGCGCGAAATTGAGAATTTGAGTCCTTTCGCAACTGGGATGGGAAAGGAAAGTTTCATAAACTATAAATAGGGGTCCCTAGGGTTATTCTAATGAAGGGGTGAGGCTTTCTAAAGAGTTCTAGGGTTAGCAAGGGTGAGATTCGAGGTCGTTCGAATCGGGTAAGTCGTTTCTCTTTGTAATTGATGCTTTCATAATGGAGATATGTCGCTTTGTGCTGTGATTTTTTCCTACAAGGATTTTTCACGTTAAATCTGTGTGTTCTCTTATGTGCTTGATGTCATTGGATTGCTATCCTAGATCTAGACCTGTGTGATTCCGCAGGTCAAAATCCCCAACAATAATAGCTTTTAAATGCATTTTACATAAAATTCATCTTTAACTGCAGTATGTGGCCCAATCAAATCTTAAATAGAAATTCAACCATGGATAATCTACTTCCATAATAGAAGCAGCAAATTATCCTATGATTGAATCACCAAAACATATGCATTATTGAAATCGACTATTTGTTTTTGCCTATCTTACTTCTTGACACCCATTCATCCACAACCATTACACGCAAGAGTTTCAACTCGTTTTGTGTGGGGTCGATGAAGCGTGTGTATGGAATCCAAGCAATGAACGGCATCTTTTTTAGGTACAAGAATTATAATTTGACAACGGCTTTGATGTGATGGACAACATGTACACCTAAAATTATTTTTGTTTTTAAATTATAATCTATAGCTTGTAAATAATTCAAATTAAACTGTCAAAATCACCGGTCATAACCGAATCTAGTGTCCACAGAAAATAATCCTATTGCAACAAGCAAGTACCCAATAATCAGACGCAGTGACTATTCAACCAGTCTGATTTTTGGATACCGAGTAAGGAATCATGCCAGAGTATCAAATAACCCTGATACTCTGACGGGGCAAGAGCCTGACAGTCGTGCATTAAAACATTGTACACATGACATATATTAACTCCAATCAACTAAACTGTGGCCCCACTCCATATAAAAGGTTAAACTCCCAATAATTGTTGAAATAGGAGCATCGTATATTTTAAAATTTTCACCTGTTAAAAAATTGTACAATCTGGTTTGAATTACTTGTGTCTACAAATGCCAATTTTAATTAATTTCTACGTGCCCGTGTATCATCCATCACGTTCTAACAGAGTATTGAGGTTTTTCACCGCAACGTTAGTCCTCCCACCTTACATGATGCGCTACACGTGGCACATCTCTATTATAATCCCAGCCATTCATCAGGGTCGACCATTAATGATTGTAGAACAAAGATTACGTTACCCTGATCAGATAATCGTAGCCGATTGTATGATATCTTTTACAGGGAGCGGATTAGGTGCAGCCCGGCCTCACCCAAGATGGTGCAGCGCTTATGGTGGGGCCCACCTTGATGTATGGGTTGTAGATCCCTGTCGTCCATCCGTTTTTCGTGATCATTTCATGTCATGAACCGAAAAATGAAGTAAATCCAAATCTCAGGTAGAGCGTGCTGTAAGAAACAGTGGTAGTTGAAAGATTCACCGTTAAAAACTTCCTAATGGCCCACCGTAATGTTTATTTTCCATCTAATCAGTTGACAAGGTCACATGAACTTAGATGAAGGGAAACAACAAATATTAGATTGATCCAAAACTTTTGTGGCCCATAAGGTTTTAATGGTCGATCACCACTGTTTCCTATGGTGTGGCCCACCTGAGATTTTTATCTGCTTCGTTTTCGAGACCGTGCATGAAATGATTTGTAAAAACGGATGGACGGCATGGATATATAATAAATACATCAAGGTGGGACCCACGGTAAGGGCCGCACAGTCTGGGGTGAGGCCGGGGCCGCACCTAATCAGCTCCCATCTTTTACACCGTTGGTTGGAGAGTCCGATCACTGGGAGCTTTGGTCCGCATCGCATTCATGAGACCTGACAAGGGCTCTGCTGTCTCCACCGTAGTTTGGTACGAAGCATTCGTACGGGATCTTTCCTCAGTCGAGCTATAATACGGTACGAGTTCTTCGTGTGCAAATTACTGCGCGGGAACTGAGTGAGCCCACCTATGATCAGTATAACCGTTGGATGAGAGGAAATGGTTTTGATGTAATGACCACCGTTGGATCAGGCCAAAGTGATTGAGCTTCTCCGAAGATATGATTGATCATGTAGGGACCGCTGAGGCGACTCTCGCCAGGATATGATTGAGCATATACCGTTGTTTACTTCTATCCGTCTATTTTTATCATAGTGACGTGCTCGCCTGAAAAGCGGACATTCTTGGTGGGCCTGTCTTATGAATGGCCAAGATCAAGCTAACGAAGAGCTGGATGAATTATCAGGATGCATTCCCCCTATGATGTGTGAGTTTGTAAAATTTTAATGTAGGTGTACACCATAACATTGGCCTACAGTCTACGTTAGGATCACCATTATGGTGGAATGCCCCGAAATCAGGCCTTGTGGAATGCCCCGAAATCAGGCCTTCTAGTCATTGAGTGGGCCCACCGTCTGTAACAAACGGACAACAATCAAGAAAGAACATCTTAATTTAGATGGTGGTTGGCTCAGTTTATGTTTTGGGGCTACCTTTGATGGATACGTTGGATTCCATGCACACGGCTTTTTGGCTGTGGCTCCACACGTAGCACCTGACGAAATATCAAATAAATAAAACAACTTTTCCTCTTTCGATTTTCTTCTTTCTTCATCAGGAAAAATTCACCCTTAATATCTTATTCTTTTTATTTAGAAAATAAAAGAAGAATGAAAATAAAAATATTAAATAAATAAATAAATGTACATTTGTCTTCTCATTCTCCTTTTAAATCTTCATCCTTAAAAAAAAAAAAAAAAAAAGAATTAGACCCTAACAAGTAATAGAGAACCGAGGCCCATGAACTATGACCTTAATAAGTAACAGAGAACTGAGACATTGTCCTCATGGGCCTGTTTGGTTCCTATCGTTTCACCCGGAAATGGTAAATACTTGGGAAATGGGTGATTATTACCGTTT
The DNA here is from genome assembly GCA_037074715.1 of Magnolia kwangsiensis. NCBI lineage: Eukaryota > Viridiplantae > Streptophyta > Magnoliopsida > Magnoliales > Magnoliaceae > Magnolia > Magnolia kwangsiensis. The sequence continues at coordinate 21,594,883 of CM073576.1, forward strand.
TGCCTGTTTGAATACTCATGGAGATTTCACTTCTTGGAAACCGGTTTGAAATTAGTAGTGCTCATTTGAGGACCCTATCTTGATGTATATAATATATTTGTTCCGTTCATTCATTTTATTACAACATTTCAAGATATAAGAAGAAAAATGAATTAGATCCAACACTCAACTGGCTTATACCAAAAGAAATAAGGGTCATAGGAAGTTTTTAATTGTAAGTATTTAATTTACATTTTTCTATGGCGTGGTCCACTTGAGCATTGGATATGCGTCATTTTTTAGCTTATATCATAAATTTATCTGACATAATGGATGAATGGTGTAGATATATGATACGCATCATGGTAGAACTCACAAATGTTTTACAGTATTTACCAATTTTACCTCAAAAAAGTAGGCCGTTAAATCAGTAACGGGGAAGAGTAATGCGGAGGAAAATAATTATTACCACTTACCCAGGTATTTCCCAGTGAATTGGAAAATCAAACACACCCATGTACAAGAGCGACTGTGAACTGTACACTGCTCAACAGAGAAGTGAGACCCGACACTCAACAGAGAACTAAGACCCTACGTTAATATAAATGTAATACCATAACACCAACAGAGAACTGAGACCCTAACACTCAACTAAGAAGTGAGACCCTGCCCTTACAAGGGCAAATGCAAACTGCAACCATAAGTCAATAGAGAACTGAGACCCTATCCTTAGGATAATAACCACCTTCAAGGTGAGAATCGAGACCCTGCCCTGCCCGACAGGGTCTTAATTCTCTGTTGTCATAATGGGTTGGGTTGTAGTTCATAGTTACCCTTGTAAGGATAGGGCCTCAATTTTCCGCTGATTATTAGGGTTGCAGTTGGCAGTTGCTACTGTAATGTCCTGTCTCATTTCACAATTGTCCTTGTAAGGACAGGGTTTTTACTTAGTGGGTCTGGCTTCACAGATGAATGAGAGAGTAAACAAAAAGAAGAATGTAAGTTGTTTTAATTGTTTGATATTTTTATTTTCATTCCTTTTTTTTTAGATAAGAAGGTTAAGAATGTTTTTTTTTTCTATTTATTAATTAATTTTCTTATTTAATTGTCTTTTTTATTAGAAAAATGAGGAAGAAGAAAAATAAAAGGAACAAAAGAAGAAAGTAACTTGTTTTATTTATTTTATAGTATTATTTTCATTTTCATTTTATTTTCTTAAAAAGCAGCTGAAGATATTGAAAGTCTATTTTCTCATATTTATTTGCCTTTTTTTTTTTTTCAGAAAAAAGAATGAAGAGATATGTCGTTTTATTTCTTTGCTATTTTTATTTTTATTTTTTTATTTTTTTCTAAAGAAGAAGATATTGAAGGTTTTTTTGTAATTAATGTTTCTTTTTCTTTTTATTATTATTATTTTTGAAAAAAAAAAAGAATGAAAGAATAGAAGAACAAGAGGGAGCAAAGGCATTTTCGTCCATAAAAATGACCCGATGCTATCAGAGATCTAAAAAAAAGTTTTAAAAAGGCTCCCTAATTACTTAATTAAGACTTACTGGAGGTCTAGTCTGTTTATAAACCGTTAAAACTTGCATGGAACACACCAATGGAAATGATGTAAAATTGCTTTCAAATCCACTAACTTCACATGGTGTGGCCGATTGGAGTTTACTAGGAAAATTTTTGTATTTTCTCTTGATCTAAGTGAGTTAGACCTGATTTATGGGCTTGATGAAAGATACACTACATGGTGGCTGATGTAAAGTGGGTCGCGGACACTTTCATGTCTAAGATGGACTAGAGAAGGCCACATTAGAGGAAGAAGCTATTAAGATCGGAACCTTAAAATAAGCATATCTCGCAATCCAGAATGAGTTACTCGACGCACCATATATAATGATGGGGTAGGACGAGCTACTTTAGCCAACTAACCATCTATGCCAGGTTACCCACACTCAATTTGTCAGATTCCATCATATTAACAGTCAAATTTCATGTTTATTTTCATTTTTATTATAAATAGTAAGTTTTAGTTTGATTATAACTCTTCATCCGTTGAGCTTTAAGAGTTGTGTTCAACATGAAAAGTGCTTAGAATAATTAGGAGAATAACGTGGTTAAGCCACATCAGAAACTTACTATAAAAACTAAATTTACTATTTATAGTAAGTTATGAATTTTTAAGAATTTTAGTTTTAATTTACTTCTGATTTCTCTCATGTTGCTTGGTGTCCCTATTTAAAGGGTTGTGAGCTTGTTTATTTTATTAATCAATTAAATTAAGATTTTTTTAAGAATTTTATTTCTATATTTATTGCCTTTTTCTCGTGGATTCGAGAAGTATCCGTGAGGAGTCCTGAGAAGCTCCGTGGGTTTGGATTAGTTATCCTTGAGGAAGACGATGCTCAACCTCATCACGTTCATCCCCACGTCAGTGGCCCACACAAATAAATTGTCAATATTCTATTCCCGCGGTTCCATGTGGTGTGGCCCATTTGAGTTGTGCATGTAGCTGATTTTTACCTCAAGACCTAATATCGAGTAGAGAACTTGATGAACGGAGTCGATTTTACACTTAGAACATGGTGGGCCCACAGACTTGGGTGTTTTACACGGTGTGTGAAACAAGTGTTGTACACGACTGTGGTCTCTCTCAACCTCTTTTTCTCTCCATCTGAATTTTCTCCCCTTTCCCTTTCTATCCCCTCCTTGCTCCACGATGCGTTTCACAGGCCATACCCCTTGTTATTAAATGCAAGTAATAGACTCGCTAACAAAGATGCGGCCAGAAACCAGAACTTGTGGGGCTAGAGGATAAGTATCTTCTAATGAGATCCAATGCCTACAGAGGGGGATCCATCTAAACTTTGGATTCTACCGAATGCATTCAAGCTTGAGGTTGATCAAATTCAGGGCAGGTAAGGTCGGTTTCGGTATAATCACACATACTTAGGTCGGGTAGGGTAGGGTCAAGTATAGAGAGGACTTTGGTTTGGGTATCTTGGGTCAGGTCGGGTTATGCGTTGGGTCCTCTTGAGGTTGGTCCTACTACCTGAGCCCAGCCTTGAGTGTACTTTTTTTCAGGTGTACATGTTACAGACATGCAGGTCTTGGAAATATGGAAAAGATTCCAAAGTAGTATACACGAGAATAGAGTTGTGTGGAAATATCTGAAAGGTTTTGGAGTTATCCACTAAGTTTTGTACCCAAGAGAGAGTGCTCCGCTGGATGAATGCCAAATGACACCACCATCGCCATTAATGTAGAATGTGGAGGTTAGATGGGTCTATTTAAAATGAGCCCTGGATTCAACTCCTCAATAGTTGTAATCTTCTTCTATTCATGATGCAATACGAAGCTTTCCTATTTACTCTAGCATGTCCACTTGCTGTGTCCTTCGCTTGCAAATGAAAGTTAGGCTCACTGGAGTAGTGTTGAACATTACATGAACACCACACAGGCAAGGGAGTTTCATTTCCATTTTCTCACCTGAAAACATAATATCATGGGACGTACTGGATTTTTATTTTTTTTAAAAAAAAAACAGGTTGTAGGATAATCCACAGACTCTTGTAGGTAATCAATCCTCTTTCAAAATTTTGCAAGATCACCTGCCACAGAAGATGACGTTAATAAAATCCATGGATAGAGAATGGTCCTAGTATACAAGTGTGGCCCACCTAATAAATGGATCAGCAAAATTTTTAAGGTAGTAAAAATGGGCCAAGATGTTTGCAGACAATTTTCGAAAACACCTTATTTGCAATGTGCCATCCCACTCAATTGGTCAGTCAAGATCAACATTTCTGTCATCTCATGAACCACTCATCCAGCTTCTCTTTGCAATCTCTTAACCAAGAAATTAACTTTTCATGGCACAGCAAGCTGCAGGGAAACTGTGTCGAGTCTAATTTTAATTACAAACCAGAGCGAAGCTCCCAAATACACAACAGAAATCTTACACAGCACAAATGTCAAAGTTTCAAATGCCAATGGTTCAAATGTGGAAACATTTAGTACATTAATGACTGGTACAGCCCAATTCTGGGATTACATTTATGATATACACACTTTTACATCAAATCGTTACAACTCCAAGAAAGAGAAGCCCTACCACTTAGATGACTCTTCAATAAACATTGTGGTTTCTCAGGACCCTTCCACATCTCTAAAGCGAGGAATCCATTCTGCAGTCAGTCTAGCATGCTCCAAAATACAAGTACCCACACTTGTTTTCATGGCACTAATGTGCTGCATCTGGTCTCTTCATCAGCCGGGCCACAACAATGATTTTTCTTTTAGCCAAAAATATCTAGCCGGTCCAGTCATCAGGTGGGTCACACATGTACAAAAAAATGGATGGTTAGAAAAATGATGCCCAGCGGTCGAGACACTAAATATACGTTTGGCCCACCAAATAAGTGGACCTCCCTGATTTCTAGGCTAGGATGCATAAACAAAGCACTATCAGATGAACGTCCTCTATATCTTCAGTCCTCTGGTGAGGCAAGAAATTAGATATTAAGATCATCCAGAGAAAGTTCTTCTTCAGCAGACAGCAACTTCACTTTCTGCAAATCACATCCACTGATGTCAGGAGCAGCAACCAAGGGCATTCAACACATTATTTCAATTCATTTATGCAAAAATCTTATCAGAGAGCAAAGTAACCACAAGCAGTTAGGAGAAAATAAAGAATAATGAGATTATTGAGAAATTTATCTTGGGTTGATAATTCATGAGTGGAAAGATTGAGAAGAACGTTGCCCATAGAATTCAAGCTGAGTGGAAGAAATGGAGATGTGCCTTTGGAGTTTTATGTGATCATCATGTACCACTCAAAACTGAAAGGAAAATTTTATAGGGTACCAATAAGACCAGCCATGCTCTATGGGACGATGTTAGGCAGTAAAGGAACAACATTTTAATAGGATGAGCTGAGATGAGGGTGTTGAGGTGGATGAGTGGCAAGACAAGGATAGAATTGGAAGTGAATGCATCCGAAGGAACTTGGGAGTACCACCAATAGTAATGAGATGAGGGAAAAGTGGACTTATGGTTTGGTCATGCGTAACGAAGACCAAGAATTGCACCAGTTAGAAGGACCAAATTGGTACAAGTTGAAGGCTCTTAAAGGGGAAGGAGAAGGCCCAAAAGGACGTGAATGGAGGTAGTAAGAAAAGATTCCAAAGCTTAGATGTCCAATGGACTAACTGAAGGTACAGCCCTTGACTGAGTTGAATGGCGGAACAGGATTCATGTAGCCGACCCTAATTAATTGGGATAAGGGTTAGATGATGATGATGAACCGAGAACATAAAGAATAATGAGATCATCTCAAACACAGACAGAAAGGGCTTTAAAGATTCTACAAACAATGGGATGCATCAGCCACTCACTCCCAAGTACAGATGATTGGGAAGATTCAAAGCCTATTGGAGTACGAAGGAGCTTTCCATTGTGTTACCAAGAAAACCAGGAATTTAAACAAATTATAATTTGTACAAATGTTTAGAAAGGCTTATTGAAGTACTGATACGAAGTGGAAGCCCAGCATATCAGAAAGTAGAAGCCTGTTAGAAAACATTGCTGAGAAGGAAAATGGGCTGTTATATATATATATATATATATATATATATATATATATATATATATATATATATATATATATATATATATATATATATATCAGATATTCCACATTACAGATTTTTAAAACCACTTATTACAGATATTGGCATTTCAAATCAATAGGAGGCAGTTTGGCGATGAAAATCACAGTACCAATTTATAGAAAACAAAGGTGTAGCTTAGATGGATGAAATATGTTATCAAGATAGTTAAGAGAATCCCTCAGGCCCTTCTACTGAAATTTGGGTCACAAGTAGGCTTCTTATAAAACCATCAAAGAGATGACTGCAAAAGAACAAGTGGGTTTAGTGGTGAAGCTTGCTTCATAAAAGCAAGTTTTTCTGAGACCGTGATCAGAAGATATTATTGGAATATGAGATCTGTTCTCATGCAATCAAACAAAAACTATCTATATAGACATGCATATGAAATCTCAAAGACAAAATTTAATATTCTTGAATACGGGAGATGTTTTTCTCATGGAAAGAGGCAAAATCTATCCATATCGACAGATATGGAAGTCGACAAGATAAATTTTAAATTCTAAGCTCAAATATTCTAACTAGATGTACTTCAGCAATCACCAAAAGAAGCTTTCTGGATTTACCGTGATAAATTGCGGAGGATCATCGAGACTAGAGGAACCAAGGACAATTTCCCTATTGAGCTTTCTTGAGAGCTTGTGAGTAACTCGTAACTGAGAGAAGTATTTGATAAGAAACACTACATAGACAGTAATTTAAAATAAATTAGCAAAGCAAGTGAGAAAGCTGAGATCTGCTTACCTCAGAACGAGTAGCTCCACCGATGATAAAGACAAAAATGCGTTGTCCCATCCTTCGAAAATCACTGGATGCATGCTTCAGTATTGAATCACTACAAAAGACAGTGAAAAGACAATAAGAACAGGCAATAAAACAGAAATGAAGGCAAGTTTGATCAATCAAGAGCACAAGAAATCAGTAAATAACCAAATGATCGGAATATTCAATCACTTTAAACATATTCATGTAGTGATAACTACCATAAGCTCTATCAATTATAGAGCGGAGTCAAACCTTCCAGTTACGACCAAGTATATTGCAAATTCTTTGTAGAGTGAGAATGAAAGCAGCAGAGTATTTACGATGAGCATTGCATTCCACAATAAAGATAAATAGCGGCCAAAAGTACCTTGAATATCCATCATCGGAATTACGAGGCCTAGCCCATGTTGCAGGCCGTCTTGATCTCATTGAGTGCACAGGTGGCCCCTGAGTTGTACGTGCTGATACACCCTGGTTGTTTCCATGTATAGTGGGACTTGGGTCATTCAGACATGGATACTCATTCTTCGGTAATTCACCTTTGCTTAGCTTTTCAATCAGCTCCTAAAGAAAACAAAAATCAGGACCGTGTAATGCTTTTTCATGTTGATGAAACTAAGTGGTGTGGGCTTACAAATATGTTGCCTCTTCTACCAGTGCTATCTGGACATAGTTTTTGGGTTTTGTGAAGTGTCAACCACCCACACCGACTCTTCAAGACAAGAAAATAAGTGGGTGTCTGATGCATGGGTTGGCATTAACTACGTAAAAGGTAAATATTACATAAAAACTTAAGACAGCACACGCTTGCGCGCGCGCATGCACACACAGCTCTCGCTCGCAATAAGGTGTAGATAAAAAAGATGCAGCTATTTGCATGTGGGGTCCATCATGGTGTATGTACACCACCCAATCCATGCAATAGGTCACCCCAAAATGAAATAGTGATGGCACAAAAAATCATGCCGATCAAAAGAGGTACAGCTAGTTGCGTGTGAGGCCCACCATGGCATATGTCATCTAATCTATCCAATAGGTTGCCCCACAATGAAAATGGAATGGAGCAAAAATCATGCCAATCCAATTATCATGTGGGCCACACGATAGAAAATAATCGACCACCACCCAAAAACATCTAGATTGATGGTTGGATCAGCATGACTTTTGGGGCATTATAGGCTGGTTGGTTGCCTTACAACATACACCACAGCCCCACACCCAACTAGTTGCATTTACAAGTAGTCGTGGGTAAGATGTATTGAAGCATTTCACACATCGTGCAAGCATGCGCACATACATATGTAGGTTCTGCTAACTTCCACACCTCATCGATCAATAGCAATGTCCCTAGAGGCACAACTAGTTGCGTGTGGGCCCACCATGCCGTATGTCATCCAATCCATCCAATGGGTTGACCCGCAATGAAAATGGGATGGAGCAAAAATCATGCCAATCCAGTTATCATGTGGGCCAAACGATAGAAAATAATTGAACACCAACCAAAAACATCCAAATTCACATGGTGACCCACTTGATGGGTGGATCGGTATGACTTTTGGGGCATAATAGGTAGGTTGGATGCCTTACACACCACAGTCAGCCCCACACCTGAACTAGTTGCATTTACAACTAGTCATGGTTAAGACACAATGAAGCATTTCATACACACACAAGCGCGCGCATACATGCATATGTGGGTTCTGCTAACTTCCCCACCTCATGGGACAATAGCAACATTCCCAGTGCTTTTAGGTGACATGCCCAATCACTGATCCAGGCTGTTCATTCATTCATACAATTGGGAGCAAGCGATGGTGAAAAAATCACGCAAATCAGATGAAGCATAAGGTGGGGACATTAGCAAAATCCACACCCACACATCATCATCACCATCTATGCCTTAATTGAACTAATGATGCCTAACCCTAACTAATTGGGACACCCCCACACACATCATCTATGCCTTAAAAGCATAAGGTGGGGACGTTAGCAAAACTCACACCCACACGCACACACACATGATCACCATCATCATCTATAACTTAACCTAACTAATGTTAGGCCCACCATGATGTATATGTGAAAAATCCAATCTGACCATTAGATGTGTTGTTGCGCACTAGGCGGCCCAGGTTTTTAAAAAATAGGATGTTCTATGATTCAGGTTGATCACACCAAAGGAAACAGTTGGGAGAAGGATGCCCAAAGTTGATTTTTTACAGGGCCCATCATGATGTGTGTATGAAATCCACTCAGATCATCAAATGTGCCAAGCCATGTTAGGCCCACAGCTTAAAATAAGGCTGGTCCATGACTCAGGTGGACCACATGATCAAGAACAATGCAAAGTGGGCAACCACCCTCCAAATTGTTTTCTTTGGTGTGTCCCACCTTATTCTCAGACCAACATGACTTTTGGGCCCTGGGCCTGATGTTTAATGAATCATCTGATGTTTGGAGTGAGATTTCACAATGGTGTTTGTAAAAATTCAATGGTGAGCATCCTGTCCCTAACTGTTTCTTTTGGTGTGAACCACCTGAATCACGGAACAATCTAATTTTTGGGATCTAGGCTTAGTGCGCGACAAGCTGACAATGCATCTGATGGTCATATTGGATTTCACATACACATCTTGGTAGGCCCTGTAGAATATCGAGGGGGGGTGTTCCTCTCAACTATTTCCCTTGGTGTTGCCCACCCGAGTCATGGACCAGCTTGATTTTTGGGACTTGGGCCTAACATGGGCTGACGCACTGGTGTGGATTTCATGTACACATCATGATGGGGCCCACCTGAGAGAGAGAGAAAGAGAGAGAGAGAGAGAGAGAGAGAGAGAGAGAGAGAGAGGTCTCTAGCCAACCGGTACTGTAGGAGACTTTTGTGCGAACGGAGGTGAACAAACATATGGTGGGCTGGGGGTGGGACCCACTGTGATGCATTCCTGAAATCCACTCTAACTATTAGGTTCATGATGGTAATTTTTCCCTAGGGCTCAAAGACCAAGCAGAATTTGTGATTCAGGTGGGCCGCACCAAGGGAAACACTGGGAGAGGGGGAAGCCTACTGTTGAATTTTTAGAGGTCCTACCGTGATGTTTATGTGAAATCCACTTGAACCATTAGCTGCCTCATGAAAATTCAGGCATGGGGACAAAAAATTAGGCCCATACACGATTTGTGGGCCACAACAAAGGAAACAATTTGGAGGGTGTGTGTCGCCTTGTACACAATTTCAATCGTGTGGCCCACTTGAATCATAGATGGGTCTGGGTTTTTAGCCTAGCCCTTAAATTGGGTCACACAATTGGTGGTAGGAGTGGATTTTAAAAAAGCATCAAGTTGGACCCACTGCCACAGACCCATTTCCTAGGTAAATGGCCTAATGTTGTTACATAGAAGCCGATGATGTAAAAGCCATTTACTGAAACTTACGTAAAGGGATGTGAAACTTTGCTGGATACCACCAATGTGTTTCCATCGAATGCATGATTCCAAATTAGGTTCAGGGCCAAAAAATCAGGCTGAAATGTGATTCAAGTGGGCCATACCAAAGGAAGCAATTGAAGGAGAAACATCCACCCTTATTTTTTTAGGGTCCACATGATGATTATATGAAATCCACTTTAACCATTACATGAAACAATAAAATTTAGGCCAAGGGCCAAAGAATCAATCCTATTTATGATTCAGGTGGGGGAAGGGAAACAGTTTGGAGGCTGGGCATCCCCTTCACACTGTTTTCGCTTGTGTGGTGCGCCTAAATCATGAATATGGCTGATTTTTGGGCCCTAGGCTTAACATGGGCTGATGCATCTGATGTATGGAATGGAGTGCACATAAACATAACAGTTGGGGCCCACTTATGCCAGTCAATGTACCAGACCATTAATAGTTTATTTACAGTCCGATTGGCGGGGGACCTATGAGCTATGTGTTTTCTCCTAGGAATTGGTTCTCATAAGAACTTGTGAGAACCTTTTGGGAACTCATCTCATGTGATATGTGCACGAAATCTGAACCGTCCACTAGAAAAGTCACCCCATGAAACACCTAGGGCCCAAAAATCAGCCTAGTCTGGTGGGCAAGAACTGGTCGCTAGGAAAAAATCTGTGTGTGTGTGTGATTTTGCTAACATTCTTAACCCTTTTGAATGACACGTGAGATGCCAAATTCTCAAACAGGATGGTTCTTCAATAGTACCAAGGGGAGCAAGCGATGATGCAAAAATCAGGCCAATCAGATGATCCGAACCCTTTTAAGTGGGACCATTTTGTTACAACCATCCGTTGCTTATGAGCCATAAACCACATGGTTAGAATCATCAAACTCAAATGCTACTTTGGAATCACAAGCAATACCAAGTGAGATCTATTTGGAAGATGTCTCAAGATGATGATCGAAGCTATTTTGTTTCTCCATATTATCTCAGCTATTCATTTTCCATGCTATTACTTGGATGCTTAGGATCATATGGTCGGTGTGGTTTTTACAAATGGCTTGCTCATAGTTGTATGAATGAACGAACAGTTCAGGTCGATGATAGGTCACCCCGCATGCACGCATTTGTAGGTTTCCTTGCATAGAATGAACAGCTCCATTATCTCCCAAATTTTGTACATCAAATGTGGACAGCTCACTTCAACCCTATTTATGCATCTTCAGTGTGCATATACCTCAATTTCGAGCTTAATTTGATCTAAACAAGAAACTGACAGGATAATATGTTCCTTTATTGACTATGATGTGATAGAGTTTCTATAAATGAATAATATGAACAATTTGGGCTGTCAAAGCAATTGATGGTCATTGATTGATTTTGGTTGCTGTGAGTCCTGAGATTATTCAATTGATGACTAAAACTTGAAACCCTTTTGCTTGATGAGATGAAAAACCAGATCATTTCGGTCATCATCCCAATACCCTAAAGATTAAAGCCTAGTTGAGAATGAGCAACCTCCCTAATAATAAAAAAACTACATCTTTAGAAATTCCAGAGAAATGCTTACAAAGCAAGGACCAAAAAAAAAGAGAAGGAACTATCATTATAAGTTGGAACTTTATCATGCACTAGATATGATACAGTTATAAATGTGAATCCCAAGCATACCTCTATCATGGGGTAAAACCGCGCAAATTGCCACTTTGTTTCCTCATCAGTTCGTTCTTTCCTAGTTGCATGGTTTTTCTGATAAATAAAAACAAGATTCATCAAACCAGAAGTCAGGTTCAAATCTATAGATACCGAAGTAGCTATACTGATCTCACAGAAAACCATAGCATTTGAGCCACTAAGGATGCTTACCTTCTGGCCATCGAACTTGAGAGAGAAACCTCCTGAGGTCTTTTTGGTTTCTGATCCAGTCAAGCATCTCATGTTCCTCACCGCATTCATATCATCAGATGACAATCTCGCTAACTGATTATAAAAAAAAGAAAAAAAGAAAGAAGGTGAAATGACTTTTCATGCCTCTGGTTGGGGTCAGTAATGCCACATGCTGGACCCTGGTACCTAATATTTGCACATTGCATGAAAAATCAGAAGACCCACATTATTAGAAGTTCATTCACATTGACGTATGTTTTGGAACAGACAAGACAGGTTTCATTACATTTCAACACAAATTCTGACAACCCGACATAACCATAGTATTATACCAATAATACTATATTATTCTATTTATTAATAACATGAAATGTGCTCATTATGCTCAGGATTTCTTTCATAAATGGCAATAATGGACAGAAGAGGATAAGACCAAGATTTCAATAACCACCAAGAAGACCAGAGAATCAGTTTAGCGAAGGTTGATGGAAGACAAGCATAAAAACAGCATCATTCTAGCTACTGGGTTTGTAAAAAGCAGACCAAGAGTATCCCTCCCTTACATTGATCGTCATGCACTTTTCTCGTCCCAACAAAAAGGAAATTTTCCATGAGGGTGACATGGTTGTGAGTTTGCAATGATGTTTAAAGAAGCCAAATAATACAGCATACAAGTTATAAAAGAGCTCTCCTCAATGAATATCAGGTTGAGATAGGAAGTACTGTACTGTAGAACTGAAAGCCAAAAGTATTCAATGCATGCAATATGGGAGCAAATTCAACTGCATACATAAAAACAACCTACCTGCATCAACTTTATGCCCTTGTCTGCTTCAAATTTCTCAGGATGGATAGCTGCATAAATCATCAAAAGACGCAGTTTATTTTCACGAGTGACATCCTGCATAAGAAAGGCAATTGATTTATCAAACACATCAACAGGATATTATCTATATAAATACTGAAGGATGAGCAAAGATGAGTTTTTATGCCAAATTAAACCCTCAATAGATAACCTGATTAGTCCTCAGAAAATTGATCACATCTTTTGTTCCTGCATCCCCAAAGACAAGATCCTGCTCCAGCTTTGCCAATTCTCTTAGCCCCAGTTCTTTGATCATTTTGTTAAGTTTCTCTGCGATCTGCATAAAGTATCCTAATTAGTATGACAGAAGGGTCTCTTCGAGTTTCTTATCAATTTTCCATTCTGTATTAATCCTCCAAGATAAAAAAGATAGATCGGAAACATCCATTTGCAGGATGTATCCCTGAACTGAAATGATTAATTTTCATTCTCGGAATCTCTCTTTCATGGGTATCAAACATCTCAGTTGCTAAAGTTTCATGTTTCCTTACAAAGGGAGTGAGGAGGGAGGAGAAAATTCCTCCAATCCCATCAGAAGCTGGATATGGTTTGCATAACACCTTGTATGAACATGCCATCACACCACACTTATATTGAGCATCACCCCCAATAGGTTTTGGGAAACCACTTCTAGAAGTTTAGAGAATCTCTCTCTAAGAAAATCAGCTCCTCTTTTTTCAATCATTATAATCATATTTACAGAAGTAAACCCAAAACCCTAAAGCAGTGCTTTAAATAGTGTCGCTACATAGCATAGCGTAGCCTACATGCTACATAGCATGAGTAAATAGCGTAGTTCCCATGTTTAGCTTAAACGACACCATACCACCTGTTTTATTAAAAAACTTAAAAAACTCCTTTCATAAAGTAATGTTAGTTTAGCTGCTGATGTAAAATGGTGGTGAGCTATCCTTTTGACACATGGCAATGATTTAGAAGTATCAAGACAATCCAAATGGTGGGTCCTATTGTTGATGAAGAATATCTGTAAATATACCCATATCAAATAGTTTCAACCATCTATACAAGGGCCTACAAGGGCACGGCTGAAGATCTCTGAGTTTTCTAAATGGTGTGAAACTCACATAATCATACTTGATCAAAATGATTTAAAAGAAATGGGTTTCGAAAGACGGTTTTAAAAGCCCTCTTTTGAAAGCCCTAATACCCTCGACGGCAAGCCCTCTTTCCACCAAACTTCCTATCTTCGATTCTCCCAATCCAAGGAACCATTAACTTTAGGGCATTGATCAGTCCTGAGAGAAGGTCCTACAGTTGAAGTTTCATGCGCATTGGAGCCCAAACAAAGGAGAACTTCGAGATTCCCCATTTGAAGTGCATACGGCTGTGGAGCTGAATATTTTTGTTTTTTGACTGATTTAAAGCTAAATATAGGTATTTCTTTGTCTTTATCTCAGTTAATAACTTCTCTTTTATTGTGATTGATTTAATATTGATTTAGACTGTCATTTGATTTATTTTCCTTTTTTATTTTTCATTTTTGGGAGTCGGTACCGTGCAATATTGTAGAATAAGCTTGTTCTACAACTATTTGTGTAGTGTGTAGTGGCTGTATATTATTTTCTATGGTTGATCGAACCATCATGTGGAGCACCATGCAATAGTTGGTTTAAATATAAATAGATTGGCATCAATAAGAAATAATTAATAACTTTGTTTTGAACATGCTTTTATGTGAAAAAATGAAGCACTTTAGAATTTTTTTTAATGAAGCATTTTAGATTTAAAAAATAATAACTTTGTTTTGAACAACTATTTATCATTTTCCCCATTATTTTAACTAAAAAAATACAAGTATTGCGTAGCTTATGCTACACGGTATAGAGGGCCGAATACTACGCGTTATTTAAAACACTTCCCTAAAGCTATTATGAAATATAGACCTTTCTCTCTCTCTCTCTCTCTCTCTCTCTCTTTGATATATATATATATATATATATATATCAAAGAGAGAGAGAGAGAGAGAGAGAGAGAGAGAGAGAGAGAGAGAGATCACCCATTTCTTTCAGCCAAGCCCAAAAAGATGCAAGCAAACTTAGCCTCCATAGATCCTTGTCTTGCTTCTGAAGACCCACCCCATTCCAAGCCGAAAGGAGATCACCCACAGAATTTTGGCATCACCCAAAGAACATGAAAGAGCCTTAGAAAACCTGACCAAATCTAAGATACAAATTGGCAATGAATGAAAAGATGATTCACCAACTCAACATCCGCCATGCACACAAGGCATATTTTGGTACAATCATTGCACGCTTCTTAAGGTTGTCCACCGTTAACACCTTCCCCCCTCCCAACTAACCAACCAAAAGCCGCAACCTTCAAAGGAGCTCCATACCTCTAAACATATTGAGTTTGCGCTTCGCAACTTGCCCCACAAGGATAAAACCTATCATAAAATGAGTGGACCAAGAACTCGCCAGTCGCCAAACTTACCCCCTCCCCTCCAAACCAATTTATCCTGCTCCTCAACCGCCATGTGAGAAAGATGAACAAAATTTGAAAGCACCACGAACTCCATCACCTTGTCATCGGAGTGAGACATATGGCACGGGGAAGACCAAACCACATTTCCACCATAGGAGTAACATTGAGAAACCAAAATATTGACATCCGTGAACAACAAAGCTAACCTTAGAAACAACACTTTTAAAGGAGAATCACCTAGCGACAAGTCCTCCCAAAATTTGATTCTTTCCCCATTACCAAAGGAAAATCCAATCCCCTTAACAAACTCCTCCCTCACAAACATCTCCCCTTTCCAAAGATTCGACATTCTAAAAAGAGAAGAAAATTTTGCACCCCACCTGCCTCATTGCTACCAAATTTTAAAGCAATGGACTCCCTCCAAAGTGCATCATCCTCGCTAAATCTCCACAACCACTACCCCAAGAGAGCCAAATTCATTTGCTCAAGATGCTTAATACCCGCACCTCCTGTATCAAAAGGTTTGCACAACTCTCCCCAAGATAGAAGGTGAAACTTTATTCTTCTCTTCCCCACCCTGCCACAAAAAATCCCGCTCTAACCTCTCCAACCTATCCAACACCACCTTCAAACATTTAAATAGAGACATAAGAAAAACAGGAAGACTGAAGAGTGCAGGTTTGATGAGTGATTCAGCTGCCTAAAGAAAGATGCTGACTTTCCGCTAGGCAAGCTTCCTTTCAAACCTTTCCACTACTATATCCCACAGATGCCTAGCCAGCTTTCCCACACAAAGGGGTAAATCAAGATAGGTGGAGGGGAAAGAGCCCGCCCCACACCTAAAATCTCAGCTAACTGATTGACCTCCTTTTCAACCAAACCTACCACCAACATGATACTCTTAGCAATATTAACTTTTAAACCCGATACGACTTCAAAGCAACAAATTACCATACGCATCCTTTCCATTGCAAGCACATTGGCATCGCAAATATAATCGCATCCCTTCAACAAAGATGTCTAACTTGACTCTTAAAGAAGGGCTTCTCAGTTCTCACTCATCTTACAAGTTTCCTACTATTTTGGAAACCAACGCTAACAAACCTATGACTGAAGTTCCCAAACTAAACTAGGAGGCGACCTGCACAGTTTCTTCCCAAAATACACCAATGACTTGATATCACAGTTTCAAAGAAGTTTGCTTTGCCTATAATGCGAAACATGATCAGCAACATGCGTCACCCCACGGGCTCCACATGTTGATGCTACCATACAAGAGCTATGATGCAATAGTCACGCTTCAAGGATGGTCCTGACTTCCGATTTTTGGAGTTGAATGTGAGCCATTGTAAATCTCATGCATCAAGGATGGCCCTTCTGATTTCGGAGTTGAATGTGAACCACTGTAAATCTGCACGACGATGGCCAGATCATCCGTTCAAAGTAAGTTTCTTATAGTGGCCTGAATACCATAGCATCCAAAACATGGATGGTACCAATCACCAGACCATCTCAACATTAGGGCCCAATGGAGCAGGCATATGGCAATCTTAAGTTGTGACATGGCGAAATGAACTCCTTTTAAAATATAACCCAAAATACCTATGAAAATAGGGAAAATATGACATAACCTCTACTTAGGAACCCACAAAAAAAAAAAAAAAAAAAAAAAAAAAAAAAAAAAAAAAACCTATATAGGCACTTCTTGAAAAAAGAGCTTTTTCTAGCTGACTTTTACTAACTTTGACTTGACCAAACAACTAACCCAACTATGGTTAGTTTCCAACTCTAGTAACTAACATTGGAAACCTTCTCTACACCTTAAAGTTACCAATTTCACTCTTAGTGGACCCCACGTCCTAACATCAGTAACCAAAATTTTCATCACAACCTTGTACCCTAATAGTGATTTGGTGGTAAATTGTTCTTTCCTTGTCTCACATAATCTTGGCACTCTATAGGATGGGATTTGGAGGAAATGGAAACAATTGATGAACTGCTGTATTTCCATCTTCTTCTTCTTTTCTCGATTTCAATCAATGGTTCTCCTAATGACTTTTTTTACTTGGCTGAGGTAGGCTTTGTGACCCACATTCCCCATTTTACCCTCTATTGTGCCCAAAAATCTGAGTATGCTAATGAGATTGGTCTCTTGTGCCCAAAAATCTCATTAGCGGATTCAAGGTGTCTAAGCCGGGAGCAATGTTTTGAATAGCGCCTGTAGCGTAGCATAGCTATGCCGCTACATAGCATTAGCAAATAGCGCAAATCCTATAGTGTATGCGTAGCGTATGTAGCGTGCATGTAGCACATGTAGCGTACACTATCCCTTTTTTTAAATAAATGGTAATTATATTTTATATTTTTTTTAAAGGTAATTATATTTTGTATTTTGTACTAAATACTCTCAACCTGTGGGATTTTAATTTCATTTCGTACTTGTGACTTGTGGTTTTAATTAGACATTATTCATTATAGTTTGTTTGAAAAGTTGTTGATGTGATAATAATTTGATTTGGTTTACGTATGATAAATGATGATTAATAACTAGTTTGAACATGCCTATACTTGAACAAATGACAAATGAATAATCTTTTAGGCATATATATATATATATATATATATATATATATATATATATATATATATGCCTAAAAGATTATTCATTTGTCATTTGTTCAAGTATAGGCATGTTCAAACTAGTTATTAATCATCATTTATCATACGTAAACCAAATCAAATTATTATCACATCAACAACTTTTCATATATATATATATATATATATATATATATATATATATATATATATATATATATATATATATTCCTTACTATTTATTATATTTTTTCAATTTTTAAATTAAAAAATAGAAGTATCATGCAGCTTATGCTACTTGTGCCATACACTACAGAGAGTTGAATGCTATGTAACACGCTACTGTTGTTTTAAAAAACTGCATGCAATACATCGCACGATATCGCGATATCATCCGATGTATCCACTCCCCCTTTATAAATTCTTTATGTATCGTACGATATCGATAGGTATAAAAGGAAATAGGCATTGTTTTTTTCTGAAAAATCCTGAAAAATCAATTTTTATTTTTAGTTTTCCAAAAAAAAAAATCCAAGTAAATCGTAAGGTGATTTTAACCAGTCCACTCTAGTTTGTTGGGGAAAAAAAATCTTCAAAATTTCTTCAAAATCGCGATTGAAAACTTTCTGGGGCCGAATTCGAAAAGGTATGCATTATTTAGTTTTGATTCTTTTTTATTATTATTCATTTTTAAATGTTGTAAATAGTATTAAATGGTAAGAAATCCATGATTCTTCATGTTTTGCATAAAAAATTATGAATTTGGAACTTCGATTTCAAGATTTGGGGGAAGATGGACCGAGTTGCAGAAAATTAGGAAAAAATCAAAATTTCCTCAAAATTTTCCAAATCAGTTGCAATCTTAGTGTCTAAACACAAAATAAATAAATAAGTATATAACTTTACACATTCTTGGCAATTTAGGGATTTTTTGGAAAAAATAATTTTTTAATTTAAAAATAATTTTATATATATATATATTGAAATCCACGGGTACACTTGCAAGTTTCTACTTATTTTGCTTTTGAATGTAATGCTTGTGTTTCCATACATGTCTTCTTGCATTTATAAATTTTATGAATTGACTTTGAATATAGTTGCATCAGTTTAGTCAGACAATGTACCCTATACAAAGGAAACCTATTATGTGCACTTTTTTTTTTGTGAATTTTTTTTTTTTCATAATTTGTAAATGTATTGGTGTCTTTTTAACAATCCCCAAAGTTTCACTGAAAAATTCGACGAAATTCCAATGTTTCCCAACAACAACGATAAATTACGCGATACAACCGATGTCTCGTGTGATGATAGAAATGTATCCCTATCCCAAGGGTGTGATACATTACGCAATGACGATACGGAAAACATTGGGATTGACTAACAATGTGCTCCATATTGTTAAGATTATCTAACAATGGCCCAACATGGAAATAAACATTGTTTTAATTGACTAAAGATGGCCCCAAACATGGTTAAGATCATCTAATGATGGGCCCAAAATGGAAATGGACAGGGGTATGAACAGATAGTGATGGGCTCCACATGGTTAAGATCGTCCAATGATGGAACATAGAAATATGCATGATTATGATCAACTAATGATGGGCCACATATGGTTAAGATAAACGGCTACTGGCCCCAGGCATATATAAAATTGTTTAGGATTGACTAAAGATGGACCCCACTTGGTTAAGATCGTCTCAAGGTAGGCTCCATGTGGAAATACAGATGGCTAGTATTGACTAAGGATAGACCCACATGGTTAAGATCATCTTAATGGTGAAGGAGACTTTAAAAATTGTCTCATTCATGTAACATTTTTGATAAATTCAGATTCAGATGTCAGCAAGACAACATTTGTGCCCAAAAAAAGCCTTTTTGAAAGGTTTTCATCAATTTTGGGAACAATAAATCTAAGGCCGTGATCTTACACAAGCCCTTAATTGCAATCCTTGAGAAAAAAAACTATAAATGACAAGCAAAAGACGCATGAAATTCTAATCTTATGTCCTTTGTCTCCATCTCTCGGAGTGTCTGCAGCATTGATCATGCTGGAGCCTTCTGGTTTTCAATGAACATGATAGCCTTTAGCCTTTGGAGAACTCATGTAGCCAACTGCGTCAAAATAGTGTCATGGCCACTCTGTAGCCTTGTGGCATAGACTACTCTGTCAGACGGTTTCTTACAATGCTATCACGGTTAGGATTTATGGGTTCTATTATTGCCATGGGTCTAACATGCCAGAGGATGTGCATGTGGCAAAGGATGCCATCAGAACAGGGCTAGCGCCTGTCATTTGATGACAAGGGTCCTACCGCCTAACGCTTAGTTGTTTGCGCCAGGCACACATGTTGGAGGGTGGAGAAGATGTAGAACAGGTTTTAGTTCTTAGTGCATGTTATTCATAGAACAATGTCAGGATGCTCTACAATAGGCATAAATGTTGCAATAGGTTTGCACCTAGGCTTAGAGCCTTTGCCTAAAAGGCTTGCAATTAGCACAAAGCCTTCCCCTAGGAGGTTTGTTGCAGGCACAAAGCCTTCCCAGTAAGAATGAGTGCTCAAACTAGTGGGGCTCACCTCAACTTGAGAGCGTCGGTATCTGAAGTACCAAGCAATGAATTGAAGAGAGTCAGTAGTCCCTGTGAAGGAGGCTTTAGGGGCTTGTATTCCAGCCCAATAAATTTTAAATGGTTATGCCAACATCAAATCTTAGAAACCAAGCAACTAGCACAGAGGCTAGCACCAATACTGATGCTGGTCTGCGACTGTGTCTAGAGTACATGCACAAAGTGCTCTACAATAGAATGACACTGTAGCAGTGGCGCAGAGAATGGATTTTCAGGCACAGACTCCTTAGAGCCTTCTTGGATGGGAGGCAAACTCCTTGGAGCCTTCTCAGACAAGCATTAGGTTGTTGTTTTGCAAAAGTACAAAATACATGTCAACAGAGACAACGTAGGGTTGAGATGGCGAAGGAGAAGACAGAACATGAATTTTTCTCTGGAGGAATCTTAGGTCTTAAAATGGAAATTGAAAAGGGTAGAAGTTTGAAGAAATGTAAATTGATTTACGATGAAATTAAAAAAATAAAAATAACTAACAAACAACAGGAATTTTTATTTCCACTCTTCAATTTCAATGAATACAAACAGGCCCTAATGATATTCATTATCTCTTCTAGCTTGATTTTTTCTTTTGAAATGCAACACAATTTTGTTGAAAAAGCAATGCAAAGACAAATATCTAAGCCTTGAAATTACACAGAAGAGGACCAAAAAGAATAGAAAGGAATAAAGGAATCAAATAATTTAGCTCTGAGTCCCTCGAAAAATCTCCTAGAACCTTGAATCACTTCAAATCAAAATATGAATTCTAGTACCAGTAATCAATGCCATGACAAACGAAGCATACATACAAGACACAGCAATGCTGCAATTATCACCTAGTTAACTTTTTCGGGTTCAACTCCTAAATGTATTTATCAGGATTGAGGACCCCTGCAAATTATTTCTTTGATAGAAGTAAACCTTGATGGTATGCGTTGCATTCTCAACTAGCTAAAGAGATCTAGATTAAAGACCACAACATTATCCATTTGTAAAGAATTGCAACAAAGACACGTTACGAATCCAAGCCTGCTAATTTCTGAACATGAGAAAAAAAAAGTCATTGCTCTAGGTCAAAACACAGGCATAAATCTTTCTGAAACTGCAATCCAATTATACTTACGACACAACATGTTTATAGAATCCATCAGGATAATGTTGAATGGAATATAGATAACATATAGATACAGCAGACACCATGCAAAACAATAGTTTGAAACAATCAGTGACATAAAAGTGAATGAAATATATGCTCTTTAAACAGAACAATGAGAAATTGCAAAACAATACAGAAAGAACCACAAAACTTATAAAGAACTAGATAATCTACATATGCTGGCATCAGTATTTATAACTAGTTAACTACCCACAGCTTTGTACTGTGAAACATTACATAGTAATAAAGAACCAGAGTCAAAATCACCATATCTCAGGAAACAGACCCCTGACTAAGAATGAACACATAACATGCAAAAAGGCATGTTTGGCTTCAATATATAGCAGGCAAATGACTCAGAGAAATCCAAGTCCCCAGGCCACCTCAATGATTGATAAAATCCCAAGATGTTATTTTCAGAAACAAATATGATGTTAGTTGGAAATAAAAGAAATATTGGCAATTTGTCTGATATGAACAAGGGACTTACATCCACATGGAGCGAAAGCTTCTCGATTTGATCACTATACTGTGGCAATGCCTGTACCATCTTTTGCAGATCTCTTGTTGACAATTCACCACCATCTCTGTATAATTAAGAAGACAGTCAAAAATATACTAAAAAAGAAATACCAACACATGATGTAAGATCCATCAGAAGCATCTCTGTATAATCAAGTGGGTCCACTGCTAGCTGATACAAAATCTGGCCACTATTTATGGTTGATTGGACAGTGTGGCACAGAAATCCAATTAATGGCCCCAATACAATAACCAGTTGGACAGGGGGCCAGCAAGTCCAACTGTACAGCTGTTTTTGGGACTTCATACAAACCATATAATAAGTAGGGTTTTTGTACAAACCGAGCAGCCCTATAGAGGATATGTTGGTTTTACATTGGAATTTGAGTTGAAGTTGAACTGTTTATTTTAGTTGCCTAATGCCCAGTTTAGATAGTTTCTTTATTACAAGTTGGAGATAGTTTGGTAAAGGACTTCTATTGGGAAATAGGCTTTTTAGCCTTGGTTTCTTTGCTCTTAATTAGGACTATGTTTATGGTATATAAAGATGTATGGGATGATATGAACAAGATTTACAACCAATTTCAATAATAAAATTTAGATTTCTCTCTCCTGTCATGGGATTCAAAACCCTAGTGGAGCAATTCTTCCAAAACCCATTTATGTTACTCCATAGGGCTTTATGTGCAGTGATTATGCATAGTTATCTTGACTCTTTTAGTGTTAATACAATCTTGATGACCATTGGTGATTAAAGAAAAATGAAGCTTCTAGAGATGGAATTAAGATGGTAAATATGCGGATCTATATGCTTCTAGTTCTATTGCTACATGAAGGGCGTGTTTGGTTGTTTTAATTTCCATTGAAATTCGTTGGAAATAAATAATGACTATTTACTTAATGAAATTCTAG
This sequence comes from Magnolia kwangsiensis, assembly GCA_037074715.1. Taxonomy (NCBI): domain Eukaryota; kingdom Viridiplantae; phylum Streptophyta; class Magnoliopsida; order Magnoliales; family Magnoliaceae; genus Magnolia; species Magnolia kwangsiensis. The sequence goes on from CM073576.1 coordinate 21,617,725, forward strand.
CAACCGCCCCAAATAGATATTGAAGTAATTATGTAGAGTGAAGTGCACAAAAACTATGGGCCCACTGTGATGTATGTGTCTTATCCATGCTGTCCAACCATTCCACCAGCTCATTTTAGTGCATGAGCCCAAAAATGAGGCAGATCCAAAGTTCCAGTGGACCCCACAACAGGAAACAGGGGGAGTTGAACTCTACTGTTGAAACCTTCTTGGGGCCACAGAAGTTTTGGATCAAGTTGATATTTGTGTTTTACCTTTATCCATGTTTGTATGACCTTATGAACAAGTTGAATGACAAATAAACATCACTTTGGGCCCCAAAAAGGTTTCAGCTTTCAATGGTGGACGTCATTAGGACCACTATTTCCTGAGCTGTGGTCCACTTGAGCTTAGGATCTGCCTCATTTTTTGGGCTCATGACCTAAAATGAGCTTGTAAAACAGATGGACGGCATAGATAAGACACATACATCATGGTGGGACCCACAAATTTTCCCCCATACTCAAACATGCTGATTTCACTGCATTTCATCCCAAAAACTGAGGTAGACTTGCCTATTTCCCTCTCTTCCAAACACCACGTACAAGTCATTATTATGCTTTAACCATTATTTACCAAAGAACAAACACGCCTTAAATACCAATCACTTTATCTACATAAAGCTTCCAGGCTTCCAGCGGTGCCTCAGACTACACATATAATTATCAATAGGCCTTGAGTATATATATCTTAAGGTAGACAGTAGCTTCCAACAGATTCCTCTTCGATTATTATGCTTTTACCATTATTCACCAGTATTTACGGAAGAACGAACATGCCCTAAATACCAATCACTTTATCTAAGAAAAGTTTCCAGGCTTCCAGCGGTGCCTCAGACTACATATATAATTATCAATATAACTTGAAGCATATATATCTTAAAGCAGACGGTAGATTCCAACAGATTCCTCTTCGATTCCTAGTATCCAACTAGAGGGAGCTACTTTAGTGTAGATATGATGCTGCCCTCCTAAGTGATAGCTTAAAGGCACCTAGTGTTGGCTGGATTGAATTAAATTTGATGGCAACTCAATAGCCCTGGACTGGCTGGTTTTGGGAGCTGCTCAGGAACCAATTGGATACTTGCCTGCTGGTATTTTTTTGGTCCGTTGGATCACTGTAATTCCAATGTCGCTAAGCAGCAGTATTACTTCATGTGGTTAGATGTGCTTGCGACCACCAGCTCTCGCCCTTGTTAATTGAAGGGAATCCAGCTAATGTGATTAGGTGGGCCAAACCAGGGTTATATGCTTGGAAGGTTGCGGACCTGCTGGACGAATTTCATGAAATATGTGCTAATCGCTCAGCTGCATTCTGCCATTCTCTCAAGTGCATAGAGATGCCGAGGAAGATAGGGTGAAAAAAGAGGATTTTTTTATTTATTCAGAATTTGTGAAAAGAGGAAGTCACAAGGGATTACATTCGCTCCATCCTGATCCGAAGCAACAGGTTTTCCTTTCTCCTTTCTTATAATCTGATATCGGTTGCCCTATTGCTCTTTTAGCTGCATTCAGTTGTAGCTCTGAATAGGTCATGCGATGAAAGGTAGAGATACCAGAGCTAAGACCTGGAACAAAGAAGTGTTTGAGGATGACAGACAGCCCAAGGACCAACTCCTGCAGAACCTTGCTACTCAGGAAAGGTTGTAGGAAGAGAGCTCGCTCACAGTCCAAGACAGCAGCAGAGCTTGCTTAGTTACAAGATGTCCTGATGGAGGAGGAGATTCACTGGAGGCAGATGTCTTGACCAAATGGGATAGTGAAGGACACGAACACAACGTATCCCACAAGGTCTCCAGTACCTGTAGAGGATCAAACAGAATTGGAGTCGAAAAGATTTGACAGCGTTAATACATTGGAGAAAGGTGACATCACCTGTGCCATGGGAGATTATTTCCAGAATCTATGTGTGGGCAAGTTTCCGGTCAGGCCTCTCCTGAATGGGCTTGAGTTCAACAAGTTATCTCTAAGACGGATGAATTTCTAGAAGCCAAATTCTCATTAGAAAAAGTGAAGGAAGCAGTGTTCTTACTCAAAGGGGATCAAGACCAGGTCCAGATGGGTTACTCTAGCTTTTCCTCACCAACGATGCAGCAACATTCAGAAGGATATTACGGTGGTCTTCGATGAATTCTTCAATAGAGCTATCATCAACAGAGACCTTAATTGTTTGTTCATTGCCATGGTTCCAAAGAAGATGGATGTCGAGGTAATTTGAGACTTCAAACCTATCAATCTGATCAGGAATCTGTATAGGATATTAGCCAAGGTCTCAGCCCCCATTTACTTTTGTCCTTGACTCCATCTGCCCATCCCAGAGTGCATTTATCAGGGGCAAAAACATTGTTGGCTATCCCTTATGGTGTGTAAGTTGTTAGATGAGTTTAAGAAGAAGGGTAATAAGAGGTTCCTTCTCAAGATCGACATGGATAATGCCTACAATTGCGTTAATTGGAATTCCCTTGACTCTCTAATGAGGTAGAACAGGATTTGGCAATAAGCAGAGAAAATGAGTCAGAGCCTGCTTCTCACCTGTGTGGTTATCACTTCTAATTAACAACACTTGGTGGGTTACTTCAATACTTGGAGAGAGATTCGACAAGGGAATCCAATGTCCCCTTTTCTATTTATGATGATTGACGAGGGTCGCAACAGAAAGTTGGAAAGAGCCTCCGAGTCCTGTCCCATCAATGGTATGTGCATCAGGGGAGTCTTAGATGTCTGCATTTGCATTCAATACACAAATGGCACTCCTATTAGAAGATTGATCTGTTTCTGAAGTTGGACGTTTTAAAGACATTTTACACAGATATTATTTATGAAGTGGTGTCAGGATTGAGAATTAATCCATCTAAAAGTAGTGTATCAGGAATCATCAAAAGGTTAGTTGTTTGGCAGATTGCTTTGGATGCAGTATTCCCCGTCAAGCTACTGGGAGTTCCTCCAGAGGTGAGCAAACAATCATCTTAGTATTGGGATTGGGTTCTTGAAAAATGCAGATTTAAGCTCACCTCTTGGAAAGGGATATTCTTGTCGCTGGGTGGGAGGATAACATTAATCAGGGCAGTGTTAGTCAATATCCCAATTAATCTCTTATCCCCTTCAAATGCGGATCCAAGGTTGTTGAAGCTAGAATCAATTCAAAAAGATTCCTTGGGAATAATAGAGAGGATAGTCAACAAATTCCACTTGGTGGCTCGGGATTTAGTCTGCAAGCCTCTTAAAGAGGGCAGTTACAATATCAGACCAATCCAGGTGGTGAATACTGCTCTCTTGGTGAAATGGTGGAAACTGGACAATTGTGAAATTCCATTCCTAAGAAGCATCTGGATTGTTAAATATGACCCTTAACAAATGGGTGGGATGTTAAAGTAGCTTCCAAAAGAAAGAGGTCAGCAATTTGAAAGGGCATATCATCTGCTTATGATTTTTTGTTGAAGAATTCCATATACACAGTTGGTGATGTACAGTTCAAACCTCTATATATCCTGTGGCGCTTGACAGAGGTTTCGTTTTGTAGTTTGTTTGTCGGGTGGATGGGCAGGTGATTTGGATTCCGAGGTTCAGATGGACTCTCAAAGATGAAGTGGTGAAATGGTGGAAACTGGATAATGGTGAAATTCCATTCCTAATAAGAATCTGGATCGCTAAATATGGCCCTCAACAAATGAGTGGGATGATAATCTTGAAGACCTCCAGATTCAGAGTTGGTGATGTGCGAAGGTTGAGATGCTGTTGTTCGAAAGAGGCTGGCTCTTAGCCACCTGTTCGAACCTCCATATCATATGGCACCTGACCGAGGCTTCATTGCCATTTTGTTCATCAGGTGGATGGGCAGGTGATCAGGATTCCTAGATTCAGATGGAATCTCAAAGGTGAAGAAATCTCCTTGTTATCTCAGCTTCTCTGCTTGTTGGAAACTGTCCTACGTCCTAGGATCATGGATTCCTCGGAGCTGGATATTTTTGTAATTTCTCCATCCTTTCAGGGGATAGATCAGCGCTTTCTCCTTCTCTAGTGTGGTCGGGCTTAACCATGATGAAGGTGAAAGCCTTCTGCTGGTAAGCTTGTGTAGGAAAAGACTGGCCATGATTCATAAAAAAAGTTGAGGATTTTCCGTCCCTAATCGTTGTATTCAATGTTGTGAAGAGGAAGAGACCATTCCCCATTTGTTTCCTGCACTGGAGTTTCACTAAATTTCATTTGGTCACGGGTCTTCGATCAGTTCCACATCCAGTGGGTCAACCCGGACTCTATCGGTGAAAATATATCGGGCTGGCGGTCTTCTGCTTGGGCTCTGTTGGGTAGTATGTTGCGGATCTTGATGTCGAAGCTAGGCTTTCGTCCATATGGCTCAAAAGAACAAAAGGATCTCAGCAGGAGGAATTTGGGAAGAGCCGTAGCGGAAAAAATTATCTCACTTCTCTGCAGTTTGCAATCTAGCCTACTAAGCAGATATCCGGTTAGCCAATTCAATCAAAGTGGGAGGATTTGATTTTGTGTGGCAAAGCTCCAATGTCGAGGTTGAGATGGTGCCCTCCACCACATGGGTGGTTTGAGCTCAACTTCAATGGGAGTTCATGGGGCAATCCAGGCATGGTCAACATGGCAGGCAGGTGAGTACAGAGGATGAATGATAATCTTGGAATTCTCGGCCCTTTGGGTGTGCAAGAGTTTACTGAAGAAGCAGTTCTCGAAGGACACGTGCTATATGCAAAGTTTCATCTCAATCCAACCATTATTGAAGGGGACATCAGTCATGCTATTAAATGAATTACACATGGCATCTAATGTTTTAGGTCAGCCAATGATAAAGCAGACTGCAGATTATTTACCCACAGTGCCCCCCTCCCCAAGGGTGCAATTCTAGGGGTGTATTTCTAGCGGTTCCTGTCAGTTGTCTGTTTAGGCATTTTTGTTTTCTCCTTTCTCTTTCTCAGTTTAAGTTTTTGCCATTAATTTAAAAAACATATTTGAGCTCTACTGGGTTCTCTGCCCTTGAATTTCCTATGATAAGTAGGGTCAAACCTTCCTTCCATACTAGTCTGAGGTGGCTCCATTCACTCACTTCTCTTCACTGGAAGAGAACCTAATCATTACAATCAGTTCATGATTGCACGATTTGCACCAAAGTGAGAGATTTTCTTCTTTTAAGCATGTCATAAATTATTATTTTTATTAAATGTTTATGTTTACAAAGAAAATATATGTATACAACATGGTGCTAATTGCACACACGAGCACACATTCTAATGTTCCCAATCTATTGGGAGTAAGGTTGTGACCTGGATGAGTCAAGCATAAATAACAAGTTGATGAATTCTACTTATAAAAAGGTGAAAAAAAAAAAAAAAGCAGAAAAGAAAGAAAGAAAGAAGTCTATGAAGTTTATTCATTAAAAAAAGATCAATTAATTTAAATTTAGGATGTGGGATTGCAAACCATATAACCATTATTGTTCAGTAAGCAACAACAGCAGAATAGTTCCTACTCAAATGACACCCATAGCCCAAATTCAGTTTAACAAACCAAAGCCCTTTTGTGAAATCCACTAATGAATGTAGAGCCACACAACTGTACAAGGGGGGCAAGTTCAGTGTCCTGCACATGCCAATGTATGCTTACACGATTGATGCGATTGGAATCATATTCCAGGTAGTCCAAACCACAGATGGCAGCCCTTCAAAAGTAGCAGCGATCCCATGACCAGAACTGTATGATCAATGGCCTGCACCCAATATGTTGAATGGAAAAGAACCTTGTATCTTTTAATGTCTATTCTGGTCAAATTTGATCATTTCGATTTCTATAGCAGGATCCATCCAGTGTACAGTTCATGTCATGTGAATGGATGGCAGGTTTGTGAAGGCAAGATACGACCACTTCTCAATCAACATTGATTAAGTCACATTAATTGCCAGCTCACCAATATCCATCATAGTAAGGATTCTGTACAAACATGAAAAATGCTGGAAAATTCTTCTTGCCTGATTACCTACTGATCTTAGTAAACCATGGTTTACAGTTTTAAAAAAAAAGTCGTTTTCAGATGCAAATAATCTTAGTTAAAAGAACAAGCACTATAGGTTCAAATGATGAACCAAAGGTAATTATTTACTTGTATAATTCAATAAAAGTTAATGTATGCATCAATAATCTCATAACCAAATTTTTATGACTCTCTATATAAATGATTATAAAACAACAATATGCAATAATCGATATGGCTTTCATAAAAAATACACTGACCTCGAACTATTGTGAATTTGTGCAGCTTTGTTCTTTAATACAAAGTACTTCATCTTCGCATCTAATTGTTCATTAGCCTGGCACATCAGTTAATGATCAGATAGCATTCACATTTCACACCAATCATGTAGTTAATGATCATTTTAAAATCATTCGACATACATCCCCAATATGCAAATGCCGGAGCTCAAGCCAGATTGGATCATGATCCTCCAGAAGGACTTCCTTTTTCTCCAGTGTTGTTCCTGATTTGCTTGAAGACTAAAGAATGCATCTTAATTAGGAGCCTTCGCAGTAAGGACTAAGCAAAAGAAACTTACAAAAGAAACTGCATGAGCAAAAAACAAAACAAAAAATAAAAATAAAAATGCAAATACATTTAGATTGGAACTTGGAAGGCCTACCTCATAAACATACTTATTCCCATCCATATTTAGTAGATCATGGCACATGGCATCGTATGTCCATTCATGTATTACAGGAGCAATCTGCACGTGCAAATTTAATACATTCAACAATAGATCAATGAAGAATACTCCGCACATCTAAATTGACCTTTCAAAGCAAGCAAGTAGATCAGAGGAAAGAAGTGTTGTTAAACCTGATCTATAGATCTGTCCACAATGAGTAGCTCGCATGTTTCTGTCTGGGGAAAATGAGGAATTGTCGATTTATACTTAGTTAGAACATTCCAAACAGTTGCGGCAAGCTTTGTTGGAATCAAATCCCGAAGTGTTGTCATTGTGGATGCATCTAGAGATGACTTTGCAGCACGATAGCGAACAAATGGAAGTTCCTGAGGAATTACAAACAAACTTTAGAAACTACAATAAGCAGAACCAAAATAATTAGAAAATCCGTTTTTCGGAGATCTTGATTTCTGCTTCCTATACAAGGAATAAAAATTGCTCAGGCAAATATCAGGATCTGAATAAATTGGGACCTAGGCATGCTTAAGGTGGAACACATGGGAAAAGAAAAGGATAGGAAGATTGAAAGTGTTAGTGTTGGTTCAGTTAGGCAAATAGAAAGGCTAGCACGCCTGAATTTATAGTCGTTTTTCAGCTTCAAAAAAATCAAAACAAAGTAAAATTCGCAGCAGACTAAGATATGAATTACGTGCAACACGACAAATAAAAACAACATGTTAGTCACTAAGTTTATCCAGACGTTCTATAGTTCCTCAAATCTTTTTTTTTTTTAATGGTAAGTTTCTCAAATCTATTTACCTTTCAAAATCTACTTCTTTCTCCCTATGAGCCCTCCTTAATGTCATTTCCATGGCTGCACTGTCCACTCAAACTTAGACCAAGTTGTCATCATTTCTACTATCTATACTACATATAACACAACTAGCTTTTGGACATTTTGCCCCCACAAATGGTTTTCCTTGGGTGGAGAGCTTTGACTATTGAAAGAGCATAGATAGACATTTAAATAAAATAGAAGTATGTTGGGAACTAAAAATGAGGTTGTTGTGTCTTATGGTTCATATTTGACCGCAAAGGATTTGATGCAAGTAGCCCTCTCACCTCTTATTTGTGCTATTGCAGCCCAAGAATACTCTATGATGCCATGCAAGGCTACATGGAACCCACCATGATGACTGTATGAAATGCACTCCATACATCTATTAGGCTGCCTCATGCTAGGACATCAGCCCAAAAATGAGGCAAATCTAAAACTCAAGTAAGCCAAAGCACCAGGAAAAGTGGGGATGGGTCGTCTACCGTTGAAAACGTTTCTCTTTTTCTCTGTGTAGCGTGTAGCCACACCCTTTCCCTGCATGTCTCTCTCCCCTACTCTTCCCACATGCATTGCACATGTCATACCCATATTGTAGAAAACACGAGTAGCTAAGAGCAAATCCTATTAGCTTTCCAGATGCTAAAACTTTGAGTGACTAATGATCATGGGAAGGACTTTAAATTAAAAATAATGGCAGTCAGTAATTACGTGAAGCTGTATGGCTGCTGTATCATACTATCCTGCTTTTCAAAATGAAATACTCAGAGAGTATGATGATTAGCACACAGGCAATAAGAAAGTGTACATGTGTCATACAATGAAATCATAAGTTAAAAATAAAATAAAAATAAAAAATAAAAACCACTAATCGTGGACCCTGATTTAGATGGCTCTGAAACCTAAACTTACATCAATCTGTTTCCTTAACAAGCATATTTTTGGAGATTGAACTGGCCTTTATACAAAGAGAAAGGCCAACTTTCATGGAGATCCAATGATTGTTGGAAGGTGCCAATAGTTCGATCATTATTCCACTTATCTAAAAGAACTTGATGTCAAATTCGAAAGAGTTTAGGGCACTTAACTATGCCAGCATGAAACCTGACACTGACTGCACTACAAATTGATCTAGTAATTAGAAGTGATACAGTAAACTCACACAATGAATATAGATTACAATGTGTGTCTGTGTGTAAATAAATGCTAAACATATGCTAACTGATTTGACCTGATATTTCAGTGTAAATAAATGCTAAACATATGCTAACTGATTTGAACTGATATTTGAGAAGCATTGAATCATACCCTTAGTGAAGCAAAAACTGTAGCAATGCGAGTGGCCATGGTGTTTAAACAGGCATCACACTGGCGGGAGTTCTCTGCATTTTCGCCAAAGAGTTCTTCCAATGCCATCTCATTGTCGGTGACAAAACCCTTCATTGGAGAAATCATAGTAGATACAAAATCAAAGGTGTGCACAGTAAACAAATGTAGTAACTACAAAAAACCAGGAAAAAAAAAAGAAAAAAAAGATGATGCAATGTTCCAAGTTATGAGACAGTGACCTCTACACAAGGAAAACATCTCAAACTATCGGAACCCTAAAGCCTTAAAAAGCTGCATAGCTTCAGGGTAAAGATGCAAGTCAGCAATGAAAAGGTGAACAAAGGAAGTCATAAATTGATACCTGACTATCTATCGCAAAGTACTCTAAATTCATCTGCATGATCTCACCCAAACAAGGAAAAAAATCACTATGATGTGGATAATGCTTACCAATCAATAACTAAAGATGAATTAATCAATCAAGATGCAGGGGTAGCAAACAGTATGATCCAATAGCCAAAAGAGACGAATTATCATAATCACTATAAGAGATGAGCCAATTTTGACCTCTCTTAATGCACCTATGCGCGGCAAGACACTTGTATCACTCTTGATGAGAGAAACTAGATCCCTTGAAACAGGTGAACTGAAGAACACATATGCCCTGACAGAAAAATATCAATTTTCAATACAGAAACCCGAAGCAACCTGAGTTGAAAGTTCTGACAGATAGTTCAAAAAATAAGAACAAGAACAAATAGAAAACCCTTGCTTACTTTTTGTACAAAGGACTTCTTCCTGACATGTCACGCAAGAACACAGAAATACTGCATGTTACCAAGAAGATAGTAAGAAACGATCCTACAAAAAGCTTTGCAATCACAAGCAGAAAACAAAAGGATGTAGTTGGCATTTTAATAATACATTATCTCTAAGTTTACATGAGTACCAGGAACAGCCATCATCATTCTATCGAAGATACTTTATAATCTCTACAGAATTTAAAACATACAAGGTTGTATTTATTAGAATGCTCTGATGAAAATACTAATATTTTATCAGAATATTCTTCGACCACTCTTTCATGAACACTTACCATACAGTTGTCATAAATTATGCGATAGCATGTATAGCTACAGGGAGCCTAGAAATAAAATTAAAAGGAGAAACAGTAAAGAAGAATCATTATATATTTGAGGGCTAGGGGATAAAAGGTCAAATATAAAAGATGAAATCTCACTATTCTAGAAGATGGCATCTATGAAAAGAAAACAGGAATGTTCTTCTAGTCCTAGGGCCATCTAGGCCATTATTGCCAAAGGTCCCTCATAATGCATCTCTCTTGCCACTAGAGGAACACTTAGGCTTAAGTGCTTCTGGAAACCCAAACAACCTGACTTTTGTTGCTAAAAAATGAGACTGAAACATAAAGTGCACACCACGGCCACATCCCCGCTCAAATGTTGGCAAATGAAGGGCACATAGCATTTCGGAAAAGAATGGACAATCCCCAGCAAGACACAATGATGAGCACATCGGGCCATCATATAGGGTCTACCAGAGGAGGAGGGCCCAGACGGCAGCCCCAGTTTCATTATGGATGGAAAACATCTATATGGGGACTAGCGGGCCACCTTGAAGACCCCACATGCATGGATCATGCTTCTAGAAGACTCCATACTGGGAAGATGCATGTGGGTTGCTATGATAGGTGCATTCAACCATTAGATTGCAACCATTGGCCACTTTGACCGTCAAATCATTATGTGCAGGCCATTGAACCACTAGTCCACTTAGATTTTGGGCCACAGGGGTCCCTCGTTGTAGGCATTTTCATTTTTACATTATTTTGAACATGATCAATGGTTTGAATTAGGATTTGATAGTTTAGATTCATTATTTTTTTTGTTTACACATTTTAGTTAGTACTAGGGGCATTAACGTAAATATTGCTTTTTGAGACTATAGATAAGAGGGAGGGGGGGACGTCCACACCCTAGCCCATGAATTTTGAAGAAAAGCTCTTTCTTTCTCTCATTCTTCTTGCATGAGATTTGCAAGTGAAGTTCTAGACTCTCCAGGGATTGGAGAGAATGTGCGAGGCCTTGAGGGTGATCCTTTCTTCAAAGGTAAGTTCTTTTCTTCTTCTCTGTTTATTCTCTTCCTCATCAAACCCTAGAATCCCTTTCCTTTTCCCATTTTCCCCTTTTCCTCCCCATTTCTACTCCTAAATCATCCAAACCCTGGGTCATGCGCCCCTTACCTGTGGCCATACACACATGTGCACGCCAGTGTTGTCATGTGCGACCGCATATGTGCATATTCATATGCAAATCGCATATGTGATCGCATATTGGCCATGGCACATTAATTTAATTTATTTTATTGCAAAAAAAAAACAACATTTTGCCTATTAAAAGACTTCCGTATCTCCTCCATTTGCAATATTCTCACTCCATTTGCAATTTCTTATTCACGACTGATCTCTCTCTCTCTCTCTCTCTCTCTCTCTCTCTCTCTCTCTCTCTCTCTCTCTCTCTCTCTCTCTCTCTCTCTCTCCCCTTACATTGCCTCTCTTGGAAGTTCGAAGATCACGATTCAAGCACTTTTAAGTTTCAAGGAAGATAGCTTGTTGCTTTTCCACAATAATAAATAAATAGCTTGTTGATTTTGTTGTTACTTCTTGTTAACTATATTGTTGAATGTCGATGACTTGATGTTTAATTCATTGCTTAATTGATTTTTTCTCTCAAATGTATTTTAAATATGTAAAATTAGTCATCTATTAACTTAGAAAAGTTCCCCTTAGTTTCTTATATTTTTTTACTTCTTTTTTTTTGAAAATTTTCCTATTTATATATATAGGGAAAAGTCACTATGTGCTCAACCTCACGATAAGCTCCCGTGAGGTCGAGCTGTGTGGGCCCCACCGTGATGCGTGTCGACCATCAACACCGTGCATTTGATGGGTCCCCTTTAAATTATAGGATATCCCAAAATTCAGCCGTATACAGAACTCAGGTGGGACCATACCATCTAAAATCATGTGAAGACATCGTTAAAACATATAAAAGCACTTGGTGGGGCCCACCTGAAATTTGCATGCGTCTGAAACTTGGTCTGAACCCTCATCCAAGTGGGACACACATAATGGATGGGCTGGATTTGCAAACCACATCTCGGTGGGCCCAAAAAATGATTATGAATGTTTTAATGGTGCACAGCCCCTCTCCACTTCTGTATGTGGTGTGGCCCACACAAGTTATGGATTGACTTGATTTTTGAGACCTAGGCCCACGATGGAATGGTGCATCTGACTGATGGGGTAGATGTTTGAAACGCATCACGATGGGGCCCACACAGCTCGACCTCATGGGACGAACTCGTGAGGTCAAGCGCATAGTACCTTTTCCTCATGGGACGAACTCGTGAGGTCAACTCGACCTCACGGTGGGGCCCATATATATATAATTACAAAAAAAAATATGCAGCCGCATATGCGACTAACCCTAATCTTCCCCTAAACCCTAATCATAAGTTTTCTATTTTGAACCTTTAGCCCCAAATTGTGTTTAAACTTGAAACTAACAATCCAGTTTAGCGTTGGGACTATCCTTTGCTAGAACGGGATTCCCATGTCTCGTAGGGGCCATTCTTTCATAACTTTATATTCATTATGCATGATGGGATGACAAATTTGGTTAGAACCTAGCTAGTTAAACTCGAATTCTCTAGTTTGTAGTTGGATACATATTTCTTTCATACTTGATTTAACTGTATTAATCTGGAAATTGATCCCATTCATCACTTTGGCTTAGACAACCCTCATCCTACATCACAAAAGATAATGCCGAGGGCTATCTTCAAGGATCCTCAAGTACATAGCTTGAGATACGTGACTTTTGCAGGTAATATGAATTCCAATGAAGGTGGTAACAACGATGGAACAGAGCAAAGTAGATGAACCGATAGATGACACACCATGCGAAGCTAGAACATCATTACAGCTAGCACCACCCGAAAGGACAAACTTTTTAGGGAACCAACCAGCGTGCACCATGTGATGAGTTCCTGAGCATTAAGCCTACTCATATTAAAGGCACCGACTCAAGTGAAATCTATAAAATGGGTGGAGTCCTTACTCATTTCCTTGATCTCCATCTTAAATTGCAAATACAAGAGCTCCCTATCGATGGCAATCTTTCCAGCGAACCTTCTCTGCTTCTAAGTAGTTTTCCAGGGTCCAACTTAAAACCTCATTAATTAATTACGCTCAACCTTGGAGCGTGGAGCAACCAGACCAAGATCATCCGCTAATGGCCAAAATAAGTATAGCATAAGTACCGGATGGGGAAGCAATGCGGGGGCATTTTTAATGCGGACATCAGTGGTGCACCCTTTAGAGTATACCGGAGGAGGAGGCGTCGCCAACAGAGTATTGGAGCGGAAGAGTTGATGGGGATGTACGTCGGGTCCATCGGACCCATTTTATGACGCACTATGAGTGCAAGAGCAGCATGACCACACCCTGACCGCAGGCCCAAAGGGCAGATTTCACACCCTGTCACACGGGTGTCTTATTTTTAAGCATATTTTTGTTCTTTGCCTTGTTTTCAGGGGCTTTAGCGCACTTTTTATTTATTTTTTACATGGCTTATATATACACTGTGAGAAACCCTATTTTTATGACGGAATGAATGAGAATTCGTATGCTTCCTTTCTCTTTTACCAAAGAGATTAGGGTTTCAGGATTGGCCCTTGGGTGTTGAGGATTTCACCCCGGTTTCATATTTTCCTTCTTTTTAAATCTTTGAGGTGCAGGAAAAAGTAAGAATCAGTTGTCTTCTTTTCTTTGATGTCATAGAATCCGTACTCTCTTTAATCCCGAACCTATCTCATCTTCATCTCTTTAGTTCCTCTCTAGATATTCTCTTTTGGTTTGAACGGAAAAGAGGGAGGCTAGTCAGGAGAATCGGATCTGACTGTAGACTTATGCTAGATCTGGAATATTCTCATATCCCTAGGTCTTCCTCTCTTTTTTTAACTGTTTATGTGATTTTATGCCAAGGGGCATGATCCTGACGGAATGATTTCATCTCTGTGTTGAGATTTGCTTAATCCCTTTGATGGAAAACAGTTAGTTGATTAATTTTATTATTTGAATCTCTTCAACCTGATTATACATGCATCTACGGTTAGGCCATCACATGTCCTTGAATCAATTTTCACATTGGGCTCAAGTGGGGTAGCCTGTGAGATGCAGGGGCATACTGGTGTGGGCAGTCCGTGTGAAGTGGGTGGCTCATGTGAGACAGAACCCATGTGATGTGGGGATCACGAAGGGGGTTCGACCAAGGACCTAACTCATGGGATGTGGGGTCTGGGCTATGAGATAAAGGGATTGATTTGCCACACTCTATTAGTTCAAGCTCTTAGAGCAAGTGGTTAGTTGTCCTGCATCAAGAAAGAGTGTCCTAGAACCATCAGGAAGTGATACGAAACCAACCAAGCTGCAACCTGACCCCCTGCTTAGAAACCAATAACCAGGTCTTCGGGATAGTGTAGCTATTGGGGGAGAGGTGGAGTTAGCTCAAACCATGATGGCAGTGTTATTAGGAATCGAATATTTTCAACGCCTTTGTAGAGCACAAGGACCGGTTCTATAAGCTCCAGTGTCTATAATGATGTCGTAAGTGTGACTTTGGGATAGATACAATGGCTTGCCTCCTTAGGTAACTGTTAAAGCTTGATTGTCTGCATTGTGGCACATCCACTGTGAGAGAACATACCCGAAAAACTCCTTCCTAGTGTTTGTAGTATCAATACTATCAACTGATAATATTGATATTGCACTCCAACAATACGAAAAACCCCTAGAATGTAACTTGAAAACACATATTCATGTGTATCAAGCGATATATCACAATTTGTCGCAAATCATCAGAGTGTATCAGCAATATTTTGCCAATATTAATGCCTCACGTGTTTTTCCTTTTAGTATTTTACTGGGTATCATCGATGTTTGTCGATATCAACAACAACAAGCAGGAAACCTCGTTTGCTTAAAAAAACCTCCCTTAAACCCATTTTCCCCCTTTTTCCCTCAAATTTCTTCCAAGCACCTTATGGGTTCTTGTGCAAGGATATGGGAGAAAAACCAACATCTCAAATTAGATTCATCATTTTCTCATATTTGGGGCCGTTTCTCAATCGATGAGGTATTTCACATTTCAAGCCATTTCTTTTTGTTTAAATCATATAAAATGAGTACGAAATCATAATAAAACCTTGATTTTTCATGTTTTGCATAGAAAATCAAGGATTTCAACCTTCAATTTTGAGATTTGAGTGTAGATGGCCAAATTTGGGAGAAATTGGGGAAATTTCTAAATTTCCCCCATTGTTTGCAATGTTGCACCCCAAACATGAAATCAAGCATGTATGAGGCCTGATCTACTGATTTGTTAACTCCTTGTCAAATTTCAAAAAATATTTTTTTTTTAATTAAAATATTAAAATATTAAATTTTTTTTTCAAAATTCCCCTTTAACCAGCTATCAATTGAGACTAATTTCAAAGTATTCATGATTGTTTGATGAAACAATCATCACATATACACTAGTTTTGAAATTCAAGTGTAGGTGACCCGATTTGGGGAAATTAAAATTTTCCCCTATTTCTTCCAAATTACTTGTAATGTTGCACTCCAAACATGTATGAGGTTGATCTACCGATTTAATGTGTTTTTGTCAATTTTCGGAATTTAAAAATATATATATAATAAAATAATAAATAATTCTTAAAATATATATGTTTTTCAAAATTTATTTTGAATGTGGTAGCTTCCCTTTGTTAACAAAATTTTCTTTTGCAGGTAAAACATGTCAAGAGGAAGAGGGAGAACCTGATATAGTATAGAAATACGGCTAGCCCATTCCCAATAATTGATTGGGGAGTCTATGTAATACATGTGGTCGTGTGTTGAAGAGTGGGAGGGTAACCCACTTGAAGGAGCATCTAGCGGGAGCGTATCGCAATGTTGTGGACTGCCCTAAGTGCCCACAAGACGTGATAGCAGAAATGAGGGTTGTGTTTAAAAAAAAAATGTAAAGATAAAGAGATGACCAAGCTGAGAAGAAGATTAGGGAGGAGTTGGGGTAGCCACCATATGTAGGTGATGAAGATATAGTGGATCTCAGTAACGAGGATGGTCCTACATACAGACGCGCAATTCAGGAGTCCTTGCGGGATCAATGGAAAAGAGATCAAGAGAGGCGGTGGGAAGCAAGTACGCCTACATTTGAGAGGCCTACCCATAAGCATGATGGAAGGAGTAGAGCAAGGGGAAGTGGGGAGTAGGGTGTACAAACGCTGACGCCTCGTGAGATCACGAGGTAGTATTTGGATGATGAGTACGCAGAGAAAAAGACTTACATGGATTCATATAGACAGTCATGGGAGATGTATGGTTGCATTGTATGTGTGACAGTTGGACTGGACTGACGAGGGTGTCAGTTATAAATTTTATAGTCTATTGCAAGGGACAGACGGTGTTCCTAAAGTACGTGAATGTCATAATAAAATTAAAAACACAAACTATATTTACAAACTAATGCACAATGTCATAGAAGATATTGGAAGGAAGAACATTGCGGAGTTTATTACAGACACTAGGAGTGCATTTGACAAGGTGGGGAATGATATAATGGACAAGAATAATATGTACTAGACACCCTATGTAGCCCATCGCATTGACCTAATACTAGAAGCGATCAAGGATAGGTCGTCAGTGAAGGCCGTTATTACTGACGCACAGCTCATTACAACTTTCATATACAACCACACATGGTTATTATCCGCGATGCGTAAGATGTGTGGTGGGGATATAGAGCGCCCCAGGGTAACACAGTTCGTCACAAATTATATCGCCTTAAATAGCCTCCTCAAACGCAAGCAGGGGCTAGAAGAGCTTTTCAGCTCTCAGGAATACGCGGATTGGAATAATAGTAAAAAAGAGTCGCCTGGAGAATTGAGAAGCTTGTGTTAAGCAAAGCGTTTCGAGAGCACGTGCGCAACGCAACAGCTATTCTGCAGCCCATTTATGTTGTGTTGAGGATAGTCAACAATGAGACAGATCCGTCGATGGGGGCGTTGTATGTGTTCATACAGCCGATGAAAAATGTTATCAAGGCTAAAACCCCTAAGGCATATAAGTAGATGCATGCAATAATCAATGACCGCTGGGAAATGACACTTTCTTACTCACTTCATCAGGCTGGTAAGTAGTTATAATGATTTTTTTTTTTGTCTATATGCTTTAGTACTTTGCTAGTTCTTCACATATCATGTATCCCTTATATTTATTGTACTGATGTGTAAATATTTGAACCATATTGTATTTCAACATATTTCCTTAATCCCAAATACCGCTATAGCCAAAGACTGAAAATAATTCATTGAAGATGGTTGTACATGAGGTGTACAATCACTTATTCCCCCACTGCCCTGGAAAAGGCGCATTCAGTAATGAAGTAAATATGTTCTGCACTTACATTCTCCCTATCATCATCTTAACCATTCCATACTTGGTGTTATATGCCATCAATAGATTGTATGATTCTGTGATGCGATTGAAATGTAAGTGTCAAGCTGCGGTGAGGCCAATGAGCACCATGATGGCATGTGAGTTGTCGCAGCAAACTTAGTTTTCATATTATATTAACAAATTTAAAACTACTGAAAAAATTTATAATTTGCAGGTGAATGGCGATCTGGATTGAAGTATATTATGTGTAAGTTGGACATAGAAAAGGCGTACGATCATGTCGATTGGGACTTCCTTCAGTATATGCTAAGGAGGATGAGCTTCGGTATCAAGTGGAGACAATGGATTGGAGAGTGTATCAAGTCAGCCCACTCATCGGTTCTTATAAATGGATCCCCAAAAGGTTTTTTCAAAAATTCTAGAGGCCTGCGCCAAGGCAATCCTTTGTCCCCATTCCTGTTTCTAACAGTAGGGGAGGCTTTATCCAGAATGTTGCAAAAAGGGTAAGAAGAAGGCATTTCAAGTGGCATAAGAGTTAGAGGAATGGACTCCAAAATTTCCCATATTCGGTACGCGGATGACACCTTAATTTTCAGCGAGGCATGTCAAGATAAGGTGGATAACTTACACATCTCCATCCATTGTTTCGAAGTAGTTTCAGGTTTGAAAGTTAATTTGGTGAAATCAAAGATGTTTGGCATCAATATGGAGGAAGAGGAGACTTCGGAATACGCTAATCAATTTGGTTGCTCGGCGGCTACTCTCCCAACTTCATTTGTTGGCCTTCCATTATGTATCGGGAAGCCTCCTAAAGCTGCGTGGGACAAGGTGATTAATAGGTTCGAGAATTATCTATCAAAGTGGAAATGCCGATATCTCTCGAGAGGAGGTCGCTTAACCCTCATCAACAATCCTTTCGAATATGCCCGTTCACCTCATGTCCCTTTATAGATGTCCGGGTCATGTCCTAAATGTGTCAGATAAGTTGAGACGGGAGTTCTTTTGGAACGGTAAGACAGATAAGAAAAAATTCCATCTCGTCCATTGGCAGCAGGTGTGCAAAAGCTTCCAAGAAGGTGGCGCAGGTATAAAAAACCTCAAGCACATGAACTCTGCTCTCCTCGGGAAGTGGATTTGGAGATTAGGGACAAAAGACAACAATTTTTGGAACAAGCCAATCAAGAGTAAATACGGCACTGCGGAGGGCGGTTGGTGGTCTATGACTTCCTCTGCCTATAGGGCATCAGCCCTTTGGAAGGGTATTTTACAGATGAAGAATCAAGTCCTAAGGGAGTTAGTTTCATTCCAGGTGGGGGTGATAGAATCCGGTTTTGGGAAGAGAATTGGTTGGGAGACTCTCCTCTCAAAGATGTCTTTCCTAACATTTTTTAACTAGCCCCTACCAAAGATATTGTGATAGACAGATGCTTTTCCCCATCAAGTGAAGATATTGTTGTCTAGAATGTTCAATGCAGAAGATTCCTTCAAGACTGGGAGGTGTCGGAGTTTGCTGATATGCTCTACAGACTTCACCACTTCAAAATTGATCACCGGGCAGCTAATAGGCTTTCATGGAGATCGGACAAAATTCTCTTTATCAGACGCTGGCTTCAACTTCGGCTTTTGAGATTCACCCATTGTCCCTCATATGGAAATACAAGGCTCCTTCTAAAGTAGTGGTGTTTGGTTAGCTGGTGGGACAGAAAAAGATCCTCACGTTAGACAATTTGAAGAAAAGAGGGATGCCTATAGTCAAGGTCTGTTTATGCTGTATGAAAGACGAAGAATCGATCGATCACCTTCTCGTTCATTGCCCATTCATTTCTAAAATTTGGTCGGAGTTTCTTCGGTGTTTTGGAATAAGTTGGTGCAGCCCGGCCTCGGCAGATTCTCTCCTCTTTGCTTAGCACGGTGTCAGGATAGGCAAGCTCAAGAATCGGCTTTGGAGATTGTCAATTCTAGTAGTTTGGTGGGCTGTATGGAAAGAGAGAAACTACAGATGTTTTGAAAACACATCAAACCCAGTAGAGGCAACCATTTCTCAGGCTAAACGTATGCTGCTGGAATGGGCGGTCAACAAGGCCCGGGTGAAGGAGTCCGATTTTCTTTTTTAAGGAGCGTTGTAACGTCTGTTACCTCAACGGACTGTTTAGTTTGTTTTTTCCTTGTTTTTGTTTCTATTTTTTCCCTCTTCTTTAATGAATCAAGCGATCTTTCAAAAAATGGCAGGCCATGTATGGGAGTGGCTGCAAGTTTTTACGGCGGTTAGCTAGTTGTGTGCTCACACAGACGATGTCCTCGTCGCATTGTGAAAGGAATTGAAGCACATTCTCCCTCGTCCACACAAATAAGCGCAACAGATTGAGGCACAAAAGGGACTTCGAAAGCTAGTGTATTGCCACTACAACATGAAGCTACGAGTAAGGCCGCTCTACTCCGAAGGAATAAGAAAAGCATAGAACCCAATGAACCTGATAACAATCAAACAGCATGCATACGTTAAGGACAATAAGCATGACCCACTTTACTAGTGGGTTAGGTCAAATGAGTTGGATACTTCGGATGGGCGATTAGAGCTGCATGTGGCTGCGGAGGTAGTGGAACAACGTGTTGAAGTTCACGCTCACGTGAAATCATATTGATGTCCTAATGTAGCTTTCGACCCATTGACAAGGAGTGCGGGGGCGACCCATGGCAGTTACTTTCATTCGAGACACGTGGCGAGGAGACATTATCTGACGTCCAGACTGAGACAGAGTAATGCGGGGGGTGGGTCCAATGATGATGATGACAGCGATGGTGGTGAAGGTGATGGTAACTGACAGTAGCAATGATGATGATGGCGGCGACAGGGATGTTGACGGTGGCGACGATAATACGGCACAGAATGGGAGTCAGTCTCAGAGGCCTCTTAATCCTTTCACTAGGGAGGGAGATTTCGATCACACCACACAGGATCATGAGCATGATCCTCCATCTCGATGGGGTTTTATGGGTTATGCCAAGTTCTATAGATGACCTGCTTTATGCCCAGCATGCGGATCTTGGAGGAGCTCTGGGCAAAAGAAAATGGAGGATTATTCTCCTTTCTGTGTTCTGGACTATCTGGGTTGAGCATAACAATTGTTGCTTTAGGAATTTTTCAACCTCAGTCATGGGAATGTTCTTTAGGGTTTTACTTCTCTAGGAATTTTTCTTGTTGAAATTATGATAAATCAATGTCAAATGGTTATAAATCCATTAGTTCTTCATGTTTTGCGTGAAAAAATTATGGAGTTCGAGCTTTGATTTTGATATCCATTGGTTCTTCCTTTCTCCATGTTTTTTTTTTAATTATTTTGAAATTTTCCTTCAACTAGATATCAATTGAGACTAATTTCGAAGTATTTAAGAGTATTTGATGAAATGATCATCACATATACTCCAAACATGAAATAAAGCATGTATGAGGGCTGATCTACCATAATTTCCTACCTAAAAATTATTTTTATTTTTTTTTTTTTGAATTTTTCCTTCAACCAGCTGTCAATTGAGTTTAATTTCTAAGTATTTAGGAGTGTTTGATGAAATGATTATCACATACACTCTAAATGTTATGCATTTAATTTGAATATAGTTACATTAGTTCAATTAGAAAGTGCATAGCTTAGGACCCTATACAAAGGAAACCTTTTATGTGCACTTCTTTTTTGAGATTTTATGATTTAAATGTGTGTATTAAGGTCTTTTTTAACAATCTCTAAAGTTTCATTGAAAAATTCAATCATTTTCCCAATGTTTCCCAAAAAGTGATAAATTACCCGATACAAATGATATATCCCGTACAATGACCGATACGTATCTGTATACCAAGGATGCGATACATAACACGATACTGATATTTCGAACACTGGTCATAACCATGAAAAATAAGAACATCGCTCATACACTCTTAATTAGGTTTCGGGGGGGGGATCAATACCAGAAAGGGAGAGAAGGAATGACACTTACTTTTCTTTTACTGGCTGGATGAAGTATATAGCATCCATCAAGGGAAGTGGTTGTCTCCGCTTGTATAGGTCTTCCACCACTGCCATGAAAATTAGTAGCTCAATGAGTTCTATGCAAAGAAACCAACAATGAAGACTCAATTATAAACTTATTTCAATAGAATATCTATCTTTGATAAACCAAATTTAAAAAATTGACCAATTTTATATATCATTGGTAATATTCCAGAACTATGAACTCTGGATCTAAGAGCAATGTCAATAACACTCATCGCATGGCGACCTATTAAACTATTTGAGGAGAAATGACAGCATCTAAGAAATGAGAGAGAAATCTACAAAAACATGAAGAACAGAAAATCTGGACTATGTTAGCGAGTCGAATGCACAAGAAGATGTCGCCACTTAAATGGAATTTTGGCCATTTTGCTATGCCATCAATCAAAAGAGATGAGAATAAAGAGAGTTGTAAACTTATGCGAAAGGCAAAGATAATGAAGGTTTCTATTAACAGTCAATTGAACATGAGGACAAATAAGCATGAGTTAAGTAGCATATCTACAGGACAAACACAAAGATCAAGTTCAAAGGAGAACATTTTTTTTCTTACATGAAACTCCTTCCTCCGTGATATCTGCCATCTTGCAAGCATAAGACATGACTTTGATGGTCACTTTGTCCATGATGAGTACCTGTTGGCAATCAGTCAAATTGTCCAAAGACTTGTGAGATATAATTCATGGTTTCATAGAAAAACAAGAATAAAGCAAATAACAGTG
Source organism: Magnolia kwangsiensis (assembly GCA_037074715.1). Taxonomy (NCBI): domain Eukaryota; kingdom Viridiplantae; phylum Streptophyta; class Magnoliopsida; order Magnoliales; family Magnoliaceae; genus Magnolia; species Magnolia kwangsiensis. The sequence continues at coordinate 21,639,899 of CM073576.1, forward strand.
CAATTTTTTTTCTAATTAGAATAATGTTTCAACCATGTAAAAGAGTTTGTGCAATAAGGTCAAAATATAAATAATGTACATAATAAACCTTAAAGCCCATAACGAGGACATAGAAGAAGGTTCATGAACCAGAGTAAGAAGGTAAGGATAGGATCAAATTGTCTATGTCCCATGCCCGAAGACCTTACTTCGGCTCTTAGAAGATAGGAGCCAGACCAAGAGTAGGAGTAGAGAGGAGTTCCAATAGCACTGGAGTTAGCATCTTCCCATTTCTTACTTGTACACATAGTGTGTGTGAATGAGATTCATATTGTTCATCAAGTGGTCCACGGCACATGTGGACAAGATTCATACTGTTCACTCAATGGTCCAACCAAATCAATGTTTTCAGTATTGACGATATCGGCCAATATATCCCACAATATATCTTGCATCCCACCGGTGTGAAATGAAAGACAAATAGTGTCAATATATCCCACCTGTTTAATCTGGTGAGCACTTTCGATTTTCAATCTTTTTTTCTTTTCTTTTTTTGTAAATTATTTTAAATCAATGCCAAGTGGTTACAAATCTACGATTCTTCATGTTTTGCATGAAAAATCATGGATTTGGAGCTTCAATTTCAAGATTTGGGGGAGATGAACTGAGTTGCAGAAAATTGGAAATTTTCAACATTTCTAATTTCTCGCAAATCAATTGCAATCTGTGTCCAAACACAAAATCAAATATTGATGCAATCTAATCTAGTGATTCATGGTAATTTGGGGATTTTTCATAAGAAGAAAAAAAAAATTATTGTTTCAATTAAAAATGTTAATTATTTTTTTTTGAAATTCCACTTCGATCAATGGTCGATTGGCCCCAATTTCAGAGTATTCAGGAGTGTTTGATGAAACCATCATTACATACCCTCTAATTTTGGAATTTGGGGGAAGATGGGCCAATTTGCTAAGAATTGGGGAAAATTCAAAATTTCCCCAAATTTCTCAAATCGGAGAGGATGAGTACTAGAGTAATGTGAGATAGTGTCTTTACCAGTATCATTCTACTATGACCTGGGCATAGTATTGTTGGTTTGTGAAGCAAAAATACTATGCCCAACCCTATCAAGATGGAGATGATATTGTTGAGCCACCGCACAGCTCCGTGGGTTTGAGCCATAGCCACAGGTATATTTCTAGTTTTCTACTTCTTTTCTTGCTTTTAAATGTATTGCTTGTGTTTCCATACATGTCTTCTTACATTTTTAAATTATATAAATAGACTTTGAATATAATTGAATCAGTTCAGCCAGACAATGCATGGACTAGGACCCCAAACAAAGAAAACCTATTATGTGCACCTTTTTTGTGATGTCTTGATTTATGTGTATTGATGTCTTTTTTAACAATCCCAGAAGTTTTATTGAAAAACTCGACCAATTTCCCCATGTTTCCCAACAACAGCAATACATTATAAGATACAACCGATATGTCGTATGCAGTAACCAATATGTATCCATATCCCAAGGGAGCAATACATTACGCAATAACAAAATGGAAAACATAGAACCAAATGAACTCTAGAAGATATTGCAATGTTTCACAGTTCATGGCCAAAAGTTCATTGATCTAATGGTTTGGATTATCCAGTCATGGCAATTTCGCTTAGTGGCCAACCCATAGTGGACCCCACAATGGAGTGATCAAACCATCATTCACATAAACCACATGTGCAGTAAAAAATATGGGTAATCGGTAACAATCCATGCTCCTAGGGGCATAGAAACATTCCCTTTATACATTCATGCTCGCAAATACGTACATTATCCAAGAATAGGTATGCATATAATAATGGTAAATTGCACTTTCCATTTGATCCACTGGAATAAATCAATGAGACAGAACAATCAGAAGATGCCGTTCAATGCATTGATCAGTACAGCAGTCTTTTATCAGTAAACAGAAAACAAAACATTGGCAAATCCAAGAATAGTTCTACATCCCTCGACCTGAGCAAGTTCCCCTTCCCTAGTGCAACTTCAACCCATCACTGTACCACACTACCAGCTGGAGATGGGCACGAACTCATGATTTCAAAAAGATTCGATTCATGGTCTTAAGGTTTGGGGTTCTTCCCAAATTTTAGGAACAGTAAACCTAATGGAATTCACTTGCAAACAGCAGAACCTGTTTAGGGTTAAATATTCCAGCATCCAAGATCAGGCTAGTATTGCGAGAGACTTAATTCTTCCAAATGAGCAATCAAGCAAGTAGAATCTCTCACTAAAGGAGCATTATGAGCTATATAGAGAAGGCTGCATGTCCAGTCATCTTCTATTGCAGTTGCATTTGCAACGAATTTTGTACCTTATCTGAAAGCTTTGCAATGTGTTAATTTATAGACACCACCCAACAGACGAGGTTAAGATTCCTTGGAAACAGTTATTCTCAATCAGCCACGCATTTAGACGGAAAAGAATAGCAGGACAATTAGTAACATCAATCAAGAAAACATCATGGAACATTTACATCATGCAATGGATCTTCTAATAATGTAGAGAGTAGAGAGTTTAATGGCCTCAATTTCCAGGTCATTTAAATCTAGATTTTGGCAGGAATAGAAGGGGGAGTCAGGGCCAGCTGGTCGTTTATGTTTCCACCTATGATACTTAGATCCTCCCAAAAACTAGCGTACCCAATAGTTTGTGCTTAATTAACATTTCCTTTTTCTTTATTGGGTAATCTCTCTCATGATTGAATAACAGTTTCTTTTTCCTTTTCTATTTTTTGGGGAAAGTTGAGAACAAAGCAGTAACTCAGGATCTAAGGCTATCAGTGGGTGCACGGACCTGTGGGTACCCAATGGACCAAAGCTGATTTTAACGAGTTTGTGTCCCATACTTTGAGCCTATGAAGAACTCGGGTCGGGTTTGGGTGATGCGGACACCAGGTCATTCAAAGTATATCAACGCAGGAGGCGTGCGTTACCCGTGTCAATGTGGTTAAATGACAGATACGGGTCAGGTCTCTAGAGGTTGAAGACCTTACACGTGTTCGTGACATGTAAGTTGCTTAGAGGAGACATTTGGACTGTTGGATCGCGAGGATGGTGTGATCGGACTGTTGGATCGTCACGGCCCATCTTCATTACACCACCTTCACAGTGCTATCATCGTGGCCCATCCAGCATTTTCAATTTGCATTTAGTTTATGAACATTTGACTTATTTAAGTTTTGAGACAGTTTGTGCACAATTTTGTGCGAATTTCTTTTTTAAAAAACTTTTTTTAGTGGGGATATTTTTGTAATTTCATGTAATTACGAATTTATAAGGGTTGCCCTAAACCCATAGCAAGTTATGTTATGTTTTATGAAAAATAAAAAGTGAGCTTTTTGCTTCTGACAATTTCGTCTTCGACTTCCAGTGATTGAAAGAGAGCGTGAGGCTTAGGTAAACGATTTATCATCCTCTACTTCTTTCTCCTTCTATCTTTTCTCAAGGTACTCTTTTCTTTAACCTCATTCTCTTCCTTTTCTTCTAGAATCTTTAGATCTATAAGTCAAATCTTGCTTCTTTTTATCTAACACATTAGATCTCAAAAGATTTTCATCCCCACATAAAACCCATCACCCAAATCTAAATTTGAAGAACCACCAATTCTTTTCTGAATTTTCTAGATTTTCCAATCCAGGAAATTCCATTTTTTTCCTACATCAATTTTTGGTAACAAAGCTTACGTTCTTGCATTAGGTCGTCTTAAATCAAGTTATCAAGAGTCTCGATTTTTATTTTTTCTAGGGTTTCATGCATCGCATATAGAGTCTAGATCTGAAATTTTCAGATTTGCAAAAAAAAAAAAAAGAAAAAAAAAAAGAGTCTGCATCTGAATTTTTTCACATTTGCATCATTCTAAAGGTTAGGATCATCGGTGTCCATAGTCTCGTGTCAAAACAATCTCTTAGAGTCGTGTTTTAGGAAACCTAAGTTAAGTCTTATTAGGTATGCTCACTCGGACTAGTAGAGGATTTGGTCAACACCCGATTTTCAATATGGAATAGTTGACTGAGATGATGAACACAATCAACCAACGTTTGGCCGCCATTGAGGCGCAATCTAGGAACACAAATACCCGTATGGATCAGATAGAAGCGTCCCTAATAGAAATCTCCGACATTGGAGGAGATGAACAGTCTCACGTAGGGGAAGTAGTTGAGGAACGGGTATGAAATCGTGGTAGAGGTCGTGGAGCATATGGCCAAGGGGTAGGACGTGGAGGGGCACGAAATCCGCAGCCCGTCGTCGAGTATCAAGACCGTTATGATGTCGATGAGAGGGTCTTAAAGAGTGTTTAAGTAGATGCTCTTAGTTTTGATGGGCGTCTTGACCCAAAATCATTCTTTGATTGGTTAACGAACATGGACCATTATTTCAAATGGTATGAGATGTCTAAGAACCAACAGGTGCGGTTTGCGAAAATTAAACTTGTGGGTCAAGCTAAATTATTTTGGACAAATATGGAGCGTAGGATCGAGAGATCAGTAGGTGTCCCAGCCATGCATTGGGTAGAGATGGAGTTATTAAAGGAAAAAGATCTCCCTCTCTTACCGTCAAAAGCTCCAAGATTAATGGCAAGCATTATGCCAAGGATCTATGTCATTTGCAGATTACATCACAAAATTTGAGGAGCATATGATGTGGTGTGATATTTAGGAGGATCCCTTAGTGACGCTGGCGCGTTTCAAGGCAGGGTCTTCGCATGAATCTGCAGCGTGAGCTTATGACCCATGCAGTAAGTGACTTGGATTAGGCTTACCAAGTTGTACAGGAGTTAGAGCTTTACCTAAAGTCTCCTGTCACGAGGCGCTTTAGAGTCCCGAGACTCTATTGTTAGATCTGGTTTTCACGGAACCAAACCTAACATTGGAAGTCAGCCTAGGGCGCAGGCTAGTGCACCGCCTAAGCCTAAAGATGATAAGGGCAAAGGTGTCCTTGGTGCCAATCCTGGTAGTGGTAGTCACTTGAGATGTTAAGATTGCCGAGGTACAGGTCATTTCGCATACCAGTGCACGGCAAAGACTCGCGAGAAAGCCTTAGTCATACAAGAGTCAAATGAAAATGCGGATGACATGGGTGATTATGAAGTTGAGGAATATCACCTGGAGATAGCTGCTAGTGATTATGAAAAAGAAGAACCAGAGACTGCACCACTAGCTGTAGTTAGATGTGCTTTGACGCAAGCCAAGGAGAGTGATGATTGGCGGAGAAGCACAATTTTCTACACATTTATCAAGAGCGGTGACAAAAATTGCAAAGTCATTGTGGATAGTGGTAGTTGCACCAACATGGTCTCAGCTAGCACAATCACTCATTTGGGATTGAAGCCCATCCCTCACCCTCAACCCTACAAGGTTTATTGGGTTGACACGTCTTCTATGCCTGTGTCCCAGCAGTGTTTAGTCCCCATCCAAATCGGTTCATATAAAGACAAGTTGTGGTGTGATGTTTTACCTAGGGATGTAGGTCACATCATTCTACGAAGGCCGTAGTTATACGATAGAGATGTCACGATTTTTGGTCGCTCGAACGTGTGTACATTCACGCATGAGGGCAAGAAAATCAAGATTAATCCATTGCCACCCAAGACCGACACGGACAAGGCTAATGATGTGAAAATGAGTGAGTCAGGGAAGGATGTGAGAAAATTTATTCCGAAGTCTCTACATATCATAAATGCAAAAAATTTTGAGAAAGAGACGGAGGATGATTCGACGGTGTCCTATTGGCTAGGGAAGTTACACCCGAGGTTCATGTAAAGTCAGTGTTCAAATTGTCGACGAAATGTCGATATTATCGCCGATAATATCAGTGTCGCTAGTCTAGCGATACCAAAACCCCAATTTTTCGTTTCTCCCTATTATCAACGAAAAATCGGAGATATTGTCGATAATTTTGGATTATCGCCGAGAATATCGACCGTAACCACCTACCACGTAGCCAACAACCTACTTTTTCAATAAATAGGTAAAATTAAGGAAAAAAATCAAAAAACCGCTTTGATTTCACTGTTTTTGTAAATACGTGAGAGTGATAGCGTACCTGGTTAATCGAAACTCACAGCTCGGAAGAATGCCTCCTGTCGATCTTCGAACATTGCAAAGAGGTAAGAAAAACCTCAAAATCCCCTTTCCCTTTTCCATTTGAAGCTTGAAATTTCGGCGAAAAATCAGCGATTTTGGGAATTTCCTTGCGATTTGGGAATGATATAGGGTTTCGAAACCCTCCCTCAAAAAACACCTTTCTTCAGCAAGAATCCCTCGCAAACGACATTTCAGGGTTTTCTTCCTCTTTTTTTTTTTTTTTTTTCTATATTTCGAGCTCGATATAAGGACACGGATTGGCTGGTGTACCTTACACCAGCTGTATACCTGCTATATTGACGTCAGCAAGTTAAGTGGGTCTGATCATGAGGTATGTGTTATATCCAGACTGTTAATCCATTTGGGGAGCTCGTCTTACGGCTTTAGAAGAAAAATAAGACAGATCTAACTATCAAGTGGACCACACTGAAAAAAGCAATGGGAAATTGAACGTCTACCATTGAAACACGTTTTTGGGTCATACAAGTTTTGGATCAATATAAAATTTATTTTTCCTCTTCATTCAGGTCTTTGTGACATTATGAACAGATTGGATGGAAAATAAACGTTACGGTGGTCCCTAGGAAGGTTTCAACGGTGTACATCAATCTTCCCATTGTTTTGTGTGGTGGGGTCCACTAAAGCTTTGGATCCGCCTCGTTCTCTGGGTAATGCCTTAAAATAATTTCTCCAAATGAATGGACGTTGTGGATACAATACGTACATCCTAGTAGGGTCCACAGAACTTGGTGATGTGTAGCGAGTCTCGCTACTCAACCTGTCAGTATCTAATCCTCGTCGGTTTTTACGCGGAAAGCAGATTGTGTACTGAGTTATATGCTCTTATCGTATTGAATAAACTCTATTAGGCCCACCGTGAATGTATCTTGTCCATCCACGCCATCCATCCATTTTTTCATATTATTTTAGGGGTTGATGCCAAAATTTAGGCATACCCAAAGATCAAGTGGACCATATCATTGGAAACAGTTGGAATAATAACTTCCACAATTGAAACATTTCTTAGGCACACAGTGATGTTTATTTGTCATCCAACCTGTTCATAAGATCACACAGACATGGATGAAGGGAAAACACAAATACAAGCTTGATCCAAAACTTCTGTGGCCCCCAAGAAATTTTCAACAGTAGATGTTCAATTCACACCGTTTCCCATTATGTGTTCCACTTAAGGTTTGGATATAGTTCATTTCTAGGCTCAAGCCCAAAATTTATCTATTAAAATGGTTGGACGGAGTGGATAAAATACATAAATCACAGTCGACCCCACAGAGTTTACTCAGTACGCTTAACCTATTGAGTTACTCGATACGCAATCCGCTTCCTTTTAGCGTGCCGTGCGGGGCGAACACAAGTGGTTGTGGACGTCACCAAGTTCTGTGGACCCCACCATGATGTATGTGTTATATCCACATGGTCCATCCAATTAGCAAGATCATTTTAGGCAGTGAACCCAAAAATGAGGCAGATCCAAAGCTAGGGTGGACCACACCGCCAAGGCAATGGGGACAATGATTCCCACTGTTGAAACCTTCCTAGGCGCCATGGCCCACAGTGGTGTTTATTCGTCATCCAAGTTGTTCATAAGATCACATGGGGATGGATGAAGGTAAGATACAAAAATGACATGGATCCAAAACTTTTGTGGCCCCTAATGATTTTTCAATGGTAGGCATGTTCAATTCACATTGTTTCCTGTGGTGTGGTCCATTTGAGCATTGGATATGCTTCATCTTTGGGATCAAGTTTTAAAATTATCTTGTAAAATGGATGGATGGGGTGGATAAAATACATAAATCACAATGAGCCCCATACAGTGATAAGCGTACCGATTAATAGGGTGCGCACGTGTCACTCGTTTGTATCCGTGGATTGATGGGTCGATGTTATGTGGGGCCATCATAATGATAAATATTTTATCAATGTTGTCCATTTATTTTGATAGATAATTTTAAGGCATGAGTCTAAAATGAGACAGATCTGCATGACTGTCTCTCAGGTGGACCATACTAAAGGAAACAGTGGCGATTAAATGCTCACCATTAAAAACTTCATAGGGCCATTGTAATGTTTTTTTTTTTTTTTTTGTCATCCAACCTCTTGATTAGGTTACACAGATCTTGATGAAGCGAAAACACGGTTTAGATTATGTTAAAATTTGCCACATGTACCATTTTCAAATGCTAGGTATCAAGTATCATACACAGCCAAAGTATCAAATACCACACTGATTGGATAATCTAATCCATCCTTGATTTGGCATCTTTGAATTCATTTACTTTTACATGTCTTAATTACCGTATGCCAACTGCATTTGTATTATATGAACTCATTTTTGTTACTATTTGAGTTATTTTTTACGACAACGCATGCTTTTTGGCCCCCATTAAATGGAAACTATTAATTTAATGCATTCTTTTTGTAATTTTTTCATTCTTGAATATGTAAATATGTGTATTTAGGCATGTCCTAAAGTTTTACTAAAAAATTCCACCATTTTCTCCATGTTTCTCCCTTTTTCCCTGCATTTCCGATTATCGGCGATAACGATATTATATCTTTATCTCCAGCCAGCGAAACTTGTAGCGATACCGACAACTCGAACACTGTGTAGAGTTACCCCCTGAGGTGACTTCGATTCTTGAGGAGTACAGTGATGTATTCCCCGAAGATTTACCGAATGAGCTTCCACCTATGCGGGACATTCAGCATGCCATTGATCTCGTCCCAGGGTCTTCTTTACTGAACCTTCCTCATTAGAGGATGAACCTTGCAGAGTTGCATAGACAAGTAAATGAGCTCCTGCAAAAAGGTTTCATCCGTGAGAGCATGAGTCCATGTGTCGTACCAGCGCAATTAACGCATAAGAAAGATGGTACGTGGTGGATGTGTGTGGATAGTAGGGCCATTAATAAGATCACGATCAAGTATCGGTTTCCAAAACCAAGGCTTGATGATACGTTAGACATGATGGCCAGATCCACAATTTTTTCCAGGATAGACCTCAAGAGCGAGTATCACCATATACGCATATGCCCAGGAGATGAGTAGAAGACGGCCTTCAAGACGAAAGATGGGTTGTACGAGTGGTTGGTCATGCCCTTTGGCTTGACTAATGCACCCAGTACTTTTATGCGTATAATGACCTAGGTTTTGAGACCCTTTTATGGGGAAGTTCTTAGTGGTTTATCTTGATAACATACTCGTATATAGTACCACTAAAGAGCTGCATCTCGACCACTTGAGGTAGGTCTGTAGTGTCCTGAGGGCGGAGAGGTTATGTGCGAACCTTAAGAAATGTTCGTTCCTATCTGACAGGGTTGTCTTCTTGGGGTTCATAGTGTCGTCTGTAGGGATGCGAGCAAATCCAGAAAAAGTCAAAGCCATAGTTGACTGGCCTGAACCGCGGAACATACATGAAGTGAGAAGCTTTCATGGCTTAGCTACATTTTATCGTCAGTTCATTCGAGGGTTTAGCACTATTATGGCTTTCATTACTAATTGCATTAAAAAAGGAAGAGTTCATATGGTCTAAGGCCGCAGCTAAGGCATTCACAGATATTAAGGGCAAGATGATAGAGGCTCCTGTCATATGTCTTCCAGATTTTTCTAAAGTCTTTGAAGTAGCATGTGATGCTTCAGACATAGGTATAGGAGTACTAAGTCAAGAGGATCATCCAATTGCCTATTTCAATGAGAAACTGAATGAGGCAAAACAAAAGTATTCCACCTATGACAAAGAATTTTATGCGGTTGTGCAGTCGCTACATCATTGGCATCATTATCTTTTACCGCACGAATGTCTTGTTTTCTGATCACGAGGCTTTGAGGTATTTGAATTTCCAAAAGAAGCTTAACCCAAGACATGCCAAGTGGGCAACGTTTCTTCAGAAATATTCATTTGTCCTAAAACATAAAGTCGGGATCAAGAACAAACCAGTCGATGCCCTTAGTAGGAGAGTGACATTGCTCAACTCCTTGAGTGTAAAAGTTGTTGGGTTTGAGCAATTGAAAGACGAGTATCCCATGTGTCCAGATTTTGGGGAAACATTACATACATGTCACTCTTAGGTGTCCAGTATAGTTCAGGTGAGTTCGTGCTGAAAGATGGTTTTCTTTTCAAAGGAGACCGACTTTGTATTCCCCGCACTTCCCTCCGGGATTTCCTTGTTTAGAAACTTCATGCTGGAGGTATTGTTGGCCATTTTTGTCGAGATAAGACTGTCGCCCTAGTAGAGGATCGCTTTTATTAGCCAACTCTCAAGCGAGACGTATCCAAAATTTTAGGGCAGTGTCGAACATGTCGACTGGCAAAACAAAAGAAGCAGAATACTGGATTGTACACGTCATTGCCAGTGCTACGCGCACCGTGGCAAGACATCAGTATGGATTTCGTGCTGCTTGAACTTCCCAAGAAAATTAAAAAGCACGATTCCATTTTTGTGGTCGTGGACTGTTTCTCAAGAATGGCCCACTTTCTCCCTTGTTCTAAAACCTCAGATGCGTCCAACATAGCTAAGATTTTCTTTGAGGGGATAGTTCGATTACATGGCTTGCCTAAGACCATAGTGTCTGACAGGGAAGTCCGGTTTACTAGTTATTTTTGGAAGACATTATAGCATATGATGGGTACGAGACTCCAGTTCTCGTCTGCCTGCCATCCTCAAACTAATGGCCAAACTGAAGTTATGAATCGAAATCCCGAAAATCTACTACGATGTTTGGTGAGTGAACACATTAAGACTTGGGACTTAGTCCTGCCAGTCACCGAGTTTGCATATAACAATTCAATTAATAGGTCTACAGGTATGAGTCCATTCAAGATTGTTAGTGGTTACAAACCTAGACTACCCGTAGATTTGTTACCTATGTCAGTCACCCAGAGGACCTCAGAGTCAACCGATGCATTTTCCCATCACATTCATGAGTTACATGCAGAGATTAGGAGGCGAATAAATGCTAGTAATGAACGATACAAAGTTTCAACTAACTTACATCGTAGAATTCAAGAATTAAATGAGGGTGATTATGTAATGGCTAAGATGAGGCCAGAACGGTTCCCACAAGGTACCGTTAAGAAGTTACAAGCACGCAGTGCTAGACCATTTAAGATTCTGAAGAAGATTGGGTCCAATGCATATGTGATAGACCTTCCACCTCGCATGGGGATTAGTTCCACATTCAATATGGAGGATCTAATGCCTTGTTCAAGCCATCCCATAGACCCTAATTTTGTTCCAAACCATTGGCCAATTTCTGAATTTTCTTCCCAACCTACACCACCTATGCCTACTATACTTGAGATAAGAGAAGAAATTGAAGGAATTGTGGATGAGCAAATTGTTTCCACTTGAGATGGTGGATTTCAGAGGTACTTAGTGAAGTGGAAGAACAGACCATTATCCGACTGTACATGGTTGACAAAAGCAGAATTGCAGTGACTAAATCCAGGTTTGTTAGAAAGCACAAGAGTTTTATCTCGCCGGAGACGAGATCTTCTCAGCCGAGGGGAGTTGATGCGGACACCAGCCCATTCAAAGTATATCAACGCAGGAGGCGTGCGTTACCCGTGTCAATGTGGTTAGATAACGGATACGGGTCGGGTCTCTAAAGGTTGAAGACCTTACACGTGTTCGTGACATGTGTAAATTACTTAGAGGAGACATTTGGACTATTTGATAGCGAGGATGGTGTGATCGGACCGTTGGATCGTCACAAACCACCTTCATGGCGCTATCATCGGGGCGCATCGGGCATTTTCAACTTGCATTTAGTTTATGAACATTTGACTTATTTAAGTTTTGAGACAGTTTATGCACAATTTTGTGCAAATTTCTTTTTTTTTTTAACTTTTTTTAGTAGGGGTACTTTGGTAATTTCATGTAATTACGAATTTATAAGGGTTGCCCTAAACCCATAGCATGTTATGTTTTATGAAAAAGAAAAAGTGAGCTTTTTGCTTCTGACAATTTCGTCTTCGACTTCCAGTGATTGAAAGAGAGCGTGAGGCCCAGGCAAACGATTTCTCATCCTCTACTTTTTTCTCCTTCTCTCTTTTCTCAAGGTACTCTTTTCTTTAACCTCATTCTCTTCCTTTTCTTCAAAAATCTTTAGATCTAGAAGCCAAATCTTGTTTCTTTTTATCTAAATCATTAGATCTCAAAAGATTTTTATCCCCACATAAAACTCATCACCCAAATCTAAATTTGAAGAACCACCAATTCTTTTCTGAATTTTTCAGATTTTTCAATCCAGGAAATTCCATTTTTTTCTGGATTAGAAAATCCAATTGGATAGTTAGACGGGCCTATTGCAAGACAAAAGTTCTATCTTTCGCAGGATCCAACTAAACTCAAATTTTAAGATTCAATACTTCATGTTTGTGATGGATGGCCATAATCAATACTATATTAACGTTATTTCTTTCTTGTTTTATGATGTATAAGGCTGATATTTTATTTGTTTTTTAAGATTGCATAAATCTGCCTCTTTCATACACCATGCTCATTTAAGGTTGGATTAGGTCGTCCTACATCATTGGGTCTCATCTTTTGCACCCGGTTTAAAATTGGGTCTAGTCAGGTCCAAGATTTCATGGACCCAGTTAAAGTAGGGTTAGATCAAATCTAGTTGGGTCTGGGTCAAGCCCAGTTAGTTTTAATATATATAATAAAATATATATATAACGACTATTCTAGCAAAAGAAATGGCGTTTTCAAAGCCACATACATGTAAGAGAGCCCATGCATGTGTCATAGTGACATGTGCATGCAATCTAATCCATCCATCAGGTGGGCCCAACTATGTAAATGCTCTTACTTATTTCAAACCCAACTCAAAACCTAGATTCAAAGGCTCAATGGGTTCCCGACAGGTACCCGAACTAGATTGATCCAGGTCCATATCTTCAACAACTAGACCAGGACCCTGCAAGACTGGACCAGGAAAGACCTGAACCCAGTTAGCTCGGTGCAGGTGCTAAAGGACCCGACCCAAACCCAACCCATTAATAGCCCTATCAGGATAACACCAAAAAAAAAAAAAAAGGTGCATAAGGGGCTGATAATGCGTAGATAACTTTTATAGCCCTTCTCTTTTCTTTTCTTTTTTTGAACAGCACTTTTTTAGGTAAGTTGGGAGCAAAGCAGCAACTCATGCTAGCAAAGTATAATGGAGAACTTGAGCTCATCTCTAACATACTTATCCTTATAAGACATACTAAAGACATATACCCTCCAAAATGTCCATATTTAGGATATGTACAACAAATGTCAATAAAAACACATCATAAAGATACAAACGAAAAGATGAAGAAAAGACAACAAAACAAAGAATAAGAAATCACAATACAGCAAAATACCTTATGAAGAAAAGATAACAAAACAAAGAATAAGAAATCACAATACAGCAAAATACCTTCCACGTTGTTTTAGAGTCCCCCACTTTAGTTGATCGAAGCATTTCATGCAACAACCCTAAACATGTCAACAAGAAAAAAAAAAAAAAAAAGGCTGAAATATGAATACTATTATGTCAGAAAGCAGCTTGGCAAGGCCTACCATTAAATGCTCACCGAATAATCCATGGGAATACCATATACACTTGATGCAAGTAGTAAAAAAAAACTAGAATTTCTGAAGGAAAATCACATTGCGTCTAAGAATATAACCATGGGAATACTATATATACATGATGCAAGTAGTAAAAAATACTAGAATTTCTCAATGAAAACCACATCACGTCTAAAAATATAACCATTAAATGCACACAAACACAGAGATAGACAGGGACAGACAGACAGAGAGATGTTGACAGGTAAGTCTGCGTGCTTGGGTAGTAAAACCATTTCTACCTTGAGTACCCTTACCAAAGAAACTCAGTTCCAGCCTGTGATACCTTCATACCCTCTCTTTTTTTCCTTTTTTTTGTTTTTTTCCTACTATTTCGTCTTCCTCTCTTTGTTTCTTTTTTTTCTTTTTCCTTTTTTTTCTCTTTTTGATAAAGAACCACTTAGAAACAAGAAGAAAATTATAAAATAAGAAGATATCCTGACACAGTGAAGGTCAATGAACAACTTCAACTACAGTCTCAACAATAGAATTAGCTTTCTCTAGACATGGGAAAATGAAAACGTTTGACATCAATGATGACTCTCTAATACCACCAAAGATGAAAATCAAGTATTCTCTGCTGTTCCAAGTGCAGTTTCTTGACCAAGCTGAAAATAAGTCCTCTTCAAATAGGAAAAGGAGAACGAGAAAGAAAAGATGTAAAGCCCTTCTCTAGGGTTCCAGATTCTGCTTCTATGAGTCAATAGTTTCTACTTCAGTAGAATCACCAGCACCCAGAGACACAAGAATTACATCAAGATCTCGCCCTTGTAATCCCTAAGCACACTGCACAGTGGAAACCCCTGGATTGCCAAGGGAAGAGCCATCCACATAAATTCGACTGTGGCTGGAGGGCATCTCAACATAGAAGTCTTTTTTTCCGCACAATATCATTTTCAATAGCAAAGCACCAATCATTGACAGATATAAATCCAATCAACCATGGAGCATTTTACAAACACCAGCCCAATTCAATAAAGATCCCCTCTATGTTTCCAAAAGCACTTTTCAAGGTTGTCATCCACATCTCCAAAGGGCCTATTATTTCCTCTCCTTCCTACAGATTATAGTGGAACGGAGAATATTTTTTTAAGACTTTTCCCTGACCCTTAAAGGGGCTTCTATTCTAGTTTCTGATGGAAGAACCTAACGGACCTCAAAAGTTTGGAGGAAGCATTCCATATAGCCTGGGCCTATTTGCAATGCATGAATGAATGATTAACCAATTTCCCCAATGATTTTGGGACGTGACGGAAATATTTTGGGAGCCAGTGTTGTCTGTGCCACTGCCATCCAACAAAGACTGAAATCTAGGCAGGACCACTGACCACTGTGCTTGCCACACACACACACAATGCGCAAAATGAGGAACATCGACCCAAATTAGAGTAGACCAAGAAGTATTTGGAAGATAAGGTCACAAGAGTAGACCATTTCTAAATCCTCCTAGCATCCAATCCTCTACCAAGATGCACTTCAAAGAAAACCATGGTCTTCAGAATCTCCTATCTCCAACTCATCGAATTCTAGCTTCAGCATTGTCATCTCACAGCTCGCTACCTTTCTATCGAATTCAGAATCTCCTATCTCCAGCTGCCTTAAATCCTTTCTGAAGATTGTGTTCCAAAAAAGGTGCTTAGGTTAAAAAGAATACACGTTGTACACCATTTCCATGGTATATCAGTGTATTGTAGGTCACAGCATCATATTTGACATGCACATTGTAGCCAAGGAATAAGAACAAAGTGATTCACACACCTGAAACATGCACCTTTCGGGATGGATCACAACATGAGACATTGGTCTCAGCCAAAGCTGAACAGGCAATAATGGTTCTTGCCCCTGGGCAAGTGTGGAATGTGATCATCTAATTGGCGAACCTAGGGAAGAATTGTTAGGTCACCAAGCCAGTAGATATAGCACATTGAAGGGATAAGGACCCACTACCCCCTCAAATAGAATATTAGGATCAACAGCCCCAGCGCATTAATTTCCTTCCCGTGCACCCCTCCTTTTGTAAAACCTTCCTTGAATGCCCCCTTACCATCAATAGAAGGCTCCCTCGTCATTAGTTTTAATTTTATTTGCATTCATGCCCCTTTACCACTGCATGAAAGAGGTTTGTTAATTCCACATGCATGTGGGAGTTGTGCACATCCATGGAGGGAGCACATGCAAATATGTGATGCATGTGTGAGATCTGAACTATCCATCAGATGAAATGCAATGTCCATGCCATATGGCATAAAAATCAGGCTATTTCATGACTTAGGCTTGCCACAGAATATCAAGAAAAATCAATGGCTATAAAAAGAAAAAAATAATAATAATAGTAACTGTGTGGCCCACCTCAAGACTGAAATCATCTGATTTTCTAGGCAAAAGATCTAATCATTATTTCCTACCTTATGAAAACCTCACATCTCATACACGCGTTTCATATTTGCACATTTCCTTGTGTGGATGTATATGGATCCACACTAGTGGTGAATCAGCAAATCTCTCTCTACGCATAATGGTGCCTAACAGCACGGACAAAAATCGTCAACAGAGTCTATTTTAGGCAGTGGGAAAACACCCAACTTCGTGGGGCCCACCACATTGTATGTGAAAAAACCACTCTGTTCATCATGTGCTAGCCTCGATGCTAGGCCTTGAAGCAAAATATCAACCAGATCCACAACTTAAGTGGGCCTCACCTATTGATACCGAGAAAATCACTATCTTGAGATGCATTGAAGAATGATGCTACAGAAAAAAGACTTTAGACCATATGCTGATAGACTAAATGGTCACCAAATAAAGTGATTTATAGCTCACTGGAAAGTTGGTCAAGTTACCTTTTCAACAAGCCAAAGATTACTCAAATATGAGGCGTAATGAGGGAGATCCGGTTAGTTTACTGAAGTTGTGCATAACAACTGACTTCGTGGGCAGCGCAGGTCACACAATTAGAGACTTTGGCCCCACTTTTTTATGGTCTTCAAATAAGGTCATTCTAGTCCTTGTCCAGGTTTTGCCCGCAATCTTCTCCAAGCTTGGTAAGGCTCTAGGTGTGGAAAGCAAAGATCCAAAATCTAGAGAATCTCTCTCTTGGTAGTTTGGTGGGCAGGGTGGGAAGAAAGAAATGGTAGATGCTTTAATGGAACCTCAACTTTGGTTGAGTGTATTGTGCAAAGGGTAATCTATTTCATAGCGGAATGGAGCTCTTCGTTGTAAAGCTCCAGAGTTGTAATTTGTCTTTTTTGGGCTTTAGTTGATCCGCTTTGTCGGCAGATTACCTTCCCCTTTTCTTTTCTATATCGTTTCTCCTTTTTCTAATAAAGTTATCGTTACCTCTCAAAACAAAAACAAAATTAATCAAAAAGGTTTTCTAGTACCATTGAAAAGCTTATCAAATTATATTTCCCCCAGCCGTCAATTTAAGCTTCTTACAAAACCAATTTTCATGCAAAAACACCTAGGTTTCATGCAATCCACCTAGCATTCTTTCATCATCCATCAAATGGGCCACACCAGCAGGCTCCAAGAGCTCATTCTCAAAAAATCCCAGAAGAGAGCGTGTCCTCCCTCATGCCTTCACTTTGTTCATGAAGAGCGCGCAGACAACCCATAGTTGTCCATCAGTGAGCTTCTCACAGAACTTGGTTTCATGTAAAACCACCATCTTGCCTTCATCTAAGCCATCTGACCTTCTTTCATAATCCATCAAATAGGCCACACCAATGACCAATCTTATTGTACCATCAGCAAGGGAGTGTGACCCACCTTGATCACCAATAAGAGAGCGGCGGCTGATCAAGATCATCATCAAGGCGGGTGCGGTCCAACCTACATCTGGGAAGGCGCAGTCCAACCTCCATCAAGAAGGGCACGGTCCAAAATCTCCATGTCCATCAAAAGAGAACAATTGATCTAAACTGCCCATCAAGAGGGCGCGGTTGATCACATCCATCCATCTACTATTTTTGTTCTTGTAAAATCACTCTCGTAAACCCACTCCTGTGGAACCATGTTCTCGAGCAAGATACTCTCTCTCCATGCAAGCCGCCATCTGACCTAGCACAAGGACCCTTGTCCATACAAATAATGCTTGCCTCCTTTGAAATAATTCTAGTTAATGTCAAGATGATATGTGCTACCATCAAAAGGGTAATGTCAAACATTCATCAGCTTGACCACCAATCATATGTTTTGTCATCAAGGGAGTAGTCCGTTTGAAGGGAGTGTGGCAAATGTCTCCTCAGATGGAGTACGGACAGCAGCCATCCATTTGAAGAGTGTGCGGACCGCAACTGTCCATTTGACGGATGCCTTCATCAAGGGTATAGGAGCCTTCATCAAATAGATAGGTGTCTTCATCAGGCCTGCTAATCAGCGCTGTCAGCGGTCCCTCATGCAATAGGCCATCAGTCAAAGTTTTGTTCAATCAAGTGGCCAAGTGTCAACCAATTGGCGCTCCCACCAGTTGTGTATTAACGAATCAACGCTCCCATTATACCACACCATCATTGGGCGCGCTCCTATTCTACCTTCATGGGCCACACTAGCATTTCTGTTCCGCACATTCTGCCACTATGCGATCCACACTCCATGCCCCATCACCAAGCAGCCAGTGCTCCCTCTATGACGCCCAGTGCTCTCTCTCAAGCTTGCAACACGTGCACTCTCTCATGCCTGCAGCCAGCGCTCTCTCTCACGCCTGCAGCCAGCACTCTCTCTCTCTCTCACAGTAGCAAGCCCAGATTTCTCCCTCACTTCAGGGGCCGCGTTCCTTCAAAGCCATTTTGTTCTGGTATGGCCCAGTTGAAATGGAGGGCAACGCTACCCCTTTTATAGATCCCACATCAGCGAGCAGTCATACCTTGATATGAGAACAAAAGTCATGCAAGTGTTTCGTTCTAGGGATGGGTATGATTGGAAAATAGATTTTAAACCTCACAGCAGAGCTTTTCTTTTAATGGCAGGGGTGTTTTAAACAGGTTTACCAAATGTGGGGCTAAGCAGAGTGAAAATGAAAGCACGGAGTGGTTGGTCTCGGGAGTTAACGATTGAGGGGCTTTGGTTGTTCTCCCTACGTTGAAATTCGAGATAATATGCGAGATGGCGGGACAGATGTAACAACATGATTGAAAGGATGAAAAGGCTTGAAAATACACAAATGGGTAATGAAGAAATTGACAGATGATTACAATTTGAGAGAAATTCACAGACGATCTCAAACGGAGAGAGTTTGACAGATGAGTTAAGCTTCTACAGACTCCAAAAGTAACTAAACTTGCCATAGTATCCCATCTTCTATTATTGTGTCTCTGGAGAGATACAGAACAAGCCAAATAAATTGTTTTTGCTTGATAGCAAGCCGAATGCCCATCACACCAAACCCAGTAAAACTGCCGGGTTGGAAATTCAAGCAAATTGTCAAGTGTCAAAAGATCGCTTGTTGAGTTTCTATCCAGATCGTCTAGAAACGGAGCAACCATGATTTTCACCAGATCACAGAATTTTTCTTTCTTCAACCATCCATCATTCCATCATAAATATCCAATTCAAGATATGCACTTGATACCATGCTCTGGGAAGACCTCGACACTGTATTTGGATGCAAAAGAGGATGAAATCGAAAATAATAATTATAAAAAATTTATAAAAAAAGAAAAAAAAAACTCAGTTTAGGCAAAGAGGAAATGATAAGCATCAATTGTTCTCCTTGCATTTGCAACTAGGAAGCAGCCCCGCCATTACGAATGCTAACGTAGGAAATTTCAGTTCCATTATTTATATTTTCTCAGCCTAATGATTGCAATTCCATTCAGCAGTGCATACAAGCAGATTTTGCATTCGGCTATATATATATATATATATATATATATATATATATATATATATATATATATATAAATACAAAGAAATGAGATGAGAATTCAGATCTTGAATCACCGATCCACGCATTTACCAAATGGACTGCGAAAAATCCATACATGCATCGATTTCAACCGAAGTAAAAAAGATTATCATGCGAATAACGGAAATCCAAATGATCGGGGGAACTTACGTTCGCGGCTGATCTGGCGGAAGGATTTTGTCTCGCCATAGGAAGAATCGGAATCAGACATGGTGCTCTGCCTGGAAGAACTCTCACTCTCGCTTTGCTGAAAGAGATCTAGGGTTTTTCTCTCAGCTTTGTGGGAAGAGATTGATGGAGGGAGAGGAGGATGGAGAGAGCTCTTCTTCGTGGAACGAATGCGAGAGAAGAAAGTCATCCAGGGGACGCGTTTTCCCCTTTCAGACACGAAAGTCTTCGCTTCTTCTCTCTGGAGAAAACGGAAGGATCGCCGGCTTCTCGAACTGACTCGGACTCTTCTGTGCCCAAAATTACTATAATGCCCTTTCTGTCAAACTGCCTTTTTTTGACGGGGAAAAGCTTTGACGCTCTGGCGGAGTGTGATGAATGATACACAGGCGTTTAGATGTTATTAAATATTGCAAACAATTATTTTAAAATAAACTTTAGAAATTATGGGCCTTGGTTTAGATGTACCATGACCTAAAATTAAGCTCATTTGATTATATGTTTATCAGGTTGGTGGACATTTATTGGACGGCTAACAATTAAAAGTATATGATTGTCCTGCTTCAAGAATCCAAAATGTGTGCACCAATCAGTGACTGTGACTTAGGGACTGTGGGTCCCCCAATCAGCCGGTTTAGTTTGAGTTATTGTATGCCACGTGTCCAGTATTGAGTTCATGCGTATCTAGCGTCTCCTGTGACAGAGTAGCGAAGGAGTCCTCATTGTTGACAATTCAAGAAGGCAGGGGGAGGGAGAAGACTCGTTCGTACTAAACAAGAAATGCGGCTTTTGAAAGTGGGCCCATCACCAAACGCCTCACGCGTGCTAGCGAATTGTGGGTGATGGATCTGGACCGTTGATATTGCCCGTTTTCAGTAGGGACATGTTGAAACCCGAGAAGAGGGGAAGCGGATTGGCTGGTGTACCTCACACCAGCTATATAGATGTTATATTGACGTCAGCAAGTTCGGTGGATTTGATCATGAGTTATGTGTTATATGTAAACCGTCCATCCATTTGGCAAGCTCGTCTTAAGGCTTGAGACGAAAAATAACATAGATCTAAATATCAAGTGGACCACACTACAAAAAGCAATGGGAGATTAAATGTGTACCATTGAAACCCTCTTTAGGATCACGAAATTTTTGGAACAATATAAAATTTGTTTTTCCTCTTCATTCAGGTCTCTGTGACCTTATGAACAGATTATATGAAAAATAAACGTTATGGTGGGCCTTATAAATTTTTTAACGGTGAAAATCATTATCTCCACTGCTATTTGTCGTGTAGTCCATTTGATCTTTGGATACAATTCATTTTTTGGATAATTCTCTAAAAATAGATGAACGGTGTAGATATAATAAATACATAACTGTGGGCCCATGTAACTTCGATCTCTTTTGAACAGTTCGTAGAACTCGAAGCTCGAGGATCGTCAGGGTTTGTATTCCTAGGACACGTACCTATTATCAAAAAAATGAATCATATCCACAGCCCAGATGGACTACACCACAATTAGCGGTGAAGATAATGATTTTCACGGTTGAAAAATTCGTAGGGCCCACCATAACTTTTTTTCCATTCAATCTTTTCATAAGGTCACAAAGACATAAAAAAAAAAGAAAAAATAAATTTCATAATAATCCAAAACTTCTGTGACCCAAAAAAGGATTTCAATGGTAGATATTCAATCCCCCATTACTTTTTTCAGTGGTCCACCTGATAGTTATATGTCTTATTTTTCATCTAAAGCCTCAAGACAAGCTCGCCAAATGAATGGACGGTTTGAATATAACACATACCTCATGATCAGACCCACAGAACTAGTGTGAGGTACATCGGCCAATCTGCTTCCGAGTGGATTAGGTGAGACCCCAGATCCATAGAGGTGGGCGGGACCCCTGACTGTGGGGCTCACAGTGATGTACGTGCCTTAAATTCAAACCGCCAAACCATTTTGAAAGCTCATTTTAAGGCATACTCCGAGAAATGAAGTCGACTAAAATCTTAGGTAGACCACGCTATAGGAAACAGTCGTGATTGAATCTCCGCCATAAAAAATTACATCGATTTTCAGCTGAATGTTTTATTTTCTATCCAACCTATTAATAAGGTCACAAACACCCAGACGAAGAGACCACACAAATATCATCTTGATCCAAATCTTTTGCAGCTCATAAGAAGTTTTAAAAAATCAATGACCACAGTTTCTTGTAATATGGCTCATTTGAGACCTGGAACTAGTTCAATTTTTTTTATCATGCCCTTAAATGAGTTTTTAATATGGATGAACAGTGTGGATGTAACCACATATATCATAGTGGGCCCCAAAGTCAGGGATCTCAACCACCTGGTGGATCAAGGTCTCACCAACTCCACCCACGGGAGAGGGGGAGGGTTATTAAATGCAAATGAGATAAGGTTAGAAGGATTAATAAAGAAAATGATTTAAATCCTAACACATATGATGGGAGGCAACCATTACATGTGTATAGATTTTCACTTCTTATTCAAATAAGACTTGGAAAAAAAAAAAAAAATCATCTTTACATGATTTGTATCCTCCCTTGAGAATTCTATGGTGCAAAAGAAATGATTCTCTTTTAATGTAACAAGGAACATGTTTGAATAAGGAAGAAAGTCATGGATTTCAAGCATATGTTGCCAGCCTTCTTGGGATACACTTACTAAGAAATGAACATAGCCATTACAATGAGTATATTGGAATTTTTACACGCTATCCAAATAATCATTACATAATAATTGAGTTTTCCAATTTCATTATGGGCATGTCTAGATTGAGGTTAGACCATAAAAATGGAAAATAATAGTAATAATAATAATCATTACCAAGTGATTATTTTTATGAGCTCAATTGAAACATGAATCTCATTTGCAATTGAAAATTTTATGTTCGCCAGGCAATGGACACCTAATTTCTTGTCATGGAAAATAGAATTATAGAAAATAGCAATAATTACTTTATGGAATCTCTCTGTTTTCTTTACCTTTAAAACATCCAAACTGTCGCATCAGTGAAATTTTCCGTCATTTTCTTTACATCAAAACACATTGGTTTTTGTAGAGCTTTGAGCAAGAAGCGCATTAGGTATGATAAAAGCACCCCGTGTAGAAATAACTTATGCAGAAGCTAGCTTTCTATATTAGTTTTGCATCATTGAAAACGATGGGGACTCAACCTCACATGAGCACGACCTGGCTGCGACTGTCGAACCAGCTACATGGGTGGTCCCCTGACCGTGGGGCACACCTCAATGTTTTTATTGCCTATTCATGACCGTCAGGCTCACCTCAATGTATTTATTGCATATCTGCTCCATCCCATCTATTTTTTCTAACTCATTTTATAGCATAAGCTCAAAAATGAAACAGATAAAAATCTCAAGTAAACACCACAGGAAATAGCAGGCATTGAATGGCCACCCATTAAAAAATCTCAATGTTAATAAGGTCATGCAGACCTGGATGAAGGAATAA
Source organism: Magnolia kwangsiensis (assembly GCA_037074715.1). NCBI lineage: Eukaryota > Viridiplantae > Streptophyta > Magnoliopsida > Magnoliales > Magnoliaceae > Magnolia > Magnolia kwangsiensis. Next base: position 21,663,220 of record CM073576.1, read on the forward strand.
AACAAATATCATATCGATCCAAAACTTTTGCTAGGCATTCACCACTCAACTTTTGATAGTCATTCACCACTCTTACCCGTGGTGTGGTCGTCCACTTGAGATTTTATTTCCTTTCTTTTTTGAGCTCATGACACAAAACAGATGGACAACATAGATACACAAGGCGTGCTAACGAATTGTGGATGATGGATCTGGACAGTTGAGAAGGCTACATCTTTTAAATGGTGCAGCACTAGCATTGGAACCTAACACAGTATCTGCGGCATCTGAAATAGCACATTACATGGTACGAGTGACACAAATGAACATCAGATGACCCTACCACACTATCCCTTTTAAATGAAAACCAGTTCATATGCCCACAAATAAAGAACTTGGACCCCATTCACATGTTTTCAGTCAGCACAAGTGGGGCCCATGCCCTCAATGGGCCCAAAATGGACACCCAAAAATTATCATAGAAAGGAAGATCCTCACCATTCGAGCCTCTTTTGAGCTGAATGCAGACCTCTTTTATTTTTCTTTTTTAGTATTTCTTAAACATCAATTCACCAGTCACAAATCCAAGGGTTAAGATTATCCCATTACGGAGATTTATGGGCAACATCTGGCTCACCCAACCATAGTCCCTGGTTGGATAAATTGAGGACATGAGAATACAACATCACATAGTATTGAAAATAGCCATACAGATAACCTTTTTTTAAAAAGATCTATACAGATATCCAACTACTGACTGCAACTGCAAAACTGCAAATACTGTCCAACCAAATCTACAGCAGAAATGCAATCCACATTATTGATATATACACCCTCATGCTAGCTTGCATGTCCAAATCCCACCCAAAATGCCGAAATAGACTGAACATTCCAGTATATGTTTTATCACCCTCGTGTAAGCGGACTAGATATTTTTTAAGACAATGCAAAAAGAAAAGGAAATGGATAGAGGACGACTTTTCCGACATAACCCAAAAGGCGAAATCACTGGGTATCTACCGTAGCACTGGATGCCTCCAACATCCCGTTGCGTATCTGATCACTGATGTCCCTCACGTGGCCCGGGCCGTGTGGTATGAACACGGTGGTGTTCTTTGACGAGTTCCCAAGGTCTTTGATAGTGTCGAAGTACTGGGTTACCATGATCAACTCCATCACTTCTTTTGCCGACGTGCCCTCCACCTTGTGGGAGAAGTTCAAGATGTTGTCCCTCAGTCCGTCTGTGATCGCCTGCCGCTGCCGTGCTACCCCAATACCAGCAAGGTACTTGGCCTCTGCCTCTGCTTCGGCCCTCTTCACCAGGAGCACCTTCTCTGATTCCCCTTTGTACACGCTTGCAAGCTGAAGCCTTTGGGCTGCAACACATAATAATGCCTACCTTGTTAGGAGAAGAGCGGAGAAAGTGGAAAAGAAACCAACAAATAACAATATTTCAGAAGAAATATATTATGCTGTGAAAGAAAGTCCGCCACATCAGCCCGTTTACCTTATTGGGATATTTTTTTCCCAGACCATATTCCACCAAAACACAAGCAAAACCGCTGGCATGGCTTCTAATGATTAGGGCTGTCGATGGGTACCTGGAACCACACGTACCAGATGGACCCGACCTGATTTTAATGGGTCTGGTTTCCATTTTCTGGACTCGGTTTAAAATCACATTGGGTCCATGTGATGGATCTGGTTAGAGTTTGGTCCTGTTGGACCCAGTCGGGTCCATTTAGTTTTAATAGTACAATTATGTATTTAATATATATATATATATATATATATATATATATATTGATGATTCTAGCAACAAAGTGAGCTTTCCTAAGCCACGTGCAGGAAAGAGCCAGTTTACACATCATGCATGTGTCAAAGTGCCACATGTGTGGGACCTAATCCATCCATTGGGTGGGCCCAACCGTACAAATGCTCTTATTTGTCCAAACTAAATTCAAAACCTAGATCCAACAACCAAATGGGTACCCGAACCTGATTGGGTCTGGGTCTACCGGTCTAGGTCTGCATCTGCATATTCAAGAACAAGACCTAGACCAAAAGGAATCCGACCTGGCAAGACCCTAACCCAGTTAGCCCAGGTACAGGTACTATAGGATCCAACCTGAATCCAATCCATTGACAGTGCTAGTAATGATGCTATCGGTGGCTTTTCCTCATTGTTGTATATTTTTACTTCCAAGGACAAAATGGGCCCTAAAGCATGCTTCAAATTTTAGAGAAAAATTTTCAATACAATGGCGGAGTGTGATGGATGATATGCAGTTACATTGAAATTACTAAGAAACTGCATATATATATATATATATATATATATATATATATATATATATATATATATATATATATATATATATATATATATATATATATATAAGTGATTCAAATTAAACCATCCAGATTATAGGACCCGGTTTTTATGTATCATGAACCAAAATTTAAGCTTTTATTATTGTATTGGGAGGACATGTAATTGCATGAACTGTGAAGCAAAGCGGCAAGACATCTGAGTGTGGAGCGGGGAAGTGTCCATTTCAAAATGGTTTTGAGTATAAATAGATAGGAAGTGAGAGTAGGAGTTTGAGTACAAAACGCGATTCAAAGTGGAAGCTGCACCTAGTTAGAAGGATTGTGCAACTAAGGGTGGACATTTATTGGACAGTTAAAAATGAAAACACATCCAATGGTCCAGTTTCGGCAAACAATTGTCTGCAAATAAGAGGATTACTCAACTATCTGATTTAGGACTGTGACAACTATCTGATTTAGGGCTGTGACTTGGGGACAGTGGCGTTCAACAATTTAGTCAGAATAATTTCACTCAATTGATGCCATGTGTTTTTTATGATTTCTGAGTGCCTGCATATCAAGTGTGATCCATGATATTCTTTCAGTTCTTTTTTTTTCCCTGAGGTATGTTATTGTTTTGGTCATACAGTGAGGGAAGGTAGACTTTAGATGGTCTGACCATGTGCAATGGAGACCAACAGCTGCACCAGTTAGGAGTGATTTGGTCCAAATTGAAGGCTTTAAAAGGGTACGGGAAAGGCCCAAAAGAATGTGGCTGGAGGTAGTATGGCCTGTGATATTGGAATGGCAGGGCAAGATTCATGTAGCTGACCCCAATTAACTGGGATAGGGCTTAGATGATGGTGGTGGTGGTGGTGGTGGTGGTGGTCGAAGTTTTCATTGTTCTAGCACTAGAACATTTTTCGCTATCTGGAGGTTTTGTGAAATATTCCTGCCATGGTCTTTGATGCATCAATGCCACACTTCACCATCGATGGATCCCAAATTATTCCAAAAGATGGCATATTGAATCACACCCATTTAAGGGATTTTCATAAAAGATATGAAAAATCCAACTGTCTAGATTTAAGAGTTGGGCCAAAACAATGGCACGTATTGCCCTGATTAAGCATCTAGACCAGATTACGGATCTCATAACGGATTTAAATCAATGGTTAATTGGACTCCAGGGTCCACAAGTCCATAAGATTCATTATTTATTTGTTATATTCTTTGGCTTGTAAACATGTTTCCCTTTGGATTAGTAGAATCTAAAAAGTAACCGTGGAAAAGAAAATGTTTTTTACATTTGTGATGTTTTCAGCTGATCAGGACAATATAAAGTAACTGGTGAAATCTTGTCTCATTTCCACAGTTTTCCCTTTCTTACCAAAAAAAAAGAAGAAGAAGAAGAAGAAGAAGCTTAATAATCCACATTCCCACACTTTCTTAGAGACGAATTTCACATTTTGACCACTGACCATTCCACATCTCTCTAGGACTACAAACTAAAAAACAACCTTTTTACAATTCTTTTCCAGAAAGTTCCTTATTCATGGTTTTTCTCAAATGGGACGTTTTCCTTTCCAAATCAACTTTTTGAATTCCACCAATCCAAACAGGCTTAATATTTTTAAAACTTATTTCATGAGCTACCTTTTAAGCATCAAAAGCCCATTGAGTTAGCTTTCAAACAAGTTGAATATTATGTAATTCTCATACTATTTAAATAAATTACCCTACTTACGGAAACATGTATGGAGAATCAGGGGTTTTTGTGGTCGTTTTTAGTGTTTTACTGAATTGATGATTAAGATTAGAAAATCGATAGCTAAGATTCTTTTTTTTTTGTTTGTTTGGAAAAGTTACAATTGTATTAAACAGAGAAAGATACAAAAAGAGGGGCTAGAAAGGCTGCCGAGGCGGCAACCAGAACTAGACACCTAGAAAGAGAAGGTCATAGCCCTTCAACACATGCGACTGGGCTGCCCATTCGACAAAGAGGCGCTTTGCCTTAGAGGCTACAACAGCGGAAAGAGAGGCAGTGTCCCGAAAGCATCTGCTATTCCTCTCTTACTAAACCGACCACCACACAGCGAGGACCACCATACGCCACAACCTAGATTTGAACTTGTCGAGCTGAACTCCATGCCAAGCCTCGAGAAGAAGGTCCGCCAAAACCAGGAAACACCAACTAATGTTGAAGCGGGAGTAGAAATCAGCCCAAATGGGATAGATGAAAGGGCAATGGATCAGGAGGTGATCTATAGATTCTTCATTCCTCATTCAACACAGGCAGATATTAGTCAGGATCATCCCTCTTTTCCTCAGGTTATCCACCGTCAGAATCTTCTTTTTTCCTACCAACCAACCAAAAACGCTAATCTTGGGGGGGACCGAGTACTTCCATATGTGGTTGACTTGCACAATGGAAGGCCTCTCGAGCTCCTTATAAAGAGATTTGACCGAGAACACATTAGATTTATCCATGCTCCACAGGAGAGTGTCTTCGGTTGAAGGAGTAGGCATTGCCCTATAAATACAGACAAGAAGGTCCACAAATTCCTGGGATTCCCAGTCTTGGAGATTTCGCTAACACTCCACGTGCCAAACGATTTGGCCGTTTGTGAGAGAGTAACAATCAACGACTAGGACTGCTTTGTTAGGGGCCAGAAGAAATATGTTCAGGAATTATTTTTTTTAGGGGGCGTCGTCCACCCATCTGTCTTCCCAGAACTATATTCTATCACCTTTAGCCAAAGTGTCCCGTATCGGTATCGGTTGGCATAACGGTGCCCTCCGAAACCGAAACGGATACGTGGGTGTAACAACAATACGGGAGCGTAACGGCCCATAACGGCGCTTTTTTTTTCTTTTTTTTTGCTAAAAAAATATGAAAAAATATAGATTAAATCCGGAATATTATAAGCATTCCAAATATGCATTCATTTATAAATTGAAACATGTTTATAGTGGTGTAACGGTCCACTCTTTGGTGAGAAGTTGTATCAGACTGTCTGATTAATTTTTGAACCAGGTAACCTGAATTTGACTACAAAATTCATATATTTAATTTTCTAAATATCTAATTTATATACTTAACAACTTTATATCATTTCTCCCAATAGTTCTTTAAAAAAATGAAATTAAATTCAAATAGATGGCGTTGCCAATTTGGGGCTGACTTGGAGGACCAATCTATGCTCCAAATCAGCCTCAAATTCATACAATTTATTGTCATTATCCTACTTATGAATTGGTGGACATTTATTGGATAGTGAATCATGAAAAAAATCAAAAGGCCCTATTTTAAAAAATAAAAGTCCACAAATTAACAATTAAAACTATTCAAACAATTTGATTTTGGCATTGTGAGTTAGCAATTGCAGTCCATAATTTAATTGCTAAATTTTAAGTTAATATATGTCTCGTGTACAATTTTTTAAGGCCCGAATTAGGCGGGACTCGGATTGTGAAGTGCAGCACACGTGTCAAAATTTTTTGGGCCCCACCCGTGATGAATGTGTTATATCCACACCATCCATCCATTTTGCCAAATAATTTTAGGGCATGAGCCCAAAAATGAGGCACATCCAAAGCTCAAGTGGACTGCACCATAAGAAACAATAATAATTATACGTTCACCATTAAAAATTTATTGGGGGCTACAAAAGTTTTAGATCAAGCTGACATGTGTGTTTTCCCTTCATCCACGTCAGTGTGACCCAATTAATAGGTTAGATTGAAAATAAACATTAAAGTGGACCTTAAGCAATTTTTAATGGTGAGCATTCTAAAACCACTGTTTCCTATGGTGTGGTCCACCTGAGATTTGGATATTACTAATTTTTTGGATCCTAACCTAAAATGATGTGGCAAAATGGATGGACGACATGGATACAATATATACATCATGGTGGGGCCCACTCAGGTCTGATCAGATTGGATGGAAAATAAATGTTATGGTGGGCCCTACGAATTTTTAACGGTGAAAATCATTATCTCCGCTGCTATTTTTGGTGTGTTCCAGATGATCTTTGGATATAATTCAATTTTTTGGTAGTGCTCTAAAATGATATCTGAAAATAGATGAACGGTGTAGATATAATAAATACATCACTGTGACCGTTCGTACAACTCGAAGCTCGAGGAGTGTCAACGCTCGTCTTAGCGTGACACGTACCTACAGCAGCTGGTGCGTGGTACACCTGCAAATTAAAAAAAAAAAAAAGGAGCGAGAGGGAAACCGAAAAGAAAAAAGAGGGAAAGAAGAGAAAAGAAAAAAGAGGGAGAGAGAGAGCGAGGAGAATAAGAAGAACAAGAAGGCTGCGGCTGAGAGAGAGAGAGAGAGAGAGGAGAAGAAGAACAAGAAGAAGGCTGTAGCCACAGCCGCAGCTACAACTACCTGAGAATAAGAAGAAAAGGAAGAAGAAGAAAAGAAAGAAAAAAGGTAAGGTTTTTTTTTTTTTAAAAGGCCCGTAATGGCCGTTACGGTCACAGAATTCTGTAACGGCCGTTTCGACCCCGTATCGCATAACGGTGTCAACCGTTACTGTTACACATTGGCCGATACGGCGGTATCGTAACAGATACGGGACACCTTGCCTTTACCTAGCTCGAATCTGATTCCTGCTAGAACCTTTTTCTTCATGGAGAGAATCCCTTTCCACAGGACCGAGGACCGATAACAAGAGGAATCTTTTGTCCACCAACCGCACCCCGATTTGCCATATTTGCACTTAATAACCGAATTCCAAATGCTCCTGTCATCTGCCCCTAATCTCCAAATCCATTTCCCTAGCAAGGTCTGGTTCATGAGCTTCAAATTTTTTACCCTCGCTCCACCATGGTGGAGCTGATTGCAGACAGTCTTCCAATCAATGAGATGGAATTTGTTTCTCTCCGAGTTCCCATGCCAAAGGAAATCCCGTCTCAGCTTATCAATGGAGTTGATGACTGAGATGGGGCAGCGATAGATGGACATGAAGAATAAGGGGAGATTGGAAAGGGAAGCCTTGATCAAGGTAAGGCGGCCACCCAGAGAGAGGAACCGGCATTTCCATTTAGCCAGATAGGAGCCTAACCTGTTCAGGACTTTGTCCCAAGCTGACTTAGGGGGAGCTCCTATGCACAGGGGGAGCCCAACGAAGGATGATGGGAGGGAGGTTGCCTCACAGTGAAGGGATGTGGCCCAGCACTCAGTTTCTTCTTGGTCCATGTTAACCCCGATGAGTTTGGACTTTGCCAGATTAATCGATTGGTCAAACACTGCCTCGAAACAACGAAGGGTCGTGCATAGGTTATCGACATACTCCTGAGAGGCTTCACTGAATACCAAGTTGTCGTCAGCAAACTGTATGTGGAAGATTAGGGAAGGAAGACCTTTGATGCCAATACCTTTCAGGATGCCAGCATTTTGGCCTTGGTGGAGCATTCTGGAGAGGGCCTCTCCGACAAATAGAAACAGGAACAAAGATAGAGGATCCCCTTGCCTCAGCCCTCTAAAGGGACGGAAGAATCCTCTTGGCGTGCCATTGAGGAGGATGGACAGACGAGCATAGGCAATGCATTCGCCTATCCACGATCGCCATTTGTCAAGAAAACCCATACGCTTCAGCAGGTACTGCAGGAACCCCTAATCGACATGGTTGTACGCTTTTTCGACATCGAGTTTACAAAAGAGAAGTTTTGACCCTGACAGATGGCTTGAATGGAGACATTCGTTTGCGATTAGAGCACAATCAGTGATCTCTCCCTGGGATGAAGACGCACTGATTTGCTACGATAATCTTGCCAATCACCTTTTGCAGCCGAGCAGCCAAGAGCTTTGCTAGGATTTTACAAGGACCCCGAGAAGGCTAATCGGTCTGAAGTCTTTGAAGGCCGCAACTCCTAAGAATTTGGGGATGAGCGCGAGGAAGGAAGCTTCGAAGCCTTCAGATAGCCTGCCCCTGGCGTGAAATTCATGAATGAACGCCATCACATCCTCTTTCAAGATCTCCCAAAGCCACTGAAAGAAGAGAATCGGGAAGCCATCCGGACCCGGGGCTTTATCTCCACCTAAACCGACCACTGCCGCTTTCACTTCGTCCTCAGTGAAGGGGGACTCTAGCGATAGGGCCTCTTCCTCTGAGATTGAATCAAGGGGGAGGTTATCCAGTCGAGGCCTATGCTAGTCATCAGACTGGAGGAGCGGGCGGAAATGGGCTACTGCGGCTGCCTCTATCGTATCTCTGTCTTCGACGCGGACTCCCTCTACTACGATGCAGCTAATCTTGTTGGCTCTGGCATGCATGCTTGCTATGCTGTGGAAGAATTTAGTATTCTTGTCTCCCTCCCTCATCCATCTAGCCCGAGATTTTTGTTTCCAAGAGATCTCATCTTCGAGGACCCTGGAGGACAGAGATTGGATTAGTTGGATTCTCATGGAGAGGATATCTAGAGAGACCACCCCATCTTCAATACCCACATCAATTGCAGAGATCTGGGCTACTATCTGATCGAGATCAATTTGCCTTTTGGACAGCTCCACTGTCTTCCACTGCTTTAGCTTTTCTTTTAGCATTTTGAGCTTGGAAAATAGTCTGAAGCCGGCGAAACCATTCACTTTGAAACTGCCCCGCCATTCAACAACCAGGGAATGGAAGCCTTTGATTTTGAGCCAGGATAGATCGAACCAGAAAGGTTTCGGGCCCCAGTTGGACTCCTCTGCGGAAAGAAGGATGGGACAATGGTTTGATGTCGTGCGAGGCAGAGTTGACTGGGACGCAGACGGAAAGGCTTCGAGCCACTCCGGGGATAGCAGGAATATGTCCAATTTGGACATGCAGGGGGAGGCCCTCCCGTTGGTCCAGGTGAATCGGGAACCCAGCAGCGGGAGATCAACAAGATCTTGATCATCGATCCAGGAAGAGAACGCCCTCATTGTTGCGGAGGACTTGTTGCCATGAGATTTTTCCTCCGAGGATTTTATCATGTTGAATTTGCCTGCTAGACAGGAAGGCCCCGAAAACCGCTGACGAATCGCACTGAACTCTGCTAAGAATTCTTTTCTTTTGGCTTCAATGTTGGGGTCGTAGACCGACGCGATGAGGCACTGAAGATTGGAAGAGGCTTCGTGCAAGATAACTGACACCGAGATAGACCCTACCCAGCTATCTATTAAGGACCATCTAGCTTAGTTCCAAGCCACAAGGACTCCTTCGACACTACCGCTGGCCTCGAGTGCTACCCATTTCGCATCTCTAACCTTCCAAAGAGAGCCCATAAGGGAGTCGGTGAACTGACATACTTTAGTTTCCTGCAAGCAGAGGGCTTCTGAATTCTTGATACCGCTAGAGAATTTGATAAGCCTCCTCTTCTGCTTTGACCCCACTCCCCTAACATTCCAGGAGAGCACCTTCATCGAGAAACCGACCTGCCGCATCTACCTTGGTGGATAACCTTTGGAGCAGAGTCTTGGATCGTCGCGGAGGGCCACTCTTTGCAGTGGAGCTCTCTATTGCTTGTTGACTTGACCAGACGGTTGGTGGGGGATCTTGGAGCCGGGAGGGGGCGGTTGTGGGATTCTACGCAATGGAACAGGGTGATGAAGTCTTCGGGGTTGTCTCCAAAGGAGAGACGGACCGTTCTGCCAACATGCCCGAGGGCATCTCGGATCCACTTTTTCTTGTGTATCAACTCGATCAACTTAGATCTCAACCGATCATCTTCCGTCTCTATTGCGATGACTTCCACCTGAGTCAAGGGTTGACCCATTCGCATCTGCAGCGGCTCTGCTTCAATGATCCTGCCACCTGTGCCATCCTGAAAGAGGGAGACCAGCGCCAGGTCTGGCAATTCTTGGTTAGAGAGAAGGGAAGAGGTCGAAGAGATGGGGATAGGCGGATTCTCAGAAGCCCATGACTAATTGTCTAGATCCATGGCAGTGGTTCCCGCGGGAGGGGACGAGAGGCTGAGAGTTGGGGAATTTATTCATGTCTAGATCCATGGCAGAAACTATTCGATTGTTGGGGAATTTATTCCCTATTTTGTTGTGTTTCTAAAGGAATGTTAGAGTTGGCCTAGTATTTCTTGGGGGATGTTTAAATTTTGTTTGGTTCACACACCAAGTTTTCTATAAAATGTCTAAAATTATGTTTTAGTTCCCCATATAAAAGTTGGGGCAAGTTTTTGTAAAAGAAGCTACGGCAGGAATTCTGAGAATGTAAACCAACAAAAAGTGTGAACCAAACATGTTAAAGGAAAAATAAAAATAAAAAATAAAATCAAGAAGCCGAAAACCATAAAAACCAGCAACCACATATCCCCTTACGGTTTCTTTTGCTTTGAAAAAGAAGTATATATACACATGCAAAGGATTTTATTTTCTTAAGTTTTTTTCCCCAACAAGTATTGCTTCCTTATCACATATGTTGCCTTCTTTAGTGTGTGTTATGTCCATACCATTATTATTATTTATTTATTTTTATATTAGCATTTATTTCTTATCACTATTTTGGCCTCTGCTATTTGTCTTGAAGAAGATTTTGTGATTTGATCATCAACAAAAGGTATAGAACTAATTCGGAACCAGTTAGTTCGATTTGGTTGCATCAGCCTTTTATTCAAAAATTTATTCGATAAAGGTTTTAACTTGAGAGTTGATCTCAAGCAATAGATGAGACATCATCATCTAAAGCCTTATTCCAACCAACTAATTGGGGTCGGCTATGCGAAACTTGTTCCGCCATTCATCTCTATCAAGAATCATACCCTCAACTAAAGCATAGGTCAAATAATCTTTTCCTACTACCACCACCATATCCTTTTGAGCCTTCCCCTTGCCCTTTTAAAGCCTTCAACTTACTCCTAACCGGTGCAGTTCTTGAGCTCTGTTGCACATGACCAAACCATCTAAGTCTACAACCCTCATCTTAATCCATTACTGCTACTCTCAAGTACCATTGAATGCATTTATTTCTAATTATATCCTTCCCCATCTTGCTACTCATCCATTAGCAAGACATCGAGGAGTTCAAGGAAAAAAATTTAATAACATCATCATTGCCGACATTGTCACCATCATCATCATCATCATCTACACCTCATCCTGGATAAATGGGGTCAGCTACATGAATCATGTTCCGCCATATGCTACAATATCAAGAGTCATAACTTGGGTAGATCACAAGTTATCATAGCTTTTGTTACTACTACTACCCACATCCATTTAGGCCTTCCCCTTACCCTTTTAAAGCCTTCAACTTGGACCAACTCACTCCTAAATGGCGCAATTCTTAGTCTTTGTTGCACATGACCAAACCATCTTAAGCCTACTTCCCCTCACCTTATTATCAAAACAATAATATAATCTCAAAAAAAAAAAAAAAAAAAACCACCATGACATGCTCATAAAACACATGGCATAAATTGAGTCAAGTTATTCTTACTGAATTGCCGAACACCGTTGCCCCTAAGTCACAGTCCTAAATCAGGAAGTTATGCGATCCTAACCATTATTTGCAAACAATTGCTTGTTGAAATGGGACAATTGGATATTTTCCATTAATGGGACCATTGTTTGGAGTTCTTGATGATTAGGCTACCACCGATGATTTATTATCTTTTGTTTCATGACCTCCTTTAGTGAAGTGATGTCACATTAATGGATGAGAAGCAAGAAGAGAAGGATAAGTAGAAATGAATGCATTTGAGGGTACTCAAGAGTAGCACCAATAGGTAAAGATGAGAGGCAGTGGACATAGATTGTTTCGCCATATGCAATAGAGACCAACAGGTGCACCAGTTAGGTGTGTGTAGGTTCAACTCTAAGGCTCTAAAAAGGCAAGGGATGGTGATAGCGGGAAAAGATTCAATTATCTATGCTTCAGCTGAGGGTATGATTTGTGGCAGAGAAGAATCTGAATGGCAGAACAAGTTTCGTGTAGCCAACCCCAATTAATTGGTTGGAATAAGGCTTAGATGATGATGTTTAATTAATGACTGAGATCAACTACTAAGTTAAAAGCTTTATCAAATGATTTTTTAAGCAAAAGGCCAACACAATCAAATTGAACTAACTAATTTTGAATCAACTACATACATTTTCTTGACAATCAAATCACGAAATTTTCTTCAAAACAAATAGTAAAAGTTATTCGAGATAAGAAACAAATGTTAAGATCATATATAATATAAACATATATGAAAAATGCTCACATACAACTAGTTGTACATCCAACTAGTTTATGTAATTTATGGATTAATTAATGTCCAGATGTTCCGATAAAAGAGTTATTTCACGTTTGGAAAAATGGGCCATAGCTTGGGTGGGCCCCACCGTGTTAGACTCAACGCTCAAAAATCATCTCCATCCATGATCCATGTGGACCACATGATCGGAAACAGTGTACAGGGAAAAGTACGCCCTCCAAACTATTTCCCTTGGTGTGGCCCACTTAAATTACGTATGGGCCTAATTTTTGGGCCCCGAGCCTAGATTTTGGTGTGGCATCTAATGGTTGGAGTTGATTTCACAAACTCATCACGGTGGGCCCCATAAAATTAAGGGTGGACATCTCTCTCCTGGCTTTTTCCATTGGTGTGGCCCACCTGAATCATGGGTCAACCTTTTTTTTTTTGTTCTATGCCCAACATGGGATTTACATATTTAATGGTCGAAGTGAATCTCACATACACATCATGGTGAGACTAGTAAAAAATCAAGGGTAGGCGTTCGTCTCCTACCTGTTACAGGAAAACAATGATACATTCCAAAAAGTGGATTTCTTAAGTCCACTAGTTGGACCACAAGCTACAGTACACCCATATATTAACTTCCAAAGTATTAAGTGCATGTGAATCCAGCACTTCCAATAGGTTGGACCCATCATGCAGATTACCTAGTGCAATGGTCAATAGTATCTGCACATCGAGCAGCCCGCACCATATCAAATAATGTTCAATCATTGGTAAATAGTAAACTTGTGGTCGTGGGTTCGAGCCCCACCATGGGCGTGAATCATATATCTGTCAAAAAAAAAAAAAAAAAGTAAAACAAAAATCTGGTCCACTCAATGAGTGGCTGTTGTGGAGTTTTCTAGAAGGTGATGATCATGATGGACCAAACTATTAGATGAGTTGGATGTCATATGCACAAAAGGTTGGACCTTATTTGTTGTTTGGACCTTAACTTGTAGTCTAGCCCGTTGGACTTAAGACCTCATTAGAAAAAAGAATTTCAATAGACACTCGCAATTGATTTTTTACGGGGCCCACCATGATGTGTATGTGAGATCCATTTTGACCATTAGATGCGCAATCCCATGTTGGGTCCAAAGCAAAAAAATAAGGCTTACTTGTGATTCGGGTTGGCCACACCATAGATAACAGTTGGGAGAGAGATGTTTGCCCTTGAATTTTACAGGGGCCACCGTGATGATTATACAAAATCCACTCCAACCATTAGATGCCACACTAAAAACGTAGGCTTGGGACCCAAAGTTTAAGTCCCATCCGTGATTCAAGTGGATCCACACCAAGGGAAACATTTTGTAGGGTGAGACTTTCCCTGTATACTATTGCCAGTCGTGTGATCCACCTGAATCGCAAATGGGGTTGATTTTCGAGTCTTAGGTCTAACATGGTGTGATGCACCTAATGGTCAAAGTGGATATAACATTGCCCCATAGTGGGGCCCACCTAAGCCCCCAACCCCTTTTACAAAGTGATGTTTAAATAACTCATTTGCCAACATTTATTAACATTAATTAATCCAAGTGAGCTAGCTAGTTTTCTCATAATAAGTGGGAAACGAATGCCACACTTAAATTTTTATGAGGTGCACAGTGATGTGTATGTGAGATCCACTTCGACCATTAAATGTGTAATCCCATGCTGGGCTCAATCCTAAAAAGATCAGGTTGGCCTGTGATTCAGGTGGGCCACACCAATGGAAAAGGTTGAGAGAGAGACGTCCATCCTTGATTTTTACAAGGGCCACCATGATAAGTATGTGAAATTCACTCCAACCATTAGATGCCACACCAAAAGGTAAGCCAAAGTCCCAAAAATAGGCACATACAAGATTCAAGTGGGCCACACCAATGGAAATAGTTTGCAAGATAAACTTTTCCCGGCCCATTTTCCAAACTAACGTGAAATAACTCTTCCATGGGAACGTTTATTGACATTAATTAATCCATAAATTACAAAAACTAGTTGGATGTCCCACTAGTTCCAACGGTTTGCAGGATAAACTTTTCCCTATACACTATTCCCAATGGTATGGTCCACTTGAACCACGGATGGGGCTAATGTTCAACCCCTAAGTGTAACATGGGTGACACACCTGATTGTTGGGCTAGATTTCACATTAACACCATAGTGGGGCCCACTCGAACCGTAACCCCTTTTCCAAACTAACATGAAATAACTCTTCCATGGGAACATTTATTGAGATTAATTAATCCATAAATTACAAAAACTAGTTGGACGTCCCACTAGTTATGTGTGAGCATCTCTCTCTCTCTCTCTCTCTCCCTCTCTCTCTGTGTGTGTGTGTGTGTGTGTGTGTGTGTGTGTGTTCTGGACATGGTTCATACGAAAGAAGACAACATATACTATAAGGAAGCAATACATAAATAAATAAATAAAACTTAAGAAAATAGAAGTCTTTACATATTTATATACTTTTTTCAAACCAAAAGAAACCCTAAGGGTGTATATAGTTGTTGGTTTTATATTTCTCGACTCACTGATTTCTTAGTTTTTTTTTTTTTTAATTATTATTTGGCTCACACTTTTTGTTGGCTTTTAAATTTTCCAAGAATTCATTTCCTAGCTTCTCCAACGAAAACTTGCCATAACTTTTACCCAAGAAACTAAAACAAAATTTTAGACTTTTTCCAAAAAACCTAGTGTAAACTGTAAACCAAACAAAATTTAATCATTTCCCAATAAATACTAGGTCAACTACAACATTCCCATGGAAATACAAAAACCGGAGAATGAATTCCCCAATAGCAAAATATCTCCTAAGAAAATCCTAACCATCAATTTCTTCAAATCACGGTCACCTGTTTCAGTCAAACATTAAAAATGACCGCAAAATTCCCAGAATCTCCATCAATACTTCTGTAGATTTACCACAATTCACTCAAATGGTACTGGGATTGCATAATATTCGGCTTGTTTGAAAGCTAAGTCAATTGGCTTTCAAATAGGGCCTTTCACATCTTTTCGTACCTGAAATGTGACCCACAAAATAAGTGGCAAAAATACTAGGCCTGTTTGGATTGGTGTAATCCAAAAGGTAGATTCAGAAAGGAAAAAGTCAGTGGGACTTGATCCCAGGTGCTCTTGAACCAACTCGACTCTCAAAGTGGAGGCAATTGCATCTTGATGATATAGTACTTGAAATAGCCAGTAGACAATACAATTGCAAAAAGACATTTGGAAGCAGACAATTGCTAGCTCAATTCACAAATAAGATTGGTTAATGACATTAAAATCAATCAGAGGCATGCTCAAACTAATAAACCACCTGAAAATCAATCAATCATTCCTTTTAAAAAATGAATAGAATAAACTTAGAGCCCATATCAGAAACTTTGAAGCAAAAATGTTTCATCATGCAACTAAAGACTACCTCTTGAGATAAAATGGAAACAGAAAGGCACACACCTGCATTTATCTCATTCATGGCTCTGCGCACGGAGGCATCTGGTATAATATCGACCATCAGAATCTGCTCTATGTTATAACCATATGCTTCCATCACCTGTTATCCATGATTTCAAGACATTAATTTCTTCATGGAAAATGTTTAAGCACCAATTGAAATGGTTAATTGCACATATACAAAGTATCTCTTATCACATTCAATACAAAAAGTGGCACGGCACAAGTAAATTTTCAGTCGTAAAGATAATGTTCAAGAAAACCCAATGCAGTATAGGGCAACGACAAAACATGATTTATGTAGCCGACCACACTTAGTTGGGATAATGCTTAGATGATGGTGGTGATTGTTAACAATGTGGATGTGGGTCATTTGTGAAAAATTATCAACAAATGTAATAAAATAAATATACCATGACCTACTGGAAATTCTAACCGATACCCAAACATGTGAATGAACTACAAAGAAAGGAACTAAACTACGCTTTTCCACGCGTGGTAGAAAAGTAACACCGTGATGTTTACTCCAAAAACATACTTCACGCTCTAAAACTGACTTAGACGACAAAGAAGGAATAACTATTTTGAGAATATTCAAGGGTGGATGACCGAGATAGTAGTGTCATTGATAAGGAGAGGTGTTTCCATATTGCGCCAACAATATTATGGTCAAGATAGTACAACCCGTCACATTCATGTCCACCAATAATGCAGGGGCATTTTCACACTGGGCTCGAGTGGGATGGCATGTGGGATGCAGGGGCACACTCAGGGTGGGCGGCCCATATGAGGCGGGTGGCTCATGTGAGGTAGTACCCATGTGATGTAGGACCCACGAGGGGGTTCGGTCGAGGTCTTAACCCATGTGATGTGGGGTCTGAGCTATGAGATAAAGGGATTAATTCGTCATGCTCTATCAGTTCGAGCTTTTAAAGCAAGTGGGTAGTTTTCCTGCATCAAAGTGGTATCAAAGCAGGAGGTCTCGTGTTCGGGACTCCTCATCGAGGGTGATTAATGCAGGGGCATTTTTACACTGGATTCGAGTGGGGTGGCCTGTGGGATGCAGGGGCACACTAGAGGCAGGCGGCCCGTGTGAGGCGAGTGGCTCGTGTGAGGCGGTACCCATGTGATGTGAAGCCCACAAGAGAGGTTCGGCCGAGGTCATAAGCCATGGGATGTGGGGTCTGGGCTATGAGATAAAGGGATTAATTCACCATGCTCTATCAGTTGGAGCTTTTAAAGCAAGTGGTTAGTTTTCCCACATCAACCAATCTTCTCATTCGTCTTTAGATCTTAAACAAGTCATACCTAAAGTCACGAATAAAGCTTTAGCAGTGGAAGTAGCAACAGGAGTAAGCTAGTTCTAAAGATTTTTCAACAACTTGGAATATTCTTCTTGAGTGAGCGTAACCATCTCTCCATTTATACGTGATTGCTAAGTTGTAGAAGTAAAACTGACTGAATGTGTGCCACTGCTCTCTCCAACGTGGGATGCCTACTTAGCCCATACTGGGTTTCCATGAAGATCCGAACATTTTTCAACAAAAGGATTTGTAAGTCCACAATAGGAGCACTTCTTAAGTGCACAACTTCAACCACGATTACCTCCCATTTCAGCATGACCACCTTGATTACCCCCATCACCACAAACACCATATTGGCCTCGACCCAAGGCTAAAGCATTGCCATCATTGGCTCCGCTTAAAGAGCTAGGAGATACAAGTTGGAGGCGAGCATACACCTCATTTAGAGACGGCATATCCTTATCAGCCAAAATATGTGCACAAATTGGCTTATATTCACGTTTCAAACCTGATAAAAACTCGGCCACACGGAATTCTTCGCGTTGCTGACGTTGTTTCTCTAAGTCAATAGTAAGAGGTTGATACACGTTTAGTTCCATATTTTCCTTAACTATTGAGTAATATTCACCCGGTGATTTATCTCCTTGTAGGAACTCAAATATTTCTTCAAATAACTGAAACGTACGAGAGATGTTTTGATCGGATGAATACATCTCTCATAATGCGTCCCACACTTCCTCTACAGTGTCTAAAAACATTACATTCACACTAATGGATGGTTCCATACTATTCCACAACCATATTACAATCTAAGCATTCTCCTAGATCCACAAATCATGCGTACTAGCACTTTCATCAAGCTTTTCGGTGGTCAAATATTTTAATTTGCCCTTGATGGTTAAAAACGCTTGAATGGATTTTGACCACTAAATATAATTTGTTCCATTCATTTTTAATAGAGCTTATTTGGACCCCTAAAAAATCGGATGAATTTATGAATCCAATTCTCAAATCACCCTTTATCCCCATCGGAACAAGGAATTCGAATAAATACTGCAAACTTACATGAACATACTCTAACCTTCCACAATGGATGAATACCCAACTTGCAAGCTTCGCATTGTGTACACCACACAAGAAAAGAAGAATCGAGCCACACATCCACGTGTTCCAATAGATCACGAACATGGCATCCGATAAGAGTAGACAACCCATACTTTCACACACTCCAATTGCGCACACAAGAGGTGATGATCATGAACACATCATCCACAATTGCAAGCATGGACCATTACAGAGGCCTTGCGCGCGCACACGCACACGCACACAAAAGAAGAAGAAGAAACCCTAGGTTTCTTAAAAGCTTTTCAGCACAAAAGGGATGAGAAATAACAAAATAAAAAAAGGATAGAAAGATGGAAGGTTTAATTAAATCAATGACAAACCTAGCTTTGATACCATGTAACTTTGTAGATTGAAGGAAAAGAAGAGAAGAAAGAGAATGTAGAAAGTTAAGAGTTAAAGTTAGACACCTATGGACATTAAACAAATGGTGTAGAGATTTAACCATTTGAGGGTTACCTTCTCATGTATGAAGTGACGATCAACTTCAATAGTTCTCTTATGATAAACTAAGGTGTAACAAAATGGTTATGTTTTGGCTGTAACAGCCGATACATACCAGTAATGGCCAAGCCCATTAACTGTTGCAAGGCCTTTATGCACAATAACAGTAGAAGGAAAAAAAATCATGTTCTTCTTCTTCTATTGTAGTGTTGCAGCACGATTACTACTCTTCTTTTTCTTCTTCTGATGATAAGCTGCTCTCTCTCAACTGTCGCTCTTCTTTTTCTTCT
This sequence comes from Magnolia kwangsiensis, assembly GCA_037074715.1. NCBI lineage: Eukaryota > Viridiplantae > Streptophyta > Magnoliopsida > Magnoliales > Magnoliaceae > Magnolia > Magnolia kwangsiensis. The sequence goes on from CM073576.1 coordinate 21,682,334, forward strand.
TCTTCTGATGAGCTGCTCTCTCTCAACTGTCGCTCTTCTTTTTCTTCTTCAGATGTGTTGCTCTCTCTCTCTCTCTCTCTCTCTCTCTCTCTCTCTCTCTCTCTCTCTCTCTCTCTCTCTCTCTCTGTGCATGCGTAGCTCTTTCTGAGTCAAGGTTTAAAAAAAAAAAATCTTTACTCTAGAGGCGTAAGATGATAAGTACACTTGTAAGTCATGGGTGTTTCCCTGACTGTGGGGCCCACCTTGATGCATGTGTTGTGTATCCATGCCGTCTGTTCGTTTTGCTAGCTCATTTTAGGGCATGGTCCCAAAGATGAGGCATATATAAATCCCAAGTGGACCGCACCATAGGAAAACAGTGGTAATTGAATGCCCGCCATTAAAAACTTCCTACGGCTCATTGTGTGTATGTTTATTTGCCATCCGATCTATTGATAAGCTCACGTAGACCTGGATGAAGGGAAAACACAAATAACAGCTTGATCCAAAACTTGTGTGGTCCCCATGAAGTTTTTAATGGTGGGAATTCAATCCCTAATATGTGGTCCACCTGAGATTGGATCTACCTCTTTTTTGGGACCATGCCCTAAAATGAGTTGGCAAAACAGATGAACGTTATGGATATACAACACATACATCAAGGTGGGCCTCGCGTTCAGGGCCTCACCCGCTAGGTTGTTACTGTGCCTTACCCAATCCGCGCCTTGAAAAAATTTGTATACGAGTCATACATTAACTCAAAATTAACCATTAAATTATAAGATCCGTTGTTGCTAAGTCACAATCCTCAGCTGATTTGCGGACACTTATTTTTTGAAATAAGACCATTGGATACTTTTCATTCTTCACTATCCAATAATGTCCACTGTTTTGCGGCAGTTACATTAGTGGGATGAATGCCAATATATTGCATAAATTTGAGGCCAATTTGGGGAATCGAGTGGTCCCCCAAATCAGCCTCAAATTGGCGACACTATTCATCCGAATTTAATTTTAATTTTTGCTAAAAAATTATTAGGGGAAATGGTGTTTAGGGTTAAAGGATATGTATTCGTGGGATGGGTATCATAGCTTGCATAAATTTGGGGCTGATTTGGGGATAATTGGGTGGCACCCAAATCATCAACATTATTCATCTCCCAAATAGTCCCAAAATTCATGTACTGTATGGCATTCATCCACTAATGCACATCCATAAGCATTTCACATCACTTCATGGAAATGCTTATGGATGTGAATATATATATATATATATAGGGGAAGTGATGTGAAATGCTTATGGATGTGCATTAGTGGATGAATGCCATACAGTACATGAATTTTGGGACTATTTGGGAGCATTCAAGTGGCCCCCTAAATCCATGACATTATTCATCCGAATACAATTTCATTTTTTTTCTTAAAAGTTTTCAATGTGAGATATTTTAGCATTACATTCATTCTAACATATTTAACATTGATATTAGATGGCTTAAAAAATTAAATATAAGAGTTTTACAGTCAATCCCAAGTTGTCAGGTCCATAAATTCACCAGATAGCCCGATACAACACTCTCACCAAAGAGGAGACCCGTTACACTACCATAAACATGTTTAAAACCAAGAATAGATGTATAGTTGGAACATTTACATTTTTCTCGATTTTCTGGATATTTTTCAAGCAAAAAAATTCAACCGATACTTACGCCCCCGCATCAGCCATTACACTGGTACACCATATCAATAATGGCGGTGACCGTTGCAAGCACCATTACCAATACGAAACACCTTGTGATAGATTGGATTGTTTGCCATGTGGGATGCTACCTAACTTTCTTGAATGACTTGGATTTATTTAATGAAAGACATAATCCAATCTATGTCCTCTGATGCTCACTCCATTTCCATTATGCCTCAGTTAAAAGTCTACTCACAATGAAAATGAGGAGATAGTGCAACTACTCATGATGTGCCATCAACCATATCTTTTTTTACCCTGCTAATCCAATGAATTCTCCAAATAGGTCTAATGTTCCTATTACCTTAAGAAACTGTAAGCATACATGTACTGATCATCCTATCTCCAAATATGTCTCTTTCCAATGTTTACCTCTCACTTTTCGTAGATTTTCCCTATCCCTGTCCTCTCGTTCCATTCACAAGTCATATTAGGAAACACTATTAATGCAGGGGCATTTTCACACCGGGCTCGAGTGGGGTTGCCTGTGGGATGCAGGGGTACACTCGGGGTGGGCGGCCCGTGTGAGGCGAGCCCCATCCATGTGATTTGGGTGGCTCGTGTGAGGCGGTACCCATGTGATTTGGGGCCCACGAGGGGGGTTTGGCTGAGATCCCAACCCATGAGAAGTGGGGTCTGGGCTATGAGATAAAGGGATTGATTCGCCATGCTCTAACAGTTCGAGCTTTTCGAGCAAGTGGTTAATTGTCCTACATCAAATTGGTATCAAAGTGGGAGGTCTCGTGTTCGAGACTCGTCACCGGGGGTGATTAATGCAGGGGCATTTTCACACCGGGCTTGAGTGGGGTTGCCTGTGGGATGCAAGGGCACACTCGGGGTAGGTGGCCTGTGTGAGGCGGGTGGCTCGTGTGAGGCGGTACCCATGTGATTTAAGGCCTGGGCCATGCTCTAACAGTTCGAGCTTTTAGAGCAAGTGGTTAATTGTCCTGCGTCAACTATTGCATAAGGGGTGGAAGCAAAAAATGGATGAGGAGAAGGCTGCTCTTTATCAAAATAATAATTGGAAGTTGAGCAATCTACTTGTTGGTAAATGTGTTGTTGGTTGCGAATGAGTGTACACTATCAAGTGTCACCCTTATGGTACGGTTGAATGTTTAAAGGCTAGCTTAGTTACTAAGGGATATACCGACTCTTGGCATTGCTTATACTTAAATCTTCTCTCATGTTGCTAAGATGAACTCCCAAACCAAAATAATGAGAAATCTACCCTTAATAACAAGACAAAATGACACCCACATCCACATCCATTAATAATGATCATGATGATGATGGGGATGATGCCATGATGATGATGATGAGGACCGTTGAAAGGGCTCCAACAGCCTACTGAGGCATCAAATCTCATGAAAGAATACTAAAAGAACCAATCCCTTAAAAAAGGCTTTATTCAATGAAGTGAAATTCTGAAGGCAAAAAAAAAAAAAGTCCACTCCAAATGTGCAGGCCTGTGTATGCAAGATCTTCATACAACTTTTCCCTATTTTATGTAACCATGGGTTCGTAACTCTGATTGTCTTAGCTTGCTAAACAATCACTTACCATCGTTTCTTTATCAACAACAGTCAAATATATTATGAACATAAACCTTCTTGGATGCCAATCCCATCTTTATCCTACTATGATTACTACATCTGCAAACAAAGCTGAAGCTCAGCTCGTTAAGATTAACATAAGAACAACTTACCAAATTAAAATAACAATTGAAAAATATATATATATTCATAGGATTACAAAAATGTACATCGTTTTCCATGTACATTGAGAGTTGGATACAAGGCTGGAAATCGGTTGGGTCAGCGAGTGGGTCAACCAGCCTGGCTCACTTTTGAGGTGGATTTTGGGCCAAGTTAAATGGAATTCAACTTATGAATGGGCAGGGCAAAATGACCCAACCCAGAACCTAAAAAAAGTTAATAGGCATTAAGTATAGATTAGTGTTTTAAATAGCATGTAGAGTATTGCATAGCGTTCAGCCATCTATAGCGTGTAGTGTAAGCTACGTCGTGTGTGGGAAAAAATATGGTAAATAGTAAGAAGAAAAAAAAACCCTTGTGTTTAAATAGCATTGTGGATCAAGAGAATCAAAAAAAAGGGGTTTGGGGGACCAGAGGGGTGTGTGCGTTGAATGAGGACTTTCAAAACCCTGTTTTAAAATGTTTTCTTATAATGTGAGTTTTATAACATTGACATTATTTCACAAGTCCTCAGATATACACATGGAGGCCTATTTATAGATGGTTAAGATTGTCTAATATGGGTGCATGTATATGTATTCTCCATCTACAATAAGGCCCACTATTTGGATGGTCTGGATAGCCCGACATCATTGCCCGTGTGAGGAAGGTCACCACCATTTTACAACATGACTTAAACTAAAAGGTTAAAACTGTTCCTAAAAAAAACTGAAAACTGTGCAGTGTACGCAACATGTTGCGGCCCTTGTGGGAAAAACACTATTTACAACACTGTTACAGATACATCCATATGATGTATCTATGTTTTTATATATTCAGTTATTCACTAGGTGGGGTGGGCATATCTTTAGCCTATATCCAATTCTTAAACTCAAATGTGATGGACCGGGTCGGTCGAGCCCAACCAAATTATAATTAAAAGGGTTGGGTTGGGCCGGGCTTAATAAATTTAAGTGGGTTAGTCAGGCCACAAGGTAATGGGTCACAGGTCAGGTTTGGGCTGGATTCCTGGCCCATTTAGTAAATAGCCCAGCTCGGGCTGACACTCACCCGCCATTGCCACCCCTAGTTAGATAGTTATGGATGACATTCCATCAAAAATTCCAATCTACAACATATTTGGGTAGATGAAATAGATAGGAGAGCTTCTCCACAGGATTCCACTCATAAGGAAGATAGCAGAAATTGGAAGGTACTTGCTCTACCATGAACAAACCCAGTAAACTCCTCCAGAAATAAAAGAGATGAATAGACTAGTGATTCTATGACAGATTCATCCTGTTACCTTTTCAAGTTCCTCCAATACAACTTTTGCTACCTCACTCTTTTGCTCAAAGAGTTCATCCAATGTCATTCTTGGGACATGAGCTCGGACAACTGATATTAGTTGGCCAAAACAACAAAAGAATGATGAGAGATCACAGAAACAGAAAAGCAATCAAGCATTGTTCAAGAAATTTCCAGAAGCTACCATCAAACACGTAAGCCTGAATCTGTTCTTTGGGGTTCTGCAGCTCATAGAACGCGTCATCGGCGTTCTCCTTGACTATCCGATACTGAATGGAGCAAAGTAGCTGTACAAAGACATTATCCTGTGGAAGGCAACCAAAAAAAAGGTTACAGTCATTCTGATCACCCAACATGATGACTAACATTGAAATTCGTGCTTAGGAAAACAACCAATATCAAAAGTATGTTTTTCAAATGTCTGAACAGACCTACGAAATGCCATCTTCATCAGTCATTCAACTTAACATGAAGAGCTCTTAGAAACATAAAGATCAAGATATTCTTTATGGACCTACACTGCAAGCTATGTATTGGATGTTGAAAACATAAGATAGACCCGTCACATCGCATACATTATATAATACCAATTCCTGAAAACTTCAGCCATATAATATGATTGGTATCAGTATCATGTTGTATAGTATGAATACCAATATACCCAAAGCAACAATCATCATTGCTGTCATCACCATTCTTCCATGCAATGATGAATGGAGGTGGAGATCGAATAACATCCACAATCTACACATAAACAATGCCCTTGTTGAGTATAGAATGCAGATAATGGAAGCAAGTATAATGAAGATGGCTTGATCCAGAAGTACAAAGCTCGATTGGTGGCAAAAGGTTATTCTCAACAACAAGGCATAGACTTTAATGAAATTTGTGCTCCTATCGCTCGTATGGAAACCATAAGGATTGTTTTGGCACTTACGGCTCAATTAAAATTACAAGTCTTTCAATTTGATGTTAAATCGGCTTTTCACAATGGAGAAATCGAAGAAGAAGTATATGTTGAGCAACCACAAGGATATATGGTGAAAGGAAAGAAGAAAAGATATATCGATTCAAGAAAGGTCTACATGGGTTAAAACAAGCACCAAGAGCATGGAACAACAAGATCGACAAGTACTTTCATTAAAACAGCTTCAAAAGACGTCCAAGTGAGCCATCCTTATATGTGAAGAAAGAAGGTATGCATAATTTTCTTATTGTCTACCTTTACATGGATGACTTGATATATACTAGCACCAGTCCAAAGATGATAGAAGAATTCAAATGAGCGATGATGAAGGAATATGAGATGACTGATCTCGACTTTATGAAATACTTCCTTGGCATCCAAGTAAGGCAAAACCATGGCAAAATATTTATTTCAAAATGCAAATCCATCGCAACTCCAATGACTATAAATCAGAAGTTGTCAAAGAATGATGAAGCACCGAAGGTCGATGCCTCAATTTATAGAAGCTTGGTTGGTTCGCTGATTTATCTTTCAAATACTAGGCTGGATATTGTGTATGCAGTCAGCCCGACCTCGAGGTTCATGAGTGAGCCTGACAAGAATAATTTTGAAGGTGCAAAAAAGAATTTTAATGTACATCCAAGGGACCAAAAGTTACGGCATCAAATACTCAACGGAAGAAGATAACAGGCTTATTGGATTCACAGATAGTGATTGGGCAGGATCAGTTGATGATAGAAAAAGTAATTCAAGATATATATTCTGTATGGGATCAAAGGATATTTCATGGTCATCAAAAAAGCAGAAGAGAATTGCGTTATCATCCGTGGAAGCAGGGTATATTTCAGCTACTGGAGCAACATGTGAAGCTATATGGATTAAAAGGATTTTGGGTGATTTACAAAATGAACAAAAACTGCCTACTTCTATTTTCTGTGACAACATATCAGCAATTGCCATGACAAAGAATCCAGTCTTTCATAGTCAATCAAAGCACATCGAGCTACACCATCAATTCATCAAGGAGTTAATTGAAGAAAGACAAATCGAGTTGAAATTTTGCAGGTCAGGAGATTAACTCGCAGATATTTTCACCAAGGCCGTGGCTATAAAAAAAGTTCATCAAATTCAAAAAAATAATGGGAGTGCAAGATTTTCAAATTAAGGGGGAGTATTGAAAATAATTGTTCTTCCTAGTCTAGTCTACAAAGTATCTAGAAAGTGTCTAGAAAGAATCCCTAGTCTAGTCTACAAAGTATCTACAAAGTGTCCGGAAAGAATCCCTAGTCTAGTCTAGAAAGTGTCCTTTGAGTTTCCTATGTAATTAATGCTCATTACAGGAAGTTGTAGTGCATTTACTCTTGTATGAAGATTCTTCCTCAAGAGTTTATAAAAAGGGACTTCATGTACGTAGGAGCTAAGAGAGAAATCCTCCCTTCCAACAATCTTTATCTCTATGGCCCGATTTTTTGCATATGTTGCATTTGTTGTATCAACAATCCTTGTCAACATGATTAGACTTTTTGCAAATAGAGCATTGAGAATCATTTTGCTTGTTGCTTCTTGGATTTCTTTGGTTGTTAAAATCAGACATTCATCTACCTCTTCCACAGCCACGGTTAAAGTTTGTCCTCCCACGACCTCTTCTAGATTGCCATCTTTGATTTGGATATGCATCTTTACTTCTCTCGTCTACTTCCATATTCTTCTTTTCCGATATATTTATTTTGGACTGAAAAGCTTGTTCTACGCTTTGCTCCACGAACTTGTTCATCATTTGTTCATGTGCTTGAACAAAACACATCAGCTCATGTAAAATTAACTTAGATAAATCTTTAGATTCTTCCATGGCAACTATTACATGATCAAATTTTACCGGAAGAGTTCTTAAAATCTTTTCCATGATTTTTTTATCTTGGATTGTATTTTCATAACTTCTTATTTGATTAATGATGCCAGAAACACGAGAGAAATAAGTTTGAATTGACTCACCTTCCTTCATTTGTAAATAATCGAAATCTCTCCAAAGAGATTGAAGTTTGATAGTGATCACCTTTTCTGATTCTCAAAATTCTTTCTTCAAAATTCCCCATGCTTCTTTTGAAGTTGTTGCAGGTAGGAGTTTGGGAAAGATGCTTTTGCTCACTTCTTATTAGATGTAAAGTAGAGCTTTGGCATCCTTCTTTTTATTCTCCTTGAATGCTTGTTGTCTTGCATTCGTCCACGTTGTTAATGTTGTTGCATTTTCTGGTACTTCATATCCATCTTCTACCAACTCCCACAAGTCTTGTGAGATGAAGAGAGACTTCATTTGAATGCTCTAATAGTTGTAGCTTTCTCCTTCAAATACGGGCACCATATTTTGTGAAGTGAATAGTTGAAGGTGGTGATGTTGGAACGTGCTACCATATATGTATCTTGAACCTTACTCTGATACCAAATTTTTTGGAGAAGAGGAGAGGAAGAAAATATTTTTGGACTTAGGAGTATTGCAGGTGGAATGTTTTTGTATATTTTAAATTATGAAAGTGGATGTTACAATGCTTTGAATTGTTGGAAGGGAGGATTTCTCTCTTACCTCCCACATACATGAAGTCCATTTTTATAGACTCTTGAGGAAGAATCTAAATACAAGAGTAAATGCACTACAACTTCCTATAATGAGCATTAATTACTTAGGAAACTCAAAAGACACTTTCTAGACTAGACTAGGGATTCTTTCTAGACACTTTTTAGATACTTTCTAGACTGGACTAGGAAGAACAATTATTTTCAATATATACCCAAAACAACAATCATCATTGCTCTCGTCACCATTCTTCCATGCAATGATAAATGAAGGCGAAGATCAAATAACATCCACAATCTACACATAAACAATTCCCTTGTTGAGGATAGAATCCAAATAATGGAAGCAACTCTTCTTCCTATTCAAAATTGTACTCAAAAGAAGATTTCCATAGGCTACAATTGGATGCCCATCCCTTAATATGCTGCAGACTACTGAGGTAATTGGCAGTTTGGTTGAAAAGAAGTTTCAACGAAGAAAAAGAGAAATGGTGTTCGCTAGGTCTCGATGGTTTTTCTATGGCCTTTTTTCCAAGCATGTTGGGACATCACTAAAGAGGAGAATACGTCATTCTTTGAGGAGTTCAAGGTAGGCCATAATACTACTTTCACTGCTCTTATCCCGAAAGTGTGGATGCAAAAGAGATATGAGATTTCAAACCAAATCTATTAGTATGGTGGGAGGCAAATGCATAAGTTGTGCTTTCAATTGGGGTGCGCAATATAATGGCTCTTGCCATCTCTCCATTTGATGTGCCTTTCATTAAAGACATGCAGATCTTTGGCAGGATTTTAGTCGTGAATGATCTCATTGATTCACGAACTTCGGGAGGAGCAGGGATCCTTTGTAAGATTAAAATGGAAAAGGCATATGACCATGTCAACTGGCATTTCCTTGTTTTGCGCAGGGCAGGATTTGGCAAGATATGGGTCATTTGGATTAAAGAGTATACTTCCTCGGCTTTGTTAATAGTAGTGCTCAATGGGTCACTGACAAGCTTCTTATTTGGTTCTAAAGGGATTTGTCATGGAGACATGGTGAAAGAATTCGAAAATGGAATTTGGTCCTTGATAGGTCAAGGGGAGAGAGTTCGTTCAAGGAAGCTTGGTTGGAAGATGTAGCTTTTGAGTCCTCTTAGCGGGCTTTGTTCAAGCTTGCATTTGATAACGAATAAAAATTTTGAGAGTGTAGGATCTGGTAGATGAGGCATGGTTTAGTCAATTAAATTAAGAAGGAACTTATCCAATGATGAGAAAGGCTTCGTTGCTAGCCTTTTAGACAACCCAGATAAGGCACATATTGATGTGGCAGCGGAAGATAGAAAGTGTGGAAATCGCCACGCAATGGGAAGTTTTCTGAAAAATCTCTCTTTCTTCTCTTTCTTCTCAGTCTTATTGGTGAGTGAGGGGATATTTTCTCCTTGTATGAAAACATGGAAGGCTCCTATTCCTCTGAGGGTAAAAAAAAAGCATTCATATGGGTAGTAGCTACACCAAAGAAGATCCTAACATTAGATAGCTAAAACAAACAGATGTCCTTTTCTGACATGAATATCATGTGTAGGAGAGAGGAAGAAAATTTTAATCGTTTATTGTCACATTGTTCAATGCGAGGGTGATCTGGACCCTTTGTCTGTCTCAGCTTGGGGTTGCATGAACTGTAAACAATTATATCAATTATATTAGAGCTTCCTTGGTTAAATGGCTGAGAGAACCTTTTATTGGCCGCAAGTGGTATTTTTCAGGATTCTTTGGGGCTTGTGGAAAAGCTTTTTACAGCAGAATCTTTTGGCTGAGAGGGCATTTTACAGCAGAATTTTTTAAGGAAAACCATCATCCATAGCCATCATTAAGAAAAGAATCTCTCTAATGACCATTATGTGGGCCTTACTTTCTCAGGATATTAGAGGGCTGTCTATGGAAGATTTATTGAGGGACCGGAGATCTTTGTAATTGTTATTTTGTTTGTGGTCTGGGGGCTGTTATTTTTCTATTTTTTAAGAAGGTTTTAGTTATTGGTGTCCTGTTTTGCTTGTTAGTTTTACTTGAGTGACGAGAGTATCACTGGTGTCTGTTACCATGTGGTCGTTGGTTTCTTGCTTGATTAATAAAATTCTCGCCTTTCTAAAAAGGAAAAAGAAAAATCAATCATCACCGCCACCACTATCATCACCATCAACATCATGTTCATCCTCTTAGCTTTCCACCATCAATTTGGGTTTCACTTTTAGATGGTAGATAGGTAAAAGTTCTATGCCATGTAATTGATTTAAATATTGTGTCCAATCCAATGAGTGCATTGCCATCATTTTCACAGGAAGCGATCTTCATGATGCAGCCCGCCATTTGGACGGGTCTTATATCCAACATACATGATATGTCAATGTGAAAGAAAAGACTATTTGATATTTCACATACAGCTGCTGCACATTATCAATTCTCTAATAAAAATTGAAAAATTCATGTTCAGATTTATCCTAGCCAAAATACTAAAGGCTCGTGGCTGTTTAAGTACCAAAGATAGATCGTCATGAAAGAATATTCACCATGATGGATCTCCAAGAAAGAACATTCAACCAAGAACCAAATATTTTTTATTGAGAAATGATCAAATAGAGACAACTTTCCCCAGTAGCATGTCTAATCTGGAGAATATAGGATCCTTGAAAAAGGTAGGCCACACCAAGATGATCACCTGATATGAAAAATCAGACTTCTCAAAAGTACACTGAGTCATATATCATTGGTGGTCCCCTGACAATGTTGTCATATCCTGCTCGATAACTGGATCGGCCTGATCTTCATATCAGGTGATCATCGCGGCATGGACCACCCATCACATGGATTAGATATTCTACACGTGACATGTTGGCAGGAGAAGAATGGCTGTAACATAACTTCTGGCGCAGACACTGTATCCGATCATGTCTTTTTAATAGCCTCTTGAAGCGCATTTCCCCTTTGTACAGCAATAAAATTGCAAAATTGAAAGAAGAATAAATAAATTCTTTAAAGAAAATGAAAAGATCTTTTTTTTTTCAGAAATACCATAAGAAAGAAAAAGAAAGAGATAGAAACCGAGAAGAGATGATGATGTTTTAGAAGGAGAGAGGAAATGAGATGAGAGAGAGAAGGGAAGGGAAGGAAAAAGAAGAACCTTGGTCTTGGTCTCGACACGGACGTCGAGAGAGCTGAGGCGGGTGGAGAGGATGCCTGCGATCCATTGGCCAAGGAATGGGTTGAAGAAATTCAAGCCAGGGGCTGCAAGCTTCTCGAAGCGGCCCCATCTCTCAACGATCCCTACGCTTGCCTGGTCTATACACGCACAGAACAAGCAGAACGTGTTCACCATCTCTCTCTCTCTCTCTCTCTCTCTCTCTTCTTCCCAGTCTCTTCAGGGCCTGTTTGTCTTTACAAAATAAAGTATTTTTTGCTTTGCTAAAAACAGCTTCTTGTTCTTTTTCTTAATAGTGAAAATTCTTTTTCTTTTTTTTTTTAAATAAGGGGACGCGGATTTCCACGGAAAGAATTTCGCACGAAGTTACTCCGAGGACGGAGCGGATTGGACTCTGAACGCTTCAGTAGCCAAAACGCTACTTAAGTGACGTGGTGAAATTCAATTGGTTGATGCTATGAGCGTGTTCCCTCACACAATTAATGCTCTTTTCTTTGGAATTCCGTTAGAAGGGACGCGGATTTCCTGCGAAAGCCTTTCCCAGGAAGTTCGTGCGCAAGGGTATTGGGTGGGGCCCACTGCCATGTTTTTTGAACATTTATTCCGTTCATCAGTTTGGCGAACTCATTTTAGGACAAGCGATAAAATTTCAAGTGGATCCAAAACTCAAGTGGACCACACGAGAGGAAAATTTGGGGAAAGAAATACCTACCATTGAAACCTTCTGGGGATCCACTTTGATATTTATATGCCATCCAAACCGTTTATAAGGTCTTTACCACTGGGATTAAGTGAAAATACTAAAAATTTAGGCTGAAGAAAAGTTTTATGGCCACAAGAATGTTTCAACGGTTCTAACTGAATATCCACTGATTCCTCTCGTGTGGCCCACTTGAGTTTTGGATACACATCATTTTTGGTTATATTTCATAAAATGATCTCTCCAAACGGATGAACGGGGTAGATGTCACGCAAACATTGCAATGGACTCCACCCAGTACCCTTGCGCTGGAACATCCTGCGCAAGGCTTTCGCAGGAAATCGACGTCCGTTAGAAGTCTCGCTACGTTTGCTGGTGCACGTACTCGACCAAATAAGGGGTAAACGTTATTTTTAACTCGTATCTTTTCTTCGCTCCCCTGATGAAGTGACATCACCACTTTTCATGGGCGCCACCATGATGTATGTATTGTATCCGCACCGTCCAGCCATTTCGTGATATCATTTTAGGGCATAATGCAAAGAGTGAGAAAGATTCAAATTTCAAGTGCACCCCATCATAGAAAACAATAGAAATTGAAAACCTACCATTAAAACTTTTTTAGGCCACAGAAGCTTGCTTTACCTTATTTCATATCTTTTTTAACTTATAAAAAGGCTGGATCTCAAATAAACATCATGGTCGGCCCCAAGAAGGTTTCAACGGTAGCCGTCACCTCCTACTGTTTTCTATGGTGGGGTCTACTTGAACTTTGGATCTGCCTAATTCTTTTGCTCGCTCCCTAAAATGATCCTCTCCAAATGGATGGATGGTGTGGATATAGCATATACATTATGGTGGGCCCAAAGAACGCAGTGACGTTACATCAGTAGCAATACTAGTTACCGTCTGGTTCAGTAGCTAACCGGCGTCCCAACTCTATTCAATTTAAAGAATTAAAAGTCCCATCCTCCGCAAATTACAAAAATGCGGTCATAAGAGTATTAAAAGTAGTAACATGTGTAAGTGTTACCCACCATAATGTTTTTAATAAATCTATCCCGGCCATCAGTTTTTCTAGACTATGTTATAACATGGACCTAGCAATAATATTGATCCAAACTTCTAATAGGCCACGCGATAAGAAAAGGTGAGGTTTAAGCTTCCACCATTGAAGCATTGAAGTGGCCACAAAAGTTTTGGATTATGTTAATGTTTTTATAACTTCAGTTCATCCCCAGTAGGAATGACCTCATGAACCATATGGATGATATATATATACATCATGGTGGACCCGGGGTATTTAAATTTCCCCACTTGCTGTTTCAAGCCGTACGGCCCACATGAGTTTTAAATCTGTCTCATTTTTAGCCTACATTATCATATGATATGATAAAAATGATGAACATAACCGTATGTGTTGTATCCACACCATCCATCCATTTGGAAAGATCATTTAAGAGAGTAAGCAAAAGAATTAGTCAAATCCAAAGTTTAAGTGAACCCCACCACAGAAAACAGTGGGAGGTGACAGCTACCATTGAAACATTCTTGGAGCCGACCATTATGTTTATTTGAGATCCAACCTTTCTATAAGTTAAAAAAGACATGGAATAAAGTAAAGCATAATATTAACTATCGAAAGCTTCTGTGACCTAGAGAGGTTTTAATGGTGGGCATTCAATCTCCATTGTTTTCTACAGTGGGGTGCCCTTGAAATTTGGATCTTTCTCTCTTTGGTTTATGCCTTAAAATGATATCACGGAATGGATGAACGGTGGGGATATAATACATACAATAGGGCGGCGCCCATGGAAAGTGGTGACGTCACTTCAGGGAGGGAAAAAAAAAAAGTTAAAAATAAAGTTAACAATTATGTGGTCGAGTGCGTGTACGGACAAATGGAGAGAGACTTCTAACAGAGGAAAAGAGCATTGATTGTAAAGTAACATGCTATTAGCATTGAACCAATTGTATTTCACCACGTCACTTCAGTAGCGTTTTGGCTACTGAAGGGTTCAGTATCCAATCCGCTCCCCTATGAGAAAAGCTTGGTTGGGCCACCGTAATGAAGATCCAAATCTCAGGTGGACAACACCACAGGAATAATAAGGTTTTCGTAATGCTTATTTACTATGAAATACGTTGATAATGCCAAAAAAAGATAGAAAGTTGATCTAAAACTTTTGTAGCCCGTGAAATGCTTTTACTGAGATCATTCATCATTGTTTCTATTGGTATGATTTACAGGGATCTTAATCCCATTGTAATATGAAATCATGTCCTAAAATGAGATGGAATAACATATAAATGCCGTGAAAGTAATAAAATACATTAAGGGGAGCTAAATGCAGCGCAACCATGATGCTTGTGACAAATCTATTGTGCCGGTCTATTTTCCTAAATCATTTTAGAAAAAGAAACCAAAAATTAGTTAAATCCAAAATTCAGGTGGGCTTAACACTGAAAATAATGAAGATTGAATGTTGACCGCTATTAAAACATTCATGGGGTCATAAGAGGTTTCAATTAGGCTAATATATTTGTGTTTTCAATTCATCTCAATAAAAATGACCATACAAAGCACGGATGGTATATGAACATGATGATAACCTGCTAAATGGAAAGCACTTCATTATTCATTGTGGTGTAGTATATATCAGTTTCGGATCTACTTTATTTTTTGTCATGTTTTAAAATAATCAGTCAAAAATAGACAGAAAAAGTGAATTTCTAACAAATATCATGGGGGGCTTGCTCACTCTCACAAGAACTTCCAAAGCATTGGGTAGGAAGTGCATACAAGGGATAGCAGGTGAGGCTATCATGGTGTTTGTGAGAAAACTGTTTCATTCATCTTTTTTTTCTTTTTTTTTTTAAATATCATTCTAGGAGATGGAACAAAAACTGAGGCAGATTCAAAACTTATGTGGGCCGCTTGTAGGAAACACTGGGTACAAAAATGGCTACCATTTAAACCTCCCTATGCTTGTCATGATTCTTATATGCCATCCATACTAATTATAAGGTTATTTTTTAGTAAGAAGAATTACGCATACTATAATATCTATATGTCATCCATATCATTTATAAGGTAATTTCTAAGTAGGATGAACCGAAAACACCAAGTCAAGGGTTCAAGTAACCATGGTGGTAAAATCCCCCGGCATGCGTGTGTAGAGTGTGTGCATGTGGCGTGAGTGTGTGGGGGTGTGTGTGCGTGTGTAAAAAAAAAAAAAAAAAAACCTGAAAACACAAAAATATAACCTTGATCCAAAACTTCCATGACCTATAAATATTTTAATAGTGGATGATCTATCTTCACCATTTCTTGCCATCCAACCCACTTGATCTTTATGTCTAATTAATTTTTGGTCTCATCCCTTCAAATGATCTGAAAAAATGGGTGAACTGGGTAGACTTCTCACTAACATCACAATGGGTCCACTAGCTTCCCTTGCAGGAACTTCTTAGGAATGGCTTTCACAATAAGATTAATTAATTAAATTTAGAAAAATAAGTTTTCAAATTCATACTTTTTCACACCCATTTCCTACTCTTCTAGAGCACACTTATAAAATCGAAAATCTCTCCTTTTTAAAAGGCTTGTTAATCAAGCAAGAGTACAGCGGACAAATTGACACGTGTGCATCAAAACATGCAGGTCTAAAATCAAATTCATCCACCGGTTATTTTGATTTTATTTTATAGCTTACTTACAAGGTGGGCCTGTATTGGAAACAAGAACATGGTTTATCGGGCATTTGACTAGCGGATCCACCTACTTATTGAGAGGGAAAGGGTAATACGAGGTCGCACTCATGGGAACTACAAATGAGGTCGAGCCGTGTCGGCCCTCCGTGATGTTTATTCAACATCTACACCGTTCATTTAATGGGTCCCTCTAGTTTATGGGATATCCCAAAAATCAGCTGTATCAAGAGTTCAAGTGTGCCATACCGTCTGAAACTATGTAAAATCATGCTAAAACATCTAAAAGTATTTGGTATGGCCCACCTGAGCTTTTGATTCATCCGAAGCTTTAATGCCTCCTCATCCAATTGGGATACACACAATGGATGGGCTGGATTTGTGAGCCACATCTCAGAGTGGCCTATATAATATCAGTAAGCTTTCAGTGGGCAGATATCCACTCTCAACTGTTGTCTATGGTGTGGACCACCCAAGTCATAAATTAGCCTGATTTTTAGGCCCATGGTCCATCATGAAAGGATGCATGTGACTGATGAGGTGGATGTCCGATCCATCTTGTATTGGGCCCACACAATTCAACCTCTTAGGAAGCTTCCCCTGAGGTCGACCTCATTGTACCTTTTCCCTTTTGGACAAGCTTATCTGATATGAGAATTGAATATCAAACCTATATGCCATGATGGCAAACGTGTGGTGCATATATGAATAGTATTGCACACACGTATGGGTCTACGAATGGGTCTAGCAAGTATCATCCTTTATAGACGAACGTGTAACCCCACCTCCAGCACCTTGGGACCCACTGCAATGACAGTTTCACCCGACCTTATCAACAAATTGGATGACAAATAAAAATTCTAGTCGAATTTGTAAAGGTTTTAATGGTGGGGATTCAATCACGACTGTTTCCTATGGTGTGGTCCACCTAAGATTTGAGTCAGCTTCATTTTTAGGATCATGCCCTAAAATGAGCTTTCAAAATGGTTGGACGGTGTGGATTTAAATCACATTCACCACTGTGAGCTCCATCACTATGGGGCCCGTTGTAATGTATGTGACTACATCCATGCCGTCCATCTATATTGAAAGCTCATTTTTAAGGGTATGATCCATAAAATGTAGTTCCAAATTCTAGATGGACCATAGTACAGGAAACCACGGTGATTGACTGTTAAAAATATATTGTGGATCACACAAGCTTTTCATATGGTTTCTTATTTAAGTGTCCGTGACTTTATCAATAGATTGGATAATAAATAAGCATTTCGTCGAATCCATGAAGTTTTTAATGGTGGGGATTCAATCCCAACTATTTTATGTGGTATGGTTTACCTAATATTTGAGTAGCTTCATTTTTGAAAATATATTTTAAAATGAGCTTTCAAAATGGTTGGACAGTATAAATTTAAGTCACATACATCACTGTAAGTCCCATAATAGTCAAGGGTCTCACCCACCTCGATAGATCCAAAGTCTCACTTAATCTACTCCCATAGAATTTCAAAAATGAGGTAAATCTATGGCTCAAGTCGTAGAAGCTCATGATAGAATTACTCATTGGAAGCTTGCTTTCCTCATTAAGGATATAATGAGTTACTTAATATGAGTTGCTCATGCCAAAAGTAACTTATCTTAGTTTCTACTTAGTGATTAAATAACGTTAAATAAAAGAGAGTTACTTATAATTGATCTTAAATCAAACTTACATATTTTGAAATAAATTACTTATCTACTTCTATAAGTGAAAAAAGTAACTTATTTGGAGGTGTTTTAGCGGCCCAAAGAAATTACAAGATAATTATTGATAGATAATAATTTTGCAGTTACTAGAAGTAACACCAAACAGGCCCTTGGGCCATAATTTTCGAAGGTAGAATTAAAAGACGATGCCAAAGCTAGGTCAGTCGTCGGTGTAATGGCCACGAGTCTTTTCTGGAGGATTTTCAGGATCCTCGAGTGTACTCGAGATTTACGAATTTTGAACCTTGCTCATATTGGAAAAACTTTGATACTCTTACAGGGTGTGATGGATGATACGCGGGCACGTGGAAATTATGGGTCCCAGTTTTAGCTGCATAGCGAACAAAAAATTGCACTAAATTCGATTATCTACTGATTGGTGGACGCTTATTGGACGGTTAAAAATGAAAAATATCCAAAGATCCTATTTCAATGAAACAGTTTCCCACCCATCAGAGGTTAAGATTGTACTGATTTGATTTTGGGATTGAGAATTCATTAATTTAGTAGGTAAAAATTGACTAGATACGAGTGCCAGCATATCCAGCGTCATATAACTTCGCTGGCACGAACGAGGCTTAAGGTTCGGCGATCTTGGCCGTTGGTAGATGTGTCTGACTTTTGATGGACCGAAGATCGTACACACGAATCTGAATCTAGGAGCGGATTAGGTGCGGCCCCAGCCTTACCCAAAATCTAGGAGCGGACTGATCCCTCTCTCCCTGGCCCTTGCCTGTCCTAGACCTACGCCCGACCCTTTCTCCCTACTCGTCCCGGCCGCCCCTCTCTCTCTGCTCAGCTGCTCCCTCTTTCCCTGGCCCCTGCTCGTTCCAAAATCTAGGGGTGCACATCTAACCGTTGAAATTGTGTAACCGGACCAGAACTGTCAGATCAGTCCGGTTTGGTCTAGTTCTAGGGTGCTAACAGTCCAGTTTCGGTTTCCAAATTTTCTGAACCGTTAATTACAAATCGGTTCCCGTTTAGGGTCCTGTAGAACCGAACCAAACCGTTGATCCAAACCGTGACAGGAACCGTGGATCCGAGTTAGTTTTTTTAAAAAAAATCTAAGTCGCTAACTCCTTTAGTGCTTGCCCTCTCACCCTACGCTCGCCCTTTTTGAGTGTCCTACCCCTACCCTCTCTCTCTCTCTCTCTCTCTCTCTCTCTCTCTCTCTCTCTCTCTCTCTCTCTCTCTCTCCATCCCAACTCCCAATCATCGGCAATCTCTCTCTCTCGCCGTCCCAATCACCAGGACGCTCTCTCTCTTTTTCGGTACACCATTTCCATTCTAGGTTTTCCAAATTTCTCCCCCCCTCTCCCATTTTCAAAACCCTAGCTCGAAATCTCTAATCCGTCTCGAATCCCAACGCATAAACCTCACGCAACTGTTGGGAAGGTAAGTTTTGCAATGTTCATAAAAGACACAGGATAAAAGGTTGCATTTACAGTGGTAATCTTCTCTTTACAGGGTAAATTTCTTCACATTCTTCATCTTTCTTTCTTTTTTTCAAATCAACTAATTGGGCTGAATTTTTAAAAGCCTAGAATTGTGAAACCAA
The DNA here is from genome assembly GCA_037074715.1 of Magnolia kwangsiensis. Lineage (NCBI taxonomy): Eukaryota > Viridiplantae > Streptophyta > Magnoliopsida > Magnoliales > Magnoliaceae > Magnolia > Magnolia kwangsiensis. The sequence goes on from CM073576.1 coordinate 21,701,475, forward strand.
TTCGGAACCGAACCGTTCTTCACGGTCCGATTCTGGTTCAGTTCTAGGGTGCTAATGGTCCGGTTCCGAGTCCAGTTTCAATAGTTGCAGAACCGTTAGGAATGGTTCGGTTCTGAGGTGAAACTAGAACCGAAACCATAACCGAACCGACTCATGTGCACCCCTACCAGAATCCTGCCTGACCGCCACTCTTAGCTCTCTCATCTCTCTCTTTGCTCGTCCGGCCTCTCTCTCTCGTGCTCAAACTCGGCTCAAAAACTCAAAAGCTCGAAGCCGGCTCGAACTCGACTCGAAGGCTCGAAGCTCGAAACTGGCTCGAAGCTCATCTGATTGTTGATCAAGCCGAGCTCAAGCTAGAGATGCTAGCTCGGTCACCGAGCCAAGCCGAGTTTGAACTGGGTGTGCCTGGTGACCGAGCCGAGGCCAACTCGACTCGGTTCAGCTTGACGTACACCCCTAGTGCGGATCACAGATGTTCTGGATCAGAGTTACATTTGTGTTTACCCTGCAACCAGGTGACTAATAACCACCTTATGAACGGGTTGGGTGTCTCCATCCCCACTGTTCCCAGTGGTGTGTTTGAGCTATCTCCTAAAATAAGCCAACGACACGGTGGGATACAACACAAACATAAGAGTGGACCACACAACCTTCGTTTCAGACAATCCGCTAGGATCATCCAATCAGTGTAACTTTTGTAAATTGTCAGCCATCCATAATAGAGGCAACTATATGCTTGGTCTTGATTCACTACTCTGCAGCGAATTTTGCTGATCAATAGCCCAAATCTTTTTGCAAGCTAATGAAAATGTACTAGCATTCCTCCACAATGTGGTTTTTTTTTTTTTGGGAGAGAAAATGAGCATTTGCGTGTCAGTAATTGATCCGGACGTTAAAGATGGGCCCCACTGGGACAGTAGACCAGACTCTCTCAACAACGTCAGTGACCCACCCGTCTACGTGCAGAAGCATCGGGCCCAGACCGTCAAATGCGACCTACCAAAACCTGGCGGGCGTTTTATCTGTTTAAAAGATGGGTCCGTACACCTATGCCATCACAAATTGATATCCTGTGATACTTATCACAAACTAACGGAAATCATTGGTTAAACCATGAGTTTTAAGGCTACTAATCAGACAGCTACAGTGTAGACGCTCCCGAGCATGACCTCATAAAACCAGGGCCAGGAAGATGAATGGCCTGGGTCAATCAAGCACAACCCCGGTTGAGAAACTAACTTCATATAATTCCCTTCTAACCCACACATGTAACCATTCGTTGGTTCTGGAAAACTCAAACCAGCAATCAAAATCATGAGATCGGCACATTGAAAACTGTGGGATGAGATTCAACAGCAAATGGCTTCGTCTACCAATCAGTCAAATCAGTTTTATTTACCTGATGACATGAAGATAATCTTAGCCCTCTATAAAGGGCAACAAGGAATGCAAAAGACAACTGGCTCGAGGATTAATTCAAGGCAACATGGCACACGTGCAGGATCCAGGCCATTAGCTGGGTGGATCCAAACATGAGCATTCTTTGGCCAAAAAATCAGGCGGTCGGGCTCATCGGATTTGACCACACCTGACAAAATGGTTACAGCAAGTAGAAAGAACACACCAAACGCCAATGTTTGATGTACAATGTCGCCCACCCAATGAGTAAGACATCCTGATTTTGGGACACGGCACATTCATGACAGGAGCCACCCAGTGAATGGCCCATGTTTCGCATACATGGCACTTCAGCACACTTTCCATGACTCACCATTTCAATCCATCCTCTCACCTAAGCATTTCTAGTCCCTTCGAAATATTAACACCAATGATAATATTGCCCTATATGCATACGAAAGGAACAACTAGATTTTTATTTTTTAAAATTTTTTTCAAAAGATAACTAATGAGAAAAAGGTGGTTAAAATTTTTGCCTAAGCACCAAATTGCAGCCTCCCATCAAATAAAAAGAAGGATTTCAAGGTGGGGAAAAAGAAAAAGAAAAGAAAGGCGTCGATTACCATTTTGCCATCATGTACAAAATACCAACACACCTTAGTCACCAGAATGTTAAGGTAGCCGGAAAATCTGCTCGGAAACGTCAAATATTCTCATCTGAAAAAGGTTCGGCATCGGAATAATTAGGTATTGATGACACAGAAGGGCCATGGTGGCGAAACCAAGATTGAACTTTCACAGCCATTAAAAATTCAGAATGCGCGTTTCGGGTCCTCCACGTTAGGGGTATCGCTCTCCATTCAACGCCCTTTATCATTGGCAAGGTTTGCTGACACTAATAATAAGGCCTTCCAGGTGCATATTCTGAATTGCCTGGGGGGGGAGGAGGATATCCATAACCAGCCGCCTGCCAACACAAAACACAAACCCAACTTTTAAAGCAAGAATATTGCACAACCGTGTGAATTTAAGAGGTTATTGGCCAATTTATATTGTTTTCTACGGTGTGGCTCACTTGATGTGGTTGGATAGACCCGATTCCTGGGTGTCTGACTGTCATGATGGGTGGACCAATTGGACGGGCACACTCCACCTAAGCCCCCATAATAGCTCAGTACCACCATTACTAAACTGGAGCATTCTCCTAGTTTTCATACAAACGTGTGCCTGTTGTGTGTGTGTGCGTGAGAGAGAGAGAGAGAGAGAGAGAGAGAGAGAGAGAGAGAGAACCTCATATCCAGCATTGTTTGAGAAATCAGGAGCATAAGAAACTGGCGGTGCTGGTGCTGCAAGCAAAATAACGAGAATGAAAAGTCAAGTCAGGCCAAATGAATGCTATGGGCAGTGCTATATACAGCATAAGTGAGTTCCAGTTAGACAATTTAAGGTTTGTCTAATTTAGCTAACTGGATTCCCAGAGTGGGAGACAGGGATATGAACTGCTTCAGTTCTTCAGGCCAGAGAAAGTGGGAACTCTATTAAAGAGCATAACTCTTAAAGCAGCCAAACATAGATATTGCTCATTGTGTGCACCTAAAATTACATTTAGCTGCCACACCAAAGCAATGAGGATTTCTCCATTAGGCATGTGCTGCAAGTGATATTTACAAATAAGCAGTGGATCTTTGTTGTGCTAGTCCATGAAGATAATTTACAGATCTACAATCCAAAATTCCTGTTATATTAGGGAAATCAATGCTTTTCCAGAGCACAGCAGAACACAGAGAGAAAAAGGTCCCTCTACCCAAGGATATGCATGGTACATTTGAGCTTTCAGTTTGTACCATTCACCACAGGTCAGTGATGCAGACCATTGTTCCATTGGCCAACACTATCGACATACCATGCCCCAAATATCTCCTTAATAGGACAAGCCTTCAGTTACTGACTTGCAGATAGATGGACAAAAAGAGAAATGCAGCGACAACAGTCCACATTCAACTGAAAAAAGACCGAATAACGGTGGCTAGTATCTCCCATTGTTGGAGATTTTTGGGGCACTGTCCATTCAAAGTGGACCCAACAAAACAATGGTCTGGACCACTGAATCATGGGCCCCCATTTGTGCAAACTGAAAACCCAAGTATACTAACAAAAGGAAAGAACTTCAAATTAACTGGACCCCTTCCCCATTTGGATTGTGCAGAAAAACACATGAAATTCTCCTTGTGAAATTGATAATTCAGTCCAGATAATAAATAACACAATGCATGTCACTAAGCCCCATAACTGATATGATGGGAAGAGCAACACATGCTCAAGAGAGGCAATACTTGCCCAATGGGAAGAGACATGCTACAAAACCCTAGAAAATAACCTCTAGAGAGCTTTGCTAAGTGCATACAAGTGTGCAATAAAGCTCATGTACCCGCCCAGACACATTCCATCGTGGCACAGTAGGTCCAAGATCTAATCCATCCAACAGGGCACCACTATATTGATGCCCTAGCCCAAGAATCAGGTTGATCCAGTGGTCAACAGGGCTCCGGTTAGCAAAACAAATGCACAACTCTGAAAAACTTGGCTGAAGTTTTCCAAGCCATTCTACATCAGGGATCACATACTAAGTGGACCAGATTTATTTTTGGAAAAAACTGTACTGGATCGGACCAACCTGATTGGTGGTTTGGATCTCGTACCTATGTGCCATGCTGGCACATGTGGCATAGACAAACTTTGCACACACGTGTGTAGCAAAGCTCAACTCTTTATTCAATAACCATGTCTAGAATCCATACATTTGTACTGACCCAAAAAGAAAAGACACGTGTACAGCTTTTCTTATATGGCCATGTACACATACATACCTTTGAAATTAAACGTTGATGAAGCCTATAGGGTGATACTAGGACTTTTCTAAAATACCTCTAAAAACAAATAAATAAAGCAAAGATATTACACTATTAGCCAACTTTCCTAAAAATCAGCAAATAAAAAACATATGGAGTCCAATTTATCTGTAATCTTGAGGGGCAGGTTTTTCTTTGGGCAATGGGGAAAGGTATAAGATTTTGGGATGATATCTGGATAGGAGATCAAATATTGAAGGACAGGTCTCCACAATTAGCAGGTATTGCTCAAAAGTCGGATGTAGTAGCGACTAGATGCTTTTCGATCCATGGTGATTCAGTGGTATGGGCTCCTCTTGTAGGAGGAACACTTATCTGAGGTAGAGGTGGAAGAGTTGTTGAGCTTATTGGAATTGCTAAGGTGAGCCCGGTGGTATCATGAAGCGATTCAATGAGGTAGCTATACAAAAAGTCTGGTAAGTTTTCAGTAAAATCTGTCTATCTAAGATTTCTTGGAAGGTCTTTTGGTTCGGAGGCTAGCCATACTGCTTACGTTTGGAAATATGGAAGTCCGCTAAAGGCACCTGCTTGCGCATGGTTAGTGGGAAGTAATAAGGTGCTTACTGTGGACAACTTATGCAAAAGAGGGATGACCCTTCCTAATGTATGTCTGCTGTGCTATAAAGCCAAAGAATCAGTAAATCATTTATTTATCCATTGTGAGTTTGCGTCAAAGATTTGGGAGGAGTTCGTTAGGAATCTTGGTTTCCACTGGGTAATGCCGGGATCCATTGAATCATTATTCAAATCTTGGCATGGAGGAGGAAAAGGTGAGGTAGGAAGGAAAATATGGCATATCTGTCTCCTTGCTGGATTATGGGTGCTGTGGCTTGAAAGAAACAGTCGGTGTTTTCGGAATTGGAAAAAGTCCCCCCGGGGAGATTTGCAAATTGGTAAAGGAGCTGGTTAAAGAATGGGCGATCGATGCAGAGATTATTGGGGTTGACCAATTCTCTAATATTTGGGCAGAGTTGTAATCGGGTGTTTGTGCTTTTGTTTGTTTCCCTTCTTCTTCTTCTTCTTCTTTGTAGTATTCTGTATTCTTTTAGATTCAGCCTTTTTTTAAAAAAAATGTCATCATTCAAAAAAATAAATCTATCTGTAAACTTTTATAAACATGCACACAGCCCTCTTTTATACACAACTGTATTCATGGGGTTGTAAAATCAGGAGAAAACTCTTGTTCCAAAAGGTTAAAAAGTGTCCAAATTATCATTAAAAATCCCGTTGCATCTACTGTACGGGCATGTGTATGGGTTTACACATGCATATGTTGTATACATCCCAGCTATACCTATATGACCGTATATCCACATGTAAACCATATACGCTAGTGATATAGGAGCAGGAAATCCAATCTCATTGGACCTTGTGTTCCACATTCAATTGGATTCCATGATCATGGGATCTGCACACAAGGCAGAGAATTATGAAAGGCCTAGATGCATCCTGCATGCATCATACATTTTGCATATCCTCAGGTCAATAACCTTATAATTCCTCAGGTAAATAACCAGTAGCCAAAAAAAATTAAAAAAATCGAATTAAGTGCAAAACATAAAGCCTAAGCTACGGGCATGTGAACAGCAACAATCACAGTTCAAGCAACAAGAAATTGAAACAGAGAAGAAGAACAGACAGGTTTGCATTAAAAAATAATAAAAATAACAACAACATTTTCCTTAAAACAGAAGCCAATTTATTTCAATGAACATTCCTGTAATTTCTTATTTGGAGGGCCAACTTTCATGTAGCTCAGATACATTAAAATACATTTAACTTAATTATAATACCGACCATGTACCAAATTATGCCTAAAACCAACCAAAAAAAAGAAAAAGCATTAATATAAGATGCTACCTGCAGCAAAACCAGCTCCAGCAGCACTCCTTGCTTGGCTATCATCATATCCTGGCCCACCAACACTGATTGACCAAAAAACATCACACCCTTAGATAAAGATGATGCTAAGAGCTCAAAAATGAAGACAATAAATCCAGATGAGAATATAAGATGCAGACCTTCTCTGCCCATAACCATATTGATCTCGTACTTGTTTCGCAGCAGGTTCAGCGTATCCACCATGAGGATCCTGAAAAGTATTTCCCATTAACAAAGACTTCATAATGGACAACTGTGGCATCAGAAAGCAATAGGAAGACATTTACCATTTCGGAATATGGACGCTTTGATCCAGAAGCTACACCATAAGCCTGACCCTGGTAGCTAGTTTCAGGGGCTCCGTATGCCTGTGCATATGGATCCCCATATGCAGCTGGATGCATATTGTAATTTGATTTTGGCTTTCCAAAGCGAGAGTTCTTTTGGTTGCCAAAATTGTTAGGTCTACCACGCATATTGCCTACAAATTCGGGGGCATGCCAACATCAATTCCACTTCTGTGGATATCAAAAGTAACCCAACCAAAAGACGGAGGCATGTAAAATATAAACTAGCTCTCTTTATTATTACCACGGCCTTTCTTTGATGAACGTGCATTGTCCATGCCTCTACCACCACGCTTTCCACCTCTGAACGGTTCTTCCCTTTTTTGGCGATACCCAATTTGCCCTCTACCACCACCTTGCCCTCTACCGCCACCATGGCCGCCTCTTCCACCACCATGGCCTCCTCTTCCACCACCATAACCTCTACCGCCACCTTGACCTCTACCACCACCATAACCTTGATTACCTTGACCTCTACCGCCACCATAACCTTGATTGCCTCTACCTTGTGGATAAGATGGCTTGTGCCATTTATCACTTTTGGGCTTGAAGTGACCCTTCCCCTTCCCTTCATACCCTTTGAAATTAACATAGCCTTTGGTATTAGAATGACCACCTTCTTCTACATATTCACCATCCTTCTTGATCCTAAATCCACCTCGAGCACCCAGCTTTGCGAGTCGGCCCTTATTCTGAGGCTTTGCGAGGTTAGCTTTAACCTAGTACAAGAAATGACATTTAGTTAAACAACCAATACAATGCAACAACCCAAATTGAAGTCCTTGAGATGTGATTACCTTGAGCTCTCCTTCCCCAAGCTGAGCATTGTTTATTCCCTCCACACATGCCATCGCACTCTCTCGAGAAGTAAATGCAATAAACCCAAAATCTCTACGCTTTGAAGTATTGAAATTCTTGGATAGTTGAACTTTCTCAATTTCTCCATATTGTTTGCAGTGCTCAGTTACTTTTTCTTCATCCCAAGAATCTGGCAGACCCTCAACATACACAGTTTTCACCTGCAATCAATCAAATAAGATGTTTCTCTTCCAACTTCTCTGTAAGAAATCAGATGAACATAGAGAGTACTTGCACCACTCAATCATATATCGAACAACTTTATAGTCACATTGATTTTACTGCCAAAAAAGAATGTAATAGAGTAGTGAACTTGTGTGCATCAAATCCAGTCAGTCATCTAGGGGCTCCTTTGTTACTCTGGTGGGTCCAGCCATCAAGTACACGGACGTAGAACTTCCAATGCGGTAAAAACATATCCAAGTGATGAACACAAGTTTCAGACTGAAGCAAAGAGTGTGAGCAAAATAAAAGATATAATCTGCAGCATGCAGAATGCATCATTGAATAACAGGGGAAAAAAAACAAGCACAGAATATTCCAAACCTGAGATAAAGCTTCCTCACTAGGATGCATCGAGGACGGGGCAAAAGCAACCCGGGCACTCCTATCACAGCCGAAAATAGCATCTGGCTTTCTTAACCGTTGAAAAGCTGCCATAGCATCAGAATGGGTGTTAAATTCCAGAAAAGCATAACCTTTGCTCTTTCCTTCACCCTTGGGATCTTCAGGGAAAAGTATATCATCAATCAGTTCAACTCCGTAGCCTCTCAAAGTTGTGACCACCTTGTACCATAAAAACAAAAGGCTTCAGAACATGCAGAAATTTCAAAGATGCTGTACTAGCAACAGAATCAATGCACAATGCACTGACAGTTACCAGCATTTATGATGCATCCAGGCAACACATTCATCTAAACCAAGGTCCACATTGTTCCCTATTGATGGCTGATTGTGTGATCTAGTCATCCAGGGGTTCAGATTGCAGACATGCCCATTTGGACGTCTGGTCATCAGATCTGGCACATCCAACCTTACAGGTTGAAGAAAGGTCCTATTTAGCTGTCCATATTAAATATTTATCTGGACTTCATCAGCAGTTGAGATTAATCCAATTGATGATCTGGACAAGGTCAAGGGATTGATGAAAGATCAGAACCAATTCAACAGTCTAGTTGGAATGTGGAAACCACAGTTCCAATCAGATGGCATTGATGATGACCAATGGGACTGTACAGCCTCATCACTTATCATCTTATATACCAACCATACTTTAAGAGGGTTTGTAGAGTTCATACAGCCCCATCAAGTCTCTACTTAGCTTTGAACTCATAATTCAGTTTCTTATTAGATTGTAGTTTCTTTTCATTATTTGCAATGAATAAGAACGTAATTAGAATATCTAGGAGACTTTATATGAGCTAATCGGAGATTAGAATAGATATCATCTAGAGGCTTCTTTCTAGAAGCTTCTCAAAAGAGATTGAACCCTATAGATAGGCCTACAGTCAGCATGTATGAATGCTTGACTGCTTGAATCAGCAAGGACCTGTTTGGTTTGATGTAATTACATGCAATTTCTCTCAAATCAGATTTAAATGCATACATCAAACAACACTGCATGCGTTCGAAAGTGAAGAGGAGTTGCCCCGGATCAGATTTCATGATAATTCGAAGCCAAAGCTTGGTGGGGCCCACCAGTATACATGTGTTATATCCACTCCATCCATTTATTAGTACAGATCATTTTAGGGCATGGGCCCAAAAATGAGGCAGATTCAAAGATCAATTGGACCACACTACATAAAATACTGGAGATTGAACGCTAAACATTTAAATGTTCTTCCCATAGTGTGGTCCGCTTGAGCTTTGGATCTGTCTCATTTTTGGAGGCATACGCTAGAATGATGTGGCCAAACGAATGGACAGCATGGATAAAACATATACATCATGGTGGGACCCACAGAGTCCATCTCATTTTCCATACCTAAAAGTTGCTTCTGTCAATGTCATACAGCATCCCTTCCATCACAAATTCCTGTAGCATGTAATTAATGCTTAAAAAGTGTAAAATACATTGCAATTCCCCTGAAATACATCCAACCAAACAGGCCCTGAACGGAACTATGGAAGTCAACTTTGTCTTTAGTCCCCATGATGTGGTTCTAGCATAGGACTGTGATTCTTCTAGAATCTAACCATGAAATGCCTCTAGATCTCTTTTGGTATGACCCCTAGGGTTTTAATTTGTGGAGCAACTCTGCGTATTTATCTTTTTTCATTTTATACTATTTTATTTTGTGGCAAGTGAAAAAAGTTGCCAATTTGAGACACATAAATATTGGAGAATTTAATCATCAAATTGGTACAGACATTCTTCTAGTTAACATCAAGGTACAGACAAATTCTGTGAGTCTAACTCAGATTCAGTCGATCTCCGTCTTACCTGATCTTTTGTCCATGTTTTGCAAATGTTGCCCAGGTACAGTGTATCGTTATCTTGACTAGCTGAAATACCACAAAGCCTACCCCTCACCTGATCAAAATCATAAAGATCTTATGGTCATTAATGTTAAATTGGACCCTGAGCAAAAATCAATTAAGAAAAAAAAAGATCTTGAAAGATCAAGGTGTATAACCTCTATTCCATCTGCATAATCAGCAAGGACCTTCTTTGCTTGCTCAATAGTGGTATATCGGATAAATCCAAAACCCTTACTTTTCTGTGTTGCTGGATTCTTTACTATTCGTGCACCCTGAATTTCACCAAATTCACCAAACACTTTTATCAAATCCTCTTCAACTGCCTCCCTGTCCAACCCACCAACAAAAATTTCAAATTCCTTCTGTCTCTTCCTCTCTGTCATAGGAGCATGCATAAATACTTCTTCCTCATTATCTTCTTCACCATCACTTCCACTCTTATCATCATCGCCCACCTTATCACCGCCTTCGTCAATGTCAGCATTATCAACTCCGCGTCCTGCAGTGTCTTCAACTCCACCATCTCCAGTCTCCACTTCAGCAGCATCCTTCTCCAAACCTGAGAATGCTGAATTGATTGATTGGTCATATCAGTAAAAGTATCAACAAGCTAAATAACTCAACAAACAACATAAAAGGAAACAAAATAAGCTATACAAATCGTAGCATATGCACAAGCAAATACAAGTTAGTAGTAAAGATAAATAGCAAATAGCTCATTCATACAAGCCTTTAATGATTAATCTGTACTTGACAAGATGATTGAAGAAAATATGGCCAACGGATAAAAATAAATAACCGTGCTGCAACCAGATTACCTATGCCACAGTCCTAGCATGAATAATCAATCTTCACAATATCTCCCAAAAATTTTGTTTTCTATTTTTCTTCATTCTTTTTAAATTCAGTGTTAGTAAATTGTTGCATGCTCCAATCATCGCAAAGTCACCATAAAATTATATTTGCATCCATTGATTTTACCCGAAATTAGTGGGCTCCCTTTTATGCTTTGCAGCAACAACTTGAGCATGTCCTTTCCACTTTTGGTCTGATGGGGTACATTGGGTGTGCCTCAGTGCCAACTCAGGTGCATGCGTTTGTTTATCTGTGCCTCATGCTCCAAGAGTAGGGATGTCAACAAGCAGGGCCAATGCTTTGCAGCCAACAACTTGGGCATGTCCTTTCCACTTTGGTCCCATGGGGTATAGAGGGTGTGCCTTGGTGCCAACTTGGGTGCATGTGTTTGATACATGACATGAGGAAACAGCTTGAGCATGTCTTTTCCACTTTTGAGCATACCCCATGATGATCATGTCATCCTATTGTAGGCGAAAAAGTTCAAAGAACACAGTAGCCTCATGATCTAATGGAAAGAACGTCCATTTCATCCCGGTCTTCATTTCTTCCCGCATCAAGATTTGAAGGCCACTGTGCCTAAAATCCAGTTTAGGACTAACCCCTTTAGTTTCAAGGCTGCAAAACGCAGCTTAATCTACTTGGCAGTCTAGACCCACTCAAACTCTCCATCAACCTCAGCGAGTCATGGCAATGAAACAGGACTACCAGCACAGTCTTCAGTCTCAATCTTCGTGTGCCTTGTAGGATTTTTCTGAACTACCCTACAATTTGTTGGAACATCAATTTTATCTCATCTGAATTATTACCCGCCATCATGGACTATAAGAAGTCTCATTCCAGGTAGGCATCTGCAGTTTCTTTTTCCTCTGGGCAATTCGGTCGGCAAAATTAGGCTGGAGGACTGCTTGTGGGTTGAGGTGTGGGTTGTGTGGGGAATGGCAAATGGGCTTATTTGGAACATGTTATGAGTTGTGAAAGGAACCGTGTCGAGGATGGATTTTTGGGGATGTGTGAGAACAGATTTTGGACCTAGTCCGAGCAAGATTTGAGGCAAAAAATTGAACATTTATGATAATTTTAGCGACACCATGTTGTAATCAAGGTCGGAAATATTGTCGGAAATTTGAAACCAAGATTTAAAGCAACACAACAGTCATCCACAGAAGGTTATAAACAATATATTGTGGCTGTAGATCAAAGGAGCAATGCATTGACCAGCCTTAGAAGGATATTTGCAGTCAATATGCTGCCATACACATACGCAAGTGAGAAAATACGTTGATCACCCGCAGAAGGGTATGTTTGATCAAGCGAGAGACCATAAGTGGGACTCAAATGTCATTTTAAGGGGTTGATTTGTAGTTCTAAGGGCTAATTGAGTTTTAGAACATAGATATAATGGCTTGTGACCATAAATTTATATTGTAAGGAGCTGATTTAGTGTTTAGGAATGTATTGGGTTTAGGAATATAGATATAATTGTATGGTTGTGATTTGGCATGTGGAGAGGCTGAATGAGAATTTAGGAGTAAATATTTAAAAGGTTAAAAGATTGTATGGTTGTGATTTCATACGGTGAAGAGATACAACTGTCTTTCATTATTAATAAAGTTGTGATTGATGATAGAAAAAGCCTCAATGCAAATGCCATCACATGTAAAGAGCATACTTGAAACTTCTAAACATTATTTTGCTCCATGCATGTCCGGACACATGTCAGCATGGAAATCAGAGTAGATGACATAGTTTGGCTTTTCTTTTCTTTTTGAAACGATGATAATATTATTTCTAAGGAGCCAAGGCTCAAACTATACAAATGTACAAAAATCCGAAAAAGAACCTATGATCTTTGAGGATAAAGCCCATTCTATTACAAGAGATTTTGCTATGCTAAACACCTCAGGAAACTGCCTATTTCCATTCCTCAAGCATCAATTATTCCTTTCCAACCATATGACCCGTATGCCAGCAAATAAACATAATTGCCAAATTTTTCTCCCAATCTTCTTTGAACCCCCTCCCTGCCACATCAGGAAGAAACTGTCAACGGATTTTGGTGCTACCCATAAGACCCTGAACAAAGCGAAAATTTGATCCCATAACCTTTTTACAAACAGGTGGTAAAGGAAAAGGCGATCCACCGATTCCTTATCTCACATACAAATCAAACAAACATTTGGAAGGATGAGACCTTATTTATGTAAATTATCTATTGTAAGCACCTTCTTCCTCCCCATTACCCACACAAACGCCGCAACCTTTGGAGGAGAACCATAGCTCCGAGTAAACGATGTCAAGTAAACCCCCGCCACTAGTGTTGGCCCCACTTAGGGACATGTTGAAAGATCTTACTGAGAACCTACCAGATTTATCTTTTAACTATATCATAGAATCCGCATATGACATTACATGGGTGATAACTTTGATAATATTTCCAACAGGCTGATAAACTCTGCAATCTCTTTATCTTCCAAATTCTACCTACACGACGGGGCCCATACGATCTTCCATCCTATCGAAAAGCAGTTCTCTACCCTCAACCCCACTTCGGCTGCAATTCCCACCATTCGTGGGAAGAGATCGCTCATTTTTTATCCCCACCTATCTATCCTCCCAAATCTAATGTTCTTCCTGTTCCCCAACACGAAACTGACCGCATCATAGCTCTGAGTAAATGATGTCAAGCAAATCCCCGCCACTAGAGTTGCCCCCACTTAGGGACGTAGAAAGATTTTACTGAGAAGCAAAAACCTACTGGATTTATCTTTTAGCCATATCATTGAATCCACATTTGAAATTACAGGTGAAAACTTTGATAATATTACTAACAAGCTGATAAAGTATGCAATCTCTTCATCTTCCAAATTCTGCCTACACAGCGGGGCCCATATGATCGTCCCTCCCACTACCGAAAAACAGTTCTCTACCCTCGACACCACTCGGCTGCAATCCCTACCATTCGTGGGAAGAGATGGCTCAATATTTTTTTTATCTCCCGCCCATCTATCCTCCTAAAATCTAATGTTCTTCCTGTTCTCCAACACAAAACCAACCCCTTCCCATACTCTATGTTTAATTAAAGCAACATATTTTCAAATGTGTGAGCAATATTTCAAATAACACTCGTAGCGTATGCAATGTAGCGTAGCATAGCGTACCCAAATTGGGTAAATCCCATGTAGTGTACGCTACAATTACGTAGCATGTAGCGTACGCTACAATGTTTTTTTTCTTTTTTATTTTTTATTTTTAACCTTTGGTTGTTAAAAATGGTGTAAAACTCACATCACATCGTGAAAAACTTAAAATATAAAGTTAAAATCAAACCTTTCTTTTTTTTACTTTCACTTAAAATGGTGGTAATCCTTTGTTAAAGATGGTGTGAAACTCACACATTAAAAAAACTTTGAAACTAAACGGAAAAAAAAAAAGGATTTTGAATGTGTTGATGACATCCGTATTGTACTTAATACTCTCAAGTCTCAACCTGTGAGATTTTTTTCTTTTTCATACCTATGAGTTGTCTTTTAGCTTCAATTAGATTATTAATTAAATTGGTTTGCTTAGAAAGTTGTTGATGTGATAATCATTTGATTTGGTTTATATCTTTATATATCTAGATTGGCTTTTGATAAGTGATCATTAATAACTTTTTTGAACATGTTTATACTCGAAAAATGAATCATCCATTTTTATATTTTCATTTTTTCTTAATATTTATAATTTTTTCCATATTTTTAAATTAAAAAATAGAAGTATCATGTAGCTCACACTATGCTATTTACACTACACGCTATAGAGGTTTGAACGCTATGCAACATGCTACCCCTATTTAAAACATTGCGTGAGGCCCCTGTATAGCAATGACAACCTAGTCCACCACCCCATCTCTTCTTCCCCATATTTCCTAATTATCACCTTTATTCACTGAGAACCTACCTTTACCCCAAATCTCCACACCTACCTTCCTAATAAGGCTAGATTCATATCCTCCAATTTCCTAACGTCCCCCCCCCCCCTCGAAAAAAAAAAAGGGAAAAAAAAAAAGACTTACATACATCTTCCCACTTCATGAGATGAGATTTATGATTACCATCTACTCCTTTCCACAGAAAGTCCCTCCTAAGTGTTTCTAATTTTACCAAAATTGACTTCGGGCATTTGAAAAGGGACATGCAATAAAGTGAAAGATTGGACGTCACCGCCCTAATCAAGGTGATTCTTCCTCCCAATGATAACCGCAGAGTCTTCCATTGAGACAACATCAACTCAAAAATTTCAACCACTCTATCCCAAAGTGGTTTCAATGGCCTACCAATGCACAGAGGAAGACCAAGATATGCCAATGCCGGACATGTGATCTATACTAAATATGATGCAAAAAATTTATAAACGAATTAAAGAGCAATTCAAATTATAAGATATACTAACCTACCACAAATCTAAGAAATCAAATAAACAGTAAAATTCATATTTCAATCTAAATCACAATCCAACAATTAACTAAACCATATAAAACATGAATTTCAAAGGATCAATGGAAGGTAGAACTTCCACTGTCTTTCTTATGCGTTAGGAGGGTTGGCACGGCACCTGGACTCAAACTCTCCTGAATGATACCTTTCCTAAGAAGTTCATAAACTCGTCTCTTCCACTTTGCATGCTCCAAAGGGTTCATTCGGTAATGAGGAAGGTTTGGCAAATTCGACCCAAAGACAAGATCAACGGCATGCTGAATGCCCCGCATGGGTGGGAAGCTCATCCGGTAGGTCCTTCGGGAAAACATTTCTAAACACCTCCAATACCGGATTCACCTCATGTGGCAACCCTACGCTAACCTCGGGTATGACCTCTCTTGCCACGAGGGCATACACCAACGAATAAGCCTTAGTTTCCCTCTCAAACGCTTTGGCATTTATTATAAGGAGAGATTTCGGCTGAGATTTTCTCACCTCTTTAGGATCACCCTTCTTGACACCCTCTTTCTTCTATGAGGTGTTTTTGGGCAGAAGAGGATTTAGCTTTCCTTTTACCTTCATACATAAACAAAACGTATTCAAGCAACCGAATAGTGTCACATCTCGATCATACAACTAAGGTTACCGAAAATGATGTGGCCTACATCCATAGGCAAAACATCACACCACAACGTGTCTTTGTAGGAGGCAAAATGAATAGGGATAAGGCACCGTTGAGAAACCGAAATCGAGGACACATCAACCCAAGAAACTCGATAGAGTTGGCAGTGAGGGACGAGTTTCAAACCCAAACGAGAGATAGTGCTAGCGGAAACTACATTGGTGCAACTGTCACTATCAATTATCACTTTGCAATTTTTGTCGTCAGTCGTCACACTTGAAGTGTGGAAGATTGAATTCCTGCACTAATCATCACTCTTTAGCCTGTGCCATGGCGCATCTGACAAATGCAAGTGGCACGGTCTCAACTCCTTCAACTCCACTTCCCACTTGAGATTAGCCATCTTCCCCATTGTCAGGTTTGCCTGGAGGGGAAGCTTCCAACTAGTTCATATGTGAATTTTTATCTCATTCCTGAGGACTGTTGGTTGGTTACTAGCAGCTCTACTTTGGACCTCAAGGTCGCGAGACGGGTTATTGATGCCATTGAGAGCCTTGGCAAGCTTTTCCGAATTCATTGTGGGGTGTAGACCAAAACCACACCCAATATGAGTGGGCATAAACCGGGGATCAAAAAGAGAACCTGGAAACTAAAGACCTTAAATGCAATGTGATGAGAATGGGAAAATTGCTAACCCTAGATATGGTAATATGAAAGCCTAACCTAGATGCAACATGAGAATCATATGCTAAACCTAGGCTCTGATACCAAAATTTGATGCAGGACATGTGATTTATACGAAATGTGATGCAAAGAAATTATAAACGGATTAAAAAGTAATTCAAAGTAGAGGATATGCTAACTTACCACAAATCTAAGAAATCAAATAAACAATAAAATTCAGATTTCAATCTAAATCACAATCCCACGATAAACTAAACCATATAAAACATGAATTTCAAATTATCAATGGAAGGTATAACTTCTACTTTAGCATAGGCTTAGGTCTAATTCAAAATGGTTGATTTGGTCTTGCTAGGGTGAGGGATATGAGAATCTAGAGTTATGAATTTGAAAGGAATTAGGGCCTTGGAAGGATTTGCAAATTTAAGATTTTAGATGGAATTGAGAATTAGGGTTTCATTGGGAATTGGGGATTAGGGCTTGGGGAAAATTAAAAGAACTAGAGTTTATAGGTGAATAAGAGTTAGGGTTTTAGGCTAGGGTTTAAGTAATAGGAAGAAAAGAGTAAAGGGATTTAGGGTTTGGAAAAGAAAAGCAAAAGAAAAGAAGGATTTGAGAAGAAGATGAGAAAGACAAGAGAGAAATACCTTTTCAAAGAAAAACAAAGATGATGGATGGGGGCTTCACACCTTGGCATCACACCATCAATCTCCATTCATAGGAGATTTTCAATCTCAAAGCAAGAGAGTCTTTTTTTTAATTCAAAACGTTCAATAATGGGCTAGGGTGGGACATCCCAACCTTTTATAGTCTCAAGAGGAACTTTTTACAAAAAGGCGCTCTTAGATGAAAATCCTCTCAGAAGGACGCTCAATAAAATAACATTTGTTCCTAACTCCCTAATCTCAACTAAATATCAAAATAAATCCAACATGAACAAGCAACTAAGTAAAAGAACTAAATCTAGACATCCTAAAGACTACGATCAATGTGATTTAAGATCATAATGTTTTAACCGTCCTGTCAAAGCATCCTCAAGATCCAACTATACGATCGATGTGTCCTCGCAATCCAACGGTCCAAACTCTTCAATAAGCAACCCACATGCATATTCCTAGTGTAGGATCTTCAAAGATGCATAATCATGCACGTGGGGTCTTCAATGTGGCCCACCTGGGCCCATGTAGTAATCACCATGCCAAAGTGAAACTAGAGCTGATCTCCTCCTCTGGTATACTCTGTAAGGTGCTCGAATGTCCTCGTCATATGTAGTAGGGAAAAAACTTGCCTAACATCCCATCACCTTGGCAAAAGTATTTAACTCCACATAAGTAATACCCACCCCCAATATCTCACTCTTATTGGGGGCATCTTTTATTGCGATCATTCCTAAAGTCAAAGGGCCAGACTGCTTAAAGGATTTTAGACCTCCAAGTCTTATTGGAAGCCCGTACAAAATTATATCCAAAACTCTTCCTTATATGTTCGATTCGGTGATAGGAAGCGTAATTTCCAAGAATCAGAGGGGGGAGAGCTTTCGTGGTTGGAAGACAGATCATGGATAATGCTCTCAGAGCCCACGAGTGTATCGACTCCAAATTCAGGAAAGGGAAGTCATGGAAATATACAAGTTGGATATTGAGAAAGCCTATGATCATGTTGATTGGGACTCTCTTGATCATTTATTGGATAGGATGGGTTTCGGGACAAAATAGAGGAAATTGATCCAAATATGTATAGGCTTGATAGCTTTTTCAATCCTTGAGAATGGTTCTCCTAAAGGTTAATTAAAGGCGTCTAGGGGTCTAAGGCAAGGGGATCTACTATCCCCTTTTCTTTTATTGATCATAGTAGAAGCATTCAATCATCTGTTAACTAAGGGCCAAGAGGTAAATCTCATAAGTGACTTAAGGTCATTAAATTGGGCAATTGAATCTCCCATCTTCAATTTGCAGACGATACGATAATATTTTGTGATGTCATACAGCTATAGTGGATAACTCACAAAAATAGATGATATGAGGTATCCAGTTTAATGGTTAACATTAGAAAAAGCGAAATTGGGTATTCACTTGAAGAAACAAGAGATTTCAAGATCGCCTTCAGTGTCTGGTTGCAAAATCAGGTCTCTCTCCTCCACTTACTTGGGGCCCCTGTTGTGCATTAGGAAGCCTCCTACACACTTGTGGGACAAGGTGATTGAAAGAATCGAAAGGAAACTTTCCAAATGGAAAAGCCAATATCTTTCTTTGGGTGAATGTCTAACCCTCATCAAAGCTGCTTTCTCAAACATGTTGCTTTACTTCATGTCCCTTTTCTCAAATGCTCGCAGTTAATGTTGGGAATGTCAGAAAAGTTGAGGGACTTTTCTTCGGAGGGGTTCTTCAAAAAATTTTAAGTTCCATCTCATGAAATGAGCAAAGCTTTGTAATCCATACCCCAAGGGAGGGGCAGGTTTGAGGGACTTGAGCACTATGAACCTTGCTCTCCTAGGCAACAGATATAGTTGGTAAGGAAGAAGGTAGTTATCGACGTGAGATCGTTGCAAGTAAATATGTTCTTCAGGAAATAGTTTGAGAAGTAAAATATTTCTCTTCAAGGCCTCTAACACTTGGAAATCAGTAGTATCTGTACAATCTATATTTAAAGCAGTGAGACGGTTCAAGAATCGGATTTTGGGAGGATATGTAGTGTGGTAATAACCCTTTGCATTAGGAGTTTCCTATCCTAGCTTGTTTGGCTCCCGTTAGAGATATCAAAGTGGTCGATTGCTATTCTTCTTTTGGACCATTTGCAGGCATTTTTTATCCCTATTGGAGGCAAGGACTCGATGGCGTAGCACATCCACAATTCAAGGAGGTTCTCAGTAAAGTACTATAGGATGTTTTGGGAGTTTGGATCAGACAATTCTCGTGTTTATGCCTACTAGTTTTGGTTCTATGGTGCTCCCCCCTAGATCGCAGTGTTTACTTGGCTAGTGGGAAGGAAAAAGGTCTTGACGGTTGACAACTTAATGTAGGATAATTAACCATTTGCTCTAAAAGCTCGAACTGATAGAGTACTGCGAATCAATCCCTTTATCTCATAGCTTGGACCCCACATTCATGGGTTAAGTCCTTTGTTAAACCCTCCTCGTGGGCCCCAAATCACATGGGTTCCTCCCCCTTGTGGGCCCCAATCATATGGGTTCCGCTTCACACGAGCCGCCCACCCCAAGTGTGCTCCTGAATCCCACAAGCCACCCCGCTCGAGCTCGATGTGAAAATGCCCCTACATTAATCACCCCTAATGAGGAGTCTCGAACACGACCTCCCGCTCTGATACCTATTTGATGCAGGACAATTAACCGCTTGCTCTAAAAGCTCAAGCTGATAGAGCATGGCGAATTAATATCTTTTATCTCATAGGTCGGGCCCCACATCCATGGGTTAGGTCCTCGAGTGAACCTTCCTCGTGGGCCCCAAATCACATGGGTTCCGCCTCATACGAGTCACTCGCCTCACACAAGCTGCCCACCCCAAGTGTGCCCCCACATCCCACAAGCCACCCTGTTCGAGACTGGTGTGAAAATGCCCCTGCATTACAATCACCAAAAGAGGCCTATGTGCATTCTCAACATCTACTCCCTATGCTTAAAAGCGACGAGGACCGTTGACCACCTGTTTATCCACTACCCTTTCACCTTTAAGGTCTGGGTGCATTTTCTCTCAATTTGAAACACACAATGGGTTATGACACAATCCATGGGAGAGCTTCTTTGGGCCTAGCATGGAGGAGGGTTGAGAAAGATGAGTAAGAGTATGTGGCATCTCATTCTTATGGCTATTTGGTGGGCTATTTAGGAAATTAGGATGAAAGAAATAGTTGGTGTTTTCAATATAGAGCTAGATCAAATGAGTTGGTCGTGGGCAAGATAAAGGTGGAAGTGATCAATTGAGCCTTCCTTTTGAAAGATGTGTCTGACTGCGATCGCCCCTCCTTTTTTGGATTATAATTCACCATTTTTTTCCTTTATTGTATTCTTTCCCCATTTTAGATTTTGCTTGAGGGCTCTCAATAAAATTTCCATTGCCCCGCCAAAAAAATTCCCTTCTATCTAATGAAGTGCTATAAAGACTATTTTTTGTCTTTTATTTCTTTGTAATTAGCATCAATAATTGACATGAAAATTGCTCTATATCAAAATAAAATGGTAGACACAGACTACATTGAGGAACATATAGTGATTCCCCTATAGGGAGTTAAGATGATTCAGCACCTTCCATATTCAAGAAACTACTGCATTCTTTTCTTTTGAACTTCTTATGTATATCACAAAGAAGTCAAATGAGTTGGATTGATCCAGCAAATTAGCTTTAGCAAAAGATAGTCTTTCTATCTTATGTAGGGGTATGGCATGTGCCATTCACACGTGATGAAAGGGTTTGATGGGAGATAGTATCTTCATTTCTCCCTATCTTAACTAGGGGTATAGCAAAAGATAGTATCTTCATTTTATCCCAGTGATTCACACCTAATGGGAAAAAATTCACACCTAATGAAAGGGTTTGACGGAAGATAACCACCAAGGTGGCCACACACACACGCACAAACCTATGGTGGATTGCCATATCCTTTGTTCACTATGGTGTGGCCCACCTGAGCTATGGGTATGCCTGAGTTTTGCCTGCAGGGCCTAGCATCAAGGAGAGCACCTATTGGACAGAGTGGATTCTGCACAGGCAACATGGTGGACCCAAAGAGCTTATTGTTCTAAGTGCTGCGTAATATTGTTCTAAGTGCTGCGTAAAACAGGCCTTGTAGAGGATTCTGTCCACGATTACGCACATTGAAAGTACTAAAAGAAGCGGGTGCAATCTACGTCGTCTCTTAGACGGTAAAATCTCAACTGTTCTCTGCAAAGCAGCTACATTTTTATGACAAATTTTTAACCTCGCACAACCAATGGACTAATTGCAAGGGCAAAAATCTCCAAAGCTATTACCATTATATATGGTAGAGATGAAGTCCATTCGTCCTAAAAAGAATCTGGACTTCACCAATGCCTAAAGTGGTGCGATAGTAAACTCATGAAATGTAGGGCAGTAGCCCTATTCAATTCATGTGCACAAGCAGAGGAGCGTGAGTTACTGGATTCATAGTGTTTCTTTGACCATACAAATTACTACTTCAGGGGAACTGCTCAACCCTTGACACAAGGACGTGAATAGAATCCTCTGGCCATGATGCATCGAGTCCATACAGGTAGTGCCCATGGTTCTGTTACTCAGACCATTGATCTAGCGGACCAGCCATGTATAAGCCATGCCCCAGAGAAAGAAAAAGGAATTTCTCACATGTTGAAGAA
This sequence comes from Magnolia kwangsiensis, assembly GCA_037074715.1. Lineage (NCBI taxonomy): Eukaryota > Viridiplantae > Streptophyta > Magnoliopsida > Magnoliales > Magnoliaceae > Magnolia > Magnolia kwangsiensis. Next base: position 21,723,320 of record CM073576.1, read on the forward strand.
TCCTAACCATTCAATCTCTGTGCTGCAAATAGGCAGTCAGCAAAAAAAGCAAGATGCAGAAAACATCATACATTCAACTGTGAAACACCATCAAATGGATTCTACTATCTTTCAATGTGAAAGATTTACAGCAGGGCCCATCATATCAACAGTTGATATCAACAAACCATGACCCAAATGCTAGAATCTTGATAGAAATGTTCATGAGCCTAATAACAGTCGCCATTACCCCTATTCCACAAACTAATTAAATGACCAAACAATTCCCTTTTAAAGGAGCGTTTCTACCATTAAACAATCATGAAAAGAAATCCAGGGAATTGAAGATAATCTCAAGAAAATTTCCAAACCACCAAATTTTTTTGGTGCAATTTCAAAACTGGAATAAAAGATACGAAAAAAATAGAAAAAAGGGATTTGTACCTTGGTCTTGATCCATCTGATCTCCTTCACCCTCATTTTCTCCATATGCAGCTTCTTCAGGCCCTTCAAGCATCTCATCATCTTTCTCATCACCGATAGCTTCCGAAGCAGGATCTCCTGAATCCAAAGGTGGAGCATTCACCTCATCAGCAGTGAAAGGCTCTACTACCAGAGGCTCCGTCTCTGCTGCTGCTGGTTCCAGCAGAACCTCTTCTCCAGAAACTTCCATCGTGGCATCTACTTCAGGATCTTTCTCCGCCTCAGCAGCACCCAACGGAAACTCGGGTTCGGGAACCGTCTCATCCTCTACGACACATGGCGGAGCCTCAGGTTCGAGACTGTTCTGCTCCTCCACGGCGTCCGTCGGAACCTCAGGCTCAGGAAAGCTCTGCTCCTCGGCGGCATCCAACGGAACCTCAGGCTCAGGAATGCTCTGCTCCTCGGCTGCATCCAACGGAACCTCAGGCTCAGGAATGCTCTGCTCCTCGGCGGCATCCAGCGGAACCTCAGGCTCGGGAGCCTGTGTTTCCTCAACGGCGCTTGACACAGCTGCTTGCTTGGATTTTGGCGTGGCGGCCCTTCCCCTCCTTGCCGCGGCCGCTCCTCTCTTCGCCCGAGGAGGCATCTCCCTCTCTCTCTTGCTGCTTGCTGGGGAAGTAAAGGAACGGAAGAAGACGAGCTAGGGTTTTGGTTTGGAAACAAATCTCTCTCTCTCTCTCTCTCTCTCTCTCTCTCTCTCTGGCTAGTTTTTGGAAAGTAAAGGGAGGGAAGAGGAAGAGCTAGGGTTTTGGTTTTGGACAGAAAGGGGATGGTGAATAGGGGAGGGATTTGAAGGGAAGAAAGACGAGAAGCGTGCGGAGATGAGATGTAGATGCGAGAGCTCTTTTGTTATGGAGCCACGGATTGATGATTTTTCACTCGCACGTGTGTGGTCGCGTGCCGGTAATTGTTGGCGGTTATTCGATTTTCTGTTTGGATGGATCCGATAGATCTAGGCCGTAACTGGCACGCGTGGGGCTTTATGCGGCGAAATGCGTGGTGATCGACTTTTTTTTTTCGAAGTGATTTGATACTCTGGCTGCGTATGACGCTTAATATGCATGAACTTAGAAGTGGTACACGTGGCATAACCGATTAACTTGTGGAACCCACTGTCGCGAATCTAAAATCTAAATATCAGGTTGGTTTAACCATCCTCTCCTCTGATTCGTGGACACTGACCCATTGGATTTTTTTTTCCATTCTTAGCCGTCCAATAAATGTCCTGCAATCTAATATTCTAACGACCGTATATTAGTAATTATTGGTTCATTACACATCTAGACTAGTACTCATAATTTGGACAGTTTATTTTGAATGGCTTGTATGCCATGTGTGCAAATTTTCAGTGATATCTAACCGCATGTGTATCATCCATCACACTCTGCTAGAGTACCAAGTTCTCCCTTTTTCACTTCTCTTTAACAAGTGACTGCTAACCCTAGAGTGGATGAAAGTGAGCGAGCCTGCCCAATTTGGGCTAGGCCTTGGCCTGGCACGTGCCGGCCCATTTACACCCTTGAGACCCGTAACTCGTGCAAGCACGTGCCGTGCGTGTACTTTTAAAATGGGGTGCTGTTAGCTCTTTCTAACGATCCATTTCTTCTCATATGTGTCGGCTAACGTACATTTTTTGTGGGGCCAGGTAACGAACGTACGTGATCTTGCACATGTTTGCTACCTGACAGTTGGCATTTGTGCTTGCCAGTTTGCGAGGGAGTAGCTAAAGCAAGTCTCCTGAGATCAAGGGGTTGCACTGACGAGGTTGAAGGGTTGTTTGGATGTACCTCGTGATGGCGAGGGGAGCATGGCCAGTCTACTTTCTAGCGGCTGCGATCGTTCGATCTGCGAGTTGTGAGCCGTCCAGGGAAGTGACCACTAGATGGATGGCTCTTGCTAACTGACAGACCCTTGCTCGTGAGGTGTGGCTTTCCACGAACACGCTCGTACCGTTGCTCGTTCGTCCCCGTGGGAAAGACGCGCGTGAGAGTGAGATACGAACGCAGAGATGATCCATACTTCCTTGGTAAACTGCATTTACCTGCCAATTGCCATGCAGCGGCTGCAGCAACGAGAGCTCCGTGTCGCCCGACCGGTTCTGTGAGAGCCGCGATGATTGAACTCTGTAGGGCCCACAGGTGATGTATGTGTTTTATCCACGCCGTCCATCTATTTTACCAGATAACTCTATGGCACGGGCCAAAATTCGAGTCATGTATAAAGCTCAATTGTACCACACCACAAGGAATAGTGAGGACAATGACATCCACCGTTGAAACCTTCTTAAAGCCTAGAGTGATGTCTAATAGTCATCCAACCTATTAAAAAGGCCGCACAAACTTGATTACAGAAAAACGCAAATATCAGCTTGATCCAAAACTCATGTGATCGTGAGAATTTTTCAACAGTAAGTGTCCAATTCCCACTATTTTTCTGTAAGGCAGTTTGCTTGAGTTTTTGACATGCTTCAATTTTAAATTGATTCCCAAAAATCAGCTGGAAAAAACGGATGGATAACGAAGATTCTATATATATATATATATATATATATATATATATATATATATATATACACACACGCGCGCGACGGTTGGCCCCACATTTACTCAATACACTTGCGATCTGCTCTCATTGCGGGTGAAAGTCGTCCACCAAGTGCCTTCATGTTAGGCCCTTCAGCCATATGAGCCAGGGAAGCGGATTGGGTTCTGCCTGCACCGAGTCCGTCTAGGCATGGCTTAGTGGAGCCCACCATAATGCATGGATTTTATCCATACTATCCCTCCATTTTTCCATATGATTTTAGTATATGATATAAAAAATACAAATAAATAAATAGATAACCATCAGAGCTCATGTGGACTACATTATAATGGCAATTATTGAAATCATCCTAAGTGCCACTGTAGTGTTTATTTTCAATCCCATGACTTAAACTTGAATTAAGGGAAAACACATATTGATGCTTATCCAAAACTTTTATGCTCTTTATGAGTGTTTAACGGTGGGTGTTCGATCCCCACTATGTGGTCCACTCGAGCTTTAGATCTGCCTAATTTTTGGATTCATAACTTACAATAATATGAATAAATGAATAGACATGGTGTATAAAACCCATACATTATTGAGGGCAGCATGGAGACCCACCTAGATGGATCATTGTCCAAGTGGGCAATCCACTTCCACCAACCATACCCAAGAGTCTGGTGGACCATACAACAGGAATCAGGGCTATATAGACACCATCTAAACTTTCTAACTGCTGTGTGGGACCCACCCGTGAGTGCATGTGCTATATCACCCATTCATCAAGTCTGTCTTGCAGGTATGTAAACGCTCCAAAATTTCAGCAGCAGCCAGCCAGACACTCAGCTGGACCAGCAAGCTTGGATGCAGCGGCTCGTGATTTTGCATTGCATGCAGCGGTGTAGACCACCCGAGTTTCTGGACCGGATATTGCATTGCGTGCAATGGTGCAGTCCACCCAAGTTTTTGGACCGGATCGAGCTCTGGTCTATATGTGGACATGTGTCTCGCAGACAATGCACGAGCTCCGTGAAGTTTAGATGCTAGAGCCACTGGCTACGACACCTAATGGAAGAGGATCTTGATACATTTTTGACCGGTCCATTCACATGAAAATAAGGCAGCATCCCACATGAGGGCCCGTTTGGACGGGGGGATTGAGAGGGAGTAGGGTGTAATGGAGTGGATTGCACAGAAACCGATACTCTTAAATGCAAGTCAATGGATTGTCTCCAATCCCACTGTATTGGATGATCCAACGTCTAATGGATGGGCCTGTTTAGACGGCCGAGCGTATCCAACGTCCCACACAATGCTGGATAGAGAGAGAGATGAAAGAGGAGAGAAGGAAACTGCTTGGAGAGAGATGGGTGTTGTGAGAAATGTTGTTGAAGAAGGAGAAGGAGAAGGAGGTGAAAGAGGGAAGAAGATGAAGTGGGAGCAGCGGCGGCAGCAACAGCAAAAAAAGGGCTTGCGTATGCTGTGACGTTGGTGGGGCCATGATCATCGCGGTTTGAGAAATCCACACCGTCCATCAGCTCCGTGATGAAATTTCAGCTAGAGAGGGCCGGTTTTAGATTGCTTCTGACACGGCCTATTTGATTTTTCATTTTGTTGTCCATCCTTCGTTTTGACGGTCAAAATCCGATACATGCTGCTTCTTGAAAAAAGAGTGTTTTTATTTGTGCATGTGCATATTGTCATGTTTCAATGCACCAAGCGTGCATCTGTATGGCTTAAAGTGATGCGCCCATTCACTATCATCAAATTATAAGCATTAAAAAATATAGCATAAGTTTCTTTATTTTTTAAAACGTAAAATATGACATGGGTGTAATGTGTGTTGGGGATTGCAAAGAAGTAAACTCAAATTCAATAAAATGAAATAAAATCAAATGTAAACAGAACACACATAGAACACGCGAGTTTTACGTGAAAATTTTCGCACGAGAAAAAACCATGGTACAAAGTTGTAGACACCCCACCTATGCTGATAAACTAATAAAGTTTAAATGGATTGATGACAACCAAACCTCAATCCTAAATCCCAACCCCATAAGCATAAAATCTAAGAACCCTAGACATAAACCCTAAACCCAGCCCATCAAACATAATTAACATGGTCAGTCTAACCTTGAACCCTATGAATCTAAAACCTTGGAGCCTTGAATGAACTTGGCGAGTCAACTCACCCGGTTAGCCTGCCCAACCCAACAACACAATCAACTCTCTTAATTAAGCTCAAAACCAAACTTGAACCCAAGCCCAATTGAAAAGATGACTGAAACCTCACAACAACAACCCTCACATTAGAGCCTTTACATGTTTGGAGGATACTGCTTGCCAAAGCAGGGGAATCCAAATAGGGATTGGTAGCAGCCAGGTTGACGCCAGCCATGCGGCACTCCCCCTATTTCGGGCAGCATCTCTCGAGCATGTGGGTTTCTCATTTTTTGAACATTGAGTATACGGTTGAGGTGCATTTACTCCGATGCCTATTTTCTTACCCAGAGTTACCCCTTTACCACCCCATCCGACCCATGAGACGATGTTATGTGACGATCTTCGATCATTGCCATTCAACCATATCGTGCCCCTTGTGATCGCCATAAATTAACGGCAAATCATGTTGTTAGACTATAAATAGCCCATCCCATTCTCATTTCAAGTATCACTTTCCATCAGAAAATGATCCATTCTCAGCCGAAAGTGTCGAGAGGGAACCCAATAAGCCATCCTTCCACTAAGGTAAGAGTGAGAAAGAGAAGGAGAAGGAGAGAGCACAACTCTGATTTAGCCCATCCTGACAAGAGTCCAAGCTTCTTAAGTCACCTAAGTTCAAACTCAAGTCACTCAATATAGCCTTGCGAAGCTACTATTAATCCAATCGTTCAAGCATCTATCTATTTCATCAAAATAGTGTATTAACATCATACAACATTCATTCTTTTTTCAACCCCATTGCTCCTCATATACTTATATACTAGCATTATATTACACTTTTTATTGTTTTCATGCATTTGGCTGGCATGCGCATGCTATGTGGCTTACTGATATAATCTTATATTACTTATCAGAAACCTTAACTAGTTAATTGTTATTTAGCATGTACGCTGCATTCCATTGTTTTCTATTGCATCTGACTGGTGGGCGAGACATGCCAATATAATCGTTGTGGGTCCACCATAAACCTTAGTCGGTTGATTATCATTTTATCACAAACATTCATATAACATTGAGCATCTCATACATACACACACCTTGCACTTGATCGTTTCGAACGCATGCTATGCGGCTTGCTGATTTAATTGGATCATGTCCATCATGAATTCAAACTGGTCAATCACCAATATCATTACATCGCATTACATTTTTTGCATATGAGGACTACAACTATTTTTAAAGAATTCGTCATATATTAAGAAGTAAAGATCGTACATCCGTACGGGCATGGTAGGTGCCCAAAATCATACCTCTCTGTAACCGCAATCTCTTGCTCGGAATCTTTATAACGTAGACTCACAAGTCATCTTATGATTAATGATCTCCATGTTCCTAGCCTTAAACATTTCTACGAATTATAATTAACAGTATAATCGTAAAATTTGGTTAGTGGCGACTATAGTTAAGTATAACATCCATCCCATTTAATGAAATCCCTCTAGCAAGGTAACTAAGTTGAAAGAAGAGAGTAGGTCTCCTGTACCTTTAGAGAATTCGCCCTCCAATGTCCACAATAGCCACAAGCAATCTAATATGAAAACGATATTAAAATAGATGGATGGACTTACCAATCCGAAAAAAAAAAAAAAAAAAACTATTGAACACCATAACTTTACTTTGTAACCCCTAAGAACGTCCTATAAATCATTCTTCTACTATAACCCTAATTGCACCTGATACATATACTATCACAACTAGGATAAGAAACAAATTACACACTTATGTAGTTTCGCCCCATCAATGGGACCTTTGATGACATTGACAACCATCGAAAAACCGGTCAATGACATCAAAGCCACCTTTGATGGCATCAAATAGTATTTCCAAAGCTGTCCAACAAGCAACTAAGATTTTTCCAATTTTTCTCAGTGGCAACAAGCGGTCTGCCAATTATATCAACGGATCCTATTTAAAACATCTATCAATGATATGCCCCCGGACATGCCACAATCTATTTTGTTCCCATTGAAGGGTGTTTGATAAAAGATGCAGAACAATTAATCAGCAATACACCCTCATGAACAGCCTGCCTTCCACGTCCTTTCCAAATAAAAATAAGTGCTTAAAAGGATAGAATGAAGAAAATGAAAGCTTAAACTTAATTTATTGCACGCGGGAACACGATAATGAAGGAATATTATACATGCAACGTAAATTGTTGAATTCACTCCAATTGCACAATCCGCATTTAATCCCTTCGTGCATCACTGTCCATGATCATGCTCCCTACATGTCCCAATGCAAACAAGCATGAAGTGTTAGTCCCTTGATATGCACTGATACACTATGCAAGCAAGCACAAAGTGTTAGAGAAAATGATTATTTGACATGGCAGCGGAGCGAAAAGCCAAGTGCTTGAATTAGAGGCCAAAAATATCAAGTCTAACCCAGGGATCAGGACACAAAGCCTGACTTGTTTATGATGTGAGCGTCCCTGTCCATTTACATGTACTGATACACCGTCCTCCAACTGTTCAAACTTTGGAAAAAAAGCCATTGTTTAACACAAAGACACGTGCCACCGTTTTTCTTTACACTATCTGTACATGTCATATGGTAGACATTTTAATTTTACTCATTATAATACTGTTTGTCAGGTTCTCAAATTGGGCAGTGCATGACACACCGTACCAAGGGTGGTCATGTTTAGAAAAGCTCTGAACTGCCCCACGCATTTCATCGTACCGTCCATCTAAAAAACCACTCATTTTATAGCATTAGCGAGAAAAAAAAGGCCACATGGTAGAAAAAAAACCATTGCGAGTTTGCTATTGGGATATTTATTTGCCCATCAACACATTATTCAACTCAAATACACTTAAAAGAAAAGATAACACAAATATCTGCATGATCCAAAACTTTCTGGTTTAGGGCCTGTTTGGACAGGCACGTTGGATGAGATTAGAAAGGATTAAGTGGGACTGAAAGATAGATCTCAGGATTGGCAAATCATGCCCAAACAAACATGGGATCGTGATATCGTAATATAGGAATCCCATGAATCTTGAGACAATCCACTGACATCACCATCATTATCTTAAATCCCATTTAATCCATCTTAATCCCTTCAAAATGGCCTAGACATGTTTGGTCAGAGGTATTAAAAGGGATTAGAAGGTTTAATCCCGGATTTGGCTGGGCATGCCCAAACAGACCGGGCATAGCAATTCCGGGATATAACAATCCCATGGATCTTAAAGACAATCCATTGACATCACCATCATTGCCTTAAAATCCATACAATCCAATCTAATATAATCTAATCCTATCCGACGTGCCTGTCCATACAGGGCCTAAATGGCCCAAAAGTTTTTAATGCGGGCAATAAATCACCACATTTTCCCGAGACTTGGATCTACCTAGATTTGGGGCCATGACCTAAGATGAAATGACGGGTGGATAAAACACACGTATCATGGTGGCGCTCTGTGTGTCCTATTGACACATGACTGACCGACCAATCAAGCCTAAGGGTGTCAATGGGCTGGGCTCCGGCCTGCAAAGTCAAAGTTTTGATAGGAAGCAGACCTGGCTTGAGGCAGTTCAAAATCTGGGAAAGACCAGCCTCGAGCCAAGACCGTTGACAGCCAGCCCCAAGTATACTGCGCCGGTCGGGTGGTGTTGCCAACGGAAGTGGACTGAGTCCTGCCCCGCATAGACCTTAAACCGTCCAGGCAGAGCCCTGTGGGGCCCACTGTGATATATGGGTTTCATCAATGCCATTCATCCATTTTTTTTTCAAATTATTCTAGATTATAAACCTAAAAATAAGGTAGATCCGAGGTTCAAGTGGACCACACATTGGGGATTGAGCACTCACCGTTAAAAACTTCTCAAGAGTTGCAGTAGTGTTTGATCAAGCTGGTATTTGTATTTTGCCCTTATCCAGTTTTATATGACCTTATGAATGTCCCATGGTAGGTAAACATCATGGTGGTCCTATAAAGATTTCAACGGTGTGTGTCATTACCACGGCTGCTTAGTATGGTCTACTTGAGCTATCTCCCTCTCATTTTTTGGCTTATACAATAATAATAATAAAAATAATGCACGGTGCGGATAAAACCCCTGCATTATTATAGGCAACACATAGGCCCCTACGGGTTACGGTACAATCGAAGGCAGGACCAAAGTCGCTTCCGTTTTCAATCGGTGTTCTTACGGTTTGTTAGGCGGACCACCTCATACGATGGTGTACCAATGTGTTAGCACTGTGGGGCTCACCATGATGTATGTATTTTATATCCATACGGTTCATACGTTTTTCCGCTTATTTTAGGCCATAATCTAAAAAACGAAACAGATCATAAGCCCAAGTGGACCACACCATAGGAAAAAGTGGTGATTGCACGCCCACCATTAAAAACTTCTTGCAGGCCACTAAAGTTTTGCATTATTTTTGATGTTTGTCGTTTCCCTTTATCCAGGTCTTAGAGACCTTATCAACAGATTAGATGAAAAATAAACATTACAGTGGTCCCTTGAAAGATTTTTACGTGGTGTCATTATCCCCACTATTTCCTATGGTGTGGTAAACTTAGGCATCGAAAATAATTAATTTTTTGGACAACATCTTAAAATGAGATGTAAAAACGGAGGGACGGTATGGATATAAAAACACTTCAATTTGGGCTCACAGCGCCCAACACATAAACACACCACCACTGGGGGTGGTGTTGGCAACACCACCGAATCCGCGTCCCGACGCCCGTAAAATGCTCAACGTCTCCGTGCTCCTTTCTTCCCCAGCTAAAAGGCATCACGGCGCCCAGCCGAACAACAGAAAATCCTCGTCAATCCATCCGAGAAATGCGATCGAACGTTAAAAAAAAATCCAAAGCATCTGCCTCTTCTACCAAAGAAATTGCATTCGACCTCACCCGCACACCACAGACAATGCATAAAACGGCTGCTTCTCATCCGACAGTTGGAATTCGGTGTCAGGTAAATCACTGGTTATGAAGATTTCTATTTCTGCCTTTTTCATTTTTAGGTATTCACGTGAAAAACACTGATGATCTCGCAGCGCGTGACAACTCACATGCCATTCTACATGTCACACACGCGTATCGCGAATTCAACTGTCCAGATTGCTGGCCCCACTTTAGGTTGGACATAGTCCAAGAAACCGATCAGTCGGATGATCCCAACCTTCGATCAATGGACACTTATTTTTTGTCTTCGGATCTCTGGCCATCCTTTTAACAGCAATCGCTCAGACGGTTCGAATCACCATTTTGGTGATACTTTTCTGATTTGTACTGCTTGGATCGAGTTAGATGTATGCCACGTGGACAATGGTTGTGGTCCAAGTTATTTATCTACTCCCCACCGTTATACAGGAAAATTTGATACTCTGGTAGAGTGCGATGGATGATATGCAGGCACTGAGAAGTTGAATATGTGCGTCATGGATGACCCATGCACAGTGATCATGCAATTAAATACAAAGGTTCTTCGAGGGACAATGACGTCGGATGAGCTTACTACGGAGTTAAATCCCATAAATTAGTTGATAAAATTCATTACATGGCATACCCCATTTTATAATAATCACCGATCCTGTCACCAGCTTTCTATGATAAGCAATATGATTTTAAAAGATTGTTTACATACTAAACAAATCCTACCCAAATCCCACATGTTAAGTAAGGTGGGAATGGTATTTTGGTCTCTTCACTTATGGTTGTCACTATTACTATATTAAGTGCTACTACTATTACTATTACTATTACTATTACTATTACTATTTATTTATTTTTTGAGGTATTTCGGTCTCTTCACTTATGCTATTGATCTTCAATATTGACCACAACCACCAACTGATTGTTGGGAGAAAAGATCCCTTCTCAACCATGCAAAACAATATCGAAATCAAAAGAAAATAGAGAAGATGCAAACTACAACACAAAGATTTACGTGGTCCCCTTTGGGTATGTCCGTGGATTCACATCGATCCACTATATTCAAAGGCAAAATTTGAAGAAGGAACTCTTAATACAATTACCTCTCTCTTTCTCATGACAGAATTATCATCATCCCTTCATATTTGTTTATGTTTTCTTTCCATTGTAACTATCTACCAAACAGTCCACATTATTCCTATCTTGCCCATTTTCTACCGAATTTCAACCATGAGGAGACACCTATGCCAACAACCATAATGAAACTGAAACGACCCATTTCACTCAGTTACGATCCAATAACCTTATATAATGACAACCAAGAACATTTCCCAACACAATCCTTCATCCAAAACCTATCACTCATACGTTTCGTTGGTTCCCAAAGTTTGAGGCTGTCTAAGGTTCAAACCCAACAAAAATGACAGATTGAATTCCTATGGCTATAAATTAAGGAATTAATACGATGCATGATGCACCAAACTCCAAAAGTTAAGACGTTTAAGTACAGTGTATCATCGAGTGCATTACACATCTCTGCAATTGAAACGTTGGTTTTGCAGGTTACCATTCCAATGGCCCATGTCAAAGTTTGTGGATTGTTGCATATGATAGGGAGGAAGAATTCAATCTTGTGGATGACACTGAATTGCTTGAAACTTCTGAGCATATACTTGTGGCCTGTGGGCGAGGATGTGCCCCATCAAACATGTTGACTGATCAGGTCTTGGTAAGAATCCAATTTTTGATGACGAATTGATTGAGTTCCGAAGCATTGTTGCAGACTTGATCGACCATGGGGAATCAATCGCATCTCAAAGCCTCATGGGAGACCCAATCTTTGATTCATAGTTGATTGAGACACCAAGAATCATGGGAGATCTAATTTATGATTGTTATGATGAAAATGTGGATGGCGAGATCATATATGGTAATGAAGGAGAGATTTTGGTTTGTAGCATGAGCCTCCTAATGCTTGAGAATCCAAGCTGAAAGAGCTTCCCATGATGGTTGGCACCTTCGACGAAGAGGTGGAGGTTAGCGTGATTTAAAATTACTATGGATAGTTGGGTGTAATTGTTCTAGCATTTGCCTATATAAATGAGCCTATGGTGGTTGGTTGCTCCAATCCATGCCAATAAAATACTAGTATTTTTTTTTTTTTTTGAAAAGCCACGATATATATTAGAAAAGAAGGGGATACAAAAGAAGGAGAGAAGAGAGATCACCGAGGAAGCAATTTCAGCTAGACTCCAAGAAAAAGAAAATCACAATCCTTAAGACCGACAACATACACAAGCCACTCTATCAATAACTGCTTTGCCTTAGTAGTAATAATCATTTCTGAGTTTGAGGTATCCTTGAAACATCTACCGTTTCTTTCTTCCCAAACTGACCACCAAATAGCAATGATTGCCATTCTCCACGAGCGCGTCTTGTGATTACCCAATCTAACTCCATGCTATGCTTTTATGAGATGAGACACTGAGCTAGGAAAGCACCACTGAATATTGAAGCAGAGGAGGAATTCAGCCCAAATCCGAGAGATAAAAGGGCAAGAGAGGAGAGTATGATCGACGGATTCTTCATTCTTCATACACAGAGGCACACATTAACTATGGACATCCCCCTTTTTCTCAAGTTATCCACCGTAAGGATTTTCTTGATCCCAACCAACCAACCAAAAGAAGAGAGTTTAGAGGGAACCGAATAACTCCAAATATAGAAGGGCGGGTGATCATCATTTGGAGCCAAGGCGTGGTCTAAAAAGGAGTAAAGGGATTTAACAGTATTGATAATTTCTCATCCTATATTACGACAGAAGTTCATTTGTTAGTCCATACATCAATCATTTGCCTATATTGATGAGCATGCCAGTGTGCATGAGCTGTGAGACGTGGTTCTGGTTATGAATCATTTGACATTGAGATTCATCATTGGTTGATGCTTTGATGTAGTGTAGGTATGTAGCACTATTTGTCTCTATAGTTCTGATTATGGTCCATTAGACAATGGATTTTCAAAGATTCGTTAGAGGAATTTCGTGTTTGATTTAGGAGACGACAAACTCCCTTTGTTGTGGTCCCACGAGTCACATTGGACACTTGGACACACTGGAGCATGAAGGTGAGTGATGATGCAACATTGACTCAAGGACGAATTCTCTCCATCCAAATAGGTCTAATGCATGAAAAATTATGTGGCCATGGAAATCGGATTTTCCGTGTTGATGTCTAGTGGCTACACTCTGTTTTGGGGTTAGTTGTGGCCACATGTTCAGTAGCGTGCAAAGGGTATTTTGACATTTCATTGCATGGTTAGTTTGTTAGGTTGGTCATTGTTAGGGCTGGTTGAGAGTTAGTTGTGATTAACACACTAATCACCAAGATTTGCATTCTCTTTTTAGTGTATTTATAGGTGGTTGTGCCATGGATTTGGCGCGTCCCCTCCCACATCAAAGAATTACTAGATATGATTATGTCATCCCACTATGCTCCAAATCAACCTTGTTCAGTTGTTCTGAAGCTTGTTTTAGGCCTCCTCCCGAATTCCATGCAACCCTAGACTCATTGATCTAGTTGGCTCATCAACAAGTTTGATGAGAAATAAAATGATGTTTACAATATAGCCCTTTTGCCACTTTTCACCCCAATGCTAGTAAAGATCGCATTCTATCTTTGAACGTGCTTGCATCACTTAGTGGAATGTTGGGAGGCATGTTTACAGCTCTGGCCCTATAGCCTTAGCACAATCTTCTTTGTTGTTTTGACCTTCATGCAGCAAACATGCCTCTGCTACCTGATTGCTTCCTACAATAATGTCTCTTGGCTTGGGTAACAAGGTCATCCTTTCCTTTCTTGTATTGAGTAACCTCATGTATGGGTTTTATCTATACCATCCATCCATTTTTATTTATTTATTTATTTTTTTCTGATTATTTTAGAGTATAAACCTAAAAATAAGGCAGATCCGAGGTTCAAGTGGACCACACGGTGGGGATTGAGCACTCACCATTAAAAACTTCTTAAGAATTACAGAAGTTTTGGATCAAGCTGGTATTTGTGTTTTCCCTGCATCTAGCTTTATATGACCTTATGAATATGTCCGATGTCGATAAACATCATTGTGGCCCTTAGAAAGATTTCAATGCTTTGTGTCATTATCACCGTTGCTTCTTGTGGTATGGTCCACTTGAGCTCTGGATCTCCCTCTCATTTTTAGGGTTATACAATAATATGATTTGAAAAAAATGGATGCACGGCGAGGATAAAACCTGTACATCAATATACGCATCACAGAGGCTCCTGGACGGATCACGGTATAGGTGAAGGCAGGACTAAAGCCGCTTCCATTGCCAACAACACCCCCATCATTGGTGTTCTTACAGTTTGTTAGGCGGACCACCTCATCGGTGGTGTACCAATGTGTTGGGGCGCTGTGGGGCTTACCATGATGTATATATTTTATATCCATACGGTCCATATGTTTTGCTGCTTATTTTAGGCCATAAACTAAAAAATGAAATAGATCCTAAGCTCAAGTGGACCACACCATAAGAAAAAGTGGTGATTGCATGCCCACCATTAAAAACTTCTTGCGGGCCACGGAAGTTTTGGATCATTTTTTATGTTTGTCCTTTCCCTTTATCTAGGTCTTAGTGACCTTATCAACAGATTAGATGAAAAATAAACATTGCAGTGGTCCCTTGAAAGATTTCAATGCGGTGTCGTTGTCCCCACTGTTTCCTGTGGTGTGGTCCACTTAGGCATCGGATATAATTAATTTTTTGGTTAACATCTTAAAATGAGATGTAAAAACGGATGGACGGTATGGATATAAAAAAAGCATCAATTTGGGCCCACAATGCCCAACACATCAACATGCCACCACTGGGGGTGGTGTTGGCAACACCACTGAATCCGCGTCCCGACACCCATGAAATGCTCAACGTCTCCGTTCTCCTTTCTTTTCCAGCTATAAGGCATTATGGTGCCCAGCCGAACTGATGCAGGACAATTAACCACTTGCTCTAAAAGCTCGAACTGTTAGAGTACGACGAATTAATCCTTTTATCTCATAGCCCAGGCCCTACATCTCATGGGTTAGGATCTCGGCCGAACCCCCTTTGTGGGCCCCAAATCACATGGGCCGCCTACTCCGAGTGTGTCCCCGCATCCCACGGGCTACCCCACTCGAGCCCGGTGTGAAATGCACATTAATCACCCCTGGTAAGGAGTCTCGAACATGAGACCTCCCCTGTGGGCCCCAAATCGCATGAGTCACCCACCCCGAGTGTGCCCCTGCATCCAACAGGCGACCCCACTTGAGCCCAGTGTGAAAATGCCCCTGCATTAATCACCCCCGATGAAGAGTCTCGAACACAAAACCTCCCGCTCTGATACCAATTTGATGCAGGACAATTAAGCACTTGCTCTAAAAGCTCGAACTGTTAGAGGATGATGAATTAATCCTTTTATCTCATAGCCTAGGCCCCGCATCTTATGGGTTATGATCTCGGCCAAACCCCCTTCGTGGGCCCCAAATCACATGGGCCGCCCACCCCGAGTATGTCCCCGCATCCCACGGGCTACCCCACTTGAGCCCGGTGTGAAATGCGCATTAATTACCCCTGGTAAGGAGTCTCGAACATGAGACCTCCTCCGTGGGCCCCAAATCGCATGGGTCACCCACCCCGAGTGTGCCCCTGCATCCAACAGGCGACCCCACTTGAGCCCAGTGTGAAAATGCCCCTGCATTACGAACAACAAAAAATCTTCGTCGATCCATCTGAGAAATGCGATCGAACATTTAAAAAATCTAACGCATCTACCTCTTCTACCAAAGAAATTGCATTCGACCTCACCCGCACACCACATACAATGCATAAAACGTCTGCTTCTCATCTGACGGTTGGAATTCGGTGTCAGGTAAATCACTGGTTATGAAGATTTCTATTTTTTCCTTTTTCATTTTTAGGTATTCACGTGAAAAACACTAATGATCTCGCAGCGCGTGACAACTCACATGCCATTCTAAATGTCACACACACTTATTGCGAATTCAACCGTCCAAATTGCTGGCCCCACTTTAGGTGGGACATAGTCCCAGAAACCGATCAGTCGGATGATCCCAACCTCCGATCAATGGACACTTAGTTTTTGTCTTCGGATCTCTGGCCATCCTTTTAAGAACAATCGCTCAGACGTTTGAATCACTATTTTGGTGATACCTTTCTGATCATGTTCCATCTAGACTGGGCCCATGATTTGTACTGCTTGGATCAAGTTAGATGTATGCCACGTGGACAATGGTTGTGGTCCAAGTTATTTATCTACTCCCCACCGTTATACAGGAAAATTTGATACTCTGGTAGAGTGCAATGGATGATATGCAGGCATTGAGAAATTGAATATGTGCGTCATGGATGATCCATGCACAGTGATCATGCAATTAAATACAAAGGTTCTTCGAGGGACGAGGACGTCGGATGAGCTTACTACGGAGTTAAATCTCATAAATTGGTTGATAGAATTCATTACATGGCATACCCCATTTTATAATAATCGCCGATCCTGTCACCAGCTTTCTGTGATAAGCAATATGATTTTAAAAGATTATTTACCTACTAAACAAATCCTACCCAAATCCCACATGTTAAGTAAGGTGGGAATGGTATTTTGGTCTCTTCACTTATGGTTGTCACTATTACTACTACTACTACTACTACTACTACTATATATATATATATATATATATATATATATATATATATATATATTTATTTATTTATTTATAGAGATATCAGACTGTTTATCTTTGATATCAATCCGTTCTAGCTATTGATCTTCAATATTGACCATAACCACCACTATTGCTTATTGGGAGGAAAGATTTCTTCTCAACCACACACAACAATATTGAAATCAAAAGAAAACAGAGAATATGCAAACCACAACACAGATTTACGTGGTCCCCTTTGGGTATGTCCATGGATTCACATCGATCCACTATATTCAAAGGCAAAATTTGAAGAAGCAACTCTTAATACAATTACCTCTCTCTTTCTCATGACAAAATTAACTTCATCCCTTCATATTTGTTTATGTTTTCTTTCCATTGTAACTATCTACCAAACAGTCCACATTATTCCTATCTTGCCCAACCACAAGGAGGAGACACCTATGCCAACAACCATAATGAAACTGATACGACCCATTTCACTCAGTTACGATCCAATAACCTTATATAATGACAACCAAGAACATTTCCCAACACAATCCTTCATCCAAAACCTATCACTCATACGTTTCGTTGGTTCCCAAAGTTCGAGGCTGTCGAAGGTTCAAACCCAACACAAATGAC
Source organism: Magnolia kwangsiensis (assembly GCA_037074715.1). Taxonomy (NCBI): domain Eukaryota; kingdom Viridiplantae; phylum Streptophyta; class Magnoliopsida; order Magnoliales; family Magnoliaceae; genus Magnolia; species Magnolia kwangsiensis. Next base: position 21,740,797 of record CM073576.1, read on the forward strand.
CGATTGAATTCCTATGGCTATAAATTAAGGAATTAATAGGATGCATGATGCATCAAACTCCAAAAGATTTAAGTACAGTGTATCACCGAGTGCATTACACATCTCTGCAATTGAAATGTTGGTGTTGCAGGTTACCATTCCAATGGCCCATGTCAAAGTTTGTGGATTGTTGCATATGATAGGGTGGAAGAATTCAATCTTGTGGATGGCACCGAATTGCTTGAAACTTCCGAGCATATACTTGTGGCGTGTGGGCGAGGATGTGCCCCATCAAACAAGTTGACGGATCAGGTCTTAGTAAGAATCCAACCTTTGATGACGAATTGATTGAGTTCCGAAGCATTGTTGCAGACTTGACCGACCATGGGGAATCAATCGCATCTCAAAGCCTCATGGGAGACCCAATCTTTGATTCATAGATGATTGAGACACCAAGAATCATGGGAGATCTAATTTATGATTGTTATGATGAAAATGTGGACGATGAGATCATATATGGTAATGAAGGAGAGATTTTTATTTGTAGCGTGAGCCTCATAATGCTTGAGAATCCAAGCTGCAAGAGCTTCCCATGATGGTTGGCACCTTCGACGAAGAGCTAGAGGTTAGCGTGATTGAAAATGACTATGGATAGTTGGGTGTAATTGTTCTGGCATTTGCCTATATAAACGAGCCTACGGTGGTTGGTTGCTCCAATCCATGTCAATAAAATACTAGTAAATTTTTTTATTTTTTTTGAAAAGCCACGATATATATAAGAAAAGAAAGGGATACAAAAGAAGGAGAGAAGAGAGATTGCCGTGGAAGCAATCTTAGCTAGACTTCAAGAAAAAGAAAATCACAATCCTTAAGACCCACACCATACACAACCCACTTTATTAATAACCGCTTTGCCTTACTAGCAATAATCATTTTCGAGTTTGAGGTATCCTTGAAACATCTACCGTTTCTTTCTTCCCAAACTGACCATCAAATAGCAATGATTGCCATCTCTACGAGCGCGTCTTGTGATTACCCAATCTAACCCCATGCCATGCTTTTATGAGATGGGACACTGAGCTAGGAAAGCACCACTGAATATTGAAGCGGAGGAGGAATTCAGCCCAAATCTGAGAGATAAAAGGGCAAGAGAGGAGAAGATGATCGATGGATTCTTCATTCTTCATACAACAGAGGTGAACATTAACTATGGACATCCCCTTTTTTCTAAAGTTATCCATCGTAAGGATTTTCTTGATCCCAACCAACCAACCAAAAGAAGAGAGTTTAGGGGGAACCGAATAACTCTAAATATAGAGGGGCGGCTGATCATCATTTGGAGCGAGGTCGTGGTTTAGAAAGGAGTAAAGGGATTTAACAGTATTGATAATTTCTCATCCTATATTACGACAGAAGTTCATTTGTTAGTCCATACATCAATCATTTGCCTATATTAACGAGCCTGTCAGTGTGCATGAGCTGTGAGACATGGTTTTGGTTATGAATCATTTGATGTTGAGATTCATCATTGGTTGATGCTTTGATGCAGTGCAGGTATGTAGCACTATTTGTCTCTATAGTTCTGATTATGGTCCATTAGACAGTGGATTTTCAAAGATTCGTTAGAGGAATTTCATGTTTGATTAAGGGGACTCTTTTTAGTGTATATATAGGTGTTTGTGCCATAGATTTGGCGCGTCCCCTCCCACATCAAAGAATTACTAGATATGATTATGTCATCCCACTACGCTCCAAATCAACGTTGTTTAGTTGTTCTGAAGCTTGTTTCAGGCCTCCTCCCAAATTCCATGCAACCCTAGACTCATTGATCTAGTTGGCTCATCAACAGGTTTGATGAGAAATAAAATGATGTTTACAGTATGACCCCTTTACCACTTTTCACCCCAATGCTAGCAAAGATCGCATTCTATCTTTGAACGTGCTTGCATCACTTAGTGGAATGTTGGGAGGCATGTTTACAGCTCTGGTCCTCTAACCTTAGCATAATCTTCTTTATTGTTTTGACCTTCATGCGGCAAACATGCCTCCGCTACCTGATTGCTTCCTACAATAATGTCTCTTGGCTTGGGTAACAAGGTCATCCTTTCCTTTCTTGTATTCAGTAACCTCATGTAAAGTGTGCTTATTCTTTGTTTTACATTATGTTTTCTTTGTTTTTAGGAATGCTCACCATTTTTGCTTATTGGTTGAGGGACACATCTATCTGCAATTGATCCTGCAAGGAAGCTATGCATGAATCGTTGGCGCCATGATTTTGCCCAACTTTCTTTTGATTAATTAATCCAAATACTAGATTAGGTGGATCATTGGATTCCTTTTTCATCATTGATGCAACATGAAGGATCGATGTTTGATGAGATCCGTTTAACGAAGTATTCAAAGCTCTTAGCATGCTGGACTGCGAATGCTTGAAGTCGCCTTAGCTCTCCAATGTAGTGTTCCTAAGAAGCAAACCCTCTCTTCCAATTGTTGATTGGTAGCATGGTCATCCTTGCTCATGTGACACTGAGTTAAGAGAGCCATGCGCCAATACATATTAGAAGCATTTTTTTTTCCCTAAACGTGCCTCATAGGGATGCACCGGAACTAACCAATGCTCTGATACTAGATGCTACGAACCCAATGGTTCATACCCACCAATCTCAAAATTAAAATACAAATGGTTCTTCTTTGAGGGAGAATGACTTCCTACAAGCTCACTGATGGGGACGTCACGCGTAATTGTGCATGCACGTTGCCCCCCTACGCATGCACGCAAGAAAAAGGAGGGCCCCACCATCGATCTGGCTCGATGACGACGTCCAGGGAGGGCCTCCTAGTTAGAAGACGTTGTTTTGGTTCAAGAGTGTGGGCCCGATAGTCAAGTAAAGCCCATCATGAGATCTTATGATCGTGGCCCACTAGTCGGATTAAGTTCATATTTTAGGGTTTTTTTTATTTATGTTGTTTAGAACATTATGAACGCTTTAGATTTCTTTGATTAGTTTTTATTTTGGTTTACGTCATCGCCAAGTAATAGGTTGTGCACAAGGCGCGAGTTTTAGAGTATATGGTTTTCTTATAAATAGGCACCTTTTATAGTTCTTTTGATTCATTGAAGAAATAAAAATTCCTATGTATTTTTTTCTACTATCCGAGTTTTGAGTTATAGAAAAATTCAAGTGGGCATGAAACCCTCTCTTTTCGAAGGGCTGACTACTGTGGTGCGAAGCCATGCATATTCCAATCCGCCCTTACCTTCTTTCATCCATATCTCTCACCCCTTATAGTATATGATTTTCTTATAAATAGGCACCCCTTTTAGTTCTTTTGATTCATTGAAGAAATAAAAATTCCTACGTGTTTTTTTCTACTCTCTGAGTTTTGAGTTATAGAAAAATTCAAGTGGGCACGAAGCTCTCTCTTTTCGAAGGGTTAACTACTGTGGTGCGAAGCCACGCATATCCCAATCCGCCCTTACCTTCTTTCATCCATATCTCTCACCTTCTACAATCATCCTCATTTCAAATCCGCCTGTTTTGCAGCCGTTCTTCTCCTTACAGCCAGTTTCCTGAATCTGGCCCTGCAGGAGGGCTGAAACTTTGACGGAGCACTGCGCCAAGGCCGCACGTTGGATTGCCACGAGATTTGGAGGGTTTGCAGTCCCTCCTGGCCGACCGGAGCCTAGAAGGCCGTTTTGGGATTCGAGCCCCTAGTGCATGTGCGGCCAGCCTACTGCGCATGTGCGTCAGGCTCGGGCCGTAGTCTGCACGCCGGAGCTGTCGTTTGGTTCAGGTTTTCTTCCTATTTTCCCCTTTCACACCAGTTTTTCTTAACCCTAACCCTAGATTGCTTGATTTCTACTTCGTTTGCCCCTTTTTTTGCCCTAGGATTTTCTAAATTGCAATTCATGAATCCCTTGGAGTAGGGATTGGTTACTGTGCATGTGTGGATGATTTCTATTTCCCTTTGAGCATCGTTTGATCCATAATTTTATTGATCCAGTCCTAGCCTGTGTAGGCCTGGACCCACACTGATTCTCCTAGCTTGAATGTTTCAACTTTTGTGTGGGATGTGGAATTTTTATGTTATTGTTTCTGAATTAGTATGATCTAAGCCTGAAATCTTGCATATCATATTTAAATTTCATGTCCTGCATCACTCACAATGGAGTGGTTGATAAAATTCACCACAAGACACACTCGCACTCATTCTCTTTCTGACCTTTTATACTAATTACTATGATCTAAAAAGATCTTATTTACCCGCCAAGCAAATCCTACCCAAATCCCCAAAGTTCCACTCAGTTATGGGTCATGTATCATCAACCAACAATTAGACTTATTTGATTGTTTAACTATACTATTGTTGGGTGTTTATTGGATGGTTGGAATGAAAAATATTTGACAGTCCTATTTCAGAAAACAAGTGTCCATGAATCAGACATCAGGGCTGTTCAACCAATCTGATTTTGGGGTTCTTAGTTACAATGGGTTCCATGATTTAGGAGGTTTAACTTGAGTTAATTCATGCCACGTGTACAACTTCTGATTGCCTGCTTGTCAAGCATCGCATACTGCTAGAATATCAAATAACTCCCAAAATTACAAGCACAAGGTTCTGATTTCAATCTTGCCTTTCCATCTAAATATACAAAGTTATGGATTTTAAGAGGTTAGCAGAAAACAACATAGAAATGATTGCCTTTACATTATTGATATGTTACCATCTTGAGCTGGAAACTTGACTGCAAGATCGCTTATCATTCCCACTGTTTGTCCCCCCTTTCCCTCTTTACAATTGCCTTTTGTTATGGTGCATTTATTCAGAGTTACTTGGCATTATTGAATTTGATTAGCACGCGATTGTGTTGTTCGATTGAAGCGTGTGCGACTCAGCTTCTGGTTTCAATCTTGATCATTAATAAAGTATGTAACTAAATATCGGGGACTGTTTAGATGTCTGGAAAATAGCTGATGCAGGACAATTAGTCACTTGCTCTAAAAGCTCGAACTGTTAGGGCATAGCGAATCAATCCCTTTATCTCATAGCTCAGGCCCCACATCTCATGGGTTAGGACATTGGCCGAACCCCCCTTGTGGGCCCCAAATCACATGGGTACTGCCTCACACGAGCCACCTGCCTCACACGGGTGGGGCGCGCCTTACACGAGCCACCCACCCCGAGTGTGCCTTGCATCCCACAGGCAACCCTACTTGAGCCCGGTGTGAAAATGCCCCTGCATTAATCACCCTCGGTGAGGAGTTTTGAACACGAGACCTCTCGCTCTAATACCAATTTGATGCAGGACAATTAGCCACTTGCTCTAAAAGCTCGAAATATTAGAGTATGAAAAATCAATCCATTTATTTCATAGCGCAGGCCCCACATCTCATGGGTTAGGACATCGGCTGAACCCCCCTCGTAGGCCCCAAATCACATGGGTACCACATGAGCCACCCACCCGCCTCGAGTGTGCCCCTGCATCCCATAGGCAACCCCACTCAAGCCCGGTGTGAAAATGCCCCTGCATTAATAGCCCCTATGGAAATGTGGTCCATAAGTTATGCAAATTGATGCATTTGGGACCCTGAAATTACTTGGAATTGGTTTCCCATTGGAATCCATTTCCACCAAAAGTGACCTTTTGAAATTCCTTTGGAGGAGCTAGCTTGTAAATTCCATGATAATGAATTCTCCACCAACGGTCATATTCTCAAATTCCCTCTTATGTAAATATGCACAATATGATTCCAGGCAATTCTTTCTAAATACTCGCATATGGTTTCTGGACTCCATAGAATTACATTCGCAATACCCAAGGATGATAAATAGAATCTCTTTCTTAGGGATTTTGTTTCCTGGAAACAAATTCTTTATGCCCATTTAAATTCTTTACATCCTAACAACCCTAAAACAAAAAGTACAAAGTAATGGTCAAGAGGAAGCAAAAGCCTTTGGATTAGCTTGCAGTGGAGATGCATTACCAGTACACGACACTAAAAGTTGGTGGTATAAAGAAGAAATGAGACTTCATGATAAATTACTTAAAAGAACAAGGTTACTTTTGGTAGTTACTATATTGCATTTAGTGGAATGGACATTGTGCTCAATTTGGCTACGCATTAGCTACCGTGCCATTTCAAGCCAGTTTAACAGATTTTCTCCAAACAAACCCTAATTTCAAATGTGAATTTGTCACTATTTAAATTGGCGGCAGCCTCCATCTTTGCCCTGATACAAATGGAACTAACCGAAAGTCCTCCATTCAAGAGATTCTCATGCTCTCTTTTCATTATTTTTAATTTCCTTTATTTTTTTTTCTATGTAGCGCACGAGAATCACCTGTAACCTGCCCAAATGACTACTAGCTAATTTATAAACTCAATAAAGTATAACCTGCAACAAACTGATCCTTAGAGGCCCCGAACAAGGGATTCAAAGCAAATGCCTTGATGGACCAATGCAAGGATCCATAGATCTAGATATTTCTTCTCACCTTGTTCCTCACTGCACCTTTGTATTAGACTAGCTATGATCTCCTTTTTGTTTGAATAAATCATTTTAATTATCTGTTTATATGGAATATATATGATACATTTCCATTATGCAGCCCTTCTTGCATCAACCATATCATGCATTGGTTTGTGGATCTCTTAGATGCCAGCCTTGAAACATGGGTTCCTATTTTTTAACAGCCTGTGGAAACTCCATTTCCCTCTATGGAAGATTCCCATTCTTCTTTGGTTGCAGTTTTTCTGGCATTCGCTTCACTTACCAACTTGTTTCTTGTACTTGAATTTCTGATGCTTCTGCTTTCAATCTTTATACTTTGAATGTGTACACATTTGCATGTGGGCCTGTTGGGCCTTTGGGTTGTGGGTCTTTATTACTTGGGTTATTACTCTTTTTAGTTATTTATGTTTTACCTCCTTTACCATCTTTTCTTTCTTTAAGTGCTAAGGGCATATTCGTAATTATACATCTCCACATTTTATAAATAAGGGTTGGATGTCCAGCCCTATATGGATTTTTCTTCCTTCTCAAATTCTTTTCTTCTCTGACATGGTATTAGAGCAAGGAAAGCTTTCCCCTTGATCTTCCTGTTCCTCCTCCTTTGGTTTGAGAGTTGCCGCTGCCTATTTGGCAATGTGATCAGATTTTTTGAGGTTGCTTCTGATATTGTGACATGTTGCTGATTGTTTGGTTTCTGCTTTTAGGTTAATTTTTTTATATGAGATTTTTAGAGCATTTTTCTGCTAGTTTTCTCAGAAAAACTGGTTGCAACAGATAGAGTTTGTTGGATATACAGGTTTGGACAGATTTTCTTCAAAGGTTTCTTCCAGTTTTTCTCAGGAACTAGTTTTCATTGGCTAGTGTTTGCCGGAATTTCCTGTTAGGCAGAGTGTTTTGGGTTCTTTTCGCCCTGATCTTTCAGCAATGTTTGAGGGCCACAATCAGGTAATTAAGTTTTGTTTTTTGTTTGAAGATTGTTAAGATTTGTGAAGGTTATCAAGCTTTGTTAGTCGTAAGATCACTTTCTCTTCTTTTCGTGGGCTTGCTTGGAGCTCTTTGGAATTATTTTTGAGGGTTTGCTGCCATACTTCTAGCTGACTTGGTATTGGTTGGCATAAGGCCTTGATAGTTATTATTCTTCTATTTGTTTGAGATTTACTATGGCTACATTTTCTACGTATGAAATTGTTAATCCCATCACCTCCAAAATGAAGAGATCAGTTATTCATTCTAAGAATCTCGGGTTACAAATTATAACACATAAACTTAGGTCTAGCAATTATCTTCAGTGGTAAAAAATTGTTGAGATGTTTGTTGGGGAAAACAAAAATTGTGATATATAAATGGTAGCATATCAAAACCACCTAGGACCAATCCCTCATATAGTGAATGGAAATCAAACAGATTATTGGTTATGCCCTCGCGCTTAAATTCCATGGAACTGAAGGTTAGTGAAGGGCTTTTTTTTTTTGCTATCCATTGCAAGTGAGATTTGGTTGATGGCTTGTGAATTGTATGCTAATTAGAATAATATGGTCCGCATTTATAATATTCATCAAGAGACTAGTTATTTAAGATAGGGAAAGATTAATGTTTGATTATTATGCCAAGATGCGTGGTTTGTGGCAATAATTGTCTTTTCTAGATGACCCTTAATTAGTGTGTTCCACACGTGCAGAGCCACATAAAAGAAGTATTCAGAAGAAAAAGAATTTTGAATTATTGGCGGGTCTTAATCTTGAGTTTGAACCCATATGCGCTTAGATTCTTGGCTCACTCCCTTTACCGTATTGAGAAGAAAAGGAAATTCGAATAGTGTATATGCTTTACTATTGCGTGATGAGAAGCATCAGACTACTATGGGATCAACTGATGCGGACACCGGGCCATTCAAAGTATATCAACGCAGGAGGCGTGCATTACCCGTGTCAATGTGGTTAGATGACGGATATGGGTCGGGTCTATACAGATTGAAGACCTTACACATGTGTTCGTGACATGTGTAAGTTGCTTAGAGGAGACATTTGGACCATTGTATCGCGAGGAGGGTGTGATCGGACCGTTGGATCGTCACGACCCACCTTCATTACACCACCTTCACGGCACTATTATCGGGGCCCATTGGGCATCTTAAATTTACATTTAGTTTATGAACATTTGAATTAATTATGTTTTAAGATAGTTTGTGCACAATTTTGTGCGAATTTTTTTTTTTTTTGAAACTTTTTTTTAGTAGGGGTATTTTGGTAATTTCATGTAATTACGAATTTTATAAGGGTTGCCCTAAACCCATAGCACATTATGTTATGTTTATGAAAGAAAAAAAAAAAGAAGAGCTTTTGGCTTCTGACGATCTCGTCTTCGACTTCCAGTGATTGAAAGAGGGCGTGAGGCGCAGGTAAACAATTTTCTCATCCCTTGCTTCTTTCTCCTTCTCTCTTTTCTCAAGATATTCTTCTCTTTAACCCCATTTTCTTCTTTTTCTCCTAATCTCAAAAGATTCTCATTCCCTTTTCATCCCCATATAAAACCCATCACCCAAATCTACATTTGAAGAACCACCATTTTTTATTTTTTTTTCTGAATTTTTCAGATTTTCAATCCAGGAAATTCCTATTTTTTTGGATTAGAAAATCCACTTGGATCGTTAGACGGACCTATTGCAAGACGACAGTTCTATCTTTCGCCGGATCCAATTAAATTTAGATTTTAAGGTTCAACACTTCATGTTTGTGATGGATGGCCCTAATCAATGATATATTGACCTTATTTCTTTCTTGTGTTTATGATGTATGAATCAGGCTGATATATATATATATATATATATATATATATATATATATATATATATATATATATATATATATATATATATATATATATTTTTAAGATTGCATGAATCTGCCCCTTTTCAAATACCATGATCATTTGAGGTTAGATTAGGCCGTCCTACATCAATTTTGGTAACAGAGCTTAGGTCCTTGCATTGGGTCATCTTAGATCAAGTTTTCAAGGTCTAGATTTTTATTTTTATTTCTTATTATTATTATTATTTTTTAGGGTTTCATGCATCGCATATAGAGTCTAGATTTGAAAATTTCAGATTTGCACAAAAAAAAAAAAGAAAAAATAAAAAATTCTAGATCTGAATTTTTCCACATTTGCATCATTCTAAAGGTTAGGATCATCAGTGTCTATAGTCTTGTGTCAAATAATCTCCTAGAGTCGTGTTTTAGGAAACCTAAGTTGAGTCTTATTGTGTATGCCCACTCGGACTGGTAGACGATTTGGTCTACACCCGATTTTCAATATGGAACAGTTGACTGAGATGATGAACACGATCAACCAACGTTTGGCCGCCATTGAGGAGCAATCTAAGAACACGAATACCCGTATGGATCAGATAGAAGCATCCTTAAGAGAAATCCCCAACATTGGAGGGGATGAACAGTCTCACGTAGGGGGAGTAGCTGAGGAACAGGTAGGAAATCGTGGTAGAGGTCGTGGAGCACGTGGCCGAGGGGTAGGATGTGGAGAGGCGCGATATCCGCAGCCCGCTGTCGAGTATCATGACCGTTATGATGTCGATGAGAGGGTCTTAAAGAGTGTTAAAGTAGATGCTCTTAGTTTTGATGGGCGTCTTGACCCAAAAGCATTCCTTGATTGGTTAGCAGATATGGACCATTATTTCGAATGGTATGAGATGTCTGAGAATCGACAGGTGTGGTTTGCAAAAATGAAACTTGTGGGTCAAGCTAAATTGTTTTGGACAAATACGGAGCGTAGGATCGAGAGATCAGGAGGTGTCCCCGTCGCACATTGGGTAGAGATGAAAGAATTATTAAAGAAAAAATATCTTCCTCTCTCTTACCGTCAAAAGCTCCTAGATCAGTGGCAAGCATTACGCCAAGGATCTATGTCAGTTGCAGATTACATTGCAAAATTTGAGGAGTATATGATGCGGTGTGATATTCAGGAGGATCCCTTAGTGACGCTAGCGCGTTTCAAGGTGGGTCTTCGCATGGATCTGCAGCGTGAGCTTATGACCCATGCAGTGAGTGACTTGGATCAGGCTTACCAAGTTGTACAGGAGTTAGAGCTTTACCTAAAGTCTCCTGTCACAAGGCGCTTTTGAGTCCCGAGACTTTACTGTTAGATCTGGTTTTCAGGGAACCAAACCTAACATTGGAAGTCAACCTAGGGTGCAGGCTAGTACACCGCCTAAGCCTAAGGATGATAAGGGCAAAGGTATCCTTGGTGCCAATCCTGACAGTGGTAGTCACTTGAGATGTTATGAGTGCGGAAGTACAGGTCATTTCGCATACCAGTGCACGACAAAGACTCGCGGGAAAGCCTTAGTTATAGACGAGTCAAATGAAAATGCGGATGACATAGGTGATTATGAAGTTGAGGAATATCATCCAGAGATAGGTGCTAGTGATTATGAAAAAGAAGAACCAGAGATTGCACCACTAGCTGTAGTTAGATTTGCAGCTACACGTTTATCAAGAGCGGTGATTGGCGCAGAAGAAAGAGATTGATGATTGGCGCAGAAGCACAATTTTCTACACGTTTATCAAGAGCGGTGACAAAAATTGCAAAGTCATCGTGGATAGTGGTAGTTGTACCAACGTGGTCTCAGCTAGCACAGTCACTCGTTTGGGTTTGAAATCCATCCCTCACACTCAACCCTACAAGGTTTCTTGGGTTGACATGTCTTCTATGCCTGTGTCCCAGCAATGTTTAGTCCCCATCCAAATCGGTTCATATAAAGACATGTTGTGGTGTGATGTTTTACCTATGGATGTAGGTCACATTATTCTAGGGAGGCCGTGGTTATACGATAGAGATGTCACGATTTTTGGTCGCTCGAACGTGTGTACATTCACGCATGAGGGCAAGAAAATCAAGATTAATCCATTACCACCCAAGAGCCACATGGACAAGGCTAGGGATGTGAAAACGAGTGAGTCAAGGAAGGATGTGAGGAAATCTATTCCGAAGTCTCTACATATCATAAATGCAAAAGAGTTTGAGAAAGAGACAGAGGATGATTCGACGGTGTATGCCCTAATGGCTAGGGAAGTTACACCCGAGGTTCATGTAGAGTTACCCCCTGAGGTGACTTCGGTTCTTGAGGAGTACAGTGATGTATTCCCTGAGGATTTATCGGATGCGCTTCCACCTATGCGGGACATCCAACATGCCATTGATTTCGTCCCGGGGTCTACTTTACCGAACCTTCCTCATTACAGGATGAATCCTGTAGAGCATGGAGAGTTGCATAGACAGGTAAATGAGCTCCTGGAAAAAGGTTTCATCCGTGAGAGCATGAGTCCATGTGCCGTACCAGCACTATTAACGCCTAAGAAAGATGGTACGTGGTGGATGTGTGTGGATAGTAGGGCCATTAATAAGATCACGATCAAGTATCGGGTTTCGATACCGAGGCTTGATGATATATTAGACATGATGGCTAGATCCATAATTTTTTTCAAGATAGATCTCAAGAGCGAGTATCACCAGATACGCATACGCCTTGGAGATGAGTAGAAGACAGCCTTGAAGACGAAGGATGGGTTGTACGAGTGGTTGGTCATGCCCTTTGGCTTGACTAATGCACCCAGTACTTTTATGCATGTGATGACCCAAGTTTTGAGACCCTTTACGGGAAAGTTCTTAGTGGCTTATTTTGATGACATACTCATATATAGTACCACTAAAGAGCTGCATTTCGACCACTTGAGGCAGGTCTGTAGTGTCCTGAGGGCGGAGAGGTTATGTGCAAACTTTAAGAAATGTTCATTCCTGTCTGATAGGGTTGTCTTCTTAGGGTTCATAGTGTCGTCTGTAGGAATGCGAGAAGATCCAGAAAAAGTAGTGTCGTCTGTAGGAATGCGAGCAGATCCAGAAAAAGTCAAGGCCATAGCTGACTGGCCTGAACTGTGGAACATACATGAAGTGAGATGCTTTCATGGCTTAGCCACATTTTATCGTCGGTTCATTCGAGGGTTTAACATTATTATGGCTCCCATTACTGATTGCATTAAAAAGGGAGAGTTCATATGGTCTAAGGCCGCAGCTAAGGCATTCAAAGATATTAAGGGCAAGATGATAGAGGCTCCCATCATGCGTCTTCCAGAAGTAGCGTGTGATGCTTCATGCGTAAGTATAGGAGGAGTACTAAGCCAAGAGGGTCATCCAGTTGCCTATTTCAGTGAGAAACTGAATGAGGCAAAACAAAAGTATTCCACCTATGACAAAGAATTTTATGCGGTTGTGCAGTCGCTACGTCATTGGCGTCATTATCTTCTACCACAAGAATTTGTCTTGTTTTCTGATCACGAGGCTTTAAGGTATTTGAATTCCTAAAAGAAGCTTAACCCAAGGCATGCCAAGTGGGCAGCGTTTCTTCAGGAATATTCATTGGTCTTGAAACATAAAGTCGGGATCGAGAACAAACCAGCCGATGCCCTTAGTAGGAGAGTGGCATTGCTCAACTCCTTGAGTGTAGAAGTTGTCGGGTTTGAGCAATTGATAGAAGAGTATCCCAGGTGTCCGGATTTTGGGGGAACATACGTGTCACTCTTAGGTGCCTAGCATAGTTCGAGTGAGTTCGTGCTGAAAGATGGTTTCCTTTTCAAAAGAGACCGACTTTGTATTCCCCGCACTTCCCTCCGGGATTTCCTTGTTTTGGAGCTTCATGCTGGAGGTATTGCTGGCCATTTTGGTCGAGATAAGACCATCGCCCTAGTGGAGGATCGATTTTATTGGCCAAGTCTCAAGCGAGACGTAGCCAAAATTTTAGGGCAATGTCGAACATGTCAACTGACAAAACAGAAGAAGCAGAATACTGGATTGTACACGCCATTGCCAGTGCCACACGCACCGTGGAAAGACATCAGTATGGATTTCGTGCTTGGACTTCCCAAGACAATTAAAAAGCACGATTCCATTTTTGTGGTCGTGGACCGTTTCTCAAAAATGGCCCACTTTCTCCCTTGTTCTAAAACGTCCGATGCGTCCAACATAGCTAAGATTTTCTTTGAGGGGGTGGTTCGATTACATGGTTTGCCTAAGACCATAGTGTCTGACAGGGATGTCCGGTTTACTAGTTATTTTTGAAAAACATTGTGGCATATGATGGGTACGAGACTCCAGTTCTCGTCTGCCTACCATCCTCATACTGATGGCCAAACTGAAGTTTTGAATCTAAGTCTCGGAAATCTACTACGATGTTTGGTGGGTGAACACATTAAAACTTGGGCCAGTCGCTGAGTTTGCATAAAACAGTTCAGTTAATAGGTCTACGGGTATGAGTCCATTCGAGATTGTTAGTGGTTATAAACCTAGACTGCCAATAGATTTGTTACCTATGTCAGTCACCCAGAGGACCTCAGAGTCAGCTGATGCATTTTCCCATCACATTCATGAGTTGCATGCAGAGATTAGGAGGCGGATAAATGCAAGTAATGAACAATATAAAATTTCAGCTGACTTACATCGTTGAATTCAAGAATTTAATGAGGGTGATTATGTAATGGTTAGGATGAGGCCAGAACGGTTCCCACAGGGTACTGTTAAGAAGTTACAAGCACGCAGTGCTGGATCATTTAAAATTTTGAAAAAAATTGGGTCCAATGCGTATGTGATAGATCTTCCACCTCGCATGGGGATTAGTTCAACATTCAATGTGGAGGATCTAACGCCTTGTTCAAGCCATCCCATAGACCCTATTTTTGTTCCAAACCATTGGCCAATTTCTGAATTTTCTTTCCAACCTACACCACCTATGCCTACTATACCTGAGATAACAAAAGAAATTGAAGGAATTGTGGATGAGCAAATTGTTTCCACTCGAGACGGTGGATTTCAGAGGTACTTAGTGAAGTGGAAGAACAGACCATCATCCGACTGTACATGGTTGACGGAAGCAGAATTGCAGCGACTAGATCCAGATTTGTTAGAAAAGCACAAGAGTTTTATCTCGCCGGAGTCGAGATCTTCTCAGCCGAGGGGAGTTGATGCGGATACCAGGCCATTCAAAGTATATCAATGCAGGAGGCGTGCATTACCCGTGTCAATGTGGTTAGATGACGGATATGGGTTGGGTCTCTAGAGATTGAAGACCTTACACATGTGTTCGTGACATGTGTAAGTTGCTTAGAGGAGACATTTGGACCATTGGATCGCAAGGAGGGTGTGATCGGACCGTTGGATCGTCACGACCCACCTTCATTATACCACCTTCACGGTACTATCATCGGGGCCCATTGGGCATCTTAAATTTACATTTAGTTTATGAACATTTGAATTAATTATGTTTTAAGATAGTTTGTGCACAATTTTGTGCGAATTTCTTTTTTTTGAAATTTTTTTTTAGTAGGGGTATTTTGGTAATTTCATGTAATCACGAATTTTATAAGAGTTGCCCTAAACCCATAACACATTATGTTATGTTTATGAAAGAAAAAAAAAAGGAGAGCTTTTGGCTTCTGACGATCTCGTCTTCGACTTCCAGTGATTGGAAGAGGGCGTGAGGCGCAGGTAAACAATTTTCTCATCCCTTGCTTCTTTCTCCTTCTCTCTTTTCTCAAGATATTCTTCTCTTTAACCCCATTTTCTTCTTTTTCTCATAATCTTAAAAGATTCTCATTCCCTTTTCATCCCCACATAAAACCCATCACCCAAATCTACATTTGAAGAACCATCATATTTTATTTTATTTTTCTGAATTTTTCAGATTTTCAATTCAGGAAATTCCTATTTTTCTGGATTAGAAAATCCACTTGGATCGTTAGACGGACCTATTGCAAGACGAAAGTTCTATCTTTCGCTGGATCCAATTAAATTTAGATTTTAAGGTTCAACACTTCATGTTTGTGATGGATGACCCTAATCAATGCTATATTGACCTTATTTCTTTCTTGTGTTTATGATGTATGAATCAGGCTGATATTTATTTGTTTTTTTTAAGATTGCATGAATCTGCCCCTTTTCAAATACCATGATCATTTGAGGTTAGATTAGGCCGTCCTACATCATCAACTATGGTTAAAAAATATGCTATAATGATGGGATTTAGAAATTTTGACAATGTTGGGGCCGCTTGTGGTAGAGGCACAAGAAGAGGAGGCTGTGGCCGTCGTCTTGGACGTGGTATGGATCGATTGTGTAGTCATTGTGGTAAATATGTACATTCTGTTGATTATTGCTGGGTCCTTCATGGTTGACCTCATAGCTAAGTAGCCAATTTTGAAGCTTCAGATAGCTAGGATTCTCAAAATATTGCTAGGAACACAATACCTTACACAAACTTCACTTGTGTTTCCATGTGATGAGGTCCATCTCGTGAAAAGTGAGTGTAATGCCTTGTTAAGGGATGCCACTCAAAATAAGGTTTCCTCGTATATTTCCTTGGCTCAGACAGGTAATACTATCATTGCTCTTTACATGATTTCTGCATCAAGTCCTTTAATAATTGATTCAAGGGCTACTAATCAAATGACAAGTACACCTTCTTCTTCTTCTTCTTCATTTACTGATCCAAATTTAAGTTGTGTGAAATTAGGTGATGGTACCTTAGACACCTTTTGGGCAAAAGGGTACTGTTTTTTCTATCATTTTCCTTGTCCTTCGTTTTATCAGTTCCTAATATTGTGTCTAATTTGTTATCTGTTAGTGAGATTACTAAGAACCTAAATTTTCGTGTGACCTTTTATCCTAATCATTATATCTTTTAGGATTTGAATATGAAGAAGCTGCTTGTTGATAGACATGAGAAACAATGTTTTAAATTGCGACTAGTGTGTAGTGTAGCGTTCACCCCTCTGAAACGTGAGGCATAAGCTACATAGCGTGTAGCATAAGCTACATGCTACTTCTAGATTTTCAATTAAGGTTGCATTTAGTTGCACCAATTTCATGATATTCTGTACCAAATTAGACTGATTAATAATGAAGTTTAACAAAGTTTCATGATATTTTGTTCAACCAAATGCTACCTAAAGTAGTAGGAAAGGGCAATGATTGTATAAAGGTGAAGAAAGAGCAAAGAAACTAATTTAATACCGTTAGTTATATTATTTTACTAAAGCATTGAGAATATTAACTAATTTCTATTAAAAAATATATTTAACCAATCATTGAAAATATTAACAGACTTTAATGTTGTAGTGAAAAATAACTTGTAATATGAGCTAGTTAGCGTGCAACATATGCAAATTAATCATGTAGCGTAGGTTACATGCAACTTAAGCTATTTTCATGAGTTACGTAGCGTTACGGCTAAGCTATGCAACGTAGCGTAAGCTACAC
The DNA here is from genome assembly GCA_037074715.1 of Magnolia kwangsiensis. Lineage (NCBI taxonomy): Eukaryota > Viridiplantae > Streptophyta > Magnoliopsida > Magnoliales > Magnoliaceae > Magnolia > Magnolia kwangsiensis. The sequence goes on from CM073576.1 coordinate 21,757,609, forward strand.
GCTACATAGCATAGCTATTTAAAACACTGATGAGAAGGATTATTTGTTCTTCATTTGAATGCTTCAAGTCAAATTCGTGATTGTTTAAGTTTCAAGAAGGAAGACCTTTATATTTGGCATTGTTGGTTTAGTTATCCCTTTATTCTAGTCTTATAGTCTTTGTTACCTCAGTCAGTCAGGTCTAGTGATGTCAAGAACTCGCAATGTGAGGCTTGTGTTTTAGCCAAACATCATAAGTCTATTTATCCGCTAGTGGAAATAAAGTCTAGTAGAATTTTTTTCTTGGTTCATTATGATGTTTGGGGTCCAATTAGTATTGCTTCTAATGGATTTAAATATTTTGTCTCATTTATTGGTGACGCTTTTCATATAATGTAGATTTCTTTAATAAAAAATAGAGATTAGGTTAGCTCTATTTTTAAAGTGTTTCATAATTGGGTTAAAAATCAATTTTATATGAATATTAGTACTCTTCGTAAGGATAATGTAAAGGAATATCTTTCATATAATATGATATCTTATCTTTAAGAGTACAATATTAATTCTCAAACCACTTATGCATATACCCCACAACAAAATGGAATTACTGAAAGAATAAAAAAATAGATGCCTTTTAGAAGTTATATGTGCTTTTCTTATTGGTTTGTCCGTTCCTAAATCTTTTTGGTCAGACGTTATTCCTACTTGTTATTGATTAATCATCTGCCTACTAAGGTTCTTGTTGGGTAATCACCCATTCAATATTTTTCGGCCTTCTATTTTATCTCAGAAATTCCCTTGTGAATCTTTAAGTGTGTTTGTTATGTTTATAACACTGATCTTCATTCGAAATAAATTGTCAATTCAGGTTGTTAAATGTATTTTCCCGGGATATTCATCCTCAAAAAAATGGTGCAAGTATTTTGATCCAATCACTAAAAAGCATTGTCTCTATGGATGTTAAATTTTTTAAATAAGCTTCATACTTTTTCGTTGACTAGGGGAAGCACAAGTTTATGGTTCTTTTGGTTCCCATCCTTGAGTCTGATCAAATAGTGTCTACCCCTTTTAAACTTGATAATGTTAGAGATACGGTTGTTTTTTATTCCATTAAACCAAACTTGAAGCTATATAAAAGAAAGAATGTTCGTACTCCAATTCTCCCTCAGGACACCATGAAACGAGCTCATTTGGTGACATGTATTGATAATGTTCCTACTAGTTTGCCTATTTATACTGTCACTCTTCCTTGGATTTGCCTGTTGCTATTAAAAAAGCGAAAAGGCAGTGTAATTCTCATTTTATTTAATGTTTTGTTTTCTATCATTCTTTGTCTCCAACACACCGATCCTTTCTTTATGCTCTTGAGTGTTTTTCCTCCACCCTTCTTAAAAACCATAAGGAGGCTTGTAATTCTCCTCTATAATGAAAAGCTATGGAGGAGGAGATGGCTGCCTTTGAAAGAATCATACATCGGAGATGACCGAGTTATCGGCTGGGAACAATTCGGTGGTTGTCGTTGGGTGTATGCAAGTACAATTCTAATGGTGGTATAGCTTGATTTAGTGTTGTAGTTAAAAGGATTTATATAGACCTTTGGTGAGGATTACTCCGAAACTTTCTAATGCAGGGGCATTTTCACATTTGGCTCGAGTGGAGTTGCTTGTGGGATGCAGGGGCACACTCGGGGTGGGTGGCTTGTGTGAGGCGGTACCTATGTGATTTGGGGCCCACGAGGGGGGTTCGGCCGAGGTCCTAACCCATGAGATGTGGGGCTTGGGCTATGAGATAAAGAGATTAATTTGCCATGCTCTATCATTTCAAGCTTTTAGAGCAAGTGGTTAATTGTCCTGCATCAAATCGCGGATGCGTCTAATATTGCTAAGGTCTTTTTCAATGGTGTGGTCCGACTCCATGGTTTACCTAAGACCATAGTGTTTGACCGTGATGTCAAATTTACTAGCTAGTTTTGGAAGACACTATGGCACGTGATGGGAACACGTTTGTAGTTTTCTACTGCATACGACCCCCAAACTGATGGCCAAACTGAGGCGGTTAATTGCAGCCTTGGAAACCTCTTACGATGCTTAGTGGGTGAACATGTGAAAGCTTGGGATTTGATTCTACCTATAGCCGAGTTCGCTTACGATAGTTCAGTCAATAGATCTACAGGGTTGAGTCCATTTGAAATTGTTAATGGGTACAAACCTCAGATGCCCATAGACTTGTTACCCATGCTAGTTACCCAAAAATCTTCTGAGTCAGTCGATGCATTTGCACGACACATTCATGATTTGCATGCACATGTTAGACAACGAATAAATGTGAGTAATGATAATTATAAATGTTCAGCTGACCAACATCGTAGGTGGACAGAATTTAATAAAGGGGATTATGTAATGGTTAGGATTAGACCAGAGCGGTTTCTTTCGGGTTCCGCTAAGAAATTACAAGCTCGCAGCTCTGGACCATTCAAAGTATTGTGTAAAATTGGGTCTAATGCGTATAAGGTAGACTTTCCACCTGAAATGGGAATAAATCTGACGATCAATGCGGAAGATCTAGTCCTCTGTCCTAACCAGTGTTCGAAATATCGGTATTGCACCATGTATTGCACCCTTGGGATACAAATATGTATCGGTTATTGTACGGGATATATCGTTTGTATCACGTAATTTATCACACTTTTTTGGAAAACATTGGAAAAATTGTTGAATTTTTTAATGAAACTTCAGGGATTATTAAAAATGATCTTAATACACACTTTTGAATTATAAAATCTCAAAAAAGAAGTGCACATAATAGGTTTCCTTGTAAAGGATCCTAAGTTATGCGCTGGCTAACTGAACTAATGCAATTATATTCATATTGAATACATAACATTAATAAATATATTAAAATATGTATGAAAACACAATTAATTCATTCAAAAGTTTTTTTTTTTTTAATTTTTTTTTAAAAGTAGAAATTGTAAACATACCCATCAATGATGTGACCGACTGATTTTTGGGGCATTGTGGACGTTTAATCATCAATGTTTCATGTCGTGCGGCCCACTTGATCTTAAGATCTACCTGATTTTTGGTCTCATGCCCTAATATGCTTTGGAAAAATGGATGGACAGAGTGAATTTCTCATAAACATCAATGTGGGCCCCACCATGAACCCCATAGGACCATCCGTCTCTAACTAGGTCCTGGCGGGATGCGGATTGGCGGTAGCTACTGGATCCAAATCTGAGGGCCCCACCATAATATATACATTTTATCCACTTTGTCCATCTATTTTTTCAAATAGTTTTAGACCATATTTCAAAATATGAGGTAGATTGAAATCTCATGTAGACCACATAGGCACCTCTCCCAAATCCAAAGACAAATATGCAATCTGCTTCCTCACATCTAGAGTTTTAGAGGGTGGATACATAGCTAGAGACGGACGGTTTGTCAGGAGCTTGTGGGGCCATTGTGATGTATGTGTTTTATCCACGCCGTCCATTCATTTTAACAGATAATTTTAGAGCATGAGCTAAGAAAGTAGGGAGATCTAAGGCTCAAGTGGACCACACCATAGGAAGAAGTGAAGATTGAACGGTTGCAGTTGAAAATGTCTTGGGGCCACGTAATTTTTGGATCAAGGTTATATTTATGTTTTCTCTTCATCCAGGTCTGTCAGACCTTATGAACATATTGGATGGAAAATAAACATCACGGTGGGCGCTATGAGAGTTTCAACGGTGGGCATCATTGTCATCATGGCTTCCCATGACGTGGTCCACTTGAGCCTTAGATCTGACTCCTTTTTGGGCTCATGCCTTAAAATAACTTATCAAAATGGATAGACGGTGTGGATAAAACACACACATCATGGTGGCCCTACAAAGCCCTTGACAAAACCATTTATCTCCGGCTACCAATCTGCTTGCGCCATAAAAAGGATGCAGATTAGTTATTGACAGGTTGGGTGGCGAGACTCTCTACTAAAGTGACGTCACCAAGTTTTGTGGGCCCCACCATGATGTATGTGTTGTATCCACACTGTCCATCCATTTGGAGAGATCATTTTAGGGCACGAGAAAAAGAATGAGGCAAATCTAGAGCAGTAGTGGACCCCACCATAGAAAACAGTGGTGAGAGTGACGGCCATCGTTGAAACCTTCCTAAGGTCCACCATGATGTTTTTTTGAGATCCAACCTTTTCATAAGTTAACACGGGCATGAAATAAGGGAAAAAACAAATATCATCTTGATCGAAAACTTTTGTAGCCCTTAGAAGTCTTTAATGGTGGGCGTCACTCTCCTCACTGTTTTCTATGGTGGGGTCCACTGGAGCTTTGTATCTGAATCGTTCTTTGTATCATGCCTTAAAATGATCTCTCTAAAAGTATGGACGGTGTGGATACAACACGTAAATCATGGTGGGGCCCACATAACTTGGTGCGTCACTTCAGTAGCCAGTCTTGCTACTCAAACCTGTCATAGTTAATCCGCGTCCGTAAAAAGGGGACGCGGTTTGGCTAGTTACACTGCCACCAACTAGGTGGCTAGTGCTTAGTGCTATGTGGACCCCACCATGATGTATGTGTTTTATCCACGCTGTCCATCCATTTTAAAAGATAATTTTAGAGCTTGATCCCAAAAATTAGGTAGATTTAAATCTCAGGTGGACCACACCGTAGGAAAACAGTATTGATTGAATGTCCACCATTAAAAACCTTCTAGGGCCCATTGTAATGATTATTTAACATCTAACCTGTTGATTAGGTCATACGGACTTGGATGAAGGGAAAAAATATATATCAGCTTGACCAAAACTTTTGTGGCCCCTAAGAAGTTTTTAATGGTGAGCGTTCAATCAACACTGTGTGGTCCACTTGAGATTTGGATCGACCTAATTTTTGTGCTCATACCATAAAATGATCTAGAAGAATGGGTGGACAACATGGATGAAACACATACATCATGGTGGGGCCCACAAAGCACCGACCACCAATTTGTTAACGTATAAAGGCATCGAAGCCTTTTTTTTTTTACTAGAGAGGATTTCGTTCCTTCTTGCCTGGAACCCTAAACCCAAAAATCTCTCTCTCACTCTGGAATACACTCCGAAATCAAAGGTAATGGAAGATTTTTTTGCACTTACCTATGAATGGCGCACTACTTCGATTGATTGGCCCACGAAATGCAACTTCTGATTAGGCAATCACTTCTATAGGTACCGAAGTACACTCTCTTGAATTTTTTTTTTTCCTTTTTTATCACATATATATTTTTTTATTGTCTAGGGTTGTCCCGATTTTTTTTTTCTTGATTTTTCAACATTCCCGGCCCTTTAATTGCGAAGAAAACATTAAAATTCCTGATAAAAATGGTAGAAGTGATAATATCTGTCGACAACGCACGATATTTCACGATATTTTGCAAAATATCGCATGATACACAAGATTCTTCGAATTTTTTGTATTTCTTATGGGTTTCGTATCGCTCGCCATTGACACCGATAATATCAGCCGATAGTATCGATATTACGAACATTGGTCCTAACCCTTCCATTGTTTCTTCTTCTCACCCTTGGCCACTTTCCGACTGTACTTCTCAACCTACTCCTCCCCTTCCACCATCAATTGACCGTAAGGAAGAGATTGAAGGGATAGTGGATGAAGAGATTATTTCCACACGAGATGGAGGCTTTCAAAGGTACCTCGTCAAATGGAAAAACAAGCCACCATCCGATTCCATGTGGCTTATAGAAGCGAAACTGCAACGGATTGATCCAGACCTTCTCGAGACGCACAAAAGTTTTAACTCGTCGGAGCCGAGTTCTTCTCACCCAAGGAGAGTTGATGCGGACATCGGACCCTTCAAAGTTTATCAAAGACGAAGGCGGCCGACGATTTATGGCTTGATGATAGTTCATGGCCCAATTGAGGATGATTTTGAAGATATGGTTTATTGCACAACTAAATGATGATTTTGAAGATTTGGTTAATTGCAAAACTAAGGATGATTTTGAAGACCTTACACGTGTCCTTGGATTAATTAAAGGCCCTACATTAGGAGGGCACACTTGTAAGATGAGTTAGAAGACTGATCTGTTATGTATGATATTTTTTAAATTTTTTTAGAAAGCTTTGTTTTGGGCATTTATTTTTTACTTTTGTTATAGGGGTATTTTATTAATTTTCTTTTAAATCCAAATTTTATAAATAGGGTGCTTTCTACCCTAAACCTGATAATATATATATATTTTTAATGAAAGCTTGGTGCCTCCTTCCTCTTTCTCTCTGTGGTAATTTCTTCTCTTTCCAAAATCTCCTCTTATTCTAACTTATATTTCTAGCCCTCCAACCTTCTTCTTCTCTTTTTATGCCAGGTCTCTCTCTCTCTCTCTCTCTCTCTCTCTCTCTCTCTCTTGTAGTTATTGACCTTGAAAATCTGAGAATTGATCCCAACCCTCTCTCAGATTTTCCAGCCTTCCCTATTCCAGAAATCCTTTGATTTCCTGGATTGGAGAAGCTGCATTGATTGTTGGATTGAAATCATGCAAGATCGGGATGTCCCATCCCTCGCCGGATCCAATACACGCATGATTTGAATACGGTACCGCAGGATTGTGATGATGGTCTGCAACCATTGCATGTTCCCTTTATTATTATTTTTCCTATGATTTGGAATGTGAATATTTCAATTGATTTGCTTAGTTTATTTCACTGGATCATTTTTGTGCTCACACATGCATTCTAAGTTAGACCATCCTGCATCACCTTCTCTCCTGTTGGTAAGATGAATTCTGTATAGGTGATAATTTCTCCTGTTGCCAATTTGCATTGGCCTTTTCACTAGTTAGATGCTAAGAACGCTTTTTGAATGATGATTTGATTGGGGAGATCTATATGTTTCCTCCTGGATTTGTTATAAAGTGGAAGAAATGAATGTATGTTATCTTAAGAAGTCTATACATGGATTGAAGCAGGCTCCTCGAGCTTTGTTTGATAAGTTTAATGAGGCCTTTTGTATTGGATTTACTTGTAGTCACTCGGATTATTGTGTGTTGGTTAAAAGGTGCATGCAGGGTTGCATTATTGTGGGTGTCTATATGCATGATATATACTAAGCATGTCATAGTTTTGTTTCAACAAAAATATGCCCTTAATCTGTTAATTGTAATGGGCAATCTTCATGTCAAACTTATTGATTCTCCATTGAAAGTTAATAAGAAGTTTTGGGTTCGTTTGTACCAATGCTTAGTTGGGTGGTTGATATGTTTGATTATTACTCACCCAAGTCTATTTCATGCAGTGAGTTTGGTCAGTCAATTCATGCATGCCCATTGTTTTGGTTACTTTGAAGTAAATCGTCGCATCTTACTTACATTAAGTCTTCTTTAGGATGTGGCATCCTATTTAACTGTCATAATAATCTTGATATTGAAGGATACTTCGATGCAAATCAAGCAGGATCACTAGATGATCAATGCTCTACTAGCTACTATACTTTTTTTTTTTGCAAGTAATTTAGTTATGTAGAAGATTAAAAAGTAGACAATTATGCTCGGTCTAATTCTATGGCAGAGTATTGTGCTATGATGAATACCATATGTGAAATTATGTGATTAAAACATTTTGTCACTGAATTGGGAATTTCTGTGAAGAGTCTTGCGCCTATGTATTATGACAATCAAGCTGCCATTTATATAGTTTTTAATCCTATTTTTCATGAGCAAACAAAACATATTGAAGCTGATTGTTACTTTATTCGTGAGAAGGCTGCTACCGGCATTATTTCCACTCCGTTTGTTCTCTCTTCTGTTCAATTGGCAGATATCTTTACTAAAGCTCATACCGTGGAGTTCGATGACTTATTCTTGGCAATCTGGGCACGATTGATATTTATTCCTCTACTTGAGGGGGAGTTTAGACATCTGCATGTAGGCCTGTTGCACCTTTGGGTTGTGGGCCTTTAGTCCTTGGGTTATTTCTCTTTAAGTTATTTATGTTTTTCCCCTTTTGCCCTCTTTTCTTTCTGTAAGTGCTAAGGGCATATTTGTAATTATACATCTCCACATATTATAAATGAGGGTTGGATGTCCAACCTTATATGGCCTTTTCTTCTTTCTTCAATTCTTTTCTTCTCTGACAGAACGGAAGGTTATGCTTACTGGTAGATAATTAGTTACCAGAAATCTTATTTCCTTCACTCCTTTACCTAGGTGGCTATCTTTCTGCTTATAAATTTGCACAGACAAAGCAGTTTGGGGTATTTAAATTAGAAGATGCTTCTTGCAATAGCTCTAAGTATGGATTTATGCATCTTACATGCATGATCAGTTCACTCTCCACTAGCATTTTTAAGATTAGGATTTGATGCATCATAGATTCTTTTCTAGCATTAGCACTCATGAGTATCTGCTACAATTGCTATGCAGGTTCCTGAGGATTAACATGTCAGTTAAGGGTGCAACCTGGGTGGGACGAGTGAGGTTGAGGGTTAACCCAAGTCCAACCAACCTCAAGCTGGGTCAACCAGTGGCCTAACCTGCTTGAGCTTCCCAACTTGATGTACCAATCCTCAACCCTAAACCATCTTGGGTTGGGTTGGCCCCACTTAGTTTAGTATCTTATAACATGCATTAAATATAATGATTTGTACTATATATGTAATGTAGGTGTTAGAGAGGGAAAAGGCCATTGAGAGAGAAAAAAAACTCTTAACTAGTGTTGAATGTCAAAACTCCTTATTTATATTAAGTTGATGTCCCTAATTACATAAAATACACTAGGAACCAAGGGCAAACGAGAAAAAATAAAAGAAAGAAAAATAATAAGAGAAATAAGAGATGACCCTTGATCTAGAGAGAAAAAGGCCCGTGGTATAGAGGGAAAAAGGCTCATGGTCTAGAGAGAAGGCCCACAGTCCAGAAATATTTATACTCCCCCTCAGGTTGAGGCATAGATATCAATTATACCCAAGTTGTCAATAACATGTTCATCCAACTTTAACGGTAAGAGCCTTAGCGAAGACATTTGTGAGTAGTGGACATAACAAAATTTTTGAACTAATGCCAACAACAACTTTCTCACGAATAAAGTGACAATTAGTTTCAATGTGTTTTGTCCTCTTATGAAAAACATGATTAGAGGCTATATAAATTGCAGCTTGATTGTCATAATACACAGGCATAGGAGTCTTCATGGGAAATCCCAATTCAACAACAAAATTTTTTAACCACAAAATTTCAAAATTGGTATTCGCCATAGCATAGTACTCGGCTTCAATACTGGATTATGCAACAATTGTCTTCCTTTTAATTTTCCAGGTAACGAGATTGTCTAAAAATTTACATCATCCTTTGTAGAGCATTGATTATCTATATCAGAATAGCCTTCAATATTAAGATTATTGTGACAGCTAAACATGATGTCATGTCTTGGAGAAAGACTTAATATAGTGTAAGATGCGATGAACTACCTCAAGGTGATTAGATCACGGAGCATGCATGAACTTATTAACCAAACATATTGCATGAGATAGATCTGGGTGAGTAATAAATTTTTTTTTTTTTTTTTTTGAAGGATGATGGAATTTTATTAAAGGCTCATCGAAAACTAGGCAAGAAAACAATACACAGGAGCAAAACAAAACAACCGAAAGAGAAGGAAGGGGACTAGCTGTCAAGAGAAGCCTGCTCCGAGATGAGGGCTGAGACTTGAGAGAGAACTGAGTTAACAGAAGAATAAGAGTCTTTAAAGTAGCGCCCGTTCCTCTCATTCCACACCACCCACCATACTGTTGGAAGGGTTATGTGCTGCTGAATCCTGTCCTTAAAGCCCGAACCTTCTCGATGCTAGGCCCACAGTAATTCCTTCACATCGTTAGGCATAGATCAAGAAGGGATGAGAGAAGAAATGGCGTGCGACCAAATGTAGGCAGTAAAGGGACATGAAATGGGACATGAAATGAAGAGATGATCGATAGTTTCCTTGGCTTGTTGACAATGGTAGCACCTGTTTGGAATGATGAGGGCCTGCTTCTGAAGGTTGTCTACCGTCAAGACTCTTTTCCTTACCACTAACCACATAAAGGGTACCTTAGGAGGAATATCATAGGACTAAAAATGGAATGCGAAACCCCCGGTAGCTTCGGAAGAAGAGGGCGTAAGCAGCTTGTAGAAGGAACTTACTGAGAACCGACCAGAACTACGAGTGGTCCAAACCATTTTGTCTTTCCCTTCGACTGGAAAAACAAAACAGAGCTTCTCTTAGGGAGCCAGAAACTCAGAAACTCTGCCAATTCTTGATCTAAGAGACTTTTTCTACAAGGGGGAGTCCAACAAACAGAGGATTCCCTGATCGAGAAGCATTCCACCACTAAAATATCGACTGAAGGAGTGAGGCGAGCCAAGTTAGGAAAGGCTTGAGAAAGGGGGCAATCACTGCACCATGTGTCTTCCCAAAATCTGACTCTTGTACCATCACCAATGGAGAAAGAAATACCTTTCTTGAAAACCTTCTTTGTCTCCATAATTGACTTCCAAGCATTGGAAGTCCTGTAAAGCGTATTCACCTTTGTCTCCCATCCCCCCTTTTCCAACCCGTACTTAGAAGTAATAATTTCCCTCCATATGTTACCTTCCTCCATTCCAAAGCGCCATATCCACTTCCCGAGAAGAGCTTTGTTCATACTACTAAGATCTCTCAAACCAGCACCTCCTTCAACAAATGGCTTGCTCACCTCTTCCCATTTCAGTAAATGAAATTTATTGCCATCTTCCGAACCTTTCCAAAGGAAGTCTCGCCTTAACTTATCAAATCTTTTCCGAACCACTGAGGGGCACTTGAAGAGAGACATAAATAAAGCGGCATATTGGAGCGGGCCAGTATGAGAAGAGTTAATCTCGCACCCAAAGAGAGATGCCGACCTTTTCACTTCAAAAGTTTTCTCTCTATTCTTTCGATCACCTTGTCCCAAAGATGGGTTGTAGGTTTGCCGATGCAAAGAGGGAGACCTAAATAATAGGAAGGGATCCGACCTTGCAACCGAAGATGGAAGCAAAATGGGAGACCTCTTCCTTAGATAAATGAATGCCCAACATCTCACTTTTTCCCACGTTGATTTTCAACCTAGAAACTGCTTCGTAGCAAATGATAATCTTGCGTAAATTATCCATCATAACTGAAGAGGCGTCGCAAAACAAATCAATTGACCAACCAAATGCTGGTACATATGAGGGTCATCAAGAAGTTTCTTATCATCAACCCGAACCTTTTTATTAACCTTTAATAGTGAATCAATAGGTTTGACATCAAGATTACTAGCTGAAGTTAATAAATCAATGGCATATTTTTGTTGAGGCAAAACGATACCATTCTTAGAATGAGAGACTTTAATTCTGAGAAAATATTTTAGTGGTCCCAAATCTTTGATGTCAAAAACCTTGTTCAGATAGAGTTTCAACTCATAAATTGCACTAGCATCATCACTTGTAACATTGATAACATCCACGTACACACTCACAATGATAATACCTGGACACGTCAATTAACAAACAGAAAATGGTTAGAATGAATGCGAGTAAATCTAATACGAATCAGGGCCTTACTAGACTACTTAAATCATACTCGAGGAGCCTGCTTCAAACCATATATAGCATTCTTAAGACGGCATACTTCTCTTTCCTCTCTTTTTTAGCTAATTTAGGAGGGGGAAGCATATAAGTCTTCTAAGTTAAATCACTATTTAAAAAATGTATTCTTAACATCTAATTTGTGTAATAGCCAATTCAAATCAGCAATAAGATAAATTATCACAAATATCAAATTCATTTTTAGCAATAGGAGCAAAACTCGTAGATTAATCCTTATTATATGCTTATATAAATCTTTTAGCTATAAAACGAGCTTTGTATCGAGCTATACTATTATTAGCGTTATACTCAAGAGCATATACCCAGTGACAGCCCATCGGATTCTTCTCAACTAGTAAATCAGTTGTCTCCCATGTATGATTCCTCTCGGGGGTGGCTATCTCCTCCTTTATAGCTTGTTGTCAAAGGTGCATGCTTTGTGGTGACCTAAGGAAGAACTGGAGTATAAACACTTCTTTTATACACCTCTAAGTCTACTTTAGTAAGTTGTGAATAAAAAAATAACCTTACCTTTAACACTACTAAGTTTAACATAAACAATCAGACTAAACTTAAGAATAGGAACGGGAAGAACTAGAGAATTGTGCTTGCCCTAACCTATAGAAGCATATGAAGCTTCTTAAAAACTCAACATTCATGGAGACATAACACTTTTTAATGATAATATCAAAGCACTTATACTCATTTTGTGAAGACAAATATCCTAAGAAAATACATTGATGGCATGGTTTGATAATTTATTTCGTTGAGGATTAGTATTATAGACATAACAAACACACCCAAAGACCTGCAATGAGTTTTTAAGGATACGATAGAATGCTGAAAAATATTGAATATGAGACTGACTAGAAAGAAACTTAATAATTAAAAGATTAATCAAATAACATGTAGTAAGGACAACATCCGACTAAAAAGATTTAGTAACAAACATACCAATGAGAAAAGCACCAATAACTTGTAGGAGATGTCATTTTTTTTAGTAATTCTATTCTACTGTGGGGTAATTACACACAAGTGGTTTGAGAATCAATACCATGCTCTTAAATATAAAAAATTATTGAATGGGAAAGATATTCCTTGCCATTATCTGTACAAAAAGTACCAATATTTGTATTAAATTATTTTTAACCCAACTATGAAACACTTTGAAAATGGAGCCAACCTTATCTTAATTTTCATTTAAATAAATCAACCCCATACGAGAGGCATTATTAGTAAAAGAGACAAATTACTTAAATCTATTAAAAGCAATGGGAATTGGACCCATACATCAGAATGAACAAAACCAAAAAAAATCTATCAGACCTTCTCTCCACATAAGGATAAACAAACTTATGATGTTTGAATAAGACACGAGTCTCACATTGTAAATTATTGACATCACAAAACTTAACTGACTGAGGCAACAAAGACTGTAAAATTAAACTAAAAGATAACGAAACCAACAAAGCCAAATATAAATATCTTCTTTTTTAACACTAAGACACTAAATTGACTTAAGAATTCAAATGAATAATATATAATTCATCATCCTCATATCACCACCAAGCAACTTCTTCGCCTTCAGATCCTTAAAGATATAATGATTAGGAAAAAATGTCACATCATAATTTAAGTCCTTTATTATCTGGTCAATGGATGACAAATTATGAATAATATTAGGAACTAATAAAACGGAGGACATGGAAAATACTTGTGAAATGAAAATGGTACCCTTCCCTCGATAGATGTTAGGGGTACCATCTGTTAATTTCACATGATCTAGACTAGGATTTGGGGTGAATGAATAAAAAGAAATAGATAAGAAAAAGAAATGGATGTACCTATCATGTCATCAATAGTCCTCGAATCAATTACCCAAGGACTTGAAGCACAATTAGTGTGAAATGCTATGAAAGTATTACCTGCCTAAGCTAAAGACGTAAATGGAGAGACATTTTTTTTGAGTGGCATTCTTTAGTAAAGGCATCATAGTCACTCTTTAAGAGACGAACCACCATCAGGTGTTGGAACCACAGGTAATTTGTCAATGGCATAACGTCCCTAACAATATCCCGGGAATCTTTACCATATGTAGTTGTAGAATTAACGCAACTACAATTAACGGCTCGACCTTGAGGTCACCTATGAAGAAACCATCAATAATCAACAGTATATACATATCTCCTACAATAAGTGCACAAGCAGTCTATACCACGACCATGATGTCAGCCATTATCACGACCTCATCTTCCTGTACCACTACCTCGACCAACACCAACATTAGCAAAATTCTTGAATCTTGTCACTATGATTTCTCAATTACAGTTGATATAGCTGTATGACGCTTATCATCTCATAAAAGCAAAGGATATACACTGTCAAGTGAAGGTAATGTAGGAGAACCATGAATCTGAGCTCGAATAGGCTAAAACTCAAAATTAAGACCTGCCAATACTTCAAATGTCACTTTTTTCTCAATACTTCTTTTATTATCCTCCAAATTTGTAGAACAAATAAATTAAAGATCATCCTACCACAAACCACACATCTTAGCATAATAATTAGACGTTGAACTCTCTATTTCAAATAATTAATCCCTTGATAAATATCATAAATTTAGGCCATATCATTCTGATTAGCATACAATTTATAAAGTCGTCAACAAAATCTTATGTGTGAAAAAAATAATTTTGTCACCAACCTCTTATTCCATAGAATTCAGGAGCCACGGCATAACTAACAAATTATTGAATTTCCACTCTCCATAGGAAGGATAAGCTATAGGAGGTTCTGATATACTATCATCTAATAACCCAACTTTTGTTTTCCTTCAACAAATATCTCAACAACTTTTGACCATTGAAGATAATTGCCGGACTAAGTTTATGAGTTGTAATATGCAACTTAGGATTCTCAGAATGATCAATCAACCTCTCCATCTTTGAGGTGATAGGATCATCTGTCTTGGATGTTGATGATGAAGCCATAGTTAATCCCAAACAAATAAAAGAGTACTAAATATCAAGACTTCTCACCAATCAATACTAAGGGGGTGTTTAATTTTTCAATTCCCCAGTAAATATCACTAAATAGCTCATTATTGCTATTTACATCTGTTTGAAAACCAGGGTGTATTTCCACCTTGAAGCTTAATCTAGAAAAGGCTGATTTAAATGTGGGGTCCACCATGATGTATGTGACAAATTCACGCTGTCCATCCGTTTTACCTGAACATTTTAGGTTATGAACCAAAAAAATGAGGCAGATCCAATGCTCAAGTGGCCCACACCATAGGAAATTGGGGTCAGAAAAGGTTTTTAACGGTAGACGTTCAACCCACTGTTTCTCGTGGTGTGGTCCACTTGAGCTTTGGATCTACCTCAATTTTGGGTTCATGCCCTAAAATCATGCCGCAAAATGGATGGACGGCATGGATAGGGAGCATATATCACAGTGGGCCTCACATGAAATTCGCACCCTTGGTTTGAGTGTCAAAAAAGCAAGCCGTCATTGTTAGCATATAAAAAAGTGTAGGAATTATATTGGTAATTATCATTACCCATTTACATGTATTTACATGGGGGAATTGAAAAACAAACATCCCCTGAAAAACTGTTATACCTATCTATAGCTTGGGGTAGTCTAAAAAAAGACCCACAAAAAAGATAAGAAAAGAAAGGCACCAATCCTCGTTAACTCCAAATCAAACCATTAAAGAGGATACTAGGATTTTATGGCTAAATTTATCAGATATCAACAAATCTTCGTAATCTTCAAAAAGAAAAACAAATTTCAAATACCTGATTGCTAACGCCAAAAAAATCGCTGTAAATTGGGACAAAAAAACTGTCTAAACGAAAATATCTAACAATCCCAAGCTGCCACAAACTAGTTTATGAAAAAATTAGAAGAAAAATGCCCCAAAACCCTGATAAAATTGAATGTCCAGCAACCTTCCAAGAAAATCAGAAACTGCCGCTAGATCCCTCCTCATTAATCACTTTCAATTGCTGATTAGGATGCAATGACTCTCAAACTGAGAGAAAAATCTAACAGGAAGAAAGAAAAGTAGAGAAAAGAGTAAAAAAGAGAGAGGACAAAGGGAGATCAAGAAGGGAGGATGGAGAGAAAACCCTAGGGGCATTTTTGCTCTGATATCATGTCGGAGAGAAAAAAGAATCTAACCATTGCTAGATGCCAACCCCTTTCTTATTTATCTTATGTGATGTTCCAAACAACATAAAATACCCTTGGAGCTAAAGGCAAAAGAGGAGCAATTTATTCAATTGACCACACAAATGCAACCTAAAAACTAACTAGTTTCAAACTTTTTTTTTTTCCCTTCTTTCCCCCTTTTTCCTTTTTTACAGGGAATTGATTGATTTGCTTGATAGATTCTGTGGTCACCATTATTTGATTTAGCATAAACTAAAAAGGATTTATTTATTTATTTATATAAATAATAATAATCTCTGGAAAAAACTAGCAGTCATTGTAGTTTTTTTTTTTTTTTTAAAAAAAACTGTCCTGTTGGTCCTATTGATGGATTAATCTAAATCTTTCAGAATTAATCAGCTAACTTCAAAATGGACTCCTAGCATCCGCCCAACATCGAGAGTCGATGCAGCCCCACTGGAAATTTTAATATTTATCTTTTAGGAATGATACAATCCTTGACCTTTGGATATGCATAGTAGAGGAAAAATAGGGTCCTGATGCATGAGAATGTGAATGTGTCCTATTGCGGCAGTTTGTACATTTGGGGCCTGAGGTTCCAGGATCCGACTATTGATCTGAAGGAAGCCACAGTCGGTGGGTGATGCCTAAGAAATATCCCAGATTTAGATAGCTCTAATGCTTAGATCAATTACCCCACACATAAAGGGGGGCGAAAAAAACATGAAGTAACAATAAAAGATTGGATGGATTGAATTGTATAATCTGAAAAGTGTTTGGGCATACTCCATCCACAGCAGGGCTCACTATATCAATGGTATGGTTCGCCAAGCAATGGGCCACACTTGTACAGAATAGATGCATTAGGGCACCATCCACGTTCTGATGCATTAAGACCTTATAATTCCTCTTTAGAGTGTCCTTGGGTCCCTATTTTGTACAAGTGGGGCACATGGTATCCATACCATTGTTTTGATGGGTCCCATTGTGGATGGACAATCCCTAAAAGTCTTCTCAACGGGACAATCCAAACTTTTTGAGCAAGTAACTAAGAAATGAAATACAACAGTGGTCCACATTCAACTAAGAAAAGGCCAAATATTGGATGACAAGGATCTTCTATTTTGGGAAAATTCTTTTGGGCATGGCCGGTCAAATCAACACTGCACATCACTCAATCGTGGACCCCACTTGTACAAACTATTGACCTAGAGTGATACTAGTATCCTTGGGTTGAGGGCTGTATAAACCCTCTTCATCTGATACAATGCATGTCCAGTTTGAGTCACCTGGTTTTAAAATCATCTGGTTCCAAAGTCCAGCTTAGTGGATTCAGATAATTCTTAACTGGCCTTAACATGACATGAATACATTTTTAGTCCTAAACAGATTTTCTACTTGTTTGCTTGTTTTTAATTATCTGGGTGTCTCTAATAACTGCCGCACATCGTCTTTTCTACAGACGGACTTGCCATGTTTTCAGCTTGAAGCTGCGGCTGCTCTAGACTCACACCACTTGTGAAGGGATCTAATGATCTGATAGGAGATGCTTCGTGGGATTGCTGCCAAGTTCACTGCATTTGATAGTGTTTCGCCAGGCATCTGATGCACTGCATTGCATGCTGCAGCCAGAAGTATAATTGAAAGCAGCCATGCTTGTTCTGTGAGTGCATCAATCTTCCTTTCACTTTGTGTGCTGTTATAGCTTTTGAATTTTGATTGATGGCGAGCAACTTCTCATTCACCATACAATGGCAGGGGCCCATGTAAATTAAATGTTGTCCACCGCATGATGAAGTTACGTATGTCACGTTACCCGATGCAAAATGATTTGGAGTTGGAACAAAGAAAAAGATAAGGTATGATTAGTATGACTTGGGTACAACTTCTACACTTGATATTGAAGTGCTGGACATGGGTACACTGCCGATTTCAAAGTAATTCTTGGGATGTATCGTTGTAAAATTCAAAGCATTAAATGCATTTTGGAAATTCCCAAATCAGGTGAAAGGAAAATGTAAAACTGAGAGCATTTTTAATTGTTGTTTTTGCTTTCAATGTATACCTCGCATTTCACAATTGCTGATAGAAGGCCTGTTTCGATGTTTGTTTTTAGTGTTTAAAACCCGGACTGGAACAGACGGACTATGACCAGCCACCAAACCAGCCAGACAAGATAAACCCATCTCTGTTAAATGGAAAACCTTTTTATTAAAAGAAATGCAACAAAACCAGTCATAAAACACAGAATCTAGAAAATCAAACACTCTTATCCTTTCTGCTAACATCAGATTACTTGTTGACTGTTGCTGGTTCTGTAACTTTCAGATAAAGATTTCTGGGCCAAAACAAGCCAGAGTGGGTCTGATTGCTTGAACTGCCGGTTGGATTGAACCGCCACAAGAACGGGTCAAGGTCCAGTCTGGTATTTGGGTACTGTTTTCTTTTAGTCTCTAATGGGGTTTTTCTTAGGACTCATTTCCACCAAGAAAACTTCTTTGTTTAAGCTGATTACAGTGATTTCATTTGCTGAGAATGCCAGTTCTTATAATCAAGCCTCTGTCTGATCACAACATCCTCTTTTGTGCACTGCAGACATGCATTGAATTCAATTGGACGGGAGGAATTGTTAACAGAGGGTTATGGCTCAAATTTGCAATGGATGGCCAAATGGACTGGGCCTCACTATCAATGCATCCAAAAATATGGGGATGGAGTGTTGCAAGGAATACAAGGTGAAGTTTTTATTAGAAATGGTAGGAATGATTCCATGTGATCTCTTTTCATAAGACATTGGTTAGACCTTTTGGTGATGGTGTCCACCTACTTTTCCGCAGCGCGGCCCAATGTGGGTTACTCTTTATCCAAAAATTGCTTGACCCAACGATCTCAACTGTCGGTGGGAACTTTGCCCATTGAATGTGAGCAGTTGCACTATCTTTCTAATCTTTATTTTTTCAATGGTGCCATGGGCTCTGATAATCAATGGGCAAACCTTAGATCAGTGTGCCTCTACTCGAAGATGGTGTCAAGTGGGACACATGTGTGGATGATCTGACCAACAAATCAAACCAGTAAAATCAGGTGGGCCACATATGCAAAGACAGAGTACCCATGTGATCTTTGAAAGGTCTGAATATCTTATCCCATCATCTACACAATGGTTCCCAGCTGATACGTCTTGGATATTCTGCACAAGCACCAGGTTGGCATGGGTGGCTGTGGTGGATTGAGAATGCATAAAAGTTTAAGAAAATCTACAATTGGGAATTAAAAAATAAAAAATAAAAAAGTCAAGAAGAGTGAAACTTTAAGGTGTGTTTGGTTGCACCAGATATCATGAATGTTCATGATTTTTAATTTTTGGTGCCACCAACGCACCATAAGGGAAAAAGAACCGTTCAAACACAGCCCAAAACTAGAGCTGGCAGCTGGCTAGGCTGACACGTTGGCCAGCCCAGCCCACCTGCTATGGCCTTGTCTGTCATGAACTTTAGGTCAATCGGTCCGGCCCACGCCTCAATTTCAGGTAATAAATAAAAATCTCTGGCGATCGAACTCCATGTTATTGACTAGTGACGTCTGGCCCAAGCCAAGGTCCATGGCCCTTCATGATTAATATGGGTCTGTCTCGGGCCTGTCTTTTGGTCCCATTATTAAATGTTCCGGGGCTAGGATAGTTTATTTTGCAGTTTAAAAATGGACGCTGCATGTTAGTAGGGCTGGGTAGGCAAATGAACCTGACCCAATTTTAATGGGTCTGGGTCAAAGTGTTTAAGACCCATCAATGATCGGGTCAAGTATGGGTCTTGCCTTTTGGGACCTGGCTAAAGTTGGGTCTAGTCCTGCCCATCGACTTGGACCCTTTTAACCGCGGCTGGGTCCATTTAATTTTAATAGTAGTATTTTATATAATAATAATAATGTTTCCTAAGCCACACATGAATAAGAGAGACCATTTACACCATGTGTCAGAGTGGCATGTATGTGAGATCTAATCCATCCACTAGGTGGGCCCATTCATGAAAGTGCTGTTATTTTGATATGAACCCAAATAGAAACCTAGGTTTATAGTCCCAATGGGTGCCCAATGGATATCCAAACCCAATCAGATGCCTGTTTTCAAGGAGATCTGGATCTGAAAAGACCCGAACCTGGTAAGAACCTAACCGAGTGTCGTTAGTGCAGGCCTGACCCGATTCTGACCATTGAAAGCCCTTACCTGTTGGGGCTGTTGATGGGCGGGACTGGTCTTCACCTTTTCGGCCTAGCCCACTTTGAGATGGGCTTTGGCTGGAATACTGGGGCTGTTGATGGGCGGGACTGGTCTTCACCTTTTCGGCCTAGCCCACTTTGAGATGGGCTTTGGCTGGAATACTGGACTAGGCATGATTCTTAAAGACTTGGGCTGTCTAAGAGTAAGAGGTCATCACTCATCAGCTTCTCATTTTAAGGTTGTAAGGGTATTTTTGTCATCCATCATGATAATGGGGGCACGCCTAATGAACGGCCAATATCTTACACGAAAGAGGGTTATCAGGGCTGGATTGAGGACCAGGCCATGCAAAATGATCATGGGCTGGAATCTGGCAGGCCTGATTGATTGTGTGGGAGTGGATAAGGTGCGGCCCCAGCCTTACCCAACATGGTGCATCCCTGAACATGGGCCCACCTTGATGTACATATTGTATATCCAACCGTCCATCCATTTTGCCAGCTCATTTTAGGGGATGAGTCCAAAATCGAAGCAGATCCAAATATCAGGTGAACCACACCATAAGAAAAAGTGGTAATTGACTACTAAAAACTTCTTGTGGGCCACAAGTCAGGTGAACCACACCATAAGAAAAAGTGGTAATTGACAACTAAAAACTTCTTGTGGGCCACAAGTTTTGGATCAAGCTGATATTTGTTTTTTTTTTTTTTCCTTCAAAGAAGCCTGTGTATACCTTATCAACAGGTTGGATGGCAAATAAAGCTTAGTGGGCATTACGGTCGTCCCCGGGGAAGTTTTTAATAGTCGGCATTCAATCGCTATTTTTTTTTTCCCTATGGTGTGGTCCACCTGAGATTTTGATTTGCTTCTTTTTTGAGATCATGCCCTAAAACGAACTGGAAAAATGGATGGATGGCATGGATGTAAAATACGTACATCAAGGTAGGCCCCAAGGTTTGGGCCACTCGGTGTTTGGTGAGACTGGCCGCACATGACCTGCTCTCTCCTTATCGGGATTTTTTACTTTAATAGCCTTGTAGGATGAAATCAGGGCTAAAACGGTTAATTTCTCGTGGGGCTGTAGTTTTGTAACAGTTGATTACATTTTGTTCTTTATAAAAATAAAAAAAAAAATGAACTACCCCCTTGCCCACCCACCCAGCATACGGCCATAGCTTGCAAATATCTTTTCGAGAAGAGGAGATCGTGGGTCCTGCAAAGCCACAAATTGGTCCACTACTTGGGAGATCCGATCTGTTCATTCACCTCAGAGCATCCTTAGCTATCAGAGAGCATTGATTTCTTCTTCATCCGAGGCCTCCGTGGCCCCAAATAAAAATAACAATGATATTTTTTCTTATAGCTATTTCCTTCGGTGTGGTCCATCCGTGATGTATTCTTCTCTGATTCTTGAGGTTGTACTTTGAAATTATTTGCTCGAGATAATGGTTGAAATAGATTTCAATGGAGATGTATGATGCGCCTCATAGTATCATTCCCTAAGCATATATGTGGGGTCGGACCCACATTCCAACCCATTTTCAGGTTTTCTAATATTTTTTAGGGAGAGGGGACCACCACCACCTTTAATTTGAGAGGGGACCACTATCGTAACAAAATCGAGAAAGAGAGAAGGAACCGCCACCACAACTGAATCAAGGGAGGGAGGGGATCACCACCACCATTGAAGGAGGTGGTTAAGATTGTTGCTTCCACCTCCATGGGACCCACTCCAACAATTATTCGGTGTATTTATGTTGACAACGTTGTAAAATATTGATTTTAATAAAAAATATTTTAATAATAAAATATATGAAAAGTTATTTTTGAAAAAACTTTTGGGGCTTTGGGAATAGTCCCACATGGGAAAGAGAAGAGAAAGAAAAGTGGTTTAAATGATAATAGTGGAGTACCATAATATTTGCCTACCTATTCCGTGGACCATGGGACTTGCGTGTTCCAGTGCGAAGCACTGGAACACTGCGCTCGCGCTCGGGCTCGGGCACGGTCACGGTCATGGGCACGGGTTCGGTGCGAGGGCGTGGGCATGTGAGGCAGTGTGGCTGTAGAGGCGCTAGTGGCGCACTTCACACGTGCGCATCGTGTCGCAGAGGGTCGCTCCCTTCGCGAACCGGAGCGAGACGTGTGCGAGTCGCGGTGCGACTAGTGGCTAAGGCAGATGGTTGGTTGGACGAAAAAATTAAAGGACTGAATGAGAGTCCCTCAGAATATATAGAGGGCTGGAAAAAGAGCTGTTGCAGAAAATCTGTAACAGCTGTGTAATAAGTGCAGGGTCCAGCTGAAACTGCTGCATGGCTAGCCCCAACAGCTATAAAACGGCTAGCTGCTGTCTCACAACAGTCAGCATGCAGCAGCTTAATGGCCCATGCACAACAGTCAGAAAACGGCCATAAAATGGCTAGTTTTCTCAACAGCCAGAAAACGGTCATGGAATTTATTTCCCTGGACCATAACCCCCAGCCACCATAGCCTATAAAAGGAGGGCCTGGATGGGTTTCAAAACAATCTCAACTCACTCCAGCAACTCCATACGAATTCTAGAAAAACAGCCTCTCCACTTATACATTTTAAGTATTATCCAGCAACAGAGCAAGGTGTCAACCTTAGCTTGAAGGATAAACCAGCGGTGTGGTCTAGGACGGTTCAACCGAACCAGCGACTGAAGATTAGAACCTAATTGAGTAGAATTCTAAACCACTTTTCTATTTTCTTCTTTTCTTCTTTTGAGATTTTTTCCTTTATATTGTAATACTGCCAGAAATAGTGAAATTGAGTTCCATTTGGTGGGCCTTCGTGTTTGCTGAACGCAGACCCACATCAGGCTCGTCGTATCCTAGAAGCAATTTGCCTATAACCTATCAACATACTCAATTTACTTGAGTTGGGGCAAATAACGCTTTAAGGACAGCATTTTCAGACGTGCTTCAGTCTGTCCATATTATTTTCGGTTTCCATATTATACAGAAACTACATTAATCTATATAAATTTCCCAACAAACTTAAAGCGTTATTTCCTAAAATGGAAGCCGATAACGTTTAATCTATTAAGTTGATGAATCAGGACTTGATACGTTTTGATCGGTTCGATGGAACCAATTTTACAAGATGGCAAGACAAGCTGAAATTTCTCCTGACGGCGCTGAAGATCTACTACATACTAAATCGAAATCTGCAAGCACTGCCTGAAGCAACCGACAAAGACACACCTGAGCAGGTGGCTGCCCGCGCTAAAAGAGCCGAAGACGAACTCTTATGTCGTGGACACATTCCAAACGCACTCTCCGACCGCCTGTACGATCTGTACCAACAGACATCATTAGCAAAGGAGATCTGGGCCGCACTGGAATTCAAGTACAAGGCTGAAGAAGAAGGGACCAACAAATTTCTCATCGCCAGGTATTTTGACTTCAGCATGGTAGATAATAAACCGCTGCTGCCCCAAATCCAAGAACTGCAGCTAATAGTAAACAAAATCAAAGCGATCAAAATCGATCTTCCTGAATCATTCCAAGTCGGGGCTATAATCGCTAAATTGCCACCGATGTGGAAAGACTATAGAAAGAAGTTGCTGTATAAAACCGAGGAGTACACACTGGAACAAATCCAGAAACACCTAAGGATTGAGGAAGAATCCCGTAACCGCGATAAAAAGAATGATAACGGGAATGCCTCGTCCAAGGTACATGCAGTAGAAAATACCAATAACAAGAATCCTGAGAAGGACGATTCTCTAAAACCCAATAAAGGAAAATTCAAGAAAAATGCCCAAAAGAAGAACGGAAAGTTCAAAGGCCCATGCCATGTCTGTGGAAAAACCGGGCACTATGCTCGAGTATGCCGATATCGCAAATTTAAAAAAGAGGCAAGTGCAGCAGAAGAAGGCGATATCGTGGCTATGATCACTGAAGTGAATACCATCCAAGGCAAAGTTTCAGGCTGGTGGTATGATACTGCCGCTACAGTACATGTGTGCTACGATAAATCAGCCTTCAAAACCTATGAGGAATTGATCGATGGTCAAGAAGTCCAAATGGGTAATGAAGTCCGATCGAAGGTCGTCGGCAAAGGAACTGTCGAACTGATATTCACTTCTGGAAAGAAAGTGATTCTGACTAATGTACTGCACGTCCCATACATGAGGCGAAACTTAGTTTCTGGGGATCTTTTGGGAAAACCAGGTATAAGGGTGGTATACGAGTCAGGAAAACTGATTCTATCCAAGAATGAGAATTTTGTTGGAAAGGGATATGCTTATAACGGGATGGTTAAGTTTTCTCTAAATGAAAGTAGCACTTCTGTGTATATGGTTGAATCTGCTGGACTGTGGCATGATAGCCTAGCCCATATAGGGTATAGTACTTTGAAGTTCATGGCTAAGAATGGTTTAATCTCATACACAGATAATGAAACTGATAAATGTGAAGTGTGCATACGATCCAAAATGACGAAAAAACCTTTTCCAAGTGTTGAAAGATCGTCTCAAATTTTGGATCTTGTGCACAGTGATATCTGTGAGTTAAATGGCATTCTTACTCGTGGAGGTAAACAGTATTTCATAACCTTTATAGATGATTGCTCTAGATATGTGTATGTTTATCTATTAAAGAGCAAAGATGAAGCATTGAACATGTTTAAGATATATAAAGCAGAAGTAGAAAATCAACTAAGTAAGAAGATAAAAATTCTCCGTAGCGATAGAGGAGGAGAATACTTCTCGAATGAATTCGATTACTTCTGTGAAGAACATGGACTGCTACATCAATGTACAGCTCCATACACACCTCAACAAAACGGAATAGCTGAAAGGAAGAATAGAACATTAGTAGAAATGGTCAACTCAATGCTAATAAAAGTAAAGTTGCTACTAAGTCTGTGGGGTGAGGCACTGCTTGCAGCATGCCATATAATAAACAGACTTCCGTCTAAAAAATATAAAGTATCTCCATATGAAACATGGAGAGGTAGAAAACCTAACCTAGGATATCTTAAAGTGTGGGGGTGTCTTGCATACTGCAGAACCCCTGACCCAAAAAGAACCAAGTTAGGACCAAGAGCTATTAAGTGCGTCTTCGTAGGGTATGCACAAAATAGTAAAGCTTATAGACTTCTAGACATGGAGTCTAATACGATTATAAAATCAAGAGACGTTGAATTCTTTGAGAACTCACTATCATTGGAGTCAAAGGATAAGAAATTCAAACTCCTAATAGAGAACCAAATAGCACAGCTCCACATATAATGGAAGCTCCCACTGAACCCCGTAGGAGTCAAAGAACTAGAATAGAGAAGAGTTTTTGAGATGACTACATAGACTCTCACAACGCATCATTTTTCATCTGGTAGAAGCAGATAGAGAAAATGTTATAAGACAAATACCTATAGTAATGACTATAGAAGATGATCCTAAAATATATAAGGAATCTGTATCCTCTAGAGACTCAGCTTTTTGGAAAGAAACTATAAATGATGAAATGGAATCTATACTATCAAATCAAACATGAGAACTAATAAACTTACCTCCAGGTTCTAGACCCATAGGTTGCAAATGGGTATTTAGGAAGAAATATCACACTGATGGGACTATCCAAACCTTTAAAGCTCGACTAGTAGCTAAGGGTTGTAGACAAAAAGAAGAGATAGACTACTTTGACACATACTCACCTGTAGCTAGGATAACATCCATTAGGATATTATTTGCGCTAGCTTCCATACATCATCTTCACATCCACCAAATGGATGTAAAGACTGCTTTCCTGAACGGTGACCTCAATGAGGAGGTATACATGGAACAACCTGAAGGTTTCGTTCTACCAGAAAATGAAAACAAAGTATGTAGATTAGTCAAATCGTTGTATGGATTAAAACAAGCACCTAAACAATGGCATGAGAAGTTTGATTCCAAAATACTATCTCATGGTTTCATGCATAATATAGCTGATAAATGCATATATTCTAAAAAAGATAATAGTTATATCGTTATTATCTGTCTATATGTTGATGATATGTTAATAATAAGTAATAAAATGGAAGGTGTGACTGAAACAAAGAAGTTTCTTTCTTCCGTATTTAAAATGAAGGATGTTGGACAAGTTGATACCATCTTAGGTGTAAAAGTTAAAAAATATTGTGGGGGTTATGCTTTGTGTCAATCTCATTATATTGAGAAGATACTAAACAAGTTTAACCATCTAAATATAAAGGAAGCAAAAATCCCATTTGATCCAAGTATCAAACTAAAAGAAAATACTGGAAGAACAGTTGTACAATTAGAATATGCGAGTGCTATAGGAAGTCTTATGTATGCTATGCAATGCACTAGACCTGATATCGCATATGCTGTGAGTAAACTTAGTAGGTTTACTAGTAACCCCAGTAATGAACACTGGAATGCAATCAGCAGAGTCCTTGGTTACTTAAAAGCAACCAAAGACTTATGACTATTTTATTCAGAGTTTCCTGTCGTATTGGAAGGATATACCGATGCGAGATGGATATCGAGTGCAGGGGACAACAAGTCTACTATAGAGTGGGTATTCACCCTAGGAGGTGCTGCTGTATCTTGGAGATCCAAGAAACAAACTTGCATAACGCACTCGACTATGGAGTCTGAATTTATAGCCCTAGCTGCAACAGACAAAGAGGCTGAGTGGCTAAGGGATCTTCTATTAGAAATTCCTTTTTGTGTAAAGCCTATATCGGCTGTATCACTACATTGTGATAGTGAAGCCACATTAGCTAGAGCCTATAGCGGCACTTATAATGGTAAGTCTAGACATATTATTCTTCGACATGATTATGTCAGACAATTGATTCAAGATGGAATCATTGCTATTTCCTATGTGAAATCAAGCAATAACCTGCCAGATCCTTTCACTAAACCTCTACCGAAAGAGGTAGTAAAGGCTACATTTAGAGGGATGAGGTTGAAACTCTTCAACTAAAGTTCCACCAGTGATGGTAACCCAACCTAAAATCAGAAAATCTCTAATCTTGGGTTTAATGGGTAAGAACAAGTCACTGATAAGTGGAAAGTTTTCAGCACTAAATTATATAATCTCATCCATAATAGATAAGTGCTGAGCGTTACGAAAGAGGGTTGAGTCTTAAAACTCTTAATGAATTCCAGTCTCTAGGACAAGTGTCTTATAGTAACGGAGACACTGGAAGGATTTCACCTATATGAACGTAGAGATGGTGCCGTCTCTCATGAGAGTTAAAGAGTTTTCTCTCGGGATCGTTCACGAATTAGGATAAGCACATGGCCATTAATTGTGCTGAGCAAGATTGTGGGAACTCTAACAACACATAGCGAATATGTGTGTGATTTCTCCAACTCTATTATCTAGAAATAACTGGTTCAAAGCTGCGGCTACCAGTCATTTTGATAGAGTTTTGAGATACTTACACTGAGGGAAGATTAAAATCGAAAGATATCTTTCTTTATGCATATAAGCTAATTATTCTGGCAGTATGTTTAACCGAGAAAATATTTTTATAAAAAAAATCAAGTGGGGGATTCTTGTAAAATATTGATTTTAATAAAAAATATTTTAATAATAAAATATATTAAAAGTTATTTTTGAAAAAACTTTTGGGGCTTTGGGAATAGTCCCACATGGGAAAGAGAAGAGAAAGAAAAGTGGTTTAAATGATAATAGTGGAGTACCATAATATTTGCCTACCTAGTCCGTGGACCATGAGACTTGCGTGTTCCAGTGCGAAGCACTGGAACACCGCGCAAGCGCTCGGGCTCGGTCTCGGTCTCGGTCTTGGTCTCGGGTACGGGCTCGGTGGAAGGGCGTGGGCATGTGAGGCAGTGTGGCTGTAGAGGCGCTAGTGGCGCACTTTGCAATTCGCACGTGCGCATCGTGTCGCAGAGGGTCGCTCCCTTCGCGAACCGGACCGAGACGTGTGCGAGTCGCGGTGCGACTAGTGGCTAAGGCAGATGGTTGGTTGGACGAAAAAATTAAAGGACTGAATGAGAGTCCCTCAGAATATATAGAGGGCTGGAAAAAGAGCTGTTGCAGAAAATCTGTAACAGCTGTGCAATAAGTGCAGGGTCCAGCTGAAACTGCTGCATGGCTAGCCCCAACAGCTATAAAACGGCTAGCTGCTGTCTCACAACAGTCAGCATGTAGCAGTTTAATGGCCCATGCACAACAGTCAGAAAACGGCCATAAAACGGCTAGTTTTCTCAACAGCTAGAAAACGGTCATGGGATTTATTTCCCTGGACCATAACCCCCAGCCACCATAGCCTATAAAAGGAGGGCATGGATGGATTTCAAAACAATCTCAACTCACTCCAGCAACTCCATACGAATTCTAGAAAAACAGCCTCTCCACTCATACATTATAAGTATTATCCAGCAACACAGCAAGGTGTCAACCTTAGCTTGAAGGATAGACCAGCGGCGTGGTCTAGGACGGTTCAACCGAACCAGCGGCTGAAGATTAGAACCTAATCGAGTAGAATTCTAAACCACTTTTCTATTTTCTTCTTTTCTTCTTTTGAGATTTTTTCCTTTATATTGTAATACTGTCAGAAATAGTGAAATTGAGTTCCATTTGGTGGGCCTTCGTGTTTGCTGAACGCAGACCCACACCAGGCTCGTCGTATCCTAGAAGCAATTTGTCTGTAACCTATCAGCATACTCAATTTACTTGAGTTGGGGCAAATAACGCTTTTAGGACAACGTTTTCAGACGTGCTTCAGCTTGTCCATATTATTTTCAGTTTCCATATTATACAGAAACTACATTAATCTGTATAAATTTCCCAACAGACAATACCTTAATTCAATTAATATTTTGATGACATTTTGAGGTGATAGTACATTTAATCCGATAAGAATCTTCATATCTCCGATCGATTATAAGTTTTTCTTTAAGGGAATACAACTGAAATGACAGGTAGAGGTAAGAGTACATAGTGTGACTTTTTTTTAAAGGTTTGTTTGTGTGGATCGCACATGGGCATTGTGGATCCCTCGGCCAGTTGTGATCCCACTTGGGTACTGTAAATCCTTCTTGACCCACTATGGATACCACTTGGACCTTTCTTTTTAAAATTTTTATTTTTATTTTATGAATGTTGAATAAATGAATGTACATGTGGATGTGTTTGCGGGTTGTGAATGTTTAATTGTATGAATGCAGTGATGATGTGAGTTTAAAATTGAATGAATGAAAATGTGGATTTGAATGCTCATCTGTATGAATGAAAATATCGAAGTGGATGTAGAGGTGGATTTGTATGAATATGTATGTGAAAGTATATTGGTTGTGAATATTAAATTTTATAGTATAAAATTGTGAATGTGAATGTGAATGTGGAGTTGTATGAATGAAAATGTGGAAGTGAAAGTGAGAGTGGAGTGGATTTGTATGAATGTAGAATGTAGATTGTATAGTGTAAAAATGTGGAAGTATATATATACATGGAAGTGGATGTATATATTATTTTCTATGACGTGCATGTGGATGTGAGTGTGAATGTTGAATTGTATGAATGTTCATGTGGAAGTGTATATGAATATGGTTATGAATTTTGAATTGTATGAATCTCTTGAATAGTGTGGATCTCACATCGGGGTTGGATTCCATACAATTGAAAGTCACATCTTCATACACATCTACATCCTTATTCACATCCTCATCTACATCTACATTTTTAATTCATTCACATTCATATCTACACATGCATTTGTATTTTGTCAATTTCAAGCTCACATTCGCAAACACATCAACATTTTCAGTCATTCATATTCAACATTCACATCCACTTCATACATTGCACATTCATATCCACTCTTTGATTCGTTCAATTCAACTATCACATACACATTCATATTTAACATTCATGTTTTCTTCTATTTTTTCAAATTATATGATCCATCTACAAAACGTGTATGTGAGATGTGAAGGTGGATATACATGTGTATATGCGTGTGAATTTTGAATTGTATGACTATAAGTGTGAAAGTACATGTAGATGTGGAAGTGAAAGTGAAAGTGTGTGTGCATGTGAAAGTGGATGTGGATGGATGTGGATGTGTATTGTGAAGTGAGTCCAAGGGAGGTGGATCCCCCTTGAGCAGTGTGGCTCTCACTTGGTGGGGTTGATCATCCCAGGTGCAATATACAGTGCTAGGAGGGATTTACCCTCCCAGGTGAGATCTAATCTTCTAAGGGGGAGATCTACCTCTCCTAGGACCCATTCCACACCTACATTCGTATATTCATTCATTTGTATTCAATATTCATATTTACTTTATATATTTCACATGCGCTTTCACATTTTTATTCTTTCAAATAATATAAACTATTTGCAAAAAGTGTATGTAGATGTGAGACATGAGAAAGTGGGTGTAAATTTAAAATTGTATGATTGCATGTACATGTGCAAGTGGACATGAATTTTCAATTGTATGAATAAAATTATGGAGGTGGATGAGAATGTTGAATTGTATGAATATAATTGTGGAGGTGGATGGGAATGTTGAACTGTATGAATGCAATTGTAGAGGTGGATGTGAAAGTGGTTATGGGTTATGAATGTTGAATTATTAGAATGAATAATAAATTAAATGAATGTACTCATCATTTTTTAATTTTTTTTATAATGATTGTTAAATTGAATGAATGTGGATATTAATGTAGTTGTGGATTCGTTATTGCTTGTGGAATGCAACAATACTCAGGAGGATCTCACTTGAGACTCCTAGGGGAGGATCTGTGAGATCCGCAATGCTAAACGATTAGCGGGATCCATACAATTCAACATTCACAACCGCATTTACATGTACTTCTATATGCGCATTCATACAATTTAATATTGACAACCACATCCACATGCATGCTATAGAAAACAACATTCACATCACCATACAATTCACATCCACATTCATACAAATCCACTCCACTTAACTTCCACTTCCACTTCCATACCCACTTTTACATTTTCATTCATACAACTTCACATTCAAATCCACTTTTATAGTTTTATATCATACAATTTAAAATTCACAACCAATGCACTTTTATATCCACATTCATACAAATCCACCTTTACATCAACTTACACATCCAGTATTACATCAACTTCACATTTTCATTCGTATAACTCAACATTCACATATATATTTGCATTTATACACTTTCACATCAACAACTACATCCACATTTGCATTTATGTAATTCAACATTTACAACCGACAACTACATACAAATTCACAAAAGGGTGCCTAGGTGGGATACATAGTCACCAAGTGGTATCTATAGTGAGCTAGGTGGGATTTACAGTGCGCTAGTGGAATCAACAATGGTCGAAGGATCCACAGTACCCATGTGTGTTCCACAGTAGCAACCCTTCGAAAAAAACATTTATCCACTATATCAGTCACAATCTTTTCAGCAAAAACTTGAAATTGATCAGTGGAATAAAGATTGTTATTAGATTGAATGTACCATCACGTTAAAATGTCAGTAGAATGTTACCGAAAGGAAAGTATTGTCATGTGATTATCGGAGTGGGTTCCACTGAGGTAGAAGCAATAATCTTAACTGCCTCTAATCTTCTAAGGGGGGGATCTACCTTTCCTAGGACCCATTCCACACCTACATTCGCATATTCATTCATTCGTATTCAATACTCGTATCTACTTTATATATTTCACATGCGCTTCCACATTTTTATTCTTTCAAATAATATAAGTTATTTGCAAAATATGTATGTAGACGTGAGATGTGAGAAAGTGGGTGTAAATTTTAAATTGTATGATTGCATGTACATGTGCAAGTAGACGTGAATTTTCAATTGTATGAATAAAAATATGGAGGTGGATGAGAATGTTGAACTGTATGAATGCAATTGTGAAGGTGGATGTAGAAGTGGTTGTGGGTTATGAATGTTGAATTATTAGAATGAATAATAAATTAAATGAACGTACTCATCATTTTTTTTAATAATGATTGTTAAATTGAATGAATGTGGATGCTAATGTAGTTGTGGATTCGTTATTGCTTATGGAATGCAACAATACTCAGGAGGATTTCACTTGAGACTCCTAAGGGGGATCTGTGAGATCCACGATGCTTAATGGTCAGCGGGATCCATACAATTCAACATTCACAACCGCATTCACATGTACTTCTATATGCACATTCATACAATTTAATATTGACAACCACATCCACATGTATGCTATAGAAAACAACATTCACAACACCATACAATCCACATCCACATTTATACAAATCCACTCCACTCAACTTCCACTTCCACTTCCACTTCCACTTCCACTTCTACATTTTCATTCATAGAACTTCACATTTACATCCACTTTCACAGTTTTATATTATACAATTTAAAATTCACAACCAATGCACTTTCACATCCACATTCATACAAATCCACCTTTACATTAACTTACACATCCAGTATTACATCAACTTCACATTTTCATTCATACAACTCAACATTCACATATATATTTGCATTTATACACATCCACATCGACAACTACATCCACATTTGCATTTATGCAATTCAACATTTACAACCGACAACTACATACAAATTCACATTTATTCATTCAATATTCACAAAAGGGTGCCTAGGTGGGATACATAGTCACCAAGTGGTATCTATAGTGGACCAGGTGGGATTTACAGTGCGCTAGTGGAATCAACAATGATCGAAGGATCTACAGTGCCCATGTGTGTTCCACAGTAGTAACCCTTAAAAAAAAATACATTTACACTACTTATTCTTACCTATATCCGCTATATCAGTCACGCTCTTTTCAACCAAAACTTGATATTGATAAGTGGAATAAAGATTGCCATTAGATTGAATGTACCATCACCTCAAAATGTCAGTGGAATGTTACTGAAAGGAAAGTATTGTCATGTGATTATCTGAGTAGGTTCCATTGAGGTAGAAGCAATAATCTTAATTGCCTTCTTAAGTGGCGGTGGTCCCCCCCACTTCTCTCTGTAATTGGTGGTGGTTGTGTCCCGTCCCTATTTCGAATAGGTGGTGGCAGTGGTCCACTCTCCCTAAAAAAAATTCAAAAAATTGAAAATGGGTTTGAATGTGGCTCCCTATTATATGCTTAGGGAATGATACTACAAGGCTCATTGTGCATCTTCATTAAAATCCATCATGGCCATTAGCTCGTGCAAATAATTTCAGGGCACAATCCGAAAAATAGGGGAAGGAGACATCACAGATAGACAACATCGAAGGATATAGCCGTAAGAAAACTGCCACTGTTATCTCTATTGGTGCCATAGAGGCATTGGATAAGGATGAAATCAACACACTCCAATAGCCAAGGATACTCCCAAGCTAATGAACAGATCAAAGCCAATCTCACAATCTCCTCTTCTCCAAAAGACATTTGCAAGCTATGGTCGTCCGGTAGCTTAGGTGGGCAAAGGGATAATTTGGTTTGAAAAAATGTCAAAATGTCATCACCGGGCTAGAAAAGTATGAGCCCACAAAAAAAATGATTATTTTAATCCTGACATTATTTCACATACTTACTACAGCAAAGATCCCCTCCTGACCGAGCCGAGGTTTTATTTTGCAGGCTGGCCTTGGACTTACCTCAGTCGGGCCCAAGCCTGACCCGTTCACAGCCCTAGTTCAGGTATACACCAAAGGCTAGCTCGTTACAACTGCTGCCGAAAGGTGAGACTGGTAGCCGGCGGTCAAATATTCATGACCCGTGTGGTTTATGGTTAGGATCGAGTAACATCCGGGGCTTTTGATGCTGTATGTGCATGCATTCCCATCCCATTCACCTTCCTCTCCAACGTGTTTTGCATGGTTATCCATATCCCTAACTGAAAAAAGAGGTGGGGCCCACTCGCCAATGCTGGGGCCGTCCAGTTATTTTGGTGCTCCGGAGAGTACCGTATCTTTCTTCGGTGACAATTATAAAATTTTCCCCATACAGCCCCTTGTGAACTTTCACATACGGCTTTGTGTTTCTTCCCATAGTGTGACACGTGAAGAAATCCAAGCCGTGGAAAATGAATCCCACCCTATGAAGATCACACAGGACTAAAATCTGGGAAATTCGCTCACCTAATAGGATACGAGGTCAAAATCAATGAACGGATAGTGGTATGACTTGATCTGCAGGTGTGTCCATCCAATAAATCGACCGGCCTAATTTTCATCTTAAGAGATCTCCATGTTATTTCCCAGATTTTAAAGAGATCAGATTTCCTACACGTGCGGTAAATAAGCAGAAAACAAGGTGTGGATTTTACGTTTACATGCAGCGGATGTACGTGATTTTCATAGAGAATTAGCTGGGAGCACCAACCAGCGGTTCTAAGTAGTCAGTCATCATCAGTTTTAGATGGTGGCGATTAACCGAACAATGGCATACATGAAAGTAAATCCAGACCGTTCAAATCATGGATGAAATACATCTCGATAATAGTACGGATCAAAGATCTCAACCATCCGATATTACGATTGAGTTTGGACCAACAACCACTTTATTATCAACCATCTATTTGGTTTGCACAAATTGGAATTTAAGCATCATCATGCGACGCTGGTTCTGATTGTACACACCATCTACAATAGGACCCGATTTGGACGGCCTGGATTGATGTTCTTTTATGCCACGTGTACGTGGAAGATTCTCGTATGGTAGTGCAGCTCAAAAGTGTCCGTACGAAGAGCCTATTAGGGTTAGGGCACATGCCAAATGATGATGGCGGGACATACGTCATGTTATGATGTGGCATGATTGAGAAGGTATGCCATTGATACATCAGCAACTCGTGGTAGAAAATCGTGTCCCGTATGTGCACATAAAGCCCCGTATTCCCATCTAACTTGACATGTAACTACAAATCCTATCCGTGCAAACTACGAGTCCCACCACCAAGATCACGTGCCATGAATATCATTCCAATCCACTCATTAGGTGGGACACTCATGACTGTTCATTCAAAATCATCATCTATCCATCGATTTCGATGGTGAGGTTTACCAGATTAATGGACCGTCCTGATTTCATTCTTCAGTGTGGCCTACCTTTTGGAAGGGTTAGATGTTCTATGAAGGTGAGATGTTGGCAGGGAAGATAGGGCCGGGCATTGAAGTTCACGTAAGGAGCTTGTATTAGAACATCTCTCCTCGTGGTGGCCCCCACTCTCCTTGGGTTGCCTTGTTTTTTAGGGAAGAAAAAGAGAGGGGAAAAGATATTGTATGGGTTTCCGACAAACGAAAATGAAATGAGTGGGACTGCTCTTCCCATGAATTCCCGTTTATTTCACACGAGGGTTTGATAGTTACACACGCCTGACTACCTTTCCCCATCCACACGCATGTACACGTGCGAATATGGAGCGCATATGAGAGATCTTAGCTTCCTATCCTGTAGGAGACAATGCTTTGATCTTCTATCTCAAAAATCACACGATTTTGTTCTACAAATGGGTGACAATATAAAATGTAAACTGATTGCTAAAGAAATATTTTTCTGGCCGTCCGATTGTTATGTATGATGTGGCTCACCTGACTTCTGAAACAATCTGATTTTCAGAGAGAAGGTATTAACAGTGTAGCCTGCCTGATAGGAAGCTCAGATCTTTTACTCGTGTTCTATATTAGCACGAGTGACAGCAGGTGGTGGGTAGGGCTTGAGTATGTGAGTTAACATCACCGGGCCCATGATGGTATGATATAAAAAGAAGAAGAAAATTTCAACGGCTTTTCTTCGCAATGGAGAAAAGAAAAATGTCTCGCGGGAGTGTCTGAAGTTGTAGTCCGCAGGATTACCCTCGAAATTAGGGGTGACCTTGGTGAAACCGTTTATTTGATGGGGTCAAATGGTCCACCATTCAGGAAATTCATTGGTTGGATTATCCAATTGCGACTACAATGACCTCGATCAAGACCATTTAAATAAAATGGTCCATAGTGGCCTCTAACCTTCCACATCACAAAATCAATTGGGTGCTATCAATCCATTGATATACCCCATTGGATGAAAGATTAAAAAATTACACTAATGAGACATTTCATCCCATCATAATTTGAAAGAGAGGAGCAATTTGAAAGAGGACAAAAAAATAAAAATAAAAAATCATATTTAAAATATGGGCTCATTGTATGTTATATTGTTGTCGTCACATGTCGAAAATTGGATACAGAACGTTCACTTTTAGACCTGAGTTACGGTACATGACTCATACACTGATTGTACATCATTCTCATTATCAAATAGTTGTTAATAGTCACATTTTGATGTATTTTATGTTTCCACACATCAACATTCATACACTGCCTTTCACTGATACTTAATACATCACATCTACTACTATAAAATAAAACGCATGAGTCAAATAATGTCAACCTATTTAGGACTTGATTCAACTAGTATATTACGTATTGTCCATTAAAAGCATAGTTATAAATAATCTAGATTTAATCTAATCATCAGTGAATACAATGAATGGAAACTAATTAATCTTCTATGAATCAATTGCATGGACAGATCATCCATTCAGTGTAGCAAGTTCATCTTCTGCTAGATACGACCATTGGTTCAGAGTTTCATTCGCTAACCTAGCCTTATTTTCCACCACTTGATGCGGTTTACCTATCTCATTCATCTTTGTATGGTTGTTAATCCTTGATGTTAGCTGGCCAGGTTTGTGTGTGAACTCAGCATGGTTCATATGTAGTACAATATAAGATAATATAACAAAATGAAATGATATTTATGTAACCATGAGTATGGATGTTGAGATGTCATGAGATGCATGTCAAGTGGGATGATCGTCCACTTGCTTAGGTTAGATATCCATCAACTCGAATCTATACCCTTCAGACATCCACCATAAGTAGGCATGGATAATATGTACCCATCATACATCCATCAAGGTAGGCATGGGCAATGTACACATCTATTCCGTGAGTACGCTTCCACTAATGTGGACATCTAACAACGAACCATCCGAAGAGATCCCTTAGGAATGCAGGCACGAGGTGTGCATGCGGTCGTCTAGAAAGTGCCTCTAGGAATCAACATAGGAACGCTATGGATGCATGTGGTGCATGCTCATGTCTATCATTTGTCATGTGTGACTAATATATACATTTCACCAAAAGGAAATACTGAATTCATGTCATCAATGCTTTGCATGTCACATATATAATTCATGTTAAATATTTGGAACGTAAATTATGCCACAAGAATTATAGTCATATAACATCATAATCAATTACATTTATGACAATCATAATAATCATGGTTGACATAGCAATCGTGTCATTTATTTTAACCATACAAGTATGAGATATGTTGGGACTCACCTATTCATACTAGAGTCAAATTCTTTGAATAGTCGAATGCTTTGGAATATAGAATTTGAATCCCTATTAAGATGATTTAATAATCCATGAATTTAATTAAGTTATCAGATCAAGTGGGGTTCACCTTTAACCAAACTAAGATGACCTACTATTACTCTTTTAAACTAAATTTGAAAACCAAAAAAGGAATTGTCGATCATTGCGGTCGATCGATCGAGACAGCTCGATAGCCCTCGATTGATCTTTTGATCGATAGACTACAAATCGGTGAAATACGAGATTTAACATTTGACATCTCTAGACAAAATTGGTCACTTTTGATCGATCAAACATGCTTATTGATCAATCGAAATGGGTTGGGTTAATTCAATTTAGTTGCTGGACAAACTTGGTCATTCTCAATCGGTACCCTTGATCGATTGAGACCGTTCAAGGATACCCTCGATCGATTGAAGTTGGGTAGGTTCTTGTAACACCCCAAGTTTTCGGGGGCCGTGTAAGAATTCGGCTCCCGAATTTTCAGGTGCCATAGATGCCCTAATGGGCTTCAGATTTTAATTACATTTGGATGATCTCATAAACAATGGAAAGTTTAGCAGGGCATGTAGCATAAGTAAGTCATAAAGCAATATCAAGTGTTACTAAATATAAAAATATCCAAACTACAAATTCAAAATCATCTAAATAGGGAACTAGTCCCACCCATACATGACCCAAAGTGACTAGAGCCCTGATCCATACCCCAAGGTAGTCCGAACTTAGACTAAAAAGATTCGCCAAAAGTCTGATTGCAGGGAAGCTCCTCTACCTCATCTATGCTCACTCCGCTCAGCTCGTCGAGCTCCGCCTCACTTGCATCTAATGACGTGTCTGTTGGTGTTTTAAAACAACATCTTAAAGTGGGAGCGAGTAGCTAACTTAGTGGGTGTCATTAGCCATAAGTTACATCAAATAACAATTCCATGATGAATTTAATGAAAAACATCCATTCATAAATCACTAACAAGTCTTTGTTAATGCATATGCA
The DNA here is from genome assembly GCA_037074715.1 of Magnolia kwangsiensis. Classification (NCBI taxonomy): domain Eukaryota; kingdom Viridiplantae; phylum Streptophyta; class Magnoliopsida; order Magnoliales; family Magnoliaceae; genus Magnolia; species Magnolia kwangsiensis. The sequence continues at coordinate 21,796,004 of CM073576.1, forward strand.
TGAGTTATGTATGATGCATGACCTCACTCACAACACTCCCTCGAGCAACTTCGTCTCACGGTCGCGCATGACCAATACTCCCTCATTGCGACCTTAACTGCTGAGTCACAAAATCCTAGCTAATACGATGCATAAATAATGTTAGCCGAGTATTTAGTTAATTTCGTTCATCCAACAGGTTGAGGAAACTTGTACACCCTGACGATATCAATGTCCTCATCCATTTGCAAGGCCCGGACTCCTCAACGCGTGAGGCCAGGATCCTGTGATCCTTGATCCCATCGGGGTCCCCACCCTCGATTGCAAGCACGTTGGGAGTACTGGGAAGCGGGATCGCTTGCTGTCACCATGGGGAGGCTCGTCACCCCACATAGGCCGACAGCTCGGACATAGTATCTCATTCTACGATACCCAAGTCACGAGACTGTGGATCAGTTTCTAGCTATTGTCAGTGGGCGTCAGTGGACGAGGGGTGTTCCAGGTTCTAAACAGGCGTGAGCAAACATGGTTGGTCAGTTGGTGGACTCAACCACCCAAACTTAGGAAAGCACGTATCACACGACATCGGGTGAAAGCAACTCATGTAGTCCCACTACTGTCATACATACGAGTTCGCCCAAATTGGTCAGTCTAGTCTCAGGACGGCCCAATTGACGGGGCTGCTCTCATAATTTATATGTTCCTGACCAACAAAAAAAAGGGCTTCAATTCTTAACATATTAAGATAATCATGATTTTTCACAAATATTTATAGAATATAACACACGAGCAGTCAAGATGTAATTTTCAGAATAACAAAATGAATGCAAACTACCCCTATCAACAAAAAATAGACATGTGTGTACATGAAATTAAATTTTTTTTTAAGAGACAAAAATTTCATATGTCATTCACAATACAGGAAATGCAGACATACAAAAGTATAGAAAATCATACTGAAAATCAAATACAAAATGAAATGCAAGGGTGATAATGTTTTATTTAAACCAACCTGATTTAAATGATTTTAAACTCGCAAGTGTACGAATCAGATGTAGATATGGTACGTATTACGAGATCATTCCCACGAGGACTGGTTGTCACAATTCAAAATTTTACGATTCTTCTTAACTAATTCAACAAATAGTTTAGCGAACTACTAACACAAATCTATGAAAAATAACCGAGAACAATAAAGAAAATTCAATTAAGCTAGAATACTAGGACTTTTGAATCCACCCCTAATTGTCCTGACCCTTGTTTTACCTGTTGATTCACCCTGATTCAGATTGATATAAATTTAATAAATAAAGCACACTCTATTTCCTTGGTTGGGCACACAAAATGTATAATCCCTTAAAGCATAAGGATCACATCTTTCTATTCATGGTCATGCATGAAGAGATGTAATTTCTATTTCTTTCTCTATAGGAAACCTGTTCATGGTCAGACACAAGCACCTAAAATAAGATTCCAAACAACATCCACATCTAGACTTTGGTTAAGCTCATAGAATGCAGTAGCACGGAGTTTTCGGTTAAGCACACTAGAGAAAGAAACAAATCAATCAATTCAAATGAATTCAACAATAAACAAGAGTCATTCAAATTAGGAGCTTCATCTCAACCCTAGCTAAAAGATTACTAATCCATAGAATCAATTGAAAAGAAGGAAAAATAAAATAAAATTAAATAAAAGAAGACATCCTTCTCTCCCTTCTTTCTTCCTCTCTCTCTCTCTCTCTCTCTCTCTCTCTCTTTCTCTCTCCTCTTTCTTCTCTGTCTTCTCTTTCCAAGCTTTCCTCTCTTTCTCTCCTTAGCTCTGGATCTGCCCCCCCCTTCGCATGGATCTCTCCACGTCCTCCTCATTTTATAGCTAGCAGGGGCGGTGGAGGGCTGAAGTCGGTGAAAATCGGACACAGCTGGCAACGTAACACTTTTCGCAGTCGAAAGACAGCACCGAAAACTCCCATCTTCCTTTGCTTTCTTTCCAAAGAAACAACATCCCTTGGGGTATTTTTGATTGATCTTTATGATGGATGGATTAGATCTTCCATTTGATCAAAGATGGTGGACCACAACCGCCTGAAAATCCATTTTTCATGGAGCGCTGACGTGATCGGTGGGCCTCACAGTAGTGTTTTTGGAGAAATCCACCCTGTTTATTGGATTCCTCTCGAAAAACTGTTTAGGGAGGGATAGTTTTGGGTGTCCATTGATGCGGCCCACAGAGTTTTAAACCTACCGTCCATTCTGCATTTTAAACGGTTGAAAAATCAATAACGTGATGTCTTCAAATTCTGTCAGCTAGGCGTGGGTTGTGGCTGCCCCGGGGAATGAATGAACGGTATGGATCAACAGTACGGACGATGGGTGGGGCCCACAACTGCAACCGATCAAAAGCATGTGCAAACGCTGTTTCAAAGATGGAAACTTCCATTTTTTGCGGAAGACGTCGGTCAAACCAACTTTGACTGATGCGTTCCGGTCCGGTGCACGTGCGGGTGTACATGTGCACTGTGTACACGCTGCACTAGGTGGGATCCACTGTAATGTTCTGGAGAAATCTGCACCGTCCATCTGTTTTGTCTCCCCGATTAAGGGGTTGAGACCAAAGTTGAAGCATATCCTGTTATCAGGTGGGCCCCACTTAATGAATTAAGGGGCTGATTTGGCCATTGACCCACTTCCTATAATATACAATGACTGAAATTTAATATGTACGGTTAATTTATGGCCCCCATTCCATGTATGAAGTTTTGAATCGAATGGATGGTTGGAACCATGTGATCTTGCATTCTGGACCAATTTCGGGCCATTTGAATGTAAACGGCTTGATTTCCTAGGATTCGTGACATGTAAATTCTTCAATTTTGGTCCTCTAGAGTCCGTCCCTTGCTTTGGTGACTTCAGAGCGTTAATTCCACTTTTAATACTCTTTTTCAGTCCACGCTCCTGATTACATGGTGTAACAAAAACACAATTAAAATATGACGTTAGGCCTTATCATGTACGTAAAATTAAGCAATAATCGAGGTCTAATATGCAATATTCGACCCTCATCACAACCCCCAACCAGCATTTTGGTAGTTCCGAGCAAAACCTACGAAAAATAATTTTAGAAATAAAAGACAATTCCTGTAAACCCGAGTGACTTGTGAACAAATAGTCGAGATGTGAGAATTCTAAGATTAATGGATGGTGAGTAGAATTTTCTACTGGAATCAAGCTTATAGTAAACTTCATAATCAAGTTCAAAATATTAATCCATTAATTAGAACAATTCTAAACATTGAGTTCCAGGAGTGTATAGTGTAATCTCGGCTTACAATCATTAAGAGATCCAATTGTCAATTTTATGTTATCATTGGTAATTAACAACAGAATTCATGACAACCAAACCTGAAACCAACACTTGCTTTACAGATTAACTTCTCATTCTACCAGCTTTTGATTTTCTTTATGAATAGTAACACTAAGGAGGGGAATCAAATCCTCACCTATAGGGAGCAAACCTATGGTGAAAACTTGTCGCCTAACTTTTTTCCCATGTCAACCATGGGGAATCGAATCTTCACCTATAGGGAGCAAACCTATAGTGAAGATTATTTGACTTACCCTTTTAATTCTTCTTACTGAACATGATGATTTTCTTTTTTCTTCAGGCTAGTTCCTTTCATGCTTAGTAATTACCAAGTTAATTATTCAATGTGTAAGCAAGATGTATTATGTGAAATAATGACTCAATCAATGTTTACAACTTCTAATCATGGATTAATAACTCGAACTTAACTGTGAAATCTAACAGACAACTGAATCCAAGAGTCATAAATTATCAACATCACATATCTTTTAATTCTAAATCCAAGATGGCCGTCAAAATCACTTCAAATTCACAAGAAATTCTAATTTTTTAAAAAAATGTTCACAATTTTTTCTTAAGACTAAGAAAATACTGATTAGGTAACCTAATCTCCCATCTCGAACTTAAAATCTACATTGTCCTCAATGTAAAAGAAATAAGCAGGTAATGCACATGGGACAATGAAAGTAAAAGAGGAGTGATGGAATACCTGAACGAAGGAATCAAGAGATTTTTTAAAGATATCAGCATAAGAGCAGGTCAACACAAGAGAGAAATCAACTAAAGCAAAATAAAAATAATAAAAAATAAAATCCTACCTACACCACTTTCGTAGGTGCTCTCGATTGTATTTAGCATATGCAATAAGCCTTTAAACCCCTAGGTTACCCTTAGTGGATGAGTTGTAGTCTCGTGAGGGTTTGCAGCAATGTTACTCACAAACATTGAACTAACTAACTAGGAAAAAGAAGTAAATAAAATAAAAGGCTGAGTTGCCTCCCAAGAGTGCTAAGTTTAACGTCTTCAGCCAGACAAACAATAAAAGCAACTATGGACCATGAATTAATCAATCTTGATAACCGGGGTCCTTCAAATAAATTTTCTTAACATCTAGATTAACCCATCCCAGACTTTTTGGAAACAACTTGAACTGGACGGACCCACGTACTATCTGAAATAGGGTAAAGGATACCAACATCTAAGAATTTAAGCACCTTCACTCGAATATCCTCTTTCATGTTAGGGTTAAGCCTCATTTGCATTTCACGTGATGTTTTCACATTGTCTTCAGGATGATTACAATACATACACACAGTGGGGCTTACTCCTTTTATGTTCGCTATTGTCCACCTAATAGCTATATTATATGATCTAAGAATATTAAGCAACTTACTCTCCTGTTCCTTCTCAAGATTAGAAGATATAATGACAGGAAGGGTCTCAGAAGGACCTAAGAATGCATACTTGAGAGTTTCAAGTAATTATTGAAGGTCAAGTTCAGGTGGTTTCTCAATAGACGAGACTAGTTTAGATTCAGATGGTGGAAGAAGTTCCACTTTACCATTCCATTTTGTAGTATCCATTATAGGATTAGAGTCGAGCAATGTATTGACTTCTTGGTTGAAACGTTCTATGTCAAAATATATGCCAAAATGTGCTAAGCAAGTCTCTAGTGCGTCTTCGGAAGATTGAAGGAAAGAGTCATGCACTAGACTCTTAATCATGTCCACTTCAAATAAATCATTTGAGTCTACCGGTTGTTGTCCAGCATTGAAAACATTGAGTTTAATCTTCATGTTCCCAAAAGACAACTTCATAACTCTATTCCTGTAATTTTTGATAGCATTGGATGAGGCTAAGAATGGACGTCCTAAAATAATTGGGATTTGACTAGTAGGATTCTGGACGGGATGAGTATTTAAAATGATGAAATCCACTGAAAAATAAAACTTATCAACCTGGATTAGCACATCCTCAATAACACCACGAGGCACCTTGACAGATCTATCAGCTAGTTGAAGTATTATTTTAATTAATTTCAGCTCACCAAGTCCTAGCTCCTCATGTACAGAATATGGTAACAAATTAACGCTCGCCCCTAAATCAAGTAATATATTCTCAATCTTATGATCTCCTATGACGTAAGAAATGGTAGGAGCTCCTGGATACCTAAATTTAGGAAGGGTGTTGTGTTGAATCATGGAGCTGAGTTGCTCTGCAAGGAAGACCTTCTTGTGAACATTCAGCTTACGCTTTTGAATACATAAATATTTAAGAAAGTTAGTGTAAGTAGGGACTTGCTTAATAGTATCAAGCAATGGAATGTTAATTTGTACTTGCTTAAATATGTCCGATATCTCATTAAAATTATTTCCTTTCTTAACTGGTGCCAGACATTGAGGAAAAGGTACTTTAGGTACATACGATGACACATGAGTGGTTCCTAGAGAGTCAAAGTGCTTTTGGGCTTTGGATGTATTAGTATGTCTCTCCGCTTCATTTTGATCTTCTGATTTGAATTTTGATTCTTCCCTAGGCATCTCTACTTTGTTCTCAATGTGTTTACAGGACCTAAGGGTAATGATTGATTTGGCTTGCTTATGATATTGTTCTTGGTTTGAATTAGAGCCAATCTCATACTGTCTTTTTGGATTTGTCACAGGTTGACTAGGAAACTTGTCCTTCTCTCTCACTCAATGTGGCAGCAAGTTGACCCAACTGTACTTTCAGCTTGACAATAGATTGCGGTTGCATGTAAGATTTGCTGGTTAGCTAATAAAGTTTGTTGGGTGTCTTTTTGAAATTGAAGTGAAGTCTGCATAAAAAGATTGAGTGTATCCTCAAGAGATGGTTTCCTAAATTGTGGAAGTACTTGTTGATACTGCAGAAACTGCTAAGGTTATTGACTGCGAATTTGTAGGTAAGGTTGCATAGGAGGATTTCCAGATGATCCTCCTTGTTGTGGTCCTTTTGTCCAAGAAAATTTGGATGTCTAGCCCACCCTAGGTTATAGGTGTCTGAGTAAGGATCATTCCTGCTTATCTAAAAGGTGTTCATAACATGTACTTGTTCAGAGAGAAATTTCGAGAATGCTGCACCAGATGGACACGACTGTGTAGGATGGTCAGGACTGGAACATATGATACATGACTCGATTTGAGTTATATTTTCTTATTTGGAAGTCCATCGTTTAACATCAGAGTATCAACTTTCTTTGTCAGGATATCAATCTTAGCATAAAGATCTGGCGTAACTCCCATCTCATATATACCACCTTTCCTATATGGTTGGGGACTTCTTTCACCTCTATTTGAGTAGTCCCATTGCTAAAAATTTTCACATAAGGTTTCAAAGAAATTTCAAGCTTTGACATCACTTTTGGTCATGAATGACTCTCACTGGTGGCATCAACTACACGACGATTTTGGGGTGTCAGGCCGTCACGTAAGTATTGAACTTGTTGCCACTTCTCAAAATCATGGTGTGGACATTTAAGAAGTAAGTCCTTCCATCTCTCCCAACATTCATGAAAGTGCTCACCCTCTTTTTGTGTGAAATTAGTAATTTCTCTACGGAGAGCATTAGTATTGTGAACAGGGAAAAACTTATTTAAGAACTTCTTAGACAGTTGATCCCATGTAGTGATAGACCCAACTCTAGAGAATTCAACCATGCTTTTGCCTTATCCTTCGAATAAAAAGGAAAAAGGCGCAAACGGATCGAATCATCTAAAAAGTTTTGAAACCTAAAAGTAGAACAAATGTCTATAAATTCTTTCATATGATGATATGAATCCTCCTTGTCTAAACCATATAAAGAGGGCAACAATTGTATTACCCTAGGCTAAGTTCAAAGTGTGCTGCTGTGGTGGGTGACAACACTATGTATGAAGGTGCATTGAATTGGACAGGAGCTGAATAATCTCTAAGAGCTTTAATTCCATTTTCATCCGTCATTTCAAATAGAATGTTTCTAAATCTTCTTCTAAATGTTCTTTCTATTTCAGGATCAAAAGGTGCTAGTTCTATGTTCAGAGATCTACGCCTAGCATAAACTATGTTATTACAATGTAAGAAAGAAAACTACACTAAGATGCAACCTAAGAGAAATAAAACTGGAACTAAAAATTATGAATTCCTAAAAATAAAATAAAACTATGTAAACAAGAATTGGAAGAAAGAACCCGGAAAAGGAGATGATCGATGACCGAAGATTTGGGAGCTCCTTTTAAAGAAAATTTTATTTTGCAGCTTCATTCCTCAATTCCTGTAAACAAAATAAAAACAAAAATCAATTAAGTTTTCTAAAATAATGCTAGAAAAATCCTAAGGCTATGAATTATGATAAGAAAGAATCCTAAATCCAATTTGGACCGAACAGTCCCCCGGCAACGGTGCCAAAAACTTGATGTTTTATTTAAAGCAACCTGATTTAAATAATTTTAAACTCGAAAGTATACGAATCAGATGTAAATATAGTATGTTTTACGAGATCGTTCCCATGAGGACTGGTTGTCACAATTCGAAATTTACGATTCTTCTTAACTAATTTAACAAATAGTTTAGCGAACTACTAACACAAATCTATGAAAAATAACTGAGAGCAATAAAGAAAATTCAATTAAGAAGAATACTAGGACTTTTGAATCCACCCCTAATTATCCTGACCCTTGTTTTACCTGTTGATTCACCCTGATTTAGATTGATATAAATTTAATAAATAAAGCACACTCTATGTCCTTGGTTGGGCACATAAAATGTATAATCCTTTAAAGCATAAGGATCACATCTTTCCATTCATGGTCATGCATGAAGAGATGTAATTCTTATTTCTTTCTCTATAGGAAACCTGTTCATGGTCAGACACAAGCACCTAAAATAAGATTCCAAACAACATCCACATCTAGACTTTGGTTAAGCTCATAGAATGAAGTAGCACGGAGTATTCGGTTAAGCACACTAGAGAAAGAAACAAATCAATCAATTAAAATGAATTCAACAATAAACAAGAGTCATTCAAATTAGGGGCTTCATCTCAACCCTAGCTAAAAGATTACCAATCCATAAAATCAATTGAAAAGAAGGAAAAATAAAATAAAATTTGATAAAAGAAGACATCCTTCTCTCCCTTCTTTCTTCCTCTCTCTCTCTCCTCTTTCTTCTCTGTCTTTTCTTTCCAAGCTTTCCTCTCTTTCTGTCCTTGGCTTTGGATTTGCCCCCCCCCGAATCTCTCCACGTCCTCCTCCTTTTATAGCTGCCAGGGGCGGTGGAGGGCTGAAGTCGATGGAAATCGGACGCAGCTGGCAATGCAACACTTTTTGTAGCTAGAAGATAGGCGGTGGAGGGCTTCATCTTCCTTTACTTTCTTTCCAAAGAAACAACGTCCCTTGGGGTATTTTTTACTAATATTTACGATGGACGGATCAGATCTTCAATCTGATTAAAGATGGTAGGCCACAACCGCCTGAAAATCCATTTTTCACGGATGTGCGTAAGCTTATGCACGTAACTGCGCCGACGTGATCGGTGGGTCCCACAGTAGTGTTTTTGAAGAAATTCACCACCTCCATTGGATTCCTCTTTAAAAATCATTTGCAAAGGGATAGTTTTGGGTGTCCATTGATGGAGCCCACAGAGTTTTAAACCTACCGTTCATTCTACATTTTGAATGGTTTAAAAACTAATAACGTGATGTCTTCAAATTCTGTCAGCTAGGTATGGGTTGTGGCTGCCCCAAGGAACAAATGAACGGTATGGATTAACCGTACGGACGATGGGTGGGGCCCACAACTGCAACCGATCAAAAGCATGTGCAAACGCTGTTTCAAAAATGGAAACTTCCATTTTTTACGGAAGACGTCGGTCAAACCAACTTTAACTCATGCGTTCCGGTTCGGTGCACGTGCGGGTGTACATGTGCACTGTGTACATGCTGCACTAGGTGGGATCCACTGCAATGTTCTGGAGAAATCTACACCGTCCATCTATTTTATCTCCCTGATTAAGGGGTTGAGACCAAAGTTGAAGCATATCCTGTTATCAAGTGGGCCCCACTTAATGAATTAAGGGGCTGATTTGGCCGTTGGCCCACTTTCCATGATATACAATGGCTGAAATTTAATATGTACAGTTAATTTATGGCCACCATTCCATGTATGAATTTTTGAGCTGAATGGATGGTTGGAACCATGTGATCTTGCATTTTAGACCAATTTCGAGCCATTTGAACGTAAACGGCTTGATTTCCTCGGATCCCTAGCGTGTAAATTCTTCAATCTTGGTCCTCTGGAGTCCGTTCCCTTGCTTTGGTTACTTCAGAGCGTTAATTTCATATTTTTAATACTCTTTTTCAGTCCACGCTCCTGATTACATCCTGTAACAAAAACATAATTAAAATATGATGTTAGGCTTTATCATGTACGTAAAATTTAGTAATAATCGGGGTCTAATAAGCAATATTCGACCCTCATTAGGTGAACATACAACAAAATTCCTAGGCTTAAACACCATTTCAGATTGATCAAACATCAATTTATCTTTGCATGCATGTTAGGCATACACATCAAACAGGTTCATAGATAGAATCTCCTAAAATCTACACATGCATTTCAATGTAGTATCCTAGAATTGGTAATCTATCACCTAAGGATAGTAGTCTGCACCTTTGTAATGATTCGCCTGACTCAAAGCACTCCTACGATTATGGTTATAGGGAAAATTCACCAAAGCCTAAATAATCATATGAACCATTGTAAGGATTAGAAAATCTAACCCAAAATACTAGATTAGAGAGTATAATCTATTTCTTACCTCCAAAAACCAACGAGAGAACTCCACAAAGGATCTATGAATAGCAAGGTGGCTATAGAGGGGGATATGAGGGTGAAGGTATACATGTTATCATACTTCCAAGCTCTTTCTCTCTCTTTCTCCTCTTTTTCTTCTCTTTCTCTATTTCTTTCTTTTTGGGTAAATTCGTATGGGGAGAAGGGTACCCAAATTAAGCCCTTATATAGTGTCAGATTTGGTGTAAATGGCTCAAAGGGCTAGATTTTTACTATACTAACCTTATGAGAGGGTCTTTTTAACCTCTGGCGTACATGTTGATATACACCATATGATAGTTAGTCCCAATGATAATTTACGTATGGACATGATCGGCCTACCATTTGGATACGCCGATTGATAGATATGATTAGAAGTCTGTTCAATGGTCACCGATGGTCGATCGGGGCCGTGGCTATACGGATATGAGTAGAAAAATATCCTTACTCCACGTGTGAAGTTTAGTAAAAAATCGACAGTTTAAAATCTTTAACTTTGCATTAGAGTGGACGACTCAATTTACTTAAGTTTCAGCTTATTCCTTTAGGGTATTTGCACTTCTCATGCACTCGTCCTTTGGCTCAAGTTGAGCGGTTCTGGACACTACTTAGGTTCGACTTCTACCATGGACGTCGAGCTCAGTAAGACGGGCATTATTTTATAGTTTTGAAACTAGAAGACCACTAATGAGCGGTTTAGAGCTTGTTCAAAAAATCGAAGCATTTATGAAATGAATTAGGTATTGAGATTTCTCTTGGGCAATGATTAGGGTTTGAATTAAATATGTTCATAGTGTGGCCTATTTATAACTAGTGAAAGTGGAGATTTGGTCATGATTACTCTAAATTGTCAGTTTTAAGATAAAAGAGTAACGGGGTTGATTTGGTTTATTAGTCAAGATCCGGGCCTTATCTAACTCGGCTTCGAGTATATTGTTTAATTTGTTAAGATTGTCTTGATTAATCAGTGGTAGGTCGGTTAGATTTAGGCTCTGTGTGAACAAATTATATGGTTAAATTTAGTGTTTAAGTGATCGGGCGGGTTTGTTAGCTTCTTATGGTTGATTAATTGGACTTGTGCAGTTCTTTACTGGTACCACCCGTGTATAAACTAACATTAAGTGTTAATGATCAATAAGTGATAATATAAGTTAATTACATTTAAAAAAATTCAAGAATTTTTAAAAATTGAAAACAGTGAAAATCCAGGACGTTACAATCTGCCCTCCTAAAAACAATTTCGTCCCCGAAATTTTCTAAGAGTAATAAGTAAAGATTTTATTATTTCATTTGCTTAAGTTTTATTGATTTCAAGTTTATATGCATGGTAGTGTGTATACTATCTATGTTAGTCTGACTTATTTTATTCTACCCCCCTTAAAACTTTTTCACCCTGATGGTTTACTACAATTTATTTATTTATTTTTTAAAAAGATTTCAATTCATGATGACGATTTTCCTTTATGTAGACTAAAAATATTAGTTTTGGATGTTCGACCAACATGGAGAGACGGTTGTAGTGGGCTTGAACCCATTATGTCGATTTTCTACCTGACCAGGGTAGAAGGCTCATTGTATCCCTTCTTCGTCCTGGTGGATCCTGGTCTTCTACTCGGTTAAAGCAGTGAGTCTATTGGTAGTTGCTCAGGATTGAGAATTGGGACAAGCCGCGAATGCTTTGCAGGTGTATACTTTCATAATTCTGTAGTCCAATCAACCTAAATGTTTAAGAAAAATACACATCATTAAAAAGTTAAAATCTCCTATTTATAAAGTTGTCATTCGGGTCTTGTACAAAGAGAGTTCTCATTAGTAATTAAAAAATCCTTCTATGGTTAAACAATTATCCTAAAAAGGTTTTCAATGGACTAAGATTGTATCTTTATGTTATCGTCTCGATCTTATAGATAGTAGGTTATGAGCAAACAGTGCTTGGGCTTTGTTAATTTCGAGGGAGAATAAATAACAGAAAGTTGTAAGATATTTTAGAAGTTTGAAGGGATAGTGACCCTAGAAGGCCGCGGGAATGGAAAGAGGAAGAACATCATCTCCTCAATGTGGTATGAATCTTGATTCCATAAAAAAATAAGAAAACTTACAATATTTTAGTGAAGACTGTATTAAATATGAACTTAGAAAGTATTAAACAATCAAACTCAACCCTATTCAAGAGTCGTAGTTCAACCGTACTAGAAACTATTTAAAGTAAAAAAATTTACTAAAAATAATCTAATTTAATCACACAAGATAATTTCCATAATGGTTAGAAATAATTTCTAAAAAGAAACAAAAAACTAAAACTCCAATATGAAAAAAAATACACTTGGTTCATTGGCAACTCAAGGTTGTAGAAATTTTTGGTTTCAACCCATCTATTGTTCATAACATCTTTGTCACATTTAGTTACTAAATTATTTTTATAATTTTTTTGGTTATCCATAATTAAGTTAACATTTATCTCACAAAATTTCAGTTTATTTTAAGCTCCAAAAAATTTATAAAAATTTCTGAAAGTAACAGTTGTCCAAAACCAATAAATTTCGTATGATTGCAAAATGTCTCTATTTCATGTAACGTTTATTATATATTTAGTAATAAAATTATTTTTTAAAATTTTATAATAGTTTATCATTAAGCTTAAACTCACTCCATAAAATTTTATTTCATTTGGAGTTGTAGAAAAAATATATATTAAAATTCTAGAAGTGACATTTGTCTGAAACTAATGATTTTTTTTTTGCATGATTACAAAATGTGTCTATTTCTTATAAGGTTTTTTATACTTTTGAAAACTGAATTATTTTTAAAATTTTTATAATATTCCATAATTAAGTTTAAATTTAAACCATAAACTTTCATATTATTTGGCGTTGTAAATAAATTATTAAAATTCTATGAGCAACAGCTGTTTGAAATTAATAATTTTTGGACAGTTGGTAAAACATTTTCATGTTAACTATATTAAAATTTTTATTTTATTTTTATATGAAACTAATATTATTAAGCTTCAATCTAAATTTTGAATCACCTAAATTGAAGTTATAACGAAGGAGATATAAATTTTTGAAGTCGACCCAAAATTACAAGAAATTCAGGCCGGGGCAACGCCAAAAACTAGCTCCCTGGGCGGTGGCCACGTGGGCCTTTGGCTCCCTGGGCTGTCGAGATCTTTTGACGTGCATATCTCGTAAACCAGAATGAGTTATTCGACATTCCATATATGACTTTAGGGTAGTAGAAGCTACTCTATCCAAAGAACCTAGTTATTTCACAAGATTCTATCAAGTTAATGGTCGAAAATCTATTTTAGTTATATTTTTACCATTTATAGTAAATTTTTGTTTAATTATAGTTTTTCATCTTTGAACTTTAGGATTTGTGTCTAAAATGAAGATACATAGAAAAAATAGAAGGATGAAGGGGTGGAAGGTGAGATTTTTGAAGAAGATGAGTTAGAAAGGGGAGATTCTAAAGGTTAATGGGCCTGTGAGGAAATGAGATTTGAAATATTAGCTTAGAGAGGGAACTTCTCATGGAAAAAGAATGGATTTGGAAGAGAGAGTTGATGATGACCCTTTTTGGATTTAAGCGGCCGTTCACTTGGTGTTCTAGGTAGGTCAGAAGTCTCTCAAGCTTAATGCGGAGATGACTCGCCTTGATAAAACTGAAATTAGAGTATGTCCTACCTTAGATCGGATTATTGGACGTGCAATGCACGTGTCTGGGGCAACGCATGCTACTTCAGTCTCTTAACTCTTTGACATTGGGTCGTATTGCCTCCAATCTTCGAATTTCCAACTATTAAGTGATTTAGATCATTGCTTATGACCTAGGTCCTTTCTATACCTGAATCTTAGACTAAGAATTCAGTGTTCAGATTAGTCGGACAGCTTGGTCCTAGAGTCCTATAAGTGTTGCTAAGTTCAATCGCTCCCTTTTACGTCAGCAAATGCGTTATGGCGAGTTCATAATCCACAGCCTAATTTAATCCAAACCATTGCTCTGATACCATCTGTGACACCCCAGGTTTTCGGGGGTCGTGTAGGAACTCGGCTCCTAAATTCCCAGGTTCCATGGGTGCCCTAATGGGATTCAGATTTTAATTACATTTGGATGATCTCATAAATAATGTAGAGTTTAACAGGACATGTAGCATAAGTCATAAAACAGTATCAAGTGCTATTAAATATAAAAATATCCAAACCACAAATCTAAAATCATCTAAATAGAGAATTAGTCCCACCCATACATGACCCAAAGTTACTAAAGCTCTGACCCATACCCCACGGTAGCCCGAACTCAGACTAGAAAAATTCACCGAAAGTCTGGAAGCAGGGAAACTCCTCTACCTCATCCATCCTCACCCTACTCAGCTCATCGAGCTCTGCATCATCTGCATCTAATGACGTGTCTAGTTGGTGTTTTAAAATACTATCCCAGAGTGGGAGTGAGTAACTAACTCAGTGGGTGCCATTAGCCATAAGTTACATCAAATAATAATTCCATGAGGGCTTGTTTGGCCAGGCAGATCCCATGGTATTAGGAGGGATGGGATCGACAATATCCTTGGATCAACATGACGAGCCAAACAGGTCCGGTGAACTTGACCCGGGATATAAGCCATCCTACGAATCTTAAGACAATCCACTAACATCACCATCATTACCTTAAAATTGATCCTATCCCTTAGGTTGAATGAATTGGAAGGTAAAACCTCAGGATATGGGGGGCGTGCCAAACAGACCCAGTGAACTTGTCCCGGGATATAAGCAATCCCATGGATCTTAAGACAATCCACTGACACCACCATCATTACCTTAAAATTGATCCCATCCCTCCTAATACCATGGGATTTGTTCGGCCAAACAGGCCCTAATAAATTTAATGAAAAACACTCATTCATAAATCACTAACTAATCTTTGTTAATGCATATGCATGAGTTGTGTATGATGCATGACCTCACCTACAATACTCTCTCAAGCGACTTCGTCTCATGGTCGTGCATGACCAACACTTCCTCATTGAGACCTTAACTGTCGAGTCGCCAAATCCTAGCTAATGCGATACATGAATAATGTTAACTGAGTATTTAGTCAATTTCGTTTATCTAACAGGTTGGAAAAACTGGTACACCTTGACAATATCAATGCCCTCATCCATTTGCGAGGCCCGGACCCCTCAACGCGTGAGGCCAGGACCCCACGATCCTTGATCCCATCGGGGTCCCCACTCTCGATTGCAAGCACATTGGGAGTGCTGGGAAGTGGGATCGCTCGTGGTTACTATGGGGAGGCTCGTCACCCCAGCGTAGGTCGACAACTCGGACATAGTGTCCCATTCCACCATGCCCAACTCACGAGACCGTGGATCAATTTTTAGGTATTGTCAGTGAGCGTCAGTGGGTGAGGGGTTTCCAAGTTCCAAACAGGCATGAACAAACATGGTTAACAAACACGGTTGGTCAATTGGTGGACCGAACCACCCAAACTTAGGCGAGCACGTATCGCACAACATTGGGTGAAAGCAACCCATGTAGTCCCACTACTATCAGACATACGAGTTTGCCCAAATTGGTCAGTCTAGTCTCAGGATGACTCAACCGATGGGGCTGCCCTCATAATTTATATGTTCCTGACCAACCCAAAAAAAAGGCTTTAATTCTTAACATATTAAGATAGTCATGATTTCTCATCAAATATTCATAAAATATAACACATAAGCAGTCAACACATAATTTTCAGAATATCAAAATGAATGCAAACTACCCCTAGTAACAAAAATTAGACATGCGTGTACATAGAATTGAATTTTTTTCTAAGAGATAAAAATTTCATATGTCATTCACATTATAGGAAATGCAGACATACAAAACTATAGAAAATTATGTTAAAAATCAAATGCAAGGGTGAACATGAAGTAAAATTTTCACTCCTAAACACCATTTCAGATTGATTAAACATCAATTTATCTTTGCATGCATGTTAGGCATATACATCAAACAGGTTCCTAGATAGAATCTCCTAAAATCTACACATACAGATCAATCTAGTATCCAAAATTATTAAGTTCATCTTAGAATTGGTAATCTGTCATCTAAGGATAATAGTCCATACCTTCGTAATGATTCGCCTGACTCAAAGGACTCTTACGATTATGGTTATAGGGAAAATTCACCAAAGCCTAAATAATCATATGAACCATTGTAAGGATTAGAAAATCTAACCCAAAATAATAGATTAGAGAGTATAATCTATTTTTTACCTCCAATTACCGCCGATAGAACTCCACAAAGGATCCATGAGTAACAAGGTGGCTATAGAGAGGGATGTGAGGGTGAAGGTACACATATCATCATACTTCTAAGCTCTCTCTTACTCTTTCTCCTCCTTTTCTTCTCTTTCTCTCTTTCTCCCTTTCTTTCTTCTAGAATAAATTTGTATGGGGAGAGGGGTGCCCAAATGAAGCCATTTATAGTGTAAGATTTGGTGTAAATGGCTTAAAGGGCTAGGTTTTTACGATACTAGCCCTATGCGAGGATTTTTCTAACCTCTAGGGCCTACTATGGGGTATACATGTCGATATACACCGTAGGATAGTTAGTCCCAATGATGATTTACGTATGGACATGATCAGCCTGCCATTTGGATGAGCCAATTGATAGATATGATTAAAAGTCTGTTCAACGGTCATAGATGGTCGATTGGGGCCGCAGCTATACGGATATAAGCAGTGAAATATTCTTACTCCACATGTGAAGTATGGTCATAAATCGATGGTCTGAAATCCTTAACTTTGTATAAGAGTGAACGACTCAATTCACTTAAGTTTCAACTTCTTCCGTTAGGGTATTTGCACTTCTCATGCACTCGTCCTTTGACTCAAGTTAAGCGGTTCTGGACACTACCCAGGTCTGATTCTCGTGATGGACGTTAAGCCTAGTAATACGGGCATTATTCTATAGTTATGGAACTAGTGGCCTACTAACGAGCGGTCTAGAGCTTGTTCAGAAAATTGGTGCATTTTTGAAATGAATTAAGTATTGAGATTTCTCGTAGGCAATGATTAGGATTTGTTTTAACTATGTTCATATTATGGCCTATTTATAACTATTGAAAGTGGATATTTGGTCATGATTACTCTAAACTATCAGTTTTAGGCTAAAAGAGTAACATGGTTGATTTGGTCTATTAGTCAAGATTCAGTACTTATCTAACTCGGCTTCGAGTAGATCTTTTAGTTTAGTTATGATTGTTTTGATTAATCAGTGGTAGCCCGGTTAGATTTATGATTTGTGTGAGCAAGTCATGTGGATAAATTCGGTGTTTAAGTGATCAGGTGGATTCGTTGAATTCTTACGGTTGATTAATCGAACTTATGTGGTTCTTTACTGGTGCCGCTCATGTATAAACTAATATTGAGTGTTATTGGTCAGTAAGTGATAATATAAGTTAATTATATTTAAAAAAATTCAAGGATTTTTAAAAATTCAAAACAGTGAAAATCTACGACGTTACAGTTCTGTTACACAATCCAATTTTTCAAAAATTTTAATGTTTCTCCTCGTACTCTTAACTTTTATGAATTCAATCGATTCTTGGATTGGGTCCAACCCATCCAATGGTTTTCTCATTGTCAAGTTTGAAATAACCAAAGTATTGCTCAGATTCAAAATATCTGAAATACATAATCATTGGTTAAAACCGTTTTCAGCTTCGTCTAACACCGTCCAACCTACTCGTAAATTGCTATTGGAAATCCTTCAATCAGATCACCTTAGGATTCAAGTTCCTAGCATGGTTTGGCTTTAAGATCCTTCAATTTGAATCTTCCTACATGATACAACTGGATTTCTCAACCCCAGTCTCCTAAAATATAAAATCTTACGCAAAAACTGTTCTCTTTCCTTCAAAAATTATGCAGAGATCAAATGATGAACGTAGGGTTAATCCACCATGTTCATTGTTTAGATCTATGTTTTTTTATTATAAAGAATTCATAAAACTTAAAAGAGAATACGGTAGAAACTTATCGGCGGAGGCTTCTCTTTCGTAAGGCCTCTCTCTCTCTCTCTCTCTCTCTCTCTCTCTCTGCTGCTCTTAGCTTTTGTCACGCCCCAAATCCGAAAATCGGATTCACATGAATTCCGATTGCCGAATCCGGTGCCGAAAGCCTCTGTAGTGCCCCATTCTCGGCTCCTGACAATCAAATGCCAGATTCCGATCCTGTGATCCTACAAGGAGGATCTTCAGAATATATTTTTTTTTGTAATGAAGCATAACCATAAGCATAACCAAGTCACAAAACAACATCACCATATATCCACTATATCAAAAAATTTAAGTACAATGTAGAAAGGAAAATACAAGGTGATCAAAAGCTCCAAAAAGGTCCTGATACGCACTCCTGCCTCAGCGCTGCTGCTGTCCAACGCTACCTGCACGCAACTATCGTGCATAAGCTTACAAAAGCTTAGAGGGTGGTGTAAGTGTGTGCGCGAGGTAAACGCCAAGTATACAATATCAGAGTAGTGCGGAAGTATGCGGTAAGTCCATGAATACAATCAACCATACCAAGGCTATGTAATACAAGGCATGAATGCTATCAGCCATACCAAGGCCATGCGATGCGAGATATGAATGCCATCGGCCACACCGATACAATGCGAGGCGTACATAGCCGAATGTCATATGCGAAATGCAATTTAAGCAAGTCGATACTCATCAAGTACACATATCAGTACAGTTCCACTCTAGATATCACCGGGGTTTAATATACTTCGCAGTAACTGCCACCTCCCTAGCTGCACAGTCAAGTAAGCGGAATAGACCTCACTATCTGCCTAAACAGTAGTCTGCCAGTACCTACCCGGCTCGTCGATAGCAGACTCATTTATGAGCTGGTCAAACTCAGCCTAGCTTATAGCCCCCTCACTCAGGCGGATAAGGCCAATCCCCTTCCAATCGACCATGACACAGTGAGAGACGCGGCCTACTGATTTTCGACACTCGGGCGCTCGTGTATCCACTCGGTCTAGAAGTTGGAGCATCTCCTGGTGCCAAAAAGGTTCTGGGACTCTCACCTAAGGACATCGTAAGTGCCCATAGTGTTAGAACCAAGTATTTTCGGTATCCGATACGGCCATCCATGATATATCTATGGAGCCATGACCCTGATGTCGCTAGGACGTGCAGTGATCAAGTCACACATATTCGAGATGTATGAATCACGCCGTTAAATCATACAGTAATTCAGCGCATACTATGTGATCATGTGGGGCACTCTGTCTCATAACGAGTCTCATAAATGGTCTGCCTAATGGCGTATGCTATGATCAATCACTACTCATATCAAGCATACATATGATGCGCATGGGCATGAGTCATGAGTTTATTCTAAGCATGTTATAAGGTGATGAATAATAAAGAGTATGGGCCGATCAATGGGCCTTAAGGAGAGTTACAATGTGGACATTTAACCAACATTGTACTTACAATGTGGACGTCAAACCAACATTGATGGGCCTAAACCCATGGGCCTTATATATGCCAAATGGGCTTAATCCCATGAGCATTTATACATACACCAAGGTAGGCCTCAATGAATGGCCACAATTAAATCAATATGGGCCCTATACACATACCAAGGTGGGCCCACTTGAACCATAGATCTGACTCATTTTTTAGCTCAAAACATAAAATGATTTTACAACATAAATGGACGGTTTGGACGCAACACATGCACCATGGTGGGGGTCCACCTAAAGGTTGGAGGTTGGGATGCAACACATGCATCCAGGGTGGAGTCCACTGACCGTCCAGCGCCAAGCCAGATGGCTGGACGGCTTTGATAAAACACATACATTAATGGGGTCCCACCGTCCAGTGATGTGGATGGTGCGGACGAAACACATATACATGGTGGGGTTCCACCATCCACTAACGGTGTGAATAAAACCCATACTTTACATAGGAAACATAACATTTT
Organism: Magnolia kwangsiensis; assembly: GCA_037074715.1. Classification (NCBI taxonomy): domain Eukaryota; kingdom Viridiplantae; phylum Streptophyta; class Magnoliopsida; order Magnoliales; family Magnoliaceae; genus Magnolia; species Magnolia kwangsiensis. The sequence goes on from CM073576.1 coordinate 21,816,154, forward strand.
ATATAATCAAAGCACAATACACCATACAATCAATCATCGAAAAGATGGGGATAACGCTCACGGATCTCCGCCTCGCGCTCCCAAGATGCCTCATCCACACTATGATTGCCCCATTGCACCTTCACCAAGGGAATGACCTTGGTTTTGAGGACCTACTCCTTCCGATTTAGAATACGAACTGGCTGCTCAATATAAGAAGCGTCCTCATGAACCTCCAACGGCTGCCAATTAATAACAGGCACGATGTTTGACCCACACTTCCTTAACATAGAGACATGGAAGACGTTGTGAGCGCTAGACAACTGCAATGACAAGGCAAGCCAATAGGCCACGGCGCCAATGCGCTCAGTGATCTCGAAAGGTCCTATGAATCTCGAGGCAAGCTTACCCTTCGTCCCAAAACTAACCACACCCTTCATGGGTGAGACCTTAAGATATACATAGTCCCCAATGGTAAACTCTAAGGGACGACGCCGACGACTAGCAAAACTCTTCTACCGGGTCTGAGCTGTGCGCATCCTTTGCCTGATGATGTCAATAGCCTCTGACATCTGCAGCACAAGCTCGGAATCTAGGAGACGCCGCTCTCACACCTCGGTTTAACAACTCGGAGATCTGCACGGTCTGTCATATAATGCCTCAAAAGCTGTCATGCCAATGGTCGCCTGATAGCTGTTGTTGTACGCGAACTCAGCCAATTGCAGGTGCTCATCCCAACTATCCAAAAAATTAATCGCGCAGGCCCGAAGCATATCCTCAAGGATCTGGTTGACCCTTTCATCTGCCCATCAGTCTGTGGATGATACGTGGTACTGAGCTGCAAATCAGTACCCATCGCTCTCTAGAAGCTCCTCCAAAACTGAGACGTGAACCTTGGATCTCGATCTGAAACAATCGAGATAGGAACACCGTGCAATCTCACGATCTCATCAACAAATATCTTAGTGAGCCGATCCGTATTCCAAGTCTCACGAATCGTAAGAAAATGTGCCGACTTCGTCAGACGGTCCACAACAATCCAGATGACATCATGACCGCGCTGAGTTCTCGGCAAACTCATGACAAAATTGGTAGATATATGCTCCCACTTTCACATCGGGACGCTCAGTGGATGCAATAGACCAGGGAGTCTCTGATGATCAGCCTTGACATACTGGCAGGTGTCACATTCGGCTACAAAACTGGCTATCTGATGCTTCATCCCTGACCAAAAATACTAGCGTCTCTTATCGCGATACATCTTCGTCGAGTGAGGGTAAATAGAGAAACGCGATCAATGTGCCTCGGTTATAAGATCTCGGTGAAACTCAGGAATATTCGGGACACATAATCGGCCTCTGAAGCGAAGTTCACCGTCAGAACCAATCTGCCAATCCATCTGACTCTCTGCATCTGCTCGTTAATCCTGTAACGACTCGTCTGTCTGCTGAGCCTCGATCACCCTTGCGACAAGAGAGGGTTGAATCGACAAGCTCGATAGCTGAACGATAGATGACTACAGACCAAACTCAAAGTCATACTCTGCTATATCCTCGAGCATCCTCCACTCCTGAATCATCATATGCGCCACCAGGCCTCGTGGCTGACGGCTGAGAGCATCCGCCACCACGTTCGTCTTGCTCGATTGGTACTGGAGATCAAAATCGTAGTCCTTCAGGAGTTTCATCCAACGCCTCTACCTCATATTCAGCTCGGACTGAGAGAATAAATACTTCAAGCTCTTGTGGTCGGAGAAGAGCTCAAATCTCACCCCATAAAGATAGTGCCTCCACACCTTCAGTGCAAAGACAACCGCTGTCAGCTTTAGATCGTGCGTGGGGTAGTTCAGCTCAAGGACCTTGAGCTGATGGGACGCATAAGCCACCGACTTCCCGTGCTGCATCAAGACAACACCTAAGCCAACTCGTGAGGTATTAGTAAATACAACAAATCCATCACTCCCAGAAGGAAGAGTGAGGACAGGAGCAGATGTGAGGCGGTCCCTCAGCTCCATAAATGCTTGCTCACAAGTATCGTTCCAAATGAACTCGGCACCCTTCCGAGTTAACCTGGTCAACGGAGCTGCAATGCGAGAGAACCCCTCAATAAAACGTCGGTAGTAGCCCGCCAAACTAAGAAAACTACGGATCTTGGATGCGTTTGTGGGCTGGTCCCACTGATGCATGGCATCAATCTTTGAGGGGTCCACTACAACACCCTGCCTCGTCACTACATGGTCGAGGAACTTCACCTCCTCCTGCCAGAACTCGCACTTCTCCAGCTTCGTGTAAAGCTGGTGTGCACGGAGGGTCTGTAATGTAATCACAAGATGCCGCTCATGCTCCTCACGGGTCCTCGAATATATCAGATTGAGATACAGACGGAAGACCTCGTTCATCAACTGCATGAACACTGCGGGCGCATTGGTCAGTCCGAAGGACATGACCTGGAACTCAAAATGACCGTAGCGCGTCCTGAAGGCTGTCTTCGGGATATCCTCATCTCGAACCCGAACCTGATGATAACCGACCACAAGTTTATTTTTGAAAAGAACTGCGCCTCCTGCAGCTGATCAAACAAGTCATCGATCCTCGGGAGTGGGTACTTGTTCTTAATCGTGACCTTGTTGAGCTCGTGGTAATCTATACAAAGCCTCAACGAGCCATCCTTCTTCTTCACGAAGAGTACCGACGCTCCCCACGGCGAACTGCTCGGACGAATAAAGCCTAGCTCGCGCAACTCGTCCAACTGCTTCTGCAGTTTTTGTAACTCCAACGGTGTCATACGATACTGGACCTTCGAAATAGGGGCGATACTAGGCACAAGATCAATCTGAAACTTAGTGTGTCGACGAGGTGGTAACCCCGGAATCTCCTAGAATACATCGGGAAAACTATAAATAACAGGCAGCTGGTCGATACTCAAAGCAGCTGACTCCTCAACGGCACATGATAACAGGTAAGAAAGCTGCCCTCCTTTGGGCTCAGCAACAAACTGAAATTTTTGCACGCCGGGTATGCAGAACATGACTGTCCTCCTAGAGCAGTCTAATATGGCGTAGTACTCGGCAAGCCAGTCCATGCCCAGGATAACATCAAAATCAGACATCGATAATACAAATAGATCAGCAGGCAAGAAGATATCTCCAATCAAAACGAGGCAAGATGTGCAAAATTGGCCCAACACTGTGGTCTTCCCTACGGGCGTCGATATTACCAAATCCTCACGGGCAGACTCTAATGACAAACTGGTTGATCGGCAGAAATCATCGGTGACAAATGAATGTGATGCACCAGAATCAAATAATAAACGTGCAATGCATGCAGAAACAGAAAGAGTACCCTCGACGACCCCTCCTGATGACTGAGGGTCCTGCTGGACGGCATAAAATCTGTCTTGAGCCTGCTGGGGAGGTGCAAGTCCCCTCTGAGGTCTCTTTTGCTACTGTGGTCGCTGTGGGGGCCTAACCTGCTGCCTCTGCTACTGTGGGGGACGTACAGGAGGCTGGTGCTGCGGTCGCTGCTGCTGTGGTGGCTGTCGCGGAGGTTGATGCGGTGCCTTCGGTTGCTGCTGCTGAGGATGGAGACACTTGTGCCTACGATGCCCTGTACGACCGCATCCAAAGGAAGTACCTGTAAATGGTCCCGAAGGTGGTGCTGGGGGTACTTCTGGTGTTCGGAATGCTGGGCGGGTCGTGCACTGCTGCTGTGAACCATGCTGCTGGTCAGAACTACTACAGGGTGCCTTCCTCTTCTGATCTCCCTTCTGATCATGGGCTCTCTGCACACTAGCCCAATCTGTCTCATATATCAGGGCTCTCTCCACTATCTGCTCAAATGTTGGAAGTATGTGTCCGATCACACGGCTCCTGAGGGCAGGACGTAACCTGTTCTTAAAACAGTAGGCCTTTCGCCCCTCATCGTCAATAAGATACGTCGTAAATCTCGATAGTGCGACGAAACGTGCCTCGTACTGGGACACTGTCATGTCTCCCTGAACCAGCGTCTCAAACTCTAGTGCGCGCTGCTGTCGCACATGCTCGGAAAAGAACTTCCGGTCAAATCGATCTATAAAGTCCTCCCAGGTCCACTCAAAATCAGCTGATACCGATCGGGCCACACATGCCCACCAATACTGAGCCTCACCCTAGAGAAGGAATATAACTAATGGGACTCGTTGCTGGGTAGTACATCTCATGGTGTCGAATATCTTCTCCACCTCAGAGCACCATATCTCTGCAGCAGTAGGGTCTGGCTCACCCCGAAAACGTTGGGGATCGTGCTGTCAAAAATTCTTGAGAAGAGCGCTCGCACGCTCCTGCTCAGCCTCAGCTGGTGTAACAGTGGGACGCCTGCTCTACCCCTGAAGAATGGCGGTCATCGCCTGCAACATCTGTTGCAGCTGAGTAGCACTGACAGGTACGGTCGGATCCGCACCGGTCTCAGGTAAAAGGAGTGGCATCCTCAGGCTAGAAGGCAGGAATATCTGGTGGTGGAGCAGGAGTAGCAGGGGGTAAAGCAGGAGCTGCAGGTGGTGGTGCAAGATTCGCTCGGGTCGCTCTTCTAGCCATAATGTCTTACAGGAAGGAACAATGGCCATTAGCCTTGACAATTCTCGAAGGCATAAACGTTAACGGTCTATGTCGAAAAATCGCAAAGTCATTCGGAGTAGGAACTTATTTATGGTAGATACGTGATGTGATCCTCAGGTATTCCCAAGTTATGCTTTGATACCAACTTCTGTCACACCCCAAACCCAAAAATTGGATTCACATGAATCCTGATTGCAGAATCCGGTACCGACAACCTCCTTAGTGCCCCATTCTTAGCTCTTGACAATCAAATGCCAGATTCTGATCCTTGGATCCTAAAAGGAGGATCTTCAGAATGATTTTTTTTTTTGTAATGGAGTATAACCATAAGCATAACTGTTCACTCCCCAAGTGCAGGGTTGTGATATAGTAATAACTCGGTAAGACCGAGGTCGAATCCCAAGGGACTGAAACCTATACGTAATCTAAAATTAAGTAAACCTATGATTAGAATAAGATGAAATCTAAATCAAATGTAATTTGAAGAATAATTGTGGAATACTGAATCTAAAACTTAAGAACTTCAGAGAAAAGGAAACTAGGGATTCAGAGGATCCACTTATATAGATCAGGGAGATCTTATGCCTGCTTCAAAATCATGAAAATTACTGAACTGCCATTGATCTAGTTTTCAAAGAGATGAAAGGTATATGAATTAGAATGGATTCCATCACCAAACTATGCCTAAGAGACTATGGCAAACAATAGAATTAAACTAATTATCAACCCATCATATGTATGAAGGTTAGGAAGGGTACCGACATCCGACCATGCCCAGGAGACTATGGTGAACAACAGGGCTTCCTGACGTCATAAACATAAAGGAGAAAAAGGACATGCTCCAAGCCATTGCAGACCCATTATAATTTCAGTCACAACAGACCATTAAAGACTAAACAAAATATGTCATTAATAATCAACTAAAATCAACGTCAATTCATGAATTAAAATTAAATTAAAAACATAAAATTAAATCTCCCATCTCACTACAAGCTTCACCTCTTAGCCCTAGCTAAGAGGTTTAGCCTGTAAAAATGATTGAGCTAACCATCTTAAAATAAAATAGCAATAAATAAACAAATAAGAAAAACTCTAATACTCTCTCTCCTGCAAGCGCGTCCACGTTTTACTCCTCCAGCCTCTTTCCGTACTCCCACGCTCTCTCTCTATTTTATAGGAGCCACAAGTTGGTGGCGAAAAGCTTTACGCAGCGCCTTGCGCACGTAGTGAAGAAAATCCAAGAATGTTGGCACCGCTGGTTCTCCTAGCGTCCACCGAACATATTAAAAACATGCCCCTTTGGACGGTCTTAGCTGTACTTCAAGATGGACGGTCCGGATCATCAGTCTGATCCTGACCATGATCAGAAAAATGGCCCACAGCGACCGCGTTTATTGGACGCAGAAAACAGAGGCTATGAAGTCTCTTACGCTAACTGATGGTGGGGCCCATTATCAGCGTCGATTGAGGGATCCATACCGTCCATTGAGATCTACGCAAAAAATCAGGTGGGAATAACCGGTTTCGAATCAAATAAGGTGTGGCCCATGCGTAATTTCGTTGCACCGTTGGTCTTCTATTTTAACGGCTGAAATCATCTCTCTGTTGTATTCCAGAATTCTTCCACCTAGGCTTTGGTAACATGGGCCTTGGAAATATGATGGACGGGTTGGATTGTCTATTGGAACAATGGGTGGACCCCACAACAACAACTGAGCGTCCGCGTGCGCGGACGCTGTTTAAAAATGGCAACTTCTGTTTACGGGAGGAGTCGGTCTACACCGACTTTGACCGAAAGCTTCGCTCCAGTGCACGGCTGGTGCACGTTTACACTGTGCACACGCAGTGCATAGGTAGGGTCCATCATAATGTATGCACAAGATCTGCTCCGTCCATCCATCCTGCCATATCAATTAAGTCATTGAGTCTAATTTTGAAGCATTTACAGGTACCTGGCGGGCCCAAAATCAAGATTTTCGGGGCTGATATGTATGTTGAGCCACTTTTAGAGAGATCCATCGGCTGAAATTCGACGTGTATGGTTAATTTATGGTCCTCAGGCCATGTATGAAGTTTCGAGATGAACGGATGGTGAGAACCTCATGATCTTACATTCTGGATGTCCTTCAGGCCACTTGAGCTTCAGTTCCTCGATTTTTGCGGATCCCAAGTGTTGATCTTGGTCCCCAGGGGTGTATCCCTTGCTTCTAGTGTCATCGAAGCGTTAAATTCATGCTTTAGGCACTTATTTCAGTCCAAGCTTGTAATTACACCTTGCAGCACAAACACGGTTAAAACGGACCGTTAGACAGTACAATATTCGTAAATCCAGACAATATCCGGGGTCTAATATGCAATATTTGACCCTCAACAATAACCAAGTCACAAAACAACATCACCACATATCCACTATATCAAAAACTTTAAGTACAATGCAGAAAGAAAAATACAAGGTGATCAAAAGCTCAAAAAGGTCCTGATACGCACTCCTGCCTTAGCGCTGCTGTTGTCCAATGTTACCTGCACGCAACTATCGTGCATAAGCTTATAAAATCTTAGAGGGTGATGTAAGTGTATGCACGAGACAAACGTCAAGTGTACAATATCAGAGTAGTGCGGAAGTATGCGGTAAGTCCATGAATACAATCAACCATACCAAGGCTATGTAATGCAAGGCATGAATGCTATCGGCCATACCAAGGCCATGCAATGCGAGATATGAATGTCATTGGCCACACCGATGTAATGCGAGGCCTACATAGCTAAATGTCATATGCGAAATGTAATCCAAGCAAGTCGGTACTCATCAAGTACACATATCAGTACAGTTCCTCTCTGGATATTAGCAGGGTCTAATATACTTCGCAGTGACTGCCACCTCCCTAGCTGCACAGTCAAGCAAGCGGAATAGACCTTACTATCTGCCTGATCAGTAGCCTTCCAATACCTACCCGGCTCATCGATAGTGGACTCATTTGCGAGCTGGTCAAACTTAGCCTAGCTTATAGCCCCCTCACTCATGTGGATAAGGACACACCCCCTTCCAACCGACCACGACACGTTGAGAGACGCAGCCTACTGGTATTCGGCACTCGGGCGCTCGTATATCCTCTCGGTTTAGATGTTAGAGCATCTCCTAATACCAAAAAGGTTCTGGGACTCTCACCCAAGGACATCGTAATTGCCCACAGTGCTAGAACCAAGTATTTTCGGTATCCGATATGGCCATACACGATATATCTATGGAGCCACGACCCTGATGTCACTAGGGTGTACAGTGATCAGGTCACCCATATGCGAGATGCATGAATCACGCCATCAAATCATGCATTAATCCAGCGCATACTGCGCTATTATGTGGGGCACTCTGGCTCATAACGAGTCTCATAAATGGTCTGCCCAATGGCGTATGTTATGATCAATCACTACTCATATCAAGCATACATATGATGCGTATGGACATGAGTCATGGGATTATTCTAAGCATGTTATAAGGCGATGAATAGTAACGAGTATGGGCTTATCAATGGGCCTTAAGGAGAGTTACAATGCGGATATTTAACCAACATTGTATTTACAATGTGGACGTCAAACCAACATTGTTCCCTAGGCACGGCCCACCATAAATATCATTACATGAACCATGGGAAATCACACATTGCAATGGACTCTAAGGACACCCCGTTGGGCCTCGACCCATGGGCCTTAGATACATCAAATGGACCATATCACATGGGCCTTACATTCATCAAATGGGCTGCATTAGTGGGCCTCACTAATGAGCCTTATATACATTGCAATGGTCCATGACCCATGGGCTTTGAACTACATCAAAATGGGCCGGATCCCATGGGCATTATATATGTCAAATGGGCCTAAACCCATGGGTCTTATATATGCCAAATGGGCTTAATCCCATGGGCCTTACATATGCCAAATGGGCTTAATCTCATGGGCATTTATACATACACCAAGGTAGGCCTCAATGAATGGCCACAATTAAATCAATATGGGCCCTATACACATACCAAGGTGGGCCCACTTGAACCATAGATCTGACTCATTTTTTAGCTCAAAACATAAAATGATTTTACAACATAAATGAACGGTTTGGATGCAACACATGCACCATGGTGGGGGTCCACCTAAAGGTTGGATGGTTGGGATGCAACACATGCATCCAGGGTGGAGTCCACTGACCGTTCAACGCCAAGCCAGATGGCTGAACGGCTTTGATAAAACACATACATTAATGGGTTCCCACCGTCCAGTGATGTGGACGGTGCAGACGAAACACATATACATGGTGGGGTTCCACCGTCCACTGACGGTGTGAATAAAACCCATACTTTACCGTGGGTCCCAAGTGGGGCCCACTATAATGTCTCTAAGCCATCCAAACCGTTGACAAGGTCACGCAGACCTGGATTGAAGAGGAAAATAAATTTCAGCTTGATCCAGAACCTCTATGGGCCCAAAGAGGGTTTCAATGATAGAGTTCAATTCACGCCGTTTCCTCTCACGTGGGCCACCTGAGTATTGGATGGGCCTATTTTTGGAGGGTGGCCCACTGCACTGAGGGCCCACCATATGAATGGATTGGATGACAAATAAACATCAGGGTGGGACCCACGGCTGGAGCCGTGGGTCTGCCTCCGTCCGCCCGTCTACAAGGCCGCAGGCAGCGCTTGCGGTGGCAGGAGCAGGTGCGCTCCTTGCTTTACTTCTCTCTTTTTTTTTGAAAACCCAGTCTTTTGAGGTTTTTCGTATGTACGGCCCACTCCAAGTAAATCCACTCCATCCATTGTATTCTCAAGCCCAAAACAAATCTATCAAGACCAATATCGGTCCCTTTTCAACGTGTAAAAAAAATCTAGATAGATTTCAATGGTAATGGTACAGTTTTTGATGCTATGGCCCACCAGATACTCTGATCAACCTAATTTTTCGTCTCAATGCCTAAAATAAGTCAGGGAGTAGGTGGATGGGTTGGATTAGAAACATGCATCAAGGCAAGGCCTATGCAAGCGGCCCCTTTCCAAAGGCTTTGAAACAAGCCAATATTTGTATTTTCCTTCCACGTCCAGCGTCCAGACGCTGGACGTTCCTTTTCTTCTTCTTTTTTTTTTTGTTTAGGTGGGCCACCACAAAATGGATGGTGCATCTAAGATGGGCCCCACTCATGGACAGCTTGAAAACAAATACATATTCATGGTGGGGCTCATTCAAGTGGGCCACATCAACATACAAGAAAAATAAATAAAAAGAAGAGAGAGAGAGAGAGAGTAAAAGAGTGGGACATGCGTGATGGAGGGACCCCGGCTCTATGGGCCCTCCGTTTCAACCATCTAATCCTACATCAATGGGTCCCATTGCATATGGGCCTTCCAAATAAAAGATCAACGGTAGAGATCCCTCTCAATCCAAAATGAACGGTCTATATGACCTCTTTAATGCAAGAAAGTAAACATCATGATGGGGTCCATGGAGAATGGCCCTATCATGGAATGATTTTGATGATCAAGATGGGCCATTAGCCACATCTTAGGGTTCCAAGTGAGATCCAAACCATTGATCGGTTGGCCTCACTTGGCTCATCTTAAAAACATGAAAAAGTAGTACACTCACCACTTGATCTTCTTGGTCCATTGGAAAGCTACTCTCCTAGAGCTTCACTTTGATGGTGGAAATGAAAAATGAATGGCTAGGATTAGAGCTTTTGGAATGGGAAGTGGGCCACCAAAATTACATTTTCTCTCATGGGAAGAGCTTGGACGTGGGTTCTCTTTTGCTTGTGATTTGTTGCTTGAGAAATGAGGGAGAGAGAGAGAGGGTTGTAAGGAGATGTGAAAGATGGGTCATGGATGTGAGTGATGGGTGAGGTGATGGTGGTGTACTTGACATGAGAGTTGACTTGGTGGTTGCTTGACTTATGGAGAAAGAAAGCATGGGTGCTTTGTACTTGACATGAGAGGTGATGATGGGATTGATTTGACATGTTGTAGAGATTCTCTTGGGATTGCCAACACGCGGCGTTTTCTCAAAATAAATGCCGACTCACATCTCTTAGTTAGGGTATTGAATCGGTACATGAGTCACGGTGTTGGAACCGCGGCGACTGTGCGGTCGCAATGGTATAAGTCTCGGATTAAGCCGACTCAAATGTATAGGATACGTCTTATGGTCGTGCGCAATGTCGATTACAGGTCGCAGATTGCCGAAATTTGATGGGAAGGATCGCGAGAGTCGACGGAATAGTACGGACTAGGATACGGGTCTTACAGCTTTAGAGTTTTCTACAGGAATTTCCCGTGGTTCCTATTATAAAGAATTCAAAATATTAATTTAGTTAGTCAGTCTCCCACGTGGCTAAAAAATTAAGGTCATTACGGTTGTTATCTTTAAGATGATATTAATACCTGGTTAAAATTAGTTTGCAAGAGGGTTATAACGAATCAGAAAAATCCACCTCTAGAATTGTAAGACCCGTATCTTGGTCCGTACCTTTCCGTACACTTCCGCGGTCTTACCGGTCGAATTCCGGCAACTTTCGACCCTTGAACAATATCGACGCGCGACCTGGATTCATGTACCGACAACCCGAGTCAACTCAACCTGAGACCAATACCATAGCGACCGCACCGTCGCCGCGGTTTCGATACCGCGACTCGTGCGCCGAGGCGATACCCTGATCAAGAGATATGAGCCAACGTTCGGTGCGAGAAAACGCCGCGCGTTGCGAAAACCAAGGGAATCTCAACGATGTGTCACACCAATCACATCAATCCTATCAATCAATCACCCATCAAGCCATCACATGTCAAGTACACATCACTTCCATCCCTTTTCCCAAGCAACCACAAAAGTCTCCCAAACCCATACCTCTCTTACACAAAAGCCAACAAAGTCTTCTCAACCCATACCTTTCTTACACAACCATCACTCACCCATCCATCCATCACTCTCTCTCTCTCCCTTTACATCACTCTCTCTCTTTCTCTCTTTCTCATTTCAAAATTTCCAAGCAACAACAATTCCAAAGGGCTCCCACGTATGGAATTTCCCAAGTCCCTCTAAGCTTCAAGTGGCCCAACTCCCTACCCCAAAATCTTCCATCTCAACCCTCCATTCTTCATCTTAGCCATTGAAGTTGAAGACAAGGTGCCAAGGAACCTCTAGGAGCGACAAGATCGGACGGTGGGTGCATCTATAGGATAGTTTTCCTTGTTTTTATGGTGGACCAAGTGAGGCCCACCGATCAATGGTGTGGATCTCACTTGGGACCCTAATATGTGGCCGATGGACCACTTGGATCTTCACGATCGTTCCATGATGGGGCCAATCTCCATGGACCCCATCATGATGTTTATTTTCACTTAGAAAGGTCATCTAGACCGTCCATATCGGTGGAGAATGGATCTCCACCGTTGATTTACATTTCTAATGGTCCCATGTGCAAGGGATCCATTTATTGTATGTTTCATTGCAAGGGAGGGCCCATAATGACGGGGACCCTCCATCACAAGCCGTGTCCCACTCTCCATGTCTCTCTCTCCCTTTCATTGCTTTTATTTTATTTCATTTTATTTTATTTATTATTATTATTTCTTTTGCTATAGAATTGTGGCCCACTTGAATGGACCCCACCTTGATGGAAGTATTTTTATTCAAGTGGGGCCCACCTTAAATATTGAAATGCCCCATCCATCAGTGGTGGCCCACCTAATCAGGGCCCCACCATAATCGGTTCTCCAAATGCCAACCGTCCAGCGTCTGGGGACGCTGGACGTCCTTATATGAAAAAGGAAGTAAAAGAAAGAAGGAAAAGGAAATTTTGGTGGGCCGGCTCATGCAGGCCCCACCTTGATGTATTTGTTCCATCCACGCCGTCTATTCCATTTTTCAGGACATTTTAGGCGTTGAACCAAAGGATGAGATCAATCTGATGATCAGGCGGGCCATACCATAGAAAATGGTATTTCTAACCTTTCAAAGGCTTTTAAGGCCCATTTTATTGTTTCTACATGCCAACTTAAACCCAAACATTTTACTTGTATGGCTGTTGTGGGCCCTAAAATCTCTTGAACGGTTTGGATTTTCGATCAGTGGGTCCCACCTGTGAGATTTCGCAGGTTTTTTTTTTTTTTTTTTTTTTTAAAAAAAAGTGCAATGAAGAAACGCTGACAGCGCTGCCAGCGCACGGGCGGGCGGACGAAGTGGACCCACGGCCACCAGCCGTGGGCCCCACCTTGATGTTTATATGCCATCAGAACCGTTCATGAGGTGAGTCCCACCCTCAGGTGGGCCCCCTCCAAATTTCAGCGAATTCCAACACTCAGGTGGGCCGCACCACAGGAAACAGTGAATTGAATATCTACCATTGAAAGTTCCTTCTGGGCCCACGGAAGTTTCAGATCAATCTGGAATTTGGGTTACCACTCATTTCAGGCCTAAGTGACCATATGAACGGGTTGGATGTCATCTAAATACTTCAGGGTGGGCCCCACATGGGACCCACAGTGATGAATGTGTTGTGTTGTGCGTGTGCCATTTCTCACCGTACAACAGACGGTGGAACCCACGGGGCATTGTGCCCTTGTCATTGCCGTCCATCTGTTTTGATGGTGGGGCCCACTGTCCCCCAGCCACAGCAACTTATGTGGGTCTCACCATTATATATGGATACATATTACCTATTATATATTTTATATCTTATATTATATAGTTCATAATATGTATATAGTGGTGGGCCATACGTGGGACCCACCTCTATTCCCTTTTTAAATGCTTAAAAATCTACAGCAGCAGCTATTTATAGATGGTTATTTTATATACATTTATTCCCTTAATGTATAAGTTATTGTTGTAGTTATAATGTATGTATATTACTATACATATTATATATGTGGGCCCAAGGTCCGTATGACCTTTTGAACATATTGGATTGCAAACGAATATTTCCGCGAGCCCCCTTACCAATCAGTTTGAATGGCAAATAAACATTTCAGTAGGCCTCTAGGCCATGGAAGTAGACCCATTTGATGTGTTCCAAGGCCCATGGGATTGGGCCCATTTGTTGTATTTTAAAGCCCATGAGATTAGGCCATTTGTCGTTCTAAGGGCCCATGGGTGAAGGCCCACTGAGATGTACTAGGGCCCACGAGATTAAAGCCCATTTGATGTACTTTTGGGGACCAAATTGGTGTGGCCCATTGGTCATATATAAGACCCATGAGACTAAGCTCATTTGATGTAATCCAAGACCCACGGGTTTAACCCATTGCAATGCACATCAGACCCATTGGTGTGGCCCATCTATGTGGCCTATCTGATGAATAAAAGGCCTATGGGATATGGCATATTTGATATATATGTGAGGTCCAATGGGGATAACCTACGGTCCATTGCAATGTGTAAATCCATTATAGACTAAGTACTGAGGTTTACAAGATCGTGACTTGGGTGCAATGTTGGTTTGACGTCCACATTGCGAATGTAATGTTGGTTGGATGTCCACATTACGACTCTCCTTAGGGCCCATTACTGGCCGTACTTGTTGTATTTCGGCCGTCCAGGCCCATCTGCATAGTAAGATACTTCATTTTATATAACATGTTTAGTATGGTTTCATGACCCATGATCATATGCATCATATGTATGCTTGATATGAGGATTGACTGATCATAGCATATACCTTCGGACAGGTTGTCTATGGGCTCCCGGTTAGGCGGTGTTGCCCTACATGAGCGCACGATATGCGCAGGATTGGTTGCATGACTGGATAGCGTGATTCATGCATTCCGCATTTGTGTGACATGGTTATTATACGCCCTAGCGACATCGGGGCCGTAGCCTCCACAGACGTATCGTGGTTGGCAGGATTGGATACCGGAAATACTTGTTCTATATGGGGTACTATAGATATCCCTGGGTGAAAGTCCCTAAACCCTTATGGTACCAAGAGGTTGCTCCAACGTCTAGACCGAGTGGGTAGATGAGCGTTGAGTGCCGATTACCAGACGGTTACGCTCTCCACTGTGTCGTGGTCTGTTGGAAGGGGGTACGGCCTTACCCGCCCGAGTGTAGGGGGCAATGCTAGGCTGAGTTTGACCAGCTCGAGGAATGGGTCCGCTATCGACGAGTCACGCCCGATATTGGCAGACGGATAGTGAGGTCTCTTCCACTTACCTTATTGCGCGCGATGTGGCGGCAATCTGGTTTAGAGTGTACTAGACCCCGGTGATATTCCATTACTATGAGCTGTATTGACGTGTGGACATTGATGAGTACCTGTATGCTTGAGTTGCATTGTACATCGCATGGCCTTGGGATGGCCGATACCATTCATGTCTTGCATTGTATAACCTTGGTACGGCTCATGACGTTTTGGTTCCATCTGCATATTCCGCATTACTCTGACATTGCATTCATATTACTACCTTGCGCACACACTTTCACCACCCTCTAAGCTTTCTGTAAGCTTATGCACGACCGTTGCGTGCAGGTGACGTTGGACTGCAGCAGCGCTGAGGCAGGAGCACGTTGCTGATCATTTCGGAGTTTTTGTTATTTGCCATTGTATTTCCCTTTATGCTCATTGTACATGTAAAAATTTTTTTGATCATAGTGGAAATGTAATGGAGTGCTTGGTTGTTGTTTGTGGGTTATGCCATTTGGTTATGCTTATTACGTATCAGACTGATGTTAAAAAATCCTCCTCGTAGCATCCCAGGATCGGAACCTGGCGAATGGGAGCTAGGAGCCGAGAATGGGGTTCTACGGAGGCTGTCGGCGCCGGATTCGGCGATCGGGAATTTTGTGAGCCCGGTTTCCGAGTTTGGGGCGTGATAAGAATATAATTAGCCTCCTCTTTTTAATTGGAGAAATGTAGGCTTCGACTCGCAAAACTTAAAAATCACAACCAAACACACTTTTACAATATACATATTTTGTTGTTGATGTCTTAAATTTGTGAACAACATGGTCTGTCAATGCCATCGACAAACCACTTGATGCCATCGAGAAAGTTCAGAAATTCTATGTTGGTTGCTGGAACGTTTTAGTGTTTCTACTTGACGTCATCAAAGTAAGTTCGATGCCATAGAAAGATCCTCGATGGGTGGTTGATGCCACGAAGTCCCATCAAAGATGCGTGCAGAATTGAGTAAGTGTGGGATTTGTTTTCTATTCTGGTTGTGATACTTTATATATCAAGTATAATCAGAATTTGGGATATAGAGAGGCATTTCTAATTTGTTCATAAGGATTTCAAGGGCATAGTTAGGGCTTATAAAGTGGATTTGAGGCTTGTTTGAATCAGTAACACTCTATTTCTTGTAATTTCTATTTTCATAGTGCATTACTCGTTGCTTTGTGCTGTGATTTTTTTTGAAAGAGTTTTTCCATGTAAAAATTGGATTGTCTTCTTGTTTGGACTTGGTTATGCGATTGCGTGTACTTTGCTTGATTCGTCTCTGGGTGTTTTCGTGGTTTCCAACACTTTTAACTTCTTTATTTTTTACAATTTATATCCTAACTTCTTTATTATATGCAATTTACTTAAAATTTTGTCATTTCTACAACTTTTATGACAACCCAAAATAAGAGAAATAATGGAAGAAAAAAAAAGATAAAGAGGAGATTGTTCTAGTTGTGTTTTGGAATGATTCGAATATGAGTTTTAATAAAATAAGAAAGGTCACTTTGAGTCTCTTTTCATCAATGAAATCCTCATACTATAATTTTTTATTAAAAATTTATGAAAAGACATCATAACTATTCACTAAGAGTCATCCAGAGTTACATTTAAGTAACAAACAATCACCAAAAGACAATCGTTTCTTTATTATTATTTTTTTATTTTGAAAAAAATCCATCATCTTTCTTCACTTTCACTTTCTTTATGTTGGCCATTAACACCTTTTGTATTCTCCATTGTTTTGAAGGCTAATGGTTAAATGGTTAAGACCGTTTGATTGATATCTGTTTTGAGCGATTCGCCACCCATAATACGAATGTAACAATGATGATCTAATTTGTTAGTATTTAATTCAGATATGCGGCCACACGTATAGTGAATGATGCGATTTTGATCATATGTGTGCGAGTATGTATGTGTCGGGTGTGTCAGAGTCATATTTGACTCAAATCGAACTGAATGTCTTGTGATTTTAGGCGCTGAAATAGCTAGATTAGGATTAGGTTTATAAAGATTGGCCTCATATTTAGCCACCGATTGACAAAGAAATTAGGTTATTTATGAAGGGGGAGGGTTAGTCCCTTAGATGAGTTCTTTTTCCCTTGAAGATAAATACCTTTCTCACAACGATGATAACTTAAACGCGAATAACATAAAGAAAGGAAAAAGAAAATTAAAGGCCAGGCGTTGATTTTATTGATTTGAATATCGATGTAGTTCGATTGGCAAACAAAAATAAAAGAAAGCAAAATATAATACAACGACGGTTTGAGCAGGAAAGGCGATTGTGGATGATAAACAATCTTGTAGACCTAAACGGTCGTGAGACGACTATGGATGATAGATAGTCTTCTGGACCTGGACGGTCATGAGATGATCATGGTTTGGTCAGTTTGATGCGATCGGGGAATTGCTATGGACTTAGGATTTGGGGATTTGATGATAGCGTTGTAGATTTTTAATTAAACTAAATTTAACGTGCTATGACGATCTGCTCGACAAAAGTGGAGAACTATACTAAGATATGCTAATCGATCCAAACTTGTTACATTATCGTGTTGGGCAAAAGTGGAAAGGCTAAACTAAGATAAGCTATGTAAGATCGGTGTCCATGATAGGTAAAAGATTAATAGGTAGTGTTGAGTTGAAAAGAGTTGTTACGTTTAGATTGATGAGGGCCTAGAGTTCTTTATTCTTTACTGTTTTTATAATCTTGGGAGGTGGTTCTTGGAGACCGACCTTCAGATTGTAAAAAATCAAGTTAGATATGATCTTGTACAATTTTTTCAGATACTCTACAAAAGTATGACCTTTCACATTTGGCTACATGTACAAGTATAATATCAACTGACTAATTTGATTATGTATGCTATCCAAGACCCTTACTCTTGCTATTCCTAACAATGTGTAAAGAAAACTTTGCTGAAGAGTTATTGTTGTTAGAATTTGTTTCACTAGAGAGTTACTTTTGCACGTAGGATTCCTGGTAAAGGGTTTATTTTATCGAGCTCTTGCATTTAATGCTTTGTCGGAGGTTTCATTTTCATAAGCTCTTTTATTTAGTACTTCTCAGTATGGGTGTGCCTTTAGTCTTATATTTATGAAGTTCATCTTCACCACGTGTAGTACATGGCTATCACACGGTATTTTTAGACGTTTTGAGATCATGTATAAATATAGAATTGCGTTATTAGGCTAATGTGTTATTGACAGATGTCTCTTTAATAATCCAATTATATAGGCTATAACTTTTCGCTTCATTTAATTTATGTACATTGAACTGTAATTTTTTAAAGAACATGAAAGAGATTGGAGATAAAGATAAAGTTGCAAAGAGTTATATGTCTTTCCATGCTTTACTACCAATAATATATCTTTTTTCCCCTGATTTAGTTCCATAAGCCTACGCATTAAATACCTCAGGCACTAAGAGCCACATGAGTAAAACTCTCACGAGATCCACCCCATCCATTAAGAATGATATCTTCTGTGTACCTCAGAACTTAAAAATCATGACCATCCAAAACTCACAAGTACTGCTACAAACTGTTAAAAGTTAGTATAAAACACCTACGGTCTTACAAAGGTGTTTATACGACAACTAATTCATTCATCTAATGCGCTTCATCATGACAAAAGAATTACCCAAAAATAATAGTATTTCAAAACTCAAGTGGGCCATTTCACATTGGGTGATCCACTTGAGTATTGATGAATCAGCCTTGAATTTTGGTATAAGGCTAAGAAAGGAGCGTTCTATCTGATGGATGGTTGGATTCCATTCGTTAAAAGTTAGTCGTCTTCCCATGTTACAGAAAGGGAGCTCGGTTAGCTCTGGATGTAACGTAGCCTGCACCCTTCTTCTGCAAGCAGTCGCACCCTCTCTCTCCACGTGGCATGTGCCTTACACACCAGTACGTTGTACTGTGGGCAGAAGGGCGGGCAACCATCCAAAATCTTGAAAGAGGCCACGTGCGTATGAGATCCGAGATTCGTCTGGTGCATCTCACCGAATGTTTCGGTAGATCGAAGATCAGGTTGGCCAGATTAGATCCTTACATGCACGACAGAATGAACGGTCTGCATGTTACTAATACTTTCCAAACACCTGTTGGCTAGGTCGTCATTTTCTGGGCCACGAAAAACATATACAGTGGGACCCACTTGAGGAATGCCCAGATCTCGCAAGGGCAATTCGGAAGAGGATTCAGGGTGGTCGAGCTTTCAATATCAGTGAACTATGAAATGAATGGATCGGATTGCGTCCTACCCCGCTAGTCTCTAGCTGGGAACGGGCGGGAGCTTTGAGTGGCCTTACTCCGTTATGTATGGGCCTTATCCACACCGTTCATCCGTCTTTTCGTATCATTTTAAGTTATAGGACAAAAGATTAGGTAGATCCATGGCTCGAGTGGACTACAAATGGGAATTAAACTCTCACCATTGAAAACTTCTTGGGGTCACACAAGCTTTGGATGGAGCTGATATTTGTGTTTTATATTCATCTAGGTCTATGTAACTTTATGAATAAGTTGGATGGCAAATAAAAATTACGGTGGGCTTAGAAAAGTTTTAACGGTGAGAATCATTATCACCTTGCTTCCTATGGTGTGGTCCACTTGAGACTGGGATCTTCCTTGTATTTGGGATTATGCCCTAAAAAAATATGAAAAAATGAATGGACGGTGTGGATAATACCCGTACATTACGGTGGCCACTCAAAGCTCCTGCCCTTCCACGGATGGAGACGTGCGGGGGCAGGACGCAATCCTCGTCCCAAGTGAAAGCGATGGTTCATACTCATCCACTGGTAAAGTGGACACGTGGCTGGCATTGATGTAACTTCAGTAAACCGCCCAAATTGTGGGGCCCACTCTCGATGGAATATAAACCGAAACGTATGCTGAACCAATGATTCTGGCTGGTGGATTGGTGGACATAAAAAGGACGGTTGAAATGAGAATTACCAATGGTACAGATTTATTTAATAAACATTGATCAATCAGAGGTTAGGATTAACCGATCTTCATCCATTTTGGACTCTGACTTATCCACCGTGGATTTTACTATTTGGACGGTTTAGTTTGGATGCCACGTTTCAGGTCGGCCACACAATCCATTGGTTGATTTCTCATAACGTTTCATTAATTTACACGTGGCCCATCTGATGACTATATCAGCCTGATTTTGATCAGATGGGAGCGGTCTGATTGGACCCATATAGAAGCAACTTATGGCATATCTCTCCAACCGTTGCTGGTCATCAACATACCGTCCCCCTTCTATGGGGCCATCCTAGCCGTCTATTTTCTTGGCCGGTTGAGATAGGACAAACCCATGAATCCATGGCCTCAAAACTGCTTCTTTGACCTTCCATCCCACGAGGATCCTTCGGCGAATCAGCTGATTATTTTGGCGGGAAAAGATTGTGTGCACCAGGTACGCACTTTGGGTCGGTGCGCATCTTTATCCCAGCAAGCATTTCAAAGACGGAGTTTCCACCCTAGAGTGCATCTCACATGGCGATCCTAACGGTCCACATTCTGGATACTACGGTAGCCGGGCCATCTTTAAAAATATTTGTAGAACCAGTGATTGTATATGGAGACAAATATTTAATGGCTCATATTCGAATCCAAGATCCAAAGGTCAAGATAATCATTAAAGCACGATTCAAGAACATAAATTCTATCTGCTAATAACGAGAACATGAACGGTTCAGATCTATCTAAGGATACAATCCGTGTGTGTAAACCTGCTACTGTACGGTACAGTTGGAAGGTTGCAGCGTACCCTAGCAAAAACCCATTTCGAAACGGTTGTTAAGATTCCCGCCGACCGTCTTTAAATGGCGGGAGATAAAGTGCGCACCAAGTTCTAATGCGCACCGTGCGCATTGAATAGTAGCTGACGGACCTCTGGGCGAAGGACCAACGACCTAGGAAAGTCCAAGATTCCATACAACACCTGCAAAATCTCCTCGCATAAACTCATATGTCCGTAAGAAGTACTGTGCGTCTGATACCATTTAGTAAATGGTACAACCCCACAGTACGTAAGATTCACAAGTGTTTCAATCAATCCGGAGCGACCAATCGATACCCCACCTCATGAATCGATCAACATAGATAAATTTTGCACTAATGGGATACTTCTGACCGTTAAATCTGTAGGTTTATTTTGAAACCATTCAAATGTTTTTTTTGCTACCATTTAGAAAAGAGCAAAAGAGTTTGTTGAGTTGTGGCTTATAAAAGACATCCACTACGTGGATGGTTCGGATCCATCTCAAAATGCACAAATCATCTGTTGTCAAGATTTATGCTGTTTGCTAAATGGTTTAAAACGCACACTAAATCCACTAACGTAAAGAAATATGTTTTTCAAAACCCTAATCCATTACCAGCATGATTGATGACTTCAAAAAATGGGAAGGAAGTCAAGCAACCAGATCTCATGAACATAGACAATACAAAAAAGAAAAGAAAAAGGGAGTAACTATCCACCACGTAATTCTCCCTCTCTTCTTTCACTTTCAATTCCTGGATGGGTCCACCTATGATCACAGATGACCGTTGGATCTGTAGTGTCTCCTTAGATTACTCATGGTCCAAATTTCAATATGATAGGATGATAGATGTTGAGAGTTAAAATCATCTGACCGTCCATTTTTCAGGCCCTTAATCAGATGGATTTAGTCATTTGATCATGGTGATAATCAAGCCATGTAAAATTCACGGTGGACTAGTTCTATTAAATGGCCCACCGTGATCTTAGGGTGGACAGTTACTTCCCATGAATGAATTTGCATGGAAATACGGTAGGGAGGATTTGTACTGGATCAGAAGCATCGCACACACCACGTGAGAAAAAGAAATTGATGTTGGGAGGTTTTATTGTGGGAAAGCTTTGATTTATTGGCTGGTGTGTTACGTCACCAAGTTCTGTGGGTCCCATCATGAGGTATGTGTTATATCCAAACCGTCCGTCCATTTTTCGAGCTCTTCGTAAGGCTTCAAAACAAACATAAGATAGATCCAAATATCAACTGAAAAGAGTATCAGGGCATTGAACGTCTACCATTGAAATGCTTTTGAGAATTACATAGGTTTTGGATCGATCTAATTATTTATTTTTCATCTTAATCTGTCTTTGTAACCTCATGAATAGATTAGATGGAAAATAAACTTTATGCCTGGCCTTGCGGATGTTTTAATGGTGAGAATTATTGTCCCACTGCTATTTGTGGTGTGATCCATTTGGGCTTTAGATATGATCCATTTTTGTAATCATGCGCTAAAATGACCTATCCAAATGGATGAACGGTGTGGATAAAATAAATACATCATTTTGTGTCCCATGTACCTTTGATATCCTTTGAACCGTTCGTACAACTCGAAGCTCGAGGAGCGTAAGCGCTCGTCTACACACGACACGTATCCACACTAGTCAGGTCGGTGTGAGTGGTACGTCAGCCAATCCGCGGTGATTTGTGCTACGTCAGCCAATCCGCTTCCTCGCTACCGTACAATGGTGCAATAAAGAAGGGAGCGGGAAGGAGAACTAAAAGGAAAACAAACCATTAACAAGGACGTGGTTTTTGCGTTTAGTAAACTCTGTGGGGGCCGACAGTTATGTATGTGCTTTACCGCTCCATCCATCCGTTTTTCCAGCTCATTTTAGAGTATGCTATAAAAACTGAATCATATTCAAAACTTAAGTGGACCATACCACAGGAAATAATGTGAATTGAATGAATGCACTTGAATGTTTCTTGAGGCCACATGAGTTTTGGATCTAGATGATATTTGTGTTTTCCATTTATCCATGTACGTGAAACCCCCTGTACATGTTCATGATAAATAAACATATTATGGGCACTAGGAAAGTTTCCACGGTGGATGTCACTATCCCTGCAGTTTCCTGTGGTGTGGCCCACCTGAGCTTTATATATACTTCAATTTTGATCTTCTGCACTAAAATAAGCTGTTAAAACAGATGTACGGATTGAATAAGATACATACATCACGGTGGGCCCGTAGATTTTACTCACTACACTTAGTGGAAATTTACTTCCCATTAATGGCCACTCATCAGCCCTACACGTAGGGTAGAGCCCTAAACCATCCAAATAGTGGGCCACAATGATAGGCATCACAAAACGACACAAGTTGGATGTTCTACCTATCGAATGATTAAAAAGACAGGGACCACTAGGGCTGTCAACAGACTAGGCCAATCGACTGCCCTAAGTAACCATACTCAAGATTCTACGGTCAAGATCAGACAATTAAGACCACCCCATCAGTATGATTTTATTTTATTTTATCACGGTAAATACATGTTTGGGGCCAAGTTTTGGACCCATCAGGATTGAATGGTTAAAAAGGCTGCATTCAGTAGATCAAATTCAACGGCCAAGATCAAACAATTAAAACCACCTGAACGGTACGATTTTCTATCATTCTACGTACATGTTGAGTGCCAATGTTTTGGACCGTCCTGATTGGATTGGCACTGGGCCATGCGACTGTACGGTGGAGGAATCTCCAAAACCTAGTGGTTTAGTGATCCACATTGTACTATAGACCTTTGTGATAAAATAAAAAAGTATTGTAGCTAACAACCATATTCGATTGCTACAAATAATGGTAATTAGATGTAATAAGTGGGGGAAATGATTCAGTTCGTTGTCTGTGAAAGGTAAGTACTACCTGATTCAAAATCGATAGATCAAGAAAAAAAGGGAAAAAAAAAAAAGAAAAAGAAAGAAAGAAAAATAAGAAAAGAAAGATTGCATGAATTGAAATGTAGAGAGAAGAGATGGAAAAAAGCATCGTAACCACACCCACCACCCTTCCGTGCTATGAGTGCTGTCGCACGAGATACCATCTGCTCCACACGTGCCAATTCCTTTTACCCAGGATGTGTACTCTGACACGTGTCAGGGCGTGATTTCATCAAGTATGTCTGTTTTTTTTTTTTTTTTTTTTAATGTGATCTCGTGAGAGTGCTTGCACCGGATTTTGGGTGACCGGTCTTGTGATGATTGCCACATGGACGGTTTTGATCCGTTTACTGACAGTTGGGGGGTCGGCAACCAGTATATTGGTGGGCCCCAACAGATGAGTTTTTTAGATGGTGGTCGATTTCGGGACTGTCGATCACAAACGTCCGTTGTTGCATATTTCCCTTATATTACGCTGGATCCTGAAGTTACAATGGTGTCTTTCCCGAGAAAGTTTCATGCAAGGTGGGCCACACCTCGAAGATTACCTACTGCGAAGATCGGGCCCGTCGAATCGTCAGGTGGGCCACCAATACGTTGACCCACCATAAAACTGATTTTATTAGTATGGGTAGGCCAGCTGTTACATTGACTTAATTATAATAGAAGCATTGATTTGCCTACAATATGTGTACTTTACAGGTGGACGCGGATGGCTGAAAGTTGGGGGGGTTCAACCCGGCTGACCCATGATCCACCGACATTGGATCAGGCTGAGCAAGATATTTTAGGTCCGATCTTAAGCTTGGGCTATATAAACACCAACTCGATAAAATTTAAGTTGGACTCGAGTTGAGATCTCGGGGTTGCCCGACCCAACCTGTACCGATCAATATATAAGTCACTTATAAATTATAATTGAGTGCGCATCGTTTGTATTAAAGGCAAACTAATGATGTCGAGTCTCATTTATCCACGTTATTTCTAAGAACTCAAGCTAACAAGATATGTCAGATTTTTGTCTCCCAAATAAATTTCATACTATGCTACATGACTTTTAAAAGAGTAGTTATCTTATATTTTAGCTTGTTTTTGAAAGAAAAAAATGAAATTTTTTATAATAAATAGTTACATATATAATTAATAAAATTATATATAAAAAAAAATAAGTCATATATTGAAATATAATAAATTAATGTAATAACAAAAATATCAGTATGTATATTGATCAATATATAAGTCACTTATAAATTATAATTGAGTGCGCATCGCTTGTATTGAAGGCACACTAATGATGTCGAGTCTCATTTATCCACATTATTTCTAAGAACTTAAGCTAACAAGATATGTCAAATTTTTCTCTCCCAAATAGACTTCATACTATGCTACATAACTTTTAAAAGAATAATTATCTTATATTTTAGCTTGTTTTTGAAAGAAAAAAATGAAATTTTTTATATTAAATAGTTACATATATAATTAATAAAATTATATATAAAAAAAATAAGTCATATATTGAAATATAATAAATTAATGTAATAACGAAAATATCAGTATGTATATACCCGACCAACCCGATTAACCCAACTGAGCCCGCTTGAGTTAGACTTGGGTTGAGAATTTCCAACTCGAAATTGGGTTGGGTTGGGTTAGGGTTGAGGTATAAGAACCTTAGGCTGGGTTAGGGTTGAGCACCAACCTGACCCAACCCGCCCAACTTTCAGCCCTGATAATATGTTCCGAGCTTGAAATCAGCAGGGCTCTTAGGGGCCCACCGTAATGTATGAGTTTTATCCACACCGTCCATCCATTTTTTCATGTGCTATTAGTTTATTAGCACAAAAATGAGGCAGATACCAGGCTTTAGTGGGCCACACCACAGGAAGGCGTGATGATAATGATGCTCACTGCTGAAATGGATGCAGCTTCGCTGGATCCCATACTATGGGTCCACCATGATGTATGTACCTTACATCCACGCTGTCCATCCGTTTTTACAGCTCATTTTAGGGCATGACTCAAAAATAAAGTAGATTCAATTTTCAGGTGGACCACACCACATAAAACAGTGGAGGTTGTCCATTAAAAATTTCTTGTAGGCGACAAAAGTTTTAGATCAAGTGTGGTTCCTTCATCATTGTTACATTATAAATATATTGTATGGCTCATAAAAAGTTTTTAACAATGTGTATTCAATCAACATTGTTACGTGTAATGTGGTCCACTTGGTATTTGGATTTTTTTTTTCCTGCCACGAAGTCTAAACCATTCTACGGCGCACTGTTCTTTATTTGGATAGTCTGCATATTCTGCTCCTCGTAAGCGGAAATTTCTAATTTCTTGCTCGTTGCAATGTGACCGTGAGTTCTGATGTGGCCTAACCATATTGCAACAAGGAATTTTTGCTGATCAAATAGAGGATCCAAATTCTCTCTAACCTTATGAGCGGTTTGGATGGAAAACAAGCATCACAATGGGCCTTGAGAAGGCTTCAACGGTGGGGTCATTGTCACCACTGCTTCCTGTGGTGTGTGGTTCACTCGAGCCTTCTATCTAGCTCCTTTTTAGAATCGTGCCATAAGATGAAATGTGAAAATGGATGGATGGCTTTGATGAACCACATATATCACGGTGGGCCTCACAGATCCCCTTTACAGGACCGTACGTCTCTAGCTAGGTGCACGTGGGTGGGGTTGGTAGCGAATGGGCGCCCGTGTTACATGGTTATGACTAGTATACTTTACACGTGTCATACGTGTACGCCAATCTAGACCATCGAAATAGTTGATGTAGCTCAGCCCAAAATGTCACTGATCCGATGTTCGTTCTCCAGTAGATGCCCATGAAATTGATAACGAGAGGAAAATGTCTAACGTTCCAAATTCAAAAAGGAAAATCATATAGCAGAACAATGCAGCGATTTCCAGGCTATGCTCCATCCACATAAGGCCCCACGTTTAGGACGGTCAGGATTGATGTCCATGTGTACCACAAGCAACGTGGATGAATCACCACCCTTTAGCACGGTGGCGCCACAGCTTACCTATCCCTTTTGTGTTTATATCGTTACGAGAGATATGCTAAGCCCGCACGCATGCAGTGCCCCGCACAACTACATGAAAGCATTCGTGTGCGAGATCCACGGTTTCCATTTGGTGGGTCACACCGTTTAGATCTTCTGTCATCAGACTTTGGCCTTTTAGCTCCAGGGAATGATAGGATGCTTTAGAACTGACAAGATGTGGGGCCACAGTGACGTGTAACTGCCATCTAAACCGTTCATTATATGTGCCCACAATTTTAAGCCTGGAGCCCAAAAATTCAGCCTGATCCATAACTCGAGTGGGCCACGCCAAAAGAAAAAATTGGGGACATTAGGGAGGGAGATCCCCACCAGTTTCCAGATGGAATGTGGGGTCCACAATTTTGTGTATATGCCATCCAACCCATTCATCAGGAGAGCCTCACCAGGACGAACGGACACACCAAATCAGGCCATACCCTGCGGTGTGTCGCACCTGACTTTTGGATCCAGATGTTTCTTGGTATGTACGGTTAAAATGTGGAGACACACCACATTAACGGTTTCGATTCCAAATGGACATCATGGGTGGGCCCCACACAGCTCAAAATTATGTAAAGCTGTATGTGATTCTTGATCCAAATGATCAAATTACCGTGGCCCACCTGATGGAAACAACAGATCTCACACACGTGTGTCACATTGGCAAGTGTGCTTGTGTGCAGAGTGCAGGACTGTAGACGCGTGTAGGTACAGCAAACCTCATCATTTTGGGACGCTTTCAAAGATATTAGTATCTATGTATCGTTATGGAGGAACGGTGGGCCCATACAAAAGATCTCTCTTGATGAAGATTACCGACACATACATATCGTTATTGGTGGGCCCATCATACCTTGCATGACCCACTTATTATACTTTACCTTTCTTTTCTCTTCTTTTTGAACTTTCAAACGTGCCTCGAGTGGTGAGGTAATGACGTTATGGTATGGAGAAATGTTCACATACACCCTAACCTCTCACATACATGGATTTCTTTTTTGCTAACGTGTTTATTGTGTCTAAAATCTGATCCGTACAAATGGTGGGTCGTATTATATATATCATTTATAAAAAAAATGAAGATGATTCGTTTTTCAGATAGGCTACACCTTTAAAATCAATGGACAACTGACGACTCTGACTCAATTATTTTTCTAGGGCTTGTGATCAGCAATCATTCTAATTTTCTCTTCAAGTGATCTTAATGATGTGGTCCACCCTTTTCACGGATCAGATCTTCCCGTAAATGATATATAAATGAATATAAAAACCTTGTAGTGGACATTAACATACAACTTCGTATATTTTTTGTGATATATTAATGTATGATGTGTGGGTGATAGCTTGGCACGTGGCTTAAAGCAATATATTATTATCTTTGTAAAGACTCGATGTTAGATTTGCACAGTTTAGAAAATGCTGGAGAATCTTCAACCGTACACGTGGCGCAGTTACACGGGAACCAGACTGTTACAATCGGCACTCTACTATGCATGGAACATAAGCAAGAAATTACACTGAGACGAAACTATTTCCAATTTGAATGAAACACTATTTAATTTTGACCATCCATTTAATAGCCATTAATTGGATGGCTAGGATTTCTTGATCAGTTTGATTTTAGAAATATGATCCATCCACAATTTGGACGGTCTAGAAAGCTGTACATCCGGGCCACACATGAGGATAAGGATTAGTCTCTACAAAAATTTTAAGTTGTGCAAAACTAACATATTACTTGAAACTGTAATCTTATAATAGAAGTACGGATTGGGTGCGCGTCGGGTACCACTTACTAAATGGTATCAAACGTACAACGAACACCATTTGTTGTTCAATCCGGACCGACCAATGGTGGGCCACCTCATGAATGGCTCAGTATCCCTTTTTTGTGGCTTAATAATGTGTTTTTAATCTCCCTACGGGTATTCCTCTGGGCACTATTCTGACCACCGAAAAACATAATAGAACTGATAATTATGACCGTACAAGAGGTGTCCCAGTAATCAGACGGTACAAAATCTCCCTCCATGTGCACCAATCAACAATTTGTAAGGTTTGATGGTACCTGATGTGCACCAACTCCAAAAATTATAATAACTTACAAGGAAAGTGATTTTAATTTTCTTTTCTTAATTCATCGGTTCTTGGTTTAAGCCAGAAACTCTGGGATGGCTCGGTCGCTGGGAGCCTGGGACCACCTGCAGTAACTTTCGAACTCCAACCTACAGCACCACAGATTGCTGTGGCCACTCACGGATGCGGTTTGGCTAGTGATGCTGCCTGGCTAGTGGTATGTGCTGTGTGGGCCACACCATGATGTATTTATTTTATCCATGCCGTGCATCCATTTTTTCCAATCATTTTAGGGATTGATACAAAAAATGAACGGGATCTAAATCTCAAGTGGACCACACCACAGGAAAACAGTAGTGACTGAATGTCCACCAATAAAAAAAACTCCTGGGGCCACTGTAATGTTTATTTCATATCCAACCTGTTACGGACCTGGATAAAGGTAAAAATTAAACATCAGCTTGATTTAAAACTTTTGTGGCCAAGAATTTTTTAACGGTGGTTGATCAATCAACACTGTTTCCTGAGATGTGGTCCATTTAAGACTTGGATCGAACTCATTTTTGGTATAAGTCTATATAATGATCTGAAAAAATGTATGGACGGTGTGGATTTAATACATACATTATGGAGGGACTACAGAGCACCGTTCACCAGCCATGTCACCAGTCATTGTAGCCAGCTCTATCATGATATAATAAAGGATCTTCTCAAGCTTATACGTGACGGGATACCGTCGACCCCGACCGTCCATTCAATGGGCTCTGCCATGGATGGCCCATGGAAAATAAAAGATAAAATAAAAATCCTAGCTAGCTATCACTTTCAGTTACTTGTTAGTGATGATGTCAACAGTCGACCATCTTGTTTATTGGTCACGTACGGTTTATTTCTAAGATTGGTTGAGTGTGATAACGACGTGTTATTTTCAAACATAGGCCGTCCATGGCACAGCCCACAAGGCAGATGGAGATGGCCCACCCTTCCATCTCTCCTGCCACGCGTATGGGGTGGATTCTCTATCAGCATGCAATATAACGATGGAAACAGCCATTCTGTGTCATTTCCCTATCAGTTAATTATTTCACTGTTGGCCCTACCATGGATGCCCTGTGAAGGAGTCTATGAAGTAAAAAAGTAAATAAATTCAATTTAGCTGTAGATAGGAATGATGTAGCACAAACAAAATACAGTATCTTCGAGAGCATTAAAAAATGATTAATGAATGTTTTTCTTCCATCTTCTCACAATTACTGCATTTGAAGTGTCTTTCACAGTCTAAAAACTTCACGGGACTCTCTAAGCTTTTTATTTATATTTAGGGCGTGTTTGGATAATAAGTTATTTTAGATTAGCTAATCCTGATTTCTACTTACTCAGTAACTAAGTATATTTGATAAATAAAGTATTTATCAACAAAAAAGTAAAAAAATATGTTTGATTCCTAACATTACTAAGCAATTATCCTTCAAACTTGTTTGGTCTCCCTCACATCCGCCATTTGTCATGTGGGTCCAACCTTTGATGTTGATTATTTATCTTATGGGTCCCACCATGATGTGGACCGTCCATCTTGCAGGAGGCCTACCTTAGGTGTGGGTCATTCATTACCTTTAATATGCACTGTTCATTATGCAAGGCTCATATTTGATATTGGTCATCCATTATGTGGGGCTCACCATCAATGTTATTATCCATCATGCGAGCCCAACCTCTAATGTGGGCCATCCATCAAGTGGGGCCCGCCTCGGATATTGGCCAGTCATCATTAAGGCTAACAATTAATGTGAACCTTCCATCATGTTGAGCCCACCTTGATGAGGATATTCATCTGTGGGGCCCACCATTATTAATTTTCCATCACTTGGAGCCCACATTTGATGTGGACTATCCACCATGTGGGCCCCATCTTCAATGTAAATTGTCAATCGAATGTGGCTCGAGTTGAATGTTAGTCATTGATCATTAGGGGTTGACCTTTGATGTGGACCGCCCATCATGTTGGGCCACCTCAATATGGGTCATCCATCATGCAGGGTTGACTTCAATGTCTATTACCCATCATATAGAGCTCACCTTTGATGTGGACCATTGATCGTGTAGGCCTCACCTTTGAAGTGGGTCGTCCATCATACCGGCCTACTACAGATGTGGGTTATTTATCATTATGAGTCGACCTTTAATGTGGAGCATCCATCATGTGAGCTCCACCTCTGATGTGAAAAGCCCATCATATGAGGCTTCCTTTGACATCAATCTTGCGAGATAGCCTCCTTTGACATTGACCATGAGACACAAAAGTAAAAACATGTGTTAAGCGGCTCAAATAATACCTCATTGAGATAATTAATAATCCTAATTAAGCATTAAGTTACTTTTACAATGATACTATTTAAACCAGCTTCGGTGAAAAAAATAACTTTTACCTTATTTGGATCATAAGTTGCATAAGATAAGCTACTGATTCCATAAATATCTTATCTTAGTTTTTACTTATTAAGTAAATGTGTCAAGTAACATCCTTATCAACTTCTCCTCTTTTCTATTGCTCCTGATGCCTCTCTTCAACCACTTGTGAAAGTAGAAAAGTTAAAATAAATAATTAAAGTGATTACGTACTTTAAATAAAAAAGTTATTTATAGCTTATCATAAATCAAGCTTACCTAAAATTAATCACTTATATACAATTATAAGTAGAAAAAGTAACTTATTTAGTAGTATTCAAATGGACCCTTAATGACTTGACATTAGTTAAAAAGTAACTTAATCAACGGTATCCAAACAAGTCTTTATAGACATCTAATTTATTTTTAAGTAACTTTTCTTATTATAAACAGGCAATTTTAATACAATCTATGTATATAATTCTATTAGCAAGCAACATTATATCATAAAAGTTTTTTAATTAAGCTTTTAAAAACTTCCTAAGGCCTACTGTAACCAGATCTAGATCCATAAAGTTTATTTTCCATCGAACTCGTTTATAAGGTCAAATAGGCGTGGATAAAGAGAAATTACAAAGATTAGATTTATCTAAAACATTTGTGACCTACAAAAGGTTTTAATGGCCATTAACCACATTTTCCAAAGGTATGGTCCACCTGATATTTGGATCTACTTACTTTCTTTGATAACTTCCTAAAATGAGCTGGAAAAACAGATGGGCGGCGTGGATATACAACATATTCATCAAGGTGGCCTCGTACCGTAACGGTAGTGTTACCCGGGTAATATCTAAGCTACTGCAGAGCCCCGAAACGAGACAGATCCAAAACCCAAGTGCGCCATGCTACGGAAACGGTGGGTAGACAAATGTCTACCGTTGAAACATTCATGGATCTGTGACTAGTAGGCCCCAAAAGAAATTACCGGTGCTTCGGTTCCTACAGAAATGGGACCCGAATTGCCTGTGACACTCTCCGCTGGAAGTCCCTGCAGTGGAAAGCTACTGGGGTCCACGGATTTCCATGACAAATCCACTCCGTTCATCAGTTTCTAAAGATGATAATTGGATAAGAGTCCAAATTTCGGTCAGATACAAAACGTCCTATGTTAAAACCTTTTTAGATCCGAATATGATTTTTATATGCCATCCGAACCGTTCATAAGGTTATTACCACTAGGTCAAACTGAAAAAAATTAAATCATACTGATCCAAAAATTCTGTGGCCCACACAAAGTTTCCAATTGAAGAGTTCAATCTCCACTGTTTCATTTCACGTGATTCACTTGAGCTATGGACCTGCCTGATTTTTTGGACTTCTGTCTTATTGTTAGCTTGAGAAACCGATGGACTGAATGGATTTGTCGCGGGAATCTCTGTGGTCCTCCATACCTTACTTCCTGTCCAAAGCACACTCCACTGCCATATGCAAACGTGGCACAGTTCTCACGTGGAGCACGTGTGAAAGATTGCAGAATGATGTATATGTTATATGACCACCGTCCGTTCATTTTTTCGATATCATTTAAAGCCACGTACTAATAAATGAGCGAGATCCAAAGCTTAAGTAGACCACACCACAAAAAGAAATTTTGACAATGACATACACCGTTGAAACTTTTTTAAGGCCCACCGTTTATTTTATTATCAAAACTATTCGTAAGGTTACACAGACAAATATCATACAAATCCAAAACTTCTGTGTCCCCTAGTAAGTTTTCAATGATAGAAATATGATTTCTACTGCTTTATTTGGTGTGGTCCACTTGTGCTTTGGATCTGTCTCATTTTTTGGCCCATAATTTAAAATGATCTCAAAAAATGTATGGACAGTGTGGATATAACACATACATCATAATGGAGCCCACAGAACTTGGTAAGGTCAACACACCAAGCAATCCGCTTTCACCGAAAAGTACTAGACTTCGTAGATTTCGCTCTGGTGGGCCACATATGTTTGTTGGTTGTCGGAGGTTGGTCACTTTGTTTGAACTATCAATTTCTGACACAAGCTGGCCAACTGATGAGCAGGTGGATCTGATTCTTCATGACTGGATCAGATTCCACAAAGGCATGCCTGAGCAGCCATTACCACAAAAAAAATAAATTTGTGGGGTCTTTTTCTCCTTGAGTCACAGTGAAAATCCAACTCGTTGAACAATCCTAACCTTTGATCGGTGGACCTTGATGGTTGAAAATGGACCTTGGGATATTTTCATTTTTAGCTGTATATTAAGTGTCCACCAATCGGATGGTCAGATAATCGAATGAGGGTAACTTTTTGTTCCCCGTACGTGACCCTGGGCAATTTACTTGAGTTACCTGTATGCCATGTATGTAAATTTTCATGTCTTGCGTATCATCTACTCTTCCGGAGTAATAAGTCTATCCATAGGATACGTGCCAACTCCACACGTGTGCCATATCTGAGCAATATATCAAGGGAATCAAAAGTCGATAATTCCTTGTGCAAAAGTCAAAGCCGTTTATCATCAGGTGGACCTCAGGGGTATGAAAAGTGGACGGTTTGAAAAACATAAGCTATGGTCTAACTTATGGAAGCTGATTGCGTGTTAGTAAACTCTGTGGAGCCACTGTGGATGTATGTGTCTTATCCATGCCGTCCATCTATTTTTTCAGATCATTTTAGAGCATGACCCCAGAATTGAAGCATATCAAAAACTCAGTTGGGCCACACCACAAGAAAGAGTGAGGATAATGATGTCCACCATTAAAACCTTCCTAAGTCGCACAATGATGTTTATTTTTCATCCCAACTTTTCTTAAGGTCACACGGGCATGGACGAATAGAAAACACAAATATCAGCTTGATTGAAAATTTTGGTGGCTCCCAAGAAGTTTTCAATGGTAGGCATTTATTTTAAACTCTTTCCTGTGGTGTGGTCCACCTGACCTTTGGATATGATTCAGTTTTGGATTTATGGCCTAAAATTAGTTGTAAAATGGATGGAGGGAATGGATAAGATACATGCATCACAGTGGGCCTCACAGAATTCACTGAGTATGCAATCGGCTTCCCAAGTCATGCACGCATAGGATAAATTGTAGGTACTGATGAGATGAGCATGAGCAATGTCCGCAACTATCCAGATAGTACATACGCGGTTATGGTGAGACGATCAAAACCATATGGACGATTGATATTCTAGGATCCTAGACATTCAGTATCAGCCCCTTTTTCTTGGACCACCACTGTAAAGAAATCTTCTAATTGGAAACTCTGGGTGTGAAGGTGAGGGCGTGGGTTGGAAACTACCTTCTTCACCAGGACCTAGCTAGAGGCGGACGGTCCGGGGCTGTCGTCTCCACTGGGATGTGTGTTTATATATATATATATATATATATATATATGCTCTCTAGTCACACCGATGGGTTATTTTAGGGTGCAACTCCAAAAAGAAATATATATATATATATATATATATATATATATATATATATATATATACTCTCTATTCACACCGATAGGTCATTTTAGGGTGTAAGTCCAAAAAGAAAGTACATTTAAGGGTCCAGTGACCGATACTACAAAAATGAGTGGGGATTGAAAATTTACAGTTGAAATCTTCTCGGGGCACATTAGTTTTAAATCAAGCTGTTATTTATATTTATGTTTTCCTTCCGTACAAGTCCCTTATAAATAAGTTGGATGACAATTAAATATAATGTGACCCTTGAGAAGTTTTCAATGGTAGGAATTCAATCGCATGTGGTACATGAGCTTTTAATTTACCTCTCTTTTGAGCTCATGTCTTAAAATGATATATTAAACCAGAAATGGATGAACAATATATATAAAGCACATACATCATGGTGGGGTTTCATATATTCTTTTATAAGACCATCCATCTCAAGGTAAGTTGAGTGAGGGTATTACCTAACATGCATCCAAAGGGAGTTATCTGATTGCCAGGTGGTAGAATTTGATTGGCTATGTGCCTCTGCCAAAGATTAGTCAGTTGACCACTATTCAATTAAACAATTTTCAAATATATTTTATATGGGCCCATTTCTAACAGTTGCATGTAACCCAATTAAATCCCGACGATTGTTTGATCACCACACTATCATGTCCTCTTTGTGCATACTAACATAGGAAGATCGTGCCTTATATACTGCCATTAGAGATGAAACCCACACAAAGCATGTTCAAAATTTATTCAGTGGAATATAGTACTCAACTCGGCCATATCCAACAGCAGTAGGGCCAATCAGAAAAACGGTTTGGATCA
This sequence comes from Magnolia kwangsiensis, assembly GCA_037074715.1. Classification (NCBI taxonomy): domain Eukaryota; kingdom Viridiplantae; phylum Streptophyta; class Magnoliopsida; order Magnoliales; family Magnoliaceae; genus Magnolia; species Magnolia kwangsiensis. Next base: position 21,851,487 of record CM073576.1, read on the forward strand.
CATGAAAAACTGGCCCAGTCACCCTATGGATACTCTTCACGTTTGGGTACATCAAGGCCGTAACTTCTTCTTAACATAGATAAATTAAGGACTTCAACTGATCATTGGACCACCTTGAACGTGTTTTTCTATGGAACGTTGAAGGTGGCCCCACTTAATGAGTTGCCCATATCCCACTAACTTATGCAACAATATTGGAATGTGTGTCCTTTCTGGCGCCAATCGCCACGGTCCGTTTGGATATGAGCTGTTATTGATGTCCACGGTTTGGTGATCCACACCGTTGATTGACGGGAACCGTTGTCAGGTGTCCCAAACTGGAAGATCCTATCCATCTAAACAGCAGGACTCTATTTAGTTCATGACTTGCATTTCTCCCACCACACATTTTCAGGATAACAATCATAGAGTTCGAATCTTCCAAGCCCCTTGATTCGTCCATCCAGACCACAGATCCGTTGCTTTCACAGAGTGTGGGACTCAAATTAGATTTTTCAAAAAATCAGACTGTCCATATAGTGGGACCCACATTATAGATTGTTCAAGAAACAATAATTTTAGCGAATGATGCCCTAACCAGACTGTTAATAATGAATAATAAAAAATCAACGGGTCAAAATCAACATTTAAAAAAAAATAAATTAAAGTAGTTCTCAAAATCAGAGGTTAAAATCACCCAATTAGAGACACTAAAAAATCATAACCTATCTAGAATAGGTTCCATGATTTGGACGGTTTAGTTTGAAGTCCATAATGCCATGTGTACAATTTCCAATCGCCAGAGTATGATCTATAAGAGTTGGGCGGAGTATGAAAGATGTCGTGGAATTGAGATGGGATTAGGAGCGTTGAAAGGAGGGGAAGATTCTGGTAGAGAAAAGAGATTGTCGTCCTATACTAATCATTATAGCTATTTCTGCTTTTACAAAGACATGAGTGGGGAGCATTCCATACATACGAGTGGAAATAAAGCCCTCTCCAGCCATTCACAGAGAGAGAGAGAGAGAGAGAGAGAGAGAGAGAGATTGGAAGTTGGTGGGTAGTCAGCATTGTAACGCTTGCCGACAGGAGAGTCTGTCTCTCCACCCACGGTAAAACGAAAACAGCCATTCGAATTCACATTTCCTCACAGTAAATATATGGATAAGATGCTTTGCATGGCCCACCATGATGTGTGAGTGAAATCCATTCCGTCTATCAGTCGATCCAGATGATTTTATGGGACCCCAAAAGTCAGGTTGATTCAAAACTCAAGTGAGCCACATTACAGGGAAATGTGGGAATGGGGACATCTACCTTTGAAGACTTCCTGGGGGCCACCTAAGTTTTGGATGAGGATGATGTTTGGTTCTTACATTCATACTGGTGGGACTCGGTTTATGAACGGATTAGATGGAATATAAAAATCGTGGTGGGCCCTCGGAAGGTTTCCATTGTGGGCGTCCCCGTTCTTTCTTTTCCCTGTGGTATGATCTACTTGAGTTTTGGAAGGGTCTGATTTTTATGTTTGTTTTCTCACATGATCTGGCGCAAATGATGGACGGTGTGGATTTCAAGATCATATCACGATGGGCCTCACAGAGGTTTTTGTTGCATGGGTTATTGCAGGAAATTTGCGTCCGGTAAATACACCACCTCTTTACTCTCCAACAAGTATGGCTGTCAAGGGGCCGGGCCTGGGTAGGTCTCGGCCCGGATTTTGAACTGCTTCATTCCGGGCTCTCGTCAAAAATATAATTTTTAGGCCCGAGTGCAGCCCATTGACATCTCTACCAACTAGAGAGGTTTTACCGCACTCTTCTGCGAGAGCATGGATTGTCGTACGCATGCATTTATTGTACGAACTGACATGCGTGTTCTCAATCCGAACCGTCCAAGTTGTGGACCACGTTACGGATGTGGAAGTACATGAAAATCAAGTGGAACGTATGAAATTAACCATCTGTTTTGTAGTCATGCATTGGAGGGTTTGAAAAATAAAAATAAAAATTAACAAAAAAGAGCTCATTAACTGGATGGTTAGGATCTCACAGTCGGTGTGTGTTTTCCCATGTGGCCCACGATTTGGATATTTGGATTGAGGTACATCATGCAACGTATACCGGAGGTGTGCATGCAATGCACGCCGTACGTATGATATTCCTTCTCCAACAAAAAGGTCCTCACGAGAAAATTACTTACTAGTTTGAAGACGTTTGAATTTTGAACTGAGAAATGCAATCACTTGCTAGAGCTAGATTTTGAATCCAACAGTCCAACTGCGTGATCTGAGTCATTCACCAGTTGGGCCCCACCCTGTATCTTTCGTATGGCCCAAATAGGCCGGTCCATCATTTTGTCAGCCACACATGTATAAATAAATGGGCACAGAAAAATAGATTAGCGGTCCACATTCTTATGTACATTTGACCATATCGGCCTGAATTTCTCCCTAGTAACATACATGGCAGGACCCAACTCATGAACGGCCTGGATCTTACGTACACCACATCGACAGGAGTGATATAGTAGGAGTGAAAAATCTGGAACCTTCAATGGATGGCCTTTGGTTAAAAACAACACAAACATGGAGATGTATATGATTTTACAACCAAGGGCCATCCACGCCAGATCCCACTACATGAACAGTCCTGATCAACCGTCTCCCCTACCAAATATACGGTGGAAGAGGGTCCTCTACCAAATTACAATAGAACCGGTTCTACCATATCATTTCCCTTTGAAATTTATTCAAGAAAATGAAGGGAGAGAAGAAAAGTGGGAGGCAACAGTAGTACAAAGTTCAAACAGCTTTTTTGGGTTTCCTATGATAAGAGGCAATGATGTTCCTGTTACTTAGAAAAATCTACTACGATTGCCTACTTGGATGCAATGAAGGGAAATGGGTATCCAAAATAGGAATTGATGCTTTTATTACTAGAGAAAATGATGGCCAGGCAAAATGGCCCATCTGATTTTCTGGACTCGATGAATTTCCTTTTTCCCTTTCCTTCTTATCCTCTTTCCCAATTTTCTCCTGGGCACAAATGATACACAGGTTGCATGGATTCATGATCAGGTCAGATTCGGTACTCCAAATGGACCCCACCACATATTATCAGTTTGGGAACATGAGCACATTGGGTTCCCTTCATCTACACATGTAGGTCCATTTCCACCCTTGCCATGTGGACTGTAATTGGTGAAATTAATGGACCCCACCATTAATTTGGTACCCATGAGTATTGGGTTCCCTTGATTTCCACATCTGGGTCCACTTCCCTAGATATTGCACATTGCATTTGCTTATGTGGTCCACCAGTGGTGAAATTAATTTACCAACCACACACTGTGGAACCCACAAGTACATTGTTCCCTTCATTTTCCACGTGGGTCCTCTTCCAACTTTGTTCAAAACATAGATTTTGCACACTGTATTTGCTTACGTGGGCCACCATAGGTGAAATTAATGGACCCCACCACATAATTATCAGTCTGAGATCATGAGTGCATTGGGTTCACTTCATTACCAGATGTTGGTTCACTTCCACCTGTGTTCAAAATATAGATGATTTTGCATACTGTATTTGCTCAAGCACATCAATGAATGACTAATATACACATCTGTATAAATATATGGATGTACAGCAACACCACAGAAAATCATAGCTTACAAACAGATTGAAATGTGAAAGCTGGATTTTCTTGAAGCAGCTCTAGATATGCCGGCTGTAAGATCGCCTATCGCCATCAAGCATCTTTCGAGCTTGTGGGCCCCACCGAAGCAATCAATTAATCATGGAAAGCATTACAAACGACTCCCTAAATCCATTTTCAAACTAATGACCAAATGTTCGAACGCCCCATCTAAGCTTGACACTAGCGAGCTTTGGTAACAGGTACAAGAAAGGCTACCGACGATGATTTAAAAAGGTCCCGACACCTTTTTTTTTTTACCACCTGAGGTAGATGTCCACTGCTATCATGGTGGGCCACCGCTCTCACCAGACCGAAAGACAAATGCATCTGATGTGCGCCCTGGCTATGAAGATTCACTCATTTTCATCCAAGGTTGACCTGTGTAGCTACCGTCCTGTCCATCAACCCAACTGGCTCGAGCCCCTCTGCTGAAAATCAAGATATCCATCACCACATCTTGCAATCCATTTCAGAGTTCTAAATCAATGTCTTTCATGTGTCCTTTCACAGCGGCCTTTTGAAACAAACCCAAGAATTTCAATAAAGATAGTCTTTTCTAGTGGCTTCTACCGAGCTTTTTCTATCGCTTGCCACTGTCATCAGGAAATCAAATCACAAACAAAAGGTTATATGAAAACAACATGGATTCTTGGAGCATTTGCATGGAATGTTTTTGAACCTTCCAACTCAACAAACAGATCAAGTTCTGCAATAGTTCATCATATGCTTTCCAAATGTTTTGTTTATACAGTTCTGACAATTGGGGATATTTAAATGAAGAGAATTGTGGCACGCGTGCGAGATCCTGGCCTCCTCCTCGCCGTTCATCAGGAAAGCCTCAGACCAAATGTAACACCATATGTTCGCCAGGTGGGCCAAATGCGTAACTTGAATGTGGATATGGCCCATCTGACAAGTAGACCGGTGTGAACTTTTGGGCATTTGCCCAAGTGGGGGCCTGTGTGATTAGAAGCAAGGATCTCATACATGCGTTCCATCCATGCATGTGTGCATTATCAATGTTTTAGTTCCAGCCAGACTACATCGATAAAATAAGCAAACCCTTCTAAGGAATTATCTGACTCAATGAGTTTGAAATATTCCTGAAGGTTGGCGATAGATTTTAGCATTCTAACCCATAGACTAACTATAAGCAGTGCTCCCAATGTTTTCATATCTCATTAAATGGAACAGAAACCAACACTGCATGAAACTCACAAACGGCTGGAGACATTTTTGGTAGGGTATCCAAGTAAATGATGGGCATGGTGTGGTTCATACTAGTGTAGATCTAGGCCATGGCCAGTTCTGAACAGCCCATCCACATTTAATTAGCTGGAGAGAGTCCCTGTACTTGAGTAGAGGAATCGTTGAAAAACCACCAAGTTCAGTGTCAGAAAGAATGGATGGCGGCAATTCCAGTGAAACCAATTCATGTACATAAAGGGCTGAAACTTTCAGCCGGGGTCTTCCATTCAGCACATCTTTCCCATATTGGCAAAATTCAGCATGTGAAGGTGTGCAGAGACAAACAGTTGTGTTGTTACATAAAGGGTTGAGATTATTAGGAGGCCACATGGGACAATGACAAGATGTGACAGTTGGAGATCAGCCTCAAAAAAGGCAGGATGATTCGACTCCCATCAGCGTGAAAAGTGCACTGAAACAGAATTTCTTAAGTCTGCTAATCCTGTTCGTGGGAAAGTAACTAGATGAGGCTAACGGAGTAAAAAGTTCTTCGTGGGGGATAATCAAGCATCTTAATCAGGGAGAAAGACGACACGCAGGGTTTGATAATATTCACATCAGAAGACCTTGAAGTGATTTAAGATAGAGTTGGAAATCCAGGGGATTCTAATAAGATTTTCCAATGCATTTGGAATAACTAGTTCAACAAAATGGAATGATCAAATCAAGAATGAGGGAGTAACCCCCAAGTTGGATCCCTTTCAAGTCCAGATTGAAGGTAGCGTAATTGCAATTCAGAGCTTTTCTTTCTATGGCTGCTCATCACATCCCATTTACTGCCAGAAGGATGGTATTGCAATTTTGAGCTTACTCCCTCAATATCGATACCATGAAATGCAATTACAATTTGGTCAGTTCCACTTATTTGAACTAGTCCTCGCAATTCAGTCCTAATGCGCATCGAATGGGCATTTTAGAGCATCAGTAAATCCAAAGTTCAAGAGAGTTTGGCTGTCTATAATGGAAATATGGAATTGAAAGAAATGAAGACTTAAATGAAATAGTATAGTTCTTAATGTTTTCAGCAATTAACTGCAAGAACAGACATGATATTTTTTTTCAATGTTTTCGAAGTCATGAATTGCAGTTGTGAAAAAGCTTCTTAGATGCATATACATGGTAAACTTACAAGCTGGAAAAGGAACGCAAGTCGAACGCCAGGATAGCGACTTAACGCATTTTCTGGATCATTTCGCCTCTATAATGCCATTCCTGCATGATTTGTTCATACACGCTGAAGAAACAGAAAACAATTAACATACAAAGATCATGATCAGCTGGTTTAATATGGTTAAGGTTCTGTTTGGATGCTAAATAGAATTGAATTGCATTTCTTTCAATTGATTATTGGGTAAATATCCAAATTGGGTGCCATCATTTTCAGTTCATAGTGACAACCAAATGCAAAACTGCAATTCTTCACTGTTTGAATGGAATGAAGCTTGCCCCACCTTGGCTATTACTCTCAATTGCATTGAACTTTTGCAATTCAATTGGATTGAACATCCAAATGCCCCCCAAATAATTCAAACAAAAGAAAATCCTGATTGAGCATAATTTTTGAACTCCAAGCCAAGAAAAACCTCTCCTTCATAAATATTGTTAATCCCAATTACTCTAGGAACCAAAATGCTACATCGTTCTTCCTGTTTTGTTCCTCCATGATTCTATCATATAAACAAGAAGAGCTTTCTTCAAACTCAATAATCCCAAAATCATGCCCGGGTGGGAGGAGGGTCACCGACTCATTCAAATCGTGAGGTTATACACCGATAATTCAATCCCTCTCATGTTCTCCAACCCTTTCCCCACCAAAATCTCTATCAGAAGCGAGTAAACAACAAGAACGTGTGGAGGCATAGAAAGAATTCGATACTTCTACAACTCAATTCTACAAGTAAAAGTGTTACACTGAGGATGCATCCATGAAAACCTCGTTGAGCACATCGTCCTCACCATTCGCGAACAGCTCCGCATCCTTCTCCTCCTCGTTCGAGAAGTCCCGCCTCTCGAGCTTGGCATGGGCCGCGATAAATACCATCTTTTGTGCCTTATCCATCCCGGCCCTCGATCTCCTATGGGAAGAAACCCACCTCAAAAACGACCAATTGCACTTGAATCCACATGCCGTCGCATGGAGAAAGATCAACCTCACAGCGACCTTCCCCAATGACTTGAATTCGCTCAAGCAAGTCTCCCACACCAGTCGACTACTCTGCGGGTTTGCGATCTTCATCTTCCCTGTGATGGGGTCTCTCTGCTTCACCTGAACTGCCTGTGCATAAAGTGGGTCAAGCCCCTCTGATCGCCACTTCATGAGCTCCATCACCGCAATGTGGGCTTCCTCCCTCGACACTAGCCGTGTAATCAGCCTGTCAACGTCCTTCTCTTGCTCGGACGACAGGCACTTGAACGGCGGGAGATACTTCCCGCTGCTGTCCCGCACCAAATAAAGCGGGTCAAGTATGAATGCGGCGGACCATGCTGGATGGTAATTCTTCTTGAACCGCTTCTCGATCACCTTCTCAACGGGACCCTCTGAAACACTGAATTTCGCACACCACTCCTTCACCTTCATCCGCAGGTCATCCCAGAGAGGCAGGCATTGCCCAACCAACGGCCGATCCTCTTCAATGTCCTGGGCCATCATTCTAATCAACTTCATGAGAGAATGAACTGCCTCCACTTCATTCCAAAAACCAATATCACGGATCAACTCTGCCACTTCCCGAGCAACAGGGTCTTCAACGCAGACCACCTTATATGACTCATCGTGCACCGCCAATTGGAGCGGTCGGGCAGAGTTTAATATATCTTCCAGCATTGCGAAAAGGAGAATGGTCTTCCCATTTCCGCCATTGTCCGAATTAGGGGGCACTCTGAGCAGGCCCGCTTGCTCGAGTTCTTGCAATTGGTACTTGTGGAAGCTGTTCCTTACCTTCGAGTTGGTATTGAACAAGTCTGCAAGCTTAAGGCAGTTCGATGAGACAGTCTTGAAGAGTGGAAGCTCACGGCTGAAGTCTTTGATCAAGCTGCTGATGCCTTGGAGCTGGCAAGAGAGATTCACCATCCAATGGTTCTGATTCTCCAAATTCCGCAGTGCCTTGCCCTTGAACCTGTCTGCAACAATCCCAGCACAGCGCTGGACCCCACCAACCCCAGAGACATCAGCGACCGTCTCCCACAGAATCTCCTCCGCATACTTGGATGGGACACGCCCACTTGTGAAAACTGCCTTCCGGAACACGCTTGTCCCATTGGGGAGATTGACAGTGAGATTGACTAGATTCTCTCCAGTGGGGGTGGCGCAGTCCCGTTGCTTCCACCCATCAGCAGCCACCTGAAAGAACATTGCATCACAGATCCTGGTCTCCGACTCAGCCCTGGCCTCATCATAGCGAGCATCAAGACGGTGGCCCGCAAGCTCCCGGCGACTGATCTGCGGGAGGCCCACCTGCTGGAGGAAGGCCTTGAATTTGGGGTGCTCGACGCAGGAGAAGGAAACAGCGCCGCATGACTCATAGAGCCAGTCCGTGAGGAGACCGACTGCAGAGTCTATCTGGCTCTTGCTGAGTGTGGGACCCGGCGACGCCTTCGGACTCTTTAGCTTCTTGACACTGTCTTCCAGCATGGCTAAAGCTCCAAGGTCGTCCTTCCCGCCGGACAGCAGCAAATGTTGCTGCTGATTCTGCTGCTGCTGCTGCTGCTGCTGCTGTGGGGCAGCCACAGCAGCAGCAGATGAGTAGACGATTTCCGTGCAGAAACGAGAGGGATCGACTACTGCCAGTGGCGGAATTTGGTAAGAAGACGAAGCAACAACAGCAGCAGCAGCCGCAGTATTGCCTCCGCCACCGCTGCTGCTGCGCTTGCGGGACGGAGCGGGCACCGCAGCCGCCGCCGCAGCGGCGACAGAAGGCGAGATTGAAGAGAGGGGTTTTGGGAGCGATGTGAAATTGGGGCAGGTCCCGCGCTTCAGGTGTTCGGACGCAGTCCGCGATGGATTGGAAGCGGAGAAAACAGCGTCGCAGAGAGAACACCGAAGCTTGACGGCTTTCGGTAGTCCGGTATCGGAGTTGTGGACCAAGATAGGCTCGAGGTGGGCCCAATACCATGCGCCCTTCCCTTTGATGGCCTTTGTACGGACGGTCACCAGCCCTTCGTAGCGTTTGTGGACTGCCTTTGCGTTCAGGTCTTCTGCTGCTGATATCGAGTCTAAGGGAACAGCGTTGGCAGCGGCCATCGATCCTTCGTAATCGCGGCTCTGCGTTTTAGTCTTCTTCCATCGTGGCCGTCCGTTCCTTGCATTTAAGCGGATAAAGCATAGAATGCTTGATGCTTGCAGATTTCCATCTTAGTAGATGGATGATCTGATAGAGAAAAGAAATGAGATAGATTTCTTACTTGCTCTTGATTTTGTTCCTTTTGCTGTTGTTGCTGCTGTTGGGTTTTTTAGTAGGGTTTTGCAAGCTATCTGTTTGATTTTTTGTCTGAGTGGTTAGAGAGAAGAGAGCATAGAAGAGAGAAAGAGAAAGTCTTGTGTATTTCTCTTCTTCTTCTCTCTCTTTTCCATTTCTTTTTTTTCTTTTTTTCTTTTTTTCCTTTTTCTTCCCCTCTTCTTTTATGCTGTTTCTCAAACCCCCGTCTTGTCTTTTTTTATGGGGCTTATTCATACATAGGAATTATATGATCCCAGGATACCTACAGTAATTTTATTTTTATTTTGCTTGTGTCGCGACTCAGGATCATGAGTTTGTCACCACCACTCACTGCGGCCCACACGATGAGATGTTCCTATTATTTGAACCGTCCATATTCTCTTTTAATAAACAGATAAGATGTTATGTATAAAATCAAGATCTATTAACGTTTCTAGCCTTTGATTTTTTAGTTGAAGAAGAACCGTTAAAGTTTTTTTATTTTGGTTTTAATTCATCTAAATGTTGTGATTTTTAGAATCATAAATTCAATATAATTTTATAAATATGAATGTAGTAGAATCGTTTTAGAGAAATGGACAGTTCCGATCAATGGAATATTTAGCATGTGGGCCTCAGTAGATTGCGACGCACCTTATAGGATAAGTCGCGACGGAGGGAAAACGAATTTTATATACAGTATAATCGGGTTTTAAGTATGTTTATGTGAGCGAATGGGTTTGTGATCCGGACCGTTGATACGGTGCATATCACCTTAGATGGGTTATAACATAAAAGATATTCCAGATATGACGATCATAACAGCTATTCAGGAGCGCTTTTTTAGATTAATGAGGACCGTTGCATTTTTTTCTTATTTCCCGTCATTTTCTGACCACATAATAAATATGTTTTTTTTTCCAGGGAGAAGATATTGAACGTACGGCCCATATCTAGTGGGGTCCAACATCCCAATGGTCTGGATCAATTAATCATCGGCTCCACATGTAAAAATAGAAGCTGTGTCCGGTGCACCGTGCATATCATCCAGAGGAGTATCAGATAATTCCTTATGGCATTTTGTATCCGTCGCGACTAAAATACCATAGTTCGTCGCCAGCCACCGGGCCCACATTCTGAGATAGTTAGATGATTTTAACCGTCCATGTCATCTTTACCACCATTGATAATCTATTATCCTATAACCAGGCTTCGTTGATCAATCGCAACACTTGATTTTTAGAGTTGAATGAGAGCTTGTGAAAATTTTCTTTTCATTGTTTTAAATTCATCCACTGATAGTGGTGGTCACAATCATCCGTTTAGAGTAAGTGTTTTAGGGTAGCTTTGATAGCATTGATTGAAAATCTGAACGTCTCCCATAAATGGGCCACTCATCATGTGGCCCCATTACAGAGATAAACACTGTTTGTCAGTCGCGATGGAGACAAAACGAACTCAACCTTGATACTCCGCAGTAGTGCATTCTTCACTCTGTCACCACTAAACATGACCACGTACTGAGTGATCGAATGATCGTGACCGTTCACATCGTAGAATCTATGATATTCTGATTACCGTAGAAAATTTATGCCGTGAGGATGGTTTTAAATTTAAAACAAAGAAAAGAAATTTTCAATAGCTTGGATTCAAATCTAAAATTCAAAAGCTACAGTAGTAAGAATAACATGGATGCTTGAAATCATCTGACCATCTCAGCGTGTGGGCCCAGTGGGTGGCCACGCACGTTATATCCTGACTCGCGACGGACCAAAACGAACTCATCCGAGAGATGTGGTGAATGACAGATGAATGATAGATGGAAAGTAGAAACTTACAAATTACTTGGAAATTACATAAAGTGTCATAAATCTAACTCAAATTAAACCGTTCAAATTACAGGTCCCATTTTATTTGTATCATGAACCAAAGATTAGGATTAATTGAATATCTGACCATCTGATTGGTGGACATTTATTGGACGGTTGATAATGAAATATATCCGCTGGGCTTAAACAAATGCCTACAAATCAGAGGTTAGGATTGCTAAACCAATCCGATTTAGGAACCGTGCCTTGGAAACAGTCGGTCCACAGTATAGTCGGTTTTTAATTGAGTTAATGCATGGCACGTGTAAAACGTCTTCGTGCCTGCGTATCAAGCCTCCCACTTGTCGGAGTATCAAATAATTCACCATTCCTTAATCGTGAATCATACACCGAAAATATAAGGATATGTAGGATCCTGAACACGAAGCTTTGCACACTCTACTCGCGTCTATAGTTCTGACAAGTGGGGCCCACCATTAGGTAATCTAGACCGTTGTTGATCTTTAAAATCTCAGATTTATGCATCACATGCAAAAAATCTAGATCCTAGAAACTAAATCTAGACCATTGTCATGTTTCTGTTCTTAACCGAACAAACCAGGCCATTTACACGAAAGGTTATATAATCCTATCAAGAAATTCTTCTGGGTTAATGGTCCATCCACGCCATGACCCAACAAACCAATGGTCTAGATCACCAGATCATGGGCCCCACTTGTCAGGACAGCAAACCGGAGTATATTGTGCAAGATCGAGTATCCCATAATTCAGCTGGAAACTACTGATAGCAAACCTAGGAATTGAGAAATGTAGCTATCTACTTAGGTAGTCTTGTGGTTGTGTTGACCACCATTGGAAAATTATTCAAATGAATCATTTAAAAGCAAGGTACATCTATCACCGTTCAATCCATTTCCTCGTTTCTACCTCCTTGTTTCATTATTCAAATGAAAAATCAAAACAATGAAGTTTTTGTTTTTATTTTTATTTTTATTTTTATTTTTTTAAGTAGGTATGATAGTTAGGAAATGTGATTAGTTTAAATGAGTTAGTATTAATAATTAAAGATTAATAAAAAATGGGCCACAATCAAAGGTCTTATGTTTTTCAAAAGTCAATTATCATTTGTTATTTTATAATTATTTTTCTTTAATTTTTTGTTGACTTTTTTATCATTACAAGTGCAGTGGCCACTTTGAGATAATCCCACTCTCATTGCACGTGCCAATGTGGTGAGCGTGTGTCAGATCCGGTCCTTCCTTGTAGCACCCTGGGATCAATTGGGTCATAATGTGGGTTACACAGTTTTGAAATAAAATGGATGGTTGAGAAAAAGGTGGTCCATGTGTATATAATGGACCCAATAAATGAACGGCCCAGATGCCATAATCATAGTTCTTTTCATTCTCATGAGCTAATGATTTTTTTTAATCATTATTTGTCTTGAATTTTTATTTTTATGATTAAATACTGAGAGAATTGAAGCCACGAAAATCCTACTCTCTCTACATGTGTGTACGCCAATGATTTTTATTGCTTTATATATCATTATTTTTCTTGAACTTTTTTTTTTTAATGATTAAATCCTGAGAAAATCGTATCCACAAAAAATCCTACTCACCCCCACATATGTGTGTCGACGTGGTAAGCATACGTGAGATCCTAGTATGGAGGATAAGCGGTCCACATTTGAATGGCCTAGATCAAAAAAACAAATTGTAGCATTTGCTATTGAATTAGTTAAAGATTAAGGAAAAAAATAAAGAAGTCCGCAATGATCAAAGTTCTTTTGATCCTCATAAGCCAATTATCATTTATTATTTCATCATTTCCTTCTTTAATTCTTTGTTGATCTTCTATCATTACAATTTAAGTGGACCACCCATAATAATCCTACTCTCCCTAAACGCGTTGATGTGATGAACATGATCAAGATCCAATACATGTTATGATATGTGCTATATAATTTCAAAAAGAAAGAAAAATAAATTTTTTAAAAAATAGAGAATTACTTAAAAAGAACGATAGCGGTGTACATTCGATGTAAACAACAGGGGTTCACAAAATGAATGGCGAAGATCAACATAGTGGGAGTTAAAGCATTAGATTCACCGTCAAGATGGTCATTAAGGGTTGTGGCCGACATCGATGGACGTACACAAACAAACAAAGACTGTGTAAAAATGCGATAACAAAGTCACAATTAGGGTTAGGTGTAGTGGTGACAAGAGAGATTTTAGCGTTCAAGAGCAGGTTGTTTGAGACATTGATGGCTTCGACTGTAGATGGACCCTAGTTCCAGTAGACAAGTAATAAGATTAGCAAAGTATCTTTCAAATTTCATTAATTACATCAAAAGAACATGCATAAGCTTGTCTTTTTCTTCTCTTTTGTGTGTATCGTTCCTTCCGTTCATTATCATTCTCGTTTTGAATTTTTGAGGCTATCTCTTGTTGGTATCTGTTTTACTTTTTGTACAACATTTCCATGTAGGATGATACCATTGGGATGTGTTTGGATGCATGGCAGATTGTATTTTGAACATTTAGATCAATGAATAAGGAAATTAACACCAACTTGGAGATATGATCATTTGAGCATTTTATTGAAAGAAATATTGTAATTCAATTTAGTTGTCCATATGGTGATGAGCTTATTTATAGATTAAGTTAAAATAAAAATCTAAAGCCATATTGATGTATTGACAAGCGTTGGGATGTGTTTGGATGTAGAAGTGAGTTGAACGAATGTCCAGTTTAACAAAAAGGCAATGATAAAAATTAATTCTCTCATCATCAACAAGGGTGGTATGTGACACAAGAAAGGACATGATGAGGTCAATCACCGTCTTGCTTAGGAATAACTACTCTGAACCTATGGAGCTCTTTGGACTCCTCATAGATTCATCGAATCCATGAAAATAGAAATAATTTCTAATAAATTCAAAATAAATTGACCAATGACAAAAAACAAAATTACAATTCTTTAATTGGTGAACTCAAACCAAGTATAGAGTTTTACTCAAAATCCAATTCAAACTTTCTAAAAATATGACTTATTGTAAATAGTAAGCATACTATTTATAAATGATCATGATTCCTACTTAGACTTTATGGTTTTTTGCCAAAAATAATAAGTGTCCAATTTGTCCTAATCATGTTATTCTTCTAATTTTTCTAAGCTCTTTTCATGTTGAGCACAACTCTTAAAAGTCAAAGTATCAAAAGTTATAATCAAATTAAAACTTATTATATATAGTAAGAACAAAAATAAAATAAACTTTTGACCGTCGATATGACGGAATCTTGCAAATCCAGCATAGCGAGTTTGGTTGGCTAATAAAGTAGCTTCTCCTACCCAAAATCATATCTAATACGCTGAAAAACTCATTCCAATATGTGAGATACGACTGTTTTAAGGTTTTGACGATTTGGATCATTTTCACCTCCAATCGGGCCTTCTCTAATCCATTTTTGTCATGAAAGTGCCTGTGACCTGCTCTACATAGTATGTTTGGATTCCAGAACCTATTGCCCTTTAATTTGATAGTGCATCCAAACGCTCATATCCTCTATCTGAGTGAGTTGTATGACGACTGCCAAACGCCAATAGCGAGTCTTGTATTTCAAATCCAACTTGATGAGTTGGTAATTGCAATTTGAGGGAGAGTTTAGAGATAATATCTAGCTTTTCTGTGTGCGTGCCTATGAGTACATCTTATGTGTATATCCTATATATCCAAGTATATTTCTTTATATGTATATTTCCATGTAAATATATCTAGCATTACATAAGAGGTTTGCTTGAATACATCCAGATGTATTGCATTACAATGTGACCGAATTGTATCATGAGATTTTGGGTTGTCTGGTGACCTAAACCGTTTACCAGGTTATCCTCAGTATGGATGAGGACATCTAATAAAGGAACTCTTTGATTCTTATACCGAAGCACTTTTAATATTATTTAACTTTTTTAGGTGAATATGGACAATCATTGATCATTGCTTGTGGGCCACTAATTGAAAGTCTGATATTTCATAACTTAGAAGATATTTTTTGCCTAAAAGTAAGCCACATAAACCCATGGGCGGTCCTTAAAGGGTCGCCCGGCCATGTCTATGTAAACCACATCACAATAAGCAGCCATGGGGCAGTCGTTGATAGGAAGCATGTGAGAAATTTGCGAGAGAGAATATATGTAGGCTATCTAAAATTTCAAGTGTGCAGGGTGCTCGGGCAGTGGTGTTTGATTGAGATTCTAATAGCTGTGCCAAAACTCTATCCAACTCCGGAGATGCACCACCAAAGTTGTTAAAAAAGGAAAAGTAGAGTTGGAATCAGAGACATCCTACCACCATTTTGTAGGAAAAGAGTGAAAGTTTTTCACTTTTTCCTCCTATATCTCAAAGTCAACTTGCATCCTACTCCACACATTCTAAGACGCAATGATTCTTACACACTTTTATATTTATTCCAATATTTTTCTCTCATCTATATTCTTCCTTTTTAAATATTCGTGTTTACTTTTGCCTACCTAGAAGTTAAATCCTACATAGTAAGGTTGGGTGTAATATTGCCGAAGTTCTACAATTAAATTTTTTTTTTTTTAAAAAAGCAATAAACTTTATAATGTAGAGACTACAAGTTGTATGGGCAAAGATATGTGGCTAATCTTTTCCATTTCGGTAACCGAGGTTCTTAGTCAAGAATCTATAACTGCATATCAAATTGCAAAAATCATTTGAAATGAGAATTTATTTTATTTTCCAAATCTAAATATTTTCTATAGTTTCCAGCTGACTATAGATCTAGAGCCTATTTTGGTCAATAACAACTTTAAAACAAATACATACTTGAGCCACCCCATGACATTACACAATCAAAGAAACAACAATTTTAACAAAGCAAAATTTAGCCTGTGAGCAAGTATAGCCCCATTTCAGCTTGCAATTCAATTTCATTGAACATCCAAACACAATGTGAAAAATATTGGTCATGATGATAAAGAACATGCATGAACATATAGGGTCCCAGACACATCCATTTGAGACCAAAACTTAAAGCATTGCCCAAAACTACTACATACTTATGAATATTATCTAAAAACGATATGGTTGTATCAGCTCATATGAGTCCAAAACAAGCCATTACAGGAAATGATATGGGCCACATCAATAATGGTAAAGACATCCAATACATCAATTTAAAATCCGTTGGCACATGCGTGCGTGCTCATAGGTGTAGCCACATGGGCCTATTATTTCTCGACATTTTATCATAAGTATCTCATTTTCTCCTGTAACGTAAGAAAGTGAAATAGGTCATGCAGCAGTAAACATCCAAATAGATGATGGTTTCTTCCAAAATTCATGAAAAAAAAAAAAAAAAAAAAACTCAAAAATAATATTTAAAGGCATGACTATGTACAAAAACAATTTAAAAAATGTGAAGAAATACAATAATCATGAAAAATGTATATGCACCCTCGGTAATTTTTCAGTGTAGCTTCTAAGCTTATTAAGTAAAACGTGCTAGCATCTTAATAATATTTATAATCGTTTTTCAGTTGGCTGAAAAGCCGTTGAGTGCTGATTGAAAATGTGAAGAAATATAATAATCAAGAGTCCAAAATTAGGCAACCGTTTTTGTAGAGATAATCAATACATCGAACGATCCGGAACCTGGCAACACCTTCTTTCTATTATTTGAATTGCAATGCTTAATTCCACTTGGGGATATTCAAAATCTTTTTTGAGACTCATATGATAATGGAATGGTATAGCTTCTAATGAAATGGTGTTGCACTACACAAACATTTGACGTACCACAATGCTCAGGCACGTGTATGAAGATAGATGTTGCATGGTAGTAGCCTTTCAGACATACCATGCTTGCTATTATCAGCAACAAGAGTAGGAGGAGATAAAATACAAAGAAAAGCAAGTGTTTGTTTGGTACACAAGCTGAGATTCTTCGTGATGGGTGATAGAATAGCGAAATGTCTGGAAATGGAATTTCTATTCCGTTTCAAAAGCTGTCGTGGAGAAAGGCCCCCATCGCCTTTCTCCCGATGCTAGACTCGTCAACTCGCTAAAGTCGCGGACTGACACTCAGAGCGACTGTATGTTCAGTAGACAGAAGGATGTCCTGTAGCTAAGATCCAGGACTTCGAATCTGGACCGTGAAATGGTGGCACATGATGTAGATTGCTCATTTACTCAAATTCAGATTTATTAGATAATCTTAGTAACTGATCGAGCGGCATTTGTTTGTGTAATTTGGACCGTTTATAGATTTTCGTTTTTACTGTCCATTAAATGTTCACCTGTGCACTGTAGGATAATACCTTGATTGTAATTTTTGGGTTTTATCAAACAAAGTGGTCCCAAAATTCGTGCGGTTCGGATTCGAGGTGAGTACACGTGTACGGCCACAGAAGCTAACTGTACCGTATTCGTAGCTATGGAGCACGAGCTGCGATCTATCGAAGATTGTGCTTAATTCAACCCTGCGAGTTTGGTTTCCAAGTGCTCCCTGATCGCACATGCCAACGTGTAACACGTGTGAAAGAATGGAGCTGTTCGTTTTTTAGAGACACATCGTCTCCCTGGGCTAGAGGGATAAAAGCCGAGAATGATAGATGATTTAGGCCACACATATACATCGAATGTGGACAGTTTGTTATATTGCAATTATTGGTTGGAGTATCTAACCGTTGATCTGATAGTGGAATGATCTAAGCATTGATTGGAGTATCTACAAACGGATTCCACGTGATGAACGGTTTAGATCTTTCACCAGTATGTCATACGCGCATCTATGCTCCGCGAGTTGCTGGAAAGTGGACCTGCGCCAGTGTATTTTTCAAAGCACGTGTTCTGAGAGCACGTGACTTGTTACGGCGGTCTGCTGCCCCAGTCTTCGGGCGCATTTGGGATGAGTCGACTCGCGGAATCGAATCGGTCTGCTCGGCGTGTCAGGCCATGGGTGGATCCCTGACTATGAGGCCCACTTTGATGTATTTTACTTATATCTACACCGTCCATCCATTTTTAAAGCTCATTATAGGGCGTGCTTCTAAAAATGAAGCAGATCCAAACCTCGTATGGACCATACCACAAGAAATAGTGGTGATTGACCATTAAAAACTTATTATGGGCCATAAAGATTTTGGATCAATCTAATATTTGTATGGTCCCTTCATCCAGATCCTTCTGACCTTTTTTAACAGGTTAGATGGAAAATAAAATTTCCGGTGGCCTCCAAGAAGTTTTTAACGGTAGGCGTTCAATCAACACGGTTTCGGATGATGTTGTCCACCTGAGATTTGGATCTCCTTTATTTTTGTAAAAATATCTAAAATGTGATTTCAAAACGGATGGACGGCGTGTATGTAAGGAAAATACATAAGTGTGGGCCCCACAGTCGGGGATCCACCCACCTCCTTGTATCAGTGATCCACCGAATCCTGTTTGGTAACTCATAACCGTTCGTCTAATAGCATTTACTAAATGGTATCAACCAGTCACTCATAAGATGGGCCACTGTATCGATCAACCTGAACTGACCAGCTGATAGACCACCTCATGGTGGGGTGACAAAAAAATATCGTAGCCGTTGGCTATTCCTAATCTTCCGATCTATAGACTGCCTTGAAAATTCTTTCGATCTTTTACCATCCGTTCAAAACTAGGATTTATGACAACTCAACTAGCACAAATTTCGTGATGTGGCTCATCAGAGTGTGGATCAACTAATTAGACGGTTCTGATTGACAGATAATATTCACTGCTCATGATTTCATAAGGTTGATACCATTTACTAGAAGTACTCCGCAAAGCGGTCCAACGAGTTGTAGGGAACTGTTCCAGTGTTTCTCAAGTGCACGGAAACAGCATGCCCAAAGATCGTGATTCATACACATGGAAAATATTTATGATTATCAAAACCAGGAATTCTACCTATTGAATTGCCACAGATCAGATTCTTCTTTGATTAGACTAACCTTAAGGTATAAAAAATGAAGATTTACTTACTGAATCTGAGCCACACCTTCCTTTTTTCATTTTTAGTGTCCATTCATGTGCCACGGATTAAACGGTTAGAATTCTACAAACAAAGTGATTTCTAAGATATATATAAAAAAAATATCGGATCTATCAGATGAACGGTTTCGATCCAATCCATTGAAACCACATGTGCCTAAATTACACACGAAGGAACGGTATCTCCCATGCATCCAAAGGCATTTGAACCTGTCCCGAAAATGCGTCCAGTTCAAATATCCGTTTGAAAGTTTGGTTTTTGGAGGCTGCAGTTGGTTAGTTGAAACAAAACAGGCCACCTAGAAGATAGATTGATGGTGTAGATTTTAGACCATGGCCCACCCTAGATTGAACCCGCCGGACAGATGGCTCGGACTATATATGTACGGACACATGTGTAGCGTGCTTGACAGGAAAACGACATCCTTGACAAATGCACCCTTGTATTGAAACAAAAAAGAACACTGATACTCTGGCAGAGTGTGATGAATGATAGGCAGGCACTTAGAAATTAATTTTAAAATTGCTTATGTGGAGCATAAGAAATTTAAATTAAACTGTCCAGATTATGAGACCCAGAGTAGATTTTTCATGGACCAAAATTGACACTTATTTGATTATCTGCTTGTCGGATTTAACGGTTAGATCTGTAAAGCATATGATGGTCTTGTTTAATCAAGAATGTGTCCATGAATCAAAGGCTAGGATTGTTCAAATGTTTTTAGTTTTTGAGAGGAAACTAAATGAAATAGTTTATAGAGTGTGGTCGGTTAAATTTGAGTTGTTATATGATAAGTGTATAGTTTCTGAGTACATGTGTATCAGAAGTCATACTCGACCAGAGTATTAAATAATTCCCATATAGAAAAGCTCCCACTTCATTTGAATTTTCTAGAAGGCGGTGGCATCAAGGACTGTTTGTGAAGAGGAATAATGAGATCCTCGACCCGAGTCCTTCCACAGTATGCTGAAGTTTTCAGTTCTGACAAATGGGCAGATAGATCATTAATCCAGACCGTTCATCTTTTATATCTTATCAATCACCAAAACAGAAATATTTCCCATAATAGATGATTCTAGCCGACGATTTCTGCAGAATGCGGAACGTTGATATGTTTATCTTCTTAGCTTATTATAATTAAAAGGCTAGGATTATTCTAGCAAATATTAACTTTGGGTACGATCCGTCCACGCTGAGATGTAACAAACGAATGGTCTGGATTAACAAACCGTCAGTCGTACATGTAAGAAACGAAAAGCGAGTACACTCGCAAGGCCTGGGCGGAGGATCCTATAATTCCATGGTAGTAGATACTACCTCTCTCCAAGCGTGTGATCAGGCACACATCTGATCGTGGCCACTTATCTCAGCCAAATTTCAGAAGACAATGCTCGTTGCAGCCGAGCATCAGCACGTGCCAAACACTAGCGTCCTAAAATTGCCAACATCTTGACGGTCCACTCATCGGGTGGGCCACATTTTTATTTAAAAAAGGACCGTTGAAAGGATAGCCAATGGTCCACATTCAAATTAGCTTGGCCCCATCTGATCGTTGGTTTTGGCTGATGTTAGGCTGACATGATGAACGACCTAGATCGCACCAACATGTTCCCTATCGGCACATGTGAGGAGCTTGTGATTGGCGTGTGCAGAGAGGTGCTGCGGCCACTACAGCATTCCTCCCATATGGAGCGAAGATCTTTCACATTCATCTCGTTTAACCAGTCCTGGTTCATTCGTTGCCATTCACTATAGGAGACATGGACCGTATGGCCGTATACTATGAATCTATACCCTCCATCCGGTGGACCACAGTACAAGAAAAAAAAAAAGAAAAAAAAGGGGGGACATCTGATGGGCCTGAGTCTAGCAGGTAATGGATGAGGCTGGGCCTATCCAGAGCTAGCCCATGAAGTAAGCCGACTGGAAAAGGCCCATTCAAACACACGCCCATAAGATCAGACTACTAGATTTATTTATTTATTTATTTATTTATTTATTAGTAGGTGGCAAAATATATCAAAGAATCAATTTAGTTTCTTGCTTGTGGGGGCCATCAAACTTATTTTCTGAGATGATTGATGAAGAAATATGGGAAGAAGTGAAATGATCTCCACGTGGCCTTTATTAACTTAGAAACAATATAAGATGAGTTTTAGAGAGTTAATCTTGTAGATATTGAGATGCTAAGAGTTTCGAGAATATATATATATATATATATATATATATATATATATATATATATATATATATATATATATAACAAAATGTGAGAATTACTTGTGATGAAGCAAGTTTTTAATTATTGTAAGCTTGCCCTCAAGGGTTAGCGTTGAACTGTACCATTTTGGATTGGTTATAGAAGAGTTAATGAGGCATTTGCAAGAAGAGATCTTGTGGGATTTGTTGTTTGCAGGTGACAATTTTTCTTTTATGGATAAGATGGGGAAGGGTGGAAACACAAAGTAAGATTTATAAAAAGGTACTTTAGAATTTAAATGATTAAAATTATTCATATTAAAATACAATATATAGAGTGCAATTTTAGTAGCATTAATAGTAGGAGAAAAGAACGCTGGCCAATTTTTTTCCTAGATGACTACTTTCAATACCTTAGGTCAATAATTCATTATGGGGGAGAGATTGAAAGGATATTGCTCATAATAGAATTCGAGCTGAGTGAGAGAACTGGAGACGCACCTCTAAAGTTTTATGTCATCGTTTGTAGTACTCAAGTTGAAAGGAAAACTTCTAAAATAACTATAAGATTAGACATGATTTATGGGACTGAATGTTGGGCGTTTAAGGAGCAACGTTTTCATAAGATGAGTATAACTGAAATAAGGGTGTTAAGGTGGATAAGTTACTAGGTAAGGAATGGTAAAATAAGAAATAAATGCATTCAAACTAATTTAAGAGTAACACCAAAAAGTGATGATGAAGGAACGTAGGCTCCGATGATTTGGTTACGTGCGATGGAAACTTAGAACGGCATCAACTAAAAATGAGTGAGTGTAAGTTGAATGAAGGCTTTAAAAGAACAAGGAGAATGTTCAAAAGAATATAAATGGAGGCAGTAAAAAAAGGCTTGATAACTTAAAGATACGTCCTCTACAAGGTGAAATGGCCTTTCGGGATTGACGTAGCCTTACCCTAATTAATTGGGGTAAGGATTACATGATGATGATGAAAAGCAGTGGTGGAAAGGCCCATGCAAACCCTTTTGAACCCTTAAAATGACAGTTTAGGAACTCATAGCAATGAAGATTAGCAGATTACAATAATAAAGACAAGCATCTTCCCAAAAGAAAAAAGGTTATCGTGTACTTCTAGGGCATGTTTGGGAACATGGAAATCGATGGATGTTTGTGTAGACTTTAAGAATGAATGGTAATGAGGAAAACAGTGAAAGGGATCATTTTCTTTTCAAGAAATTGGATGTACCACTAGGGCATGTTTGGGAGCATGAAAATTGCCGGAAATCAAATCAGTTTCAGCCAGTGTTTAAGAAGATATGGTAATGAAAATTACCACGAAAAAGATTATATTTTGTTTTCAAGAAAATTCCATATACTTCTAGGGCAGAAATCAAATCAGTTTCCACAGAGTTTAGGAAATCAATAGTAACGAAAAGATCATCATTTTAGGGTGTGTTTGAGAACAATGAAAAGATCATCATTTTAGGGTGTGTTTGAGAACAATGAAAATCGTTGGTAATCAAATCCTTTCTGGCAGACACAGGGATCTCACATGAATGAAAATGACCATGAAAAAGATCATCATTTTTAAAGCCCAACCATTTTCCATGCACGTTAGGAATGATTATCATCATCTAAGCCTTACCCGGACTAACTGGGGTGGGCCATGCTGATCATGTGCCACCATTCCACTCTATCAAGGATCATATTTTCAGTTCACCACAGGTAAGTCATTTCTTACTACCTACTCCACGTCCTTTCTATTCACGGTAGGAAAAAAAAAAAAAAGGACAGAAAGCATTCTATCAAGGACTGAACTTCTGTGAATGTGTTTACCACCGTTTAAAATATAGCCATGGACATGTTGCAGTTGCATGGCAATCTCGGCCTAGGTATATGGCAATCCCAACCGTCCAGGGCATTGACCCACTTGTTGATGACCCAATAAATTACACTGAGAAGATGGTGACCATCTGCTTTGGGCCTCTCACCATCAGTTATACCCACCTATTTGATAGCCACCAATTGGATGATTAGGATTACTTGATTTTAGATATATGCCATCATGTACAATGTGCCCCATACTTTGGATGGTCTAGTCAAGAATGTTACATGTGAGGAAGATGAGACGGTAATCAACCATCAAACGAATCTATCCTTCCATCAATGAGGAACAGGAGATCTCTTCCGATGGAAATAATTTACATGAGATGGCATTTTTCCCCCTACCAACCGAATATTTGTCCTTGAAGAGGCCAGTTCATGTATATGAGAATTTGGTGCAACTGAGGTTAGGGCCCACTGGTGTATATCGTGTCCAACCCGTCCAGTACTGATGCCTCCCTACCACGAAAGCAGGAAACCCCGAAAATCAGGCTAACTGAATAATCGGGTGGGCCAGACCATAGAAAACAATGGACCACCGTGGCCTGCTAGATTTTTGGTGCAGCACGATCTTATTTTCATGGTGCAATGACCCTGCTGGACAGGTTGGATGCCATGCACAGCACGGTGGACCCCACAAGCAGCTAGTTGCACAAAATTCTCTGCGGAAATCTAAATAGCCCATGCATCTCAGTGCAGATTAGATTTTATCAAGCATTTGGCATTTTGTTGGCAGTAATTTGAACTTCCAGAGGCCTGTTTGGATGCTCCTCGGAGCCAGGAATGGTTTTGCTTTGTCAGCAGAGAACCAAAGCGTTTGAGGAAGCTCGGTTTGAGAAAAAAAAAAAGGGTATCAGCTCACTTGTTCCGCACCAAATCTCAAGTGAGATAACAACTTGAGATTACAAAAACTCTCTCAAGTCTGCAGTGATGGCCAATATCCATATGCTGAAAAGTGACCAAAATTCTAATATCAACAAAACAAGAAGAAGAAACAGTCACTGCTTGTATTCAGGTCTTGAATCTGACTATCCTGAAATTACAAAAACTTTCTTAGAAGACCTAAACAAGCAATGGCAAAGCACTCATGTTATTTTAATATAAAAGAAAAGGGGGGGGAGGGGGGGGCGCGGAAGAAGAAGAAAAAGATCAGCCTTGCTACAGGAAGCAAATCATACAAACAACAGACGATATCAACTTTGCAACCTGACTGTTGGGAATCCATGCACGCAGCTATGAAGCAAACCAACAACAGAAATTTTGGTGAGTTGTCTTGAAGATCATGCTTACTCCGACTTATCTTCATTGGCTGGCAGAGCATGGTAAGATTGGCCATTTTGTTCGCCTCGTCTCCATTGCTCTCTCATCTGATTACAAAAGTAGAAGAAATTTAAGAATGCAGTAACACAACAGATGAAAAATGACATACAAGCTGCATGCTCTACCTTTGCGAGGTGCTCCTTCTGGTATCGATAGCCCTGAGAAGATTTCAAAGCAGCATCAGCAAATCAATTTCCGTTCTTTTGAATCAAAGCAAGTAAATATAAGCACATCCTATGCAATCCCATTGGAACACAGCTGTGTCATGTTCCAAAACCCTCCACCATCCATTGGCAGTGGTCAGGAATCCCTACTGGCAGCCAAAACAGGTTTCCCACTGTGCTGAAGAAGTGGGTGGGAGTTGGATTTTGAATGCACAGGCGATTACTGTCCACTGGCAGAGGGTGGTAGAATTTGGCACATGGGCTCTTCCAATAGGAACGAAGTCTTCTCCCTGTAAAACCAAGAAAGACATTGGACAGACCTTGTCGGTTCCATATATGTAATCGCAGTAGGTAAACACAGACGCGAAGTTGCTTTGGCTTTGTCCTCCAACATAATGATGGTAATCATGGTATTCCGCACCTCCATAAAACGGAATATATTTTGTTGGGCTCTGAGGGAAGTCGTAACTGCACAATACCACGACGCTAGTTACAAGTTGCTGAAGGGCATCAAATTGGGGGAAGTAACCATATGACATGCGGTGGTCAGTCTCCTATGAGAAACAGATATAAAGATTGCTTAATCTTAACAATAGCACCCAAAAGAAAAAATGAATCTACATTCTATTCAGTGCTGAGTGATGATCTGTGCCGTAGAATGGCAGCAAAGCAGATTAAAAGTTTGGAATATGCACCTTCCAGAGTTCCTGCAAAACACAGAACCCTCTTTTCTACAAATGGCAGCTTTATAGAATGAGCCGAGAAATACAAGAAATATGGGAGAGAGAGAAGATTCAATGATAATTTACCCACTTGTAACTCTAGCAAGAACAGGTCGACTCTCACAGTTCAAGAACATAAGGTCATAACGGGAAACAAGAAGCTGGATGTCCCTCATAACAAGGACAGCTGATGTGGTTCCAGATCCATCAACGCAGCCTATTTTAAGGAATTACAGGAATTTCCCTCCAGAACCGAGTTGGTAAAGGAAGAACAGAAGATAAGAAGGCCTTAATAAAGAGGCTATAGACTTTGCTCCATTTGCATCTATAATTATCAGCTGCTGGACGAACACTATCTTCGGTGCTCTTATCGCCTCTGGTATGACACCACACTGGATGTACCTCAGTTACCCAAAGGTTTTCTGTCAAAACTGACTTTTAAATGGACTGCATGTGGCAGGCACCGCCTTACTATGTGGTTAACCTCCTTTCTATGGTAATTGACCCATGCTATCCAATCTCTTAAAAGATTGGAAAGATATGAATACCTCGACTATTGAAGAAGCTATGAAAGGCTGAGGAAATTCATGCAGATTCACATTGAAGAGGAGATTTGTAGTGCCAATGTGTGAGATCTGGGTCATTCAGGAGGGGCTTGCTGTGAGTATGCCCTTGCCCAAAAATCAGGCTGGTCTGAACATCAAGTGGCCCGATGTTCGATAAAGTATGTATTATGAATATGCCGTGGCCCAAAGATCAGACCAGTCTGAACATCAAGTGGGCCAAATATCAACCTTCTGACACTGTACATAGCCGCATATGCCAATCAACTACATAAACGGCCCAGAAACCATTCAGCACCCTTGTCTGCCATCCATTTGATTTTTTTATCGCTGATCAATTGGATGCCCCTCTACCCTTTTCTAATGGATTGACCAATATGTAGGGACCACCCATGGCCACTGTGTATATATGTACGATTGATGGCCTGGATGCATCAACACACCCAGCTTGGGAAGACTCATATCAAGTTTGGTTCTCATGCTGATATGGGCCTGATTTGCCTTCGTATCAAAGCCTTCTAAATTCAGTAGAAGGTGGTGGTGGAGACCCATTTGTTGACTCAATTCAATAGATGATGCATCTTGCTATGCGTAAGTTTGTTTTCTCCTACATCCTATTGGAGTCACTTTTCTCCTATGGGAGACGGCGAGGCAAAGAGAATCAGACCAGAAGAAGAAAACTATCAGGAAATCTTCTGTTGGATTACCCTACCTTTTATGTTGAAGGGTTCCCAGAGGGATGGTTGCTGATCAATTTTTCTACGCTATTCGAGAGAGCAGGAGTGGTGATGGAGGTGGTGCTGCCCAGGGAGAGATGCACGGCGCTGTATCAGGGATTCACGTTCGTCCGTATGAGCACAGAGGAGAAACTAACTCGGCCATTTACATTGCTGCATGGAAAAAAAGCTTCGGGGGTAAGAAGCTATTGGTGCAAAAAGGCTCGTTTAGGCCCTCGGCTTCAAAACAGAGAATGGATGATTGTCGCGAAAAATCCTCAGCCTCTTATAGACGCGGAAGAAGACACTGACTACGGTGGCACTGGATTCTTGGAGATTGGCTGGGGATGTTTCCAAAGCCAAGGGTGACAGCTCGGTGACCTACAGGGAAGCAGGGACTGGTACCAAAGCCCCACATGTGGCAAAGGAGGGGGAACCAGTGCAATCCAGAGGGGTGCAATCTTGGGAAGGGCAATGGGTTTCGACAGAAATGGTCAGTGGAGAGGTTGTGGTCCATCTTGGGAATCTCTTCAATGTTCAGTAGTTGCTGTTACGAAGGAAGGAGCGACCATTCCCCATATTAAAATCTGGTTGGATGAATGTTGCCAGCTTGCTCCGGAGATGTACTCATTAAAGCCAATCAGATTCAATGAGATGTGGATCTGTTTGCAACCGGAGGTGAATCAGGACATCCTTTTCATGGTTGAAGCCATTCACAAGGACAGGCGTATATATCAGCTAATAGGTGAAAGGAATACTCTATGTTCAATACTGATGAAGCTTGGTTCCTCATCTGGGGAATCCCATTGGAGTTCTAGTTTGCTGATTTCTTTACAGTGATGACTTCGTGTTTGAGGGAAGTCGTCTGCATCGACCCTTTGCGGAAAGTAGGGAGGAGCTGGGTGTGGCTGGAGTCCGAGTGCGGTGGAAGAAAGGGTTGTGGATTCCAAATACCATCTCAGCTATGGTAGGGGAAAGACGGTTGGTTATGCATGTCCCGAGTGAAGAGAATGGAGGTGTCTTGCAGCGCTGGGGAGACATTTGGAGATCGTGGGAGGTTTGGGGGGACCACGGCTGAACATGGTTTCCAGCTGTCTATAGATGGTGCTTGAGCCGGGTGCTCTGCTAGAGTTCTGGTCGAGGGAGGGCATCCATGTGAGGCGCCTGTTGGCAATATTGAGGCTGGTGAGCTAGAACCGCATGAGAAGGTGACAAGGAGCTTTCTGTGTGCCACGGGAGCACAGAGCAACGACCCTAGCCCTCCGAGCCTAGCGTTAGCTGAAGGTTCGGGTCTCAAACCAGCTTTTTTGTCTGGAGACTAGAGCTTTTTCCGAACCAACACCCAAAGAACAGGACACTTGTCAGCTGGAGAATGCTTCTCTCTCCTTACATCAGACGGCAGGTTCTACTTCTGAGATGGTCGGTGATAATGGGTCTGACATCGACACGTGGCAAGACAATGCCTCCAGCTACGACATGTGGCATTCAGAGACACAGGATTCAGTGGATGAAGGGACGACGAGCAACACACTTGTGCCTGAGCAACCGGGCCCACTTGCAATTATATTATCGCCAGCACATGTGGCGACTTGTAACACCTGTCCACGTGTGTTAAGAGATGACATGTGAGGAACCGACTTTAGTTCCTTATTTCGAAAGCATACTCCGATTCTTTTGAAGAGGTAGCTCTGTGCGAACCAGTTAGGTGAAGGACTTCAGCTGCAGATTGGGCCCTCCAACATCGGTAGGAATGCGACGATTTCTAAAGAGGATCCACCAGCAGATTCCGTCCACAGTGGAGAAGTCGGCCACTCTCCTTCATAAGGAAACCCAACGAGTTTTGAGGGAGAGATTACAATTGTCAATTGTCGAGAAGCAAATTCTTTTGGAAGGAGAATCGGTCCCGGTGGGTGACCCACTAGAAGCAGAGCTCATTGAGGAAGCTTTGGACATGGTCTTATGGCCAAGAAAGTGCAATAATGTCATGTTTGGACAAATTTTTAGTCTCGTTGAGCTTGCTTGACAAATACCCTCAAGTAAATCAGCAAGGTCTCCCGAGAGTGGTTTCAAATCATCGACTTATCACTCTTGAGGCTATTGAAGAGAATTGGGGCCCTAGACCATTCAGGTTTGAAATAGACTAGCCAAAAATTGACGGTTTCAAGAAGCTGATAGTAGATTGGTAGTCCTCGTTCTCGGTTGACGGTTTTGTTGGTTTCAGGATTGGTAGGAAGCTCAAGATGTTGAAAGAAAGACTCGAGTTATGGACAAAAGAGGTTTTGGGGTGAGAGAGAGAATTTGACAAGATGGCATTAAAAATTCATGAGCTCGACTTATTAGAAGGTGGTGATCTTTTAAAGAAAGGTAGAATGAAGAGGTCTTATCTTTCTATTAGATTTGCCACCTAGGCTAGGGAGGAAGAAATCAAATGGCGCCAAAGGTGTACAACGTTGTGGCTCAAGGAGATAAGAACATCTCCTGAAGCATCTTTACCTAACTTACTTGCATACCGAATGAGTCTCGCCGAGCACGTCGAGTTGAAGCATCAAGTTAATGAGTTGCTTAAAAAGGGCTATGTCACCTTTTTCATCTACGTATTCATCATCAACATCAGTTGCTCCTTCAAACTCCCATGTTCTCACCATGCGAAAGGATAAAGGCGTGTCACAAAATAGGTGCAGGAGCTTGTTACTGACCAGGATGAGCCTATTCATAATGAAGTCAAATCTATGCTGCATGACTTTCAAGATTTGGTCCCCGATGATTTGTCTAAGAAACTGCCTCCGTTACAGGATATTCAGCATGCTATAGATTTGGTTTTTAAAGCATCTTTACCTAACTTACCAACATACCGAATGAGTCCCGCCGAGTATGCCAAGTTAAAGTGTCAAAAGTTGATGAGTTGCTTAAAAAGGGTTATATCCAAGAGAGCCTAAGACCATGTGTAGAGTTAGCACTCCTTACTCCCAAGAAGGATGGAAATTGCCGTATGTGTGTGGACAACCGGGCTATTAATAAAATCACAGTGAAGTACCACTTCCTAAATCCTCAGGTCCATGATATGCTGGACCTGATACCAAGTGCTAACGTCTTCTCCAAGATTGATCTTCGCAGTGGATACCACTAGATTTGCATCTGACCTAGTGACGAATGGAAGGCGGCATTTAAGACGAATGGTGATCTCTACGAGTGACTAGTTATACCATTCGGTCTCACAAACATGCTTAGCACTTTCATGTGCGTCATGACCCAGCTGTTGCACCCCTTTATTGGTAAGTATGTCGTTGTCTATTTTTAAGATATCTTTATATACGGTAAGTCAAGGAAGGAGCACATCAATCACTTGAGTCTTATCTTCAGTGCTTTGTCGCGAGCGCTTATACATTAACCTTGAAAAGTGTACTTTCATAAGTACATCCGTAGTCTTTTTAGGGTACATTTTCTTGTCACAAGGTGTAAAGGGGAACCCCACCAAGGTAAAAGCCATTTGTCGGTTGGCCAACACCTACCACTATCTCTGCAGTTCGTAATTTCCATGGCCTCACTACATTTTACAAACATTTTGTGCAAAACTTCAACAACATCATAACCCCGATCACTGATTGTATAAAACAAAGGGGGTTTCAATAGACAAGTGCAACAACACGAGTGTTTGATAGGATCACACGTAAGATAATTGAAGCTCTAGTCTTGAGCCTTCCAGACTTTGAGAAAGTATATGAGGTGAGTTGCGACGCTTCCAATATCAGCATTGGTGGAGTTCTCAGTCAAGAGGGTCATCCAATAGCTTTCTCTAGCTAAAAGCTCTCTGATGTGAAGCAACAATACTCCGCATATGACTTGAAATTTTATTCCGTTGTTCAGATTCTGCAGCATTGGCATCACTATTTAGTTGGCAATGAGTTTGCCCTATATTCTAATCATGGAGCACTTGAGTACCTAGACTCTCAATATAAGATGAGTGCTCGTCGAATCAAGTGAAGCACTTACCTTTAGGAGTTTTCTCTTATCATTCATCCACAAAATTGGTAAGGACAATCAAGTTGCTAATGCATTAAGCCATCACGTGCATCTGTCATCGATGTCGGTCATTGTTCCAGGATTAAAAGAGATACGATGTATCCTAATGACAAGGATTTCGAATGTATTTATACGTGTTCTTAGTGGAGAGCATCCAAGACATCCACATTTCGCATTCGTGATGACTACTTGTTCCGGGGAATGCAACTTTGTCTACCTAATACATCCATCTGTGGGTATATTGTGAAGGAGTTACATGCCGATGGGTGTAGTGGACACTTGGGCCATGATAAGACCCTAGCTGCCATTGGAGATGGATACTTTTGGCCTCGTATAAAATCAAATGTTGTAAAAATCTGCCAGTTATACAGGGTTTGCTAGCTTGCCAAGGGTCGAAAGAAAATTTGTGGATTGTATCAACCATTGTCGATGCCACATGCTCCTTGGGAAGATCTCAACATGGACTTTGTCCTGAATTTGCCAAAGACAACTTGGAAAATTAATTCAGTATTTGTGGTGGTTGATCGATTTTAAAAGATGGCTCATTTTATACCATGCTCAAATACAAGAAACAGTCTCACGACTACTCAATTATTCTTTCGAGAGGTTATTCGTCTTCATAGGCTTCCGAAAACAATTGTGTTCAATCAGGATACTAAGTTCATGAGTTATTTCTGGAGAACTCTTTGGGCAGCAACAAAAACCAAGCTCTAGTTCTCTAGTGCCTACCACCCTCAAGCTAATGGTCAAACGGAAGTGGTCAACTGTAGCTTGGGAAGTTATTACGGTGTCTTGTCCGTGATCATATAGCTACATGGGACCTAATAATACCCATGGCTGAATTTCCTTATAATAACTCAATCAACAAGTCCGCATGGATGTCACCTTTTGAAGCAATAATTGGTATACAACCATGTCTTCCAGTCGATGTGGTTCCTCTATCCGTAGAGTCAAGACCAAGTACAAAAGCTAATAACTTCATATGCAGCAAGTGCATGACAAAATTCAACACAATATTGCTACAAGCAATGAAAGTTATAAGCAACTTGCAGATACAAGATGTCACTTTGTTGAATTTACAAAATGTGACATGGTTATAGCCCGTATTCATCCTGAACAGTTAACCCCAGGCCGATGGTCAAATAGAAGTAATCAACCGTAGCTTGGGCAAGTTATTATGGTGTCTTGTCCGTGATCATATAGCCGCATGGAACCTAGTAATACTCATAGCTGAAATTGCTTATAATAACTCAATTAATAGGTCCATAGGGATGTCACATTTTGAAGCAGTAACTGGTATACGACCGTGTCTTTTAGTCAATTCGGTTCTTCCACCCGTAGAGTAGAGACCAAGCGCATAAGCTAATAATTTCATCCGCCAAATGCAACTAGTGCATGACAAAGTTCGACGCAATATTGGCATGAGTAATGAAAGTTACAAGCAATGTGCAAGTACACGACATCGCTTTGTTCAATTTGTGGAAGGTGACATGGTTATGGCCCGTATTCGTCGGGAACAGTTAACCCCTAGTACCCATCCTAACAATGCAGGACCGTTCAAAATTATAAAAAAGATTAGTATTAATGCTTATGTTTTAAATCTCCTACTAGATTTACCTATCAATCCTACTTTTAATGTAGAAGATCATTTAATCTATCATGGGCACCATATACTAACAATGGTATCGAAGAACAAGTCATCACACTTCCGGCTGTTTTTCCAACTACATACACAATCGTTTATATTATCGATAACTAAATTGTTTCCATGAGCCAAGGTGGTCGCTAAAAGTTTCTCGTCCATTGGCAAGAACGGCCTCTCTTCGATGCTACATGGATCACAGCCACAAACTTTCAGCGTCTAAATTCTAACCTCTATGAGAAATATCAAGCCATTAACTCGTCAAAGTCCATCGAAGTCCAGTTATTTCAAGCGAGGGAGGACTGATGTAGGCTTATATGGTCCCACAATCCATGGGCCATGCCCATTAAGCCAAAGCCCAACACCTGGCCCATTAATAAAGAGACTTGAGCCTCCTATTTAGGTAGCTAACTTATTTAGATAATTAGCTAGCATAATCAATTAGTTAGCTATGAATAATCCATTAGTCAAATAATTTTAAATGTATTCTTATTCCTTTTATTTCTTTTTCATATTTGTAATAAGTTATTGATTGTCAATAACATTATGATTTTTCCTTTTGTGCATGTTTTAAGAGCTTATTATATATAGAGCCTGAGATGAGTAATATCAAGGCACCATTGAATTGAATAAAGAATTTCTAGATTGTTTCTTTTTTACTTTGTGTGATTCGTGTGCTTAGCTTGGAGGTGCCTATTGAGCACTAATGCACCTCACAGTGTAACTAGCATCCTAAAGAGCCACTAGCTATAATTCCTTGACCTTTGTTAACAGTGCTTATTCCACTTTCTTTTTAAGAATCATCCTCAACTTGATCATCACAATACTACTGGCTTTTAGTCAGCCAAAACCCCATGCAATGCCCCACACCCCCAACACTCATCTCATTGTGTTTGCCCTGCAGAAGGAGACTTTCCTTCTGAATCATTAGTGTGTGGCTGGTTGCCACTACTCATCACGGAAGTCTTAGCACCACAAGCATTGCGAGCAAAAAATGGATGCAGTGCATAAATACTTGTAGTCAAAAGAACTCAAAACCTACAAGTTCAAGTGTTGTGACGCCTAGACACTTAATCTGATTATGGATCCAAAAAGGAAACAATACAGCCTGGGGAGCCACAGATAGATTGAAACTGATCCATTGAGCGTTAAAGGTCATGATAACCAATTCCGATACAAAAATGACCACAAAGTGTAAGTTTGCATCTAAAGTCAACCAAAATGAAGGCTGTAGCTGAACAGCCTGGATACAAATCTGCATTTTAAGCATTCACTAGAATCTAAATAACCATTACTCCATGCTCGTGTAATTCATAAATAACTATCATGGTCACCCATAGTCACAACTTCCAATTGAGGCAACTTGTGTGGTGACTGGGTTCCCCAGCCAACATCCACAACAGCCTGTCCAGTTGCATCAGCATGCCACTCACTGTGCATTTTTAAATTCTTAGCAAGCACCGTCAACTCTGTCTAGCACATCGTGTGTATTTACTGGTCTTTTGCTATTAAACAAGGGTGCCTTCACGATTGATCTACAAAATGTCATATGTAGTGTCCAACATGCATGATTGACCCAAAGAGAATAAGGATTGCTAGTTGCCTATGGGTGCTGACAGACATAACATCGAAGGGATGCATATATGACCCTCAATTTCACAAGGGGTAATTCTTGCTTGCACATCTAATCTTATCCCTACACATTGCCAATTAGGAAGGATTCTTTTTATTTACATACAAAGATATGGAAATATCTTGGAGTTATTTCTTTACTTATCATTAAATATCCTTGGATGGTTTGCCTTTACCACATAAAGTATAGATTGAAGCATTGTTTCAGATTTTGCCTAATCCGTGCTAAAGTCATGCTCAATTTGCATCTCAATTAATAGTGCATCCTATAAAATGAATACAATTTAACCATAAAGTACAAACATTTAGAATTCTATAACATAAACATTATATAATTAACGATAGTATATTGTTACTCATGACTCGTATAAAATTTTACATGATAAAAGATAGTGATAATCTACCTAAGATCCAAAAATATCCACTCAAACACATAAATTTGTTAAAATATAAAGTAATGGTTATAAAGGGATTTCTGAGTAGAATCCGTAGGGGAGAATGATCCAGTCATTGTCGTCATCACGTCTTATCTTAGCCTTTCTCCCATTTATTTTGGGTCGGCTTCTAAATAGTAGATTGATAAAAAATTTACGATCGGCTGCCCACCAGACAGCGACTTTCCTGTTTTAAAGGACTCTTGGAATGGGCCATGCCAGAGGCTCAAATTACACCAGCCACGTGCCAACACAGTCCCACCCAGTATTCACCCCCAGCCCAACTATAAACACACACTAAAGGGAGAGACACCAATGTAGGGTCATCAAGGGGTAGTTGCCACACAAACTGCTCAGCACGAAGCACCCAGACATTAAAAGGTTATGCTCGAGTACTTGGGTGCCCAAAATAACAAGGAACCTGCTGATGCACAATTACCAACATGAATCAAATGCCAACTTAGCAAGGCTCCACACTACATAGCACAACTATTGTACTCTACTCACAAAGGGAAATTGCGAACAATTGGCAATTGGCAATTGGCATCCAGAGCATGCAGTACCTGAGGAGACTGCAGAGCAAGACAAAAGGGGTTCAGAATAGGATACAACCACGCATCAAAGTGCGTGTGCAAAATCTTCACCAATGGAGTTTTTTTTTTTTTTTTTTTTTTTGAAAGGCAACAATAATTTATTAAGACTGCCAAAAAAGGGTGAAAACTTACAACCCAAACAATGAAAAAAGATTACAATCGTCCACAGACTTAACCTGGATGCCCTCCCACCACATCCAACTTAACCCTCCTACCTACCTCTTCAACCAGCCAGCACCTATTATAGAAGCAACGGTTATTCATTTCCCTCCAAATCGCCTATAACGCTGCCACAAGGACTTACTCACCTTTCCTTCCCAACCCCTCCACCATGCCAAGGGAAGAGGAGTCTATCGATAGAGTGGTAAGCAAGGATGTGAAGTGTAGGGAGAGATATAGTTTAGTGAGGTGTGTCTGGAACTAGGTTACTTAGGTTACAACTTGATCCAAAGAAAAGAGTCTTTGCCTGTTTGGTCTTGCTATGAGTTCATAAGAGAGTATTTAGTTTAAGTATCATATTTCAACAAAATCTAGAGAAATTTTCCCTGGCCCATTTGAGGAGCAGTTTGGATCTAAAAAGTGCATATCTCTAGAAACAAAGTACAAGGGTTTGTAAAAAAGAATGTCCACGGAGTTCCTCAACCAAGTCTTCCTTCTCTTCGTCATCACTCATGAGAACTGTGGTGTCCCCATCCATTTAACATGGGAAACATCTATCCTACTTGGGGTAGCATCGTTTTCCTGGATGGGGATGGCAAACAAAACCATCATGTTGGACCACCTTTGAACGAACATTATCTACACAATCATTCAAGCATAGGGAAGTAAAGGGAATGGAGCGACTTTTGTAACAAATATTATCTAAATAGTTATTCAAGAGTTAGGGAAATAAAGGATGGACTATCTTTCTTCCTTCATGGTAGGATGGAAATGACTCTGCAACTTCTTCCTCATTCCTTTGGGGGTATCAAGGATGTTCCAAAAGAGAAGACGTGCTAGGTGCATGGTCAAGTGTTTCATTCCACATGAAATACAAGCAAAGAATGCTATCAATGAAGCTTGCTCGAGGATTTGGAGGGAAAGAAAGTTAAATATTTGATAATGTAATAGCAACGTTGGAAAAGGTTAGTAGGACTGGAAAACTTAAAACTTTTTATTCAGTGATTTCTAATTAGGAAAGAACTTTGACGCATTTGGAAAGGAACAAGGGATAAACTAGATTGTAATGAAGGCAAATTTGATTGTTCATAGGCACTAGGGAGTACATCCCTCTTTACAGACCATGAAAACTAAATTCCACTGCTAGTTTTAATAGAAATCCAAGGCCACTAGTATTAATGGGGATTTGGAGATGATAAAGGGGAGTTCAAGATGGTTTTCTGAGTATCGGCAAGTACATGCAACAGTAGTTTGAGCTGCACTGAAGCTCTTCCACTTCTCCTTTACCGTCAATTCAATGGTGCATGTAGATCTTCAATATATATGCCCGCCAATCTCGATCCGCCTTTGATTTCAAGGGATGAGTTCATTACAAATTTGTCAGATAGAGATGCAGTTATATGGGCCTCTTCTTTTACCTTATTGTAAACTACATGTGGCTGTGTGTATAAAGTTTTTGAGATTAGTATACTAACCAACAGAGAACATATTTAATGAAATGGTTCAATATACATAAATAGCAGTACATGCAAAGTGAAATAATGTTAATCTATAATACACAAATACATGTATGGTATGCATAAAGCTTAAAATGGAATTACTGGAAATGGATGAGATGCGGATATCCAGCCTATTTTGAAGGTACTTAAATAATAGGCATGGCAAATGAATGAAAAAATGAATATGGTGATCTTGAGCAACTGGGTTGACCGGCTATAGAAACTGTGAGTTACTTAAAGAAAAACAAAGTAAATCCT
This sequence comes from Magnolia kwangsiensis, assembly GCA_037074715.1. Lineage (NCBI taxonomy): Eukaryota > Viridiplantae > Streptophyta > Magnoliopsida > Magnoliales > Magnoliaceae > Magnolia > Magnolia kwangsiensis. The sequence goes on from CM073576.1 coordinate 21,888,509, forward strand.
TGTTACATCCTTTACCTTGATTACCAAGTAGCTTAGACTCTATTGTCATCCCCATTGAATAAAAATTGTTCACAATCATACAAGGCAAATATTCTAAGCTACCAAGTGTTATCACCACACCCTTTCCCTCCCATTGGTATTCTAGTGATTTAGAGGATGAGATCATCAATGAGAAAAATGCATAAATTGCAGAACTTTTTAATATTATTGTTTCATTGCTCAATGACAAAGGAAATAAAGGAAAGGTGGAATGATTGCATGTTGGAAGTAACTTCCTATTTAACAAACAGAGACTTAACTAGAACCAAAACATCTTATTCCAAGGCCTGCGGGCAGGCATTTAGACCTTCATCTACTTATTGTGTTTTTTGTAAGAATAAATGAAAGAAAGCAAACTGGTATCAAACAATGAATACTCTAGATCACATTTTATGAATATAATGAATGAAGAAACGAAGGCCTCGTGAAAGAATTGCCAATTGTGACACTGATGTACAGCTATCCAGACCATCCAAAATGTGGGTCCCAATGTGGATTATCTCTAAAATCACACTGGTCAAGCAATCCTAACCAACCAATTAATGGTGCTCTAAAATGGATGGTTAAGAGTAAAATGAGTGGTCCAAATTCTAAGGGAAAAAAACCATATCATCATCTTCATCAAATCCTTTTTTTCCGAACTAATCGGGGAAAACAATACAAATCCTGTTATGCCATTCCACTCTATCACACAAGGGGGGAGAGGAAATCATATGGTGAATATCATCTTCTCGGAGCAATTTTTAGACTATGCTCCATCCACATTTAGGTTAGTGATTTGTATAGTCTGGAATGTGATGATGCAACCATGACATGTAAACGATTGAAGAGTCTCCACCATTTTTTAAATTGTGCAAAAGTAACATAGGAATCTAATCCCCAAAAAGAAAAGAAAAAGAAAAAATATATTGTCCATTACAAGAGCGTAATATAAAGATGAAACTTGTACCCAATGCATGAGCAAAAAGCTTTGGGGAGAGTTTGCTGTGAAAGGACTTCACTCAAGATTATGGGATTGTACAAAGAAATGTCAATGTGATTTTGGTGCTCTTAGTCAAACCACCAACATGTGCTTAATGTGCATGGCAAATGCAGAGTCAGTCAACCATTCATTCATACACTACAAATCTGCACGTCAAGTATGGGGCGGCTTTCTTATGAGCTCCAATACTGCTTGGTCTTTGCCAAACTCAATTGGCAGGGCTACATATGGCTTGGCATGGTGTGACCTTGTGAGCCTGGGCTCTTTGGAGGCTTCATTTTTTGGGCAGCAATTGGGCTATCTGGGGATAAAGGAATGGGCGACACTTTTCAAATGAAAGCAATAGAGTGGAGCAGGTCATTAGTAGGGCTATCTTGTATGTCATCGAATGGTCTTCTTGTATAGATTGTTTAAAGGATTGTTCCTTCCCTTTTTAGGCTTGTAGCTTTGGCACCATCTCGGTGCCTTTAATAAAATTTCCATTACCTTTCTAAAAAATAAATAAATACCCCAGCAACCAGTAGGGCTATTTTGTTGCAAACAACTCCTCCATTGAAGGAAAAGAACGTAGACCAGGGACACCAACTGGCTAGGGTATTGGCCAAACCAACCCAAGGTCTCCCAGCTTCGCTCTAATCACTTATCAAGACGCCATGTTCTGCATGGGTTTCAAGATAGGCCGCCTAAACAGGCTCTGTACAAGAAAAGGGCCACCAAGAATTAGTCAAGCACAGACTACTCCAGGACCCCAATCTGCAACCAGCTAAAAAACCACAGCACCTACATGTGTCTTATGTAATAGGGGCTTTGAAGCTAGCCAAAAACTGCATGTTCATCTATAAGAAATATGTACAATCCTATCTGATCTACAGTCCTAACTCTCTAGAAGAAATGTACAAAGAAAGGATACTGACATTGATCAAGCTCCTAGAGCTGGGTCCAGCAACACAAGGATGTTGTAACAGCCATCCAATTAATTGTTTGCAGATGTGAACAACTCTTGTTTAGAAGCATTTCCGTTACACCACAAGTCACTCTAGATTCCCACAAGCAAAAGGGAGCACCCTTTAAATTTTCTTGCATTCCAGAAAGGACTGCAAGAGGAATGTAGCAAACACGGTCCAAAGCACTTCGCGTGGACTGCTATTCTAGAGTTTTAGCAAAGTTTTAGCCTTTAAGTTCTTTGCAGTTGTCCAATTGTACAAGTTATCTTCTAGTTTATGCTTATTTCCTCTCGCTTGTAGGTTTTAACAAGAGGTTTGCTAATCCAAACGCATTTAATCCTAGTTCCTATACACACCTCCACATGCACCAATGTGGCACAGACATGAAATATCTGCAAGTCATCCACTAGGTAGGCCCCTCTGTGGATCTGTGCTGGCACAAAAATCAGGCCAGTTTAATCATCAGTGGGGCCAAGATGTACAAAACTAATAGACAGCAAAACAAGTTTTCATTAGTAATGCTTTTATTCCATATAAGAGGCACCCAGATGAGTAAACTGGCCTGAAACTTTGGTCCGGGACACGCACATGGTGGGACCCACCTCTCTTGAGTGTTCATACATTCGCCACATCTGGCATGCGTGGATGGCACATTTGAGTGGCTGCACTATTCAGAAGCGTTGGATTAGCACACCACTTCAAACAATGACAGGGTCCATAAACCAACATCCTAAATAAGGCTCAGGGCTGGCATAAATTCAACCCAATATTGGTTGCATCTTTGCTTGCAAACACCCACAAACAACAAAAACAAATCATTAATTCTCAACAAAAGCATACAAATTGACAAAACGCCGCCTACTGATCCTCCCTTATGCATGCTTTATTAGCAAGCATTGCAAACCATCAAACAATATGGTGTTACTTTTTGAAACCCACCATTAAAGAAAGCAGGAACAGGGCAAACCAAATAAATGCATGATAGAAGAACCCCACTACCCACCCCAACCCAACCGCACCCCACCCCACCCCCATGAATAATAAAAATTAAAAAGCCATAAGCAATACATATAACAAAACATATCAAAAATCATAATCTTCTTAAATAATCCAATGTCTTCAACCACTATCCAACGATACCAGTAAAAGACGACCATGCAAAGTCAAGGTCGCATCACAATCCCAAGTCATTTCGCTCAATCCAAAACAACATCTAAAGTTAAAGCATCATTAAAGTGCCCCACCTATCAAAACCCTTTAATTAAAGAAATCGCCATCAACTCTCCTCCGACTAAAACTAACGATCCGAACCGTCAACAGCTTGATTTTCTCTTCCCAATCAAATCTACTACTAAAATGACTACCAAACCCCCATTTCCTCCCATGAAGAAACTTCAAATTCAAGAAAACACCAATCATCACAAACGTTTCAAAAACAGCCACAAACCCGCTATCAGAAACTAAATAAAATCCTACCACATAAAACATTCAAGAAATGCAAAATGCAGGATCAAAGCGCATACCCGCTGTGCGTCTCGATAGCTTCGATCTGCCGAAGGGCAATCCACAGCCAGAAAGTGATCATGTGGCCCGGAACAAGCGCAGGCCCAACGAAAGACGGGATCCCAAGGATCAGGACCTCAGCCCAGTGCGCGTAGGGCGCGGCGAACCCAATCGGAGCCGTGAACTCGTGGTGGACCCGATGGATCTTCTCGTACCCCCACTTGCAGTGTAGAAGCCGATGAATCCAGTAGTTCCCGTAGTCTTCAATCAAGAAATACACCAGAAGCTGGAAGAAAATCTCCCATCCCGATGGCAGCGGCAATCCCGTTCGAATTCCAACCAACTAAAAATTACAAAAAATTAATAAAATTAATAAAAAAATGAAAGAACGAAATCAAAGCGAACAGAGGGAGTGGCAATTTCGTAAATGTGACCTTGATGGTGGGGTAAGAAGCGAGCTGGAGCGGGCCGATGACGAAGATGAAAACCCGCATGACATCTTTGTAGCATTGAAGGACGGTTTGGGAAGGAAGGAGGACTTTGGGCTGGAGCTTGTATTTCTTGAGGGATTTGGAGCGTTTGAGCTCCATGAAAGCGAGGGGAAGAGGGATGAGAGAGAATATCAGGAAGAGGAAGACGATGTTGTGGCAGTAGAGCCAGTAGTCTGGAATTCGGGCTGAGTACCGGAACCATAGGCTCTCTGCGTACGTTAGACTCCGGCCGAGGGCTTGCTCGGCTTCTTGCATGGTCTGGAAAGGCAACATCGTCGAGATCAATGGAGAGAGCAAGGAAAGAGCTGGTAGGATACCCTACAAATAAGGACGCTGTGCCCTAGAAAAACCAGACTCGGGCAAATGGGTGGTGGGAGCAACTACGTTGCCGGAGAACAGCCTGTATATGTAGAGGTGCAGAGATGATGTTCGTTTTGCGTCTGTCGCGATGCAGGATTGAGCTTCTGTTTACCGCCCACTGGGGCCCACTTGATGAGATTATCTAGCAATTGGAGCTGTCCATATTGTCTTTAATACATAAAATAAGCAATTTGCAGAAAATCAAGTTTATTAATCAAACGACACTTTGATTTTTATAGTTGAACTAGAGCCATTGAAAATTTTCCATTTTTATCACAATTAATCTATCGTTAGTGATGAACAAGATCATCTATTCAGTGTAATTTTATTATTACGGTTTGTATAAGATAGATTACACAAAATTGACGGTTCCGATCATCGAAATACTAAGTATGTAGGCCCCAGTTGGCCGCGATAGACGTTATTTTTTCAATCGCAATTGAGGCAAAACGAACTCGTAAAAATGGGAAACGGATTGGCTACTCCCCCTGACACCAGCCAATGGCTGGTTGTTGATGCTCCCTGGGCCCCACCATGATATATATGTTTTATCCATGCCCTCCATCTATTTTTACAATCATTTTACGGTATGAGACGAAAAATGAGGTATATACCAATCTTAAGTGAACCACATTATACGAAATAGTGTTGAATGAGTGTCGACCATTAAAAAATATTTTGGGGCCATAAAAGTTTTGGATCAAGCTGATTTTTGTTTTTTTTTCCTTCATCTGGGCTTGTATGGCCTAATCAACATATTGGATGTCAAATAAAAAGTACAGTGGACCTTAAGAGGATTTTAATGATGGATATCCAATCACTATTGTTTTCATGTGGTGTGGTCCACCTGAGATTTATATACCTCTCATTTTTGGGATCAAGCTATAAAATGATCTTTAAAAATGGTAGAATAGAATGGATGAAACACATACATCATGGTGGGGCCCACATAGCACCGACCACCAGCCACGGGGCTGGTGTCAGGGGGAGTAGCCAATCCGTTCCCGTAAAAATGTGCCTTGTTCGCGTTGGACAAACAGACGGCTTTGTCTTTCACCCTCGGTGAGAAAATAAATAGAGAAATGCTGAATTTAATCGCTGCCTCGCACGAGGATACGGGTGGTAAGTGTGTAAGATTGGACTGGGTCAGGAGATCCTTAAAAAATCAGGCAGATTCGATCATCAGATGGGCCACGAAATGCGCATCTGAATCTGAAGCATGCTCTTAACCGTTGATTTATGGTGTGCGACTTTTAGATGTGGAATCTAAACTGTTGCTGGGATCGGGTCACGGGCAGCTCTGGCATTGCACGTGCTTTTCGTGTGTGGGCACGCGCACTCGAGCCGCTGAAATTAGCATTTCTGGCGAGAAATGGGAGCGTTACTCGAGCTTTGGATATTCAATAGGACTCGCAGCACATGAGCGTGGCTTTGGTGGTTCTCTGACTGTGGGGCCCACTGTGATGTATGTGACATAAATTCACACCGTCCATCCTCTTTGACCGTAATACAGGAAACAGTCGTAATTGATCGTTAAAAAATTCATGTGGGCCATAAAAGCTTTATATTAAGCTGATATCTTATATCTGTGTGGTCCCTTCATCCCAGTCGTTGTGACCTTATGATCAGGTTGGATGGCAAATAAACATACCAGCGGTGACCGTGGGGCCCACTTTAATGGATGTATTGTATACTCCGATCATTCATTTTTTCAAATAATTTTATGGTGTGGGCCTAAAATGAATCAGATCCAAATCTCAGGTGGACCACAACATATGAAAGCGGTGATTGGATGCACACCATTAAAAAATACTAGTGTCATAAAAGTTTTGAATCAAGATAATATTTGTTTTTTTTTCATTTATATAGGTCTATGTAACCTTATCAAGAAATTGGATGGAAAATAAACGTTATGGTGGAGCGTACGAAGTTTTTAATGGTGGGCATTCAATCACAACTATTTGAGTGGTGTGGACCGGCTGAGATTTAGATATACTTCAATTTTTTGGTCTATGCACTGAAATGAGCCGGAAAAAATGGATGGACGGCATGGATATACAACATATACATCAAGGTGGGCCTATCATCATGGCCTCACGGAAGACATATTTCCTGGCCGCACCGAATCCGTGTCTATTCCATCCATTCGGTCTCGATGTTAGCCCTGGCGCCAAAAATTAAGGTAGATCCCCCAGCTCAGGTGGGCCATGTCATAAGGAACTATGTGGATGGGTGGCTAACCGTGGTATGTATCTCTTACTAAACCCCGGTTACTGACCTTCTGAGTCTTTTATTATCTTGTGTTTGTGGGGCGAACGTACCCTGGCTTGGACGGACTCGGTCCAGCTGCAGCTTTGAGGGGCCCAACATGATGTATGGGATCTATCCAAGCCGTCCATCCATTTTTCTATATCATTTTAGGATATGAGACTCAAAATGAGGTAGATCCAAAGCTCAAGTGGACCACACAATTGGGATTGATCGACCCTCATTAAAAATCTCTTGGGAGCTGCAAGAGTTTTGATCAAGCTAATATTGCGTGTTTTCTCTTCATCCAGGCATACGTGACCTTATGAATAGGTTAGATGGGAACTAAACATCATGGTGGGTCATAAGAAGTTTTCAACGGCGGCCATCATTATCGTTGCTACTTCGTGTAGTGTCGTCCGTTTTAGCCGTCGATCTGCCTTATGTTTGGGTGCATATCCTAAAAGATCTGAAAATTGGATGGACCAGATCTGACCTAAAATGATTTGAAAAATAGATGGACAGTGTCCAAAACCTATATATTAAGGTGGGCCTCACAACTGACAGTAAGTCCTGGGGGAGAACGGATTGGCTACTCCCCCATTAAGGTGGGCCTCACAACTGACAGTAAGTCCTGGAGGAGAACGGATTGGCTACTCCCCCTGCCACCAGCCAATGGCTAGTGGTTGGTGCTTTGTGGGCCCCACTATGATATATCTGTTTCATCCATGCCGTCAATCTATTTTTATAGATCGTTTTATGATATAGGAACAAAAATGAGATACATCCCAATATCAAGTGGACCACATTACAGGAAACAGTGTTGAATGAACTTCAACCATTAAAAAGTTTATGGCCATAAAAGTTTTGGATCAAGCGGATCTTTATAAATGAAAGAACGTAATGGATGAAACACATACATTATGATGTGGTCGACCTGAGATTTATATCCCTCTAATTTTAGGGATAAAGTAATAAAATAATCTTAAAAAATGGATGAACGCAGTGGATGAAACACATATATTATGGTGAGACCCACACGGAGCACCGACCACCAGCCACCTGGCTGCTGATGGCAGGGGGAATAGCCCATCCGTTTCCGTCCTAGGTTGGGTAGGGTACGTACCCTACCCTTGTCCAGATTTCAGGCCACAACTAGCTGAGCGTTTCACGGGCGAGCGGGGACTGGGTACTACCGGTACATGACCTAGTTAGACACAGATGTTCCGGTCAAGGGCTCTATGGGACTCATTGTGGTGTATATGTTTTATCCACTCCATTCATCCATTTTAATAAATCATTTTAAATGATAATCTAAAAAATGTGAAATATAAAATAATTAAGTGGACCACACCATGGAAAATAGTGGGGATTGAATGCCTACAGTTGAAAACCAAATGAGTACTAAAGCAGCTTTGGATCAAGCTGATATTTATATTTTTCCTTCTAAAATATCTATGTGGGCTTATGAATGGGTTGAAAGGAAAATAAATATTAGGATGGGCCATAGAAAGGTTTCAACAGTGAGATTAATCTCACCTTAATCTCACCGGTGCTTCTTATAGTGTGATCTACTCCATCCTTCTGGCTCCTCTCTTGGGACGCGGATTGCGTACTACCCCCGCCCGTCCCTAGCTCCAAATGGGCAGTTCCGTGGGCGGGCCTACCGTGTTGTACCTATACATCCAAACCCTCCGTTCCTTTTCGCAAATAATTTTAAGGCATTAAGGGAAAAATGAGGGAGATCCAACTATCAACTGACCGCACCATATATGGCTCTTGTATTTAGTGCAACTGGCATTTAATGTATGCAGATTTTAATGCGACTAAGCTTATCATTTGGTATGGTCTATCTGAACGTTGGATCAATTTTATTTTTGTGTTGATGCCTTAAAATAATTTGAGAAAATCAATAAACAGTTTGAATGTATAGATACATCACCGTGGGCTAGCCGACGGAACTCTGTTAAGAGCTGGGACGGGCGAGGCCAATACGCAATCCGCGTCCCGTCTCTTCGGGAAGCAGAGATGCGTTTCGTGCGTAGACGAGCGCGGACGCTCCTTGAGGAGATCAATGGCCCCGCAATGATGTATTTATTATATCCACACCGTTAATAAGCTTTTTGAGTTTATTTTAAAGCATTATACAAAAAATGAATCATTTACAAAACTCAAATGGGCTACACTAAAATTAGCAGTAGGGTAATGATTTTCACCATTAAAAAATTTTCAGGGCCCACTATAACAGTTATTTTCCATCTAATCTGTTAAGAGGTTACAAATGCATGGTGAAAGAGGAATAACGAATTTCATATTGATCCGAAACTTCTGCAACCCTAAAAAGGTTTCAATTATAGACGTTCAATCACCCACAGCTTTTCGCTGTGTGGCCCAATTTATCTTTAGATGTATCTTGATGGACGGTTTAGATATAACATATGCCTCACGATGGGACCCACAGAACTTGCTTAACACCAGCTATATGGTTGGTGTATGGTACACCAGCAAGTCCGCTTCCCTCTTTTGGCTCATGCCATAAAATGATTTTTCAAATGGATAGACAGCACGGGGAAAAAATACATATATCATGGTGGGCCCTACAAAGCCATTAACAGGACTGTCCCTCTCCAGCGAGGTCCTAGTGGGCAGTAGCACCCAATCCTCACCCTTCTCCAGAGGCAAAACGGGTGATGTGGACATTCCTATCTGTACAAGGACTGCCAAAGCCTCTAACAGCAACTTCAAGGGAAGCTGGGTGGGCCCCACCGTGATGCTTGTGAGAAATCCATCGGGTCTAATGATTCTTTCAGATGATTTTAGGACATGGCCCAATAATAAGGTAGATCCAAAACTCTAGTGTACGGCACCATAAAAACAGTGAGAATTGAATACAGTGGCTACAGAAATTTTGGCTGAGGCTAATATTTTTGTGTATTGCAGTTTACCTCAGCAAGAATAAGTAAGAATGACCTTATACTAAAGGATTTGTTTAGATGACATATAAACATCATAGGCTATACATTTTCCTATGCACTTTTTCCCGTGGTTAGGCCCACTTGAGTTTTAGATCTACTTCATTTTTTTAACCTATGTCCTAAGGATAACACGGAAACCATGGACATGGTGGATTTCTCACCACTTAGAGTAACACCCTGAAAATCGGGGGTCGTGTATAAACTCAACTCCCGAGTTCCAGACCGTCACTTATGCAACAAAAATGATTATGATTTATTGTTGTCTGATTTAAAGCATTCACATGAGTAAAAGTATACCAAAACTGCAATTCATACTTCAGATCCAGTGATAAAAGCAAGCGGAAGACTAAACAATATATATATCACTGTATGGAAAAACAAAGTAAATCTCATCTGTCTTCAAAGTATGACTACATCTCTGAGTCTCAAATACATATACATGAACAAAAATGTAATGTTCAAAATAGTCTCACTGAAGTCCCGTCGATCCAGGTCGCCTACGGGAAGCCATCGTGATACTGCATGTACGAGAACTCGTCCTGGTCCTCGTCGATGTCTGGCTCCACCTCCTGTATCTCAGCCTCACCTGCATCTACAACAGGGTCTGGTGGGTGTTGCAAACACCATCCCGTAACGTGGGAGTGAGTAATCAACTCAGTGGAATCATAGAGCAAGGATTAGCATGTTCACAATTCAATCATGCGATAATAGTAAAGCAGTAAATCAGAAAATCCTAATACTGTTGTTAATGTAAGATGACATGACGTGATGTATGCCCTCACCGACGATCTCCCTCATACGGCAACATCTTACGACCGCGGCATGTCACACTCCCTAGAGTGCTCCACATCTTCCAAGCACATGCAATGCTATGGTGATATGATTTCCAAGTTGTTATTGGTCCGTTCAAACAGCAGGATTGGGAAACTAAGGTACTTCCCTTGTATCAATCCCAACACAGATCCTATCTAGGGTTGTCACTCCTAGTAATCTCATACGATGTATATTTCGTAGGTCACTGCAAGGGCTTCCAGGGCTGTTGCTCGCACTCGTTGCACCGCTCCTCCATCACCTTATCAATACAGGCCTACCTTACTCTACTGCAACGGAAGGGTCGTCGCCTCCCGTGGACTCAGAATACGCTCGCGGTCACTACAAAGGACTCGTCGCCTGATCAGTGTAGGCCGACAGCTAGAATATAGTGTCCCATACCACCATAATCTGCTCACGAGTCTAAGTGCTCACTGGTCACTACGGGGAGGTTTGTGGCCCCAGCGTAGGCCGACAGCTCGACCACGGTGTCCCATACCACCATGCCCGGCTCATGAGTCTTCGTGGATCAAGGTACCATGGTTAACAGGGTTTCCAATGGTAAGTTCAGTACCCTAGGTTCAAGCAGTTATGACTCATATAGGGTGAACATACATCGGCCAGTCGGGTTACTTGACGGGCTCGACTAGCGCGACCGCATCTCAAGTCGAACGACATGAAGTGCGTAAAACACTTCGCGTGGCCTAACCACTGCCGCCAACTCCAAACACGAATCACGTTCATCGACGCGTCGTTCGTGGCTAAGACCAACCAGCCACGAATTCGCTCGGTTACCGACTGCCTAGGCTAAGTCTAGTCCCAAACAATTATGGAATCACATCAGCAATCTAAGTAAGAGTATTGGAATTGAAATACAATCATGTGAGCATGTTAACACATGTTATAACATTCAACTTAAGCAAATCTTCAGACACATACATTCCATGCATGTAATGGAATCATGCATATAGTCAACATGTAGGAAATCATTTAGGTCAACATATTAACTAAGAAATCAATCTCAAACTACCACATAACGTCATTTAATTCAATACATACTAATACAAGCATTTATACAAGCACCTACACTACACACTTAAGTCTACATATAGTATGTCGACCCAAAGTGCGCAACTAGGCGAATCCCTTCGTCAAACTAATTATGCAAGCATTCCTAACTCCCTAATGCGACAACAAACCATGTCAATCACGTCAGCAAAATATGAATGTAGACCGTACTTCCTACAAATGACTAAAATGCCCTAAATCTCATATTCTTCGTTAATTTACGAAACAGGAAATGGAGAGCATGTTGTACATGTCAAACGGCGATGCCGTCGATAATCTACTATTAAACGACATTGAAAGCGTTGTAAACCGTCAATCAAAGCATCTAAAATCCTCACCTTGTGTCTTACGGATGCGTGATTTTGAACGGAGCGTGTACGCTTCGTCTACGGCAGTAGGAGGACCTATTTTACAAGTTACGTTAGCTAACACGCTGTGAATCTAAGTAAACCCTAAATCAGCAAGTTCTAGGGTTGTTTTATACCTGAAAGAACGGAGAAATCACCAGCCAGATGATTGGGAAGAGTTGCTGAAGTAGTAGCAACCGGTGGCTCGGAGACGGGAAAAATCCCTCCCACTCTCTCTCTCAAACTCTCTCTCCTTTTTCTAGGGTTTGCAATTTTCGGATGGGAGAGAGAAATGAGAGTTTCAACCCCTTTTATAAGCTTAAAAATGCCGGAAACAGGCTCCGGAACGAAGTTTACTTGGTGCCTATCCATTTCGGGGCTGTTTCGATCCAAAAGATGCTTTCTGGTGGTCCCCTGGTCGATTGCGATCGGACTTAAGCTCATGCGTACCAGATGTAGCACGTATTAAGTTTTCAGTCTAGCAGGGTTCGCAGATCGCACGTGGCGGACCAGTTTCAGTTCAATGGTCACCGCACGTAGATCAGGGCTGAAAGTCTCATGATAATAAATAGAAATTTTTCTTGATCCGAGGGTGTAATCTGGATGAATTCTGACGGTCAGAACGCTTAATACTGACGCGTCAAGTCGTGTGCCAGATTTGAATTTGAAATTCCAATTTTGTCCCTATTCGCGGTCTCCTCACTCCGGGTTCAACGAAATAGTCTGTGATTGTCGGTTTGACTTGATTTTCGAAATGATTGTCAAGTCCAGCTGGGCGGTTCTAACAGTCTAAGATAGGAGGTATCGGACTTTCGACGCGCGGTCTAAATCCAATACAAGAATTCAAAGTGGTCCAGAGAACAAACCCGCTTAGAGTTTGATCCGAGGTTATAGAGTATTGTAGAGTCGTTTGTTCTACTCGATTTGGGTCTTGTAGAACGTATTTAAAGTGATCAGGGACTATGTCCCAGCTACTCTAGCGTTGCGCTAGCTAACTTACGCTTAATTTCCATGGAAATTAATTCTACGCGATTTCGGGTCGAGTTGGTACTCGAGCCCAAGTACGGATTTTTCACGGGCGTTACACTTAGCTTCCCGAAAGTTTAAGAAATGGGACTGTATACTGAGTAAACTTTGTAAAGCCCACTGTAATTTATATATTTTATCCACTCCATCCATCCATTTAACAAGACAATTTTAGAATTTGAGCTAAAAAATAAAGTATATCCAAAGCTCAAGTGGACCACACCATAGGAAATAGTGTGAATTAAATGTCTACCATTGAAAAATTATCTAAGTGGTAGTAACCCTTTGAATGGTTGGAATGACATATAAACATCATACATGGCTCCATGAAGGTTTCAAAGTGGGCGTTTCTGCTTCCATTGTTTTTCGTTTGGTGTGGCCCACATGGGTTTTGGATTTACTTAATTTTTCGATTTTTATCCTATTGTGGTTGCTTACACCCATTTTAGGCGCACTAGGCTAATCAAAGTCCGTGAGCACCATGAAATTGTGACTTATGCAAAACATATTCTTATTCGAGAGTATCATCATTAGTGTTTTATTGGGCGACACGTATTTTATAATAAAAGCGAAGGGACGATCCCTTATGCCTGCCTTATGAATAGTAAATCATCACATGCCACATGACGATGATTGTTATGTCCATTAATAAGGCAACGTGCCCATCACATCTATAAGAGACCCACCAAGAGAATACATTTTATTGTAAATTTGGCGAAGACTCTCTTAGCAAGGTCATCTCTCACAATTTTTCTAAAATGGAATGTCTTTTCAAAAACCTTCGGAGAATTTGTAGCACTTCAGCAGTTTTCAAAGATCTAAAGATCAAACTGATGTCCAAATGAACGCCGCCATGGCTCAGACTCAAATCAGAAGAGACAGACTTATCAGTCCGATCAAATCTTTCTCCCCATACCTTAATCGGATTTAAGAGAATAGGATAACTAGGTTCAAAATCTAGTTTGATTATTTCTAAATCAAAGGTTTGGGAGATTTTGATGTGATGGATGTCCATCCATCCCCTTTAACACTTTAACTCATCAAGACGGTAGAATCCCATGAGCAACCAAGCTTGATTTCTTGTAGGGGTCCTTCCAGATCAACCCGGGAGGATCCTAGAATCTACTTTGGTGGCCTAAATTCAAAAAAACTGTGGTGGTCTCAAGCTTAATCCTTAGTGGGTCATAAAGATCTTTGCAACAGATCAATTATAAGAAGATCTAATAAGCTAAGAAGTCCAAATCTAACTGGAATCCATCCTAATTTAAGCCGCCATTTCCAAAGCAATCAAAGGGATTCTCATATACAGAATAGTGACATGAGTGTGAAAGACCTTAAAACAATAAGGAAATACTAGTGGGGGTTTTCCTACCTTGATGATTTATAAAAGGAACAATCGAAGAAGAGCGCGAGGCCTTATGCCAAACACATCAGTGTATCTTTCACTTATATTTCTTTTCTTAACATAGCGTAGTTTAGCTAACACATAGTGGATCCCGCTACAGTACCTTAAGAGTAAAGATGACTTTTTTACAACCTTAAGTTGTAGATTGTGATATTATAAATTTTGATTTGGTTGATCACACCTACCTTAATCTGTCTATTCTAATAGGCATATTAGGTATTTATCCCTTTCCCTTTTTCTTTTTTTTTATTGACTTGGTGGACCCACAAGTTGTCAGTTGTAATAAGCATCATTTTACAATTACTTAATGAAATTGTGAACATCTTACTTTATTTAATTTGTTTATGTAATCGTTCATTTAAGAAGTATTTTAAACTAAAAGTATTAGTGAAAAAATAAGTCCTTAAGGCCGTATACTCACATCTATTATCACAAGGCAAAAAGAACTCATTCAGAATTATTAGTCTTATTTCTTTTCATTAGTCATGCAACATCCCACATTTTTATGTACTTGACCGTAGCATATACACGAGCATTACTACCAGAGTACTATACCAGTTTGATTAATTATCCATAAGAAACTAACGAATTTGTCCAAGCACACTAGATCTTTTGCCTAACTATGTGATCTATTAGTTTAAGGTCAAGATCTACGCAATCCATCGTCGATTAATCATAATTATTATAGTTAACGAAGATCCACCTAAAATTTCCTTATTGATGGAGGTTAAATCATGATTATCCCATGTATAAAAATAAAATTGTAAATAGGTTACACTATAAACTTAGTTAATTCAAACTCTAATTATCATGCACGAGAAATCTCATTGCTCGACTTATTCTAAAAATGTATAGATTAACTAAACAAGCTCTAAACCAGCTCATTAGCGGGTCGTTGAACTCAAAACTATAAAAAAATATTTGGCTTAGCAGGCTTGATGTTCGTCGTGAACATTGAGTCAAGATCAAGCCTCAAATCATTCGACTTAGGCTCGCAAGGTAAGCACACGAGATGTGCGAATGCCCTTAGAAACTATCATAAACTTAAGTTAATTATCCTCATCTGATCTTTGTTAAAATATGGCTTTCAGACCATTACATCGCAACCAAATTTAGCACACTGACCTAAGTTAATATCCTACATATATTCGTATAGCCGCGACCCCGATTGATAATCGATAGCCATCGAACTAACTTTTTATCATAGTCATCAATTGTCGCAACTAAATTGCAAGACAATCATATCCTTATGTAGGTCATCACTATGACTGAATATCTTATAGCTTAGATCAATCCTACACCCTCTAATGAACCCTAAAATCTATAATTAACCTCCCATAAGGTTATGATGTTGAATGCCGGTGCGTGTGTATTAAAAAAAAAAACTTGATCGGAAACTTCTATGGCCCCTATAAATGGTTTGGATGGAATATAAACAACATAATGGAGCCTATGAAGGTTTCAACGATAGGCATTCCTTTCCCCTCTGTTTCATCTCGTATGGCCCACTTAAGTTTTGGATCCTCTTCATTTTTTATCGCATGTCTTAAAATGATCTCGAAAAAAGGATGAATGTGTTGGATTTATTACAAACATCATAGTGGGTCACTCCTAAAATCCTTGCACAAGAACTTCCTGCCAAAGCCTTTCGCAGGAAATCCGCCTCCTACACTCATATCGTGTTGAGTAAACTCTGTTGGGCCCACCGTGAATGCATGTGGTTTATCCAAACCATGTAAACTCTGTTGGACCCACCATGAATGTATGTGGTTTATTGAAATCATTTATCTGTTTTTCCAACTCATTTAAGTGGTTAAAACCAAAATTGAAGCGCATACAAAGATCAAGTGTACCATAGCACAAGAAACAAAAGGAATAATCATTTACACCGTTGAAACCTTGTTATGCCCCACAGTGATGTCTATTTATCATCCAACCTGTTCATGAGATTAAAAAAACACAGATGAAGGAAAAAAAAAAAACAAATATAATCTTAATCCAAAACTTGAGTGGCCTTAAAGAAATTTTCAACGGTAGATGTTCAATTCACACTATTTCCGTGGTGTGGTCCATTTGATATTTTGATATGCTTCATTTTTGGTTTTAAGCTATAAAATTATGTAATATGAATGGAAGGAGTGGATAAAATATATAAATCACGGTAGACCCCACAGAGTTTACTCGGTACACTTAGCGTACTTAGTTACTACGCAATCCACTTCCCTTTTCAAATATACATGGTGAGCCCCACCATAATGTATGTGTTTTAAAGACCCTTCCTCTCTCAATGCAGCTGAATCCCAATTGCTTTCCTTATCTTACGGTTTACATGTCAGTAATGGTCTCCTACGAACCATACCACAAGGAATTTGTGTACGAGCCTTCATGTAAGCCGTAAGATGAGGAGAGCGGTTGAGATTCAACTGCATTGAGAGAGGGAGAGTCTAAAAAAAAGACTCTCCTGCACTCACGGATCTTGTGTGGGGCCCACTATGATGTTTGTGATAAATTCAACCCATCCATCCATTTTTCAAAATCATTTTAGGACATATGACCAAAAATGAAGAGGATCCAAAAAGTAAATGAGCCACATGAGAGGAAATAGTGGGGATTTAGTGACTACCGTTGAAACATTCACAAGGCTACAAAAGTTTTGTATCGATTTATGTTCTAAGTGTTTTCATTTTGTCTTAGTGAAAATGACCTTATAAACGGTTTAGATGGAATATAAATACCAAGGTGGAGCCTACGAAGGTTTCAACGATAAGCATTCCTTTCCCCACTGTTTCATCTTGTCTGGCCCACTTGAATTTTGGATCCTCCTCATTTTTTATATAATGTCCTAAAATGATATCTAAAAACGAATGGACGGCATAGATAAAACACATACATCATGGTGGGGCCCACATAGCACCGGCCACCCGTGGTTGGTCCGTTTCCTATACCCAGGGACGCGAATTTCCTGCTAAAGCCTTTTCCACAAAGATCCGGAGAAGGATTTTATGTGGGGCCCATTGCGATCTTTGTGAAATTCGACTCGTCCATTCATTTTTAGATATCATTTTAAAACATTATACCAAAAATGAGAATGATCCAAAATTCAAGTGGGCCATATGAGATGAAACATCGGGTAAAGGAATGCTTATTGTTGAAACCTTTATAGGCTCCACCTTGATGTTTATATTCCATCCAAGCCATTTATAAAGTCATTTTCACTGAGATGAAATGAAAACACCGAGAACTTAAACCGATAGAAAACTTTCGTAGCCATATGAATGTTTCAACTGTACGTGGTCACTAAATCCCCACTATTTCATCCCACGTGGCCCATTTAAGTTTTAGATCTTCCTTATTTTTTGTTGCATGTCCTAAAATGATTTCAAAAAATGAATGGACGTATTGGATTTATAACAAACATCATATGGGCCCCATATAAAATCCTTGCACAGGATCTTCCAACGAAAGACTTTTACGTAAAATCCGCTTGCAATTCCAAGAGTCTCTCCGTGAGTGCAGGAGATAGTCTTTTTTTTAAGGCTCTCCCTCTTTCAATGCAGCTGAATCTCAGTCGCTCTCCTCATCTTACGGCTTACATGAAGGCTCGCACATAAATTCCTTACGGTGTGGTTCGCAAGAGACCATTACTCTCTCTCTCTCTCTCTCTCTCTCTCTCTCTCTCTCTCTCTCTATATATATATATATATATATATATATATATATATATATATATATATATATATATATCCTTTATTTTATTTTAGATTTTGGGGTGGGTCCAAGTTGGGTCATCTAATCCAACCATTGATAGTTTATGTTTATGGGTCAGGTGGGGTAGGGTTCAACCCAATCTTGATCATTTACTTAAAAGGGTTATATTTCTACATTGAGCCCAAACTCACCTCAAAAACAGGCCGACGTGACCCATCACCACCCCATCCATATCCATGACTTTTCCACTATTCCATCACTCATTTGCTATTAACTAGTTCTAATTTTTGGCCAACACTTTTATGGCTGTAAATAAGATGGATAGCATTGTCAAGTATGTTTGAGATTTTTGAGCCATTGTCCTGCATATGGGCTGAATTGAATTGCACATCGAACTGCCATGTGTCACGTGGGGCACACCTTGGTGAATGTACTGTACATTCATGCATCTGCATTCTCAGCTTTCATGTTGTTATTCCAAAACTTAAGTAGATATAAATATCTGGTGGGCTACAAAAGTGGTGAATTACCACTAAAAACTTTTTGTAGGCCCAAAAGTTTTGGATCAAGCTGATATTTGTGTTTTTAATTCATTCATGTTTGTTTGACATTATCACTATGTTAAATGACAAATGAACATTATTGCAAGCCATAGGAAGGTTTCAACCGTGGTTGTTATTATCCCACTATTTCCTATGGTGTGGTCCATGAGTTGTTAAAATGGATGGACGGCATGGATAGGAGACATGCATCACCTGTGGGCTAAGTGGATTGTGTCCTACTCCCAGTTGGGAAACGGATTGGCTACTCCCCCTGCCACCAGCCCCCTTGGCCGATGGTCGGTGCTCTGTGGACCCCACCATGATGTATGTATTTCATCCATTCCGTTCATCCATTTTTACATATCATTTTAGTTACTATCTCAAAAATGAGAGGGATATAAATCTCAGGTGGACCACACTACAGGAAAACAATAGTGATTCAATATCCACCATTAAAATCCTCCTAAGGCCCACGGTGCTGTTTATTTGACATCCAATCTGTTGCTTAGGTCATACAGGCCTAGATGAAGGGAGAAAACAAAGATCAGCTTGATCCAAAACTTTTATGGCCCACAAAAAGTTCTTAATGGTCGGCGCTCATTCAATACTCTTTCCTGTAATGTGGTCAATTTGAGATTGGGACATATATCATTTTTTACCCATTTTTGTGTCATATAATAAAATTATCTATAAAAATAGATGGACGGCATGGATGAAATGTATACATCATAGTGGGGCCCACAGGCCACCGACCACCAGCCAATGGCCAGTGGCAGGGAGAGTAGCCAATCCCTTTCCTCCCAGTTGTCTATAGCTGACTTTGTCATTTAATTCAAGGTTATATGACTTGCATTTAATGCAACCCAAGTGTATCAATTGGTGTGGTCCACTTGAGCAGTGGATTTGACTCTTCCTTGGGCTCATAACCTATAATGATTTAAGAAAATCAATGGACAATCAGGATAAATATATACATTATGGTGGGTCCCTCATAAATATGCCCATTCTCAGCTAAGACATGGCAGGATTGGACGCAATCGGCTTCCGTACTGGTTACGCAATCCGCTCTACAATCTTAACTATCCAAATAAAGGATTTGATTATGGACGGTGGTATTTTAAAAATCATATTCATCGAAACGTTGTAGCCATTGGAAGCGGACTGCGTCCTGCCCCAACGGACAGAAAGTAGTCAAAGCAGGGGATCCGTGGGTCCTACCATAATGTATGGGATTATCTATGCCGTTCATCTAGTTTTTGAGATTATTTTTTGACATGGTCCATAAATTGAGGCGGTTCCAAGGCTCCACTGGACCACACCACAGGATGCAGAGGTAATAATGATGCCCACCGTTGAATCCAACTTACGGCCCATCATGAGGTTTATTTTCCATCCAAACTGCTCATGAGGTCACAAAACATTCATCAAGGTAAAACACAAATTTCAGATTGATACAAAACTTCCGTGACTCTCAAGAAGTTTTTAATTGTTGTAATTCAATCCTCATTTTATGAACCACTTGAGCCTTGGATCTGACTCATTTGTAAGGTAATATCATAAAATGATATGGAAAAATGGATAAACGGCGTGGATAAAACTCATAAATTACAGTGGGTCCCACGGAGCCCTGCGTAGACCGACTCTTTTTAAGCGGGCGTTGGACCGAATCCGCTTCCCCAAACTTCCCTTGCGTTTACTTTCTCTTAATTTATTAGCGTTGACTATGCTGTTTTTCTTACAAGATGTTGCTTCGAAAGCTTCCGTGTACGCAGTTTTCATTACAGGTGGGAATTGGGTACCACCTCCACACAAGGAGATAGCTAGGGACAGATAGTCCTGTCCACCATGGAGTATGTGTTTTATCCGCACCCTCTCTGCTTTTTAAAAAATCATTGTAGATACTGAGCCTAAAAAGAGGCAGATTGAATGCTCAAACGGACAACACACTGAAAACCTCTCAAGGGCCGTGGAAAATTTGGATTGAGCTGATATTTATTTTTTACCTTCATCTAAATATAACCTTATGATCAAGTTGGATACAAATAAACATCATAGTGGGTGGGCCCCAGAAAGGTTTCAACGATGGGGCCATTGTCACGATTCCTTCCTGTGGTGTGGTCCACACAAGCTTTTGATCTGTCACCCTTTTGGGCTGTCCTAAAATAATCTTTCAAAATAGATAAACACCTTGGATAAAATACATACTTACAGTGGACACCCTAGGCCCCCTGACAGGTCCATCTATCTCTAGCAAAGTCCACTTGGGAGTAGAGCCAAATCTGCCCCCATTTATACCCTAAAATAATTTGGAAAATTGATGGACGCCTGGTGTGGATAAAACCCACATATCACGGTGGGTGCCATGAAGAGAAATCGGACTGCTTACTAGTTACTCAGTATACTCTTATCGTACTGAGTAAACTTAGTTGGGCCCACTGTAAATATATATGTGGTTTATCCACACCGTCCATTCCTTTTTCAGCTCATTTATGGGGTTGAGCCCAAAGTAGAAGCATATCCAAATAAATCCCAAGTCGATCTTGCCACACCAAACCATGGGAATAATGATTTCCACCGTTGAAACCTTTCTAGGTCCCCACAGTGATGTCTATTTGTCATCCAACCTATTAATAAGATTACACAGGCATGGATGAAGGGAAAAAATAAATTTAGGCTCGATCCAAATATTCCATGACCCCCAATAATTTTTCAACAGTATATGTTCAATTCACACTGTTTCATGTGGTGTGGTCCATTTGAGCTTTGAATATACTTCACTTTTGGTCCTATGCCATAAAATTATTTGATAAAATGGATGAACGGAGTGGATAAATTACACTTATCATGGATAACCCCACATAGTTCACTCAGTACGCTAAGCATGCTAAGTTACTCAGTACGCAATCCGCTTCTGCCATAGCTTTTATTTATCATATCTTTTAATCGATTTCCCCTTGAAAAATGAGGGAGGTATTATAACAGTATAAGCAATGGCAAGTTGCCTTAAAATCAATTAAAGAAGAAGAAGAAGAAGAAGAAGAAGAGGGAAACAGCTTGTGAGGTTTGCGACCCAGCATTAACCTCTATTGACATCACCGAATTATGTGAGCCCAACATGATGTATGTGTTATATCCACAAGGTCCATCTATTTTACGAGATAATTTTTGAGAGGTAGATCCGAAGCTCAAGTGGATTCACCACAAAAAGCAGCGGGGAATGAACATCTACTATTGAAAACTTCTTAGGACCTATGGAAATTTTGGATCAATTTGGTAGAAGTTTTAGATCAATTTGGTACTATAATTTTTTTTTCCCATCATCCATGTTTGTGTAACCTTGTGAATAGGTTGGATGATAGTAGACACCTAACTCAGGAGCCGATAAGCTCATCAGAGCACTTGGTTAAACTAAGTTAAACATGCTCAATTCAATTAATCTAATCTATCCAATCAACCTAAACAACTTAGTTAAGCTTAGTCAACCTAGCCGACCCACTCAAACCCAATCAACCTATTCAAATCTAGTTAACCTGGTCAACCCAATCAGCCTAAAACTAGGCCTCGATTTCAAGCTCGAAACTAAGCCTAGTTCAAGCCTATACCCATGCCCATTAGCAATAATGAAACCCTGAGTAGACCAGAGGTATTACACCACTATGAATGACCCCCTATGAAAGATGAGAGCCATCCATGTGGCGAGCATTGCCGCCACGTGCACACTCCAACTTTCACAAGAAAGTTAGGTGAGCCACTAGTGACATCCCTGTTAATGCACTAATTTGTGCATCTTGTTTGTCAATCATGCGAGTCCTTGTGTCATGTGGTCGGTTGAGCCTTTGGAAACTGAAAACCAAAGACACAATAGTACAAGAGAATCGAGGTGCAAAGAAAATATAGAAGATGTGCATTGGTGATGCTAACCCTTGAATCAAAACAACCATTGAACCTCTAAATGATCTTGGACTAATAGTTAAATCTTGTTGATCATTCCTTAGTCTTAGAAACTTAATTAAAACATGATAAGTAAGGCTAAAAGATGTGTAAAGTTGTTGTGAAAACATACACCCAAAAATAACAGACTTCGAGTGGTGCTCGATCCCATCGAGCAGACCTCAAGAGATCTTCAATGGCATCAAGGATCCCCCCGATGGCATTGAAGGCAGATTGGATATGTCCAGCAAGAAATTCACACTTTATCCAAAACACTAATCCAATTCACTCCTTGTGAGTTGTAAAAGCATGCATCATTTCCTCCATTTGAACCCTCTATTAGCCTAGTCAGTCCAAATGTTTGCTTTGCGGCTTGCGGGTATAACCATATCTTGCCCATTAAAAACTTTGATCGACTTGACTCTGACCGCTTCTTCAAGCGAGGGTCAAGGTAACCTTATCTTACCTTGACCATCGCTTGTTGCAGACGTGACATTAATGAATGTGAAATATTGTATATTTACCTATAATTGTGCATTAGTTTTATATATGTAGATGTGCTAAGTTGATTTAATTACTTTTGTTTTGCTATGCGAGGTGATTTGGGGAGCTAAGATGAAAAGACAATTAAAGTAATGATTTAAAGCTCAAGAAATGATTAAGTAGAAGATCGGATGTTTGGAGGATAATATTAAAAAATTCAAGTACAATTGATCTAAGAAAATCAAGTGCCAAAGATGGAGAAAGTCTGAAAAATCAAACAGTCAAATAACAGATTGTTCGATCCAACCGAAGTCAAGTTCGGTCTGATCGAAAGTATAAAAAAAATAGTCCAACAACAAAAAAAAGATTTCAAGACTAATTCGACTTGATTAAATCGTTATTTAGTCTGATTGAAGTAGTATTCGGTGCAACCAAAAGGTCGTTCAGCCAGACCAAAATAAGATAGAGAATTCAGAGATTTTTTGGAGAAATTCGGCTCCAACAGGAAGAATCTTTGGCTGGATTCAGCAACCGAAGCATAATAAAAGTGCATAATTTTGAAGTTGGTTCAAAGTCAGCGTAAGATTTTTCTATTTAAAAGGTGTTCTAGGCTTCTCTAAAAAGAAATTAAGGTTTGTGAGAGAGAGAAAGAGGTAGCAAAGCTTTTATGAAGCTATTTTTTTCCTTAATCTTTCAGTTCTATTTTATTTTTCATATTTTTTTTGTTTAAATTTAGTTCAACTATAACAATGGTTGGATAAATCCCTTAAGACTTGTTTGGACAGGCGGATTCGCTCGTATTAAGAGGGAGTGGACGAGATTGGATGGTCAAATCCAGCAGTCCCCATAGGATAGCTTGTTTGGATGGCTATCTTTGTCAGGTGGATAGGTTATGGCGCTGGATTGAGGTGATGAGACGAATGATTCGCAAATCCCTCCTTATTTTTCGCTCTGCAGGCGATATTTTCTCGAGCCACTCCCAGGATCGTCCGCAGTCCACCGTACGGACTAGGGATGGGATTGTATGTTATCACTGGCTGGCGGGAGTCATGGCGGGAGGAGGGTTTTCTGCTGAAATCCTCCTATAAGTTCGGTTCTTTCAGGTAAGCCTATGGTCGTACTCATCTACCGGTCAAGACCATCGCGATCTAACAGATGGGAAGAAATCTGAGGTATATCGTCTTCCTCACCCCGAGCATGAAAACGGCCAGCTGTGGCTGTCGACTGGTCCTTCATGTTCTGTATTGTTGTATTCTCGTTGTAAGGTTGTAGGGCAAATGGGAGTTTTTCATGCCCGTGATGTAACCCATATTATCCATGGGCGTAGTCCCTCCAAGATGCATCTGTGCTGTTTGGGAAGATGCCATAGCTTCCAGATATGAATCAAATGGGCCTGCATGTTGGATCTCTGTATCACACATCATATATACTGTCTCTTTTCTTCTCCATTTGCTTTAATCCTTTTGTAGGCTACTGGTCGGTGGTGTTTTCTGATATTTTGCATTATTGTTTCGCATATTTGAGGGTTTTTCGATTTTGTGCATTTTGACCATTTCAGTTTTCTGCGAACTGCTTTTCATGATTTCTGTTAGATTCAATCAGGTCGTATTTCAAAAACATGGCATATGTCGATTCATATGAACGCCCGTTCTGTTCTTTCTTCTTCTTGCATGTTTGTTAGCCGGGATGATAGTTACTACTTGCAACCTGTCAAGAGGTATCCACCATTTACAAAAAATTCAAGAAACTAGAGAGGTTGTTTCCGTTTTTTTTTTCTTTTCTTTTTTTCCATTTTTACTTTTTCGAAGGCCAGCTGCCTGGACGTGTACCCAAACCAATTTGCTTGGTGGGTCCAAAATGACTTCAACCTATACCAGTTAGTACAACTAGGAGGGACCTTTGTTTTTTCGTTATTAAATCACGCTATCCAATGGTCGGTGGAGCATACTTGTTATAATCTAGGTTTGTAGACGAATCTGTTGCTTATTTGTTCTCTACGGATCTCTAGTACGGTTACTCTTATCTAACTTGTTGGTTTCGTGCATCCATTGGAGCACAAATAGATATGTGCAGTTGGTTTCCTTGTTTATACGTCAAATATACTGACTTTAAATACCTAATGCTATAATCTTTTTGTGAAAAATCTATTGGTTACTCGCAGCATGGTATCATTGGCTTGAAGGTCACTGATCTCATCTCTTGGATTAGAGACAGATCTCTAGTATGGTTACTACAATCTATGTTGCTTTACTGTTACACATGATTTAAATATAGTCTAGTAATTTCTCAAAATTTGCATGGATTGGCTACTCGTGTATTTCTCTTTACTTTCTTGGAGAGTTATTTGGTAGATCTCTTGTGTCTATCCATTGGTCTTCAAATTCTGCCTTCCCTTCTTGTTATCAGTGATTTCAGATCGATTTGTTATATGGGCAAAGAAACTAGCCTTAACCAGACCAATGATCGATATGTAGTAATGATGCGAAACTTACCCAGAACAGATTGGTCCAGGTTGGTGTTAGCCCAACTCATTGCCAACCCTACTTGTAAATGCATACAGTGAGTTACATATAAAATACAGTACTTGATAATGACTTAGCTACCCTTAAATGCATCAAATGATTTGACTACTGTTAAATAAACCTAAAGACTAAACCGCCCTCCACTAGTAATTTCTCATATTAAGATCTCTTCTTATTCAAAATCTATTTTCATGTCATTTGAATATGTTGACAAAATGGTTTCCTTCATTTGAAATAAAGGAATTAGCTCCTGTACTTTAGTGTTTAATGTTGAAATTGATGCTCACAGATTGCGAACGATTTTCTAATTTTAAGATTCCCTGACAATCTCATTTTACCCAATGTTTGGGTTCTCTGGTCTTTGAAATTGGCTTGGGTTGTACTTCACGAATATTTAGTTTTCTACATTCTCTAGTATTTCATCTTACCACACAGTTTAGTTATTTAATATGAGTGAACTTTTTCTTATATAGGTTTGGATTCAATATACATGAAGGTGGCAGCTATTATAGTATAGTATTTTCTCTGAATTTGGCCTGGGCTCTTCTTCATGAATGTCTGGTTATTTATGTTATGTGCAATTTCTTCTTAACCAAAGTTTAGGTTCTCTGATCATGTGTTTTGAAGAGCAATTTTCTTCTTCATATGATCTTTCTTCAATATACGTACAGTTGGCAAATGTTATAATGCAGTATGATGTTTGTATTAGCTAGATTTTTCATTCGGAAACTAAATTTATATTTCAGCCTTCCAGAAAATTTTTATACTCTGCAATAACTTAATGACTTCCAAAAAAATCTGATTGGATTTTACATCTTGATTATGTAGGGAAAGAAGTCAGCACAGTCATATTATTTGCTGACCATTCTCTCGTCTGCAGTGAAACCACATAAACGGATACGGTATGTTGTTTCCTGCAGTCTGTAAGCTTTCTCCCATTTATCATGTCTTCTTATTGTTCCGGTATGGGTAACTGATAAAGCATATTTAGGGCCTGTTTGCACAAGAGACATCTTTTCATTTAAGTTCCCTTTTAGCCTCACTGGATGGGCCAGAGGAAACAGATACTAGAAAAGTAAGAACTGATCACTTACAGTCAGTGTATTGTAAATTTCAACATACAAACCCATCTTTTGTGCCAAAGTGTCACAGTTGTAGGAAATCAAATATCTGAAAATGTGGGCCCCACCACAAAAAGCACTAGTTGTTTTGACAGTTTGGCTTATTCACTCGTTAGTCATTAGGTAGGAGGTTGTGCCCATATGGCACACTCAACCTTCCATTGATTTTGACAATATGACACGCTTGTTGAGTGGACCAGCCTTTTGCACCGGATATGTTAATGGTGTGGCCCACCTTTTGTTTAGATTATCCTACACAGGCTCTACACATGTAACATGTTGACAAGAAAGATTGGGTTGTATGTGGAAATCCATATACATGGTGGTTGTACGTGATCATGTTTCTCAATCTAAGACTATCAATATCTGTAAATGAGATAAAGTACAAGTAGAAAATAATTAGCTGAGTGAAAGATGGAGGTAGATGGGACCATGGTTACACTTGGTATAAAAGCACACAAAGAAGCTGTGGAAGCAGAGTAAGGATGAACACCTTGAGTTACAAGGTTCTTTCATTGATCCAAAACAGGCATCTAAGTACAAAAATAACTAAACATCTCCAAAATTTAAAAAAATGTAGCAATGGTCCAAAAATAAGGCCAAAGACATGTTTAAATCAATGGTTTGAATCACAGAACTTAATGAACATAAGTTTATTGCTTATGAACTAATTTATGAAGATCCTACAATTCCTTTTGAGAGAAGTCACATGAACACGATCAATGCATGGGGGGTAATGTAGCTCATAAGAACACAGTTCCAAAACTCACTGCCTCGACTCAAAATTCAACACAGTCAGCCAACTTGACTTGGTAAGATTTTGAGCCGAGTCTCCTGAAACTCGGTTATGGTCTGACTCAATCCCGTCTAGGGAAGAATTACTCAACTCAACTACTGTGCCCATTCGATGTGACCCATGGTAACTCAAATCAAGCCACTAGCAGAATCAGTTGTACCATTAAACAAGAGAGTTAAGAGTAAAGCGGATACTGGATGAATAGATCTATAATGTTTATTTCCACTTCACTTTTCTACCACCTTTCATTACGCATCAAACAACTAGATAAATTTTCTTTCTCAGTAGGGCGTACGAATAGTAGGCACTGCTATTGTTGACGCTTTTCTATGCATGCCATTGATGGTTGCTCTAAGCTCAATTAGGACTCACAGGTAAGCATTATAGCCACTGTTAGAGGCTGACCATGGAGGTCTAAGTACTCATATACATATATACCTCCGTCCAATATTTAGATTTGTACCCCTGTTGTTTGCAATGTATATTTATGAGAAATACACACGTGAGAGTTTATGTCATTTGTTAATGATGGATTCGTTAGATGAGGAATCGCTAGATAGGACAAATGTCTTCCAAGTAGTGGCAGCTTGTGTGCAGGTTGTTGGGGAATATTTTCGTACGTACATATTCAAGCAACCGCTGCATCATGGGGATGATGTGCGAGCAAGGTTCATCAATTCGATTATTCAGGCTAGCGACCGAGATTGTATAGATTAGTTTAGGATGAATCGAGAATCCTTTTTTGAACTGTGTGCGTTGCTACGCTAGAAGACACGACTCCATGATACGCATAATGTTAGTCTTGAAGAACAATTAGTTATTTTCCTTCATACGTTGGGACACAATGTTCATAACCGAGTCTTAGGTCACAGATTTATCCGATCGGGTGAGACAGTTAGTCGGTACTTTCACCGTGTGCTATAAGAAATTATATCAATGTACCCTGATTTAGTTAAACCGGCTAGCATAGAGACATCGTTAGAGATTCAAACAAATTCAAATTGGTCTCCTTACTTCCAGGTATATTTGTTATAGGTGTGTTTTCTAAGTCCGTATTTTTTATTTCTTTTCAATGTACGGTCACTTCATAGTTGTTGATTCTTCACATTTAGGATTACGTCGGTGCAATTGATGGTACACACATTCCAGCGCATGTGTTGGCGGTTGACCACGCGAGCTTCCACAATCGTAAGGGGGTGCTCTCCCAAAATGTACTAGCAACATGTACTTTTGATATGAATTTTACATATGTGTTGGCCGGTTAGGAGGGTTCTGCTTCGGATGCGAGAGTGCTACACAATGCATTGTCCCGATCAGATGATTCCTTGCTTGTGTCAAACCGTACTGTATATCTGCTATGAAAGTTCCTACCTAATTGTTAACTATTACTACAATCTAGTTTTTCACTTAATATAACCTCTGATTCGAATGTATAGGAAAATATTATGTTGTCGACGCTGGATATGCTCATTCACCTGGATTTATGGCTCCGTATAGGGGCGTTCGGTATCACTTACAAGAGTATCGAACCGGGAGAGCTCCTGCGAACATGAAGGAGCTGTTTAATTACCAACATGCACAATTGTGTAATGCAATCGAGCGATGTTTTAGTTTATTAAAAGAAAAATTTATCATCTTGAAGAGCGCTATGCAGTACGAATTTCAAACACAAGTCGAGATTGTGATAGCCTGCTGTGTCCTACATAATTATATACGTGACCAAAATGAGTCTCCACAGGACAGTGATTTCGCTGCTATATCTCGTGCTAATGTGGAGGGTATCTCAATGCCACAAGAGCTATCAAGAAATGACGAGCGACAATGGTTACTTCAAGTAACGCAGCGTGAAAGAGATGCTTGGAATCGAATCCGCGATAATATTACAGCGAGAATGTGGGCAGATGCTCAATAAAATAATAGGATTAGATGATGATACTTTCTATTTAATTTTCATACATCAGTTGGTGATGCTATATTTAAGGTTCCCATATTAATGTCGAAAACTAGTGAATTATGGTCATCGAGTTACACACTTGATGGTATCCTTGGATTGTTGCAAGGACTTGTGAATTTATGTTTTATAAGCCTATCTTCATATTTACTGTTTTACTGATTATAGTTGCAATTTACCCAAAAAATCATACCTACTTCATATTCAGGTGAAATGATAGATGCCTTTAATGAAACATGCACACCGACCCAGTCACCAGTAAAAACACTGCCGATAGCCACCCGATGTTCACCACGTGCGAAAACTATGAAATCTCTTACGGAGCCTTCATCTAGAGCGCCAAAGATCGAATGGACAAGTGTTATGGACCAGATACTGTTCGACACTTACCTCGAACAGGTCGCATTAGGCCGTAAGGCTGATAACAGATTCAAGCGGGAGGTGTACCAGATTGCTGCCGATGAAGTTACAAAGCACACTGAGGTATTTGTCACATGGCAAAACGTGTCTAATCGGGTGAGATATTACACAAGAGAGTATACTGTAGTGAAGGACATGCTAGCAGTGAGTGGCTTCGGTTGGGACTCGGAGAAGATGGTTGTGATAGCCCCTGATGAAGTCTGAGAGCAATATCTCAGGGTACGTTCTACTGGTTTTGAATTTCCTATGGTCCATCTCTATGCAATATTTACCTATTATTACACCTGTCTTATTCATCTAGCAGTCTCACCCAAATACCGCTAGACTCCGTGATAAACGAATCGATAGGATGGATGACCTCGTAATGATATGCGGATCTGACCAAGCCACGGGCCACTACATACGAGGCAGTAGGAGTATGGCCGCGTCGACATCTTCTTCTCGTCTGCAGCGAGACCTTAATGAAACATGGCATCCTGTTGATGACGATGTGGATAATACGATAGATCTATCAGAGGATTACGTCACAGACTCCACAGGGACCATTCCATTACCATCGGACTGTCTTGCGACAGGACATCACGGGTCCCGTGGCACTCCAACTCACACTTCTAATTCCGATGGTACTTGTGGAGGGATAGTAACAAGGAAACGATCGCGGCCGCCTTGTCTATGTGATGTACTCGGGGCCTCATTGAACATCGTTGCTGAGTCAATGATGAAATTTGGGCTCGACAAACAGGTTAATCGTACTAAGACTATACTTGATGTTCTCGAGGAGGTGAAAGGCCTGACTACCAAAGAATTTATCGATGTTGGTGAGATCCTGAGTAAGGATAAGTTGTTGGCGTCGTTCTTTGTTAGTCTTCGACCCGAGTGCCGAGTGGAGTGGTTAAAGGAAAAACTCCGTGATCATTTCGGTGATGGAGGTGTTAGTTCTATATGACAGGGTGTAGTCACTGGGTTTGTTTTGTTAGTTTTTAAACGAGGCATGTAATAACTTATATTGTTTGTCATGTATGTTTCACTTGGATGCGACTGTTTTTTTTCCTTTTAATATTTTGGATTTTCGTGTGATGGAATGGAATGCCTAATGTATACAATCTATGACTACTATTTTAATGACTAAGTATGTTATGGAAGCAATTCAGTATATGTAGTCACATACTTGCATTACGCACATTAACTCAGATTGGATTAGACAGGTCAAATAATGCAGGAAAGGTACATACATACGACTTTGAAATTCAGAAAATATGATTAGTATTGTTTATTTAAATTCATTCTTTCATATATTAACCTGATGATCTATGCAAGCCATTGCAGATGGGTAAAGAAAACTTTTACGTTGTCCTGGTCGGATGGCGCCCTGGGATTTATAACACCTAAGATGAGGCACGTGTAGAAGTTGAGGGATACAGTGGCGGCAGACACAGCGCGTTTCAAAACTGGAAGGAGGCTGTAGCATGCTAGGACAGTTTTTTTCGCAAGGCATGTGAGCCATCCAGACCACTGCTAGCGTCTCCGTGTTTACAGGTTGCCGCTGCAACTGC
The DNA here is from genome assembly GCA_037074715.1 of Magnolia kwangsiensis. Classification (NCBI taxonomy): domain Eukaryota; kingdom Viridiplantae; phylum Streptophyta; class Magnoliopsida; order Magnoliales; family Magnoliaceae; genus Magnolia; species Magnolia kwangsiensis. Next base: position 21,919,732 of record CM073576.1, read on the forward strand.
TGAGATTGAGATCCAGCACGCTACGACTGGTTTATCCATCAGTTGACCTAGATGAGATAGGAGGTGATGGAGAGGGCGACATCAACTGATGATCTTGATCGATCGGATAGCGAGAAAGTCCTTGCGATTTTCGTGGGGCTGCTGGTTCTTTTTTTTGCATTGGTTATTATAATTAAATTTTAAATATTATTGTTTATACTTTGATTATTTTTTTGCCTTATGTTTATGGTTTTTGTGGACTGCAAAGCCATGTGATGGTTTAGTATGTTATAAGCTCCGAGTAGCTTTTTGGAAATCCATTGTGGTATTGATATATTTTGGACATCTGTCATTTTTATTTTGGCTAAGTGATTTGATTCTATTGGTTTGAAATGAACGAAAGCCATGGACATGATTGAATGTGCGGCCCATATTTGACATGGACAGTCCCTGAGGAATATATTGAAATTACTTTGCGTAGTGACATACGCCTTGAACACTCCAGTGTTTATACATTGGGCCCCACCAGCAATGGGGCCTACTTCACATCTCGCTTGTGTCATTTGAAATCTCTCTGATTCTTCTTAAAATTTTCACATCCATTTTGTACATAGGATTAGTAACAGTGGACCACACACCGTTCACGAGGTTGTGTACTGACCATCTGATTGGACAATGGGATATATGGATGGCGTGGATGAGACAATGGTTTGGACAACACCCACATGAACGGCTTGGATGATTATCAGTGCTTTTTGTGCCCCGTGGAGTACACAATCCCGTCGAATGCTCCATTTCAAGCGCTGGCAGTGACCGTCAGTTAGTTATTCTAGACCGTCCAAACACGGATGCAGTTGGATTGCATGCAATCCCATGCCCGACCAAACATACATAGCATCTGGGATGGTTGGATTTGCTGACCTGTCCAAACGCGCACACGATTTACGTGCTGTATTGGCTAATCTAACTGGTTAGGAGACAATCCACTGTTCTGCATTAAATTGCATCGTTTTCTGTGCAAGCCAACCTACTACCATCGAAGCCACCCTAATATGTCCGTCCAAATGGGCCCTTAGCTAAGGCTAAGAAGTGAAGCTTTTAATTATTTTTAATGTTCTAGTTTACTGTTATTCAAGTTTTATGATTTGAATGTTGAATAATTCATTAATTTTAGTTTGAATAAAGTTATGGTTTTAGTTTATTTTGAACCAATGTTAACTCCAAGCACTTTAGATGCTTAAGAAGGCTAAGATTGTTTGCTTATTTATTTTGTAAGAGATTGATTTGTAAAATTTACGAATTCATTGTAGACTTTGAGCACTTTGGATGCTTAGGAAGACTAAAATTGTTTCCTTTTTTCTTTGAAGGAGAAAGTCAACTCATAGCTCCACTACTTAAGGCTGATATCAATTGGGACTTGGGCTAAGATGATCCATGATATCCTTAAAAAGTTCTTCCTGGTTCATAAGACAAACACCCTTAGAAGATTCATGATGAATTTTTCTAAAAAATGGGATAAAACCTTTTTCCTATGTTAGCAGAGGTTTAAGGAACTTTTAAATTCCTATCTACATCACGGCTACGAGACTTGGCTGGTAATAAGCTTTTTCGTACAATAAACTGCTTTCACCTATCTGTCAATTCGTACGTAGAGATGGTGTGCAATGGGGAGTTTATTGATGAGGGTCAAATATTGCATATTAGACCCCGACTATTACCAGATTTTATCAACAAGATAATATTTAATGTCATATTTTAATTATATTTTCATTGCAGGATGAAATCAGGAGCGTTGACTGAAAAAAGGATATTAAAAGTGTGTATTTGATGATCTGAAGTCACCAGAGCAAGGAAAGGACTCTAGAAGACCAATATTGATGGATTTAGATGACAGGGATCTGATAAAATTAAGCCATTCGCGTTAAAGAGGTGCAAAATTGGTCCAAGAATGCAAGATCACATGGTTCCCGCCATCCAATCAATTTGAAACTTCATATATGGGATGAGGGCCATAAATTAACTGTACACGTAAAATTTCATCTATTGGATCACTATGGAAGTACCCCAATTGATAGATCAGCAAATAAATCATTGATTCTGGGCCTACCTGATATCTGTAACTGCCTCAAAATTATTATTGACGGTTTAAATGAGATGAGAAATAATTTAGATGGTGAAAATTTCTGAAAATCATCATAGTGGACCCCACGTGAATAAAATGTACATAGTGCACAAGTGCACTACACGTGCATGGAAAATGGTAGAGACGGTTGACCGTCTCTGACCGAAAAAGAAAGAAAAAAAAATGAAATTTTCCGTTTTCGTCAGCCAACGCACGTCCGTTGGCCCTTTTTGCGGTCGATAGTGGACCCCACACATACCCCGTACGGATAATCCATACCGTCCATCTTGTAGAGGGCTTCGAGAGCTACAAAACCATACTGACCTTTTGTACCCATGCGCACACACGTGTGAGATACAGAGGCCACAAAAGGGCTGCCCTGTAGCGTTCAAATTTGATCTTTTAGTTATTTCTTCTCTGAGACACGTCAATGGACGTTCAAAACCACTTATTCTTAACTGAAATTTCGTCCTGAATCCAATGGACGGGGTGGATTTTCCAGAAAATGCTTCTGTGGGGCTCACCGATCCCAACAACGAAATGGTGCGAAAGGTTTCGCACATCCGCTAAAACCGACTTTTCCAGGCAGTTTTGGCCCACCATCTTTGATCATATGGCAGATCTGAACCGTCTATCATGTAGAGGACCCAAGAAAGTCCTAAGGGATGATGTTTCTTTAAAATTTGAGAAAGGAAAGTGGCGTGTTTCGAGGCACCGAACTTGGTTGCGAAAAGGCTTTCGCTACGCATGCATAGCTTTCCAAATCCGATTCAAATCCAATTTTTATCGCTCCAGCAACTATATAAGGAGGTTTTGGACGTGGGGAAGAGTCATTCAGAGCTAGGAAGGAAGATCCAGAGCCAGGGGAGAGCAGACTAGAAGAAGAAAGAGGAAAGAAAAAGAAAGAGAAGAAAGAGAGAGGAAGGAAGAAGGGATGTTTTTCATGCTTCAATCTTATTTTTCTTTCTTTCTCATTAACATTATGAATTGCTAATATCTTAACTAGGGCTGAGATGAAGCCCCTAATTTGAATAATGCTTGTTATGTGTTGATTTTATTTGGTTTAGATTGATTTATTTTTTTCGCTAGTGTGCTTAACTGTAATTTTCATATTCATCCATTTTATGAGCTCGACCAAAGTCTAGATATGGATGTTGTTTAGAATATTACTCTAGGTACTTGTGTCTGACCATGAACAGGTTTTCTATAGAGGAAGAAACAGGATTTACATCTCTCCATGCCTGACCATGGATGGAAAGATGTGATCCATATGCTTTAAAAGATTATACATTCTGTGTGCCCGACCAAGGATATAGGATGTGCTTTGTTTATTAAATTTATATCAATCTGAATTAGAATAAATCAACAGGTAAAACAAGGGTTAGGATAATTAGGGATGGATTCGAAAGTCCTAGTCTTTTCCTGGATTGAATTTTTCTCATAGTTCTCAGTTATTTTCCATAGATTTGTGTTAGTTTACTTATTAGTTTGTTAAAATATTTGTTGGATTAGTTAAGAAGAGTCTTAAGTTTCAAATTGTGACAACCAGTCCTCATGGGAACGATCTGGTAATACGTACCATATTTACATCTGATTCGTATACTTGCGAGTTAAAATTATTTAAATCAAATTGGTTTAAATTAAAACATCAATTTTTTGGCGCCGTTGCCGGGGAATGTTTCGGTCCAAATTGAATTTAGGATTCTCTCTTATCATAATTCATAGCCTTAGGATTTTACTAACTTTAGGTTAAAGTTTATTTTATTTTATTTTATTTTAAAAACTAACATATTTCCTGTTTTGTAGGGTCCTGATTTGAACTTCTATTTTGGTAATCCCTTTCTAAAATTCTCTACTTTTTCTAATTTCTATTTTTTTAGGAATTTTCTAATTCTAGGCTTTCTTCTTAGAAATTTTTTAATTTTAAATTTTAGATTTAGATTCTTCTTTCAATTAACTTTTTATTTTCTAGTTTTAGAAATTTTTCCCTTTTTAGAAACTAACCGTTGCTTAAGATTTTTTTTTTTTTTTTTCTTTCTAGCATTATTTTAGGAAATTGCTTTTTTTTTTTTTTTTTTTACAGGAATTGAAGAAGGAAGCTGTTAAATAAGATTGTCTTCAAAAGGAGAAGCTACCAAATCTTCAGACATCCATCACTTTCTTTTTCGGGTTCTTTCTTCTAATTCTTGTTTACATAGTTTTCTCTTGTTTTTAGAAATTCATAATTTTTAGTTCTAATCTTATTTCTCTTAGGTTGCATCTTAGTTTAGTTTGGTTCTCTTTCCTACAGTTCAGTTATTCAGTTTATGCTAGGGCGTAGATCTTTAAACATACAACTAGCACCCTTTGATCCTGAAATAGAAAGAACCTTTCGTAAAAGATTTAGAAATATCCTATTCAAAATGACGGACGAAAATGCAATTAAAGCGCTTAGAGATTATTCAGCTCCTGTCCAATTTAATGCGCCTTCATACATAGTGTTGCCAGCCACCACGGCAGTACACTTTGAACTTAAACCAGGGGTCATACAGTTGTTACCATCTTTCTATGGTTTAGACAAAGAGGATCCATATCATCATGTAAAAGAATTATTAGAAATTTGCTCGACCTTTAAGTTTCAAAACTTCTCAGATGATTCAATCCGTTTGCGCCTTTTTCCTTTTTCTTTGAAGGATAAGGCAAAAGCATGGTTGAATTCTCTAGGAGTTGGGACGATCACTACATGGGATCAACTGTCTAAGAAGTTCTTAAACAAATTCTTCACTGTTCACAAAATGAATGCTCTCCGTAGAGAAATCACTAATTTCACGCAAAAAGAGGGAGAACACTTTCATGAATGTTGGGAAAGATGGAAGGACTTGCTCCTTAAATATCCACACCATGGCTTTGAGAAGTGGCAACAAGTTCAATACTTCTATGACGGTTTGACACCTCAAAACCGTCGCATGGTTGATGCCACCAGTGGAGGGTCATTCATGACCAAAAGTGATGTCGAAGTATGGAATTTCTTTGAAACCTTGTGCGAAAATTCTCAGCAATGGGACTACTCAAATAGAGGTGAAAGAAATCTCCAACTGCCAAAGAAAGGTGGTATATATGAGATAGGAGTCACGCTAAATATTTATACCATACTTGATAGCCTGACACAAAAAGTCGATGCTCTGATGTTGAATAATGGACCTCCACAAACAACTCAAATCGAGTCATGTGCTATATGTTCTAGTCTTGGTCATCCTACGCAGTCGTGTCCATCTGGTGTAGCATTTTTTAAATTTCTCTCTGAACAAGTACATGCTATGAACACTTTTCGGAGACCTATGAATGATCCTTACTCAAATACCTACAACCCAGGGTGGGCTAGACATCCAAATCTTTCTTGGGCAAAAGGACCACAACAAGAAGGACCATCTAGAAATCCTCCTATGCAACCTTACTCACAAGTTGGTAGTCAACAACCTCAACAGTTTCCGCAATATCAACAAGCTCCTGCATAATCTAGGAAACCATCTCTTGAGGATACACTCAATCTTTTTATGCAGAGTTCTCTTCAATTTCAAAAAGACACCCAACAAACTTTATTAGCTAACCTGCAAAGCGTACATGCGAATGCTCAATCTATTGCCAAGCTGGAAGTTCAATTGGGTCAACTTGCTGCCACATTGAGTGAGAGAGAGAAGGGAAGGTTCCCTAGCCAACCTGTGGCAAATCCAAAAGGACAGTTTGAGATTGGCTCTAATTCAAACCAAGAACAATATCATGAGCAAGTCAAATCTATCATTACCCTTAGGTCCGGTAAACAAATCGATAACAAAGTAGAAATGCCTAAGGAAGAATCAAATTTCAAACCGGAAGAGCAAAATGAAGCGGAGAGACATACTATTGCATCTAGAGTCCAAAAGCACTCTAACCCTTCAGAAACCACTCTTGTGCCATCCTATGTGCCTAAAGCACCTTTTCCTCAACGTCTGGCACCAGTTAAGAAAGGAAATAACTTTAATGAGATATTGGAGATGTTTAAGCAAGTGCAAATTAATATTCCATTGCTTGATGCTATCAAGCAAGTCCCTGCTTACGCTAAGTTTCTTAAAGATTTATGCACTCAGAAGCGTAAGATACATGTTCATAAGGTCTTCCTTGCAGACCAACTTAGCTCTATGATTCAACATAACACCCCTCCTAAATTTAGGGATCCAGGAGCTCCTACCATTTCTTGCGTCATAGGAGATCATAAGGTTGAGAAGGCATTGCTTGATTTAGGGGCGAGCGTTAATTTGTCGCCATATTCTGTGTATGAGTAGCTAGGACTTGGTGAACTGAAATTAACTAAAATAACACTACAACTAGCTGATAGATCTGTCAAGGTGCCTCGTGGTATTATTGAGGACGTGTTAATTCAGGTTGATAAGTTTTATTTTCCAGTGGATTTCATCGTTCTTGATACTCAGCCTGTCCCGAATCCTACGAGTCAAATCTCGGTTATCTTGAGACGTCCATTCTTAGCTACATCCAATGCTATTATAAATTGCAGGAATGGAGTCATGAAGTTGTCTTTTGGTAACATGAAGATTAAACTTAATGTTTTCAATGCTGGACAACAACCGGCAGACTCGGATGATATTTTTGAGGTGAACATGATTGATAGTCTAATGCATGATTCTTTCTTTAAATCTTCCGAAGACGCACTGGAGACTTGTGTAGCACATTTTGGCACAGACTTTGACATAGAAAGTTCCATCGAAGAAGTCAATGCATTGCTCGACTCTAATTCTATAATGGATACTACAAAATGGAAAGCGAAAGTGAAACTTCTTCCACCATCTGAGCCTAAACCGGTCCCGTCTGTTGAGAAACCACCCGAACTTAACCTTAAACAATTACCTGAAACTCTCAGGTATGCATTTTTAGGTCCTTCTGAGACCTTACCTATCATCATAGCTTCTAACCTCGATAAGGAACGGGAGGGAAAGTTGCTTAATGTTCTTAGAGAACATAGGGCAGCTATTGGGTGGACAATAGCGGACATAAAGGGAATAAGCCCCACTGTGTGTATGCATCGTATTCATCTTGAGAAAAATGTAAAAACATCACGTGAAATGCAAAGGAGGCTTAATCCTAACATGAAAGAGGTCGTACGGGCGGAGGTGCTTAAATTGTTAGATGTTGGTATCATTTACCCTATTTCGGATAGCACGTGGGTCAGCCCAGTTCAAGTTGTTTCAAAAAAGTCTGGGATTACGGTGATAAAAAATGATGATAATGAATTAGTACCAACCCGCATGACTACGGGTTGGCGAGTTTTTATTGATTACCGTAAACTGAACCTGGTCACCAGGAAGGATCACTTTCCTCTTCCTTTCATAGATCAGATGCTTGAGAGATTGGCAGGGCATAGCTATTATTGTTTCCTGGATGGTTATTCCGGGTACAATCAGATTCCCATTGCTCCCGAGGATCAAGAGAAAACCACATTTACTTGTCCTTTTGGTACATATGCCTATCGGCGTATGCCATTAGGGCTATGTAATGCGTCTGCTACTTTTCAACGATGCATGATGAGTATTTTTTCAGACATGGTCGAGCATTTTCTCAAGATTTTCATAGATGATTTTTCCATTTTTGACTCTTCCTTTGATGAATGCTTATACCATCTATCTCTAGTTTTAGAAAGATGTAAAGAAACGAACCTGGTATTGAATTGGGAAAAGTGTCATTTTATGGTTCAAAAAGGGATTGTACTCTGGCATGTTATTTCAAGTAAAGGCATTGAAGTTGATAAAGCCAAGATTGATTTAATTTCTAGTCTTCCTCCACCTAGAACGGTGAAGAAAATTAGATCATTTTTAGGGCATGCAGGATTCTACAGGAGATTCATTAAGGATTTTAGCAAAATTTCTCAACCCTTGTGCAGTTTATTAGCTAAGGATGTTGCATTTGACCTTGATGATGATTGTCGGAAAGCTTTTAACAAGTTAAAGCTTTTATTAACTTCTACTCCAATCATCCAACCACCCAATTGGAGTTTACCTTTTGAGCTTATGTGTAATGCTTCTGATTTTGCTGTTGGAGCCGTCTTAGGGCAACGATTGGACAAAATACCTCATGTCATTTATTATGCTAGTAGGACTCTAAATGATGCTCAACTGAACTACTCTATCACTGAAAAAGAGTTGTTGGCAGTGGTATTTGCTCTAGACAAATTCAGGTCATATCTCATTGGATCGAAGGTTATAGTGTTTTCAGATCATGCAGCATTGAAATATCTTCTTTCTAAAAAAGATGCTAAACCTCGATTGATTCGTTGGATTCTCTTGCTACAAGAATTTAACATTGAAATTCGGGATAAAAAGGGTTCCGAAAATGTGGTAGCCGACCATTTGTCTAGACTTGTCTTGGAGCCCACAGTGGATCTTGTGCCAATGAACGAGTCTTTCCCTGATGAATAACTTTTAGCTATTTCTCAATTACCTTGGTATGCTGACATCGTAAATTATCTTGTTACAAGTCAGATTCCTTCTTATTGGACTAAACAGGATAAATCCAAATTTCTTGCTGAGGTTAAACATTTCTTCTGGGATGATCCATACCTATTCAAACTTTGTCCTGACCAGGTCATTAGGAGATGTGTACCTGAGAATGAGTTTCATAGTATAATCTCCTTTTGTCACGACCATGCATGTGGTGGTCATTTTGGTTCAAAGAAAACAGCTGCAAAAGTTTTACAAAGTGGATTTTATTGGCTTACACTTTTTCGAGACACACATGCCTTTTGTTCTACATGTGATCGATGTCAACGTATGGGTAATATTTCCCGTAGGAACATGATGCCACTTACCAATATTCTCATTGTTGAGATATTTGCTGTTTGGGGTATTGACTTCATGGGTCCGTTTCCCCCATCATTCGGTTATATGTATATCCTTGTAGCCGTCGATTATGTCTCTAAGTGGGTGGAAGCAGTGCCATGTAAAACGAATGATCACAAAGTTGTGGTCCGCTTCTTGAAAGAAAATATCTTTTCTCGTTTTGGTACTCCTCGGGCAATCATAAGTGATGGTGGTACTCATTTTTGCAATAAACCGTTTGAATCTTTAATGAAGCAATATTCCATCACCCATAAAGTTACAACTCCATACCATCCACAAACAAGTGGTCAAGTAGAAGTTTCAAATCGGGAGATTAAACAAATTTTAGAGAAAACAGTTCGCCCTGATCGTAAGGATTGGTCGCAACGTTTGAATGATGCTCTTTGGGCGTATCGTACAACATTCAAAACCCCGATTGGAATGTCTCCCTATATGCTTGTCTTTGGAAAAGCATGTCACTTACCTATGGAATTAGAACATCATGCATATTGGGCCATCAAAACCTTTAATTTTGATTTGAACAAGTCTGGATCGCACCGTAAACTTCAACTCAATGAGTTAGAAGAAATTCGAAATGAGGCATATGAGAATACAAAAATTTATAAAGAACGAACGAAATTTTTTCATGACCAGTCAATTCTTCGCAAGACATTTGAACCAGGTCAGAAAGTCTTATTGTATAATTCTAGGTTACGCCTCTTTCCTGGAAAACTACGTTCGCGATGGTATGGTCCTTATCAGGTAGTAACAGTATTTCCTCATGGAGCAGTCGAGATTAAAAATCTTAAGGACGGAAATATTTTCAAAGTGAATGGTCAACGACTGAAACCTTATTTGGAGGATTTGGTTAATCAAGATGTTGAGGAAGTTAATTTGGAGGACCCAGGTTTTCAAGATTGATTAATTCATGGTCTATTTTTGTCTGGCTGAAGACGTTAAACTTAGCGCTCCTGGGAGGCAACCCAGCTTTTCTTTTTATTTCTTTTTCCTAGTTAGTTATTTCAATGTTTGTGGGTAACATTGCTGCAAACCCTCACGAGACTACAACTCGTCCACTAGGGGTAACCTAGGGGTTTAAAGGCTTATTGCATGCGCTAAATGCAATCGAGAGCACCTGAAAAAATGGTATAGGTAGGCTTTTCTTTTGTGATTTTATTTTTGTTATTTTAGTTTTGTTGATTTCTCTCTTGTGCTGACTCATTTTTACGTTAATATTTTGGGAAAGCCTCTTGATTCTCCGTCCAGGTACTATCTTTCCATCACTCCTCTTTTACTTTCATTGTCCCATGTGCATTACATGCTTATTTCTTTTACATTGAGGACAATGTAGATTTTAGGTTGAGGGTGGGAGATTAGGTTACCTAATCAGTATTTTCTTGGTCTTGAGCAAAAATTGTGCAAATTGTGTAATTTTTAAAATTTTATGTTGAGGGATAGTTGTGATTTTAATATTATAAAATAGAGAATGTTGGGAATTAATGCCTCTAGAATTTCGTCATATGTTAGATTTCACAGTTAAGTTTGAGTTGTTAACTCGTGATTAGAAGTTTTAAACATTGATTGAATCATGATCTCACAAGATACATCTCGCTTACACATTAAATGATTAACTTGGTAATCTCTAAGCATGAATGGAATCAGCTTGAAAAAAAATATATATATATTTTGTTCAGTAAAAGAAGAATTAAAAGGGTAAGTCGCATAATCTTTACCATAGGTTTGCTCCCTATAGGTGTAGATTCGATCCCCCATGGTTGATAGTTAGAAAAAAATATTAGGTGACAAGTTTTCACCATAGGTTTGCTCCCTTTAGGTGAGGATTTGATTCCCCTCCTTGGCGTTACTGTTTATGAACAAAATCAAAGGCTGGTATAATGAAAAGTTAACCTGTCAGGCAAGTGTTGGTTTTAGTAGTCATGCATTCCGTTGTTAATTACCAATGATATCATAAATTTGACAATTGGATCTCTTAATGAATGTAAGACGAGATTACACTATACACTCATGGAACTCAATGTTTAGAATGTTCTAATTAATGGATTAATATTTTGAATTTGATTATGAAGTTTACCGTGAGCTTGAATCCTGGAGAAAGTTCCACACACCATTCATGAATCTTAGAATTCTCACATTTCGATTATCTGTTCACAAGTCACTTGGGTTTAAAGGAATTGTCATTTAGTTTTAAAATTATTTTTCGCATGTTTTGCTCGGGACTAGCAAAATGCTGGTTGGGGATTGTGATGAGGGTCAAATATTGTATATTAGACCTCGACTATTACCAGATTTTATCAACAAGATAATATTTAATGCCATATTTTAATTATATTTTCATTGCAGGATAAAATCAAGAGCGTTGACTGAAAAAGGGATATTAAAAGTGTGTATTTGATGATCTGAAGTCACCAGAGCAAGGAAAGGACTCTAGAAGACCAATATTGATGGATTTATATGGCAGGAATCTGAGAAAATTAAGCTATTCGCGTTAAAGAGGCGCAAAATTGGTCCAAGAATGCAAGATCACATGGTTCTCGCCATCCAATCAATTTGAAACTTCATATATGGAATGAGGGCCATAAATTAACCGTACACATAAAATTTCATCTATTGGATCACCATGGAAGTGCCCCAACTGACAGATCAGTCCACAAACCATTGATTCTGGGCCCACCTGATATCTAGAACTGCCTCAAAATTATTATTGACGGTTTAAATGAGATGAGAAATAATTTAGACGGTGAAAATTTTTTAAAATCATCACAGCGGACCCCATATGAATAAAATGTGCATAGTGTACAAGTGCACTACACGTGCATGGAAAATGGCAAAGACGGTTGACCGTCTCTGACCGAAAGAGAAAGAAAAAAAAATGAAAATTTCCGTTTTCGTCAGCCAACGTACGTCCGCTGGCCCTTTTTGCGGTCGATAGTGGACCCCACACATACCCCGTACGGATAATCCGTACCGTTCATCTTGTAGAGGGCTTCGAGAGCTACAAAACCATGCGCACACACGTGTGAGATAAAGAGGCCATAAAAGGGCTGTCCTGTAGCGTTCAAATTTGATCTTTTAGTTATTTCTTCTCTGAGACACGTCAATGGACGTTCAAAACCACCTATTCTTAACTAAAATTTCGTCCTGAATCCAATGGATGGGGTGAATTTTCCAGAAAATACTTCTGTGGGGCCCACCGATCACAATAGCGAAATGGTGCGAAAGGTTTCGCACATCCGTGAAAATTGACTTTTTCAGGCGATTTTGGCCCACCATCTTTGATCATATGGCAGATCTGAACCGTCTATTATGTAGAGGACTCAAGAAAGTCCTAAGGGATGGTATTTTTTTAAAATTTGAGCGAGAAAAGTGGCGTGTTTCGAGGCACCGAACTTAGCTGCTAAAAGGCTTTCGCTGCGCATGCATAGCTTTCCAAATCCGATTCAAATCCGATTTTCACCACTCCAGCAACTATATAAGGAGGTTTTGGACGTGGGGAGGAGTCATTCAGAGCTAGGAAGGAAGATCCAGAGCCAGGGGAGAGCAGACTAGAAGAAGAAAGAGGAAAGAAAAAGAAAGAGAAGAAAGAGAGAGGAAGGAAGAAGGGATGTTTTTCATGCTTCAATCTTATTTTTCTTTCTTTCTCATTAACATTATGAATTGCTAATCTCTTAACAAGGGCTGAGATGAAGCCCCTAATTTGAATAATGCTTATTATGTGTTGATTTTATTTGGTTTAGATTGATTTGTTTCTTTCGCTAGTGTGTTTAACTGTAATTTTCATATCCATCCATTCTATGAGCTCAACCAAAGTCTAGATATGGATGTTGTTTAGAATATTACTCTAAGTGCTTGTGTCTGACCATGAACAGGTTTTCTATAGAGGAAGAAACAGGATTTATATCTCTCCATGCCTGACCATGGATGGAAAGATGTGATCCATATGCTTTAAAAAATTATACATTCTGTGTGCCCGACCAAGGACATAGGATGTGCTTTGTTTATTAAATTTATATCAATCTGAATTAGAATAAATCAACAGGTAAAATAAGGATTAGGATAATTAGGGGTGGATTCGAAAGTCTTAGTCTTTTCCTGGATTGAATTTTTCTCATAGTTCTCAGTTATTTTCCATAGATTTGTGTTAGTTTACTTATTAGTTTGCTAAAATATTTGTTGGATTAGTTAAGAAGAGTCTTAAGTTTCAAATTGTGACAACCAGTCCTCGTGCGAATGATCTCGTAATACGTACCATATTTACATCTGATTCGTATACTTACGAGTTAAAATCATTTAAATCAAATTGGTTTAAATTAAAACATTATTTATGAATAAAGATCCAGATGATGCATGAGACTACTTTAATATGTTATTTAAAAACACACTATCTTAGGATACTTCAAATAAGACAACCAATCCTAAGTCAACTCAGCCCAAAGAAAAAGAAGAAATTTATATCTGAAGGGAAGAAGACGATATTAATGCTATGGTAGTCAGCCTCACAAGAAAAGTCAAGGCCATGGAATTGAAGAAAGTGGAAATGGTCAAACCCAATGAGACCATTAAAATTGTTTGTGATATTTACTCAAGTAACGTGCACTCGATGCAAGATTGTCCCATAGTTCCTTCATTTTAAGAGCTATTACATGAGCAATCTCATGCCATAAACAATTATCAACAACCTTTCAGTGCTTTAATTTCAAACACGTACAATTCTAGTTGGTGGAACCACTTAAATCTCAGTTGGAGGAATAGAACCACGGCTAATACTGATAAGAATCCTCATGGGCCTCTTCCTTCGATTCTTATTTAGTTTTTTTTACGCTGAAGAAGACATAAGAGTATCCAGTTTAAAGGTTCATGAATGACTAAGAACAATTCAATCAAAATGTCATGCAAACATTCCAAGATATCCAAACATTATTAGGGATGTTCGTATCCTCCATTCAGAGATTAGAGTCACAATTAACCATTAGGGAGAAAAAGACTCCTTAAGCCCTACCTCTACCTAACCCAATGCCTCAATGCGAGATAAGTAACCCTAACTCTTCTACTCAACATGTGGAGCAAGTCAAGTCTATCAGCACTCTTAAAAGTGTAAAAATAATTGACAAGAGCATTCCGATGAGAGATAATGAACCTAAGGACTTTGAAGAATTTAAGGGTGATGATGAACATACCGACACTCCACATGAGAAGGAACTTGAATAAGAGTATAAGCTTATGTCTTCATTCCTACAACGGTTGATCTCACCCAAACTTTTGCCCAATATGCAGGATATTTTAGAGGTTCTCAAATAAGTGAAAATTAACATTCCTTTGTTGGATGCCATCAAATAAATTCCATCATATGCCAAAATCCTTAAGAACCTTTGTACAATTAAGAGATGGTATAATGTTCAAAAAAGATATTTTTTTATAGAGAAAGTGAGTGTCATCATCAAACAGGATGTGCCCCAAAAATATAATGATCCTAGCAACCTAACCATCTTATATGTGATTAGGAATCACTAGATTAAGCAAGCCTTACTTGATTTGGGGGCGAATATAAACTTGATTCCCTATTCAGTTTATAAAGAACTTGGTATAGGTGAATTAAAACCCACCAAGATCATACTCGTAACTAGCTGATTGTTCGATTTATATATCGAGAGGGGTGATAGAGGATATGCTTGTCCAAGTAGATAAGTTCTACTACCGAATGGACTTTATTGTTTCAGACACGTAACCGACTGTTGATGCTAACACTCAAATTCTTATCATCCTTAGCCCTCCATTTCTAACTGCATCAAACACCATAATCAATTATAAGAATGAGATCATGAAGTTGTCCTTTGGGAATATGATACTTGAGTTAAATATGTTTAATATGTGTAAGTAATAAGAGGATGGTGATGAGGTCAATGAAATTAATTTGATCGATTCATTCGCGGAAGACAAGTCTCTTTTGACTTTGCACTCTGATACCTTAGAAGTGTGTTTGGCCCGCTCCCCCAATATTGATGATAATATGATTAAGGATATGGATGTCTTGGTTGATGCGATGCTGTTACTTGAAATTAACTGGTGGATGCCTCAATTTGAACTGTTATTACTAATTGACTTAAGCCTCTACCGTCTACGATCAAAGCACTGAAACTTGACCTAAAACCTTTTTCATCTGAACTTAAATAGGCATATTTGGGTCAAGATGAAACATATACAGTGGTGATTTCTTCCCACTTGGATAAAGAGTAGGAGAGTAAGTTGATTTCTACTCTCAAAATCATAAGAGAGCCATTGGATGGACTATTGCGGACCTTAAGGGAATTGACCCCCTTATTTGTACCCACCGCATCCACCTCGAAGATAATGTGAAAACATCTAGATAACACAACGCCGTCTAAATCCAAACATGAAAGATGTGGTTAAGGCTAGGGTGTTAAAGCTTTTGAATATGGGTATTATCTACCTTATATTCGATAATAAATGGGTGACTCCAAATCAAGTGGTGTATGTCTCTTTGGCACTTGAGGACCAAGAAAAGACTGCATCTATATGTCCCTTTGGTACTTTCACCTATTGAAGAATGCCATTCCGATTATGCAATGCACCCGCAACATTTCAGTGATGTATGTTGAGTATTTTTTTTTACATGGTGGGGCAATTTCTAGAGGTTTTTATGTACGACTTCTCCATCTTTGGTTGTTCTTTTAATGAGTGCCTTGAACACTTGAGATTGATGTTGAAAATATGTAAAAAAAAGAACCTTGTGCTAAATTAGAAAAAATGTCACTTTATGGTTTAAAATGAAATAGTCCTTGGACACATAATATCATCTAATAAAATTGAGGTTGACAAAGACAAAATTGACTTAATTTCTAACCTACTACCACCTAAGAGCATACGTGACATGCGATCATTTTTAGAACATGCCGGATTTTACTGAAGGTTAATAAAGGACTTTAGCATCATCTCTCATCCTTTGTGTAACCTTTTTCAAAAGGAAACCCCTTTCGAGTGGAGCGAGTAATGCTAAAATCCTTTCACCAAACTCAAAGGCATGTTAACCAACACCCCGATCATGCAACTACCTGATTGGATTATACCTTTTGAAATCATGTGCGATGCGAGTGACTATGTGGTTGGGGCAGTGCTAGGCCTGATAAATGAGATGAAGCCCTACGTTATTACTATGTGTATAGAACTCTAAACCCAACCCAGGTGAACTACTCCATTATGGAAAAGGAACTCTTAGTCGTAATATTCGTTTTGGACAGGTTTAGATCATACTTGATCGGGTCTAATATAATCATCTTTACTGACCATGCGGTACTGAAGTATCTTCTTTTTAAGAAGGATGTTAAGTCATGTTTGTTAAGATTGATCCTTCTATTATAAGAGTTTGATTTGAAAATCCGACATAATAAATGATTAGAAAATGTAGTGGCTTATCATCTCTCATGGCTTGTTTTATTTGATTCTACAAAAATAACCCCCATTAATGACATTTTCTCTTATGAACAACTCTTAAAAGTTTATCAATTACCTTGGTATGCTAACATTGTTAACTATCTTGTTAAATGTACGATTTTTACTCATTAGACTCTACAAGATAAGAAGAAATTTTTCACCGAAGTATACAAGTTCGTCTTAGATGATCCTTATATTTTCAAATATTACCCAGATCAGACTATAAGGAGATGTGTTCCCGATCATTAGCAACATAGTGTCATCTCCTTTTATCACTTGTATATGTGTGGTGGCCACTTTTTGGTTAAAAAGACCACCATAAAAATTCCGCAATGTGGCTTTTATTAACACACTATGTTTAAGGATACTAATGAATTTTGTAAAGTATGCGAGTGATCTTTGAAACTAGGAGGAATATCTGGTCGATTATATGATGTCGCTGAATCCTATTTTCATCAATCGAAGTATTTGATTCTTGGGGCATCGATTCCATAGGACCAATCCCCCATCAGTTAGAAATCTCTATATTATTCTTGTTGTCGATTATGTTTCCAAATAAGTTGAGACAATTCTGTGCTAGAATAATGATCATTGAACTATCATTAAATTTTTGAATGAAAATATTTTGTTTATGTACGGAATGCCTCAAGCCATCATTAGTGATGGAGGATCTCACTTTTTCAATATGACATTTGAAATGTTAATGAAAAAATATGGTATAACACAAAGTAATCACCCCTATCACCCATAAACGAGCGATCAAATTAAAATATCAAATAGGGAGATTAAATAAAATTTGGAAAAAACAGTGAACTCGGACTGCAAGGATTGGTCACTTCAACTAACTTACGCACTGTGGGCTTACCATACAGCCTACAAAACCCCTATTTGATATGCTGCCCTATAAACGTGTCTTTGGGAAGGCTTGTCACCTACTTGTGGAGTTAGAACATAAGGCGTATTGGGCTATAAAGAGTTTTAATATCAATGTCGACAAAGCTAGCTCGCTGCGTAAATTCCAATTAAACGAACTTGAAGAAATTCAGAATGATGCTTACAAGAATTCTCATATATACAAGGATAAGATGAAGGTGTTCCATGATGAGAACATCATTCGAAAAAAATTTAAACCACATCAAAAAGTCATTCATTATAATTTGAGACTTTTTTTTTTTGAAAAATTGAGATCTTGTTGGATCGACGAGAATCCGACAAATGATAACATCGTTAAAATGATCGTTTAGCATTTTAAGCCATTTGCAGATAACTTTGATTTAGAGGACATGTCCATTCCTCTAAAGATCCTGTTTATCAGGACTGACCTTCTAGTCTAATGGAGGTCTATCTCATTATTTACTGCTTTCATAGGTTATGTTAGAGTAGTTTAGGTTTGCTTTTGTTTGTTTGGCGACCTGGAAAACCCTCTTAGTTGATGGAGAATTTGTGCATTCTATTTGATCATTCTTAGGTACTGTTTCTTAGTCATTCTTCTTTTGTTTTTGGTTGTCTCATGTTATGATACATTGTTTATCTCCTTACATTGATGACAATGTAAATTTTAGGTTGGGGGTGAGATTCCTTTGAAATTATCAGTATTCTTGTGGTCTTTGAGTAAATTCTTGTAAAAAATTTAATAAATTTTTAAATTTCAAAACTCTCTTTTAAGGTTGATTTTCTGTGTACCTGATTGTCTATATATGGGATGATGAAATACAATGTAATTTGATTTTTGAAAGCCCAAAGTCTAGTTGATTAGTAAATTTTTAAACTAGTTTTTTTAATGAATTAGTTGATAGGAAGTTTTAAACATCAATTGAGTCTAGTGCATAATTCATATTCGACACATAAATCTTAAGGCCAAATTTGAACCCATAGTGCTTACCTTGATGATTACTTTAAAGTATTATGAACTAAGCTTGGAGAACCCTATCCACCGTAGTATAAAAAGAAGATAATATCTAACTTTATATATATATATATATATATATATAGTAGAATCGAAAAGGGCTACTTATTATACGTGCTTAAATGAAAAAAAGAAAAAAAAAACAAACAGAAGAAAGAATAAAGATAATAATGTGAAAGCCGTCGACGAAAAATCAAAAGATAAAAAAATAAGTAAAAAATGAACTGGATTTGAATTTAGTGACTTATGTTGATCTGGCTGCTTTTAATTGATTATTATAATTAACCTTAATAGTATTTAGATTTATTTAATAATTTCCATGTATCTCTATATAACAATTACATGTTTTATAAGTTATTGTTGCAATAGAAGGTGATATCTTAAAATTCTGCAAGATAGAGCTTATGAGATGTGCCTTACACTTAGGAGAGGTTATTATCCAATTGCAGAGAAATTAATTGATGCACTGGCCTGGTAGTGATGTGCCTTACACTTAGGAGAGGTTATTATCCAATTACAGAGGAATTAATTGATGCACTGACACAGTATGCTAATCGGATATTGCTAATGAACACGTGGCATAAAAATATCTCAGTCCAAGTTGCAGTATAGACTGTTGATGGGACATGAATCAGGATTAGAATGATTGGATGGGACTTTCTACTGGTAAAGGATCATGTTTGTTAGATATCGTTGAAGACTTGGATAAAGTGCGGTGCATGATTTCGATGGTTGTGGAACAGTGGATAGAAAGCTGTGTACAGATGAATGAATTGTCCTATTCTGCCAGAGGAAGAGGAACTGATGCTCTGTCGTAGTGTCAAGCTTCATACGCAGGCAGTTTTAATTCTAGCTCTGTGTTTTACCTAGGCTGTCCATTTATTTTGCCAGCTTATTTCGGGACTTATTGATTTTAGTGTAAATAGTGGTATATCAAAAGCATAATAATAACTTATGCTGGTATTTCGAGAGAGTGGTACTAAAATTCTCTAAACCTCATTATGATGTATGCATTATATCCACACCGTTCATTCGATGTATCAAATCATTTTTGTGCACGATGGAAAAAATGGGACAGATCTAAAGCTTAAGTGGACCACACCATAGAAAACAGTGAGTTCAACGATGATGTCATTATTCCCACCGCTTACTGTGGTGTGGTACATTTGAGCTTTAGATCTGCCTCATTTTTAGACTCATGCGCTAAAAGGATCTAATAAAGTGAATGGACGGTGTGGATAAAACACATACATCACAGTATGACCACAAACTCGGCCTTATTTTTTGAGTAGGGAATTACCAAGAGCCCTAGACTCCAGCGTCTTATGTTTGAAGGATTTTTAAATTCGTCAAGGTAAATAATATTTAGTCTTATTAAGTTACAAGCAAATATACTGTATCAAACAGGGCATAGCCAAAAATGAAGCCGACCCAAAGCTAATGCGGACGATATTACAAAAAAAAAGAAAAGAGTAGAGATGGATCACCCACCATTAAAAATGGTTAAGACGGATGTGGTTGATATTTGTGTTTTTTCTACATTTAAGACTTTATGATCTTATAAACAAGTTAAATATTTTAAAAAACATATAGTAGTTCTTAAGAAGGTTTCAAGGTGTGGGAGACGTTATCCTCTGCATTTCCTATGGTGTGATCCACTTGAGTTTGGGAAATGCCTTATATTTGGGATTATGCCCTAAAATGAGCAGACATGCATAAGACATATCACATGGTTTTTATAAAGCTTGGGCCATGTCCTAAGAAATAGGTATTAATTATTTACAACCAATAATTCCAGCACCACATTTTGAAATTGAGGTGGAATATGAATTTCATGTGGGGCAAATTTTGATGTATATGGATTATCCATATCATCCATCCATTTTTATAGCTTATCTTAGATTATGAGCCTAAAAATGAGACAGATATAAAGCTCAGTTGGACCACATCATAGGAAACGGTGGTAATTGAAGGCCTACCGTTAAAATCTGTTTGACTGCCCCGTAAGCTTTGGATCAAACTCATATTTGTGCTTTCCCAGTTCTATTTAGCTTATGAACAGGTTAGGCGACAAATAAACAATCTTCTAAACTTTAGGAAAAACAAACATTTCAACGGTAGAAGTTTTACAACTACTATTTCTTGTGGGGTGGGCCAATTGAGTTTTGAATCTGCCTCATTTTTAGTTTTATTCCCTAAAATACCCAACTAAAACAGATGAACGGCGTGGATATATCACATACAACATTATGGGGCCTACAAATTTAAATCATTCCTTTTGAGATGGAATTTTAGACAAAAATACTCACAAAAGTTATGCCCTTTATCACTTCTATCTATGGTGAGGGCAACCCAAGCTTTGTATTAGTGTGATGTTTCGTTCAAGGCCTGACATTGGGTGGCCTACTTACTGACTGGGTGGATATCATTTTCATGAATTAGTCTCTTCCACAAGTTTCCTTGCTGGCGCGAGTGCTGCGGTTTGGAATACTCTGATTTGTGGCTAATTCTTTCACCCTGATGAGGTACATAAGATGAATGGATTAGATGAGATATAGTGGTGGGCCCTACAAAAACTAATGGTAGGCAGACCATCCCAACTTTTTCCTATGGTGTGGCCCACCTGAATGTTGGACCATGATAATTTTCTATTTTCACGGTGAACATGTGGCAAAGTAGTAAATGGACGGAGCGGATCATATGGAAGTTAGATCCATGAGGATATCCTTTAGCGGAAGCAACCTAGTACGGTTTGGTCACAACACAGTGGCCAGCTATTTAATACTCTGGTAGAGGTTGACGATTCATACTCATGCTCTGGCAGTTTTGCATGCCTAGAATACACGTTACTCAAACTAAACTATCAAATCGATGGACTGCTGTGTAGATAGCTCAGAACCACATGATCATATTGATTGGCCAAGCACCACAATTGCTCGTTGAGTTTCAAACTCGTTTTCATTTCAATCGTCAATTAGTTGTCCAGCAATGGGCTGCTTTGATCATGCATTCAGTGAAGAATTTAAGGTTAGGAGAGTTAGGAGTAACATCTTAGTGGGTGAGCCCCTGACAGTGGGTCCCACCTCAATGTATATGTTGTATATCTATGTTGTCCGTCTATTTTTCTAGCTTATTTTAAGCCATAGCTAAAAAATGAAGAGATCCAAATCGTACGTGGACCACACCACAAAAACAATGATAATTGACCATTAAAAGCTTTTCTTAGGTTACAAAGGTTTTGAATCAAGCTGATATTTGAGTTTTTACTTCGCACCAGTGTACCTATGAAAGTGTTTAATGGTGGGCATTGCTGTCCACCTGAGATTTGTATTTGTTTCATTTTTTAGGCCATGTTTTAAAATGAGCTAGAAAAATATATGGATGGGATGGATATAAATCACATAAATCAAGGTGAGCCCCGTGGTGAGACGTTGACCCATTAAGCCGTCAACCTAGACTCACTTAATCAGCACCCCAAATAAAGTGGGGCTGATGATCTGGACAGTTTAATTTGAGCAAATGTAGCCGAATGCACAATTGTTTAGTGCATGAGTATGAACTATTATACTCTGCTACACTTTAAAATTGTACTCTCACATGATAAGGAGGAGAAGAGGGCTCCGGTCACGCCTATATGCCACGGTCAAAGGTTAGCTCACACAAAGTATATTTGAAATAGACTTATCTTTGACATGAAAAGGTGGTTAGGATATATATGCTTTCCACCTCTCATGATGGTAGTATATTGTTTGTTATTCAAATATAATAAAATTTGATTGGACCGTAAACGGCTGTTGAATATAAAAACTTTTGAATCGAAGTAAATTATAATATGATTTAGTCGTGAGCTTTATAGAGTCTACCATAATATATGTGTTTTATCCTAATCATCCATCCTTTTGCCTACTCATTTTAGAGCATGTACTAAAAAATAAAGCAATTTTAAATCTCACGCAGGTCAAACCACAAGAAACAATGGTGATTGAACAACAATAATTGATAACTTACATGCAACAAAAGTTAGAGATTAGTTGATATTTGCTTTCCAGGTTAGGTAAATGAGCATCACAATGAGCCTTAGAGAGGTTTCAAGAGTGAATGTCATTTTCACCATGGTTTCTTATGGTGTGGTCCACTTTAGATTTGAATATGATTTGCTTTTAGATTCATGCTAAAAATGAGCTAACATAATAGATGAACAACATTGATATAAAACACATACATCATGGCATGCCCCACAATGCCTGGCATTAGGGATATTCATGGTGAGAGGGTCACCAGTGACTTCTTCTTCCCTTTATACATGCTCTGCATGGCTCATTTTTTACATTGACATATGATCTAGTTAAATTTTACTATGCTCGGTGGCCTAGGGTATCTCTAAGTGCGATTTGATTGAATTATATAATTAGAAATGAAGCCACGCAACGCATGTCCAAAAGTTGTAGATGAGGTGTATACAAGTCGAGCTTTACCCAGCTCATGCTCAACTCAGACTATTCGAGTCTCAGCTCGTGCTCTGCTCAGCTCGGCCTTCGAGCTTGTAACAACAGCTCAAGCTTGGCTTAGCTGAGTTCGAGCCTGTTTCGAATTCGAGTCTTCGAGCCTGTTTCGAATACGAGTCTTCGAGCCTGTTTCGAGTTTGTGTCTTCGAGCCTATTTTGAGTTTGAGTTTTCGAGCCGAGTTTCGAGTTCTGATTTCGAGCGTTGAGCCAAATTCGACCTGTACCAGACGGTCGTCTAGCCAGTGGTCGTTGGTCAGACTTAATATACATTCAATGGATCCGTCCGACCAGTGGTTGCTGGTCAGATGAGTTTCACTACTTGGACAATCGAAAAAAATGGAGAGAGTAGAGGTCGGAGGATAAAACTCACTTTCGAAAGAAATGTAGCTGGATAGATACTGGACGAATGAAATGTAGTCGGACGGACGGCCAATTTGGAAGGAGAAATGAGGCGATTCGGGCAAAAAGGATGGAGAATAGGTAGGGTTTGCTGGTTTGGGCGTACGGGTAGGGTTGAGTGACCGGGTAGGATTTTTTTTAAAAAAAACTTTATATATAACTTAAAGTCGAGTCGAGCTACATCTAGTTCGGACTCGACTCGAAATGTTCCGAGCGCCCAAAATATGACTCGATTCGGTTCAAACAGCGTTTCGATCGGAGTCAAGTCGAGCTTTTTCGAACCGAGTTGAGCGAGTTACCAAGCTTAGGCTGCTCATGTACAGCCCTATAAATTGATAAGCAAGGATGCCAATAAAATGTTAGGGATGTGTATACACTGAATTTTAATCTATATTAATAGTCCATATGCAGCTCTTACAAAAAATTAAATTTGGTGGAGGCATATACTCATAAGAAAATAGTGGTGATTTACCATTAAAATCTTTTAGTGGGCCATGAAAATTTTGGATTGGATCAAGACTTCTGTGTGAGTCTTGCACATCCTAAAAAATGGTGGAGACTCTTCAACTGCAATAAAAGGCATCGTCACACTTCAATCAGACCGTCCAATTCGCTCACCAATTGTGGATGGAACATATATAAAAAAATTACACTGAGAAGATGAACCATCCTATTTTCCATTTGAATTTGGACCACTCACCGTCCACTTTTGACCATCCATTGTTAGACATTAATGGGATAGTTAGGATTGCTTGATCAATGTGATATATGCTCCATCCACGTTGGGACCATAAGTTGGATGGTCTGGATAGCTGTACATCAGTGCCACGAGTCAGGAGGATGAGTCACCACCATTAAATAACACAACTTACACAGAAGTCTGCCGATAGGAGGCGGATTAGGTGCGGCCCATCCTTACCCAAGACGGTGTGGCCCTTACCGTAGGCCGACATTATAAAGCCATGCCGTCCATCCGTTTTATCAGATCATTTTATCCCATAACCCCAAAAATGAAGCAGATACAAATCTCGAGTGGACCTTACTATATACTATAGGTAACAGTAGTGATTGACCATTAAAATGTTCTGATGGGCCACAAAAGCTTTGGATCAACTAATATTTATTTATTTTTCCCTTCATCCAGGTTTGTGTGCCCTTATCAACATGTTGGATGGAAAATAAAAGTTACAAAAAAATTACGGTGGGTCCCAGGAATTTTTTAATGGTGGAACGTTCAACCAACAGTTTTTCTTGTAATGTAGTCAAGATGATATTTTGATCTTCTCTACTCTGGGTTACTGACCTAAAAATATCTGAAAAAACGGATGGACGGCGTGGATATACAATAAATACATCAAGATGAGCTCCACAGTAACGGTCCCACCGTCTTGGGTGGGGCCGGGGCCGCACCTAATCTGCTCTCTGTCTTATAACCCTTTTGCCTTAACTCATTACAGATACAAAGATCCTAGACAGACCGTAGTTCGTACTTGAAAAAGCAAAAAGAGAGAAAACTAAAATAAAATCCAAGAAGTAGGTTTTCATGCGTGCCATGAAGAAACACTCATACGCTGGCAGTGCACGAGAATTCAAGCTCATGTACGACCCATGAAGCATGCACTTACAATCTAAACTATTCCAATCTGGGCCACGAATTAGATGGACCATATCCTCTAATCAGGTCGATCTAAGGATCCCAACCACCGATAAATGGACATTTGCTTTTTTGTATTTGTGCCCATTGAATTTTTCTCATCTCGACCGTCCATCTGACGACCATAAGAGAACATACATGGATTCATTCATTAAAATTTCTATATTAGACTAAATTCGGAATAGGCCCTCGAATCGGACGGTTTGGATTGAGGGTAATTTATGCCACGTATACAAAGATAATTTGCACGTGTACGGATATTCGTACACTTTCAGCGTATCGAATAACTCCTCGTGTTTTCATTTATAATTTTTCCATTATGGAGTCATGTGACGGTGGTCTTATAGTCTCACGGATGGGACCGGAATCTGTGTTACACCTGTTTTAGCGCAGCGCGTATAACACCCAAGATTTTTGGGGCCCACCATGTTCTATATGTAAAATCCACACCGTAAATCAGTCTGAAAATATATATTAATTGAAATTAAAGAAGTATAATCCAAAAATAACTTCGTATAGAGCCACATCATTTTGAAAAATGTAAAATTTCCCTAAAACATCTAATTTCAGGAAGTGTGGCCCAAATAAGTGTTTTATCAGCCTAATTTTCTTACATTAGATTCATCCTGATAATTCACATATGACGAACGAGTTTGATGAAAGATAATCACCATGGTGGACCCCAAAAAAACCTACGGTTGGAATTTCATCCTCATTGTTCTGTGTTGTGGCCCACCAGAGATGTGTATCTGGAAAATTAAGTTCTGAGAAGCTTGAGAAATTGACCTGATGAACGGATTGGATTTCTCGTAGAAAATATTACAATACGAAGGTGGGCTCACAGAGCTTGGGTGTTTTACGCGCTGCGTAAAACTGGTGTTGTATTGAGATCCGGAGCTGACGGATATTTTGGCGGTGTGGCCCCCCACGTGCTTTGGGACGCATGCAACTCTTACTCAGTCCAAAGGTCAGATAGCGACATGCACATTCCTGCTTCCATCTTACGGTGCTCTTGAAAAGCATCCAAGAACCATAACTTTTGGCCAGAAAAACTTTAATACTCTGGCAGAGTGTGATGGACGGTTCTCAGGCACTTAAAAAGATTTCTTAGAAATTGCATATGTGGTAGACAAGTTATTAAATTGAACTGTCCAAATTATGAATATTAGTCTTGATGTATAAGGAACAAAAAATTCCACTTGTTTCATTATTTATATATCGGATTGGCGGACATTTATTCGACGGTTAAAAATAAAATGTCAAGAAGGCTCATTTCTTCAAACAAGTATCACTGAATCTGTGGTTTAGATCTCTCAAGCAATCAGATTTTTGGACTGTGAGTTAGATATACTGTCTTTGACAATCATATCGGTTTAGTATATGCTAATGTATCCTACGTGTACACTTTCTGAGTGCCTGTGTATGAAGGTTATACGCTACCGGAGCATAAAATAAGACGCCTACTTTTGGACGAAATGACATTTTTACGCTTTCAATCTCTCCACTTGTTTCTTTTTTCAGATCGATATTGAAGAATCCTTTTGTCGTGGCATGAGCATTAGCCGCATTGGTTGGATGATCCTAACCGTTCGTTTGCTGAAAAATATAAATATAGGAGCGATCAACGGTCTATGTTTAGACAGGTAATTGTTCTTTAGCCGGATAGCCTGATCGGTTGACTAGATCATTATTGTGCTTCCTATTTGGTAGGGCTCCATGTGATGAACGGTTGGATTGCACTTGGCTTTTTAAATCAAGGATAATTCAAGCCCATCCACAACAGTTCTTTTCCTGGGACCGGCCGGTCATGTCACTTGACTAACTTCCAAATGTTTGCCATGAGATAGGACTGGGATTGTACAATGAACACATGCAAATCAATCCACACCATCCAAATTGCAGCTCCGTTGTGGATCGAGCACAACCCAAATATCAAACTGATAAAATTATCATAGCTATTCAATTGGCGAATATCATGTGGACAGTTAAGAAAACGGTTCGCAACCCATGTTCTATCCAACAAAACAGATGGTTGAGATCATTAGTTCGGAGCCAATTTCAGACCACGTTGCATCTGAAGCAGGGCCTACCATTCGGACGGTCCAGATTGCCACAAAGCATGGATAAGAAATGACCACCGCAAATCTAGTTGGGATCCCGTGCTATCAAGCTCTGCAGGGTCCAAATTGGTTTCATCCACTCCATCCATCATTTGTGCCAGCTCAAGTTAGCGTGAGAGCCGAAAAAACAATTTAATCCAAAATTCAAGTGGGCCACACCAAATCAAACAGAGGGGATGGATAGGGTTGTCCATACTGGGTTGTGCGCGTGATGCTTATATTCTATCCAAACCATTCATGAGGTGGGTCCCACTGAGATGAATTAAAAACTCAAACATAATCTTGACTCGGAACTTCAGTGAGCCCATGAAGGTTTCAATGGTCCATGCGTTGTGGCCCACTTTATCTTTGGATGAGTCTGAATTTTGGTCTCATGTCCAAACATGAGCTAGTAAAAAAGATGAATGGATCAGATTTGAAATAAATATTATATTGGGACCCACGGAGCTTCCCATCGAAGAAAATGTGTGCATCATTTGGTCTGAGGAAGCCCATTTTAGTAATTTTAAGTGTAAAAGTTGACTGTTGAATTCAAATCCATGCACTCTTTTGAAGACATGCCTTTCTCAGAAGGTATGATGGAGAAAGCAAGCTTTTGATGATAGTGAGAATGCCTCATCATGCAATTTAAGAAAATGGCTGACTTTGGTTCGGTGACTTCGTTTTCATCCCTTTGGGTCCCACCGACACATGAAAAACAAAAGCTCGTTAAAAGATTGAAAGTGGATTTTACCTTTTTATTGCTTTTCTGAAATAAGGAGTTGATTAGATTGGCTGATATCTTTCTCCACCTCTCAAAGAAGATATTCTTCAAAAGTTCAAAGGGTCGTGATTTAATGTGGGGCCCACATGTGAGGGGACTGGTGCTGTTGATCAACCATGGAGGCTGCCTGTGTCGTAGATCCTCGCCGTTCATTAGGTAGTGTACACTATGAGTATGCTATGGACTAGAAATAACGGCGGTCCACTAATCACAGGTCCTTACAGAAAAAAAGACCAAAAAATCAGATTGACCGTACTCACTTGATGAGTCATGATTGGATAACCTGATATTGGCATACGGCGTGTTGAAAGTATGCACTACTTATGGATGGCCTGGATTTGTGATGCATGCACCATCTGACATGGAACCAAACCTGGCGTGAAGTCTCTAGTGGGTTCTCGCATTTTATTTTATTTTATTTAAAAAAAAACCAAGTTCGCGATAATGCACATCTAAAATTGGAGTATTGTACGGAAAAATCTATAACCAAGTGTTTTTTTTAAAAAATAAAATTAATTTATATTACTATTACTAACTAAAAAGTTAAATATAAGATAAAATCACACCAATCAGAGGATCATAGCCATTTGAATGAAGTGAATTTGTTACAACCGTGGTTAGGACTATCAAATCAACGTGGCGTAAAATCATGAGAAATATAAAGTGGGATTTGTTGATGCAGCAATCTTGTACATCTTTGTTAATCCACTCGATACCGGCGGATGAAGATGGAGACCTTAGTTATTGCAGGAGACTCTCTGATACCAAAGTTAAATAGACAAGTTAGGTTTAGTAGAACATGGAGTTTTTGGATAAGATTTGTGCGTGAAGTTGTGTACTTTTTACCACCTGAGATACTCCTATTTATAGCTGAATGGGGGCAGTATAGTAGATGATAATTTTATATTTTGTAGGTAGTATTGTAGAGGGAATCGTATCCCTAGCATGTTGGAGCGATCTTTCGAGATCTTCAGTTGAGATCTTAGACAGACCCATGTTGTAGCTATCTTCCAAGATATTCGGCTGAGAACTTGGACAAACCCGTGTTACAGTTATTTTCCGAGATATTCACCTGAGATCTTGGACAGATCTCTTTGATAAGATCTGAGTAGTCGAAATCGAAGAGAACATATAGTAAGAGGTTGAAGTCGAGCATCTGAGGTGGCTTGCATGGAAGTCCTAATGAGCGGTTTGCAGACCTGAATTTCCTAGTAAGTCGTGGTGAGATTTTCCTTGTTGTTAAGCAGATCATCGATTTGTCAACTACCCTTGAACGTCGTACCGAAACACTGAGAACGAGCATCATTCCCTAGTAGAATGCAGGCGAAATCAATGATGATCATTCTCTTCATCTTATTGTGTGGTGCAGGGGTCCCTCGAGCATAACAGCTTGGAGTCTTGCCCTATAGTGAGCCGTGCTTCAGGGGATCTTACCAAAAAATGATCTTAGCAATAACTCGAAATTGTATGATACAATGGAATAGCTCAATGTTTGATGGAAGTGAAGATATTTCATCTTCTCGTAGTTGAGCTTCAAGGAACGGGTGCGTTTCCAAGCAACTGGTTATCACTTCTTGGCCGTTGAGGAGCTCATTGGTTATGCTCGGAGCTAACCGACCATGTGACGGGCATAGATGTTCGAGCTAATCTCTTTTCCTTCTTCAGTCCATTTTTACCTATAACATGATTTATCTACTTAAATGTTTCGCCATAATGATTAAGCTTATTTTGTACTTGCGGTTAATCTTGATTATCCATTTTCATATTATTGATCGAAAGCTTAGTGCTTTGTTTTATTAATTATTATGATAATATAAATGAAATGTGTAATGATTATAAATTATTTATCTCTTAATGACATTTGTATTTAATTATCGATTCATTTCTGGTTCATCAATGATAAATTCACAATAAAAATGTCAAATCATAATCAAAATAATGATATCATTGATTTTAGCGATAATACTATAAAAAAGAGCAATGATATTGTTGAAGTTTTAAATCTATTAATAACAGGGTTTGTTGTGCCATCGACAGGTGCTCGTGCTTGATTCCATCGGAAAAATTCAAAAAATCTATGTCGATGACATTGAGTTCGATGCCATCGATAGATTCCCGATGGGGTATTAATGCTATCGAAGGTCACATCGAAATTATATGCAGAATTGCAAGTTATTTCTTATTTCGGTTATAACACTATACATATAAAGTATAATTGAAATTGGGAAAGAGATATGTGTTCTAAGACTTTGTAAATCATTCCTAAAGGTTCAAGAGCATAGGTAGCACTTGTGTAGTAGATTCAAGGCTTCTTTGAATCGGTAAGACTCTTATCTCTTATAATTTTTATTTTTATAATGCATTCCTCTTCGCTTTGTGCCATGATTTTTTTCTGCAAGAATTTTCTATGTAAAATTCGGATTGTTCTTGTTTGGACTTAATTGTGCAATTACTTGTACTTTGCTTAATTCATCTTTGGATGTTTGTGCAATTTTCAACAAATGATTTTAAACTTGTCTACTTATCACTCGAATACAACTGCATTTGACCAATGATTTTTGTTGGTGAAAAAATATGACAAGTCGATGAGTCGGCTTATGGAATGGACCAGCTCTACAGACGTGGCCCAGACTCCCTAGGCGTCGAGCCTAACCAAGGCCTATATGTCCAGAGCCGTGAGGCGAGACCTCCAAGAAGGTCGAGACCCCCTGGGGCCCCTCAGTGGCCGCATAATGCCGACCTAACCCTAGATCGACTACAAACCGGATACGAACCGATCAATCTTGACCCAACTACAATCTGACCAAAATTCTGAGTCGGCCACAGGGCGATTTCTGGTTGGAAAATAGGTCGATCACTGATCGACTGCACTTCAGCCAATTAAGGATCAGCCATCATCAGTCAACTATAGTAGAGTCGATGCGCGAATAGGCCGGTAAAAGCCGCTTGAGAATGCCAAGCCAATGCTCCGAGGTTGGTTGATGGCCAGCCAAGCTCCGGCCTAGCTCTGTTATTTAGTTCTCATTGGGATGATCGTATCTCGCCCTAAGCCAAACTAGAGAGTCGGTTTGATATTAAAGATCTTCCGAAATCCTTAGAAGATAATCCCCAATCCCAAGGATCTAAGGATCGAAGATCTCGAGATCATTCAAGATAATGATCAATCCCCTTTAGGGAAGATCTCGAGGCCATCGAATCACATCTCCTCTATAAATAGAGACATCAAAAGGTGAAAGGTACACACTTACATTCTCACCCCTAAGCCATTATCATACTGTTAGACTCAGATTCCAAGCCTGACTTTTGCATCGGAGGGTCCCTTATATAAGCCAGAGTCTCCTTTGTCCTCTTCCTGTATAGGTGTTCAAGTAGCCAAAAGGGAGTGAGCCGCAAACAACATCAACAATTTTCATGTTGGATTTAGCGGTCATAAAATCATAAATGACACGGCCTGTTTCTTTTACTCACTGAGAGAATTGATGAAATAAACAAACTCTTTAAATCACCCAATTTGCAAGATTTTTACACAATGACTTGATTTTATTTTTATGAATAAATGAATGATTCAGAGACGTTAACAAGACCCATTTCTAAAAGAAAGTTTTTTTTTTTTTAAATAATAATAATAATAATAAAGTACAAGTAATTAGATGTAAGAAAACAAAAGGCAACTGATTCAGCCGTCGGCAAAATAGTGCATCAGATATCACAAACGACTCTCTTTCTATAAAGCCATTTTCATCAAGAAAAGTGCATCAGATTTCCCTTTTGGACTGTGTTGATCAACAGAGAATCTGTCCTTTAAAACCGTATTGGTCAACAGAAAATGTCCTTTTAAACTCTGTTGATCAATAGAGAATAATTGGACCCTTTCTTCAATGATCCAAACCATTGGTATGTTAGCCCTGTCCTCAACCTCTCTATTTGTGTCCTACACATAGATGATTAAGAAAAGATATATTGATAGCCCACATTCAACTAAGAAAAACCCATAATCGGTGAATAAGATCTTCCAGTCCCAGAGATTTCTGGGGGACTGGTTCACCAATGATGGGACCAAACAGGCCACTAGATTGGATCAATGAACCATTGTTTTCAAGTTGTTTATTGGAAATCATATTTATTTTGGTATGGATTAAAAAATAATCTCCATACCCAACAATCATCTCTCGATCACCAACGGAAATAGGCAGATTGCATGGTGCACCTCGGCAGTGTGTTGAAATCACCAAACTGTGGGCCCCACCATGATGTATGTGTTATATTAATACTATCCATATATTTTGGAAAATGATCTTAGGGCCATGTATGTGTTATATTCACATTATTAGTATATTTTACAAAATAATTTTAGAGTTTGATAATAAAAAATAAATAAATTTGAGGCCGATCCAAAGCTCAAGTGGACCACAAAAAGTAGTGGATATTAAACACTTACCATTGAAGACTTATGGGAGAATAGAGAAGTCAGATATTTGTGTTTTCTCTTTATTCAAGTCTGTGTGACCTTATAGATAGGTATAACAAATAAATATATTAGTGGTTCTTAGAAAGGTTTAAAGGCATCGGTGTCCCCCGCTTTATGTGATGTGGTCCATGTTAAGGGGAAAGATGGACTGACCTAGATAGGCAGATCAGATCGAGATCTACCACGGCCTAATGTGTAACAGAGGATGAGAAACCTGATTGCCGAATTAAGGAAGAAGGTCGGCACAACATAGGTTGGCACGACCGAGGTCTGCCTAAAAGTCAGCACGACTCAGAACGGACTCTCCGAGGGATAACCTGAAGAGGCTACAGGACTCATGAAGAAGTTAAAAGTTACAAAAATTAGACATCAACAATGACATCATTGGGAGAACACCAATTTGAGATTTCTTTTTCTTTTTTAATTCGCAGTATAGCGAGAGCGTATAGAGGGAACAACAATAACCTACATGGTTTCTACATAGATAGAGAAAGAATAACCTAGACGAGACTCATGATATGGATGTCAATGGGTTGGGCCCAAACACAACATTTTGATTGGGCCCATCCCAATGACCCAATGCAAACGGTTCAAAATTTTAGCCTCCTAGGTTTGTCCCATTGATAGCCTTACTTGTGAGTTCCTAATAGATGTACATCTTCATTGGGGGTTAGCAGTAAACCCTTACCTTTTGCACTTGTTATAGATGATTTGACCACTAATGACCAAGATGATATCTGCAAAGATATTCTTCTTAATTGAAAGGACAGGTCTGTCGGCCGGGACAAGCTTATCTTATCTTCTCCTCGTCTATAGTCTGATCTTATCTAAGGAAACGGCCTGAAGTTCTCTCCAAGAATTGTGAAAGCTAATATGCGATTAAGTTGGGATTCCGAGATACCCGCCGAGGATCTCGGGAGAATCTCTATACATTACGAATCCTAATTCATCTACAACATGCACCTACTAAATTGGGAAGATTCCTATACGTCATTATCCTTCTTCAATTATAAAGAGGGAGATCTCTGACGGTGAAAGGTACACGTATACATATTATCTCTACCATTAAACCACTTTTACAAGACTTAGATTCTTGATTTTAACATCGAGGGTCTCCTTCTCTAGCCAGGGTCTCTTTTATTTTCTTTCTATGCAGGTACTCAAAGGACTAAAAAAGGTAGACTAAATTTTTACATCACCAATCCGCTTCAGCTTTTTATGTACCTCATTGGTGCATGCCCTCAATGATCTCTTAAAATGGATGGATATTGTGATATAACACCTCCATTATGGTGGGGCCCATAAAATTCGATGACGTCAACCCACCAAGGAGGTCGGCACACCAGGCAATCCCATTCCGTGCAATTATAGCCTCATGTTACACGAGTCATCATGATATTATTTTAATATACATGCCCATAGAGAGGTATGTGCATGCATGAATCATGCATAAAAATGATAGGTACCGACAAATGGACCCGAATCGTCTAAAACCACATGTAGCCACAGTTATGCAACACTCGAGCTCCATGGGCCCACCGTGTTATGTGTGCTACATCCATTCCATTCATCAGTTGTGTTAATCAAACTTAGATCCTGAGCCAAAAAATCAGCCTGATCCGCAACTCAGGTGGGTCATGGGCTGGTGGTATTACCCAACTACCCAGCAGTTTTGTGGTGATACTGTGATGATGTGTTTTATATCCATGCCGTCCATTCGTTTTTCTGGCTCATTTTAGGGAATGAAATTGAAAAATGAAGCAGATCTGAAGCTCAAGTGGACCACACCATAGAAAACAGTGGGAATAATGACTCCCATCTTTGAAACCTTCCTAGGGCCCACCGTAATGTTTATTTGCCATTCAACCCGTTGATAAATCACACAGGCTTCGATGAAGGGAAAACAAAAATATCAGCTTGATCCAAAACTTCTACGGCTCTCAGAAGGTTTTAATGGTAAGCATTCAACTACTATTGTTTCCTGCGGGGTGGTCTACTTCAGCTTCAGAACTACTTCATTTTTTATTTTTTACATTAAAATGAGTTGAAAAAAAGTATGGACGGTGTGGATATAAGATAGATACATCACAGTGGGCCCTACAGTGCTCCACATCACCACACCACAGAAACCCACATCGGTAAATATAAAATAAATGAGCGGTTCTGAGGAAATGACCAATGGCTGATTTTAGGTGCGGCATGAAACCTACAGAGGATTGCATTACAAGCCGGTCTGTTCTTACACACCTTACACGTGTGAGGCGAGTGCCTTCCAGTAAGTGTGCAAGTGTAATTAGCATTTAGTACTAGTCCAAAGTAATCATTTAAGAGAAGAGAAAAGCTACTTTGATACTCCGGAAGAGTATGATGGATGATAAGTGGCCCACTTGGAAATTACTCATAAATTGTATACTTGAGATACAAGTAATTCATATTAAGCTGTACCAATCATGGACATCAGCTTGGATGTATCATGAAGTAGAGATTAGGCTTATTTGATTATCTTACCATATGATGGATTGAAATCAGTGGACGGTTAAAAGTGAAAAGTATTCAATGTTCCTGTTTCAACAATCAAGTGTCTGCGAATCCGAGGTCATGGTTTCAACCAATATGATTTTAAGAGTGCAGCGTAGAGAAGTGGGGTCCACATTTCTGTAGGTCAAGGTGGACGTGGATTGTGAGGCTGACAGTGATGTATGTGTTTTATCCCCGCCGTCCATTCATTTTTATAGATTATCTTAAGGCAAATTAAAGTATATCCAATGCTTAAGTGGACCACACTATAGGAAATAATGAAAATTCCCGCTCTCCGTTGAAAACTTTAAGGGGGCAACAAAGTTATGGATCAAGCTGATATTTGTGTTTTTCCTTCATGGATGTATGTATGACCTTATAAATAGGGTAGATGACAAATAAACATAACTGTGGGCCTAGGAAGGTTTCAATGGTGGATGTCATTATTCCTACTGTTTCCTGTGGTGTGGTCCACTTGAGATATTAATATAATTCAATTTTGGGCTCATGCTCTAAAACGAGATGGAAATGCAGATTTACGGCATGGATAAGACATGTACCTCATGGTGGGCCCCACACAGTTTACTCTAGCCTACTGGTGTGGATGGCATTTAATCTTCCTCCTCACATGTGGCACTGATATACGACCATCCAACCATCCAAATTAAGGATCTCAATGGGGATGGAGGGCCACTGATCGAGCAATCCATAGCCATCGAGTTAATGGTTATCAAATGGATGGTTAAAATTAAAATGGTGAGTAGGCTGAATTGGAGGGGACAAAGCAGATGCCGAGTACTATCTTCTTAATGCAATTTTTTTTAATTTTTTTTTTTTTTAATGTCCGTCCAAGTTGGGTAGTCAATTTGGACGGTTTAGATTGCCCTAAAAATCTGCCATGCACAAGGCTAAAGTTTCTCCACTGTTCTTTAAATTGGGAAAAACCAACACACTACGAGTAATGCGCATATGTAATAACTAATAACCACTCCCTCCATCGTTTCAGCCAGCTCATTTAAAAAAGGCCCGTTTGGACGCACATCCCAGGCAAAATCACTGAGCCCAAGGATTGAAAAATGAAGCAGATCCAAATATCAGGTAGCCCAGAGGTTTTATCAGGCCACGTGCTATATACTGTCAAAGATAAGCTGTGACAGGTGGGCTAATCAAAACCTAACAACTTTAAAACATGCTCTGTGTAGAACATATCTGACAACGCTACACATCCCAATCAAATTCATTCAAATTTGACCAAAATAAGTCACCACCTTAGTCCGTGGTGTCAGATTCGCCATGCAATTGGCATCTGCTTTTTGGTTTACTCAACCTATAGCTTTTGCTGAGTCACGACAAGGTGGGAGTCGGCAAAGTACACCCAAACGCACACCTAAGTTGGTGGAACAGATTCATCAGGATGAGATAAGACCAAGTTCCATCAAGCTCTGATGCGACTTTATTTTATTGGATGCCAAGATTACATACTTTTTGGAAGTTGGTGGGCTCCTTTTTGACAAGCGGTGATCAGTAAGCCAAATAAACAGCGCCACATCACATTCAGAAGAAACTACTTGTTGCCTTTTCTGACTTAAATCCACTCTCTTATAGCAGGAGAGACTAAAAAAGAATTTGCGTGGTACATCCAAACACACGACATCAACTAATGTTTGGATCAAAACAAATATTTAAGCCTTAAACACTAACCATTGAAGCTTTCGTAGCCTACTATGATATTTACATCACATCGAAACTGCTCTTACATTATTATCATTATTATTATTATTATTATTATTATTATTATTATTTTCTTAGCTTGTTAGTACATTCCACTGCCAGTTGACACTTCACTGCTAGCCTCCCCTACTACGGATCAATACCAAGACCTCAAGTGAAACGAGGTATCTTTCACTCAGTCTACCACTACTTGAGTTATGGATCTGGGTGTCCAAACTGCGCTTACATGAGTAGCCATGACAAGATGAATGGAAAAACCTAATATCAGTCTCGTCCAAATCTTAAGTGGGTTCCAAGAAGGTTTCATTAGTGAATTTCAATCCTCTACTTGTCATATATAGAAAAAACATATTTATTACAATGTTTGTGATAACGTGGTCCAATCAAAATACAAGTAAATAGGTTAGCCATCTCAATCTTTTCTTTTTGCAGTATGGCCCACTTGAACGTCGAATCTGCAGATGTGCTAACATGAGCTGCACAAATAATGGACGTAGCAGATGCCACGTCAACATCATAGTGGGCCTCATATAGATATTCGTTGCACCGACTGTTGTCCAAAATTCACGTATCAACAATTGCTACTTTGACTCTGTGAGGATAATCCAAGCTAAGGCAGAAACAGAAGCTCCAATTCAGGACGCGGATTGCGTCCTATCCAGCCATCTCCGGCCACGAACGGGCAGTACTGCAGGCAGGCCCGTCGTGATGTATCTGTTAATCTATGCTGTCCATCCCTTACATTAGAGTATTTTAAGGCAAGTGCATAAAAATGAGGCAAATCCAACACTTAAATTGGCTACACCGAATAATAATTTTGTATTACATTACATGCACACAGCATTAAATGTAGGCTGCATTAAATACCCGAGCCATCTGTGGTGTAGCCCACTTATCATTGAATCTGCATATTTTTGTGCTGATACCTTAAAATGATTTGCGAGAATGGATGGACGGCGTGGATAAACTAATACATCATGAAGCCGGCCACTGGAACTGCCTGTTCGTGGCCAGAGACGGGCGGGGGTTGGACGCAATCCACGTTCAACAATTCACTGCCTACATGGCAAAAGTGAAAGATCCGCTCTGGACGAGGATTCCCCGCGAAAGCCTTTCTACGTAAAGATGCTCGATGAGGCATACCAACCACATGTTTGTGAGAAATTCACCCCGTCTATTTGAGCTAATTTTAAGACGTGCAATAAAAAATGAGGCGTATCCACGCTCAAATAGGCCAGACGATATGAAACAGAGGGAGTAGTGAGCACCATGGAAGCATTCTTATGGCCATGGAAATTTTGTATCAAACTAATTTTTTAGTGTTTTCACTTAATCCCATTGGAATGACCTTATAAACGGTTTAGATAACATATAAACATTAAGGCTTGGCCAAGAAGGTTTCAACGGTAGAAATTTCTTTTCTTAATCTTCCCTCTGGTGTGACCCACCTTAGCTTTTTATCCACCTCATTTTTGGTTGGACGTCCTAAAGTGAGGTCGAAAAACGGATGGACGGAATGAATTTCTCGAATACATTTCAGTGGGCCTCACCCAGCATCCCTGCGCAAGGCTTTCGCAGGAAATCCGCGTCCATCGCAGGCCATTAACATTCCATCGTTCGAAAATCAGCATAGTACACTTATCCGGTCCATCGCACAGGTAATGGAATGGCTACTCCCCGCCACCAGCCAATGGCTGATGGTCGGTGCTCTGTGGGCCCCACCATGATGTATGTGTTTCATCCATGCCGTCCATCTATTTTTTGAGATAATTTTATAACATTATACACAAAATGAGATATATAAAAATCTCAAGTGTACCACATCACAGGAAACAGCGTTCAATGAACGTCGACCATTAAAAATTTTTTGGGGGCCATAAAAGTTTTAGATCAAGCTTATATTTTTTTTCCCTTCATCTGGGTATGTATGACCTAATCAACAGATTGGATGTCAAATAAACAGTACAGTGGGCCTTAGGATGATTTCAATGGTGGATATCTAATGATTATTGTTTTTCTGTGGTGTGGTCCATCTGACATTTATATCCCTCTCATTTTTGGTATCAAAGCCGAACATAATCTGTAAAAATGGATGACCGGAATGGATGAAACACATACATCATGGTGGGTCCCACAGAGCACCGACCATCAGCCACCGGGCTGGTGTAGGAGTAGCCAATCCGTTTCCCATAGCACATGCACTTCAGCTATATACGCACCGTATCTTTCTGTTTTTCAACCATGCCTACGTTTTTCTCGTGCTGGCATAACCTAGCCGATGAGTGAACCGGACTAACTTCTCTGCAGGGGCATGTTCTCAGTGGACCCCACCTCGTGAATGACATTGATATGGGACGCACGCGTCATATCCCTGCTAGTTGCCTCTCATGAACGGCATTGACATCAAATCTTCTAACCATCTATGCTATGGATATGTGCTTCTAACTTTGGATGTTTTGAGAGTACATACTTCATCAAAAAATATAACCTTTGGCAACCAACAGTTTAAATTTTACTAAAGGGGACGGGCCTGTCTTTAACAACCAAGAACGGTTAGATCTGCATGAAGGCCCACCGTGATATATCTATTTATTCGTATTGTTCATCCTTTTTTCTCATATCGTTTAATGGATAAGACTAAAAATGAGATAGTCTGGACCATACCAAATACGAAGCTTAAGTTGTATTAAATGTATAAAGCATTCAATACAAGTCATTTTTTTATTATATTAAATGGGACGTGGATTAGATACTTAAAGGTTGAGCAAGCTCTTAACGTCACCAAGTTCTGTGGGCCCACCATGATGTATGTATTGGAACCACACCGTCCGTCCATTTAGAGAGATTATTTTACACCATGATTCAAAGAATGAGGTAGATTCAAAGATATAATGGACCCTACCATAGAAAACAGTGGAGAGAGTGACACCCACCATTGAAACATTACTAAGGTCTATTGTGATGTTTATTTGAGATCTAATCTATTCCAAAGTTATCACAAACATTAAATAAGGGAAAATACAAATATTAGGTTGATATAAAACTTTTGTGGACCTTAGAAGTTTTTAACTGTTGGTGTCACTTTCTCCACTGTTTTCTGTGGTGGGATTTATTATATCTTTGGATCAGACTTATTCTTTTTGGCATATGCCTTAAAATGTTATCTTCAAATGGATAGACAGAGTGTCGATACAAAACGATTATGGGGAGATCCATGGAACTTGGGAACGTGAATGTGGACACCCATATAACCTGGTAACATAACTTTATTAGCGAGTCTGGCTGCTCATCCCTTCGGTAGCTAATCCACGTTCACTCTGCTCATTCCGTCTGTAGCTATTCCACATTCTATTAATGTGAATGTGGATTAGCTACTGTGCAAAGAGTTATGCCGACAGTTGAAACCTTCTTAAGGTCCATCGTTATGTTTATTTGAGATCCAACCTATTTATGTGTTAACTAAAATATGAAAGAAAGGAAAACACAAATATCAACTTGATCGAAAACTTTTGTGGCCCTTAGAAGATTTTAATGGCAGATGTTACTCTCCCCACTATTTTTTAGTGGTGAGGTCTATTACAACTTTGAATCTTACTCATTCTTTGGTTTATGCCCTAATATAATCTCTCCTAGTGGATGGACAGTTTGGATACAAAATGTACATGATGGTGGGGCTCCCAAAACATGGTAACGTCACTTTAGCGAGTTAGCTACTCAGCCTCTGGTCCACAACCATTAAATGTAAGAGTATCATGTAGTGTGCGCAGACCAAATACTAGCTACTAGAGCTGTACACGAGCAGAGTATACTCGTTAACTCGTTCGACTGGACTCGAAAAAACTCGACTCGAAATGAGTTAGAGCCGAGTATGAGCGGATTTTTGGTGCTCGAAATCATTTCGAGCCTAGCACGAGCTTGACCTTGCTCGACTCGGCTCGACTCGAGTAATACTCGAAATCAGCTCGACTCGAACTCGACTTGGTACTCGACCAGGGGTATATATGTACCCAAAAAAAAATTCCTAAGCTACTCACCCACCCCGCCCGTCCCTTTCCCAGCACCCCTACCCTCTCTTAGCCCGTTTAAAAAAAAAAAAAAAGTCCCTAAACCCTTTAAAAAAAAAAAAAAAACCAGCACCCCTACCCTCTCTCAGCCCATCCCTACGCTCGTTCAGCGTCCATTCGGTGCCTCTTGTCCCGGTCGCTCGTCCCTACTCTGCTCAGTGCCTTTGCCCGGTGCCGCTGCTCGTCCCTGTCGCCGGTTGTCTCTGCTGCTCATCCCTGCTCTACACGCACGGTGCCGGTCGTTCCTGCCGCAGCTCGCCCGGTAAGTACCTAATACCTTCGATTTGAGACATTTGTCCTTGAATATTCTGGATTTGCTTTCTATAGGAACTCGTTTTCGACTCAAAAAACTCGGACTCAACTCGACTCGATATCTGCTCGAACTCAGATAAGCCGAGCACAAGCTGAGCATCCAAGCTCGAAGCCCAAGCCGAGCCGAGTACGAGTTGGGACTCGGGCAGTGCGAGCCGAGAACGAGTTGGATCTCAAATAAGCAACACAATGGGCCCTAAGAAGGTTTCGACGATGGGTGCCACTGTCC
This sequence comes from Magnolia kwangsiensis, assembly GCA_037074715.1. Lineage (NCBI taxonomy): Eukaryota > Viridiplantae > Streptophyta > Magnoliopsida > Magnoliales > Magnoliaceae > Magnolia > Magnolia kwangsiensis. The sequence continues at coordinate 21,960,810 of CM073576.1, forward strand.
CCACTTTTTTCTATGGTGGGCTTCACTTGAACTTTGGCTAAATAATTCTTTAGCTCATGCCCTAAAATAATCTCTCCAAATGGATGGATGGTGTAGATAAAGCATATACATCATGGTGGGGCCCATATAAAGTGGTGACATCCCCAAGTAACCAGACTCGTTCCTGTGCGTTCAATAGCTGTAAGACCCGTATCTTAGTCCGTACCTTTTCGTAGACTTCCGCAGTCTTACCGGTCGAATTTCGGCAACCTTCGACCCTTAATTAATATCGACGTGTGACCTTGATTCATACGCCGTCAACCCGAGTCGACTCTACCTAAGACCAATACCCTAGCGACCGCGCCGTCGCCGCGGTTCCAATGCCACGACTCGCGCGCCAAGGCGATACTCTGGTCAAGAGTTGTAGAACGACGTTCGATGCTAGGAAACGCCGCGCGTTGCGAAACCAAAGGGAATCTCTACGATGTGTCACATCAATTACATCAATCCCATCAATCAATCACCCATCAATCCATCACATGTCAAGTACATGTCAAGTACACATCACTCTCATCCCTTTTCCTAAGCAAGCCACAAAAGTCTTCCAAACTCATACCTCTCTTACACAAAAGGCCACAAAAGTCAAAAGGTGTCTTACACCCCCAACACCACATCCATCCATCCATCTCTCTCTCTCTCTCTCCCTTTACAACTCTCTCTCTTTCTCTCTTCAAATCTCTAGGCAACAAATCCCTCCATACGTATGGAATTCTCCAAGCATTCCTAAGCTCCAAATGTGTCCCACTTTCCTACCCCACCATCTCCCATCTCAACCCTCCATTCCTCATCTCATCTATTGAAGTTGAAGCTAAGGTGCCAAGGGACCCGTAGGAACAAGAAGATCGGACGGTGGGTGCCTCTATAGGGTAGTTTTCTTATTTTTTTTTATGGGTCAAGTGATGCCCACCGATCAATGGTGTGGATCTCACTTGGGACCCTAAGGTGTGGCTGATGGCCCAATAGGATCATCATGATCGTTCCATGATGGGCCCATTCTCCATGGACCCCATCATGATGTTTATTTTCTTAGAAAGGTCATCTAGACCGTCCATTTTGGTGGAGAGAGGATATCCACCGTTGATTGTAGATTTTGGTGATCCCACATGCTTTAGGACCCATTTGAATGTATGATTCATTGTAAGGGAGGGCCCATAATGTCAGGGTCCCTCCATCATAAGCGTGTCCCACTCTCTATCTCACTCTCTCTACTTCATTATTTTGTCCAAGTGTCCTTCAAGTGGGGCCCACCTTGCATGTTGTATCCCCCATCATCCATCAGTGGTGGCCCACTTCAATAGGCCCACATAATGTATTTTTAAAAAAGGCCAAACCGTTCAGCGTCTGGGACGCTGGACGTTCCTGTACAAAAAAAAAAGAAAAAAAGAAGACTTTTAGGGTGGTCCACTTGCTTACGCCCCACCTTGATGTATATTTCTAATCCAGGCCGTCCATCCTCTTACCCATCCTGTTTTAGGCGTTGAGCCAAGCGATGGGGCTGGTTGGAAGGTCTGGTAGGCCATAGCATTAGAGAGTTGCACCCTTACCATTCAAGATCATTATTTTGCTTTATTTTATTTTTTAAACACTAAAAAAAAAACTCAAACTTTAGACTTGTTGGATTCATTGCGAGGTGAGGAATCCTATGGATGGAGTGGATTCTCATGATGCGGGCCCCACACTCGAAAAATCCCAGAAAAATCGAGTTTTTTCCAAATTTTGCAGAGGCGCTGCCTCTGCCTCTCTAACAAGGAGCAGCTGTACGCTGCTGCGTGCAGCGTCAGCTGGCGGGCGGCCAGCTAGCCACCCATGGCTGCTGCCGTGGGCCCCACCATGATGTATATGTTAGATTCACACCGTTCATGAGGTGGGTCCCCTCCTCAGGTGGGCCCCCTCCAAATTTCAACTTGATCTAGAACTCAGGTGGCCCACACCACAGGAAACAGTGGAATTGAATATCTACCATTGAAATCTTTTTGGGGCCCACAGACGTGTTGGATCAAGATGAAATTTATGTTTTCCCTTCATCCAGGTCCGAGTGACCTTATGAACGGGTTGGATGGCATCTAAACATTACAGTGGGCCCCACATGGGACCCACAATGATGCATGTATATTGCATCCACCGTCCAGGCGAACGGTGGAAGGCCACCACGATGTATGCGTTCTATCTACGGTGGAGCCCACTGTGATGCATGTACTTCATGCACACTATCCAATGACAGTGGGACCCACCCTAATGCTTGGGCTGCATCCAAACCGTCCATCCATTTGTAAAGCCATTTTCATGGCATGGGAGTAAAGAATGAGTTAGATCCATAGCCTAAGTGGACCCCACCTGGGCATGTTTGAGGCCCATCTTAAGGTGTTTGTGGTAGTCCATTGGGGCCCACTTTGATGTGGATCTTAGGCCCATGCAATGGGGCCATTTGGTGTATTATGAGGCCCATGGGAGTGAACCCATTTGATGTATTCCAAGGCCCATGAGATTGGACCCATTTGATGCATTTTTAAAGCCCATGGAAGTAGGCCCATTTGATTCGTATAAGGCCTATGGGTTAGGCCCATTTGATATATGTAAGGCCTAGGGGTTTAGGCCCACTTTGATATGCATGCAAGGCCTAAGGGTTAAGGCCCATTTGGCGTACATATGGAGTTCAATTGGTGTGGCCCATTCGTTACCTTTAAGACCCATGAGTTAAGCTCATTTGATGCAATCCAAGGCCCACGGGTTTTGACCCATTGCAATGCACATAAGACCCATTGGTGTGGCCCATTTATGTGGCCCATCTGATGAATAAAAGGCCCATAAGATATGGCCCATTTGATATATATGTAAGGCCCAATGGGATGAACCTAAGGTCCATTGCAATGTGTAATTCTAATATAGATTAAGTACTGATGTTTACAAAGATCGTGCCTTGGGAGCAATGTTGGTTTGACGTCCACATTGTGAGTGTAATGTCGGTTGGATGTCCACATTACGACTCTCCTTAGGGCCTATTGTTGGGCCGTACTTGCTGTGTATAGGCCGTCTAGACCCATCTGCGTTGTAAGAATGGTTCATCACTCATTTACATGTTTAATATAGTTTCATGACTCGTGATCATACGCATCATATGTATGCTTGATATGAGGATTGACTGATCATAGCATATGCCTTCGGGCAGGTTGTTTATGGGCTCCTGGTTAGGCGATGCTGCCCTACATGAGCGCACGATATGCGCAGGATTTGTTGCATGACTGGATAGCGTGAATCATGCATTTCGCATTTGTGTGACATGGTTATTATACGCCCTAGCGACGTCAGGGTCGTAGCCTCCACAGACGCATCGTGGTTGGCAGGATTGGATACCGAAAATCTTATTTTACATGGGGTGCTATAGATATCCCTGGGTGAAAGTTTCTAAATCCTTATGGTACCAAGAGGTTGCTCCAACGTCTAGACCGAGTGGGTAGATGAGCGTTGAGTGACGATTACCAGACGGTTACGCTTTCCACTGTGTCATGGTCGGTTGGAAGGGGGTGCGGCCTTACCCGCCTGAGTGTAGGGGGTAATGCTAGGCTGAGTCTGACCAGCTCGAGGAATGGGTCCGCTATCGACGAGTCATGCCCAATATTGGCAGACGGATAGTGAGGTCTCTTCCACTTACCTTATTGCGCGATGTGGTGGCAATCTGGTTTAGAGTGTACTAGACCCCGGTGATATCCCATATTTGAGCTGTATTGATGTGTGGACATAGATGAGGGTCTGTATGCTTGAGTTGTATTGCACATCACATGGCCTTGGGGTGACCGATACCATTCATGTCTTGCATCGCATAGCCTTGGTATGGCTCATGATATTATGAATCCATCTGCATATTCCGCATTACTCTTACATTGCATGATCATATTACTACCTTGCGTACACACTTTCACCACCCTCTAAGCTTTTTATAAGCTTATGCACGACTGTTGCGTGCAGGTGGCGTTGGTTCGCAACAGCACTGAGGCAGGAGCACCTTGCAGATCATTTTGGAGTTTTTGTTCTTTACCATTGTATTTTCCTTTATGCTCATTGTACTTGTAAAGTTTTTGATCATAGTGGAAATGTAATGGAGTTCTTGGTTGTTGTTTGTGGGTTATGCCTTTGGTTATGCTTATTACGAATCAAACTGACGTTGAAAATCCTCATCGTAGCATCCCAGGATCGAAACCTGACGAATGGGCGCTAGGAGCCGAGAATGAGGTTTTACGGAGGCTGTCGGCGCCGGATTCGGCGATCGAAAATTTTGTGAGCCCGGTTTCCGAGTTTGGGGCGTAACAATAACCAATTCGCATTAGGAACTGTGGATTGGAGGGGGTTTCAAATCCCCTTGATTGTTTTGTGCATAGAGTAATTGGGGGTTTTTAATCCCCTCTTTGAGGGTTTGCAATCCACGGTGAGAGTTTGGATTACACTTGAAATGATTTCAATAGTTGCAGGTGTGACATGTGTGTTACTGTATACTATCATTCTATTGGTCATATAACCCACTAATGATAATCAGCATCGTTCAAACATTATCCATGTAAATCAGCACCGTCTAAACATTATCTAGCACCATCCAAACATTATCCATATTAATCAACGATTAAAAATTGTTGGTTAGTCAGTCAGACATGATCTTGTGCTTGTGGCCCATCTGAGACTTGGAATTTCATCATTTTCGGGCAAAGCATATATTTCAGCGGGCTTATCACAATCATTGTGTCAAAAATTACATATCTCACTAATTGAATATATCAAAGTTGGTTTAGTATATTCACAGTGCTAAGCACACTGTGAGGATTGCAATTCCAGGGGTTTCCAACCTGGGGGTCCTCGCTCTCAGACAGGCCCCAAAAGCTCTCAGCCTGCTTCATTTCTGATATCGTGCCTTAAATTAATATGATAAAAGGGAAGGGCACCGCAGATAAACAAATACGTCACAGTGGCCCCCACATGGATCTGCCAGGCATTAAGGGGCCCACCCTGATAAACGTTCCACATCCACTCCGTACATTTATTATGTTGGCACCTATTAGGACCTTAACTCAAATATTATGATAATTAAGTATTCGAGTGGGCCATGGTAAGAAAAACAATGTGGAGGGGTATCCGCCGTCCGTTTCTTTCTTTCTTCGTCCATACAGAACATGTACACCTACTCTCGCTTTGGGATTTCTTTTTTCTCCTTACTCATTGCACGTGCCATGCCCCCATTGTTAATTAACCATGTGCTAGGACTTCTTCCTTTTGCATCCATCACAGCTTAGGATCTGCTTGTGTTACAATTCACTGGAATCACGTGTTAAGTATTTTGATGATCCAAACCGTACATGTTGTTGAATTTATGCTACTTGGTTTACCCTAAGAAATTAGGGTGATTCTGATCGTCAGATCAATTTAGAACATTAGAAAGAGAATTTCAGTGGCACATCTTCAACTCTAAAATTCAGAGGTTAGAGTTATTACTGAGATCTAATTATCCAATAATAACTTACTTAAGGTGGAATCCAGAACATGAACGGCTACAAATCATCGGACCATGTCAGCATGTGGGCCCCATTCGGTTCCTAGCAGCACCAGTTCCAACGTGGCATATATGAGCAAGACCTGGCCCACGTATTACTCATGGCCAATGGTCAACATACCCAGCCCAAAAGCCACACTGGCAAGTCGTCATCAGGGAACGTGTACAAGACAAATGGACGGTTACAAGAAACTGATCAACGGTCTGTATCCAGAGTTAGCATGTGGCCCATTTTATGAGAAAGCCATCTTGATCTTTGGGTTGGGTGATGTTCATATTGTCCTATGACTTACTGGGCTCAGTTCTCATTCGCAACAACCTTGACCTGGATCCGATCGAGTTTGGGTACCCTACCGGATATCTGTTGGATCTGTGAATCTAGATACCGAATCAAATAAGAGAATTCATATGGCTGGCCCACTTAATGTTTGGATGATGTTACACACACATTTTCCACTTTGACACATGAGGCTTCTCACGTATGGGACCGTCCCAATTCTAATCGGGTCCAAATTATGGACCCGGACTCGGATAGACCGGAATTTTACCCTGGTCCAAAAAGGTAAGACTCTTTCTTAATGGGTAAATAAATAAATAAAAACTTGGACCCAGACCCGTCAAAATTGGGTCGGGTCCATCAGGTTCCCGCTGGTCTAGGTACCCGTTAACAACACTAATTCGAATCTAAAGATGTGATCTGATTAGAAATTAAGACCTGATATAGACCCGTTTATGGATCCGAAAGCCTCATTTAGGACCTTCGTGATAGTCTTCAAGTCTTCATGCCTGAAATTAGACATGGGACCCAATAAGATACTTGAATCCAATCATAGTCGTATCCACTACTTAGATGTTTAGATATCTTACAGGGAAAGGATTGAATGATGAAAAATGATACAGTAGGTCATGCCCTACCTTAATAGGGTAGGGTACCAGTCAAGTGGTGCAATGTGATATCTTAAAAGCACTTCTCAGAAAAGAAAAGGCTCTGAATTTTTATTTTTTTCAAAAGTGGCTTTATATCCCACGATCCTCTTTAAGATCAGTGTTCTACCCTATTACGGTACGGCATGACCTACTGTAGCTTTTTCATGAATGACCCTATGCTACACGTGTCTGGTGGCTGATGATTGGGACCAATCAGTAGGATGTGCCAAGGAAACATGCTTATACAATGCTCGATCAGACCCAGGCATTTTCGTTCAACCCACACAGTGGTAGAGCTGGGGCCCATCTTTTGGTAATCTAGGACGTTCATGTGTTAATGGGATTGAGCATGCCCCAAGACCTCTATTAGATGATCCCAGACATCTGATCGGTGGTTTTCAAATGGACAATTGCAGGGCAATGCTCCCCATCTTGTGCGGAAATTATTGGATGGTTGAGATCATTTAGTAGGGGGTAGTTTTGGGCATCTCCCATCCATGACAACAGACTGCTTTATGAACGGTGGACACGTGTTTAGAATTTGCTCGACTGAAAATTCCATTATCTAATGCTAAAGCATCTGTAAGATGGTTATCAAACTTCCAATTATAATGAGAAAAACTTATTTTTTTAATTGTTGAATTCAAATGCATTCAATTACAAGATACTAAACCCAAATAGTTATTCTAATTCACGTGAATTCAATAATAATAGCCAATGAAAATAAGCTTCTTTTTTTTTTTCTTTTTTCAATGATTTTTTATTTTTTTTGAAAAACCAGATTAATGCATTTTATTTAGGAATGATATTTTTTGAATGCAAATTTGAAAAGCAGAAACTTGAGCTCATCATCCATTTATAGAAATATAATTTGAGTAGAAGTTAAAATAATTAATTGTTTATGAATCATTTAATCAAGGGTAACTGTGCATTAAAAGCTTCGGAGAAGAAAAGGGAAGCACGTTGGGTTCTACCCAATTGGATGCATTAAATGCTTAAAGTGTCCGTACAGGGGCTACAATAATGTGTGTGTTTTATTCACACCATCTATTCATTTTTTTATATCCTTTTGGATTATGAGTTTAAAAATTACATAAGTCCGATGCTCAAATGAACCACACCGTCAGCACCACAAGAAGCAGCCACAGGAATGGAACTCATTGAAACCTTTCTAATGGCCACGATAATGTTTATTTGCTATAGTACATGTTTAGAAGTTCATATAAACCAGGAAAAAAGGAAAACACAAATAGCAGATTGATCTAGAATTTCTGTTGCTTACCGAAAAAATTATGGTGAGAGTTCATTCCCCGCTATGTGGTCCACTTGAGCTTTGTATCTGCCTGATTTTTGGGTTCATATCTTAAAATGATATGGAAAATGAATGGACAATGTAAATAAAACTCATACATTACAGTGGCCCCATAAAGCCTTGTTTTGACAGACAAATTATAGGCAGGGTAGGATGCAATCTGCTTCTGAGGTAAAGAATGATATTAATCCACCGTTTGATACATATGTACATTATTAGTAGTATACGTAGAAGCCTCTCCAAATGAAGATTTGTATTTTGAACGTTTTGTATGTTGTATATAGCCTTTTTCTTCGGCAAAAATGTGTTGAACCTACCCTAACATGCCTAAGACATCCACTCAGCCCATCATTTTCGGTCAATCATGTGAGGACGTGAACCAAAAGTCAAAATAAGGCTGAGCCAAAAGTCAAGTGGGCCACACCCATAGCGAAAAGTAGACATGGGCATGTCTACCATTTCAACCTTTTTGGTGCTCACCAAATCTTTTGGTCAGGTCGATATGTATTTTCCCTTGATACGCTCCTTTTGAATGCTGCAATGTACAAATATTACAGTGCAGTCTAAAATTTTTCCAACGATGGGCATCTCTATCCCTACCATTCTCTGCAATGTGGCCCACTTGGAGTTTTAACCAGTCTGATTTTAATCCGTAAACATGAGTTGCCAAATGATGGAGTGGATGTCACGCATATATATCACGGTGGGCCCTACGAAGAACTTAGTCGATCTGGATCCTGGGAGTGGATTAGGTGAGACCCTGGCTTCACTCAAGTGGAGCCCTATATAAATAAATGAAAAAAAAAAAATGAAAAAGAAAAAAAAATGAAAAAGATGGTGGAGACCTTTGAGTGGCCACCTTGATGTAACTATTCTGTATCCCACCTTTTCAAATCATTTTTAGACCTGATACTAAAAATGAAGAAGATCCACATCTCAAGTGAACCATACTCTAAGAAACCATGATGATCGAACGCTCTAATATTAAAAACTTCATAGGGTGCACTTTAATATTTCCCATAGAGTTTATTTGTCATAGGGGAAAACATATCAACTTGATCCAAAACTTTCAATGCCCATTAATGGTCAATCACCACATATCTTATTGTATGATCCGCTTGATAATTGGATCTGCTTCATTTTTAGGATCATGCATTAAAATTAGTTAGAAAAGAAAGATGGATGGCATGGATACATCAACACAGACCCATGGTAAGGGCCCCACCATCTTGGGTGAAGTTGGGTCTCACATAATCCACTCTCCTCTTCTGACATAGGGGTGGGCCGGGTGGCCGGGTGGCAAAGGGTTGGATTTGAGTGGGGGTTAACCCAAGCCCAACCCATTTACCAGACAAGCTAAGAATTCTTATCCAAATTCAACCGCTTACTCATTACCTTCTAACTTAATGGGCCCACTTCATCAAGCCCAACCCAACCAAATGCAACCTATTTAATTGTAAATTGGTTTCGACTCAATGGAACTGACCAACCCATAACCCAACTCAGGTTTAAGAATTGAATATGGCGCACGATCTGATCTACGGTGCATTTGCAAAGAATAAAATAAAATAAAAATCTATACTCTTCTATATTTTATCTAGTTTTTGTGCATATACCTTTTGATAAATTATAGGGAGCCAATTAGGTGTTAACTGAGTAATTTAGTGGGTGTTAACCTTACCTTGTGCCACTGTTTTTCCGAGCCTACACTCACACCATAGTGGGATTTCACCACAATGGGTTCGCAATGGGTACTGAAACCCATGACCCTGAGGTTGAAATTCTTATAAATCTAATTACAGCCCATAGTGGGATTTCACCACAATGGGTTCGCAATGGGTACTTGAACCCATGACCCCTAGGTTGAAACTCTTGTAAATCTAATTACAGCCCATAGTGGGATTTCACCACAATGGCCAATGGGTACTCGAACCCATGACCTCCAGTAGACCACGGAACAATAGTGGTTAAACACCTCCCATTAAAAATGTCCTAGGATCTACCATAAGCAAATTTGTAATGTTTATTTGCTATCCAACCCGTTAATAAGGTCAAATGGACCTGTCTGAAGAGAAAATACAAAGATCAGCTTCATCTAAAACTTTTGTGGCCTAAAAGAGTTTTTAATGGTCATTTACCACATTTCCAATGGAGTGGTTCAGGGGAGAATTGGATCAGCTTAGTATAACCCACTAAAATGAGCTGAAAAAAATGGATGGGCGGCATGGATATGCAACATATTCATCAAGGTGGGCCCCACAGAGTAAGGGTAAAACCTAATCCGCTCGTAAATTATCCGGGCCGGTTAGGCCTGGTGCCCAAGCCCAATTATCTATTCAAAGGAAGCGCATTTATAGCCAGCGCCCAGCCCACTATCGGAGGCAGTTTTCCTGTGGTGTGGTCCACGTGAGATATGGGATCTGTCTCATTTTTGGGGTCATGCCCTAAAATGAGCTGGAAAATTGGATGGACGGCGTGGATAAAACACATAAATCATGGTGGGGCCCACAGAGTATTATATAATTCATCACGGATGTATCCATGGCACGTGTCAGGATTCCATACATGTGAGAAATCCCCACCTCAAGCTTGCCCCAGCCCAATTGCATATGGGCCAAAACTTCTGCAGTTCCTTCCATCTGCTGTCGAACAATAGAAAAGGCCAGCGGTCCACATTCAATGCACTGTATCCCGGAAGCGGTTTGACTAGGACCCCAACAGCAGGCAGCTAGCTGGTATCAAAGGCCAGTGGGCCCTACCATGATGTATTTGTCTAATCCACACCGTCCATCCATTTTTTGAACTCATTTCAGGAAATGTACCCAAAAACGAAGCAGATCCAAGGCCAAGTGGACCACATCACAGAAAACATTGGGGATTGGACACTTGCAGTTGAAAACTTCTTGGGGCCATATAAGTTTTTCATCAATCTGGTATTTGCGTTTTCCCTTCATCCAGGGTGATGAGACCTGATCAACAGGTTGGATGACAAATAAGCATTACAGTGGGCCCTAGGAATTCTTAACCGTGGGAGTTCAATCACCAATATTTCCTGTGGTGTGGTCCACCTAAGATTTAAATATTTCTCATTTCTCGTATAATGCCCTAAAATGATCTGGGAAAATGGATGGACGGTGAGGATAAAACACATACATCATAGGGGGGCCTACAGAGCTTTGACATCAGCTAGCTGGCCAGTGCTGGGATCGGGCGATTCGGTGGATCCCAAAGGGGTGGGATCCCTGATCATGGGGCCCACCTTGATGTATGTGCCTTATATCTACTTCATCCATCATTTTTTAAAACTCAGTTTAATATATGATGAAAAAAATGAAGCAGATCCAAATCTCAGGTGGACCACACCACAGGAAACACTCGTGATTGAATTCATATTTGTATGGCCTCTTCATCCTGGCAAATAAACATTCCAGTGGCCCCCATGAAGCTTTTAATGGTGGGAATTCAATCACGACTGTTTCCTGTGCTATGGTACACCTAAGATTTATATCAGCTTATTTTTTGTATCATGCCGTAAAATGAACTGTCAAAATGGATGGACGGTGTGGATGTAGGGCACATACATCACAGTGGCCCTACAGTTAGGGATCCACCAACCTCGGTGGATTCGGGTATCCACCCAAACCGCTCCCTACCAGATCAGAATAACAGTTCCCATCTGTTATTCATTTCATGCCTAACGTGGGACCTTCATGTTAAACAGCCCAAATACATCACACGTGTGGTGTTGTCTCTAAGACGTGTTGCCCCGCTCTCACGTGCAAGAATAGGATTCCGTACTATTCCCGCCAATATCATTTGCATTTCTCACACCAGTAAGCACAGTAGCTATTTCTACTGGTTGCCTCATGCTCGTCTTCCAATTCATTTCCTTTCTACGGAGATGTAACCAAGCAAAACAAATCTACTCCCGACTTTTCTCTAATTCAAACTCTTCTCGAAGCACTGCATCGCCTGCCTGCCAGGTGTTCGACGGATTGCCAAATCCAGACGTCTTCTCATGGGCTTGCGCGATCCGTTCCTCTTCCCAACAAGGCCGCTTCAGAGAGGCCGCTTCTCTCTACGCTGGCATGCAGAGATCTGGCCTGCGCCCAAACACCTTCGCGATCTCTGCAGCTCTCAAGGCATGCGCTCGAATCCCTGCCAAGATTTCCGGGATTTCAATCCATGCGCAGGTTTACAAGTTTGGGCAGGAATGCGATGTCTATGTGCAAACGGCTCTGGTTGATTTCTATGCGAAATTGGGCGATATGGGAATCGCACAGCGAGTGTTCGATGGAATGCCTGAGAGGAACGTGGTTTCTTGGAACTCAATCCTTTCTGGGTATTTGAAAGCCGGGGAATTGGGGACTGCCAGGAGGATTTTCGATGAGATTCCAGCGAAAGATGTGGTTTCTTGGAATTCGATGGTTTCTGGGTATGCGAAGGCAAGGGATATGAGCCGGGCAGAGTCTTTATTTCAGAAAATGCCACAGACAAATGCTGCCTCTTGGAACGGGATGATCGGTGGGTATATTGACTGCGGGAGCATAGAAGCAGCACGCAAATTGTTCGATGATATGCCCGAACGAAGCAATGTGTCTTGGATCACAATGATTTCTGGGTATTCGAAATGTGGGGATGTTGATTCAGCTCGCTGGCTATTCGATCAAATGAGTGCAAAGGATCTCCCTGCATGGAATGCTATGATTGCCTGCTATGCTCAGAACAGCCGACCCAAGGAGGCGCTTCAACTATTTAATAAAATGCGGAAACTCAATGTAAACATGCAGCCTGATGAGATGACTTTTGTCTGTGTGATATCTGCCTGTTCACAATTGGGAGACCTTAGATTTGGGTCGTGGATTGAGTCTTATATGCAAAGAATCAGGATCGAATTGGATGATCATTTGAAAACCGCTCTGATTGACTTGTACGCAAAATGTGGTAGCATGGACAAGGCATATGAGCTGTTTTGTGGCTTGAGAACACGAGATTTGGTCGCTTATAGTGCCATGATCTTTGGCTGTGGAATAAACGGGAAAGCTGTCGATGCAATCCGTTTGTTTGAAGAGATGGTGGATGACAGGATCAGCCCAAATGCAATCACCTTCACAGGTCTTTTAACTGCATATAACCATGCTGGTTTGGTCGAAGAAGGTTGTAGATGCTTTGCTTCGATGTTGGGCAAGCATCGAGTTGCACCTTCTGCTGATCACTACGCTATCATGGTCGATCTTCTTGGGCGGGCCGGGAGGTTGGAGGAGGCGTGTGGGCTAATAAGAAGTATGCCGATGCGGCCTCATGTTGGGGTATGGGGAGCCTTGCTCCTTGCTTGTAGAATACATTGCAATGTTGATATTGGGGAGATTGCAGCTCAACATTGCATTGAATTGGAGACTGAGGCTGAGGCGAGCGGGTACTATGTCCTTCTAGCTAATATCTATGCCTCTGCTGGGAGATGGGATGATGCTAAGAGATTGAGAAAAGTGATAGAAGAGAAGGGGTTGAGTAAGATACCTGGATTTAGTTGGATGGATGCTACGTAGGAAGTGTTTGATGCAAATGTAATTGAATCACGAGCATTGAGGAGTGTTTGGATGCAAAAGTGAGTTGAATGACAAGCATTGAGGAGCATTTGGATTCAAAAGTAAATTGAATCGCAAGCATTGAGAGTATTTATACTGGTCAAAAGCCCTCAATTTGCTGTTGTCTCTCTTTCAGGTCCACTCGAAAGAGGGGATTGGAATGGGGAACCCAGACCAAAGCATGAATGCCAAGGAAAGCCATACATTCTCGTCATTCACATTTGACTAGATTAACTATTACAATTCAATTTAGGGCTCATTTGGGAGCTTATAAATGGAGGTAAATGGGAAATGGAATTGGAGGTAAATGAATTGAGGGTAAATGGCTTACTAGTTGTGTTTGGGTCAGAGTAAATGAAATGCATTTGAAATCCAAATATTCTCTTTGAATGAGAGTAAATGGGAGGAATTGGATGCGTTGGAATTTTTCAATATGTTCATAGGAACATATGTGATATAGCAAATTAGTGTACGTATGCGATAGAATGATTGTAATAAGCCCATGGAAATATATACTTTTTTCAAAAAAGAGGAAATTTAGTGCCTCAACTGGGCCACATATGTAAGGATTACAAACAAGCAACTTACCAATGTTTTTAATATGTTCATTTAGATGGCTAATCTTTGGACGGTTTGATTCATTCTATTGGTGTGATTTCAATGATGTAGTTGATAATTTCATTGTTTCGGAGTATCATTAGTGTGACATGTGTATGGCAGACATGTGTATGGCGGCACCTTTGTTTGCTCGTACAACTCTCCAAGGGAGATGAAAAAAGGCATTATACCCCCTTTACTTCCAAATCCTCTCTTAAAGAGAGGTTTTCATTTACATGCCCATTTACTTCTATTTCATTTAATTTCCATGCATTTACTCTCATCCAAACGCACTTCAAATGCTATTTACCTCAATGTACTTGTAATTCCCCCCCATTTACCTCTATTCACTCCCATCTAAACAACCTCTCTCGATTGAATTGCACATCCAAATGCACCCTTGGTTTTCATAACAACCATTCATCTTCCGTTGGTTGATGGAAAGTGAAAAAAAAGGGGCAAAATTCTGGTACATCATGAAGACATCTTAGGTGTATTGGAATACATTTGAATGAAAACAATATCTGCATAAAAAAGTAGAAGAGAAGAAAAAAGATAATCAATGTCACTAAAAAAAAGTCATCAAATCAATTTGCATATGGTGAAAGGAAATAAAGCAACCACAACAAGAAGGCATCATGGTTATGCATTCGAGGTAACATTGTTCGTTTAATGTACTTTCTTCTCATATTCCACTTTATATAGAAATAAGATTTCCACCAAAATCCTTTGGACTCACATATATAGCTCAATGGTTGGTGGTGTTTGAAGGACAATGGTCAGACCTTGAAACCAAGCGGGTTTGACCCATAGCTCAATGGAAGTCCTCCACACCATCAGCAACCTTGTTTCATCCCCACCTGTTCTCCTCATAGTTTGTACAAGTGGAGAACATTTTTAGTGATTTGAATCATTGAAATTACAGGCCCCACTATATAATGCAGGCCTATTCATCCAAATGGACAGTTGCAGCAAGTGCAGAGCGGGAACGTTGGCCAAAATCAGTGTAAAAATAGGCAGCATTCAGTGAGCTACTCAACGATAAATTGACCAAGACCTCGATTATGAGAGATCTATGAGTAGCTCGATAGGATCAAGCGTAACCCCTTACCAAATGTGCACACCCTTGCTGAAATTTTACAGAGAAAACTGAACTGTCAATTTTTAATAGTTAAAACAAAACATTAATATTATTAAAATTCAAGATTACATGATATGACTAGAGGTTTAATTGCTTGGCCTTGAGGTTGACAAAGTTCTAAGCTAACCATAACTCTCTACGTTGGAATTCCATTACAATATTTCGAGAGATCTACGAGTAGCTTGATAGAATCAAGCGTAACCCATTAGCAAATGTGGATACCCTTGCTGGAAATTTAGGGAGAAAAACTGAATTCTCTATTCTTAGCGGTTAAAACAAAACTTCTAGATTATTAGAAATTTAAGATTACATGATATGCATAGAGGTTTGATTGCTTAGTCTTCAAGCTAACCCTAGCTCTCTGAGTTGGAATTCCATTACAATCATATAAATCCTTAGAAAATTAGCCATGACTTCCTCATAATGGTATCAAAATTGCATGAGCTTAGGCTTGTTATAAAAGTAACTAAATAGAATTTCAAAAGGGACCAATTTTACATCACTTTGACATCATTTTAATATTCCAAAAGTAGGCTGCAATATAAGGGACAAAATAGTAAATTCGACCTTTATTTTATCTAGATAATTTAAAACTAAGAGAAATGGGATTTTTACCACAAAATTCCTTCATATATTTCCTTCACAAAATACAGTTTCTTGAGAAATGAAACTAGAAAATTACTCCATATATTTTTTCTTTTAAAAAGTGACAAAGCTTAGAATTGAGGGGCCCATGTGGCATGTGTATGACATTCAACCTGTCTAACATATGCACCCCATCATGATGATCACTTGAACAAAAGATCTAGTCTATAGAATGATCAAATG
Source organism: Magnolia kwangsiensis (assembly GCA_037074715.1). Classification (NCBI taxonomy): domain Eukaryota; kingdom Viridiplantae; phylum Streptophyta; class Magnoliopsida; order Magnoliales; family Magnoliaceae; genus Magnolia; species Magnolia kwangsiensis. Next base: position 21,976,772 of record CM073576.1, read on the forward strand.
GGTTGCACGTGAATTTAGATTTTTTTTTATTTTTTTTTGAAGACACGGGGTGTCCTCACCTCTTTTTTGAAGTGAGACTAATTCCTGCGGATACATGCAATCACCCACAACACAACACGTGAATTTGGATGTTCCTAGGCAATGTATATTATTTTTATAGTATGACCCACCTTCTGGTTGCATCCGCTAGAATTTCATTTGTGTGATTTTTACATAGAATTCATCTATTGGACGGATTGGATGCCATATGCGTTCTTGACTTTATCACCTTTTTTAAGAAAAAACAAATAGAAGAAAATTTGTAATTTCAATCCTCCAAGATTACTCCACCATGTTTTTTAATTCTTGGAAGCATTGTTTTGCTTGAATTACAGAGGAATTGTGGTATAAAAATAAAACTAAAAATAAAAAATCTCAAGAGAAATCTCTTTAAAAGAAATTAGGTTGAGTTTGGAATCTTAACCAGAAACTCTTCATGTAGGACCAAGATGATGGCCCACTTTTCACATGATCACGGTCCTCTAGAGTATAAATGATGATCCACACATGATGAGCCGAGAATGAGGCCTCCTACTATCATAATTAAGGGCTATTTAAAGTTAATACCGAAGAGCAATTTTGCCTTGAAATTGGTCGCATTACACTCCATGGGTTTTGTCAATCTTTTTACTTCACTCAATTAAAGTCTTTTTTTTTTTTTTTTTGGATTAACACATTAGTAGCCACACCTCACTTAGGAATCGATACCAAGACCTCAGTGTTGAAAAGAGGTTATCTTCACTCAATCTATCACTTGAGTTATAGAACAGTGTCACTCAATTAAAGCCTCGTTATAATAGATGTTGTTGGGAAAAAAATACGTTCAGTCCGGAGACTCGGATTATAAGTAGGTCGGCTCCGCTGGCACTGCCCGAAGAGTCCGATACAACGGCCAAAGCCGAGAGAATAAGGGATAGGCCGAGAGGCATAAGCAAGAGACGATTAAAGTTACTCTGTCGGAGAGATAACCTCGTCTGCATAAGCCTACAGAAGGCTGAGTATGTTATAAGCCACCCGACCGATAGAATAAAACCGACCTAATGAGTTGGTTCTGTCGGCCACGGAGTAAGGAAGGACGACGGATAATCACTGAGACTATTCCATCCGTGAGAAGTCAGAAAACTTATGTTCCCGACTCGGTCGAGACTCCCCTTGAGTCGGTAGCGACTGAGCCGAGACAAGAGAAGGCGGTATGAATGCAAATACCGCTCCGAAAATTCAGGAATACGGGTATCCGATCCCGAGATTTTCTGGATCGAGAGCAATCAGTGAAATCTCCAGATAATCAGGAGAAGAATCCTCGTACGATGAGGATTCCTAAGATCTATAAATATCGAAGGTTTTTACAGAGAAATGTACGGGATACAAAACTGAGAAAACCCTTTGCTATCGATAAAAGGACTGACTTAAGCATCAGAGGCTCCCCGGGCTCTAGCCAGAGTTCCCTTGATAATGGTGTTTGTGCAGGTGGAAGAAGATCCGACCCAGAGGAGCCGTTCCATAAAAATACACCAACAGTTGAAGATCCGACCCAGAGGAGCCGTTCCATAAAAATACACCAACAGTTGAAGATCCGACCCAGAGGAGCCGTTACATAAAAATACACCAATAGTTTGGCGCCGTCTGTGGGAATCGGACAAAAATTCATTTTCTGCAATTCATTGAATGGTAAGAACTAGGAGGACGAATCCAGATGAAGCGGTGGATGCCGCTGCTAGCACAGTTCAGGAAGCTCCCCCAACAGCACCGCCTGCGACTACCAGCCAGCCTGGCCGAGGGAACGCGCACTTGGATCGAGAAGTCTAAGAGATGTGTTCCGAGATGGCATTTATGAAACACATGCTGGAACAACTGTGTAATCAGCAGATGCAGCAGCGTCACGAGTCGGCACAGGTTCTCCCGCCAACATCTGTAGCGCAGCTTGTTGCTCCACAGTCGCCTCGACAGCCGAATCAACCCCAGGGACAGAGTCAACATCAAGGACCGAGTCAGCCAGCGCCTGCTCGCTCTACAACGGCCATTCTGCCTCCCTCTGATCTGCGATATAGAATAGATCAGAGGAGGTAAAGTCGGCTCCCTGTATAAGAAACGGCTGAAAGTACGGAACCCTGAAAAGCCGATATGCAAGATTTTAAGAACGAAGTCCGTGAAAAGATGAAAAAAAAGATGGCAGGCATGAAGCACGGTCGGAACTTAAACCCGATCAAATTCGAGGAAAAGGCTTCTCCGTTTGTGGACGAGGTGATGCAAGCGCGGTTGCCGGAAAGGTTCCGTTTACCTCAAATAACTCCCTTTTCAGGAAAAATCGATCCGACAAAGCATCTTGAATGCTTCAGAACCTATATGGAGTTGCACGATGTCTCGGACGCTGTTATGTGTCGGGCCTTCTCTCTTACCCTGACTGATGTGGCCCGACTTTGGTTTAAGCAATTAAGTCCGAGGTCAATCAAGTCGTTCACCGAGCTCAATGACGCCTTCCTCAATAATTTTATCAGTGGAAAGAAGAAGCTAAAGCTGCCCGCACATCTGAACAACATAGTTCAGAAGGAAGGAGAGCTGTTGAAGGACTATATCAAGCGCTTCAACTTCAAATCTCTGTAGGTTCGAAAGCATTCTGATGAGACAGTTCTTAACGCTCTCATGCAAGGTGTGAGAGATAAACCCTTTTTGGCGTCTTTAGACAAGAATCTGCCCGAGACCCTGGGCAAATTCATGGTTCAGTCGAACAAATACGCCGACGCTGAAGAGACCCGACTCTTACGAGAGAAGGTCCAGAATGCGAAACCCTCGGCTAAAGAGCCAGCCAAGAAAGAAGCTGACTCAGCCGGGGGGAAGAAGCGAAAAGATGACAGGACACGAGACGACGGTAGGTCAGGAAAGCGACCCGACAGGAGATTTTCCACATACACCCCCTGAACAAATCTCATGAACAAGTGTTGATGGAAATCAAGAAAGAAGGTTTCGTCAACTGGCCCGAAAAGCTCCGAGGGAATCCGAATCGACGGAACAAGAACAAATACTGCCACTATCATCATGATCACGGTCACAATACGAGTGACTGTTACCATTTGAAGGATGAGATCGAGCGGCTAATTAAAGAAGGCCAACTCAGAGAACATACGAAAGGATCTGGTGTTCCAGAAGGACCAAGTGAAGATCGTCCCCCGGAAGAGATCCGAACGATCATTGGAGGGCATCAGGGCGGCGGAGATTCAAATAACGCCAGGAAAAATCACGCCAGAAGCATCGATTGCCCGGAGTCTGAGATTCTTCTGCTGTCCCGACCTTCCAAGGAGCAGAAGAGAGAACGATATTGCATCTCATTCACTGATGATGACGCCCGAGGCATTCATCATCCCCATGATGATGCACTTGTCGTTGCTCTCACCATCGCCAACAGAAAGGTGTTCCGAATACTAGTAGACACTAGGTCATCGACGGATGTACTGTTCACCCAAGCATTCGACAAAATGGGCATCGGACGATCGACCTTACGGCCGGTCCGAACCCCACTGATAGGATTCTCGGGTGGACAGGTACTTTCCGAGGGAATCGCCTCACTACCACTCACTGCCGGGACTGCACCTCATCAGACAACTACAATGGTTGACTTCCTGGTTGTGGACCAACCATCGGTGTATAATGCTATACTCGGTCGACCTTGCTTAAGCCTCCTTCAAGCCGTCGTATCCACTTACCACCTTTTCATGAAATTTTCGACTGAGTCGGGAGTAGAAATTTTGAAAGGAGATCAACAAGATTCTCGAAGATGCTATGCCACTGCAGTCAAGGCGCTGACGGAAGTATCGATGATCGAATCGTTGGACCCTCGAATCGAATCTCATGAACGAGGGCAACCGATGGAAGAACTCGTCTAGAAACCGTTAACCGAGACAGACACGTCGAAAGTAGTGCAAATCGACTCGTCTCTGAGTCCACCTCTTAAGAAATGAGAGATCGCCTTACTTCGGCGATACACCGATATATTTGCTTGGAGCCACGAAGACATACCTAGGATCGATCCCTCGGTCATTACGCACCGACTCAACATCGACCCGACTTACAAGCCCGTCCGACAGAAGCGTCACCCTCTCGGCCCGAAAAGGTACGCTGTCATTGAAGTGGAAGTCGGTAAGCTCCTTAAAGCCAAATTCGTCGAGGAGATATACTATCCAGAGTGAATAGCCAATGTCATAATCGTGAAAAAAGCCAATGGGAAGTGGCGAGTCTATATAGATTATACAAATTTGAACAAAGCCTGCCCTAAGGACGGCTTCCCTCTTCCTCTCATTGATCAGCTGGTAGACAATACTGCGGGCCATGAATTGCTTAGTTTTATGGATGCTTACTCAGGCTACAATTAAATTGTAATGCACGAAAATGATAAATCAAAAACTACCTTTATCACTGACAAAGGCCTTTACTGTTACCAAGTGATGTCATTTGGTTTGAAGAATGTCAGGGCAACCTATCAAAGGTTAGTGTACAAAATGTTCGCTCGGCAAATTGGCCGAACGATAGAAGTATATATTGACGATATGCTCGTCAAAAGTGTACAAGCAGCCGACCATGTGGCGGACCTGGAAGAAATGTTCCTAACGTTACGTAAGTATAAAATGAAGTTGAATCCAAGCAAGTGTGCTTTTAGAGTAAGCTAGGAAAAATTTCTCGATTTTCTCGTTAGCCAGCGAGGAATTGAAGCGAATCCCGAGAAAATCAAAGCTTTACTTGACATGGAGTCTCCGAAAACAATCAAAGGCATCCAAAGGTTGACAGGGAGAGTAGTCGCGCTTAACCGCTTCATGTCCCGAGCCACAGACAAATATCTCCCGTTCTTCAAGCAATTAAAGGGACGACAGACGATGGAGTGGACGGACGACTGTGAAAAAGTGTTTCAAGAACTAAAGACTTACCTCGGGTCCCCACCACTGTTGTCTAAGCCCGAGCCAGGAAAAGCTTTATTATTATATTTGGCTGTATCCGATGCAGCAGTCAGCTCGGCCTTAATATGAGAGAACGAAAGGAGGCAACTACCAATGTACTATGTTAGCAAAGCTTTACTACCGACAGAGACGAGGTATCCTCAGCTCGAGAAAGTAACCTTAACTCTGGTTGTATCTTCGCAGTGACTCCGGCCATATTTTCAAGCTCACACCATCATTGTTGTGACCAACTTACCACTGCGCCAGATTCTTCAAAAGCCAGAAGCTTCCGGCCAACTTACAAAGTGGGCTGTCGAATTAAGTGAATTCGACATACAGTACAGGCCAAGAATGGCCATAAAAGCACAAGTTGTTGCTAATTTTCTTGTTGAAGTAACCTCCAGTCATAACACAGCACATGATTCTGAGAAGGTTACTGAATCAGTGGCTTCTTCCTCTCTCGATCCCTTGCCTGACCCGGCACCCTGAAAGCTATTCGTCGACGGTTCATCCAACTCCAAAGCAAGTGGGGCCGGGGTAGTATTAGAAACTCCCGATCAAACTTGTATGCAGTATGCTTTGCGACTTGAATTTTAAGCGTCGAACAATACAGCAGAGTACGAGGCCTTGTTACTCGACCTTAGACTCGCCGCGAGCTTAGGCGCCACTCATGTCAACGTTTTCAGTGACTCGCAATTGGTCTTTAACCAAGTTTCCGGCGTTTATCAAACTCGGAAAGAACAACTGAAGGCGTACATGGAAAAAGCCAAAGAATTAATCAACAAGTTTCAAGAATACAAAGTTATTCGGATACCCAAGGCCAACAATGCCAAAGCTGACTTGTTAGCCAAGCTCGCTTCGGCCGACGAAGACACCATACCTCAATCGGTTCCGATCGAGTTTGTAGCAAAACCGAGTATAAATGAGCCGGCAGACTCGGCTACAGACTCGGTCATACTTCCTATCATGTCGAAACCCACTTGGTTTGATCCAATCGTTCGTTATCTCAATGATGGAGAACTACCAGAGGATTGCGCCGAGGCACGGCGTTTAAAGGTACGAGTGTCGCTTTATACCATCTTGAATGGTGTACTGTACAAGAAAGGGTTTCACGCTCTCCTATTAAAATGTGTGGACTCCCATGAAGCCGACTATGTCTTACGGGAGATACACGAAGGAATATGTGGGAATCACTCAGGCGGATGTTCGCTCGCCAACAAAGTGTTACGACAAGGGTATTATTGGCCGACGATACAATATGATTCTAAGAGGTTCGTCCAAAAGTTCGACAAGTGTCAGCGATTTGCGGTTGTCCCGAGATAACCCCCTAAGGAACTCACTCCAATGTCCGGACAGTGGCCCTTCGCACAGTGGGGGATCGACATCATTGGACCCTTCCCTCTGGGGAAGGGCCAGACCAAATTTACTGTGGTTGCAGTAGATTATTTCACGAAATGGGCCGAGGCTAAGCCATTAGCGAAGATTACCGAGCAGAAGATCACTAGCGTTGTTTGAAAAAATATCATCTGTCAGTTCGGAATACCTCAAACTATCATTACCAACAATGGGAGGCAGTTCGATAATAAGCAATTCCTCGAGATGTGCAGCAATCTTGGGATCCGAAACGTATACGCCTCGCCTAATCATCCTCAGACAAATGGACAGGTCGAGGCTGTTAACAAAATTATAAAGAAGCATCTCCGAACGAAGCTCGATGAAGCAAAAGGAGCATGGGCCGAGGAACTCTTGAATGTACTGTGGGCGTATTGAACTACAGCTCGGACTGCCACTGGAGAAACTCCTTTCTCCCTTTATTTTGGCTCAGAAGCTGTGGCCCCAATTGAGATCGTTATTAGCTCGGCCCGAGTCAATACATTCGGTGAAAAAGAAAATGATGAACTTCTATCAGTCGGGCTCGATCTGTTGGAAGAGAGAAGAGAAGGAGCTCGATTACGAATGATGGCTCGACAGAGGCAAATGTCTCAGTTTTACAACAGACGAGTCAAGGTCAAACGATTCTGAGCCGGTGATATGGTCCTCCGAAAGACATTTCCAAACACGAAGGAAGTTGGGGGGGCACATTGGGACCCAATTGGGAAGGTCTCTATGTCGTCTCCAGCACTATCCGCCCTGTAACGTATGGCCTGGAAGACCTAAATGGACAACTGTTGTCTCACTCATGGAATGCCGAACATCTCAAGGTCTATTACCCGTGAAATAAAATAGAAAGCGCTAAAGAATAATGGAAGAGAGATGTAATTGAAGTCAATTCAATAAAAACAAAGAAATTCCATTTTTTCTAATGTGTTTAGCATCGGGTTACAGATTAGGTTAAAGATACATGAAAAATGGATAACGTAACTGCCAACAGAGAGAGTCATCTCCTTCGATCAAGGACCGTTCTTCAAGCAGTCCCGGAAGGGTCGGCCCCGTCAGCAGCAGCAAGGGCTCCTCCATCAGTGGTGTCGTCGCCAGTAGCCTCGGCCTCAGGACTGACGGCATCGAAAACAGAGATATCAAGGTCGGGGAAGGTAGCCTTCATCTCCAAAATGCAAGCCCTGTAACCGCATTGGTAATAGCAGTCTCTTTCTTCTGCAAGCTCTGGTGACTGAAGGAAGGCGTCTACAGCACGCTCTTCTGCTTCCTTGGCTCGGCGGGTTTCTTCCTGCGCTTCATAGATGAGGGTCGTGGCCTCAGCCTTAGCCCGGGCGAGAGTGCCCTCGCAGGCGTTGTGAACTCAAAGAAAATTCTGATGCTTTTCCTCGGCCTCCTTCAGAAGTAAGGTCAAGTGGGCGTTGTCATCTTTGGCTCCTTCGAGAACCATCCTGGCATCTTTTGCTGCCTTCCGAGCGATTGACAGATCGTCGGTCATGATGCCGATGCAATCCTCGGCAATCTCTCTGCGACCCTCCGCCTCGGCCGTAATCCTCCTTGCAGTCTCTGTCTCGGCCGTAAGTTTTTTAGCAGCAGTTAGCTCCGAGCAGGCTTTAACAAGGCAAGGAGCCAGCTGCAGGCAGGAGACTGTAAGTTATGAACAAGGACGTAGTCAAAAATAACAGAAAAGTAAAGAGAAAGGATTTTACCTCAAAGAGAAATCTCGCCGTATGCCCGAGAGTCTGCACAGCCCGGGCATTGTAGTAGCTGGCAAAGTCTTTCTCGCCCCCATGTGCGAGAGCCTAAGGAATCATCCACGAGATGACTTTGGCTAAGGGAGACTCCTGTTGAGTCGTCTCTCCTATCGAGGACTCCGCGCAAGGTACCTCTCTCGGCCTCGGGGCCTCTTCTACCACGGGTCCTGGCTCGGGAACCGACTAAGAGATCGGAAGGCTCGGCTCCGTTTCCTCCTCCCTCTCATCGAGGTCAGAAAGCACGATCACTTGTGGGGCGACAGAGACGGGAGCAGGCGAGGCAGTTGGCTCCTTGGCTTTTGCAGCAGTCTTCTGCTGCTCGAGGGCCGAGGCCCTGACAAAAGAGCCGACATCAGAGGGGCCCTCATTTTGGAGATTGGCTTTAGGGACGGACGAGATCTGGCCATACTATCAGAAGCGGGAGCCGACCTAAGAAATGGAAGAGCCTTAGGAAGGTCTGCAAAGAAGAATGAAGAGTTGGACAGGAAACCAAAAGGACGAAGCAGAGCGAGACGAGTTACCTGAGACGAATGAGTCTAGACCCGTGAGATGTAGGCGCTCGGGTTACAGCAGCAACTTCAAAGATCGTTCCTCTACGCTCAGCTTCCTCAGCTCTCTTATCCGAGTTAGAGCCCCGGACTCGAGTTTTTCCCTCTTCTTCAAAATATCTGCAAGACATTATAAGGTCAGATCAGCTATTAAAAAAAAAAAAAGGGAGAGAGATTATCGGGACGGGTCACCGAATCACTTGCTCTCCGGAACATACGAGACACTTGAGGCTCGTACGGCCACGTATCGGCCGACTCCCACTTACCGCAAGCCCAAAACCACCTCTCCTTTCAGTATTTGTTAGAAGTGAGTGGGTCGGTTATCAAAGACCCCCCTTTGCCTCTCCACGCACTCAGGAAGTAAAGGCCAAAGAAGTTTGGATTTGGTCTGACTTGGTACAGGTAGAAAAACTCGTCGACTGTTAGCGGAGGCTGTTCTAACTCAGCCCACAGCACGGCACACCCGAACAAACTCCTCCATGAGTTCGGGACAATTTGATCAGGAGCTATTTTGACTCGGGATAAGAAATTACGAGCAATGGGCTGAAGTGGCAAGCGCAAGCCACATTGCATCGCGACTTGAAAAATTGCGACCATCCCCGCAGGAGGATGGTCGGGCAAATCTCCTAAATGAGAGAGACGGAGTATGACCGAGTCAGGGACATGATATCCAGCCCTGATCCAGTTTAGGTCGGATTCGGTTAAAATTGAGCCGACGAGGCCACTCGGCTCGTCTTCACCTTCTTGCCCCCTCGAAGAGGATTCAGAGGCTTCCACAGTTTGGTTCACGGGGTCTGAAACAGCCACCCCTTCGCCTATAACAATGTCGTCTACTTCTTCTTCCTCCTGCTGATCCATCCCGAGGTTAGGTCTCCCTGGACGGGTTACCAGAGACACTCCACCACCGGATGGACCGGTCTGAGAGGGGCATTCAGCCGATGAGTCATCGGCCTCCCTTACAAGCCGGAATGCGACATCAGCGCCGACGGCAAACTCCGTCAGTAGGGAGGGCGGTTCCGCAACGTCCCAAAGATGTTGGGACATACCCTCATCGCCGAAAATCCCCTCCCGGGGGCTCTGAGAGCCACGCGCAGTCATTAAAGTTTAAAGAGATGGGAGGAAAGAACTCACCGGAAAAAATGATAACGAACGCAAAGGGAGTTGACGAAGCAAGAAACGACAGCGGAGGGAAGGAGGAAGAAGAGAAAGAAGACTCGGAAGCAGATACGAGCGAGAGAGAGGAACGCGAAAATAAAATTTGCAGTCCTCCCGCCCGGCCTTTTTATAGCTGTGCCACCTGGCAGGGCTTTTAATGAAAAAGTGAATCGTCGTTCGTCTCGGCTCCCCCGCTCGACACGTGGCGCACGCTGACTGACAGCGGTAACGTCTTCGCCAAGCGTCCAAATCTCATACGCGGACGGAACGACCTGACGGCTGGCCGCACGTGCAGCCTCGGTGAACGCAACGTCATACGTTAGAGATGACTCAAGGAGCATTAAACGCCTCATCACAACCTCGGACTCTAACATGAACCGACCTAAAAACTCGTTACCCCTTGATACCGCGAACTACACAAGGAGTAAGGGGGGCTTACTGTTGGAGAAAAAATACGTTCAGTCCGAAGACTCGGATTATAAGTAGGTCGGCTCCACTGGCACTGCCCGAAGAGTCCGAGACAATGGCCAAAGCCGAGAGAATACGGGATAGGCCGAGAGGCATAAGCAAGAGATGATTAAAGTTACTCTGTCGGAGAGATAACCTCATCTGCATAAGCCTACAGAAGGCTGAGTATGTTATAAGCCACCCGACCGATAGAATAAAACCAACCTAACGAGTTGGTTCTATCGGCCACGGAGTAAGGAAGGACGACGGATAATCACCGAGACTATTTCATCCGTGAGAAGGTAGAAAACTTATGTTCCCGACTCGACCGAGACTCCCCTTGAGTCGGTAGCAACTAAGCCGAGATAAGAGAAGGCGGTATGAATGCAAATACCGCTCCGAAAATTCAGGAATACGGGTATCCGATCCCGAGATTCTCAGGATCAGGAGCAATCAGTGAAATCTCCAGATAATCAGGAGAAGAATCCTCGTACGATGAGGATTCCTAAGATTTATAAATATCGAAGCTTTCTACAGAGAAAGGTACGGGATACAAAACTGAGAAAACCCTTTGCTATCGATAAAAGGACTGACTTAAGCATCGGAGGCTCCCCGGGCTCTAGCCAGGGTTCCCTTGATAGTGTTGTTTGTGCAGGTGGAAGAAGATCCGACCCAGAGGAGCCATTCCATAAAAATACACCAACAGTTGAAGATCCGACCCAGAGGAGCCGTTCCATAAAAATACACCAACAGATGCTTCAAGGCAGTTTTTGCAATAAACCATTGCAAATATGTTGGATTTTTTTTACATAGCTTGGACTTCCACCAATTTTTTGTTCATGCACGCTTCTGAATGGACTGTTACTGTAAGACCCGTATCCTAGGTCGTATCGTTCGGTAAAGTTCCGAGGTCTTTCCAGTCGAATCCCAGCAACCTCGACCATTAAGCGATATTTACACGCGACTCTGATTCACACGCCGTTAACCCGGGTCGACTTAACCCGAGACTTGTACCCTAGCGACCGTGTCGTCGCCACGATTCCGATACTGCGTCTCGTGCGCCGAGGCGATACCCAGGCTAGGAGATGTGGGCCCGCGTTCAGTTCGAGAAAAACGCCGCGCGTTGCAAATATCGATGGAATCTCTACGACATATCACTCCAATCACATCAATCAAGTACACATCACTCCCATTACTTACACCCATCCCCAAGTACAACTACCCTCTTCAAAAGTCAACTTCCTCTTACAACAAGGTACACACCCATCACTTCCCATCACCCCGTCACCTCTCACCCATCCCTCTCTCTCTCCTTTCATCACTCTCTCTCATCTCTTTTTCTCAAAACAATCCCTCCATGGAGCAACCCACGTCCATGGCTCCCATGAGAGAGCTAGTGTGGCCCACCTCTCTATCTCCCATCTCCACCATCCAATGATCATCTCTACCGTTGAAATACATCTCTCGAAACTCTAGGACGCATGGATGGAAGAAAAGGTTCAAGAAAAATCAAAGGTGGGTGATTTTATTTATTTGATTTATGATTTGGGGGCCCACATATATGGGACCCATCTTGATGTATGCTTATATCCAAGAGGGGCCCATAGTGGCGGGGTCCCTCCGTCATCGCCGATCTCTCTCCCTTCCTCTTTCTCTCCCTCTTTTTCTTTCTCTATGATTAGTGGTCCACCTATAATGTGTGTATTTTATCCATGATGTCCAACGAATGGGCCACCTTGATCTCGCTTGGGGCCTACATGAGCGGACGGTCACATAGGCCTGGATCAGAGGTTAAGACAAATATTAGCTTGATCAAAATCCCATGGCCCACTACATGGGACCACCATGATGAATGTGCTTCATCCAGCACCGTCCAGTTTGCTGGACGGTGGCTGGACACTGGATGGACATTATATATATCATATATATGTATATAGTATCTATATATTATATTATATTATAACATTATAATATGATATAATAGTATATTATACTATACATTATATACCTATATATCTGGACAGGTGGGCCATGTCCTTGTGGGACCCACCATGACACGTGTGCATCATCCAGCACCGTCCAATTTGCTGGACGGTGACTGGACGCTGGTTGGGTGTCATGTGTAATATGTTATATATATACTTATATATGTATATATATTATTATTATATTATAATATGATAATGATATAATATAATATTATATGTAATATAATATATTGGCATGGATCTGCACGTGTGGGCCTCATGTGGGACCCACCTCTTTGGACAGGAGATTGGCTGGTGTACGCCACCCAGCAATGAGGGACCCACCTTGATTAATGTGTTGCTTATCCCCACCGTCCATGGGCTGGGACGGTGGGTCTAAACATGTATTGTGTATGATATACACTCCGTCCATCAACTTTAAATCCCCACCATCCATCTGCCAGATGATGGGACCCATCTGCCATTTGACGTCAGCAAGGTCCGTGGTACCCACCGTGAAGTATGAATTGTATCCCACCGTCCATCACCTGCAGCTGAACGCTGGTACTGACGCCACCAGCTTGAGGGTCCCACCTTGGCATGTGCTTCATCCCACCATCCATCTGGAAGATGGGGCCGTTGCAGTAGGGAGCTGCCGTGGACAGTAGAAATTTCGGGGCCACCGTGATGTACATTTTACTTCCTGACCGTTCGTCCATTTGAAAACGGTGGGTCCCCACCATGACCTGTGTTTTTCCATACCGTGCACCCCTCCCCTTCTTACAACGGTAGCAGCTGTTGCTGCTGACGTCAGTGGGCAGGTGGAGCCCACCTTCTGTGATATGAGGGTTAGATCCAACCCTCCCTCAATTGGCGGTTCACGTGTGGGGACCACACTGTGATGCATTCTCCAATGCCGTCTAGGGCCTGGACATTAAGTTTTATGAATTTAATATTAAATTATATATATATATATATATATACATTAAATATAATGGTGTGGTGGGCCCTACGTGGGACCCACCTCTGCCCTTCATATGCAGCAAGGTTGCACGTGCAACAGCCATGTACCTGCTCTTTTAGCATCAGCTAGGTATGTGGGATCCGCTGCATGTGTGGATATGATCCACACGGTCCAGCTCTGTGGGTCCCGCTACTGTTCATTGTCAACTAGTTCTGCCGACCCCACCATGATGTATGTGATTTATCCTCACCGTACACTGTTTGGGACGGTGGGAACCCACTTGATGTATGTTTTTCATCCTACCCATCCATCCTTGGACGTGACCCACATTGGTGCATGTGCTCTTCATCAGCATCGTCCATCTTGACGGACTACATGGGGCGCACCGTAATGTATATGTAATCTACGCCATCCATCTATCAAGTGGACCACACTGAAAAATCGGTGGAGATTGAACATCCACCATTGAAACCCTTTTTGGGTGTACAGAAGTTTGGATCAATAAGATATTTTTTTTCTACTTAATTCAAGTATTTGTAACCTTATGACCAGATTGGGTAGAAAATAATGTTATGGTGGGCCCTATCTTGATAATACGTTATATTCACACCGTCCACCTGGGTAGGTGGTGTGGGACGCCACTATGATATTTGTGTTTCATTCTTGCTGCCTAGCTGTGGGCCCCATGTGATGTATGTATCTCCACCATCCAGTCATTGGACGGTGGGACTTACCTTGATACACGTATGGGAAACGGATTGGCTAGAGTACCCTCACACGAACTATATACCTGTCATGCGTGCAGGGCCCACTTGATGTATATAAGGCCCACTAGTGCAACCCATTGATGTAGTCCACATTGATGTATATAAGGCCCACTAGTGCAACCCATTGATGTAGTCCACATTGATGTATATAAGGCCCGTTAGTGCGGCCCACCTGATGTGTTTGTGGCCCATTTGTGTGAGGCCCGTTAGTGCGGCCCACCTGATGTGTTTGTGGCCCATTTGTGTGAGGCCCGTTGGTGCGGCCCATGTAATGCAGCCCACTTGATGTATTGTGGCCCATTTGTGCGAGGCCCGTTGGTGCGGCCCATGTAATGCGGCCTGCCTGATGTATTGGGCCCATGGGTTGAGCCCCGTTGTGATGTATGGAGCCCATGGGTTAAGGCCCATTGTGATGTATTCAATGCCCTTATATGAAGCTCAATGTGATGTATGTGAGGCCCATGAATGAGGCCCAATGTGTTGTATGTGTGGCAGCTACGTTGTGTATAAATCCGTTATGTGGGCCACTCCTTGGGAGCAATGTTGGTTAGATGTCCACATTGATGGGCAATGATGGTTGGATGTCCACATTGTGACCTTCCCTTAGGCCTTGTTAGGCTCATTCTCATCATTCCCTCAGTGGGTTAACCTAAATAAGTGGGCCTCATTCGCCGTAGACGGATGGCTCCGTGTTATCAGATTTGATATCACCACGGCCGAGTGTTGATCTTTATACTATAGTTGATCGACTGATCATCTATGAATCCCATTTTGTTTATCTACTGATTATCGGTGCGATTGTTGTGGCGGATTGATTTGACAGATTGCCGATTAGCGATCGAGGCCCTTTATCGTGATCGATTGTCGATTCTGATTGACGTGACCGATTTGCCGATTCCGATCATCGATCGTGGCCGATTATCAATTGACGTGGCCGATTGCCAACTCTGCGTATCGTGGCCGATTGACTGATTACCGTTCGAGGTCAATTATCGTGACCGATTACCGATCGTGGCCGATTATTGATTGACGTGGCTGATTGCCGACTCTGCTTGTCGTGGCCGATTGACCGATTACCGATTGTCGAGGCCGATTATCATGACCCATTACCGATCGTGGCCGATTATCGATTGACGTGGCCGATTGTCAATTCTGCTTATCATGGCCGATTGACCGATTCTGATTATCGAGGCCAATTATCGATCGAGGCCCAATGTGATGTATATGCGAGCCGTATTTGAGGCCCGTTGTGATGTGTATCCAGCCCGTGTTTAAGGCCCAACGTGATGTATATGAGGCTTATGTGATGAGGCCCACTGTGATGCATTTGAGGGTTAGGCGATGGAACCCATTATAATGTATGTTAGGCCCATGTGAAAGGCCCATCGTGATGTATATTAAACTCTTGAGTGAGGCCCATGGTGTTGTATATTTGGCCCTTATGTGCGGCTATGAGTCGACTATATGTTAGGCCTTATGTGGGCTGTTCCTTGGGGGACAATGTTGGTTAAATGTCTACGTTGTCGATGTCGATTGTCAATGCTTGCTATTGATACCGATTATGAGTAGGTGACTGCATAGCATCATGATAAATGTCCATATGCATCATCTGCATGTCTGTTATGAGATATGATCGACCATTGCATATGTCATATTGCTTGTTGTTATGAGACTCCCTGATAGGAGGAGATTGTCTTACATGAGCACATGATATGCGTAGGATTGATGCATAATTGGATTGTATGACTCGTGCATCTTGTATTGTGTGTTGTGATTACTATATGCTCTAGAGACATCAGGGCCGTAGCCTCCACAGGCATATCGTGGATGGCCAGATGAAACACTGAAAATCTATTCTACATGGTTTGCTATAGATATCCTTGGGTGAAAGTCCCAGAACCCTCTTGATTCCAGAGGTTGCTCAAACGTCTAGACTGAGTAGGTAGATGAGCGCCGAGTGCCGATTACCAGATGGCCGCGCTCTTCACTATGTCGTGGTCTGTTGGAAGGGGGTGCGACTTTACCTGCCCGAGAGGAGGGGGCAATGCTAGGCTGAGTCTGACCAGCTCGAGGAATGGGTCCGCTATTGATGAGCCGGGCCCGATATTGGCAAGCGGATAGTGAGGTCTCTTCCACTCACCTTATTGCGCGCGATGAGGTGGCAATTTGGTTTGGAGTGTAATAGACCCCGGTGATTTTCCAGAGAGAAACCGTACTGATATGTGGACTTATTGAGTAGGAGTTACATGCTCATTCATTCATTCATTCACTATCCACTCGGGCTAGTGGTGCGCAACTATCTGTTGTGTACCTTCGTTATGGAAAGAATTTCGGTTAGGCGCGCGACTAACCTGAGATCAGGAGTTTATCACATTGAGTCTGACTATCTAAATTTAGGTATGGGACTAGTTTGGATAGAAGTCCATTGTGGCGAACCCCGTAGCCTGCGATACTACGTACTATCATCCCGACTTCACACTCCAAGCATGGTCATTTCATTCGCATCGTATATTGCATTACATCCGCAGGCATATGACATTATGGGTTGCTATGTTCCTGCACTTATATAGCCTAGATAGAATTAGAAGGATTTGTATATTGCATTGCATCCTCGGCATCTGATACTTAGCTCTTTATGATTCTGTATTGTATAACTGTTCTATATTGTGTATCCTGATATTTATTGACTTATAGACTTGTCAGTATTCCTGCTTATTCCGATGATGTACGAATTATGAATTACCAGTATTTTCAGTAGTGTATGATTATGATATTGTATTGAATACTTGGCACTTACCTTGTGCACACACTTACACCACCCTCTAAGCTTTCTATAAGCTTATGCATGATAGATGCGTGCAGGTGATGTTAGGCTGTAGCAGTGTTGAGCTTGGAGCGTGCGGTGGTCTTCTGGAGCTTGATTCTCTATTTATGTATTTTCCTTTCAGTATTGTATTCAAATGATTATATTAGTGAATATGTGATGTCGATGTTGCCGTTGTGAAATGGGTAATCTTGTGGTTATGCTTATTACTAGTTAAATGTACATTTCAAAAAAAAATATCCTCCTTGTAGGATCCCAGGATCGAAATCTGGCATATGAATGCTAAGAGCCGAGAATGGGGTACTACGGAGGCTGTCGGCACCGGATTCGGAGATCAGGATTCCTATGAATCTAATTTCTGGGTTTGGGGCGTGAAAGTTACAATTGTTAGTGAGGATCTTCTCAACACAACCTCATCGTGTTTTTGGTAGAGCAAAATTGACTTGCATAGATATGACTTCTCAGCATGTTGGATCGCAAAGACACAGTCACCTTTTAGGCGCAATCTTTTTGTGACCATTGTCGTTGATGGTCACACCGATTTCTTTGGGTTCTTTGTAAAATATTAGGCATTCGTCAATTGCACTATCCTCAGGTATCTGACTTTCGTCGATTTATGGTTCTCGTTGAAGATCATGCCTTCGTTGAGATTTAGAATTTTGAAATGATCATCCAACTATTCTTCCTTGTAGATAGGATCTCCATTGAGGTCGAAATGCTCGAGAGGTTCATCTCTCATTGAATATTGGCTGGATTCCACCAAACTGGTTCAATACCATGGCTTGGATTAATTATAGGGCTGGGGGTGTCATTTGACTTGAGCCAACTTGTCGAAGTCGGTTGAGACTCGGGCGATACAGTTGACCCGACCTAGTTAGACTCATACTCTCTATTATCACACTCTCTCAGCCAGTGCGAGAGCGAGGGTGATTCTCTTTCTTTGTGCTTTGCGTTGGGAGGCGAGCGATAGGTGTTAGTTTCATTTTCATTCAAATGCTGGAAAAAAAAAATGATTGGTATACAGACTTTGTGAGGCCCTTTGTGATGTCCATCTGACATCCACTTCATCTATTCGTTTGCAAGCTTATTTTAAGACATTGAGCCTAAATAAATAAGACAAATGCAGTACTCTAGGAAACTACGAGGATGGAATTGCCAACAATTGAATCCTTCTTGGGCTGATGTTTATATTCCATGCATCCAACCCTTTCAAAAGCTCATTCCCATAGAATGAAGGTCCCCAATAAGATATTCAATGGTGGATGTCCAATTCAACTATTACTTATAATGTGGCTATCTCAGCTTGCAATATACTATATTTTTTAGCTCACATCTTAAACATAAACCAGTGCAATAGATAATTACAATGAATATAAAACACATATTCCCACAGGCTTCATGGATCTTTTGGAGTGGTGATTAGGGGCGACTTGGCTGACTTGTTCAGGTTAACTCAGACTCAGGACCAACTCGCCCGGTGTTCTAATCATCGTATGATTTGGAGTTTGGAAGGAACTTCATTGTAAATCTATGTGCAATGCGAAACCCATTGCAAATTCTACTTTGCACCCAACTCAATAGGACCCGATCAGGTACGCAAGTCTCTATGATACCTTGAAGGAAACATGAATCATGGATCCGATTCTCTCAGAAAGGTTTGGTTGTGTATGTTTGACCTGAACCCACTCCAAAAACTGCTTACAAGTGAGCTTGATTCCTGAGTGAGTTTGAGAGATGGTTAATCAGCTGTCGTGTCTATCACAAATGGCACATCCAGGACTAAATGGTGCATTTCGTGGAACCGTTGCACCGCTGCACCACGCATGCATGTGCTATAAAGCTCATGCAAATGCCATATGTGCCACCATCACACATAGGTGCGAGATTCAATCAATTCATTAGGTTGGTCCAACCATCTATATTTTCTTCCAGAAGTTAATTTGGTCCACTCATCATGTGGGCCTCAGTATTAGAAACAGGTGAATGGTTTAGAAAACTCCAGCCAAGTCTTCCAAAGCTCTGCATTTGGTCTGCAAACTATGGCACACTTGACTAAGTAGATCAACCTGAATATTAGGCCGTGAATGCCTCCCCCCACATGCGCGCACCAGCGTGGCAGTGCCTTCACTTTGTTGGCTTTCGTATTAATTTTGTTATTATGGGTGATGTGTGCTATTGACTCGGTTATAAAAATACATTTGATTCGAAGTCGCCACTAGTCAAATGAAGCATAAAATCTATGGTCGGTTAGGAATCGTAGAATCGCTTAGGAGTCCGAAATCCTAACTTAAGTAACTCTCGTAGTTGGTCTGTAACCGTAAATTCTGAATAAGGGCTTTAGTCCCAGAAAATGAAGGGTTTAAGCACTATTTTCTACCCGCATAATGTGTGGTCTTTACTTCAAAAGATTTATGATTTTTTTAGGATTTAATAAAATTTTGGCATTTTATATTTGGTCATGTTTCGCATAACCTAAGTGGGCCAGGTAGGCCAAAAAAAAAGAAGAAGTTATCTGGGCTTACATCATAGAGCTAAGTGGCCCTGGATAAACAAATAAAGTAAAATGCAGCGAATAAGATAAAATGTTAACTAACCTTACTTTATAAGATTTAAGATCCTGGGCAGGCAAATAAAGTGAAAAATGGAAGATGGAGAATAATGCGGAATAAAATATGGATGTAATTAATGCAATTGAAATAAGTGAAGTGAAATGAAAATTAAATAAAAATGGACAAATTCTTATCTTTTTTTCCTCATTTGATGGCCATTTTTGACTTATGTGTTGGGTAACATATCAGCACTAAGGGTGTACACGAACCGAGTTAGCTCGGTTAGCTCGCTTGACTCGACTCGAAAAAAGCTCGATTCGACTTAGTTCGAAGCTGAGTTCGTGCCGAGTCGATTAAATTTTTTAGCTCAAAAATGAGTTCGAGCCGAGTTTGAGCAGGCCCCATCTCGACTTGACTCAAATCGAATACAACTCGAATCGAACCAGTTCTATGACTCGGTTACTTTGCCATTGATGTTGCTCACCAATTGTTTGATAAAATGACTCAACGAAATGTGGCTGGTGGCAAGGAAGGTATGTACATGAAACAAATACCCCTTTTCTCTTTATTTTTCTTGGTTTTTGTGTTGCTTAGAAGGTGTTTGATAAAATATCTGTAAAACCCATGCTTCTATTTGTAAAAGAGTGGGATTTTGAAGTTGCAGTTCAGGTCTTTGTGGAAATACCTCATTAGCGAACTCAGCTCAAGTTGGCCTGAGCTGCTGACCGAACCGAGCTGAGTTGGCCAATCAGGCTCGAGGACCGAGTTCGAGCTGAGGTCAGCCAGTGGCCGAGCCAAGTCGAGCAAAGGCTAGCTCGACGCAGTTCGACTCGATGTACACTCCTAATCAGCACATTGAAAATCTTTAAGGCACTTTGCGTAGCACCTCCAAGAAAACTCTAACCCTCAGACCCTCATTCTCTCTCTCTCTCTCATTCTCTCTAATTTAACCTACGTCCATGTGTTTGTGTGACCCAAGTGCCTTATATAACATTGGCATCCGTTGCTGATGACCCACTGCATTGGGCCATGTTGTGGGCGCATGCACTGAATTGTGGGTGCCTGCCTTCAGGACGTTTAAAAGGTTATACCCACACACACACACACACACCCACACACATATATGTGTGGGTGTGTGTGTGTGTGTATGGAAAATGGTTCTATGCGATCGAGCTCATGGGGACTTCCCATGAGGTCGAGTTGCGTGGGCCCCACTTTGCCGGGTGTCGGACATCTACCCCATGACTCAGATGCAGCATTCCATGGTGGGCCTCAGGCTTAAAAATCAAGCCATTTGATGGCTTTTGTGGGCCACACCATGTACAAAAGTTGAGAGGGGTTACCCTCCCATTAAAACGTTCATAATCATTTGTTGAGCCCACTGAGGTGTGGTTCAAAAATCCGGCCTATCCATTATGTGTGTCTCACTTGGATGAGGGGTCAGACCAAGTTTCAGATGAATCCAAAAATTAGGTGGGCTCTACCAAGTGTTTTTATGTCTTAGGCATGTTTTCACATGATTTTAGATGGTATGGCCCACCTGAGTTCCATATATGGCTGATTTTTGGGATATCCAATCATTTAAAGGGGACCCATAAAATGTACGGTGTTGATGTTCGACACATATCATAGTGGGGTCCACACAGCTCGACCTCATAGGAAGTTCCCATGAGCTTGACCACACAGAACCATTTCCATATATATATATATATATATATAAACGTAATTAATACTTTTTATTTTTTATTTTTTTCAAATATTTAAGTGCTCATATCTTGTTTATTACTTATTCATTTTTTTATAATCTTTATCTTGTTAGAAATATAATCAAATAAACTTTTTAACAATACTAGAATCACTCCATTCGGATCTCGTTTGATGTGTAGAAAATACGTCCGTCCAATATATAAAATCGTTTGTTTGCAATTTAACCAATGGTTTGCTTTTGATGATCTTAGGATCATTGGAAACATTGCTTGATAAGTTTTTCATTACAACTAGAATCACTTCAATCGGATTTCATTTGATTAGTTTAAAGCGCGACTAAAGTTTTTTTTTGATTTAGTCACTTTGCAATGCGAAGTTTTAACAAACGGGCTGGATTTTCTTCATAATAACCCGGATGGGAGGAAACTTAAGTTTGTTGGGAAGATCATTTGATCACATTTCCAATGAATCATAAATCATACTGATCGGTAAGGATTTGCCTCCAATAATACCACGACCATTTTGTATACAAGGACGACTGTACTTTTCTCTAATTTTGAAGATATGACCTCTCACGCCTCAGTACAATGCTATTCGGAAGGACAAAATTATACAAAGAGTGATTCATGGGTAGAGAGTATTCGTTTTATCCATTTTTACATGTCAGTTGTGTCATACTAAGAGTTGTAGGGGTTTTGGAGTTTGGATAATCAGCCCTGACCGAATTGCTGCTAGATTTGGTGTTAGCCAATCAGGTCCGTTAGTTGTCTCCGGCACGTGCTGAGTATACTCACATTTGATCCGTTTGGTTTTTCAATGACTTTCAAATTAGTAGGAGACAAATTGTTATATTCAAGTTAAAGATCAAAGAGTGACGTATCTTGTTTCAGCCTTTTGATGTGGTGTCCACGTAGTCCTGGGTAGAGCTGAACATCGGATCAAGTCGGATCGGATTGGATCCAACTCGATTCGGTCCGAAATCTACATAGATTGACCCAAACTCGATCCGATCCAAGATCGAATTTAGGACATCTGACTCGAACCGATCCAATGCACAGTTAGCCTGACCTGAACCGAGTACAAATCGGTCAGGGAAACTGAGTCGGATTGGGTTGGGTACGATTCAGATTGAATTTTTTAACAGTGAAAATCATTATCCTCGTTGCTATCTTCGGTATGGTCCATTTGAGAGACGACAGGAAAGAAAATCTCCAGTAGTTTATATGACAAACGAACGCCCTTCGGGCATGTGGCTCTAATGTCCCACACGTGTGATGCATCGGCATGTGCCACAAGTGACCTCTTTGTGCGATGTGGCAGGAAATTTGAAGCATTTCTCCTTTTTACAAAACCTTGTTGGGCGCAAAACATCTCCCCTCATGATTGACAGGCTACGATAGGCCGAAAGCCATCGAAGAGGAGCCCCACCCATCCCTCCAATGACGCAGACATATGTCCCTTTCAGCGATGGACCTCCTCTATGGGCCCCACCTTATGCTGCAAACTGAAAAATGGGCCCCACCTGATGTCACGCCCCAAACCCAAAAATTGGATTCACAGGAATCTCAATCACCAAATCCGATGCCGACAGCCTCCATAGTACCCCATTCTCAGCTTCTAGCGTCCATACGCCAGATTTCGATCCTGGGATCATACGAAGAAGATTTTTTTTTGTACATTTAACTTGTAATAAGCATAACCACAAGATTATCCAATTCACACAGGCAACATCATCATCACATATCCACTAATATAATCATTTGAGTACAATACTGAAAGGAAAATACATAAATCGAGAATCAAGCTTCAGAATACCGTTGCACCCTCTAAGCTCAGCATTGTTGCAACCTAACATCACCTGCATGCATTTATCGTACATAAGCCTATAAAAAGCTTAAAGGGTGGTGTAAGTGTGTGCACAAGGTAAGTACCAAGTATCTAATACAATGTCATCATCATACAGTATCGGAATTACTGGTAATCCATAAATCGTACAATATCGAAATAAGCAGAAATACTGACAAGATCATGAATTATCAGAGGAAGCAGATATATTGACAAGAGTAAGAATTATCAGAGTAACAAAAATACTGATAAGATCATAAGTCAATCAATATCAGAATACACAATATAGGACAGCTATGCAAATGAGGAGTCATAAAGAGCCAAATAGCAGATGCCGAGGATACAATGCAATATGCAATTCCTGATGATTCACGAATAACGTCAGCCATATCTAGACTATAGAAGTGTAGAAACACAGTAACCCAAAGTGCCATATGCCGCGAATGTAATGCAATATGCGGTGCGAATGGAATGACTATGCTAGAGTGTGAAGTCATGATGATAGTACGTAATATCGCGGGCTATGGGGTCCATCAAAAGGGACTTCTATCCAAACCAGTCCTATACCTAAATTTGGATAGTCAGACTCAATGTGGTAAACTCCTAATCTCTGGTTAGTCGCGTGCCCAACCGAAATCATGGCCATATGAAGGTACACAATAATTAGTTGCACACCACGGCCCAAGTGGATAGTGAATGAATGAGTATGCAACTCCTGCTCAATAAGTCCACATATCAGTACGGTTCCTCTCTGAAATCATCATCGAGGTTTAGTACACTCCAAATGGCACTGTCCCTATCCCAACAGCACAGTCTGAGTGAGCGTAAGAAACCTTACTATCTGCCTGGCCAATATTCTGTCAATACCTATTCGGCACGTCGATAGCAGACTCATTTACGAGCTGGTTAAACTCAGCCTAGCTATACCCCCTACCCTCAGGCGGGTAAGGCCACACCCCCTCCCAACCGACCATGACATAGTGGGAGACGCGGCTTCCTGGTATTCGGCACTCAGGCGCTCATATATCCACTCGGTCTCGACGTTAGGGCGTCCTCTGGTACCAAGAGGGTTTAGGAATTTTCACCCAGGGCCATTTATGGCAGCCCAATGCTAGAATAAATTTTTAGTGTCTCGTCTGACCATCCACGACATGCCTGTGGAGGCTACAGCCCTGATGTCGCTAGTGTGTATAGTAATACAACACAATACAAGATGCATGAGTCATACAATCCAGTCATGCATCAATCCTGCTCATGTCGTGCGCTCATGTGAGATAACATTTGCCTATTAGGGAGTCTCATATCATCCTACCCAATGACATATGCAATGGTCAATCCCTTCTCATAACAAACATGCAGATGATGCGTATGGACATGTATCATGATGTTATGTTGTCACATACTCATAATTGATATTGACAATGTGAACATTTAACCAACGTTGCCCTTAAAGAATGGCCCACATAGAGCCAAACATATAATGGGCCCACGGCCTCACACAAGGGCCTAATATACAATACAATGGGCCTCACTTAAGAGTTTAATATACATCACGATGGGCCTCTCACATGGGCCTATCATACATTACAATGGACTCTATCGCCTGACCCTCAATGCATCACAATAGGCCTCATCACATGGGCCTCATATACATCACATTGAGCCTTAAACACGGGCTGAATGTACATCACAATGGGCCTCAAATATGGGCTGCATATATATCATATTGGGCCTCGACAGTTGGCCTCGATATCTGACCTCGACAATCGGAATCGGCAATCGATCATGATAATCAACCTTGATCGCTAATCGGTTATCGGCCACGACAAGCACAATTGATCGATAATCGGCCTCAATGATCAGAATCAGCAATCGACATCGATGAAAATGACCTAATAAGGCTTAAGGGAAGGTCATAATGAGGACATCTAACCGTCATTGCCGATCAATATGGATATCTAACCAACATTACTCCCAACGAGTGGCCCACATAGGGCCAAACAAATAGTGGGCCCATGGCCTCACACAATGGTTTCATAAATTAAGTGGGTCGTATCACATGGGCCTAATGCACGTCGTTTTGGGCCACACCATATGGGTCGGAAATACATCTCAATAGGCCTCATCATATGAGCAGGAATATATCACAATGGGCCTCACTAAATGGGTCAGAAATACATCACAATGGGCCACGACGTATGGGCCAAGTATACATTTCAATGGGCCACGACCCTTAGGCCCCAGTACATCATAATGGGCCACAACTCGTGGGCCTCAAATACAACAAGTGGGCCTCATCAATGGGCTTTATATACCTCAGGTGGGCCCTACTCATGGGCCTCGAATATATAACATGTGGGCCCTACACATGGGCCTCAGATACATCATACGTGCCACAACCCACGGGCCTAATGCAAATCATAATGGGCCTCATTAAATGGGCCGAAAAATAAATCACAATGGGCCAAATGGGCCGAAAATATGTCACAATGGGCCGCGACATATGGGCCGAGTATACATCTCATTAGGCTTCTACCCATGGGCCGGGTTTACATCAGCAGGGCCACGTGTCATGAGTCTAATACATATCACAACGGGCCTTGCCCATAGGCCTCAGATTCAAGCAGATAAGCCCCATCATATGGGCCGCACCAATGAGTCAATATGCATCAAGTGGGCTACATCAATGGGCTGCACAAGTGGGCCATATACACATCATGGACAGTACAAGTGGGCCATATACACATCAAGTGGGCTACACCAATGGGTCGCACTACTTGGGCTGCACCATCTACACCGTTCGTCTATTTTTAGAGATCATTATATAGTATTAACAAAAAAATGAATCATATCCAAAGACCATCTGAACCATACTACAGATAACAGTGGAGATAATGATTGGCACCGCTTAAAATTTTCAGGGCCCACTATAACATTTATTTTCCACTCAATCTATTTCATAAGGTCACAAGGACCTGGATTAAGAGGAAAACAAATTTCATAATGATCCAGAACTCCTATGACCCAAATGGGTTTCAATGGTGGACGTTCAATCCTTCACTGATCTGCAGTGTGGTCCACCTGATAGATAGTACAGGTAAAATACTCATACCATGGTGGGGTCCACTGCACAGATGTATGGCTTGGAATAAAACACATATATCATGGTAGGTTCCACATAGCACCATAGATGCACTGAGTGGATACAACAATACATCCAGTTGAGCTTCATGCCCCCTGTGCAGATGGACAACATGGGTACACACATACATTAGAAGGGGGCCCCACATGGATGGTGTGTATAAGACACACAATGTAGTGGAGTCCACATAATATTATATGGACGTTGTGGATATACAATAAATGCATCAAGGTGGGTCCCACCTACCCACACGTGTCACACGTGTGGGGCAGGTCCCATGTCCACAACAGGTGTACGGGTTGGCTATAAGTCACATTCATTAAGGTGGATCCCACCCGTTCAAAATGTTGGACGGTCTGGATCAGACCCATACATCAAGTGCGGCCCACCACTGGACGAGCAGTTGAAATATATACACATGCCTCATGCTGGGAACTTGCTGATGCCGGTGGCAGCAGTGGGTCTCACCGTCCCCAAATGGACAAACGGTGTAGATGCAAATGGATGAACGGTTGAATATCACGCATACCACACGTGGATCCCAAAGACCCTGTTGACTTCAATACAGGTGGGACCCAGAACTTGCTGACATCATGACAGCAGCTATATTGCTGCTGTCCGCGCACAACAACCAACCCGTTTCTAAACAGGGCGGGGTCCGACATAGGCACCACCTTATATATATATATATATATATATATATATATATATATATATATATATATATATATATATATATATATATATATATATATATATATATATATATATATAATATTATTATAATAGGTTATTATTATTATTATACATCCAGTCCATCGTCCAGACGTTGGACGTTGGATGGACGATGCTGATATAAACACATACGTCATGGTAGGGAAAAACACTTACATAAGTGGGTCACATGCAGGGCCGACTATAACATTTACCTACCATCCAAACCGTTGATAAGGTCACACAGACCCTGGATGAAGAGGAAAACAATTTTCATAATGATCCACAACTCCTGGGACTCAAAAAGAGTTTCAATGGTAGATTTTTAGCCCCTGATGCTTTGAAGTGTGGACCACCTGAGTCCTTTAAATAGCTGATTTTGGGGGAATCCTAGTTCCCAAAGGGGACCTATCAAATGCACGGTATTGATGTGTAGTACACATAATGGTGGGGCCCATGGCTAAGACTGAGGTCCCTGCCCGTCCGTCCACAGTAGCATGGGACTCTGCTTGCGTGTCCTCAGGTGGCAGCAGCGTCCTGTTTGCATATAAGTGTTAGTTTTTTTTTTTTTTTTTGAAAAATGATGTTTTCTTGAGATTTTTCATAGGTGGGGCCTGCATCAGGGGAATCCGACCTAGCCGTTGGATTTCATGGCTCAGGATAGACTCATCAACACCAATATTGGATATTTTTCGGTATATACAAACATCAGAGTAAATTTTAACGGTGAAAACCACTGTTTTCTATGCAATGGCCCGCCATATAATCGGATTAACCTCATTTTTCGGATAAACGCCTAAAATAATCTGGAAAATAAAATGGACGACTTGGATTAAATTAATGCATCAAGGTGGGGCTTATATAAGTAGCCTACACAAAAATCTAAAAACCAACTGAGGTTTTTTTTTTTAGTTAGCTTGTTAGTACACACCCATGTACACTTAGCCGTTTCACGTCCAACGTACAAGCACGCTTGGCGGCATGGATAAACAAAGCATCATGGTGGGTCCCATATGAACTTAGCCTACCTTTTATTAAGGTAAGTCTCACATGAACATAGCCCACGTGATGGGTCTATATTTGTGTGTTCTCATCATTCATAAGGTAGGGTCCACATGACTTTGACGGTTTGGATAAGACATACATCAAAGTGGGGTCCATTCAAGTGGACCACACATCACACAAAAATGAAAAAGATAGAGAGAAGCACCCACCTTAGATCTTGGACTTCTTCTTCTACCAATGTGATCTAGAGCTCTAAGGAAACAAGATTCAATGGTTGGGATTGATTTTAGAGGGTTGGATTTGAGGTGGAGAGCTTGCAAAGGGTTGGAAATGAAGAGCTCTCATAGACGTTGGGAGCTCTCTCTTGCTAAGAAATAAGAAAGAAAGAGAGAGGGAGAGAGATAAGAGAGAGAGAAAGGAGAAATGATTGCTTTTCTAGCTAGGCAATCATGAGTTGTAAGGGAGGCATGGGCCAAGGTCATTATGACTTGTAAGAGCATGACTAGGGCTATAGGCTAGGAGCTATAGCTAGAATGATGTCACCCTTGATGTCACCCCTAGGGTGACATCATCCTCATGATGATGGTTGCTAGGAAAATGTGTAATCTAGATAGGTAAGTCCCGCAACGCACGGTCCAAAACCATTATCATGCGCAGTCCACAACTTTTATTTAAGCGTCGGATTGGCGCACGAGACGCGGTGTCTGAATTGCAGCGACAGCGCGGTCGCAATGACAAAGGTCTTAGATTAAGCCGACTCAAATATATGAGATATGATTTAGGGTCGCGCGCAAACATCGATCACAGATCGCGAGTTGTCGAAATTCGACTGGGGGGACCGCAGAGGCCTATGGAACGGTACGGGCTAGGATACGGGTCTTACACCTGATCCTGCAAACTGACAAAAAAAAGGAGCAAAGCACGCTCCATTGCTTTTCTTCCACTTCTCCTCGTCCTCACATTTCCCTTTCGTTTTCTTTTCTCCCTCTCTTTTTTCTCCTTCCCTTTTAAAAAGCAGAGAATGCATTCGTGACTCTGTAAGTGCAGTGATGTGCTGTGTACGAAAGTACAACTGTGTATAGTGCATTGCTGTATTGACGTTAGCAAGTTTTGTGGGTCTAATCATGGGGTATGTGTTATATCTAAATTGTCCATTCATTTGGCAAGCTTGTCTTAAGGCTTAGATGAAAAATAAGGCAGATTTAACTATCAAGTGGACCACACAAATTGTTTAACGGTGAAAATCATTATCTCTGCTGCTATTTGTGGTGTGGTCCAGATGATCTTTGGATATTATTCATTTTTTTGATGATGCTTTATAATGATCTCTAAAAATATATGAACAGTATACATATAATAAATACATCACTATGGGGCCCATATAACTTTGATCTCCTTTGAATTGTCCGTACAACTTGGAGCTTGAGGAGCGTCGGTACTCGTCTTCATGCGACACATACCTACAATAGCTACATAGCTGGTATGTGGTACACCAACAAATCTGCTTTCGTAACGGATCTTTTATCGTATCAAGTAAACTCTATCAGGGCCTACCGTGAATGCATGTGATTTATCCACTCCAAATCCATCAAATCGAATCAGATTGGATCCATTCGGATCGAGTTTCGGATCGAATCGGTCCGGATTAACCACGATTCGAAAAACATTTAGATCTGAATGACTCAACTCGATCTGCACCAATCCAAGCCGTCGATTCAATTGGTCGGATTGGCTTGGATCCACCGGATCGAGTCAACCATGCCCAGCTCTAGTCCTGGGCATTTCTGACGGATGGATTAGATCTTGGACCCTAGTAAATAGGGAAGTGGATCCCGCACGGAGTCGACTATGTGGGGCCCACCGGTATGTATCTCTCATCCACACCCGTTTTAACCGCTCATTCTAGGCTCCAAATTGAATCATATCCAAGAGCTCAAGTGGACTGGAGGAACGGGGTGAATCAAATACCTACCGTTCAAAGCATTTTAGGGGTACGGAAGTTTTGGTATTTGTGTTTTCCTTTTATCCTGTCCATGGAATATTATGAATAAGTTGGATGAAAATAAACATCCCTGTGGCCCTAGTAAGGTTTTAACGGTGAACGTCATTATCTCTGTTATTTCATGTGGTGGGGTCAGCTTGACATTTGGATATACTTCAATTTCAGAGAAATGCATTAAAATGATATGGGAAAACAGATGGACGGAGTGGATAAGAAACATACATCCACAGTGGGCCCTTAGAGTTACTGAGTTACTCATTACGCAATCCGCCGCGACAAGGACGGAAGGGCACGCATAGATAATCCAGACCGTTGGTATGCTTCATCCACCACCGATCACCTACACCTTTTCTGTTTGCAACCAACGTATAGACGGTTAAGAACAGAAATGCAAAAACCGTCCACACTCATCCAAGGTGGGACTCAAAGACCAATGGTCAGATGAGCTCCACTTGTCAGGATCGGCGGACACGTGGCATCAGTCCCGAATATACGCGCGGCGCGGGACCTAAGATACCAGTCCTCGCTCCTGCGATTGTCCCGTTCGCATTCCTTTTCCCGGCAATATATAGCAAACGGCTCGTATTGTCTAGGGTTTTTCGTTTGAGAGTCGAGGAAGAGAGGCGCTGCTGCTGAAAATTTCTGCAAGCGATCGAATAGAAAAAACGAGAGCAATGGCTTTCTGGGGTAAGAATACCTTTGTAAAATTCTCAAATCGAAAAATCTCAGTAATCTTAGCTTCAGAAACAAACAGGACAGATTTCCTCTCTCTCATTTTTTTTTTCTCGAAATAGATAGTAGGATTTGATTCTCTTCATTTTTTGTTTTCAGGCATTGAAATAAAGCCCGGAAAATCATACACCCATCAATTCGATGAAGCCCGTGGCAGGCTCCACGTTTCTCAGGTCAGGTTTTCAAAATCGACTGTATTCTTTATTCGTTTGGCACCTTGGATTTGGATTTTTAACTTCAGAATTTAAATCCAGGATTTCCAATCCTTGAGATTTTCATTCTATCAGTTGTGTTTGGCAGCCTGGATTTTCAATCATGTGGAATCCGGTAAACTTGGATTTCAAAATGACCACTTCCAATAGAGGAGGACGAGGAGCAGTTATGATAGTTGTAGAGGGTTTTCAAAATCTAGATTATGCACCTCTACCTTTTGTCTTGGATTTTTAAATGGGCGCTTTTGAGAATTTTATATCCTAGTTGGGTTTGAAATCCAGGATTTCCGGGTTGCCAAATACGATATGGATTAAAAATATTGGATTCCAAATCCACTCCCCAAAATCCATGCTGCAAAACGGCCTAGTTTTAGGGGTCTCTTGGATGCAGGTACAATTCCTCTGTTTCATTCTGTCATGTTTGGAAAATATTCACCTGCTAAATAGTTTCTTATGTTTGGGTACTGGCAAAAAGCCAACAGGAAATAGAATGTGGGTATTCAATGAGAAAATAGAATGTGGGTATTCGGTTAGAAAATAGAATGTGGGTATCTACATCCTGTAGAGCTTGAATTGGTAAATCGCTCCAACACTGTTGAATTTCAGGTGCGTCCTTGGGCTGAAAAATACGTGTGATAATGACAATAGGGATTACTGAATGTTGCGGGGAAGAATTTGGGAAATGCATCTGGTTTCTAGTTGGTGAAGAAAATTCGCTTAGGGAGGTACTCGTGATTAGATGATGAACCTTTACTGGTGCCTCTCTGGGAATCATTTAAGCTAGCAATTGACAAAGTGGCAAAGTTCCAAAAGTGCTTTGAGGTGGTGGGGGGAGCTGTGTTGTGGAATATCAGGGTGACGAGGAATCTTTCCAATGAGTAAAGGAAGTTCGCTAACCTATTAAGGAAGTTGCATGATGTGCATATTGATCTATCATTGATGGATAGGTGGTCCGAAAATAGCAAATTCTCGGGTAAGTTCTTTAAGGTGCTGATGGCAAGAGTTGGTACATGTTCACCAAGCAAAAGGGTGTGGAGAGCCCCTGCCCCTGAAGGGTCAAAGTGTTTGCTTGGGT
This sequence comes from Magnolia kwangsiensis, assembly GCA_037074715.1. Classification (NCBI taxonomy): domain Eukaryota; kingdom Viridiplantae; phylum Streptophyta; class Magnoliopsida; order Magnoliales; family Magnoliaceae; genus Magnolia; species Magnolia kwangsiensis. Next base: position 22,008,516 of record CM073576.1, read on the forward strand.
TGCCACAACAAACAAGATTCTTACACTAGATAATTCGAAGAAATGAAAGATGGCCTTTCCTAATACATGCATCATGTGTAAGAAAAATCGATTAATTGTCTATTCTTTCATTGCGAGGAGGCTATAAAAGTGTGGATTCTTCTCTCCCAATTTGGGGTGACATGGTCTTTCAACAATTCAATAAGAAGAGTGGTGGCCGAAATGGCTTGTTGGACCATTCAAGGGACACATCTAATCCTTGCAGACAACATGCTTATTTGGGATCTCATGGTGTTTATGGACAGAGGAACTATAGAGTATTCAAAAATAAGGTCTCATCTGTTGAAATCATCAAAAGAAGTATTCACTATTTGATTACGAGTTGGGCGCCAACCAAGCAGGAATCGAGGCTAGTTGAAGGCTGATCTTTTGGGAGTTGTGAGAGCTTGTAATAATATATTGGCAGTCAGTTTCTAGTTTACTGTAGTTTCTTCTCATGTATTATATTCTAGTGGGCCTGTTACCTATTTGATGAGAACGTGTGTCAAGCTTAGCTTATCATGGTATGCTAATATGAGGGGGAGGGAGGGAAAACTTTACGTCTTTATAGGTAAACATTTACTCTCCGTAGGGAAAAAAAAAGTTGCAGGCCTTTTCTTGTAATTTGTTTACAAGCACTTCCAAACAAACCCTATCGATAAGTGGGATTTTACCAACATCCAAATGATGTTTTCTTGTCTTTTCATTCATTGGGTTTTGAAATATCTTGGATTTTTACGTTTGATTTTGCAGGCTGTGTTAGGCTCTGGAGCGTCGACTAAGAGGAGTGTTGTTCAGTGTAATGTGGGGGATAAGAGTCCTGTTCTTCTGTGCTCCTTGTTGCCTGAGAAGATTGAGACTTGCCCATTGGATCTTGAATTTGAGGAGGATGATGAGGTAGTTTTCTCTGTTGTCGGACCGACAAGCGTGCATCTTACTGGTTACTATTTGGGTACCGATCAATGTTTTGATCAGCATGGCGAAGATACGTATCCTTTGCTTATGGCTCCCTTCTCGAATATTTCAGGCAAAGCATTTGCTGATCTAGACTGCTCATCTGGTGTGGTCCCCACTGTGGGTGTTGTTTCAAAGAATTCTCCCATTTGGACAATCTTAGCCTGCAATGTTGGCCTCAAAATGTATGTCTGGAAGGAAAATGTAGATTGCAGTCCATAAACAATGGGAAGACGCATGAATTGGATGGATGGATTCTTTGATGGAAGATGAGCAGTTCGGGCCAATGTGAATGCGTCCCACGAGCATCCATTAAAAGGAGAAAGAAAGGGCCCACCCAGAATGGAATGCTGGCCAGAAAGGAAATGGTGGTATTTGGATAGATCCATTCCTATGCATTTTTTATCTATGTTATCTGAATGTTATATTTGTTCCCTTTTCCTTTACCATGTTTAAGTGATTCTTTTTATGGTGAGGATATTGCTGAGATTGATACTGATCAGTCTAGTGATTATGACACCGAAGATGAGCTCGAGGATGATTTCATTGATGACAGTGATATTGATATGTTTCCCTCTGCCACTTGCCCAAATAGTGGAGGTATGCTGATCGTTGCCTTTGAAACTAAGAAATACTGAGATAGGCCTGTATGTGGGCACGTGTATGCTGATTGGTGTTCTTAAAAAATATGATACAGAGATGGGGGCTTGCATGCAGACCATAGTTGAAAACTCAGTGACTTGACTCAAAACTCGGCTGAGTCAACTCAACTCATCCAGAAATCGAGCTGAGTCAATGTGAAACTCGCTGGTGAGCTTGACTCAGTTCAGACTCAGCATGGCTCATTGACTCAGGTCGCCTACTTGGTCAACTTGACCTGACTTGGCATGACTTGAACAGATCAGTCCCAAGTTGAGGCATCTTTAAATAAAATTACAAGTTGCTGTTGGTGGGATTACTCTTAAGCACAAACACAACAGTGTCTGCCTGTACGAGCACTACTTTATCAATTATCTTTGCCTATTTTTATACTCGTACTCTTCTAACTACCTATCATTACTAAAGTATTGTTTACTAAAGTATTGTTTATAGTTTAATTATTAAATATCGAGTTGAGTCGAATTGAGTCTTCAAGTCAACCCAACCGACTAGATAATTAAGTTGATTTTTTGAGTTTTTAAAGTGGTTGTGGGCATGTGCATGAGTCTGTTACTGTATGCATTATGCGTATCCTCATGTGTGTAATTGTTAGTGTATGATGTGTATTCACATATGTGTGATTTTTTCAATGTTTATTGTGAATGTTTGCACCAATTGTCCCATGCTCACACATGTCAGGAATCATTATTATTGCCGAGCCATTTTCAGCTTTAGGCTGTGTTTGGAAGCATTTACAGAATTTTGTTGCAATAACTAGCTCAACAAAGTAGAACTATTAATACTGAATAAGTTAATTACTTTATCATCATTTCCACCTCATTGAACCATACATCACAATCCGTCTCAATACTGCATGTGAATACACCATCAATGTTACATATACATTGTTTTTCATTTTAGTCTCAACATTTGATTCTTTATTGGTTTTCATTTCAGTTAAAATTGAGGAGATAGTCGATGATGAAAAACCTGCAAACGGCAAATCTACTAGAAAACACCTTACAGAGAAGAATCATCTTAGTGTGTCTGATGATGGTGATGATGATTCCCAACTTCGAATTGTCCCCAAGGGCACTGGGGCCCCCGTGCTTGAAAGCGAAGATGAAGATGGTTTTCCACTTTCTCTCACATCCAAAAGCAAATCTGCTGTTAAGAATGTAGATGCAAAGGAGAATTCAGAAAAAAAGACAGCTGAGGCTGGCAGGAAGAAGGAGAAGAAGGAGAAGAAGAAGAAGAAGAAGCAAGAGGATAATAGTGATCAAGTTACAGGCTTGAAAAGGAAGATTGATGCCGTTGATCAAGATGGTGAACCAGAGAGGTTAGTGTTCCTCATGATTGTTTTCTTCCCAAGATTCCATTTGGGTATATATGAGCAATTTCAAGATGGTTTCTTTTACTTTTATTTGTAGCAGTACTTTCTTCTTTCTTTCTTTTCTTTTCTTTTTTTTTTTTTTAAAAAATAATAATAAAATTTAAGGATTAGTAATATTTCCTATTTGACTCGTGCATGCAGTGGAGCTAAGCAGATAGATGATTCCACAACACCATCTGGTGAAGTTGCTGCTGATAAGCGTGGGAAGTCGAAGAAAAGGAAAGAAAAAGCTGAGAAAAAAAATCCTGAAGTCCAAGCTAATGTACCAACTTTAGAAACTGAGGAAAAGGAAACTGCAGATCAAAATGCAGCTATAGATGACAACAAGAGTGATGCCCTGAATGACCAGAAATCACAGCTAGAGGACTTGAAGATAGATAACATGGACCAAGATGTTGCTGTTGGGGATGAACCAAAGGAGGACATACCTAATGCCAAGTGAGATTTGATCATCCAGTTCCTGCTTGCTTTTATACTACAGTAATGTGCTATATTCTGTTGACTTATCTTTCTTCCCTCTCTCTCTAATTGTGCAGGAGTCTTGTTGTCGATGCAGACTCTGCTCCTGCTGATAGTCAGAGTGTTTCTAAGAAGAAGAAAAAGAAGAAGAAGAAGAAGAGCAAGACCCAAGAGAATGATGCTGCTGATGCAAACCAGGTGGAGTCTGGGAATGCCATGACAGAAGTTAAGGAGACACTTGAACGGAAAGTTGAAGTACAGCCATCAAAAGCAAGGACCTTCTCCAATGGATTGGTTATTGAGGAGCTATCAATGGGCAAACCAGATGGCAAAAGAGCTTCCCCTGGAAATAGAGTAAATCCCCCCATTTTTCTCTCTTTCTTTTGTATTATTTTATCATTTTAGATAATAATAATAGAGTAAATTCCCCTGTGCCATTTTAGTTCTTTTGCACAACTTGCCTGCTCAGGCAGCAACGAATACATACATTCCTGTAAATTTTGATTGATTGATATTAGTGCTTGATTTGAGGTTACTGTTGACGACATTGCCTGATTAACAATACTTGATAACTACGACATGATTTCAGGTCTCCGTCTGCTACATTGGCCGACTAAAGAAGAATGGACAGATATTTGACTCTAATATTGGCCAAAGGCCTTTTAAGTTTCGTCTAGGTACTGTTATAGTTCACCTAATCTTATGCTACAAAGCAAGTCTTTTTGTTTGTTTGTTTGTTTAGATGGTTACAGGCACGACTGAAAAACATTGGGATTGTTTGTTACAGGTATAGGTCAGGTCATAAAGGGCTGGGATGTTGGTGTTGCTGGTAGCTGCCTTAACTTCATTTTACTTGAAAAGATGAATCATTTATTTAATTTTCATTTACCTCTTGTGATTTACTCTTTTATCTGTGTAAATCCTCAGGTATGCGCATTGGTGACAAAAGAAGACTAACCATCCCACCATCTATGGGGTATGTAACTACGAGCAAGCATTCAACACCCCCCCACCCCCAAAAAAAAACACTGTAGCATAGGGGAGACTCGTGCGAGAAAATTTGGGTCAGCCTAGTGTTGGTGACATCCACTACAACCATCGGGTTCGTCACTCATATTAGTTAGGCAACAGGGCTAAAAAATCAGGCTGATCCAACATTTAGGTCGCCAAACAATGAGGAACATTGAACGGGGGAACGCTCACCCTTGATTTTGCATGGGACCCATGTCAGATGAAGGGGCTGAGAATGGTCCAGATTCCACATATATGGTAGAAAACCAAGGCCCCCCTCCTGTCTCCCTTGGTGTGGCCCACCTTAATCACCAGTCAGCCTGATTTTTGTGCCATGGGCCTAACATGAGGTGATGCTTCTGATGGTCAGAGTGGATGTCATCAACGCATCATGGTGGGGGCCCACCCGATTTCTGTCTCTCACACGCACAAAATTCCACCCCCCCATGCAGATGAGAGAGAGAGAGAGAGAGAGGTATTTTGCCATTTGTGGTCAACATTCTTGCAAATTGTCATTGTCTCAGTTTTGGGCTCCCCAAATGAATCCAATACAATATGCGGTAAGAAAAGATTCAGGAAAATGGAAAAAGCCCAATTAATATAGTTTCCCTTTCCCATGCTTTACCCCCAAGATGCTGAGCAGGCAGTGTTAGCACAGATGCTGCCTACCATAACCTGGCTGTATCTGTGGTGCAGCCAAATGCACCACCCTTAATTTCTTGCTGCTCCTGGTAGCTCGTCTCACTCGTGTATCTTGTATATTCTTTTTTCATGATGCAGTTATGGTTCTAAAGGAGCAGGCAAAATACCAGCAAATGCATGGCTTGTATTCGATGTGGAGTTGGTTGATGTCCTGTAAGCATTCTGTTCATTTTTTGCACAATAGGATTTCTTCCCTAATTTATGTTATGTTTTGTTATATTCCGGCTTTGATTTTGAAACTGTTATGACGAGTGGTGTGAGTCTCAAATGATCTTTTCTTAGTCTCCAACAGAATAGCTGGAGAATTTTGGTCCCTTTGGATGTGATACCCAAAATAGTTTGCCAATCTGTTAAATAGAGAAATGTTCTACTGCTTGCATTGCACCATTAGTCATACTGCTCCTGGTTGCATATGGACGGATGCATTCCCCAGTTGATCAATCTGAGTTGTCCGTTGGGTCCAAAGAAACATACTTTTGACTGAGCATCGGATGAATAGAGATACCTCGTTTCAACACTTGAGGTCTTGGTATCGATCCCTAGTGGGGGTGGCTAACATGGAGTGTGTACTGACATGGTGTGTACTAACAAGCTGACTCGTTTTATATTATTTTTTAAAAAGGCCTGCATGGACGGTCGAGATCTGTTGTGGAAACTATAATTCCATTGAGTGATAATTGCTTATGTGATCCTACTCATCCTCTCAGTTTTGGTAAGGGAATGGTGAAAGGTGATGCCAAAGAAAGTCTACCGTATGCATGGTCATTCGACCTGACTCGTTAGAGGTAACTCTGTATTGAACCAGTTCAGGTCTGACTGAGCCTGAGTTTTAAAACCATGACTTTGGGGGGTTTTGTGTTATAGGCCATCAAATGTGGGCTGGACCTTATGGATGGTCCAGATCGTCCCCACTGTATCGTCCATGCGTTTCTCTGCAACCTTGACCTTCCGTTGCATCTTCATCCACCCTACTTGATCGTAGGTCATGTACTAATGATGCATGGGTGGGATCAAGATTATTTCTTTGAATATGCTGCTTCGCTGCATGGGCCTCACCTATCGAAGAGCCAGATCTTCCACCTCTCCACATGTCAACTGATGAATGGGCCTGGGTCTTCCCATTCATGGGCCCAACCTATAGTTGGCATGTTTTAATAGGGTTTTGCCTCCGTGGATCCCTGTGTGGCCCACTGGGATGCATGTACCTTAAATGCCCACCATTCATCCATTTTGACAGATCATTCTTGGTCACGGTCCAAAAAATGAAGCAGATCCACGTCCCAGGCTGACCACACCACAGGAAACAATGGTTCGGTTATTGACCATTAAAAAATTATTGTGGGCCACAAGAGTTTTGGGTCTAGCTGATATTTATTTGGTCCCTTCAACCAGGCCTTTGATCCTATCAACAGGTTGGATGGCAAATAAATATTCCAGTGGCGCCCAATAAGTTTTTAACGGTCAGTAGCCACCGGTTCCTATGGTGTGATCTGCCTAAGATTTGGATCTATTTCATTTTTGGGACCATGTCGTAAAATGAGATTTCAAAACAGATGGACACAGCGTGGATGTGAGTAACATGCATCACGGTGGGCCCCACAGTCAGGGATCTCGAAGCCACCGTGCCCGTTTTGATATTAATTTAGTAATTTCAGTTTTTGAGCCAGACTTAAAACGCAAAATATCCAAATAAATGGATACGAGAGCGATCTGAGGGAAATGAGAACGTGAATTTGGTGAATCTGGATTTTTACAAGTTCCAGATGTCAATGTTTGCGAATTCTCTCGTTCTATGGATTTTTGAAATCTTCAAGTTTTCGGGGGATTTGGGTTTGTATCAGCTAGCTGGTGTCAATGCCGTGGGCCCCACCATGATGTATGTGTTTTATCCACTCCCTCTATACATTTTTTCAGTTCATTTTTTGGGCTCATGTGGGATCCAAATAACAAGTGGACCACACCATGGGATGACAGTGATTAGGGCTCATTGTAATGGGTATTTGCCATCCAACCTGTTGATAAGGTCACACCCCGCTGAAGTTTTTTCATTAGCAAGTGTTCAATCCCTACTGTTAACTATGGTGTGGTCCACCTGAGAGTTTGATCTGCCTTGTTTTTTGGTCCATGCCGTAAAATGAGCTGGAAAAATAGATGGACGGTGTGGATAAAACACCTACATCATGGTGGGGCCCGCAGAGCTTTGAGGGATCATTAGCCAACCAAAGATGGATTAAAAAATAAAAGGTTTGACAAAATTAAGATTTTGTAGATTTTTTTTTTTCCCCAATTTTGTCGTGAAAAAGAGAAGGTTGTCAGTATTGATGATACTTTTGAAAAGTATTATTGATACATTATAACTTGGTATTAATACATCGTTGATAATGGTATTTTTATCAATGACCGGAAGTCCAGTGAGTTCCAATTCCATTCCAAAATGCTTCAGTCTAGTTACTTCCCAAATTATTTCGAATCAGCTACGGTCAATGTTAGGTAATACAATCGGTACTATGGTTCTACAAATTCACACAAAGAAAGGTTTGAAAAAGACAATAAGAAAGCGTGTTTTATGAAAACAATTATTCTTCCTTTAAATGGATCCAAACAGCCCTTAAAAAGCCTCCAAAATTTGAGTGGCAGGGCACACCTAATAATCAATTGGACTGATTCTTGCGATGTCCCAGCATCATGGTGTATTGACACTGTTGGACAGGTTGGATGGCATGCACATGCCACATGAGTCCAATTTTTTTATGGTTGTACATACTTCTCTTTGGTTGGCCCACTTAACTATTGGGTCCACCTGGGTTTTTAACATTGTGTGCACATCATGGTGGGGCACACCTGTTGGATGGGTTGCACTTCACATTGGTCTCATAATAGCTTGAGCATCTCCCGTTTATGAAAACCCTCGGCGTTGAATCAAACACGCCCGTGCATTAAGTGCTATTCATGACCAAAGATTTTCTACGTTGAGATCATGAAAGATAGCCGGTCACTACCAGGCAAGGTACCAGAACCTGTGGTGCCTTACCATAATTTTCCACCACCTGCATCAGACAGAACCATGAAAACCCTAGGGCCAACCATGAAGATCATATGACACAGAAGTCGGGTCAGTACACTCATCAGGTGTGCAGTACCATTAGAATCAATGGACAAATGATGGTTTGGCTCAACATATAAGGTGGCCCACTGTATTATCGCCATAAATCGCATAGAAAAATCACCATAACTCACAACATTATCAGGATAAAATGATGAAATCGAAGATATTATGAAAAAAAGGGTCTAGGGTTGCAATATTCCAAATTTTTTGTTTGGCAATGCAATATACCATGTTGACGTCTGCCACTTGGGTACCTAGGGTTAGGCTGGGGCCTGAGATGGGTTAGTGCTGGATTTTCAACTGAGCAGCTCAGGGCCTCCCAAATTTTTTGTTTTGCTCGGCCCATTTGCCACCCTATCTGTATCCATTAGCAATGTGATCAATTACTGTTCCAAGATCACACCACCTGAGTTCAACCACACATCGAAGGGCCCATTTGGATGCACTGGAAATTGTGGGCAGTTTGGATATTATGCAGAATGGACACTCATGATAATTTTTTGGACAACACGGCTAGAACCAAACCAGGCAGGCCCTCATTTTCCTGCCCTCAATCGAAGTTTTCTGTATTCCAGGCCAGACTCAAAAGGCAAGAGGGATTTGGGGGGCTACAATGGACATCGAAACAAGCTTCAATAGTTCAAAACTCACGAAAGCAGACTTCCACGTTCTGAAACAGAATCAACTTGGTGATCCAACTCCTATCTCTAATGCATCCTTGTTTAGTTCTAAAAGCTTTTCATTGTTCATGGTCAAGATCCAAGAATGGAACTCGTCCAAACCCAAGTTGGATTAGAAAATGATTTTCATAATCAGAACCACAGAGACAAACTTCAATTTTTTAATTTGGTGTTCTTCTGGGTGTATTGGGAAAATCTTGCTAAAATATAAAAATATAAAAATATAAAATATTTATTATAAATTAATAAGTAATTTACACAATAATTCATGAATTAGTTAAAATTTTAAATATTTTTATATTAATATTGGGATAATTTTGAAAAATAAAAAAGAAATCATGAAAAATTCAAAACTGCCAATATTTTGAAAATGTCACAATATTGTTGTGATAATATCGTTCAGTTTATTTTTCATGATAATATTGTGAGATTTTCATTCTCAGCAATATTCGTCACTGGTCAAAACTAAACATAGACATTTCCAAGGTAAGGTTTCTGAGTTTGGTAATGGTCAGTAGAAAGTGCTTGACAATACCTTGACTTTCCTCAGTCCATTAACAGAGCCATGAAATTATTAAATTACAATAAGATCAATTGTTATATGAGCAAAAATCACATAAAGGGACATGACTTTATATTATGAGAATGAAATTCAATTCTTCAACAATCCTTCTCACTATAAATTCCACAATTCTAGATAATACTAAGGCTGCTTTTGGTAGATGCCTGAAAATGACATTTTCGTTAGCAGAAATGATTTATTAGAGGTCTTGATCTTTAATATATAATTATTGTTAACATGAACTCACTATATATCAGAGATTAAGATCTCAAATACGTGGTTACTGTTAACTAAAATGAGATGAAATCATTTTTAGATGTCTACCAAACATGACCTAAGACTGGTGATTTAGTTATTCCAAAGAGGAGTTTCATTCCTTACCACTGCTGTGAAATCTGAACCAAAAGGCAAATATAGAAAGTAGAAGGGAGGGATAAGTGCAGGTGGGAACAGATACAAGCAGCTACAACGTTGTGAAGTGAATGAAGGTGACAAAAAAAAGGGAGCCTATTTATATAGACCAAGTCTTGCATTGCATTTTGTCACTGATGGAAAATATCAAGAAACAAACAAGCAGATTGGCCGGTAAAGCACATTTCAAAATAATTCTTGTGCATCACATGCATGGTTCTAGGAACACATAAATGTATCCCATCAACAGTTCCCCATTTGTTACAAAATAAAATTAAAATAAAAATAAAATCAAGAAACACAATTTTGTTAGAACAAAATTGCAGAGCAAAAATTGGCAAGTGATTTCTTTAAAAACATTGAGATGCCCATGCCTCCAAAATACGTCCATCCATACCCATGAAGAAAAGAGAGAAAATTATACTTGATCATTGGAAGGAGAGGGTCTATTGACGTGCAACTGGACACTAGCAAAACATGGAATTTCTTCCAGTTTTTTTTTTTTTTTTTGGTTAGGTAAGTATGGGCTCAACCCAGAGACCTCAATGATGAAACATACTGTCTACCACTGAAGCACAGGCTCAAACCCTCAAAGAAATCAATAACAAACACAGGTTGCATCAGCAAAAATTATCCCAATGCTAAAAGTGCAACCAACAACAGCAAAAAGGTAAGAAGTTACCATCTTAGTACACACTGTCAATACCAGTCAACTCAATTTCCTACTCAGATGTCAGCTCAGTTTTAACCAGGAATCTTTTGGCCTCATCGTCTGCCACGTCACTGCTCGAGGAAGCAAACAAAGGAGAAAAGTAAAGAAAAATGTATGTAACATGAATGTCAGGCAACTTCCACGGAACCGGAGAAAATCAGCACTGCGTTGAAACAGATCGAACCTGTCTATAGCTTCCTCCTTGCTGATAAGCGTGACATGTTTAGAGATAAGGAGCTCCCAAAATCTCTTGAGGTTCTTTTCCTTGCATTTCTTAGAAAGTTCGTGCATAAATTGGTTGAACTCTTTTGGTTCCTAAACATACCCCACCAAGAAAGGACAAATCACAATATATATAAAACTCATGTCTCTATACGTGAACATGAAAAATTGTATGTATCTGCCTGCACTTAAGTACGCAAATACGTAAGTATTACAAATACTATTTGAAAAAAAAAAAAGGCAACATCAAAATAGAGAAGACATGTTAAAGAAAAGAAAAACATTTTCAAATGAGAATTTCCGACCTCTTGGTTTCTAAGATAGAACGGGGCTGGTGTTGGCATTTGTAATTTGAGAAGGGCAAGCTATTTGAGTAGCAACTGCTGGGCAGTAGACTCACCTTGCCATTATATAAGAATGATGGCTTTCTAGTGCTTTACAATACCGAAAAACTAGCAACTGATAAAAATATCCATAAGAATTTCAGATTCACAAATTTTCAAGAGAGATTGAGAAGCCACAGAAAACATGAAGCACTTAAGAATTTTCCTTCTTTCTTTCTTTTTTCCCTTGCAAACGTATTGTGATATTTTTGCAAGAAAATCAGAAAAGCTATAAAAATAGAGGACGTGGAAAATGGAAATCGATGACATCAAGATTTTCTGGTTACGACAAGTTCAATGTATCATATATATAGCAGAAGGCCCAAAATGGGGAAAAGTTCCAAAAATATATCACACATTCAGATGATAGAGCATTTAGTTTGGAGAATTGAGTGTAGATGAGGGCTCTCTACAGATCAACAACAGTTCGTAATTCCTAACTATTATTGAAGTTAGACATTGCAATGACACCATAACAAAAAGGATGAGAAACTTTATTGAAGACAGCATACCTGCTCGAGAATGCAACCCCTGCGAAGGGCCACTAAACATTCCATTGCCTTGTCATAGCGATTCCCTTCACAAGAACTATCCAAGAGGTCAGAAATGAGAACTTTCATATTTCTGATTGCTTTACTGACCCACTCAGAGCTGTCTCTACGTGCCATCATGGCTTCAAAATCTTGTACAGGGTTCAGATCCCCAATTTCTTCAACCTTCATTGTAGATGAATTTCCAATTAGCTTGACACTCTGAACATCAGGTACATCTTCTGCACCCTTTTCCCCCTCGTCTGAGGCTGATGGTTTTTCCCTCCATAATAGTCTAGATGACTTCTTTTTCTGCAATGCAGCTCTACCTTTAGAATCAAAAAGCTATCGAAAGATTATCAGTTCTCACTAAAAAAGTGTTGCACTTTGAAAACCTTCCACCTTTGGATTCTCCTTTAGCTCAAACTGATTTCTGAAGTTAGCTATAACAGACTGGTTTTGAGAAAGAAGCTCTGGATCAGGTTCAGCGACCCGCTTAAGAGTTCTGTCAAGTGGAGGCACATCTGCATCTGGCTGCTTTGATTTTAACTCAAGGAAATGGAAAAAACGCTGAAACCAAAAACAACCAACCATTATACCTTCGGTTCACATGACAAATAGGAAGATCAACAGCCATATATAAGCTTTCTCATGAAATTAATGAGGAAGACAGCCATATTCAGCAATTATTTGAGAACTAAAGATCTCTTTTAGAAATGACATGGTTTATTTGAGAAGCATGTTGGAATACCACAATCATTTAATTGGTATGCAGCGATGGCATAAAACTCCAGAGGAACATCTCCACTTCATCCCACTATGAGCAGCATCCTTCTCAATCTCTAGCGGAGAGATTGAGAAGGGTGCTGCTCATAGAATTAGAGCTGGGAGGATGAAGTGGAGATGTACCTCTGGAGTTTTATGTGATTGCTGCATTACCAATGAAACTGAAGGGGAAATTTTATAGGATAGCTATAAGATCAACAATGCTTTATGGGATAGAATATTGGCAGTCAAGGAACAACTTGTTCATAAAATGATCGTAGCGGAAATGAGCACGTTGAGATGGGAGAGTGGCAACACAAGGACAGGATTAGGAATAATGCATTCGAGGGAACTTAGGAATAACACCAATAGGTAATAAGATGAGGGAAAGTAGACTTAAATGGTTTGGCCATGTGCAATAGAGACCAAAAGCTGCACCCATTAGGAGTAAATCAGTTTAAGTTGAGGGCTTTTGAAGGCCAAGGGGAAGGCCCAAAAGGACGTGGATGGAGGTAGTAAGAAAAGACACAAGGACATATGGTTTAATTGAGGATATGACCCACGACAGAGTCGAAAGGTGTAACAGGATTCATGCAGCTGACAGAAATTAGTTCAGATAAGGCTTTATGATGATGACGACGACGATGACCCTTCTGAAGGAGGTCTACATTCTCTATTCAGGTGTAGAAAGACGTATCTGGGTTCTTGAATCAAATGGTAGTTTCTGGGTGCATTCCCTCTCCTGGTCATTGTCTAATATGCTCTCTAATGACCCTGGATCCTTTTCAAAAATCAGGTTGAGTGCAGTTCCTTCAAAGGTTAGTGTTTCATTCGGAAAGCATGTTTAAACAAGATCTTAACTTTAGAACATCTAAAAAGTCGAGGGTTGGTGCTGCCAAAAAGGTGCTCCATGTTCTGTGAGGAGTTAGTGAAACATTCGCTGATCCAGTGCCAGTTTGCAATGGTTGTTTGATCGTCGGAGATTTCTTAGTTCGATATTGCGTAGGTGTTTCTAGTGGTGCAGGCGAATCTCTAGTCCATATGGCTCGAGAGGACTACCAAGAGCTTTAAAGCTAAATCTCCTTTGTGACTGTGATTTAGAAAGTAATTTTTAGGCTTGTAGCTATATGGGGAAGGCTGATTCCAGATTCAGAGGTTTCCCTAGGCTGTTGCTTTCCTCCGAAGGGTTTAAGTTATTTGGTGTGACTGGAAGAAATCGGAGACTACAGCCAAGTGTAGAGCTCCCCTTGCTGGCTTGCTCAAGGTCAACTTTGATGGAAGTTCTTAAGGTCCAATTGGAATACGGACTTGAACTCTGCTGAAGCAGCAACTTTTATTCAAGTAATCAAATTGGTGGTGGAATTCAAGATGTTCCTGACTATTGTGGACGGTGATTCCAACAATGCTATCCATTGGGAAAGATCCGGCATCTGGCCTTGGAGGCAAATTTGGAATTGGATATGCTAGCTGAGGAGGCTGTAAGCGGACCTCTTCAAGTTGTTGATATCAGATAGGGGTTGTGTAAGGTTGTGCTGCATTTGTTGCTTCTTGTCATTTTCCTTTGAGCTTCCGTTTGCTAGCCCACTTTTGTATTTTCCTTTCCTTTCCCTTTTCAGATAAAGCTCTGAGTTATCCATAATAATAATAATAATAAACAGCATCATACTGTTAAGTGGGTGTCACTGTAAATGGACAAAATGACAAGTAGAACTGCTAAAATGGAGAAGGCTTGGAAATCTAAAATACCAGCTTGCACTTTGCCGGTGACTACTTAACAGGGGATTCACTGCAAAAACTAGCTTGGCTCAAGGGACAATTAGTTGAATCATTTAGACAACTGTAGTTCCAGTGAGAAAAAAATTGAAGAAATACACAAAAACATATTTTCCCATGATTTAGGTTGTATGATGTACCGATGTGTAACTGAATTGGAGTATGGCCATTTAATTTAATCAACAGAAAATAGACGAATTTAAGTGAAGCTTCCCAGTATTCATAATAGTCAGCATAGGAGCCCACAAGTTTCAGTTATATCCTTTCAAGTCCGACTAGTCCCTCTATATGCTAAAATAACTACGATAAGGCCATTTTCACTTTATAAAGTAATTATTGCAGTTCAATCCAATAGTGCATCCAAGGGCGCCACAATAGCAAAACTTTTAGTTTTATGACCATATTTGTACAATGGTAAGGCATCTTCCCCATGGAACCCAATCAGAGAAATGTGAAACACAAACATGTTTTAGAATAATGTTCTAGGAGAATCAAGGTGTCCCATATCGGTATCGGTTAGCATAACGGTGACTTCCAAAACCGATACGGATACGGGGGCGTAACGGCGATACGGGAGCGTAACGGCCCGTAACGGCGTAAATTTTTTTTTTTGCTAAAAAAATATGAAAAAATATGGATTAAATCCAGAATATTCTAAGCATTCCAAATATGCATTCATTTATAAATTGGAACATGTTTATGGTGGTGTAACGGTCCACTCTTTGGTGAAAAGCTGTATCGGACTGTCTGATTAATTTTTGAACCAAGTAACCTGAATTTGACTATAAAATTTATATATTTAATTTTCTAAATATCTATTTTATATACCTAACAATTTAATATCTTTCTCTCAATAGTTCTTTAAAAAAATGAAATTAAATTCAGGTAGATAGCGTTGCCAATTTCGGGCTGACTTAGAGGATCAATATATGCTCCAAATTAGCCTCAAATTCATGCAATTTATTCTCATTATTCCACTTATGTATTGGTGGACATTTATTGGACAGTGAATCATGAAAAAAAAACAAAAGACCCTATTTTAAAAAATAAAAGTATACAAAATAATAATTAAATTATACAAAATAATAATTAAAATTATTCAAATAATTTGATTTTGGCATTGTGAGTTAGCAATTGCAGTTTATAATTTAATAGGTAAATTTTAAATTAATATGTCTTGTATACAATTTTTTAAGGGCCCAAATTAGGTGAGACCTGGATCAGAAAGTGTAACACACATGTTAAAAAATTTTGGGCCCCATCCATGATGAATGTGTTATATCTAAACCGTCCATTCATTTGACGAGATTGTCTTAAGGCTTGACACGAAAAATAATACAGATCTAATTATCAAGTGGACCACACTGCAAAAAGTAGTAGGGGATTGAACGTCTACCATTGAAAACTTTTTTGGGATCATAGAAATTTAGATCAATATGAAATTTGTTTTTCCTCTTCATTCATGTCTTTTTGACTTTATGAACAAATGGGATGGAAAATAAATCTTACGGTGGGCCTACGAATTGTTTAACGGTAAAAATCTTCATATCGCTGCTATTTTTGGTGTGGTCCAGACGATTTTTGGATATGCTTCATTTTTTAGCTAATGCTCTAAAATAATATTTAAAAATAGATGAACGGTGTAGATATAATAAATAGATCACCGTGGGCCCCGTATAACTTTGATCTCCTTTAAACCGTTCGTACAACTCGGAGCTCGAGGAGTGTCAGCGCTCGTCTCAGCGCGTGACACGTACTTACGGCAGCTTACGCCCGTAATAAATAAATAAAAAAAAAAGAAGGGGGAAACCGAAAATAAAAAAGAGGGAAAGAAAAGAAGAAAAAAAGAGGGAAAGAGGGAAAGAAGGAAAGAACAGATAGAGAGAGAGAGAGAGAGAGAGAGAGAGAGAGAGAGAGAGGAGAAGGAGGAGGAGGCTGAGGAGGCTGAGGAGGCTGCGGAGCAGGGCCGCAGCCGCAACCGCAGCCGCAGCAGCAGGGCCGCAGCCGCAACCGCAGCCGCAGCCACAGCCGCAGCCGCAGCAGGGCCGCAGCAGGCCGAGAAGAGGAAGAAGAATAAGAAGAAGAAGAAGAAGAAGAAAGAGAAGAAAAGGAAAAGAAAGAAAAAAGGTAAGGGTTTTTTTTTTTTTTTTTTTTTTTTTTTTTTTTTTTTTTTTTTTTTTTTTTTTCAAGCCCGTAGCAGCCGTTACGGGTCAGTAATGGCCGTTATGCCCGTAACGGGACCGTAACGGCCGTTACGTGTACAAAAACGGGACTCGGCCGATACGGCCCCGTATCGCGTAACGGGTACCACCGTTACCGTTATGTATCGGCCGTTACGGCCGATACGTAACCGTTTTGGGACACCTTGAGGAGAATGGACCTGATTTTTAAGATGATCATGACATTTTCCCTTCTCCTACTCAGCAACAAAATTAGCAAGCTGTTTGACAGGCTAAAACTAAAACAAATATACACCAACCATGTTTGGCATGTCAGATTGCAATGCTGTTAAAAAATGAGGACTTACTTGAATACAAAAGGACATCATGAATGAAACCATGCCAAACAAGCATAACATATGGTAGAAAAATTGCAAACCAAGTATAACCTCCAAGACAGGATTGGGAGTAAAATCAGGTTGCAGAGCTTCCTCTTTCCCAGATGGTGCAAGGTCAAGCATCCGGACGAAGTTGTCTGCTGCCTCTTGCTGTTGTTCGTTTGGCTGCCATGATGGTGGGAAATTGTTGAAGGATGGAAACTGAAACTCTCGAACATCCTCAGCAAAAGGAAGTACATTGAAGTAAAATGAATCTGGCTGCTCAACACAATTAAAAAATATTGGATGAATTGTTTTGATGACGAAGCACAAGAAAAGAATTTAAATCACTTGACAGAACTTACGATATTATCCAGGGAAGATATATTTGGTGTCAATACTCCAATGACGACACTCCCTTGCCCTTGTCTCCATACACATCGCAAGATTGCAACCTTGTTCATTTCCTTCATTGCTCTTACCAATGAAGAAACAGCAAGAATGGCCTTTGTATTGCCCGGTTCAGGAACGAAGACATTAACATCTTTCATATAGTAGTGCCTTGAAACAATATATCAGAAGACGACAAATGTTTAACTTCCACAAAATGGGATCCTTAAGGTTGTTTTTAAGAAAATGAAAAGAAAAAAGGAATAAGAAAAAAAAGGAACCAGTACAAATCAAAATGATAGATATGAATTTAGTCAGATTGTGCAATCTTAATAATCCATTATCAAACTATTCTATGTCCAAATTAAAGCAGTTAGATTACCGCATAACATTGGAGGCATCCGTAAAACCTAGAAGCTTCACACTTTTCTCTGGTTTGAACTTCACAGCCTCCCACTCAGCAGATGAAATAGGAACCACTTGAGGCCCATAACGATAGCCTTTAATCCTTTGTTCTGGGGGTACAACTTTGTTAGGATTTTCCAAGCTTTTGTATTCAATATCTACCTTGACTTCATGTGTTGCAAATCTATCATTTGAAGGTGCTTTATCAGAATATCTCTTTAGTGTAGGAAACTTTTCTTCAGATGTTTTCTTGTAAACCCACACCTGAATCAGAAGAAAAAAGAGAGAGAAGAAAAAAGAAAGAAAGGGGGGAAAAAAAGATGCAGTAAGATGAATCTAAAGACCTCCGGAATGCTCGAGAAATGCATGGGCAGACAAGATATTTCATTAATGCTTCACTGGTTGTAGTAAGTTACTGAGGACATATCATGAAGCATGTAAAGTTATCCACACAAGAATGTAGCTCGCATCATATAATAATTTTTAAGACATATGCTATCTTTGTGAGAAGGGCAAAAAGTGGATCCCCATTTCTAGGGTGAATATTGTAGACAATGGAAGGGTAAAATTACATTAACTCCCTTAATGTACCAAATTGTAACAAATTATGAGAAACTGCATGCAAATTGGTAATAAATATATAGATAAAATAATAATAATAAGTAGGGTATGCCAATACTACAATTTGTTTTCTATAAATTATCCTGAACCGCACCTTGATCTTCATCGATGGGCTTAGCTCCAGATCACCCCTGAATATAGTAACAGGAGATATATTTCGAGTTCTAAGAGCACCATACAATGAAGTTGGGCTTTCAACATAGACTGATTTTGAAATTGTTTTCTTCAAAAATCTGTTCAATAGAAGATCATTCTCATCCATTATCTTCTTGTTCGCAGCTCCAGTTAGTTTTCCTCTCACGATTATACAATCCAGTCTCATGCCATGGGTCTTCATCTGTGCAGAAATGGTGTCAATCTGATCTTCCTTTGTTCCTTCAAATGGCTCTTTTGTGGGATACTGTGCATTAGTTATGAGACACAGACGTTGCTTGCCCTTGTTTGTTGGCCCAAATTTCTTTATCAGCATATCCATTCCAACCACAATGGCATCCAGAACTAGCAAGTTGTCAAGGATTTGAGGACAAAGAGAGGCAACAAAAGAAGCAAGTCACAGCCTACGATGTCACGGTTGTCTATCAACTACTGCAGGGAATATTTCTTCTGATATTTAATTACTGCATGGGATACAGTTGCGATGATGATGAATAAATTACTCCATGGAGCCATATTAAAACATGCCCTAGAATCACAAGTTTCCAGAGTGGGAGAACCACCCTTAGGAGAAGATTGCTGCAACTATATTTTGAAATAGTAAATAGAAATCACAACCATCTTATTTCTTTTTTAAAAGGCAAACAAGAACGGCAAAAGCTATCAATGGAGAAAAGCTCTTGGATACAATCGCCACAAGCAGTTCCTCTGGGAAGCTTTTGCAGAGCATCAACCATATCACCATCAATCACTTTGATATGTCGTAAAACTACCACATGTTCATACCCACCCACTTCCTTTGTCAGCGCATTGTCAGTATCTGTGAATTCCAATGCTAAAGCATCAGAAAATGGTCAAGTAGCTGCAGAGCAAGGTGCTCAACTGAATCACCAAATACTTTATTACAGTCAGTTGCTTATATTGAGCATAAAGTGTGCAGAAGGCTGTTATGATGATGATGACAACAATGACAAGCACTATGATCAAGTATGAAGCTCAACCATAGCTCAAAAGAGGTACACAATGATGTCCAACAGAAGGAGAAAAAATTAACGAAGATACTGACTAGTGAGGTATACTTTAAAATTGTGCACATATACTTGAACTTTTTTAATTATGTAATACAGCCCTTTTTTTTTTTTTCAGTATGTGGATATTCTGTGCATGTTCCAATTTCCTGCTTATATTCATTTTTCAAGTAAAAAACTGTTTTGACAACCCAAAAATTTAATGCCAACCTCCGGTGCTGTCTCTCCACCTATAACTGCTTGCTGAAGTAATGTAGAGATAAAATTTCAAATAAATATGACCACTGAACCTGGAAGATGACATAATATTATTAGAGTTTCATCTGAAAGATAGGATCTGTGAAACTTGATGTAATAGAAGGATATTCATGACCTTTCCCATGCCCCTTGAGGTCATGTCCCAGTGCCAAAGGAGGCATGAGCTAGTGCACCAGCACCCAAGGACAAAAAACCAGTGAGTTTTCCCCCTAAGTGAGTTTGTTTCCATAATTGTTGTCCGTATGTTTTCTGCTACGCTCATTGCTTCATCATTGAAGTTATTTTATTTATCCAGGACATTATCATTGTGCTGCACCAACCCAGTAAATTACATTGTTAAAATCTAACCTGATACACTGCATGATGTTGCTCAGAACTCATTTCTTTCAATTTATACGGAGAAGAAGTCATGAAGGCTAAACCTATTTATTTATTCATTTATTATCACCAAATCTAAGCACGAAGCAATCTCCCAAAGCAGAAGGGTACCTTCAGTTCCAAATAGAACTATGCCTACTTCATCACTCTTGTTGTAAATTAGCTGCACAAGAGGGCAAAACATAAGACAGTGAAAAGAAACTTCATGTGTGTAAAATTCCACAGATCCAATAAGTTAATAACCCAACCACTCCCTGTCATATTAGCAGCTGTGCTAGTTCGGGTGAATAGTTATAGTCTTGTTGAGTGAAAAAAAAAAAAAAAGGATAAAAAGAAAACAAAACAAAACATAAGTAAAGTCAACCAAAAAGTAGCAGAAAACATTGGAAGTTGCCTGCCATAAGTTCAGAGGAGAGAGAGAGAGAGAGAGAGGTACAACAAAAAAAGAAGTATATCTCTCAGAATTCAAAGAAACACGTGCCTTTTTTTGTACGAGCATGGAGCAGACTTTTTCAATCTCCGGGAGAAGATTGTGCATAGAGGGGCCAACATCGAGCAGCAAAACCAATGCTTCCTGTAAATTAAAGAACGTAGTGCAATAACAGTTAGCATAAACCTACAAGTCTGCATATGTTTATCATCTTTTGCCTCAAGCGTAAATTTCATAAATCGTAACTACATTTTTCTTCTTTTGGAATCAGAAGCTTCTCACTTTAAATGGCAAATAACCTTTTTTCAGGTTCCAATCATTTTAAATAATTAAGAACCATGGTTTAACAAGTGGTCTGAGTCTAACGCGGGTCAACTAACTCAAGGCCGACCTCGTTCAGTACAATGAGTCTCATACCATGGGTCTGACTCAGGCCAACTCAGCCTGAATTGGACGAGTTGGTTACAAACTTGGAGGACTCAGCCAAGGTAGGCTGAGTCAACCTGTGAAACTTGTCCAGCCGAGAAGTTACACAAAACAGTGAGATGTCAAGTGGACACCATGCTTGGATGCTGCCCACAGATTTTTAGGTTTGGCAAGTGGAGCCTATGGTTGGTGCAATCCAGATATCAAACCCTTGATATGTTATAGGTTATTGTGTTTGAACATTCTCCAATAATATCCAGATTGGTGGCCTATAGATAGTCAAGTAGACAGTTACGAGAGAGAAATAACAACAGTACACATTCAAATGAAATAACATAGGTCATTGAATTGTTCCAAGCTGGAAATTTTTGGGCACGCTCCATCCAAGATGTGGATCCACTAACCACTGGTCTGGATTACCAAACCATGGGCTCCATTTGTCAGAATTGGAATAGGGGGTGACTCAGCCCAAGTCGGCTAAGTCACCCCAACTTATACAGTATGACTCAACTCAAGACCGGACAAGTCAGTCCAAGTCACCATCTAAAAACCATGTTAAGAACAATGCCCTTCCACTCTTGAGCTAACCCTAAAGAAGGAAACTAGTAACAGATCTGATAATACATTTCACAACTTTTCATTGCTATGGTGACTAAGCTACAATTAAATTATAAGAGGAGAGAACTTACAGATCTACATACAATAAAACACTACAATCACATGGTTTAGTTAGAATAAACCAATTTCACCTTTAGGTTGTCTTAGCTCATAAAAACCAAATTCGTATTTGAACTTCAAACAACTCATGAAGAATTAAATGAATAGGATTGACGAGTCATACTGAAATTTAGCAAATATTCAAAAGTTCCTACATAGCTTGCAACACAACGGCGAAAGAGCTATAGAAGGAAAAATAAAATATGAAAACATATATACAAAATCCCAAAATCACATTAATCAGAATGGGCCAAATGCATACTGACCACTGTCATTTGATTGTCAAGAATCACTTGCAAGTTTGAATTTTAAATGCATAGATTGATGAGGACTGATAAACCATTCAAGAATCCAGCTACATTTGGATGCAGGCCAAGTACGAATTGGAGGGGATTCAGCAATGGAAAAAAAAAAAAAACTAAACATCATCTCAGCACAGTGTTTGAAACAGCTTCCTTTTCCACAGAAACTCATCCAACAGGTCCTGAGTTTCTGTCCTATTTTACCATCCGGGACTTTTAAGTTACCCAAATGCCAATTTAAGCAGAACACATCCCATTTGGCCCCAAAAGCGCAGCAATCCTACTTACCTTAAAACAAGCACCTGTAAGGACTATAGAAAGTAACCAGCAACAGTTGATTGCCGAAGTTGGGACAAAAGGGAAGCAGTAAGAAACATCTTTTAATGTGTCCACCATACTGTCAAGGCTATGGCAGCTGAATTACAGTTAATTAAAAAAGAGAGAAAAAATCAAGAAGTCGGGTATCCAGTACATAATGCACAGCATTCAGGAATGCCCACAGCATTGCTGCGGCTCATCAAGTACAACATAGCCCAAATATCACACTGACCAAACAATCACAACCATCAAGTTGGTGTAAAAATAGAATCAATCAGTAATCTAAACCCAGAAGGAGAAATCAGACGGATAAGATCATCTGATCAGTGTGATTTTCAGGCTATCCTCCATCACAGCAGAGCCAACAATTTGGTCGGTCCAGAATGCAACACACGCACATAACATTTTTACTGTAAATGGCCCACCGCTATTCTAAAAAGAATCACAATTGAGTATGCTTAAGGATGAAGAAAATGGGGATGCAAGACGGGAAAAGGAAAAAAAAAAAAACCCAAAATTGCTCATTGTCATCAATGGATTCCGAAATCTTCACGCGAAATTGAACAAACTGGACAGACGAATCTGTCCAAAAATACAGAATGAGCGAAGGATTTTCTACTGGGTTAAAATAGAAAAGAAAGGGAATTACACGTGAAAATATCGATCGATTGCCGAATTTCAGACAAGAAAGATGGCAGCGCTGATTCGAACCTTTGAAAGGAAAAAAAAGGAAATTTGGAAATCCAAGTATACCTTGTTACGAGCCATCTGAAACGGGATTGAAAAGAGGCTGGAAGGGGAAAAGCGAGCTTTTAGCTTCTTCAAGAAGCTGCGAGAGAGAGAGAGAGAGAGAGAGAGAGAGAGAGAGAGAGCTTCTTCAACAAGCTGACAGAGAAGAGAGATGTGCTTCTTTTCTTCTGTTTTTTCATTCGAGGGTGAAAGAGGGGCAGCCTATGTCGTCAAGTGCTTTTCTCTTGTTCCCGCCTGGGAGAGATGCAGGTAATAATCACAAATCTATTTCTCGGGAACTTTTCGGGAGATTTTCAAAATATGAGTTTTTTCTCTGGATATTATAAAGAAAATCTCGCTTAAAATAGAAATTATGAGATTTATTAGAAATAGTTTTTAGTTGTAAATTAACTAAAATTTAAAATAATTTTCTCATCAATATTAGGACATGATCGTAACAAAACAGTGAAATATTGAAAACGTCGGATATTTTGAAAACCTTACGATATCATCACGATTTTAAAATTTTTCATTAGCTTTCCGTGAAAGTGTGGCGATATTTTAAAATTAAACGGACGTGGGCTCCAACAGTGACGTGGCGGGATTATGATTCGGCAGATGCCGCTGTGCCGACGCTGGTCCTAAAAACTCATCTCTGCCGCCAATAGGGCTATCAACGGGCGTGGCCTGGGGTAGTCTCGTCCCAAATTTTGAAATGTTTTGGGCTGAGCAGTTGGGCGAGGTCGATTCAAAATTCTGATTTTACAGGCGTGAGCCCACCCCATTGACACCCCTACTTGTAGAGTTGTACATCTAGATGAGTTAAGGCGAGTTCTAGCTTGCTCGGCTCTGCTCTGCTCAGCTCATCTCATTTCTATGACTACTTCAGCCCGAGTTCGGCTCACATCAACCTCCAAGCTCAAAATGCTAACTCAACTTGGCTTGATTGTTTGAGCGAGCAATCTGAGTTGGAGTCTGAGCAAGTTGTGTCTAGCTGAAGCAAGTCAGGCCAACCTAACTTACTTCTAACCTTTCAATTTCGAAGTCAAAATTTTAAATCTCTATTTTGAAGTATGAAATTTTTCCATATTCAAATAATTACATAAATTAAAAAGAAAAAAAAAAAATCAAAGATTAGAGGAATGTCTTATTGTTGAGTTGTGAGAGAGAAAGATGACCTATTTCGAACAGCTGAGTTTCGAGTTGGGTAGGTCGAGCTGAGAGAGTGTGTGGAGCTCTAGCGGGCGCGAAGGGTAGAGCTTGTAAGGATAAAAGGGAAGAAAATGGTTGGCCAGATTGTTTTACTTTATTTTAACTCTCTCTCTCTATATATATTACTTAATCCAAGCTCAAGTGAGCCAAGCATGGACTCAAGCTTCAAGCTAAGCTTTGCTTTGCTCGACCTTGGTTCGTTTCCAAATGAGCTTAGTTATGAGAAGCTTGGCTCACTTCAAGTAATGGTTCAAGCTGAGTCAAACCAAATTAGATCAAGTCAAGTTGAGCGAGCTTTTTAAGTTAGCTTGGCTCATGTACAACTCTACTTACACACGACCCAATTAAATCGAAGCTGATTAGTTGTTACCCTAGTAACACTTTAGTGGGCATTACCCTAATTGTGTGAGGCTCACCTTGATGTATTTGTTGTATATCCCCATAGTCCATATGTTTTTCCATGTCATTTTAGGATGTAATCCTAAACCTTAAGAAGATCCAAACGTTAAGTGGACGATATCAGTAGAAACAATTGTGAATGACCATTTAAAACTTTTTATGGGCTATAAAAAATTTGGATCAAGCTTATATTTGTATTTTCCCTTCATCCAATTCTTCTTGACATTATCAACAGGTTGTATGCAAAATAAAGATTACAAAAACCTTACAATGGGCCATTTGAAATTTGTAATGATGAGGCACTCAATCACCACTTCTTCTTATCACGTGGTCCACCTGGGATTTGGATCTGCTTATTATTGAGACCATGACCTAAAATGGGATGGAGAAACGGATGGACAGAGTAGATATGTAACACATCATTGAGGTGAGCCCCACAATAAGGGTAACACCCACTAAGGTGTTACTTAGGTAACACTTAATCCACTCCCCAATTAAATCTATAGTGGTAGGGGATGGGGATGTAGTACTATTCATATTTGTATCAATATTGGTACAAGTATGACACAGTTGATTTTGATTGGATGACAGGCAACACTGTTAGAGATTGGGCATACTAAACATGATTTTGATTGGATGACAGGCGACACTGTTAGAGATTGGGCATACTAAACATACTTAAAAGTTGTTCCATCAAATGGTATTCGACTGGCTGCATCTTTGACAGCCCAAGGTGTGGTTGGACAATAAGCCACTGGTTGAGACGAGGCCCACACAGAGAATCCTTGAAAGTGTTTCAATTCATCATGTACTTGGCTGGCCCCATCTCATAATGTAACTTACCGTTCAATCAAATCATGCCATATATCACCCCGGTAGAATATCAATAAAGGGGCAGTATGGAATCGGTGCCCCAATCCAAATCTCATAGAGGAAATGAATAGCTAAGGATAGCGATGTACTAGGTTCAGGTCAAACTTAGAAACTGTTTGGAATACGGGATGAAATGGTACATTATGTGGAGTTGACACCATTATTATATAATGATTGTGTGTGGAAATACCATGGTATTCTGACCATCCAATCTCACCTTTAGATCAAATTCTTCCTCAGGTAAAAACATTGCAATAGTTAAACCTGTGTTTGGTGGGCCATGGAACTATAATCGATGGACCAAATTTTACAACTGATGTTGGTCACCTGTATGCATATGCAATTCCATCATCACATGTAAAAATTACATGTAGAAGGACGACATGGATAAAACATATACATCAATGGTGGGCCTATAGATGAGTGGATTTTAAAATTCACCAAAAATCCCACCATTTTTTCTGCCAAGAGTGGATAATATGACACCTGGATTAATCCAATCATTCCTATCATTTTCAAATGCCAGTTTAACTTACATTGGACCAAATGCAATTCCATGCCACCTAATTCCACATTCTGAATAGGTCCTTGAGCTATTAAGACAGAACAAACAATGTGTATTGTACCATATCCATGCCCATGTCAGACTTGAAATGGGTACGTGGGGCTACTTTTCGGATATTGTGCAGCTATCTACGATGGAATTCTTTTACTTAAGAATTGGATTTTATAGAAAACTCAAATAACATATGTTTATAGTGGAGCATCCCAATTTCATGGTTAGGCAGGCAGCTTGTTGGATCACTTGGATGACATACAAACTGCATGATGAGGCGACCATGGTGGACAGGTGCACTACATGCACCAGTCGACAGGTTGGATGACATACACAATACACACATCACATGGGTCCCACATACAAAGTGCTGTATAAGCTTATCCCGCATTGATATATGTAGAGGACCTAGCCTCTTTTTCTATAGTTTTCTGAATTAAAGTGTCAATCGATATAGATAAATTAATAACCGATGATTATAAATTAATGGGAATATTGAAGTGCGTGTAATTGGGTTCAGGTCAGGTTTTGGGTATGGATACACCTGGAGTTGGGCACTGGAGGACTTGACTGGACATACTCTACTCGGCAGACTTGATCCGAACCAAGTGGGTGAGTCGATCCGATCCGAGAAGACTTTGTCCAATCCGAACTCAAACCTAGTCGAGTTTGAGTCACCTAGTAACTCGACTCGAAATCCGACTCGCTATTGACTTGATTCGATCTGAAACCTAACTCACACACACACACACGTACACAGGCACATATATCTAATGGTCAGGGTAATGTGGGGTTGGTGGAAATAACAGTTGCTGGAGATGGATTCTGCGAGGGGATATGGCAGATCTGGCAATGGGCATATGGGAAGATGCAGATGCCAGAGGAATGGTCGTAAATGGGTTTTACAGCTGGGCCTAAAGAAGATGAGGCTAATGGTTGCAGAACAGTCGGTCCCAAAAAAGATATGATGCTGAGGCAGTAGGTTGCAGCAAGGCATCCAGATTTGACGTGCCGTGTAGCTGATGTAGAGGCTGCAATTCCGGCAGATGAACCTAGGTTATGAGCTGTGATTTTAGCCTGTGAATACCCACTGCACCCAACCCGACTCGGTACTTGTGACCGGGTCCAACTCAGTCCGGGTTAGTCTAGGCCAGACCCCGACTCGGATTGGGTCAGGCATGCTGGACTCGGTACCGAGTCGGGTCGAGTTCAGGTCAGGTCTATTTCAAAACCGGGTCAAGTCGGGTCAGCCCTTACTCGGTCTGACTCAACTCGGTGCCCAGCTCTAGGTACACCCATACTAAGCCCAGGTTTGATCACGCTTTACTCGTTGGACCTACCCAAACCATTGTTCGTTAGTTGCCCCTCTTATGAATAGGCAGGTCAAGGAGAAGACTGGCACCCACCAGCTGTTTATAGTCATGTCAGATCACTCCTTTAAGTGAATAGCAGTTGATCAGATGGGTTCCACTTTAAATTCCCTAGTAACCAGTGAGGCAGGTATTCTAATTAAGCTGGCCCATGGAAAATAGCAGGCAATGATCCACAGCACATGGTAGACTATATCGTTGATAAACAGTTTTAGCACATGCCACAGATTATTCCATCATAAAATGGCCTTCTTTTCAAAAGAAATTTCATGTGCCCGGCCCAACTATTTGGGAGCCGTGCACAGATCTTCACTTCTTATAAGTAGCCCATGGTCAGATAACCCAGCGCCATTGCCAGTTGAGTATGGTCAAAAGAATCCCAGATTAGGAGATCCAGGCGACCTCGGATCATTTTTAGTTGATTGCGGACCTCCAGTATTTCTCTTCTTAACCCGTATCTCAAGGCCACAGATCCAAAGGTTAACAATTTCATGCTGAGGTGATTTTTGTACCGACTAACGAAGGGGAAAACAGGAGAAGGTCAGGATAACCAAACCCTGGTTGGACTTTTCAGAACTGAAAACCCATGCATACAATACAAATATGGACACCACTGCAAAATACATGGGTGCGCTACAACTACACAGGCAAAAATCATATATCCATCTTCCCAGATCACATCAAATGGGAAAGCCATGTCCGTTTCATTTTGAGTAGAGAGCACTGGACAGCAACATAAGACGGGGAACAGCCAGACTTCTTCAGAATAAAAACCCTCTGGATGTAGAATCCAAAGAAAAAAAAGGATACAAGGGATGATCTAACCATCCCAAACAGGTTCTCGGGTCATCAGAATCCTCTTAAAAGAAAAGTCAAAGAACAAGTAAAATGCATGCACCGACTATTCAAGGACACAGAAACATGTCGGATGCTGGGTACTTCTTTGGAAGAATATTGGAGGCAGCTGTTCCACATAATTCCATTTCAAAATCTAACAGCATAACCATCACCAAATCTTTGCAATAAAATGCCAAACATCTGCCATAATACTAGCTTCCATATTTTGGTCGGTAATTGTAACTGTAGTGCCAGCAGGTGGGTGGGTGATTAGTCCTTCCTGAGATCTGTGTACTCTCGTCGAATACCTCCAGCATTTACAATGACTATTTCTACCTTATCTCCCTGCACAAGTCAACAAACTGCTAATTAAACAGAGCAAAAAAAAAAATGGAAAATGGAAAAAGGCACAGGCTGCAAAGAAAAAATCATGATGCTCCCAGCTCCGACAGGTACGTGGACCATGCTAGACCTGCGGATGGGGAATACCCCACAAATGGCCAGGGTATTCCAAACTGATGGAAATTTTTTGGACATCCCCTATCCACTGTGAGGGCACATAGATAAGCAGCTTGGAACACCAAGCCATGAATCACGCATCTATAGACTGGAAGCATCAGGATCCAATAGTTTCCACATCTTCATTTACATTAAAAGAATAATATAGGATCTGAGAAACTTACAGTGTAGATATCCCTTTCGGCCGCAGATGCAAAAACATCCTTAACCATATCAACTGCTTCCGACTCCGACAGCGGAGTCACCGCATCCTGAACACCCAATTCATTTTTCAAGGTCAAATCTTATAAAAATAAATTATAGGAAGGCATGGAGATTTCAGCCACACAAGCAAAGTTGGACACCTCACCACAGCAGGTAACAGAAGGGGACTGGGTGATTTCAGTTGGTTATCCAGGACAGGCATGATGAGGGTAGAACCGGAACCTTGGGAGCTGTATCCGACTCTTTCATACGATCCAACTGCATCGTATGTGAAGACACAGCCCTTTCCTGAAAGTGGGAATTAAAAAGACGGCTGCAATTGTTAGAGATAATCAATGGTTTACATATTGGCATTGTGTTGATATCTTCACCTTCGTTATCAAGTCCCCCTAGGACATTGAAAGCATAGTATGGGAAGAAACGCTTGTAGTAAAGCGTGTTGGAGAGGAGCTGAGCCATTGCAGGGCAGCTCATTTGCTTATTATGTTGATGCTGATAGATCTGCAGCACCACAAAAGATGAATAGGTTAGCAAATAATTTAGCAAGTCACCAGCATTCTTGGTGGCTAAAAGCAGAAGGATGGGGCATGGATATAAGGGTGCCAAAGAGTTGGGTTGGGTTTGGATCGGGTCAAATCAGATTGAGGCTGAACTATTAACTAAAGAGGCCCAGAATCCAGGCCCAAGCCTCCATGACCCGAGATGAGATGACCAAGACCAACCTATTAGGAAATTCCCAAGGGCTTGTTTGGCCTTGCTAGAAAAATTGTGTTTTTCGTGATTTTGATTCTGAAAATCACCTTTTTAGGCTTTAGGTGTGTTTGTTTAGCCACTTAATCAATTTTAGAAAAACAATTTTCCAAATATGCTTCTTTTTTTTTTATGCAGTAGCCCCCCGTTTCCTACAGTCGTTTTCACTTCTACAAACTTGCGAAAGCACTCATAAAATCAAAGATCTCTATCTCTAGTTGGAAGGTTTGTTAATAACAGACGAGTGTAGAGCCGTGCACATTCACAGATGTGCCATCATGGAGGACAGGTCTGAGATTAAATCCATCCACCTGTTGGTTTGACCATGTTTTCCCTAAAATTAATCTGGTCCACTCAGAAGGTGGGCCCCAATATTGGATTACAGTGAATGGGTTAGAAAACTTCAGACCAATGTTATAGAGCCGTACATTTGTGTTGCAAAGTGGCAGGTGGATCAACCTAATTCTTGGGCTAAGGCATGAATATGGCAGTGCCTTTTCTAATGGATGGATTGGATCTCAGACCTACACACCATGATGACGAACGTGTGGCGTGTACATGAGTTGCATTGTACACATGCGTGGGCTTAGCAAATCTCCACTTTCAAGAAGTTGGACGGAAGCGAGTTAACTACAACCCCTGCCTGCAGGTTGTGGGCCCCACCAAGATGACCATGCGACATCCACTTCGTCCATCTATTTTACCATATCATGTAAAGGGTGTGACTCCAAAAAATGAGGTGGATCCGAGACTTTGGGCAGGCCACACTACAGGAAACAGTGGGGATTCAACACTCACCATTGAAACCTTCGTGGGGAAATTGTTTTTCTTATGCATGTTTACCAGACATGCACCTTTTCACATAGCAATTCTCAAGAAACAATTCTTGAGAATCAATTTTGCAATTGCCAGCAATCCCAAACAGGTCGCAAGCTTGCCTTTATGCAAGGTTCCACATGTTGTTACCACAAAAGCACAAGTTCACCACCACAAAAGCAAGTGCCTGCTTGTGAACATTTACTATCTCACACGCATGCACACTTGCACATGTGCGTGCACACAGAAAACATTTACTATCTCACACACATGCACACTTGCATGTGGATCCTTGCTCTTGCTCGGGTGGTAGACTCTCTGGAGTTTCAACACCCGGTCAAGGGTTCGAGCATCCATAGGTGGTGAAAGCCCACTACGGCGTGAGTGTGTGGGGGTGTGTGAAAAAAATAAAATAAAATAAAAAATGCACACTTGCATGCACACAAAAAAACATTTACTCCCTCCCTCGGATTATAAGTCTAGAACAAAGAGAATACAGACATCCTCAACTTTTGGGAGAGCTGCCCATTCTTGGCATGATTTTTTGGGTGCCCAACGCCAATCTTATCAGGGAATTGGATTGGGGAAAACGCAAATTGTAGCTAGCTTGAGTTTTTTGGGTGTCGCTAGCTTGAGGTTTTTGGGTGTCTTAGGTCCCCCTTTATCTCTTTATTGAGGGTCTTAGCTCGCCCTTTTCCTCTGTATTTTCCTTCTTTTGGTTTTTAATTTTGTGATGTCTAGAGTTGTTGGAGGATTATGCCATCCATGACCATATACAGTCAATCAAAGGATGCATCCAGGAAACACAAGTTGGCTGATCAAAGATCTAGACCATCCAACCATCCATATTGGCCTGATCGAGGAACTGGATTAGACCAACAGTCTAATGACATATGATCCGATTGAATAGCGTGTTTCCACAATTACATAGGTTTTATTGTATAATTAGTTGCCCCCCCCCCCCATAAATAAATAAATACCCCCCCATAAATGAATAAATAAAATCAGTTCCAAAGGATGTCCGAATGAGACAGAACCTGTTATGTTTGCAAGCTATTGAATAAGCTTTCAAACAAGCCCAAGATCATGCTAGTCTGACACCATTTGAGTTACAGCCAATTTACATAAAGCCTATATGGGGGTGACAGAATTCAAGGGTATCATAGTCATTTATTCTAGTGAAATAGATCATTAGGTTTAGAAGCAATGCATGTTTAGGATTGCATTATAGTTTCTCTTGACTTGAAAGAAGAGCATGTATACATTTAAGGATTCTTTTCTGATTAGTTTTGGCAGTTTTTTATTAGTTTTTTTTTTTTTTTTTTAAAGGCAACTTCATTTATTAGTTATTGTGGAATATTAAAAGAAAAGAAAAGAAAAGAAAAGAAGTTTGTTTGGACTGTAGCACATATTTCTTCCCTTTTGGCATGTTCTGCCCACAGTAGAAGAAGGGCGGCAGTTATTGATTGTAGGTTTTCAACCATGGTCCATTTATTATTATTTTCTATTGCATCTGTGAAGAAGCTGTGATTTGGTCTTCAAGAAAAAGGTACATGTCTGACCAGAGATTCTCCCTTTCCGATTTGGTTACATCAAGTGATGAGAGGGTAACTTGCTGTGTTAACTATTGTGGGCTTTTTCTTTCTTCCTTTTTTTTTTCTTATTAATAGACTTCTTCACCTTTCAAAAAGAAAAGTACATGAATGAAAAGGCTCAAAATCGCTGTAACAGGAGGCTAGTCTTGGAAATCAATAATTTGCAACCTTAACTACAAGAAATAGCTTGAAGTGGGTGCAGGTGAGGAGGGAATTGCGACAAAAGACGGGAAATAAACTAATTCTTATCACCAAAAGCTCATGTGAATCATGGAAATTTGCAAGAAGAGGCCCATGGTAGAAGATTCTTCAAGAGCTCATCTTTTGTTAATCTATTTATCATTTTTTCCTTGAGAGATCTAGTAGGGCATTTCAAGCGCAGTCTTGACTCTTGATGAATCCCATGCCTCTCTTGCATACAAATCACTTGCAAATAAAGTAGCCCGTTTTCTGCATCACATTACTTGAACTTTGCCATACAGTAAATTGTTTTGATTCTTTAGATTTTCAATTTGTTAAATAAATTATTTGGGAGAGTTAAATAACCAACATGGGGAAAAAAGAAAAGCTCAATGGAACCTCCAATTTCCCAATATTGTACATTTGATATGCATCTGCATGACAGGCAATCCACATGGAAACATGAAAGTAAAGTAGATAAAAATTTCACACATACATCTAAACGCATTCAGCATACTTTAAGGCATGAAATTCCTGTTAGAATGATGGAATTTGTATGCTTTTAAATCTTCTAAGCTTCTAACCACTCACCAAGTGCCTGGCTGCCAAGTTCTTTTGAAGGGCTTTCACGTCAGCTTGGAAGCCCGAAGAAGCCATTACACATTTGTCTGCTCTGCAAGAACATCAGCATAACCATATCATTTCAAGTTACCATATCTCCATCACAAAAAGAGAATAATTAAAATTAAATTCCATATTTAAATAGTGCCCCATGCAGTTAAGGTGATGAAGACCAAACTTGTCTAATTTGAGGACTTGCATTTTTTTTCTTTATTTAGGAAGAAAGGAATAACAAATTAATGGATGCAACTCCATTATATCATAAACACTACATGCACTTGGATTATTCTTAAACACAACTTTTCTTTAGCATTGGCCTTGCTGCAATAAAATCATCATCATTTCACAAAAAAATAAAATAAATAAATAAAATCTATTCACTTTTTGGGTAGACACCACCATAGGTAGCCCATCTATCCTAGCAGAATTAGAAGTCTTGGTATATATTGGTTGACTATGTTGACACAATTAAAGCAGGCATAGTGGCACTAGTGATGATGCAGTTCAGGGGAAGACAGTAGAGCTAGTATCGTGGCTTAGCAGTCCTTGGCGGAGTACAGCTACGACACCACATAAAAACTATGAACGGACCTTTTTAATGAATTGAGCTGCTCTTCTCAGCATGGCATCAGCAATGCATAGGGAGACGGCAGAAGGTAGAGCTAGTTGTGCTGCTTAGCAGACCTTAGTTGAGTACAACTATGATACCTCATTTATACTCCAATTGGGTAGTTTTCGTGAATTAAGAAACATGGCATTAAAAAATGGTTACATAATGGTAACAGTTGGACCCGTCGTGCGATACCAGACTGTAACACCCATTATAAAAAATATATAATTAAAAATTGCCCATAACAGCTCTCTAGCGGCCTGTAATGGGCCAATACATGCTGCTAACAGTCCTATATCGGGCCAATGCATTTTCTTCCTACAAAGGAAATTGACAGTTACAAGGCCACATGGCCATTACAGCCCATACCGTAACAGCCATGAGGCTGGCCATTATGGTCACCATTACCATTATTGAATACCTTGTCAAGAAGCTCATTTCAATTTTGATCCAACATGGCATCAGATCAGTTACAGTGCGCAGGGAAACAGTACAGCTAGTTATGTGGCTTAACTTTTTCTTCTTCTTTTTTTTCGAAACATAGCATAACATTCCTCCTCTTTTTTTCAATTTTCTTTTTCTTTCTTTCTTTTTTTTCCCAGAGGGGGGTATGAATCAATTTATTAGGCATGGCCAAACAAAACAATGCCGAAAGAAAAGAAAAGAAAAATGAACCCTTAAATTACGGAAACAACGATTGTTTCTTTTAGCCCAAATCTCCTAAAGAACAGCTAAGAGAGTGATCCTCCACCCACTAGAATTCCACAAGGTCAAGGATACCCACAATCAAATGTCCAAAGCACAACAGAGGAAGAGATGATCGATTGATTCAGCTTCTTAGAGGCACATCAGGCACACATTGGTATCATATGCCCCTTTTCCAAAGATTATCAATGGTAAGGATTCGGCTCTTTCTAACCAAACATGAGAAGGCTGCTACTTTAGGAGGAGCCCCATAGAACCAAACAACTCCCGAATGACAACAATTAATAGAAGAATCAGGACTCATGAGGGACCTGTAGGAGGACCACACCAAAAAGCTACCCAAGCTGGCCAGGCTCCATACTAGAGTCTTCCGAACCTGGAGAGGGAATATATCCCTGCAAACGAGACAGAAGAGTGGTCAGATCCAGGATTTCACAATCAGGAAGATTCCTCCCAAACGGAGGAAGCCAAACACTTCCCTCACCCCGGCCACAAAGCAATGCACCATGAAAATATCCGCGACAAGACAGAGAACAACCAAGGCCGGAAAGGCAAATTTGAGGAAGGAGCCGCCACACCATATATCTACACAAAATCTGATTCTCTCCCCATCACCCACAACAAAACCCAAGCCATCGAAAACTTTTGGGGCAACCCTAACGATCCATTTCCAAAGAAAGGACGAATGGTAGAGGGATGAATCCTTAGTCCACCAACCAAAAGGGTAGTAACAATAACCAACCTCTAAAGGCTAGAGTCCTCCCGCCCAAACCTCCAAGCCCATTTATCCAAGAGAGCCTCATTGACCAAATCCAACTGCTTTATGCCCCGCTCCCCTTCAAACCTCTTTCCAGTTTAAAAGCAGGAATTTTGTAGAGGAGGATCCCTCTTGCCAAAGGAATACCCTTTGGAGCTTATCAACTTGGGGAGGACTTGATTTTGGGTAGTGAAACAAAGACATAATAAAGTGGCATATTGGAAAGAGAAGCCTTAATCAAAGTAATTCTGCCTCCCAACAAAAGGAGCTTGCTTTTCCACGGGAAAGTTTCCGCTTCATACATTCAATGATCTTATCCCAAAGATGGAAGGCAAGTTTCCCCACACAAAGAGGAAGGCCAAGATAGGTAGTAGGGTGGGACCTCGCACTGCATGCGAAGGACTTTGTGTATGCCGGGCAAAGAGCTTCCTCCCTAGAAAGATTAACCTCAAAAAATTTGCTTTTAGAGAGATTAACCTTCATACCTGAAACCACTCCAAACCAGCATATAGTCATACTCAGAAAGTCTGCAATGTGTTATTAGCTTCACAAAACAACAATGCGTGTCCTTAGCAAACTGGAGATGACAGATACACTTAGGAAAATTTTCAACCAAGAAACCCCTAAAAAGGCTCACTTCCTAGCCCCTGGAAACCATGCAACTTAAAGCTTTTGAAATGATAACAAATAAGATAGGGGACAAAGGATAACCCTACTAGAGACCACGGGAAACACTAAAGAAACTGAAAGACGATCCATTAATGGGCAATGACAACCTTGCAGAAGATGCACAGGAGTGGATCTAGGTCCTCCATTTGCCCCAAAACCATTCTTACCAACATGTACTCTAGGAAAGACCAATCCACATGATCGTAGGCCTTTTCTAGGTCAAGCTTACAAAGAACACCTGGCCTACCTGCCCTTTGGCAAGAATCAAGACATTCATGAGCTATCCAGGCGTTGTCAAGGATCTGACTCCTAAACACAAACGCACTTTCAAAAGGAGAAATGATCTTCAAGGGTACCGATCTCAATCTCTGACTAAGAACCTTAGGTAAGATTTCATAAGAACTGCCTATAAGGCTAATAGGCCAAAAGTCTTTAAGATTCAGAGCACCCTCCAACTTGGGGATGAGGGCTACAAGGGTACTTCCCATTTTAGAGGGCAGACAGTTGGACTCAAAGAAATTCTTAGCAAAACCTAACAGACCCGACTTCACCAAATCCCAGGAAGACCGGAAAAAGGCTAATCCAAGTCAAAGACAATTGCCTTAATCTCGTCCAAAAGGATTAGCCTCTCCAAAAAGGTTGCATCGTCCTGAGAGATACAATCAAACTAAGTCATCTATGTTCGAACACATCAAACCCTCATTCAACAGTAGGTTAGGGTAGTATTTGACAATGGAACTGCAAATATGGCCTTTGTCAGCCCCACACTCACCATTAACCATAAGGGAGAAAATACGATTTGTGTGCACCCTGGCATTGGCAATCCCGTGAAAAAAAAAAATTGTGTTCCGATTGCTCTCTTTGAGCTAGATTGACCGATGACATCATTTTATTTCCGTCTCCTTAAGCCGAGAACAATGTTCAGAGGTATACTTAGCTCAAGAAGCTAACTCTTCTTTCAAGAGATAACCTCCCTCTTCCTTGACATCCAGCGCTTGAATTGTATTTGGGTTTCCCTCTAGCCATAGATCTCGCAGTGCCAGGCCTTGAGCTTCAGCTTCAACATTTGTAGCTTCTTGAAAAGTTTAAAACCCGAGTGATCCTCAACCTCAAAAGATGACCACCAGTCCGAGATCAGGGAGTGGAATCCCTCCATTTTGGACAAAGCAAGCTCGAATCTCAAGGATTTCGGCTCCCAATTAATTTCATCAACTTCAAAGAGAACAAGACAGTGGTCTGAAACTAGCTTCAGCAGGCCTCTTTGGCGAGTAAACGGGAACTGTTGGACCCAACTTAGAGAAACTAGGAACCTATCCAGTATGGAGGATATAGTTGGGGAAGAGTGACCATTTAACCAGGTAAATTTGACATCTCCCATATGAAGGTCTAGCAGCTCATGTTTACCAGCCTATTCAGAGAACCCCTTCATGTAGAGATCATCTAAAACTCATTAAAAATTTCATGATCAAAATGAACAATATTCAAGTCACCTCCTATACACCACGGTAGATGCCATTTTTCCCCAACAAAAGATAATTCTTCCCAGAAGGAACTACGAAGAGATAGCCAAGTCAAGCCATAGACATCAGAGAACAACCAACGAAAACCAGAAGACACCTCCTGGAACACAACGTTCATTAAAAAAGGCTCGACCAACTATCCTCCTTTTGCCATTAGATTAGATCCCACCTGCCGATCCCTCAGCATCGAGGGTCTCCCATTCTATATAGATGGAGCAAATGATACCCCTATTGAGATAGCCTGCAACTTGGTTTCCTGGATCATGACCAGTTTAACTTTGGAACAAGAGTGCATTTTCTTAACTTGAGACAACTTCTGGGGGTAGCCCGACCCTCTAACGTTCCAGATTGACCCCTCTTCCCCTTCTCTCGTTCATAGGTATGACTTCAATAAGGCCATCCGGAGTCAACCCTAGGTTGACGAGCTCTTTATTACCTATCATCGACTTAGGAGATCCCTTTGGGGGAACCTTGGAAGCAAAAACACGAAGACCCCTTTTTGCCACCAACTAAAACAAGGCGATGTAATAATCTTCGTCCCTATTGCCAAACACCCCCCTTAAGAGTCCGTCAACATGATAGACTGCATCCCTGACCCATCTTTTCCTTTTAATTGTTTTCAGTAACCCCTCCAAGAGCCCCACCGAGATGGCAAAAGGAGAACAAGTTCCTCGATGGTTCATAAGGTCATCTAAACATAAAGAAGCCCTAATTAGGGAAACGTATAGACTATAGAGTTTCCACCGTATGGCCCTAAACCATACCACCCAAACCCACCACCTCAAGCCCATCTAAATCCTAAAGGAAAGGAGAAGGGGGGCTCTCAAGGGATACAGCAACCAATGTTCAAAATATCAATATCGCGTTACATATTGCACTCTTGGGATACGGATATGTAACAATTATTGCATGGGATATATCCATTGTATCGCGTAATGTATTGTTGTGGTTGAAAACATGGGGAAGCATTGGAAATTGGTCAAATTTTTCAATAAAATTTTAGTAATTGTTAAAAAAGACCTCAATACACACAAATCAAAACATTACAAAAAACAAGTGCACATAAAAGGTTTTCTTTGTATGGGATCCTAATTTATGCATTGTCTAACTGAATTGATACAAGTATATTCAAAGTTTATTCATATAATTTATAAATGTAAGAAGACATGTGGAAACACAAGCAGTACATTCAAAAGAAAAGGAAGAATAACTAAATCAGGTTACATGTTTGATTTTATGTTTGGACACAAATATTGCAAGGATTTTTTTTCAATTTTCCACAACTCGGTCCTTCTCCTCCAAATCTCAAAATTGAAGCTCTCAATCCATGATTTTTTCATGCAAAACATGAATTTGTAACAATTCAACACTAATTTAACATGATTTACAAAAAATAAAAATAAAAATGTTCACCGAATCGAACATGTGGGATATATCCCACTACTTGTGCATTTCGTATCGCACAGGTGGGATACAAGAAATATCGTGGGATACATTGGCAGATATCGTCGATATTTAAAACGCTGAAAGCGACTAGCGAAAGGACCTCCAATCTTGATAAACTAGATGCAAGGAGAAACTCCAAGACTAGAGGGAACGATTAGGATCCAGAGGCACTCATAAAGAGGAGTATCGTAAACATCTGAGGATGGGATGGGAGAGGGAGGAGACCAAAACCAAATGGGAGAGGAGCACTCTAAAAGAGATGCGTGGAGTTAACCCAAGGAGACAATCTTATGAAGAGGGAGATGGGTCAAAAGAGGAGTCATCTCCATCCAGGCTACTATCAATAACCAACATCCTTCAAGAGATTAGTACACGTGATCAAGCTCAAGCCTGCATGTCTAACATTCGAAAGAGTAAAGAGATACATCGTCAGGAGACATGATATTCGCCTCCCTTAAGCCTCCCAAATCTGACAAGGAGACTACAGCTACGCATGAGAGAAAACCAAACGATTAGGATCCAAAGGCGCTCACAAAGAGGAGTATCGAAAACATCCGAGGACAGGATGGGAGAGGGAGAAAGACCAAAACTGAATGGGAGAGAAGAGCACTCTCAAAAAGATGTGTGGAGCTAACCCAAGGAGACAAATCAATAGGGAGAAAATCTTATGAAGAGGGAGATGGGTCAAAAGAGGAGTCATCTCCATCCAAGCTACTATCAATAACCAACATCCTTCGAGAGATTAGTACATGTGATCGAGCTCAAGCCTACATGTCTAACATTTGAAAGAGTAAAGAGATACATCGTCAGGAGACATGATATTCGCCCCCCTTAAGCCTCCCAAATCTGACAAGGAGACTACAGCTACGCTCGAGAGAAAACCAAACGATCCTTTATTCGAACACCTATCCATCACAATAAAAGAAGGATGATTTATTGCCTCAAAAGGCATCAAGAGAAGGATGACACGTGTTAAAGGAACATCAATAGGCTTTAAAGAATAGTCCTCCATCACCCTCATGTCGACGCCCAGACTAGAAAAGGGGGGGATAGCCGGCATGCCCTCTTTAATGAGCTCGCTTCAAGTTTGACACATATCCTCAGTATTTAAAGGAGGCTGACACGCCACCTTTAGGAGAGAAGAAGGGGAGACAACACCTATAAAGTCAACTGCTACAGCTCTGTCTCTCTCAGGCACAATAATATTCTCTCGATATGTGGTTGAAACACCGCTTGAGGCAAGCCTCGAGCCCTTAGATGCATTAATGATGGGAGGAGAAATCGGCACGATGAGAGGGGGCTACAAGATATTGCTACGAGATGAGAGATCCCCACAGGATAACCATCTCTAGTCATCCATCAATGGCATCAAGTGGTGACTTTCTCTAAGGCACTCTAGAACACGAGGAAGGAGCAAAAAGCCAACGACCAAGACTAAAAGTGGGCAAAAGGACAGGTGTCTGCTGAGCCAGGGCCTGGTGTCCCACACCTGTGATAGGTGCAAAGTCAGACACACCACTCATCCACACACGAGTTGGGGCTAGGGCACATGATTCACACAAGAGAAACACTGGATTGGGTGGTCCACAAGGCACCAAAAAGAGAACCATTGTCAACTCCAATGGGGACCGATGGGGGAGGCGAACGGAAACCACCAATAGCGTCCATTAGAGCTTGCCCAAATGACTGCGAAGGACCCAAACTATTTTCAATACGCACATTGATCACGATGGAATCCTTCCCTACTTTGACACCACTGCCATCCTCTTCACTCAAATATAAAGTATTACCAAGCGGAGCTTTTCCCATCTCTCAGTCGCCTGGTCCACTAGAATCACCTCTCCGGTACAAGAACCTAAAGATAGGAAAAACTCTTCAAACCAAAGCTCTAAGGGTACTTCCGAAAAAAGGAACCAAACATTCGCAGACCCAATTTTCAATCAATCTGCCCATTTGCAAATGGACTCCATTGGGCCAACTGGATGGAGGAGACCTGTAAATATCACACTGTCAATATTTGCAAAGGAACAAAGAGAAACCCAGACTATTGAGGGGTTGGGGTGCCATAGAAGCACATTGTCCCACCCCAGATTACAATAAAACTCAAACCAGATAGTGAGATCGAGTAAAGAGAAACCCTAACACAAAGACACAGCAGCAATTCATTGGAGGACTTCCCTAGCCTTAGACAAGACACCCCAAGAAGCTATGATTATAGGAACCTCGTTAATTGACCTAGAAACTGAGGTGGAAGGGGCAACCTGCGGGCAAGGGGGAGCAAGATCCACCGGTGGAGGGTACAAAACCCTTAAAGGGCTTCCTTAGAGGATATTGGGCCCCCAGAGGGAATCGAATCTCCCTTTGCCACTATCACAAAAGAGAGGGAGGGGGGCGCATTAGAGACCTTTGATAGCACTGACCTTGGAAACCTTTGATAGCGTTGAAGTTGTCTTCATCCTCATCCATTCTCATAAAGACAAAAGCCTTTGATGGAGGCCGAGCCTTTCACCCTTGGAATGACCACTTCCCTGACCTTTCCAAATCTACCAAACACGTGAGATATGAATCTCCATCCATTCTTTTGGGAATTGGTCCACAAAGAGGGTTGGAAGTTCTCTCGGTGGATCGAATCCCTAGAACCGGGACTTAAGGTTTACTCTTTTTACTCCCTTTACCAACCAGGATCCAACCTCTGGAATCTTTTTCCCAATTGAACTCTAAAGATGCATCTTAACAATAGGGGTCCTAACCTCCGCTTCTCAAATGACAGCTCCTAGGGGTTCCGTCGTCTTCTCTTGAATCTCCTCCTACGACCACCACACCTTTACCTTTATCATTTGTCATGCAGAAATCATTTGCTCCTCTTGAAGAGGCATTTCACTTTCGTTGAGAAGCATATTCCTGAACAAAATCCCCATCAAGCTCCCTCGAATCTGTAATGTTGTCGTGGTATCTTCATAGCACTATCGGATGCTTTGACCCTTGAGAAGGGTTCCTCAATCTAGCTCCTCTACTATCCCTAGATGGAACATGGGAAGGATTTCGACCTTTGGATTGATCTTCTCTGACTAAATATCAAGCTTCTCTACCTTTAGATCAAGCTTCTTTCCCTTTAGATCAAACTTCTCTACCTTTGGAACAAGTCATGCTTGCTCTCTCTTTCTTCTGTTATTGAATCTTGAACCTTGGATTTTGAATTTGGACCTTAAATTTCAATAACATATTAACCTGATGCAGCCTCACATTCCTGAACAGATTACAACTACAATACTCCCTATATACTACAAATGGGCTTGTTAATGTGTTTTGCCGTAGTAGGTTCATGCTCTAGTTGGAGATTGCCCAATACTTCTACAAATATACCACCCTGCTGCCTTGTCAGCTCATGAGGAATGTGAATGCCAAGGATGTCTAAAGTAGCAGCCATATCAGTAGTTTATTGATTATTAATGTCAACCACCACGGATCCCGATTCCTTCTTAGAACTCACGTGATTGCATTTGAATTATCCACCCATAAAAATGAGTATTCCAAAAAGCTTAGAGCTGAAAATCTATGGACCTTCCAAGAGAGCTTACATCTCGGCTTCATTCGCTTTCATTATAACACTACCACACAAACAGAACAGTATCCCCTTGCTGTCAAGAAATGTTCCACAAATATCCACTTGCTGCATGTTTATTACTTTTGCACCGATCACATGTGGGTTTGCCCAAAAATCAGGTTGGTCGGCTCATCAGGTTGGCCACACATACATTACACAATATATATGAACTCTCAATCATTTTTTATAACTGTTCTTTCTTCTCTTACATGTCTAGTCCACTTGAGAAGCGAAGCAGTCTATTTTTTTACCAGGGCATGTCCATAGTGGGCCAAATATGATGAACAGCCTGGATCTCACTCACATGTGCCCTGCTTGCACGTGTGCAATGAAGAAAAACCTCAATGATAACTGCATGGATCTCGTTAGGGCCTGTTTGTGTGCCACTTAAAAATGAGTTCATCTCATTTTAGTTAATCGCCATTATGTATTAGAGATTAATATTTATTTTTGGGAAGGATAATCTTGATGACCAAAATCATGATCTCTAATTGAAAATCACCTTAATTAAATAAGATGACCTTATTTTTAAGTGGCATCCAAACAGGCCCTTAGTGCTTTTCTCAACTAAAGGCTGGCAATGTGCCCAATCAGTACCAAACAAATTCACTGAGGAAGGGGTGTCTAGGGCTGAATTATTTGATTACTAGACAGCAGCCTCGCAGTCCTGATTCTCCTTTGGAGTTGCAGTCTCTTGCTGCTTTTT
Organism: Magnolia kwangsiensis; assembly: GCA_037074715.1. Classification (NCBI taxonomy): domain Eukaryota; kingdom Viridiplantae; phylum Streptophyta; class Magnoliopsida; order Magnoliales; family Magnoliaceae; genus Magnolia; species Magnolia kwangsiensis. The sequence goes on from CM073576.1 coordinate 22,051,476, forward strand.
GCCTCCCTGTTTTTTGCTCTTCTTTCTGCTTGATGCAGGACAGTAGAAGTGTGAGTGTTAATGTTCTAAGTTGATTGTATCTCTGCTTTTGAATTTTAATATATTTCTCGGCCTGATTGTCCATCCAAAATTTAAATAAAGAAAAGAAAAGCTAACACTTTCTTTTTTTATGAATAGCAGCACAAATAGCTTACGCTGCTCTTTGTCAATAAGCATACTTGTTCAGAAACAACATTTTCATGCACCATTTTTCACAATCATAATATACTGACCAGCTTCCCGATGTACCATTTATTGCAAAAAAATAGCAAACATGGTCCCGCAGTAGGGTCCATTTCGAAGCACCCACCAAAGGGGTATTTAAGGCATGAACCCCCTTTCAGGCCAAACCGGGTTTTTCTATGTGCGTTTGGATGCAGTTTGTAAACCCCTGTTTCTCCATCCCATTTGACAAAATAGGTGCTAAAATGCCAATTCGACAAAAACCAATCCAACTGGTTTTCATTGAGTCAACCAGAAACAAAGGCTTGAGACACCCCTCTCCGGAAACCCCTTTTGCGCAAGTGTATCTAGACAGGCCGAGGTGTTCAAGGTTTGCAGTTGCAGGACGCACATGGTAGCCAGATGTTGGGGGTTGAAATCACCAGACTTCCATTGCAGATAGGAATGTCTTCCAGTCAGACTATAAACAATTTCTACTGCAATTAAAGCGGGATTTCATCATATCGACATTCTGCCAAACCCACCCTGAATTGGACCGGTTTGCAGCACAGATCATGGTGGTATGATCGATTGCATCTCACTACTATAATAAATAATTAGAAATAAGATCTATGCAAAGCTTTTAGGTTGATGAAGTTATAAGCAGACGCAATATCAGGCCAGTAGGTTTGATCCGAGATCTAAGGGCCTGTTTGGATGCCTGTAAGTTCTTTTAAGTTGTAAGTAACTTACCTGTAAGTCACTTACAGGTGAAAGTTACTTACAAGTAACCTGTTTGGATGTAAGTTGTAAGTCACTTACAGGTAAGTTAGTTTTTCTGTTTGGATAACCTATAAGTTACTTATAGATAGAAAGCTTTATATTCACAACGAGTAGAGCTTAGATTGCAGAATCATTCTAAAATGTGATAATCATATATAAAAAAAACATGGAATCAAACATGTTATTTTGTTAAGCCCATCAAGATGAATATTTGAGATAATTATTAAGCTAAACCAATCATCAAGTGAACTATAAAAGTGAGCCCACGAATTCAAAATATCTATAATATGGAGTAATAACTCAATTTAAGCATTGACAATAAACTTAAAAACATTAATAGATAGAAAATCTAATAATTAAATTACTTGCATTCCAACTGTGCAATCTGATGTAACTTGCATGGGCCAGTGTATCCTCAATCTCACTCTATCATCAAAGTTTTTCTCATTCTCTAACGAGGAGTTTGATGCTCAGGATCTAAGAGATTCACCAACACTAATGTAGATCATTAAATTACTTGCATTTCAACTATGCAATCTAAGAGATTCACCAACACTATGAGTACATCACAGGATCACCAACCACAGGCCACAGACAGTGAGACCAACCAGATAAATGATCTACAGGATATAAGTGACTGTTTGGACGCCAGCGTGCCTTACAGAGCAACGTCAAACTACTCCCGTTTTCAAAGGAGAAAAAAAGGGTAGAGGAAACCCTACCGTTTTAGGAAGAGAAGAGACGGAAGGCGGTAACTGCAGTGAGAGATTGCAGAGACGGAGAGAGATTTGGTGGGTTGGTGCGTTTCTCCTTCTTCCCCTCTTTTTAAAAATCTGACCGTTGAGCCTGTAAGTGACTTACAGGGAAGTGACTTCCCACCCCCATCCCCCTGCAGTTTTTTGGTTGATTTGCCTGTAAGTGATTTACAGGTTGTAAGTTACTTACAGGTGATTTTTCTCCCCCAAACACCACCTGTAAGTGACTTCCCTGTAAGTCACTTCCCACTTACCCAACTTACAGGCATCCAAACAGGCCCTAAAAGACTCAAAATTCAACTAAAACTCAATGGTGGCCCAGGTCTGAGTTGACTCGAACCTCGATCCATTGCAGAAGCTATTTTTTCCCATCTACGCTAGAATTGTCGAATATAACAATATAATCTAATTCCAACTGAAACTACTACTTAAATAGAGAGACAGAGAAAGAGCGAAAGGAGAAAAAGAATAATTTGGATCGATTACAAATAAAGACCAGAAAAGCAAAGGAAATCGAATTGGAGAAAAAGCCTCACAGTTTCGAGATCTTCGAGTAGTCGCGGGTGAGAATGCTGTAGCCGGTGGACATGCGGGTGTCAGCAGCGATGACGCAGTAATCAGCACCTGCGATTGCGACGCATGTACTGGAAGAAGACGCAGAGAAGGGGATTTTTCAAATGCGTTAGGGTTTCTGAGAGAGAGAGAGAGAGATCTTTTGGTTGTGCAGTGGAGGAAGAAGCTTACCCTCCGTTGTTGTCGTAGGGGGACCAGTTCGCTTGCTGTTTGGTAGCCATTGATTTTTCTTGATGGATTGATTGATGGCGGAGATGAGAATGTTAAAAAAGGGATGATTTTAGGGCTGGGAAATGGAGGCTCGCTGCCCTTATTTCTTGCCTGTGCTAGTTTCTTGTCTATCAAGAAAGGACAAGAAAGGAGACCTGCTAGCTCGACGAGGCACTTCCCCACGCACGTGCCTTCTTGGTACCCGTGTGTAAGACACGTGGAAATTGGACGTGTCCGCTCATTCGACGGGCCAAACGTGGATCGAAAATCGGATTGGTAAAAGTTAGACGGCGGCCTGTGCTCCGTGCAATCGTGGGGCCATCTGATGAGTGGACACATTTAATAAAGGTATGTGTTAAGACCGATGGCAAATAATGAAGGTATGAATCAAAATTTTGTGGACGGTGATATAGGAATCCTTATCTTTTGGAAAGAATGAAAGCTTTTCACCAGGAAGGTCATTTGACCATGTAAGGGCTGCAGGCAACTCTCAAACGTATTGCGAATGCACTAATTCCGTCCCGAACTTAAAGTGATACTCAACCGTCTGTAGCCATTGTACGACACAACTTCAATTTTTACAAAGCATCATCAGATGATGGTAAATCATAGGTCACCACTTTGATTATGAGGAAGCCGTTATACATGTCAAAGGTAGAAATATAATTACAGGAGACAACATCTTTCGAATAAGGTGAACTGCATACAAAAAAGTCTATAATGTGATCATCGATGTCAGGAGCGATAAGAATTTCGTGTCGAAAATAATGGTGGAAAAGCTACAACTGAAAACAGAAAGACATTCATCTCCATACACGGTTGGATGGATCAATGAGTTCAACAAAATAGAGGTAACTAAACGATGTCGTATATCTTTTTCCCTTAGTAAATATTATAAAGATGAAGTAATGTGTGACATGATCGACATGGAAGCTTGTCACATGTTACTTGGTCAACCCTGGTAAAATAATATTAATGCTACACATAGGGATCGGGATAACTTATGGAAAGGGAGAACCAACCCAAGACTTCTAAAGTTGAAGAACAATCTCTCACAACTGAATAGACTTTTGTTAAACAATCTGAGAGAACAAGAGATACATGTCCATTAGTTGAAAAAAAAAAAACATATATGGAGCCTGCGAATATCCCAAAAGATTTGAAGCCAATGTTGAAAGAGTTCAAAGAGATTGTGCTCGATGAACCTTCCAATAAATTGCCTCCCATACGAGATATACAAAATCACGTTGATCTCGTCTCAGGGGCAAGTCCACCTAATTACCTACATTATCAGAAAAATATGAAATCTCGAAGACAGATATGAAGGAACTAATCAATATTAGCTAAGTCAAGGAAAGCATGAGTACATGTTTGGTGTCAGCTCAAGAGCTTAATGCCATGTACAAAAAAGGGGCTAATGACCATCGGCGTCAGGAGTTATCTCAGACTTATGTGCCAGATCTCTTGCAAAACTTGAGGACGAGTTTTCTTCAAGTGGAGGGGTCTGATGTAGAACGTATCACAGAGATATTCCCAGCATGGTTGAGCCACAAGAAGATGGACCGTGAATTGACCATAACTTTTGATCCGGTTATCGTTACGGGGCGTACAACCTATCAATCTTTACTGAAACGGGTCATCCGGGTTGAACCGACCCACAAAGTGGATAGCATTTGTCCGTTTCGTCAGAAAACGTGCACTTTCAACTCAAAAACGAATTTTTAGAAAAATTTTACTATTTTTAATAATTCTGATTTTTTTTAATACTTTTAAAGTTTTAGATTTTGTTTTCTTTTGGAAATAATTTTAGTTATACTAGGACTCTTTTAGAAAGAGTTTAGTTGCAATTTTTATTTTTAAAAATTAGGCCTTAGAAGAGTTTTAATAGAATTAGGATTTGTGTTAGAGTTAGAATTTTGCTATTTTTGGTAATTACGAATTTTAGTTTATTTATTTTTCTATATTAATGGTGTAAGGAGACACATTAGACAATTATCAACTATTCATCGATTAATTTTGAATTTATTATAATTTATTTATATTTTTCTGCTTTCTTTCCTCATGGATTCGAGAAGTCACGATGAGGAGTTCAGAGAAGCTCCGTGGATTCGGAGTAGTTTTCCTTGAGGAAGACGGTGATCGACCTCATCACATTCATCCCTACATCAGTCAGTCATATCGACCTTGTCAGTTCGAGTCGTTGATTCAAAAAACCACGGCTTGCAATTCGTCGAATTAGTGGGAGGCTGAACCGTTGGCTAGGCTACCACCTGCAGCCTCACCGGACCAACTCCTTGAATTGTAACCAGGCTCGACTTGCCTGGACCAGGCTTGGTACTCTCAACCTTTGTCCTGGTTCAGGGTCAAAGCAGCGGTGAGTGTGTTAACCATGGTTTTAATACTTAGACGGCTTTGATGCGACTCAACTCAAACTTGGTCGGACCCATTCTGGTTCAATAAAACAAATCAGTCATGTCATAAGTTGGGCAAGCCGCGACTGGCCTCTGCTGGACTGAACCAGTTGGATCGAGCCGCTGAGTCTTAAAACCGTGATTTTAACCTTTTATGTCCGGATGATAAATTTCTATACAAATGCTTTATTTCATGGTTAAGGTTGCGTTAGGTCATCTGGCCATGCCCATTGGGTCAGCTACGGTTCAATCCCTGCCCAGCTGGTTTTTCAAAATGGTCCTTATTTTCTGGCTTGACAGACCACGGCTCAAATCCAGCAGATCATGCCAATCGACCCACGCTTATGGCCACCTCCACCTGCATTTCACCTAAGTATGGACCCTGATGCATTTTTTAAATTTTTTTGGGACTATACAGGTCACGGCCACAGCTACATTGAGAAAAGGGTTCGTTTTGCTGAGTTGCACCATCTTGCTGAATAGGCAAGAGTCATCAGCAGGGCTGGCCCGTTTCGAGGCAGTCATGGTCTGAAATACTAGTCTAGAGGGCTGGGTCTGTGCCTAAAATTCAAGCATGTTTATTAATTGGGACCCACCTGAGCTACTTCTAAGATCCTGTGAGTCTCGCTTTTTTGGCTCGTTTGGAGTCAGTCATGGTCTGAAATACGAGTCCAGAGGGCTGGGTCTGTGCCTAAATTTAAGCATATTTATTAATTGGGACCCACTTGAGGACATCTAAGATCATGTGGGTCTCGCTTTTTTGTCACTTATCATGCACATGCCTGATAAACAACACAGATCTTGCACAAAAGTGGGTGGCCAGGCTTGAGGTCGTGCTAAAGTCAGGCTTGGGCTACACATCCTTGGGCCCATTTATTTTGGGCCTTCATCATCTGCACCGAGCTCGAACCTAGCATTTACCATGGGGACAGGACTTGGTGAGACCTCAGCTTGGCCTGTTGAAACCTCAAGGGCGCGTTTGGTCCGTGGATTTGAATGGTATTGAATTGTATCAGATGGGATTAACACCATTATCGCGCACCATGATTGCATGTCTGAAAATTTTACAAGTTTTTGATACGAAAAATACTGGATTAAGCAAAATCATATTTGGTGGACCATGAAATTGTAATCAATAGACCAAATTTAAAAGAGATGTCGTTCACTTGTACACATATATATCTAAAATGTCATGTGTAAACGGTATATATGGATGGACCGCATGGATAAATGCATGCATCAATGTGGGGCCTACATGTCTAGTAAATTTTTAAAATTCATGGAAATCCTGCATGACACCAAATGCAATTCAATTTTATGGGACTAAATGAAATTCCATCCCATTTAATCCCAACCTTTTTCATCCTCTCCAAATGTCGGATGGAATTGCATGGGACCAGATGCAATAAACCCCACCTAATACCGTAGGTCAAACGCCCCTAAGAGTTAAAGCTGAACTTTGAATAGACCAAATGCTGATCAGGCATAAAATCAGGACCCTTGAGGGCTGTCAGGGTTTCAGTGTTTTTTTTTTTAAAAAAAAAACTCCTGCATGCTAAGGGGCCGTTTGGACATGCCCTGGAAAGTGGTGTTGGACAACTAAAACCTCTTTTTAACATACCACTTTTATGATGTGCTTTGGAATCACTTTCACAAACTCCATTTGATGCCAACTCATCGACTTTGGTGCTGAAAAGCCCATTCCTAGTAAACCAATCAGATTGGTTCGGGAAAATCGGCCTATGACAGGAAATCCCACTTCCGCATAATTATCTAGATCTGCTAGGAAAGGCGTCTTTTAAAGTTAAATATTATTTTGAAGTTAATTATAAGTTTGTATTGTATGTTTTAATGCACTTCAACAGAATCCCTTTTAATCATACACTCGATTAGATAAACACTACAAAAGTGCACTTGGCAAGTTGCTTGACAAAGCAGCTGGAACTGCACCATGAACTTTGTACTGTGCATATCACTTAGATGGCCTTAAAAGCCACCTAGGAGGGAGTAAATAATAGTAATAATAATAATAAAGAAATAAAATAATAAAGAAAATATGAAATTTGGAATCGGATTTTCTTTATATCGTATCTGAAATGAATCCCGTCTAGTCATTTCTTTGAACTTCTCTAGACTGGACTTTGGGTTTTCCAGCCATGCCAGCTAACTTTTTCCTTTTGCTATAATTGGCTCTGCAAAAGTCTAATGGCTTGTTTGGACGGTTGAGTATCATGAAAAACTCACATAATTATATTTTATCACTGAATGGATAGAGAAGCTACTCACATTATTGTACTTCATCATTGATTGGATAGAGTCGGTTGTCAAATCATGGCAATCCTTCAACCATGGCTAGATTTGAATGGGAAGAAGTGTGTTGATGTGGCATAATTACGTAGGCTCCACTAATAATGTATGTGTTATATCCACACTTGGCATCTATATTGCAGGATTATTTTATAGGATAAGGGAGTAAGCCACCTAAGGCTGTGGAGATTGAACGCCTACCGTTGAAAACTTCTTAAGGTCCACAAAAGTGTTGGGTCAAGCTCATATTTGTGTTTTTCCTTCACCCGGGTCATGATCTTATGAATATGGTCGGATGGCAAATAAACATTAGGGTGGACCATAAGAAAGTTTCAACGGTGGGTGTCATTGTCCTCGTTGCTTTCCATGGTGTGGTCCACTTGAGCTTTGGATCAATTTTATTTTTTGGGTCATGCCCTAAAATGATATCACAAAATGGATGGATGGTACGTATACAACGCATATTGAGAATTTTCATCCCCATGTATCCAACCACAGTACATAGTTTGTATGCATATCCATGGCCAGAAGTGGAGCTGTGAGAGTAGTATGACGCATGGTAAATAACTCATTTTACTTCTAACTGCAGTGTTAATGATGATCTTTACTCATTTACGGCTGTAAATCAATAAGGGTCCCTTTGGAAGCGTGGACTCGGAACACCCTGAATTTGAAATCCTCCTGTTCTGTTTAAAACCCTAGATTCAAAATCAACTTTAATCTTAAGGCAGCTGTGCATAGTATATTTACACAAGTTTGAATTTAATTATTAAATCAACTTCAATATCTCTAATTAGTGAACGTATGTAATGTCTGACACAATGGTTATAATAAGCCCTCTGAAATATATACTTTGCCCGAAATTGATGAAATTCCAAGTCTCATATGGGTCACAAGCACAAGATTACATCCGAGTGACTAACTAATGTTTTTAACCGTTGATTTGCATGGACAATGTTTGGATGGCGCCGATCATCATATTAAAGTAATCATAGTGATGTAATTTATAATCTAATTCTTTTGTGATATCATTAGTGGGTCATGTGTCTAATAGATTAAGAGTCTACTGACATATATTTTACACAAGCAACTCTTGGAAGGATTTTAGATGTAATCCAAGCCTTAGACGTGGATTTGAAACCCCCTCTTTGAGAGGAGATTTGAAATCCCCTCGAGCTCCCTCGAACCCTCCACATTTATGGTGCCAAAGGACCTCTGATTCAAACAGGCCCTTAAGGAGTTTATGTTTTGACTTTAGGAATGGCTTGGAACTAGTCTGAAACCCTTGGGGGGCCCGTTTGGACGGAGGGATTGAAAGGGAGTAGGTTGTAGTGTATGGGATTAGCTCATCTAATCCAAGGGTGTACGGGCGATGACGTGTTTGGCACGGCGAGGAGATAAGGCGGATGGAAGTCCGAAATATTTACTATAGGATTCAGAGGGAGTGGAAGCAGAGCTGGCAACCGAACTGCTACTCGAGAGCATTGAAGAACCTTACTCCTCCATCCTCTCCAACAACCCTTTCAACAGTCCTTCCATCTTCCTCTGCAGCATTTCCACCTTCAATGAAAAAAAAAAGGAAAAAAAGTAGAAAAAAGTGGTGGATCTTTCAAAATCTAGGGTCATAAAATATCATTTCTAAAGGAAAATCGTAATCCAATAATAGAGGAATTAGAAGCATTCTTAGAATGGAAAACGAAAGAAGAAGAATGGAAAAAGCAACGGAGCGAAAAGTGGAAGCTTCAAGAATCTAGCATTGTGCGGTGCTGATTGAGCGGATTTTGCTGTTGTTGCTGCTGCTGCTTCCACTCCATCTTCATCCCTCTTTCACCTCCTTCTCCTTCTACTTCTTCAACAACATTTCTCACAATACCCATCTCTCTCCAAGTAGTTTCCTTCTCTTTTCTTTCATCTCTCTCTATCAAGCATTGTGCGGTGCTGATTGAGCTTCGACTGCAAGAGAACAAGCTCAGTGGACACTAGATCCGCTCGGCTGGCCAAACAGACCCATCCATTGGATGCTGGATCATCCAATACAGTGGGTTGGAGACAATCCACTAACTTGCATTTAAGAGTATTGGTTTCTGTGCAATCCACCCCATTACAACCTACTCCCTTTCAATCCCCCGTCCAAACGGGCCCTTGATGGGCGTGAACAGGCATGTGAAAGCTCTATCACAAGTGGCAATTTAGGCCAAGCTAGCCCGTGTTTGAGCTAAGCGAAAGGTTGAAATAATGGATTACATTCCTGAACTACTTGGCTAGGTTTGGGCATGAAGCCTAATCCAATTTAACCTATTTATAATCCATTTGCTTAGCATTTAGATGGTGGGCCAGCCCCATTCAAGATGGCAATAGGCTAGACTCAGTTCTTCAGACTACTGGCTATACCTAGACACACTCTTTATCTAGCCCCATTTGTCGCATTAATCATGAGTAATAACTATGGTGGGCCAATCCATCGGACTCTAGCCAATCCAGCCAAGATCAACACCTGGCTCAAGCCTTGCAGATTGGTGATTTGACGTAGGAATGAACATGATGGGTCAATTACCATCCTTCTTAAGGATAATTACTCCGAAACCACAAAACTTCTCAGGACTCCTTACAAACTTTTCGAATCCATGAGTAAAAAGCAAGAAAATTAAAAAATAAATTTTATAAAATTTGTAATTTGATTAGTTTTTGACTAAGGTATCTCTTTACGCCATGAATGAAGAAAAAAATAAACTAAAATTTGTGCTAAAAGAATCTTAGCATAATTACAAGTTATTTCTAAAAGGGTAGAAAATCTAAAACTTAAAAAATAAAAAAATATTAAAAAATTTGAAATTACTAAAAATAATATATTTTTTTCTCCTAAAAATTTATTTTTAAACTAAAAGTACGCATTTTCTAATGAAACGGATAGATGCATAGGTTTACCTTGGATGACCTGTTTCAATAGAGATTGATAAGTTGTGTGCCCCGTAACAATATCCAAATCAAAAGTTATGATTAATTTATGATCTACCTTCTTTTTAGCCCAACCATTCTAAGAGCCTATATGTCACACATTTTATATCATGATGGCTTCTTGGGTTTTACAGCCACCAACCAACTAACGAAGAGTGTGTAAGTCAAAAGCATTTAAAAACACAACAGTGGCAGACAGACAAAACATCCCATTCATTTATTAGGTGGACCTCACCCTGTAGATGATGATACCTAAAGATAAAGGACGTCCACTCATTAACTGTGCTAAGATGCTATAAATAAGTGGATGGGACAAAATTCTTCGGCCAGGTTTTTTCTGAACCATACATCTGTCCAGTTAATTGTGGCCCACCTAATCACTACTTAAAAAATAGTAATGCGAAACCAATCAATTTCATTCAAATACGTATTTCATCGTTCATCATTATTTCCTCGGAGACAAAAAAACAAGCCATTCAAGAGTGGGACCCACTTCACCGCCGCAATGAATGGTAGGTGACGATTCTACTTAAAAGGTGAACATTAGCTTAGGTGGGGGGTGGGGCCACGTCGCTAACCGAGCGCCACTGGGATGAATTATGGTAGATTCCTTAGCTCTGCTCCATTTAAAAATTGGTGGTGACTCTCAAATGCAAATGTGGCGTGGCTGTACGGGAATCCAGACCCTGGCGCGGTTTCAACCGGGCGCATTTACATCCTCAATGCTTCTTGGCTCATGTGCCGCCTGCTGGATGGAATGGATTTCTCGTGGAATGCTGGCCCCACATAACTTCTACCTGCGTGTGGAACGTCTAAGAATTCTGTATGGTGGGTCTTATTGGTTAATGGCCTAGACTATAATAAGTGTCTATAATTTCACTATAGTATACGAACGATATCTAAGTAAAATTAGGATTAACATATTAGTTTCGAGCAATAGGGAGATAAGTTTTGATCTGTTCGAAACTCCTCACCCTCTACGACTATAAAATAAGGCTAGGTCTCTTATCCAACACATCCATAAAAGCTATAATTTTCATTATATCTTATAAGGATGTAAGGAGAGGAATAATTAAGCATATGAGCTATAACAACAGCGTCTTAACAAGACACGCGATTCAGTTTATTTGATCTCCATATCCAGTACATGGCATGGTCCTTGCAATTCCGCATTTAGCTCACAGAACTATGCCCCCATCTACCACCATCCATCTTTAAATGTTTCATACGTGTTGTGCCAAGTTCAGTTAAGCTCTCCGCAAGTTTAACTTGTGCCACTACATTTTATGCTCTGTTTTCTTAGGTGTATGATTAAACAGCTTTTTTGGCAGCTCATTCGAGACGAGACTGCCTGGCAGAGACGTTTCTGTTTAGAACTTAGCTTGCATTATTACGTTGAAAAGAAATGAGACAGTACAGTTCATTAAGTGAAACAGTATTGACGTAACCAAGATTAGAATCTAACGTGATGGATTGATAGCGCATGTTGTGAACTGCCAACCGTTTTTCTGTGCAACAAAAGCCCTGGCAACACTTATTTCATGTTGCGCATGGAACACTTAAGCTCTTTCGGGCCCACTACTAGTATATGTAAAATCCACTCCGTCCATCAGGCTCATCCTCCAGTCAAGGCTACAAGGCAAAAATTCAGCTGAATCCACAACCTACACCAAAGATACCTTGGGGATGGGATTCCAATCATAGATTTGTGTGCAGGGCTATGTTCTTGTGTATCTTCATCAAATCCATTAATTAGTTTAATTCACAATGATGAAGTGAATATTAAAAAACGAAAAGACAAAAAACTCATCCAAAACTGACTATGGTGGCACCAGAGAGCTTACAGGTCTAGGTTGACATTAGATCTGGGCATAGAACGTCCCGGCTTCACTTGTCCAATTCATTTAGATTTGACTCGATTCAAACCGAGTTCACTTCGTCCAATATGAACTCAAGTCGAGTTCAAATTACCCATTAACTTAACTTGCTTGGTAATAACTCGACTCGAACCAAAATTCGACTCGTACATATATATATATATATATATATATATATATATATATATATATATATATATATATATATATATATATTAAAAAACTCAGATCCGACGTTTCAAATATAAGATATTGTGTAGCCGATACAGAGACTGCAATTCTGCCAAGTGAATATAGGTTTTGAGTTGTGATTTCAAGCCATGGATACCTGTAGCGCCTGACTTGATTTGGTACTTGTGACTGGGTCGGACTTGGATTGCATTTGTCCAAACCAGACCAAACCCAAACTCGGATCGGGTCAAGCATGCAGGACTCGGTCCGAATAGTCCAAGCCAGACCCGGACTCAGTACCAAGTTGAGTTGAGTTCAGGTTAGGCATATTTCAAAACCAAATCGAGTTTGATCAGCCCCAACTCCGTCCGACTCAACTTGATGCCCCCCTCTAATTGACAACATGGATTTAAAATCTTGGATTTCAAACCCTAAATTTCTAGATGTGTTCACCAAGGTATTGAATAGTGAATTTTTTCTCTGGACATCAATTAATGCACCTAAGCAGATGTAGTTTCCCAAGGTACTTCTCAATAAGCCTTACATGTATGGTTTATGAGTGTTTATGTAACAGTGCATGGACAAAATATTGCCCGCTGTAACTTGGGAGAAAGAGATGCAGTAAGTCAAGCACAAGGCTTTCGCGAGAAAGAAGCCTAAGTGAAGACTTTTGTTGAGGGTCTAATATTACATATTAGACCCCAGTCATTACCTGCTTTTACAAACATGATATCGTTTAAGGCCCTATTTTAATTGTGTTTGTGATGCAATGTGTATTTACGAGCCTAAACTGAAAAAGATGTTAAAGGCATGGATTTAATGCTCAAGAAGCACCAAGGCAAGGGACGAATCCCAGGGGACTGAGATCGAAGGATTTACATGCCAGAGATTCGAGAAAATCACGCCACTCGCATTAAACGGGCCTGAAAATTGTCCAGAATATAAGATCACAGGGTTCCCACCATCCGTTTGGCTCGAAACTTTCTATATGCCCTGATGATCACAAATTAGCCGTACACGTCGAATTTCAGTTGTTGGATTCCTGTAAAAGTGGCCCAACGGATAGATCAAACCATAACTATTGATTTAGGGCCACTTGATATCTAGACATGCTTCAATTTTGGTATCAACCGTTTAAATTAGATGACACAGTGGATGATTGGAGCAGATTCTCATAAACATTGTTGTGGACCCCACCCTGAGGGTGTGTGTGTGCACATCACACGTACACAGGCCTTGCACCGGAACAGCCCGTTCGGTCCAAGTCGTTTTCGCTGTGAAATAGGGGCGTCGTTTGATCTGCAGTGGGCCTCCATCATGACCCATGCGAATAATCTAAGCCGTCAATCATACAGAGAGGATCGAACTAGTCAAAACTATGCTGACAGCTGTCAGCCATGCACGCGCACGTGCCAGTCACGGCAATCACAAAAAGACTATTTTGCAACATTCAAATCAGTGCTGTGTGATTTACTTCCTTGGGCCACATCAAAGGATAGCCAAAACTGACTATCCCGCACCTAAATCTGGCCACGAGTACAATAGACGGAGTAGATCTCACTTTTGACGCTGATCAGGGGCCCGCCAAGCAACACAACAAGGTTCAACCCTGTTTTCGGTCCAGACGTTGTTCGAGTTTTGAGGGCTGTTGTGGCCCACCAAGCAAGTCTGATTGCAAAATCTGGACTGTCCATCGCGTAGGCTTGCCGATAATGTCCCAGGGTACGTTGTCCTTTTGGAAAAAAAAGAAAGGAAGAGGAGAGTTTGAACGCTGCCATCTTAGTTGCGCAAAAACTCTACGCAGGAGAGTGCGTAAACGCACCGACTCCTCCCCACCGACAGCTCTACACCGACCCTTCCCTGCTATAAAAGAAAGAGAAGAAAGAGAGAGGGGGGGCGAATCCACATCTGTGGATGTGGAAGTGAAGAGAGAAAAGGGGAGATCATCTCGGCTTAGGGCTGGACGTGGAGCAGAGTAGAGAGAGAGTGGCTGAGAAGAAATCAAAGGGATGTGCTTTTTATCAATTATATTTTTCATCTTTCCATTTGAATTTATGTTACTTTCCATGAATTTCTAATTTCTTAGCTAGGGCTTAGTGAAGCCCCTTATTTGAATGATTCTTGCTTATTGTTGATTTCATCCGTAATTGATTAGTTTATTTCTTTCTTTCTCTAGTGTGATTAAATGAAAACTCCATTCCTCTCAAATATATGAGCTTACCCAAAGTCTAGATGTGGATATTGTTTAGAATCTTATTCTAGGTGTGCTTGTGTCTGACCATGAACAGGTTTCTCTACAGAGAAAGAAATAGGAATTTACATCTATTCATGCCTGAACATGAATGGAAAGATTTGATCATGAGCTTTTCTCCAAAATTATCCTTTGTGATTTATAATCAAGATATTAGATGATGGATGTGGATTTAAGTGGTTTGGTTGATTCTCAATGCATATATGTACATGATAATTGATGTGCATGCATTAGGGACAATTAATGTTAAGGGAAAAATCACTTGTGCTTCAAGGGAATTATACATTCTATGTGCCTGACCAAGAACACGGATTGTGCTTTGTTTATTGAATGTATGTCAATCTGAATTAGAGTGAATCAACAGGTAAAACAAGGGTTATGATAATTAAGGGTGGATTCAAAAGTCCTAGTGCTCTCCTTGAGTGGATTTTCCTTCTTGTTCTCAGTTATTTTTCATTGATTTTTTGTTATTTTACCTAGTAACCAGCTAAACTATTTGTTGGATTAATTAAGAAGAATAATAAAATTTAAATTGTGACCACCAGTCATCATGGGAATGATCTCATAATACATACTGTGTCTACACCTGATTCGTATACTTACAAGTTTAAAATCAATTTAAATCAGGTTGGTTTAAATAAAACATTAACTTCCTTACTCTCATCAAGAGGAAGGGAGTCATGAAGGCAATCAACTCTCAAAACTGTTTCCCATGGTGTGGTCCACTTGAGCTTTGAATATGCTTTAATTATGATTCATGCCCTAAAAGGAGTTGAAAAAAATGAATGGCCAACTAGTATAAGAAACATACATCAGGTATTCAAACCAATCTAAAACCTCCATGCATTCCACCACATGAGATTGAATGTTTTTGAGTGGTTGTCAATTGATTTCCATGGGGTGGCCCATCTGACGATTGGATAGGTCATAGGCTCACTTCGCCAAAGGTTATGCCATTTCGAAACTCAGGTGGGCCATAACATGTGATTGTTTTTTATATTATTTTTGCATAAATTCCCTATGGGATGGCCCACCTGAGTGTTCAATCAGCTTAACCTTCGAAATCAAGGCTAAGGAGGGATGAGTAGAGGTGGGCATCCAGTCGAGTCGGACTGGATTGGGTCCAACTCGACTCGATCCGATTTTTCAAGAATCTGACCTGAACTCGATTCGATTCAAGACCGAGTCTAGCAAAGCTAACTTGATCCAATTTGAATCCTTATTGGTCTGACCCGAATCCCTTCCGATTCGGTTTGGGAAACCGAATCGAGTTGGATCGAGTTGAGTCTAGGGAGAGAGGGAGATAAAGAATGAGATGTGGGAAATTAGGAGAGAAAGAAGGAGAGAAGGAGGGAAAGGAGGGAAAGGAGGGAAAGAGGGAGAGAAAGTAGGAGAGATGGGTGGGTGCAGCGCCTCCTTTGGGTAGAGAAAGAGAGGTTAGGGTTCGTTCAGATTTCGAATCGGATTGGTTTGAATTGACCATAATTCGATGTACGATCAGATCTGAGTGGTCTTATTCGATCCGCACCGATCCAAGCTTTCAGTTCGGTTCGGATCGAATCGGATTCGCCGGATCGAGTCAGATTCTACCCATATCTGGGAATAAGAAACCTGACAGACGGCTACAAGTCACACAAGAGTTTTCCATAAAATAACTACCTTTCTCTTAATGAAATGGCTCGCCTACCTTTATACCCCTCCAAAAATGAGGGCGCGTATTAGGTACTACTCTACCCCGTTTCGAGATGGGCAGAGGCCACGCCGGCCGCTAAGGGGCCACCATGATGTATTAATTTTATCCAAACTATCTATCCATTTTTTCTATATCATTTTAAAATACTGGATAAAAAATAAGGTAAATTAAATGCTCAAGTGGACCACACCACAAGAAGTAACAGTGCTAGGGATGCCCACCATTGAAACCTTCACGAGGTCGACTGTGTCATTTATTTTCCATCCCACCTGTTGATATAGTCATATAAACCTGGATAAAGTGAAAAAATAAATTTTATCCTGATCCATAACTTCCGTGGCCCTTGAGAATTTTTCAAGGGTATTAAATTAATCCTCGTTGTGTGGTCTATTTAAGCATTTGATCTGCCTTTTTTTTTATTTAGTATTTAAAATGATATAGAAAAATGGATGAACGTTGTGGATAAACATAATACATCACGGTGGCCCTTCAGCGGCCCGTGGGGCCTGTGCCCGTCCCTAGCTCGGAACGGGCAGGGGTAGTACCTAATCCGCGCCCGAAAAATGTTAATCACGTGGTCTGTCAGAAGGGACTTTGATTGACATGCTAACAGTAGAGGGACCCACCAACTACAGTAGTTTCCTAACGTGGAAAGATTTAATTGGGCCACGTACTAGTATTAAAAATGACATCAGCAAGCACGTTTGAAAGGGATGCAGAGCTTGCAGTTTAATCCTCACCCCTCTCAGCATTCTCATTCACCCGAAAGAAATTTTAAAAAGGCCGGGCCCACCTTGACAGCTGCATCTCCACTAATCAAATCTCACCGCAACATCATACAACACCTCAGCTGAATCAGATCTCATCAAGTTTTTTCAACCGTCCATTTGTCTTGTAAAACTGTGTGGCGCTAACCTCAGTGGCCTGATTTTTGTTCCTCACCTGGCCACCTGATGGACGGCTTAGATATTACCCCATTTGCCATCTGGTACACTTGATATGGTGTAGAGGACCTTATACTCGCGTGGGGCCCACCAAGATGTCTGGGTTATATATACTCCGTCCATCCGATTGAGCCATACATGTTCTAAACAGTTTCGCAGATTAGAGCGGTTTGCTAGTTCACATGCGTATAGCGCCGTACCCATCCAAATATGCACATGCGTGCAAATATAAAATACGCGTGTGGTATATGAACTTTTCGTAAAAAGGGTCGTAAAGCTTAGGTCTAAATATAAGATCACTTTCACTGTTTAGGTAGGCTACAACAAAAAAGCCAAAATGACGGTTGTAATATTATATTGCCGTTCATTTGTTTTAATATGACGTGGGACTGAGGTGTGAAATGGTACCGGTGTTTCTAGGCGTGGCGATAACTGAGTAGGAATGATGACATCATTGTGATTTTAACTGGATTAAATCCCGCCCCGTCCTGCCCTGCTGGACCCATATCCATTTTCCAAATTATTTTACGGTACGTTCCCAAAAAACCAAAAAAGAGTCAAATCCAAGACCTAAGAGGACTACATGATAGGAAATGAATGCCCACCAATAAAATCTTGTTGGTAGTGGCCATTCCTGGGCTCCAACTTCGAGAGAAGGTCCGTTCAAATCAAGCGTCGTGTCCACCTTATAGCCTATATTTATTTAAGATGATCTAACCTTATCTAAATGAGGATAGGCTTGAAGTCTTCTTAGGAGATTTCGAGATTCGTCCGCCATGCAATTGTGATCCTAAAATCCACTCCGAGGATCTGGGAGGATCTTCCTTCTCAGCAGGAAAAGTCGCTCAATGCCAGCTCATTCTCTCAATCTAAACCTTTGGACACTTTGTTAGATCAGGATTCCTATCTTAAGCATTGGAGGACATTTGGCATAAGTGAGGGTCTCCTTTATTCCTTTATTCATTCATTGTCCAAGTTCACCTGCCAGGAAAAGCTAATCAGATTTTTACATCAACGGACTTCATCCCTTACTGTAAGCCCTAGCCCCTTACCTTATCGATTTTGGTAAGGGGAGAGCACACCACCAAAATGCTTATTTGCCATTTAACTAATTAATAAGGCCACAAATACCTCGATGAGTAGACCACACGAGTACCAACTTGATATAAAACTTTTGTAGCCGGTGGAAAGATTTTAAAGATTAATTACAATTATTTATGTATCAATTAAATTATTTAAAGATCAATTACAATTGTGGCAGATTTAATTCTACTTTAATTTTGGGATCATACACTAAAAGAAGTTCTGAAAAAGGATGGACAGCATGGATACAAGGCGCATACGTAACGGTGGGTCCTATTCCATTCACCACGGTGGGTCCGCGGCGGGCCATCCACCAAAGCCGCGCCTGGCGCATGTGATGACACCGGCTATTTTGGCCGTTTATTTTGCGGCGGCTACTGGATGGGCCAATACCGGCCTTGGTTTGGTAGTTTATGAGGCCACTTGAAATTATGGTCCAAAGGCCCACCACCGTATATCCGTCTTAATGATCAGAGCCTTTCTTCTGTTTGTATCGCAGTAGATGTAGAAAGTGTTTACTAATTGGACGATCCTAACCATTCCAGCAAAGGAGTTGACACGTGGGACGTAAATGAGCCGTTGGCCTTTTAAATTGTTTGTTTGTGGGCTAAGCCGGGACCCAGGATCATCAAATCAGATAGTTTTTTTTTTTTAGAAAAAACCACCCGGCTTTATCATCATTCATTGTCTAATCCAGCGGACTATGGATCTTTTCCTTTGAATAACGAGCCTGAGCATCTATGTCGTAGCCTGTACACGTGACCCACACGTACGGAAACGGATGGGCTACTCCCCCTGCTACCAGCCCCGTGGTTGATGGTCGGTGCTCTGTGGGCCCCACCATGATGTATGTGTTTCATCCATTCCGTTCATCCATTTTTACAGATAATTTTAGGGATTTATGCCAAAAATGAGAGGGATATAAATATCACACCACAGGAAAAAACAGTGATTGGATATCCACCATTTAAATCCTCCTAAGGCCCACTGTACTTTTATTTGACATCCAATCTGTTGATTAGGTCATAGATACCCAGATGAATGGAACAAACAAATATCAGCTTGATTCAAAACTTTTATGGCTCCCCCATAAAAGTTTGCAATGGTCAATATTCATTCAACACTGTTTCCTGTAATGTGGTCCATTTGAGATTGGGATATACCTCATTTTTTGGACTCATACCATAAAATGGTATAGATAAATAGATGGATGGAATGGATAAAACACATACATCATGGTGGGGCCCATAGAGCACCAACCACCAGCCATTGTCGGGTGGCGGGGGAGTAGCCAGTCCGTTTTCCAATTTGTACTGGGTGTTTCCCCCTTCTTCAAATTAGCCTTGATCTTATCCGCTCGATCCATTCCACTTTAGCAGTAGGCCGTTATTGTCAGATGAGCGGTCCAGATGTCACCTGGCACGCTATTAGAGGAGTTCCTTTTTCTTAGATTCTTGCACGTGGCCTATTTGGATTCATAAGATAGAAATTTTGCATCCATATCAAAACTCACTTTTCGTCGTTTGTCAAAGCATTTCTTTGTTGCTAAGCAATGCTACTTCACTTGATGTTTTAGGAAAGTAAAAAAACTTGTTTTACCCGTTTAACCCCGAAGAAATATAGTTTTTCATAGTAGAAATTATATAATTTTTAAGGGTTAAACCGAAATGTATCACCATTCATTTTCAAGTGTCCCGCATATGCTTTATCTATCAATGTATTCAATGAGCCATTGTTCATTTATACCTATGGCCCACATGTGCTACCATGCTACGTAAATCAATGTGTTAGAAGAGTCACCTACCATCATCTTTTGCATCCCACATGCATAAAGCACCCCGCATACGCTAATATGTCACTCGCAGCACCATCCATCTTCTCTTTTTGCCCGTATGTGCTAATGTGCCACATGTATTACCAACATTTATCTTCTCTTGTGTCTTAGATTTCAAATTTTTTTTTTCTTATCTTGCAACATATGAAATTAGATTTTAAATATCTAAAAACAAAAAAATCTTGCTTAAGGATGAGAAAAACAATTTTCCTTTTCTACTATTTCTTGAAAATAAAGTTTCGAAAGAAATATTATTTATTTTTGTATACTTTAGACTCAACAGACCTTTAAGGTCTAAATAAGTTACTTTTTATGCTTACAACAGCATATAAGTTACTTATTTGAGATAAGTAGATTTAAGATTAATTATAAGTTTAAAAAAATTACTTAAAGTTATTTAATTACTTTAAGCTTAGTAAGCATAAACCAAGATAAACCACTTGAGACATAAATAACTTATCTTAAATAATGATCAAAACGCAGCCTTAATAAGTAAAAACCAAGATAAGTTATTTGAAGTATAATTAGCTTAAGTAAATTATGATCCAAAAGCCCCCAAAACCTCACCATGAGTTTGCGATTTTCCAAACAATCTCCAACGGTCGAAAACTCCTTAAAGGCACTTTTCAAGAAAGAAAACCAAAATAGGTTGTCTATTTTTATTTTATTTTCCTTTAAAAGTAGCAAAGTCGATAATTGTAATGTCCATGTCATATGTGTATAGCATCCAATCATGTCCAACATATACAACCATCATGGTGATAACAAGAACAAAAAATCTTACCAATTGAATCATCAGATGGGCCACATTTGAATTTGCATGTTTTTGAGTAGTGCGCAGCTTACATTAGCTTTTATGGTTCAGCCTACCTTATGATTGAACTTGCCATATTTTTCACTTGTCCCATGACCTTAGTGTCGTGTTACTCGTGTATCTATTGGATGGTTTGGATTTCAGACACATCCAACACAAGGCCAACAATTATGAATTCTTCACAATTTAAAGTAAAATTAAACAAGGGAATACAAGCACTTTCATCCCTTAAAAAGTATCACCTTAGAATTTTGTTTCTCCCCAGCACCATCAAACCAAAGACAACCGTTCTAAATTTACAATTCTAATGTAGTGGGCTGAGGAATTTTACAGTTAAAAATTTCATTTTTATTTACTAGCTGGACCTATTGTTGCGAGATGTCTTAAATCTGAGTCCTTTCACAACTGGGATGCGAAAGGGAAGTTTCCTAAACTATAAATAGGTGTTTTTAGGACTTTTCTAGAGTATGAGAAAGCTTTCTAAAGGGGTCCTAGGGAAATTAAAGGGTGTAGCAAGGGTGAGATTCGAAGTTGTTCGAATCGGGTAAGTCCTCTCTCTTTGTAATTTCTGTTTTCATACTGGAGATCTGTCACTTTGTGCCGTGATTTTTTCTCGCAAGAGTTTTCCACGTTAAATTGGGGTGTTCTCTGTGTTCTCTGTGTTCTCTTGTGTGCTTGGTGCCATTGGATTGCTATCCTAGATCTAGATCTGTGTGATTCTGCAGGGCAAAATCTTCAACAAGTGGTATTAGAGCTATCGTTGGGGTACAGATCTGAATCTGAGGGATTAATAATAATGGCGAATGCTAAGTATGAGATTGAGAAGTACTCAGGAAAAAATAATTTTGAGTTATGTAAAGTTAAAATGATTAACCTGTTAACCAAGCAAGGTGAAGATGGTGCTCTTGAGGAGCGGAAGTCTACTATGAATGATATTGATTGGAATGCTTTTGATAAGAAAGCTTTATCATCGATCCGTTTATGTCTCATGGATGAGGTTCTAATATCATGAGGGAGAAAACTGCGGCTGGTTTGTGGGCGAAGTTAGAGGATATCTATGCGAAGAAATCCTCGAAAAATCGCCTACATTTGAAGCGGCAGTGGTATAACTTTAAGATGACAGAGGGTGGAGATCTGGAGGCTCATATCAGCAACTTTAATAAATTGATTTGCAAATTGCTGGATATGGAGGAAGTGATGGAAGATGAAGAACAAGCATGTATGTTGCTGCATTATCTCCCGACGTCCTATGAGGCATTCAAGGACACTGTGTGAAGCATGAATAAAATCCTGAGTGTCGACACAGTTATCTTAGCCCTTCAAGGGAAGGTTATGAGACAACTAAACAGCGACATGGAGACGTCTTCTGATGCACTGTTTAAAATGAGTAGGAATTCTGGACAAGGTATAGGTTCTTCTGGTTCTAGATCCAAATCTAGGGGCAAGGGCAAAGGAAAGGTAAAGTGCTAAAATCGTGGAAAGGAAGGACATGTGAAGAGGGATTGTGAAAATCTTAAATCAAAGAAGGAAGATTCTAAGGCTTCATGCAGAGAGGCTAATGTTGTCACGTCAGATGGATCGAGTGGATGTGATGGTGATGTTTTATCTGTGTTTTCACTCAAACGGTCATACGATGATCGTAAGGATGAGTGTGTGCTATACACAGGGGTATCTTTTCACATGACTCCTCATCGGAGTTGTTCACCAGCTACAGGGAGTGCGATGGTGGACAGGTATTTATGGGCAATGATATTGCCTGTAATGTTGTGGTTGTTGGTTCTGCGCGCATCAGGATGTTTGATGGGGTGGAGCGTACCTTGACAGATGTGAGACACATCCCTGATTTGAAG
The DNA here is from genome assembly GCA_037074715.1 of Magnolia kwangsiensis. Taxonomy (NCBI): domain Eukaryota; kingdom Viridiplantae; phylum Streptophyta; class Magnoliopsida; order Magnoliales; family Magnoliaceae; genus Magnolia; species Magnolia kwangsiensis. The sequence goes on from CM073576.1 coordinate 22,074,188, forward strand.
CAGAATCTGATTTCTCGTGGTGTGCTTGAGGCAAAAGGATGCAAGTACACAGGTATTGATGGTGCTCTTAAAGTATCCAAGGGGACACGGGTAATCATGAAAGCGCAACGACTCGATAACCTGTACAAGTTGATCGGGAGCACTTCAAAAGGTGGAGCTACAGTGGATGTAGCGGATTCCACCTCTGCACATGTTTGGCATGTTGGGCATGGCCACATGAGCGGGTAGGGTAGGAAGAATGAGACGCGTAGATAGTGATACAGAGCAGGTGAAGCAGCCACCTATGAGAAGAAACACACGACATGATCGTGGGATATCAGCGAGGTATATGGACGACTCCAATATCGCAAGAGTATTCATCTTCTATTCAGATGGCTCTAGGTGAGACTGGTGCTCAGAAGTGAAAGGTGACTATGGACGATGTGATGGATTCGTTGTACCAAACCGACATATGGGAGCGGGTGGAGCTTCCAGTGGGCCGAAAAACGGTTAGATGCAGGTGGATCTTCCGGAGGATACAACATAGATACAGAGCGAGGTTGGTGGCGATGAGTTATGCTCAGGGAGAAGGGATCGGCTTCTCAGAGATATTCACGCCGACAGTTTAACAGGTGTCTATTAGATCAGTGATTGACGCTTGTTGGCCAATGTGATCTTGAGCTGGAAGGAAGGATGTGGAGTCTGCACTTCTGTAAGGGAAAGTGAAGAGCAAATCTACATGAAGCAACCAAAGTTCAAAGTGAAAGGGGCTGAGAAAAGACTTTGCAGGAGGTCGTTGTTCGGCCTGTCACCTAGGTAGTGGTTTGATTCCTTCATGGTGGGTCATGTATTGTATGTTGATGACGTGTGGATCGCCAATTGTGACATGTCTGAAATCAATATACTGAAGACTCGGTCAATTGAAACATTCGGGATGAAGGATCCGGGGGCTGCAAAGATGGTTTTCGGCATTGAGACTGAAGGAGGAGTAGGCTTTGGTAATCACAGGAGGAATACCTTATGTGTAGGTATTGATCAAGGATGTGATGGGTCAGGTAAAGTCGGAGAGCGTTTCTTACGCGTCTCTCCTCAAGTTTTCCTCAGGACATGTCCCAAAACAGATAAGGAAAAATAAGATATCTCATGAGCCTTATTCGAATACACTGGGCAGTGTATGTCATGTTCTGGAATGGACCGTTTATTTCACAAGCTATCAATATTGTGAGCAAGTACCCCGACAAACAATATTAGGTAGTGGTGAGATGGTAAAAAGACTACGTCTTTTCTTTTGGGAAGACAGGAGCAAAGGTGGTTGGGCATGTGGATTTAGATCCGGCAGACATGATGAACAAGAATGTTCCTGCAGAGAAGTTCAAGTTCTGTGCAACTTCTCTGGGCTTGACGATGGCGTAAAAGGAAGACAGAGTGTGCAAGAGAAGCTATGATGTGATGTAGAAATAAGATAAAAGGTTAAGAAGCTACACGGTTGAAGATTGAAGACATGGTGGAGATTATTGCGAGATGTCTTAAATCTGAGTCCTTTCGCAACCGAGATGCGAAAGGGTCCTTTCGCAACTGGGATGCGAAAGAGAAGTTTCCTAAAGTATAAATAGGTATTCCTAGGGCTTTTCTAGGGTATGAGAAAGCTTTCTAAAGGGGTCATAGGGAAATTAAAGGGTGTAGCAAGGGTGAGATTCGAGGTTATTCGAATCAGGTAAGTCCTCTCTCTTTGTAATTTCTATTTTCATAGTGGAGATATGTCGCTTTGTGCAGAAATTTTTTCTCGCAAGGGTTTTCCATGTTAAATTTGGGTGTTCTCTGTGTTCTCTTGTGTGCTTGGTGCCATTGGATTGCTATCCTAGATCTAGATCTGTGTGATTCCGCAGGGCAAAATCCCCAACACCTATTCCATACTCGGACTGTAGAATGAGGGATGAGATGTGGACGCTGAGAAATGATACTCATAACATGTGTTAACTCAATTTAAATTATGGAAACTAGAACTCATTGGAATAAGATCATTAGATACTATTCATTTTTAACCATCCAATAAGTATCCACCAGTTTGATAAATAATCAAATAAGCATAATGTTAGGCTTGTGATGGATCTAATTTAATAATGAAAATTTGGACAATCTAATTTGAATTACTTTTATGCTACTAATGCAATTTATAAATCCCTATGCATCATCTATGACACTGGCTTCAGTATCAAAGTTTTTCTCTACTTATAGGTGTCACCTTTATCGTGGCTGCCACTTTGACATATGTATTCTACATCTATGTCGTCCATCTGTTTTGTCTAACCATTTTGCAATATTGGCCCAAAAATGAAGTAAACCCAAATCTCATGTGGACCATACCATAAGAAATAATGGTGATTGACCATTAAAAACTTGTTGTGGGCCACACAAGTTTTGGATCAAGCTTCCTATTTATTTTTCTTTTCATTCATGTTTTTTGACTTTATCGACCAGATATGATGGTAAATAACGTCATGGAGCATTCAAGTAGGCCTTCATTCATGTTTTTTGACTTTATCAACCAGATCGGATGGTAAATAACATCACGGAGCATTCAAGTAGGCCCCGGGAAGTTTTTGATGATAAGTCATTCAGTCACCATTGTTTCCTATAGCATGGTCTACCTTAATTTTAAATGTAATTCATTATTTATTTATTTTTGAGCTCACACCTTAAAATGATCAGTGTAGATATAGAATCAGTACATTAGGGTGGGTCCCACGTTAAGGGCTACACCTGATCCGGTTTGGCTGGTGACCTGTCACTAGCCACCTGGCTAGTGGTTGGTGCTCCGTGGGCCCCACCATGGTGTGTGTGTTTTAGCTACACTGTCCATTCATTTTTCTCAATCATTTTAGGGCTTCATCCCCCAAAAGTGAGACACACTTAAATCTCAGGAGGACCATACTACAGGAAAACAGTAGTGATTGAATGTCCACCCGTTAGAAACCTCTCAGGCCCATGTAATGTTTATTAGACATTCAATCTATTGATTAGGTCATACAAACTTGGATATAAGGAAAAATAAATATCAGCCTAATCCGAAACTTATGTGGCCCCCAAGAAGTTCTTAATGGTGGGCATTCAATCATCATTATTTCCTGTAATGTGGTCCACTTGAGATTTGTATCTACCTCTCTTTTGAGTTCATACCTTCAAATGACATGGAAAAATGGATATGCAGAATAGATAAAACACATACATCATGTGGGGCCCACAGAACATGGTGACGTCACTTGAGTAGAGAAACTTGTTGCTGTCGGGTTCAGTAGGTAATCCGCGTCCACCAAACTGATAGTTCGTGAATAGGGTTGAAAGTTGGGTAGGTTCAACCCGACTGACCTGTGACCAACTTGACATTAGGTTGGGCTTGGGTAGGATGTATCGGGTTTGGTCTTGGGCTTGGGCCATACAAACACCAACCTGATAAAACTTGAGTTGAGCTCGGGTTGAGATCTCGAGTTGCCCAACCCAACCTGAACCCGATCAAAATATAAGTGAATTATAAATTAATTACAATTGAGTGTTGATTGTCTGTGTTGAAGGCACTGGAAATTCTAATGCCGTCAAGTTTCATTGGTCCATGTTATTTTTGATGACTCAAGCTAACAAGATACATTGGATTTCTCTCTCTCAAATAGATTGCTTGATACATAATGCAACTTTTAAAGGAGTAGTTGTTTTATATTTTAACTTGTTTGTTAAGAAAAAATAAACTTTTTACGATAAATAACTACATATATAATTAATAAAATTGTACATTCAAAAAATAAAAAGTATATTAAAAATATAATAGACTAATATAATAATGAAAATATTAGCATATATCTACCCGATCAACCCAACTAACCAGGCCAAGCCGGCTTGGGTTGAGAACTCCCAACTCGAGGTTGGGTTTGATTGGACTGGGGTTGAGGTATAAGAACCTTGGGTTGGGTTAGGGTTATGGTTGAGCACCAACTTGACCCGAACGGCTCGACTTTCAGCTCTATTTGTGAACCTACCCAGGCGATAATAACTAAATCCCATGCCTGATGCAGTCAAGGCTCACTGCTCCTGCCCAACAACGAGATGATGTTGACCGTTGTTATATATGGTCCCACCTCCGATGTCACGTTATAAAAATCTCAGCTTTTAGGGTTCTAACATTCTAGGTGACCTAAAACCAGTTTCCAACTCATCTTATTGTAGACGGGAAGCGTCATTACGAGTGTGGTTTTAGCATCGGCTCATATCTGGCAGGATCTTCTGGATGAACGGTCTGGATCATCATAAAGTGATGCAGAGGAGGTGAACATCTACAAGCGAGCCTTGCTACCAGAGCTCAATTGATTTATGCTCGGCCGAATAAACTGCCACCATGAATCAGAACTTTCCCCATCGGAAGGGGCAGCGGACTGCGTGCTGGGTAAACTCTGTGGGACCCACCATGATGTATATGTCTTATCCACACCGTCCATTAGCTTCAACAGATCATTTTAGGGTATTATTGCAAAATTGGAGATTTAAACTCAAGGGTCCACACCACACGAAAAATTGGAGACAATGACACTCACCATTTGAAACCTTACTGGGGCTCACCGTAATGTTTATTTGTCATCCAGCCGTTAGATAAGGTCCTCCAGACTGTATGAAGAAGAAATAAAAAGATATCATCCTGATCCAACACTTTCGTGGCCCCAAGAAGTTTAAAACGGTGGATTTTCAATCACCACCGTTTCCTATGGTGTGGTCCACTTGAGATTAAACGGTGTGGTCCACTTGAGATTTGGATCCGTGGGTTCATGGATTAAAATAAGAGAAAAAAAAGATGAACAACGTGGATATAAAACACATACATCATGTTGGGTGGTGTTGTCAACACCACCTGATCCACGTCCTTCCACGTCAGATATTTCTCATTTACAGTACGATCTTAACCACCCATATTAGTAGCCATATGTGAATCGGTTAGCTAAAGGTCCATATTGGATCAGAGAAGGGAAAGACGCTTGGGACGTGACATCCCTAAGGGGACCCTACCATATAAAGTAACGGGGATTGAATAAAGTTGAAAACTTCTTTGGGCCCACATAAGTTTTGGATCTACCTCATTTTATGGCATGGCATAAAATGAGGTTACAAAACAATTGAACGGTTTAAATACAACACGTGTGTTATTCTCAATAATTTCAAATGATGGGGGTATATCCATTCAATGCACCACCATATTATCAACAAAGCATGACATTAATCTAATCCCATGGCAACAGGGACAATCCCTGCCATGGGTAATAATTATATTTTTTTGAATCCCATCCCACCTAATCCCTTCTAATCCCACCGCCCAAATAAGCCCTAATTGGTCCACCTGACGAACGGTGCTTACGATAGAGCAGTGCCGTAATTCACGGTTTTTGGGGGAGAAAATGAGGTTTGCTAACCGCAGAGGACGGTCTATGCATCCATGGCTGAAACCAAGGATGTTATTCTAAATTCACTGCACATGCGGGCCCACGTGAGATTTGGGGACGATGGGAAGAGTTGGGATTAAGTGGGATGGAATTGCATTCGGTAGATGTGAGAGTTTTATGGATCCAAGATTTAATATACATGGGGGTCTCACATTGATGCATATGTTTTATCTATGCCGTCCATTCATATATGGCCTTTGCGTGTGACATTCTAGTTATACTGACATTCATTGTGAATTTGGTTTGTTGATTACAATTCCATAATCCATCAAACAGGTTTTGCTTAATCCTGTACTTTTTCAAGGGAAATGGCCAAAATATCATGATATTTCCATACATGTAATTATTGTGCAGTAATATTATTAATCTCATCTGATATAAATCCATACCATTTAATTCCACGGACCAAACAGGACCTAAGGCCTTGTTTGGCACCATGGATTTAGAATCCGTTAGTTGTGTTTGATACTCTAAATTCAAAACTTCCTATAATCCAAAAACAACTATTTACTTAAATTATGTAGTATATTTATAGGAGTTTGGATTTAATTACTAAGTCAACTCTAATATTCCTCATTAGTATTGTTATGGGAAAATTTTAGCCGAACCCAATAAAGGCCGACTTATAGAAATTGACGAGCAGAGCCTCGGTATAATAACACTACTTCCGAGCCAACCACACTTCCGAACTACGATTCTAAAAGGGTTGTGTAAGAGAGGCAGATTGGGCCACACCAATGTCTGGAACTCTCATCCGAAGAACTACGACCCTAGATTGCACGTTTGAGCCTTAACACCAGTCTGGAACTTGGGAGAAACTAGAATTCGCCCGACCCATCAACTCCGATCAGTAGCTCGGAGAATCGTGAGCGAGGCCTGGCTTCGATGAGAATATAACGATATATCTCCAACCCATAAGCAAGAGTCGGAGATCTAATACTTAGTGCCGACATAAGTCATCCGAGATCCGACCGAGACTAACTCGCTAATAGACTTGAAGGGTCGTGGGCTGAGATCACCTCGAATGCATATGTGGCCGAGGATTACGCTAAGGGATCAATCCCAATAAGGCATGTTGGAGAGTTCTGGTGCACGATCTAAGGATAACGGCTGACATCAGTGCATACGCAGCTCCCGCTTGATGGAAGAGATTGTGCCAAGATTGATGGTCACGTTCCCTTTGATCTACAAGTATAAATATGAAATGAGTCTATTGGAACGGGTACGCGACATTTGGCACTCTAAACCCCCAGTTACATTATTTAGACCCAGATTCATAACTTGACTTTGGCATCGGGGGGTCCCCTACTCTAGTCAGGGTCTCCTTTGTCATTCTCTTGTGTAGGTTCACAGGGCTCGGAGCTAGCCATTAGGGCTCAGAGTTAGCCATTGGGGCATGGTTGGAGAAGTCAGATTTTTGCATCAACATTTTGGCACTGTCTATGGGAATTTGTAACAAAAAGACTTGGTAGATTTACCAGAAATGGTCAGAGGAAAGAAGAAAGCACTCCCAATATCAACTATAGAACCTGAGCCGAACGGGTAACCACGCTCGTATTTATTACTCCATGTTGAGTCGGCTCCGATAAGGCCGTCCCAACGATCTTGAAGCCGAGGAGGCAAATATAGGGCTTTGCAGAACCAGGTGCAGGTGTTAATGGATGAAATCAATCAGATGAAGCAACAACAAGGACAACAGCTACCTCTCAACCGAGAAGAGGTCGCCCTAGCAGCAACGGAAGAGACAGTGCTCATGTGCTCTCGAGCCAGAGCGTCCCAAAACCAGTCCGCTCGAGCTTAGGATCCTACACGAAATGCGATGAATAGAGCCCCGACCTACGTATCAGTAACCTCGGTGTTAGCCTCGATTGACCTTTGCCATGAATTGGAGAGGAGGAGAAGGGGTAAAATGCCCGAGGTCGAGGCTCCTCGAGAAACTGTTGCTGAAAACCAAGATCCGTGGGAAGCCCAGTTTGATGAACTTTGGAACCAGATTAAGACTCTGAAGCAGAACCAACAGACCACCACTTCGACTGCGGTAGAAGCGATGATGGAAGAAACTGAACCTCCATTCAAAAATGATATTATGAGCAGGACAATGCCTCTGAGGTTCAGGATGCCCCTATCATTCGGTACTCAGGGTACAGGGACCCAACAGAGAATGTGGAGTCTTTCCGCTCGTGAATGCAAATTCAGTTGGCATTGGAGGCGATGATGTGCAGAGCGTTCTCGATAACCCTCACGGGGTTGCAAGGAATTGGTACCGACAACTGAAGCTAAGGTCAATTAGCACTTTCGCCAAGTTCAGTAGATCTTTCCTGACGCATTTCATAGTTTGAAAGAAGAGTCGGAAACCATCAACCCACTTGCTTACCCTTAAGCAAAAGAGTAGAGAGTCATTGAAAGATTACATCTCGCACTTCAATGAGGAGGCTTTGCAGGTGGATAACTACTCCGACAAGATGGCACCGCCTGCGATGATCAGCGGACTCAAGGAAGGAAAATTCCTCTTCTCGATAGGGAAGAATCCGCCAACTACCGTTGATGAACTCATCAATCGTGCACAAAAATACAAAAATGCTGAAGAGTTTTTCATCTCGCGCAAGAGATACTAGACCTTGGAGCCTTCGTCTAAAGAGAAGAGGCGGAAGGATGAAGCTGCAACAAGCAAACAAAAGAAGGTCAGACGACAATGCCTCTTGAGACCGGAGGCCGAGCAGGAGGCCTGAGAGCAAGTTCAGCTTGTACACTCCTCTCAACACGTCTCCGGAGCAAATCCTGCCGGATATCTAAGACCAGAGGCTATTGCATTGGTTGAGTTGCATGAAGACGGAGGCTGACCAGCGGGATAAACGCAAGTATTGCCGCTTTCATCTCAATCATGGGCATAACACCAGCGATTATGTCGACTTGAAAGAAGAAATTGAGACCCTCATTTGCAAGGGTCACTTGCTTCAATATGTGAAGGAAGATAAATGAGCTCGGAAGGATAACCAGCAGGGTAGAGCTGCAAACGAAGTTACGGAGATCCGAACAATCTATGGTTCTCCGTCCGGAGGCGGTGACTCGAATCGAGCTCATAAAGCCTATTCCCGGAGCATCGACCCCAAGTACTACGTCTACTAGGCCGACAGGCCAAGGAAAGAGCTTCGAGTAAGTCTATGCAACCTTACATTTACAGAGGATGGTGCACGGGGAATTCAGCATCTCCATAATGATGCCTTGGTGGTCGCGATGACAATAGCCAACTACAAGGTCTATCGCATCATGGTCGACACTGGGAGCTCAGTCGATATATTGTACTCAGAGGCGTTCGACAAAATGGGGATAAGGTGATCTTCGAGGGCACCACTACACGAATTCGCGGGTGATAAGGTGATCTTCGAGGGCACGATTTCTCTCCCAGTCACAACAAGAGAAGGGCAAAATCAGGTGACCCTGTTGGTGGACTTCTTGGTGGTAAATGTACCATCAACCTACAACGCCATCATTGGATGACTGTCCCTTAACGCCATGAGAGCGGTCGTGTCCACATACCATTTGAAGATGAAGTTCCCTGCCAAAGGAGGAGTCGGGTATGTGCAATGAGATCAACGAAAAGCTCAGAGGTGCTATTCGATAGCAGTTAGGAAGTGCTCTGTGAAGTAGGCCCTCACAATAAATGTACTCGACCCCAGAGCAGGCACTTTTGCAGAGGGTTCCTCCACTGAAGATCTAGTGACTGTTCCACTCGATGACTTCGACCTAAGTAGAACGGTTCAACTCGGATCATCGTTGAATGCTAAACAGCGAAGCCATATGCTGACCTTCCTCTGACAGCATAAAGATGCCTTCGCATGGTCCCACCAAGACATGCCAGGTATCTCTCCGGAGGTCATGGTCCAAGAGCTAAATGTGGACCCAGAACACAAGCCAGTGAAGCAAAAAAGGAGGCTTTCGAGCCTGAAAGGGATGCGGTAATAGCCGACGAGGTTTCTAAACTCCTTGGCGCTGGTTTCAACAAAAAAGTCCATTACCCAGACTGGATCACAAATGTGGTCCTTGTAAAGAAAGCCAACGGAAAATGACGGGTTTGTGTGGATTATTCTGACCTGAATAAGGCGTGCCCCAATGACAGCTTCCCCTTACCTCAAATTGACCAATTGGTCGACAGCACGGCCGAGCATGAGCTTCTCACTTTTATGGACGCATACTCTAGTTACAACTAGATAGCGATGTATCCTTCAGATAGACAGAAGACAAGCTTTGTCACCGATAAGAGACTCTATTGTTACCGAGTCATGCCCTTCATCCTAAAGAACACTAGTACAATGTATCAGAGGCTGGTCAACTAGATGTTTGTCTCACAGATCGGTCGAACCATGGAAGTCTACGTCGACGATACACTCGTAAAGAGCGTCAAAGCATCCAACCATATCGCAGACCTTGGAGAGACCTTCTTAATCATGCGAGACTATTGAATGAAGTTAAACCTAGTCAAGTGTGCCTTCGGTGTGGGATCGGGTAAATTTCTCAGTTTTCAGGTTAGTCAGAGGGGTATTGAGGTAAATCCCGCCAAGATTAGAGCTCTGCTCGATATGAGCTTTCCTCAAATGATGAAGGAGATCCATTGCGTCACTGGAAGAGTCACCGCACTCAGTTGCTTCATATCCAAAGCCATTGATAAGTGTCTCCCCTTCTTCCAGTCGCTGAAGGGCCACAAGAAGTCAGAATGGACATCAGACCGCGAGCAGACCTTTCACCGTTGTTGTCCAAACCCAAAGAGGGGGAGCCCTTATTTCTCTACTTGGCAGTTTTAGCCTCAGCTGTCAACTCGACACTTATCCGAGAAGTTGACGGCAAACAACGCCCTGTTTACTACACTAGAAAGGCTATGGTTCCAGTCGAGACCAGATACCCGAGTATGGAGAAACTAGCCTTGAGTCTGGTCATCTCCACTCGAAGGCTGACCCATACTTCCAAGCACATTCCATCATCATCGTCACAAATTCACCTCTCCAACAGGTTCTCCAGAAGCCAGAAGTGTTCAGACGTTTGACCAAGTGGGCGATGGAACTCGGGGAATTTAATATTCAATACCAACCGAAGACTGTGATCAAAGGTCAAGTTGTGGCCGACTTCATAGCTAAATTCATTGCTCCGAGTTGCGCGATCGGAGACACCAATCCAGAGGCATCGTCAAGTTTGAAAGTTGCCTCTATTATCCCTCTAGCCTTTACTCTCCTCAAGAGCATCGAGGCAAAGGTAGGAGGTGATAAGTGGACTGTATCGCCCTGAAAATCGAGGGTTGAGCATAAACTCCACTCCCGAGTTCCAAAACATCACTTATGCAACATTTTCAATGATGGATAAACGTCGATTGTAATAGTGCATAAAACATGAAGTGGATTAAGCCAAAACAACATATCATACTCTAGAGACAGTTAAATTAGTAAGCGGAAGAATGTGATAGATATATAAAATATATAAATGATTGTAAGTCTCCAGAGTGTGAACATGTTACCAGGTTAACTAAATACATGTATACTCCAAAATAGAAAGAAAAGAATATACATAGGTGTGGAAATAAAAGGCAAAATACCAAGTGTATTGGCATCTAATCAGTAACCCTGTAAACCCATCGATCAGAACCTGCATACAGGAGGGATCCTCCTCATCATCATCAAGTCCGGCTCTGCTTCGCAAGCATGCCATCATCTGAAAATAAAATAGGGAGTGGTTGGTGTGTGCGACACTGTCTCGCAATGTGGGAGTGAGTAGCTAACTCAGTGGAAATTATATAGCAAAGGTTAACATGTTATCAATTCAATCAAGCAGTAATGATAAAGCAAGCAATTCAAACATTCCTAAATACTGTGATTAATGCAAGAATGAAATGACATGATGGATGCCCTCGCCGACATACTCCCTCATGCGACACCATTTTACGTCCGCGTCATGCTTTCTTCCCTCAGTGCTCCACATCTTCCACGCATATGTAGTGCGATATGAATATGATTACCGAGTTGTTATTAGTTCTTTTCATACAACAGGATTGGGAAGTTAAGGTACCTCCCTTATATCAATACCCAAACAATGATCATTTCTAGGGTCGTCAGTCCTAGCATATGTCATACGAAGTATGGTTCTATGTCGATGCAAGGGCTGTTGCACGCACTCGTTGCACCGCTCCCCCATCACCTTATCAATACAGGCCTAGTTTATATCCTTAAGATTACATCAGGACTCATCGCCCCCATGTGGTGTCAGGATAAACTTAAGGTCACTACAAAGCGCTGTCAGGGCTGTTGCTCGCACTCATTGCTCTACTCCACCATCACCTTATCAATGTAGGCCGACAACAAGAATATAATGTCTCATACCACCATAATCTGCTCAGAGTAGGGTGCTCACTGGTCACTACGGGGAGGTTTGTGGCCCGTGTAGGCCGACAGCTCGACCACGGTGTCCCATACCACCATGTCCGGCTCATGAGTCTTAGGGGATCGAGGTACCAAGGTTAGAGGGGCTTTCCAATGGTAAGTTTGGTACCTTAGGTTCAAACAGTAGCGTCCAAACATGGTGAACAAACATCTGGCCAATCGGGTTACTTGACAAGCTTAACTAGGCCAAGCGCACGTTGAGTTGAACGACATGGAATGCATAAGCATTCCGTGTGGCCTAACCACTGCCGATCACCCCAAGCACGACTCAGATTCGTTAAACTCATACTATGTGGCGAAACAACCTCAACCACGATTTACGAAACATTTTTCGATTACCTGGACTGTAGTATAACCCCATTCACAAGCAAAGCTAATAACTAGCATATGATTCATATTCGGCATCCATGTGAGCAATCATAAAGTATAACTTGAATATAAACAGTACATGCAGGAATTGATACACATATTTAACATGTTTCAACTAAGTACATAATCCATTGAGGAAATGATATACACAGTTAATACAAATAACCTAAGTTACACAATGCATGGAGGAAGTCATATACTCAAGTATTGTGATTGAGATTCATATCTCAACAACCTTAGCAATCACATTTTTACTAATTACTAACTCACTTAGGCATTTATACAAACTCTTAGATTACACATTACATCATACATCTTATGTATTCAATAGAATACGTACTAGGGCGAATCCTTTCGTCAAAGGGTTACCGCCTATACATCAACCATATATCCATGACAGTTTGTCATGGCGAGCACGAAAGCGAACTCCACACTCATTCAATCATTTTCACAAACACTTAGACTACACAATATAACATACGAAACGTATGTTGATATATCATGTATTTGGGCTAAACCCTTAGCCCAGAAGTTGTTAAACATACATCCAGCATACATGTCAAGCACAAATCTGAATTTTATACGTATACGATATTTTCTACAAATACGAGGAATATAGTATATTCAACATAGTTAACGTATAACTGAAAAATGAAACGGACAACAATTTGTGCATGTGAAATAGCATCTTAAACAAGAATAAATCATTACTTAACATTGAAAGTCCTGAAAACTATAACCTAAATGTATATAGTCTGCACCTTAAACCAGAAATTGCGAAACGGAGTTGATTCAGACGATAAGTCTTCGTCAACGGTAAATAGGTTACCTAAGGCATGAAACAGGTTAGCTACAACATCACTACAACTATTCTAAGCTTCAAAACAGGTTAGGGTTAGGATTTCTTACCTAAGAACGACGCCGGAATCACCGAAAAAGCGATGTAGAAGGACGACTTTGGCACATGGAGCAGCAGGGAAGAATCCCAGGGGAAATCCCTAACTCCCTCTCACTTTCTCTCTTTTCTCTCTTCTCTCTCCTTGTGTTTTCTCCAAATTCGTATGGGTTAGAAAGTTAAGGGTTTAAGCTCCTTTTATAAGCCCAACATAACTAAAACAGACTTTAAGTCAAGGTATACTTAGGTTATAGCCAAATCGGGTCTTTTCCGATTCAAAAGAACGTTTCTGGAGGTCCCCTGACTAAATGCGGTCGGACTTAAGCTCATGGATGTTTGATCCTGATCACATTAAGTTTTCAGTTCGATAGGGTTCCTAGATTGCACGTGGCGGACCAGTTTCAGTTCAGCGGTCACTGATGCTCGATCGAGGATTCCAAGTACACTGACCTGAGTGGAAAATGTTTCCTGATCCGAGGGTGTATTTGGGTCAGATTTCGACGGTCTGAATGCTTATAAAATGTCGCGCAAGCGATATGTGCCAGATTTATTTAAATTGAATTAATTTTCTAAATAAATTCACTTTTCTCACACTCATCACTCCGGACGTAGGGAAATGGTCTCAGGACATCGTATGGACTTGATTTTTGAGGTGATTGTCAAGTCCAACTAGGTGGTCAGGATTGTCTAAGTTTGGGATAATCGGACTTCCGATGTGCAGTACAGGTCCGATACAAAGTTTTCGAATGCTCCCGTGAGCAACCGGGTGTAGAGTTTGATCCTGAATTTCAGGGTAAGGTAGCGTCAATGATTATATAGGTTTTAGATCTTACAGATCATATTTTAAGTGGTTGGTGCTAATTTTGCAGGAAATCTAGTGTAATGCTGGCTAATTCATGTTAATTTTCTAAAGAATTTGGTTCTAAATGATTTCTCTGGCTTTGGAATTGAGTTCTGAGAAATTACCAAGGTGCTATGGTCGACCCATTGCCTAAGGACGTCTAACCCTAGGTTGGCAAAAATTCGAGGTGTTATAATCTACCCCACTTAAATAAAATTTTGTCCCTGAAATTGGCTAAGGGTAATGAGTCCCTAGAGAGACTTTAGTACTGACATCCTAAGGAAAGTTCAAATCCTACTTAATGACTTACCCTTACGTATAACCTAAATCAACTTCTTCGATCCTGGGCCAGTGGGGAAGAGGCCAACCATGCTTCCGCTGCGCTACGCTGATCCAACGGCTGTATTAGCTAACCTAACTAGATTGGGCTCAAAACGTTCTACCCCCTTTAAAAACTTTGTTCTACTTAAGGTTTAAGAATCTGTATCTCGATCCGTATATTAAAACGAGGTGTAACTTAGGGCCTATCCTTGACATGAAATGGAAAACAATTTCTCACTACATTGGTCTTCCTTTGCTAATGATGCGTTCTATGACATTGGTCCCTATGGTTGTAAAAAGGAGCCTAATCTCTATTGTGATTGAGTTTAAGAGCAGGTGTAGCTTGCGACAAGATGTCTAATCTCTATTGGCTATATGTCCTCAACATTTCCCAAGGGCAAATAAATAACTTTTGGTTGTAAGTGGTCGGACCAACAAGGAAGAAAAGTTGTGTAGTGGGTCTGAGTCGGATACATAGACCTTCTGCCTTGTGATGACAGAAAATTTGTCGTATCTTCTTAATTCGAGTCGATGCTGATCTTTTGCTTGATTAGAGTATTGGATTTATTGGTAACCACTTGGATTGAGAATTCGATTCAAACCGCGAATACTTCGCTTATATACACAGTTCCTTTACTCCGCGTTCCCAAATGCAATAAGCCCTTAGAAAGACAATTCTAAGGGGTATTCTAAGGGGCATGCTGGTTTATTCTAAGTTCAATCTGAGGGATTTATAAGTTTTTCCTGAGAGTGAATGGTTCTAAGTTAAAACAACTTTCTTAATGGTTATAACAAAAGTCTATAAGTATGAAGGGAATCTATCGAAAGAATGAAGTTCTACTTCAACCAAATCTAACCTTCTATTCCTTAGCATGTACAGGCTTTACACTACCTAATACAGCTAGTAGCCTAGTCTGTAACTCACTAGCTGTAATCCAAAGTCTAGGCTTATATGCTAGATGGTTTCATACCATATCTACTACAGGGAATTGTTCTATCACTTAGGGTCAAGATTGTCTAAATGGAATTGGATTTCCTATATTAACAGATCCTTCGAAATCTAGGAGTACCACTCTAAGTCCAAAACTCTAAGGGCATATGTGGCCAGTGGTCTCAAGTTATGTTAACTGGGACCGCATTACTAATCCCATGTCGGGATTGGGAGTGACATGCTTGGTAGGAGGGTGGGGGGGGATAAAAATTAATTTTGTAGGCTTAATCCTGGGATTTACTCTTAATCGTATACATTCCAAATATGGTAGTGGAAACCATAGGATACACCCAATCTAGGAACAATACCTTACAGCGAACGAAACAGCATGCACTTCATTTAACAAAACTTGTCACAATATATGGAATAAAGTTTCACATGAATTATGACAGGAACGCCTGCGGCTATGCTAAGCCCAAACCACTAAACACAAACACATTTTCTACCTATGACATCATTAGACCTAACAGTAACTAAACACAGAAATCCTTAAAACGGTAATCAAACAATCTACAGGACAATGGCATAGATGCCTAATTCTACCAAAGAATTTCTACTACGGTCCCGACTTACCTTCTTTAATACTGTCTAGTTTAATACTGTCTGTTGCCCATTAGAGCTCTATCGGCCATGTATTTTCAATACTCCTCAAGCGAAGAAAGTGGAGAAATGGGATGGGTAAGTAGGTTTCCACGAGTTTGAGGCTCAAATGAGAGCTTAAGAGCTCAAATGAACCATGAAAAGTGAAGGAAATGAAGAAAAATGGCTGACTTAATGGGTTTCCACGGATCTAGGTCTAAGAGAGGAGTGAAACAGTCCCAAAAGGATGAGATTATAAAGGAAAAATGATAAAATGGGTTAGGTTAGAAGCTTGTCACGCCCCGAACTCAGAAACCGGGCTCACAAAATTCTCGATCGCCGAATCCGGCGCCGACAGCTTCCGTAGAACCCCATTCTCGGCACCTACCTCCCATTCACCAGGTTCCGATCCTGAGATGCTACGAGGAGGATTTTCAATGTCAGTTTGATTCGTAATAAGCATAACCAATGGCATAACCCACAAACAATAAACAAGAACTTCATTACATTTTCACTATGATTAAAAACTTTACAAGTACAATGAGCATAAAGGAAAATACAATGGTAAAGAACAAAAACTCCAAAACGCTCTGCAACGTGCTCCTGCCTCAGCGCTGCTGCGATCCAACGTTACCTGCATGCAACGGTCGTGCATAAGCTTACAGAAAGCTTAGAGGGTGGTGAAAGTGTATGCACAAGGTAGTAATATGAATATGCAATGTCAGAGTAATGCGGAATATGCAGATGGAACCATAATATCATGAGCCGTACCAAGGCTATGCAATGCAAGATATGAATGGTATCGGCCATCCCAAGGCCATGCGATGTGCAATGCAACTCAAGCATACAGATCCTCATATATATCCACACATCAATACAGCTCAAATATGGGATATCACTGGGGTCTAGTACACTCTAAACCAAATTGCTGCCACATCGCGCGCAATAAGGTAAGTGGAAGAGACCTCACTATCCGTCTGCCAATATCGAGCGTGACTCATCGATAGCGGACCTATTCCTTGAGCTGGTCAGACTCAGCCTAGCATTGCCCCATACTCTCGAGAGGGTAAGGCCGCACCCCCTTCCAACCGACCACGACACAGTGGAGAGCGTAACCGTCTGGTAATCGGTACATAACGCTCATCTACCCACTCGGTCTAGACGTTGGAGCAACCTTTTGGTACCATAAGGGTTTAGGGACTTTCACCCATGGATATCAATGGCACCCCATGTAGAACAAGATTTTCGGTATCTAATCCTGCCAACCACGATGCGTCTGTGGAGGCTACGGCCCTGATGTCGTTAGGGCGTACAATACCCATGTCACACAAATACGAAATGCATGATTCACGCTATCCAGTCATGCAAAAAATTCTGCACATATCGTGCGCTCATGTAGGGCAACACTGCCTAACTAGGAGCCCATAAACAACCTGCCCGAAGGCATATGCTATGATCAGTCAATCCTCATATCAAGCATGCATATGATGCGTATGATCATGAGTCATGAAACTATACTAAACATGTAAATGAGTGATGAACCATTCTTACAACGCAGATGGGCCTGGACGGCCTATACACAGCAAGTACGGCCCAGTAATGGGCCCTAAGGAGAGTCGTAATGTGGACATCCAACCAACATTACACTCGCAATGTGGACGTCAAACCAACATTGTCCCCAAGGCACGATCGTCGCAAATATCGTTACATAATCCATGTTGGGCTCACACATTGCAATGGACCTTAGGTACATCCCATTGGACCTTAAATACATCAAATGGGCTCTATCATATGGGCCTTTTATTCATCAATGGGTCACATCAATGGGCCACACCAATGGGTCTTAAGTGCATTGCAACGGGTCAAAACCCGTGGGCCTTGGATTGCATCAATTGGGCCTAGCCTCATCAGTCTAATATGTAACAAATTGGCCACACTAATTGGGCCCCCACATGTACATCAAATGGGCCTCAACCCATAGGCCTTATATGAGTCAAATGGGCCCTAAATCCCTAGGCCTTAAACAAATCAAATGGGCCTAACCCATGAGCTTGCATGCATATCAAAGTGGGCCTAAACCCCTAAGCCTTATATATATCAAATGGGCCTAACCCATAGGCCTCATATAATCAAATGGGCATACTTTCATGGGCTTTAAAAACGCATCAATGGGTCCAATCCCATGGGCCTCATAATACACCAGATGGCCCCATTGCATGGCCTAAGATCCATGTCAAAGTGGGCCCCAATGGATACCCATAAATGGATCAACATGGGCCCTATATACGTACCAAAGTGGGCCCACTTGAACTATAGATCTGGCTCATTTTTAGCCCAATCATAAAGATGAAAAAAAAAATAAATGGATAGTTTAGATGTAACACATGCATCATGGCGGGGGGGGGGGGTCCACATGAGCTAAGGATTAGCTCATGCCTTAGCTCACAAAATGAATGGACGGTTAGGATGCAACTCATACATCATGGGTGGGCCCACTGACCGTCCAGCGGCCCCCAAAGATGGCTGGACGGTGTGGACAATGCAGGGCTCCACCGTCCGTACGGACGGTGGATTTATTCACATACATCACTGTGGGTCTCATGTGGGGCCCACCAAATGGTTTACACACCATCTGACCCGTCCATTAGGTCACGCAGACCTGAATGAAGGGCGAAAACAAATTTCAGTTTGATCCAGAACTTCTGTGGGGCCCAAAAAGGATTTCAATGGTGGAATTCAGTTCACACTGTTCCTTATGGTGTGGGCCACCTAAGTTTTAGATCGAGCTAAAATTTGGAGGGGGCCCACTTGAGGAGGGGACCCACCAAATGAACGGTTTAAATGGCATGTAAACATCAAGGTGGGGCCCACGGCTGGAGGCCGTGGGTCCACGTCGTCCGCCCGCCGCTGCAACAGCGCAGGCGCTGCCTGCGCTGGCCTGACAGCAGCAGCACATGGCTGCCTTACCCTTCCTCTCTCTCTCTCCTTCAATTTCAATTTTTTTGCCAAAAATCATGCGTGGGGCCTGCTACCTGGAAATCCACTCCAGCCATAGTGTTTTACAGCTTGCGACAGACAAAAAGAGTCCAAAGTTTGAATTTTTTTATGATTACAAAATGAAAAAAAATCAGAAAAGGATCCTTAAATGGTAATGATGCGTTCTTCGATGCCATGACCCGCCAGGTCTTCCAATCAACCTCAAACCTCTACCCAACGGCTAAAATGCTGTAGGTAAGAGGATGGACGACTTGGATTGCTTAAATACATCATGGTGAGGCCTAAGCAAGTGGACCACCAAAGGCTTCTCATTTTCCTTTTTTTTTTTTTTTTTTTACAGGGACGTCCAGCGTCCTAGACGCTGGACGATGGGCCTCTTTTAAAATAAATATGCAATGTGGTGGGCTTTTTTGAAGTGGGCCACCACAAATGAATGATGAGGGGTACAACATGCAAGGTGGGCCCCACTTGAAGGACTCTTGGACAAAATGAATACCTCAAGGTGAGGTCCATTCAAGTGGGCCACACAACCCTTTTGCATAAAATAAAATAAAATAAAAAGAAATAAGGAGGGAGAGAGAGACATGGAGAGTGGGACATGCCTTGTGATGGAGGGCTCCGCCACTATGAGCCCTCCCTTGTAAGAAACTATACAATAAACGGATCCCTTTGTACATGGGACCATCAAAAATGTAAATCAATGGTGGAGATCCATTCTCCACCGATATGGACGGTCTAGATGACCTTTCTAAATGAAATAAACATCATGATGGGGTCCATGGAGAATGGCTCCATCATGGAATGATCATGATGATCCAAGTGGTTCATCGACCACCTTTTAGGGTCCCAAGTGAGATCTACACCATGGATCGGTGGGCCTCACTTGGCCCATCATAAAAATAAGTAAAACTACCCTATAGAGGCACCCACCGTCCGATCTTCTTGCTCCTAGAGGTTC
The DNA here is from genome assembly GCA_037074715.1 of Magnolia kwangsiensis. Classification (NCBI taxonomy): domain Eukaryota; kingdom Viridiplantae; phylum Streptophyta; class Magnoliopsida; order Magnoliales; family Magnoliaceae; genus Magnolia; species Magnolia kwangsiensis. The sequence goes on from CM073576.1 coordinate 22,094,017, forward strand.
CTTGGCATCTTAGCTTCAACTTCAATGGATGAGATGAGGAATGGAGGGTTGAGATGGGAGATGATGGGGTAGGAAAGTGGGCCACTTGGAGTTTAGGGATGCTTGAAAATTTCCATATGTATGGAGCTTGGAAGTTTTTGTTGCTTGGAGATTTGAAATGAGAAAGAGAGGAGTTGTAAAGGGAGAGAGAGAGAGAGTGATGGATGGATGTGGTGATGGGGTGTAAGAAAGTATTGACTTTTGAGGCTTTTGTGTAAGAGAGGTATGGGTGGTGAAGACTTTTGTGGCTTTTTGTGTTAGAGAGGTATAGGTTTAGGAGACTTTTGTGGTTGCTTGGAAAAAGGGATCAAAGTGATGTGTACTTGACATGTGATGGCTTGATGGATTGATTGATTGATGGGATTGATGTGACACATCATAAAGATTCCCTTGGATTTCGTAACGCGCGGCGTTTCCTCGCACCGAACGTTGGCCCACATCTCTTGACCAGGGTATCGCCTCGGCACGCGAGTCGCGGCATCGGAACCGCAACGACGACGCGGTCGCTATGGTATTGGTCTTGGGTTGAGTCGACTCTGGTTGTCGGCACATGAATCAGGGTCGCGCGTCGATATTGGTTAAGGGTCGAAGGTTGCCGGAATTCGACCGATAAGACCGCAGAAGTCTACGGAAAGGTACGGACCAAGATACGGATCTTACAAAGCTCACACGAGTTGAGCTTCAAATGAAGGATGTAACGGCTCAAAACGTGAGAAAATGGAGAGAGAGGGGAATGTGTATTGCTGTAAACGGTGGAGTGGCGAGGGTTGAGGCAGAAAATGATGATGGAAATGATTGAGAACGAGATTTGTAATGGAAAACAACAAATGGGAGAGGAAAGGAGAGCTTGGGGGTGTGTTTTATGAAGGAGGTATGAGTTTGGGGTATTTTTAATGGATGACCCACATACCGGGGGGCTACCCTAGCCCCCAAAGTTGATCGGCCCGACGGCCCGCTCGAACGGGGCCCACTGTAGGCGAGGCCTCGCCGACTCGACGAGGTCCTTGCCACTCACTGTGATGTTTGGCGAGGCCTTGCCATTTGGGCAAGGTCCTCCTGCCCCAAGGGCCCCAGAAACATGTGGTTCCCACCTTGGTTCATTATGGATTAGCGTGGGTGGGCTCACGACTCCGTTTCGAACTATTTCGGGTCATTTCAGGTACTAACTGACGTATATTTGCGTTTGACAATTTTTAACAGCTGGGATAGGGTCAATAGAGATCTAGACCCGTCGATAGACGGTTTAGGAGTGATTTGGGGTCCTTGTGTGTGATCAGGAGTGTGTACAGACTCGATCTCGGCGATCGTTTTCAGTAAACTTTCGTCGACAAACAAACTGAGGGTCATAAACTTATTTTTAGATTGTTCTCGCACCCTCCTACATTAAATTGGCGTCAGCGTGCAGTGTGTGACCATAACCCAGGTCCAGTTTAATCCAAATCACGCTCTGATACCATCTATAACGCCCTGAAAATCGGGGGTCGAGCTTAAACTCCACTCCCGAGTTCCAGAACATCACTTATGTAACATTTTCAATGATGGATGAATGTCGACTATAATAGTGCATAAAACATGAAGTGGATTAAGCCAAAACAGCATATCATACTCCAGAGACAGTTAAATTAGTAAGCGAAAGAATGTGATAGATATATAAAATATATAAATGATTGTAAGTCTATAGAGTGTAAACATGTTACCAAGTTAACTAAATACATGTATACTACAAAATAGAAAGAAAAGAATATACATAGGTGTGGAAATAAAAGGTAAAATACCAAGTATATTGGCATCTAATCAGTAACCTTGTAAACCCGTCGACCAGAACCTGCATACAGGAGGGATCCTCCTCATCATCATCAAGTCCGGCTCTGCTTCGCAAGCATCACCATCATCTGAAACTAAAATAGGGAGTGGTTGGTGTGCGCGATACCGTCCCGCAACGTGGGAGTGAGTAGCTAACTCAGTGGAAACTATACAGCAAAGGTTAACATGTTATCAATTCAATCAAGCAGTAATGATAAAGCGAGCAATTAGAACATTCTTAAATACTGTGATTAATGTAAGAATAAAATGACATGATGGATACCCTCACCGACATACTCTGTGTGGCCTAACCACTGCCGAACACCCCAAGCACGACTCAGATTCGTTAAACTCATACTATGTGGCGAAACAACCTCAACCACGATTTACGGAACATTTTCCGATTACCTGGACTGTAGTACAGCCCCATTCACAAGCAAAGCTAATAACTAGCATATGATTCATATTCGGCATCCATGTGAGCAATCATAAAGTATAACTTGAATATAAATAGTACATGCAGGAATTGATACACACATTTAACATGTTTCAACTAAGTACATAATCCATGGAGGAAATCATATACACAGTTAATACAAATAACCTAAGTTACACAATGCATGGAGGAAATCATATACTCAAGTATTGTGATTGAGATTCATATCTCAACAACCTTAGCAATCACATTTTTACTAATTAATAACTCACTTAGGCATTTATACAAACCCTTAGATTACACATTATATCATATATCTTATGTATTCAATAGAATACGTACTAGGGCGAATCCTTTCGTCAAAGGGTTACCGCCTATACATCAACCATATATCCATGACAGTTTGTCATGGCGAGCACGAAAGCGAACTCCACACTCATTCAATCATTTTCACAAACACTTAGACTACACAATATAACATACGAAACGTATGTTGATATATCATGTATTTGGGCTAAACCCTTAGCCCAGAAGTTGTTAAACATACATCCAGCATACATAGACGGCAGTTAATCATGGCAAGCACAAATCTGAATTTTATACGTATACGGTATTTTCTACAAATACGAGGAATACAGTATATTCAACATAGTTAACGTATAACTGAAAAATGAAACGGACAACACTTTGTGCATGTGAAATAACATCCTAAACAAGAATAAATCATTACTTAACATTGAAAGTCCTGAAAATCATAACCTAAACGTATATAGTCCACACCTTAAACCAGAAATTGTGAAACAGAGTTGATTCAGACGATAAGTCTTCGTCAACGGCAAATAGGTTACCTAAGGCTTGAAACAGGTTAGCTACAACATCACTACAACTATTCTAAGCTTCAAAACAGGTTAGGGTTAGGGTTTCTTACTTAAGAACGACGCCGGAATCGCCGAAAAAGTGATGCAGATGGACGGCTTTGGCACGTGGAGCAGCAGGGAAGAATCCCAGGAAAAATCCCCAACTCCCTCTCACTTTCTCTCTCTTTTCTCTCTTCTCTCTCCTAGGATTTTTCCCAAATTCGTATGGGTTAGAAAGCTAAGGGTTTAAACTACTTTTATAAGCCCAAACATAACCAAAACAGACTTTAAGTCAAGGTATACTTAGGTTATAGCCAAATCGGGTCTTTCCCGATCCAAAAGAACATTTTTGGAGGTCCCCTGACTGAATGCGGTCGGACTTAAGCTCATGGATGTTGGATCCTTATCACATTAAGTTTTCAGTTCGATAGGGTTCCCAGATCGCACGTGGCGGACCAGTTTCAGTTCAGTGGTCACTGAGACTCGATCGAGGATTCCAAGTACACTAACCTGAGTGAAAAATGTTCCCTGATCCGAGGGTGTATTTGGGTCAGATTTCGACGGTCTGAATGCTTATAAAATGTCGCGCAAGCGACATGTGCCAGATTTATTTAAATTGAATTAATTTTCTAAATAAATTCACTTTTCTCACACTCTTCACTCCGGACGCAAGGAAATGGTCTCAGGACATCGTATGGACTTGATTTTTGAGGTGATTGTCAAGTCCAACTAGGCGATCAGGATTGTCTAAGTTCGGGACAATCAAACTTTCAATGTGCGGTCCAGGTCCGATACAAAATTTTCAAATGCTCCCGTGAGCAACCGGGTTTAGAGTTTGATCTTGGATTTCAGGTTAAGGTAGCGTCAATGATTCTATAGGTTTTGGATCCTACAGATCGTATTTAAAGTGGTAGGTGCTAATTTTGCAGGAAATCTATTGTAGCGCTGGCTAATTCACATTAAATTTCGAAAGAATTTGGTTCTAAATGATTTCTCTGGCTTTGGAATTGAGTTCTGAGAAATTACCAAGGTGCTATGGTCGACCCATTGCCTAAGGACGTCTAAGCCCAGGTTGGCAAAAATTCAGGGTGTTACATGGACCCTGTTCGTAGATGGATCATCCAATTCAAAACGAGCTAAAGCGGGGATCATCTTGGTCGCACCCGACGCGATCACCATTCAGTACGCGATCAGGCTAAGTTTCAAGGCATCTAATAACAAGGCAGAGTATGAAGCCCTATTGGCTGGACTCAGACTATCCGCTAGCCTAGGAGTCCAGCTCCTTAATGTGCGGTGCGATTCCCAGCTTGTGGTAAACTATATATCAATCGAGTACGAGGCCAAGGAAACTAGGATGATAGCTTACTTAACTGAAGTCCGAAAGTTGTCGGAGAAATTTAGGGACTGCGTCGTGAATCAAATACTGAGGGCTAAGAACTCTTGGGTTGATGCCCTCGCCAAGCTTGCCTTAACAACTAAGGGAAAGATTCCGAGGATCGTTCCAGTGAAGTTCCTTGATAGTCCGAGTATCGGCCAAGCCGATCAAGAAATGAGCAATCCCGTACAAGCAACTGCAAGTTGGATGGATCCTATCTTTAGATACCTCACCACTGGTGAGGTCCATCAAGACGGATTGAAGACTCGGCGAATAAAGGTCAGGGCAGCGCGATACATGATCCTGAATGACACATTGTACAAAAAAGGATACTCTCTGTCCTACCTCCGATGCCTCCGACCGAACGTAGCAGAGTACGTGATCCGAGAAATCCATGAAGGAATCTGTGAAAATCATTCTGGAGGTCGTGCCTTGGCTCATAAAATACTTCGCCAAAGGTATTTCTAGTCAACGATTCGGGAAGACTCCAAAAGTTGTCCAGAGGTGCGACAAATGTCAGAGATTCGCTCTCGTCCCGAGGCAGCCAGAGGAAGAGCTGACCCCCATAAGAGGACCATGGTCATTCGCCCAGCGAGGGATCGAAATCATCGAGCGTCTACCTCATGGCAGGGGGCAGACCAAATTCACAATAGTAACAGTGGACTACTTCACCAAATGGGTTGAAGCTGAGCCAGTGGCGAAGATCACTGAGCAGAAGGTGATGGATTTTGTGTGGAAAACATCATATGCCGGTTCGGAATCCCGTGCACTAGCGTATCCGATAATGGGAAGCAATTTGACAACGATAGGTTTAGAGGCATGTGTCAGGGGCTCGGCATTTTCAACGCATACTCATCGCCCCGTCATCTGTATTCTAATGGACAAGCCGAAGCAATAAATAAAGTTATCAAGCATCATCTCAAGAAAAGCTAGAGAAAGTCAAGGGCAACTGGGCCGATGAGCTTCCGTTTGTCCTCTAGGCCTACAAGACCACGACTTAGTCATCCAAGGAGGAAACCCCCTTCTCTCTATCCTATGTCTTAGCGGTAGTCGTCTCAGTAGAGATAGGGCTCCCCACTACGCGAGTAAGTAACTATCAGGAAGAGCTGAATGCCGAGCAGATCGTTGAAAACCTTAATTTACTTGAAGAGGTGTGAGACATCGCCAAACTCTGAGTTGTAGCTTGGCATCAGCAAGTCACTCATTTCTACAACTCTAGAGTTAGGACGAGGCGGTTCCAACAGGGAGATCTGGTCTTTCGTTGCGTATTCTAGAACACTACAAAACCTGGGGTAGGGTCCGTGGGTCCGAACTGGGAGGGACCCTATCGGGTAACCGGCTTAGCTAAGCCAGGATTATACCGCCTAGAAGACTTAGAGGGACGTCCGTTACCCCACTCCCGGAATGCCAAGCACTTGAAGATTTACTACCCTTAAAGGGGAAAGCCATGTATGGGTTGGATTTAATGTCATTCCAGCTCTTAATAAAAGATCGCCTATTTTCTACTTTAGATTGTCTAATAAATGATCGCCTCGTCGTCCGAGTACGCTATGAGAGACCATTTCTCACGTGCAGAAATGAAGTCCTTTGACGAACCAACCCCTTAAAGAAGAGGTCGGTTCGTCATTCGACAACTCAACAAATTCAACAACAGCAATCCACCATAATCATCCACTGGAATCATCATTTAGAGATTAAAAGTTAAAAATTATAAAAGTATCCATTGTCTTGACACAAAATAAGAGGAAAAACATATCATTCCCTTCGAGAAGAGGGGCCAGCTGTTGAGCTGGGGGGTTGAGCATTGAGGGCCTCCTTGGCCTCGGTGGTAGTTGGAGCCTCTTTGGCCTCAGCGACAGGAGCTTCACCGGCATCATTCGGGGCCAGGGAGTCGAGAATAATGTTGGGATGGAGACCCCAAACATCCATCAGGCACGCATTGTAGGCAGCATTATAGGCATGGTAGTATACCCTGTAAAGCTTCATGGATTTATTCGATGATGACTTAAATGCTTCAACAGCCATAACAGCCTGCGACGCAGCCGAGACTTCAACTTTGGACCGCTGCTTGGCTAGCTCCTCAGTAGCCTCATGCCTTGCCACCCCTACCTTAGCTGAGAGGCATGCGTTGTCCGCCTCCACACTCTCGACGAAAGCCTTCATGTGCGCTAGCTCGGACTTGGCTGCATCCAAACAAGTCTGGAGCTTGTTTACATCACCCTGGAGCATTAGATCGCTCAGCTGGCCCTCCCCCACGAGACCCTTCAACTTTTCCTGCTCGTCAGTCGAGGCCTTCAGAAGCCCTTCAAGCTCGACCTTCTCCTTCTCAAGTCGAGTCATCGTCCTTAGCCTATCCTGGACCACGATGAACATCGGCAACGCCTAAAATAGTGAAGAATTAGAAAATAACAAGCAACGATCTAAACCAACGAGTCTTCTTAAGGACTTATCGTGTAGTAGACTGAGGCATAGTAGTTGATAAATGACTCAAGTAGTCAGGAAAGGGTGTTGACGATGGACGCTTCGGTTGCATGTTTGGCCGCCCACTCAGTCAACTGCGACATGTGGTAACCAGGCGGGAATGCCTCTGAAGGAGTGGGATCAACTGCTCCCCCCACGCTGCTAGCCTAAGAGGCTTGAGGTTAGACCTCAGGTGTGATGGTCTTCCCAACTAAGATGTTTGTCATGCCAGTCAGGAAATCAACCTTAGCGGTTGTGAGGCTGATGTTAACATCGATAGGTTCACCAGAAGCTTCCCTACCCTAGGAGAGGCCTGCGTCACCTGTCTCTCCAACTACTTCCTTCTCAGTCTCAGGGGGATGAGCAGGAGCAGCTGGCTGAGCCTCGGGGGCTGAAGCAGGAGTTATTGTAGGCTCGCCGCAACCGAGACAGTCTCCATGGCGGGAGTAGTATTTCTCTTTTTGGCTGTAATCTTCACCCTCGACTTGGCCGCCATCATCACGTCCATAGGAGGGCACGACACCACCAACATTTTTCTCTTAAAGCCTGATGCCTCGGCCATACCTGCCCAAGAAGAGATCGGCTCAGACATAACTACGAAAAGGATCATTGCATGAAGTCATAATACTTACCAAGAGCGATGGGGTGAGGTCTGAATCTACAAAATTCGGATGATAAGAGGTTATCCAGACTGATAATGTCGTATCAGAAGCGCTGGTCCTCTTTGAGCACCCGAGCCCTAACGATTTGGGCTCGGAGGAAGGGAATAAGGTCAGAAATTCGTTATGAGTAAACTGCAAACAAAGAATAGGTCAGAGCACGATGAACGAGCCAGAAGTGTGAAATACAATACAAATAAAAAAGGACTCAACCTGGATTGGAGAATTTAGTGGGGACTCAGACCCGCAGGTGACCGAGTTCAGCAACAGGCGCCTCTCACTCCCCCGAGGCCCAAAACCACTTGCCTTTCCAATCTTTATTGGAGGTAAGGAGTCTGGTTATGAGGCCCAGGGTACATTGGGGCCTGGTTGAGAGATAGTACTAACACGACTTAGATTTATCGTATTTAGCCTGATACATGGTCAGGAACTCGTTCGGTGTCAAGTGCTGGTTCTTTATCAGATGTCATAGAATGAAGGAGGAGACCAGAACCCGCTAGGCATTCGGAGCTAACTGACTCGGGGTCAGCTTTATTTGCACAGTCACTAAGCGAGCGAACGAATGGATGGAAAATTGGAGCCCACATTAAAGGGCGTAGACTAATATAATGATCTCCCCATCGGCAGGGTTACCTGGAGCATCAAGGGGAGAAGGAGCTCGGATGTGCACCAAGTCAGGAATTTGGTACTCGGCGTGAAACTGAGTCATTTGTAAAACCCGTATCCTAATTCGTACTGTTCCTTAGACTTTCGCGGTCATTCCAATCGATTTTCGGTGACTCGCGATCTGTAACCGGTGTTGCGCGAAATTCTGAAACGGATTCTGTCGGTCTGAGTCAGTTCGACATGAGACTTGTACCAGTGCGACCGCGCTGTCGCCACGGTTCCGATGCCGCATCTCACGCGCCGAGGCGATACCCAGGCCAAGAGATGTGGGCCCGCGTTCAGTTCGAAAAAATACCGCTCATTACGGATTACGAGGGAATCTCTACGAGATGTCCCATCAATCAATCAATTACTCATGTCAAGTACAAGTCAAGTCACTCCATACCCAAGTACAACTAACCCATGTCATGCCCATACCTTTCTCTTACACAAGCAACCCAAAGTCCACTCTCACATCACTTCATCCATCACCAAACCCATCACACATCACTCCATCACCCTTTTTCACCCATCACTCCCCTCTCTCTCTCATTCATTCTAAAAAAAAATCTCTCCAAGCAAAAATTTCACACGTCCAAGCATTCCCAAGCTTTTCCAAAGGCTAAGTGTGGCCCACCCTCTCATCTCTCATCCACACCATCAAAAGTCCATCATCCACCGTCCAAGGCGAAGGCAAGGAGCATTAGAGGCCAAGGGAGCAAGGAGGAGGCTTAGAGGTGGGTGATCCACCGTTAAATTCTTTTTAGGGACCACTTATTGGTGGGACCCTTTTTTTTATGTATGATTTGTATTATGTGGGGCCACCGTTAACACACTACACGTTTCAAAAAAAAAAGAGGAAAAAGTATACTTTTACGGTGGGCCACTGATACAGGCCCTACCTTGAGGTATTTGCTTGATCCAAGCCGTCCATCCTTTTTTCTCAGATTACATTAGGCGTTGAGCCAAATTTTGGGACCAATCTGACTCTCAAGTGGGCCATACCATCTAAAAACATGTGGAGACATGCCTGAATATATAAGAGCACTTGGTGGGACCTACTTGAAATTTGGACGCATCTTAAACTTGGACTGAACGGTCCACCACGTGGGACACACATATTAGACGATTTGGATCATCTTATTGTGGGCCCCATATTTAAAAAAAAAAAAAGAGAAAAGGAAAGAAAAGGGAAGGGAAATGGTGGGCTGCTCCAACATGGCCCCACCTTGATGTATATTTTTAATCCAAGCCATCCATTTTATTCTCGGGATCGTTTTAGGCATTGAGCCGAAAAATGAGATCGATCCAATTATCTGACAGGCCGTGGCATTAAGAATACTAGTATCTTCCTTTAAAACTTGGAAAAATAATTTCTGGGGTCCACCAGAAGCTTGGACCTACCTGAAACTTGTTTTGGACCCCTATTTTTGTGGGAAACATGCAATGGATGGGGTAGATCTGGTTAATGCGGGTCCCACCTAGGATATATATATATATATAATTTTTTTTTGGCATGACTTTGTGCCATGACCTCCAGAGACGTCCACGTTAAAAAGGTGGTCGCATTGGCCCACTTGTACACTCCACCATGATGTATGTTCTACATCTATACCGTTCATTTATTAGGTCCCCTTGAATGGTGCGTTGACTCCAAAAAAATCATCCACAAACTGAACTCAGGTGGGCCATACCATCCAAATCATGTGAAGACATGCCTAAATCATATAAAAACACTTGGTGGGGCCTACCTGAATTTTTAATGTGGCTGAAATTTGGTGTGAACCCTCAAACAGGTGGGACACACGTAATGGATGGGCTGGATTGCAAATAAACACTTTAGTGGGTCCTGCATGGGACCCACTGTGGTATGTGTGGCTTACCACACCGTCAAAACAGTGGGTGGTGACACTCACTGTGATGTAAGTGTTTCACTCACGCCGTCCGTCCACGGCAGTGGACGGTGGCCCCCACTCAGATGTATGTATTGTGTCCACGCCGTCCATCACGTGGGCCCCTGGCCACGTGACGTTATGAACAGGTTTGGATGGCAATAAACATTACAGTGGGCCCTAGGCCGTGTGATTCTATGAACAGTTTGGATGCAAATAAATAGTATAGTGGACCCAGGTTGGGTAGAAAATATACATTATGGTGGGCCCTGAGTCTATATGACCTTATCAATAGGTTTGAATGGAAAATAAACATTTTGGTGGGCCCCTTGCTACATGGCCTTATCAACAGGTGGGATGTAAAATAAACATTTTGATGGCCCCTTGCCACACAGCCTTAACAACAGGTTGGGTGGCAAATACGCATTTCAGTGGGCCCAGGATTGGATGGAAAATAAATGTCATAGTGGGCCCACATGGGAGTCTACCATGATGCATGAGTTTCATCCAAACCGTCTAACCATTTTGAGATCATTTTAAGGCCAATGTTGAGGCCCACTTTGTTATATATGGGCCCATGTGTGTAGGCCCATTTAATGTATTTGTGGCCTAATGTTGAGGCCCACTTTGGTATATATAAGGCCTATGTGATTAGGCCCATTTGATGCACATAAAGCTTATGTGATTGGGCTCATTTTAATGCATTTTAAGGCCATGGGTGATGGCCCATTGCAAAGTACCTAAGGTCCATTGGTGAGACCCATTGAGGTGGCCCACTTGATGAATATAAGGCCCATGAGATACGGCCCATTTGATGTATTTGAGGCCCAATGGGATGTACCTAAGGTACATTGCAATGTGTGATTCCGCTATGATTTATTTAATGATATTTAAGGCGAACCGAGCCTTGGGAGCAATGATGGTTTGACGTCCACATTGTAAGGTTAATGTTGGTTAAATGTCCGCATTGTCACTCTCCCTAGGGCCTACTGATGGGCCTAACTCTTTGTGTATGAGGCCCATGTGCAGGGCCCACCTGTGAAGTATATTAGGCTCAGGTGTAGGGCCCACCCATTAAGTATTGGGGCCTGTGGATTGTGATGTATCTTCGGCCCAGATGGCAAGACCTGATGTTATGTATGAGAGACCTAAGGGATGTGGCCCATTACGATGTGTTCAGGGCCTATGGATATGGTCCATTATACTGTACATGCGGCCTGTATATGGAGACCATTATAATGTTACATATGGCCTTATGTGAGGACTAATGTGGTACATGTCAGGCTTAGGTGATAAGGTCCACTTTAATATACTTGTGGTCCATTAGTGCGCCCCATTGATGCGACTCACTTAATGTGTATGAGGCCCATTAGTGCGGCTCGTTGATGCAGCCCACCTGTTGTGTACATGTAACCCTTGAGTAAAGCCCATTGTGTTGTATATTAGGCCCTTGTGTGAGGCCGTGGGCCCATTATATATTTGGATCTGTGAGGGTCACTTCTTGGGGCAATGTTGGTTAGATGTCCACATTGTCGAGGTCGATTGTTGATGCCGGATATTGATACCAATTATGAGTATGTGACTGCATAGCATCATGATCCATGCCCATACGCATCATCTGCATGTATGTTATGAGATATGATTGACCATTGCATATGTCATAGTGCTGGTTATTACGAGACTCCCTGATAGGTAGAGATTGTCTCACATGAGCGCATGATTTGCGTAGGATTGATGTATGATTGGATTGTATGACTCATGCATCTTGCATTGTGTGTTGTGATTACTGTATGCCCTAGCGACATCAGGGTCGTAGCCTCCACAGGCATATCGTGGATGGTCAGATGGGACACCAAAAATCTGTTCTACATGGGGTGCTATAGATATCCCTGGGTGAAAGTCTCTAAACCCTCTTGGTTCCAGAGGATGCTCTAACGTCTAGACCGAGTGGGTAGATGGGCGCTGAGTGCCGATTACCAGATGGCTGCGCTCTCCACTGTGTCGTGGTCGGTTGGAAGGGGGTGTAGCCTTACCTGCACGAGAGGAGGGGGCAATGCTAGGCTGAGTCTGACCAGCTCGAGGAATGGGTCCGCTATTGACGAGCCGGGCCCGATATTGACAGGCGGATAGTGAGGTCTCTTCCACTCACCTTGTTGCGCGCGATAAGGCGACAATCTGGTATGGAGTGTAATAGACCCCGGTGATTTTTCAGAGAGAAACCGTACTAATATGTGGACTTATTGAGTAGGAATTGCATGTTCATTCATTCATTCGTTCATTCACTATCCACTCGGGCTGGTGGTGCGCAATTAATTGTTGTGTACCTTCGTTATAGCAAGAATTTTGGTTAGGCGCGCGACTAACCTGAGATCAAGAGTCTACCATATTGAGTCTGACTATCCAAATTTAGGTATGGGACTGGTTTGGATAGAAGTCCTTGTGGTGGACCCCGTAGCCTGCGATACTACATACTATCATCCCGACTTCACACTCCAGCATGGTCATTTCATTCGCATCGCCTATTGCATTACATCCGCAAGCATATGGCATGTTGGGTTGCTATATTTCTATACTTATATGGCCTAGACAGACTTAGCAGGCTTTGTATATTGCATTACATCCTCGGTATCTGATATTTGACTCTTTATGACTCCTTAGTGCATATCTGTTTTATATTACGTTTCTGATAATTGACTGACTTATGAACTTGTCCATACTTTCGCTTACTTTGTCACTGTATGATTTATGATCTTGTCAGTATTTCAGGTTATTCCGATAATGTACGATTTATAAATTACCAGTAATTTCGGTATTGTATGATGATGGTATTGTATTGAACATTTGATACTTACCTTGTGCACACACTTACACCACCCTCTAAGCTTTCTATAAGCTTATGCACGATAGATGCGTGCAGGTGATGTTAGGTTGCAGCAGTGTTGAGCTTGGAGCGTGCAGTGGTCTTCTGGAGCTTGATTTTTCTTTAATGTACGATTTATAAATTACCAGTAATTTTGGTATTATATGATGATGGTATTGTATTTGAACATTTGATACTTACCTTGTGCACACACTTACACCACCCTCTACACTTTTTATAAGCTTATGCACGATAGATGCGTGCAGGTGATGTTAGGTTGCAGCAGTGTTGAGCTTGGAGCGTGCAGTGGTCTTTTGGAGCTTGATTTTTCTTTATTTATGTATTCCCTTTCAGCATTGTACTCAAATGATTATATTAGTAGATATGTGATGATGATGTTTCCTTTATAATTTGGGTAAACTTGTGGTTATGCTTATTACAAGACAAGTGTACGTTCAAAAAATCCTCCTTGTACGATCCCAGGATCGGAATCCGGCGTATGTTGTGCTGGGAGCCGAGAATGGGGTACTACGGAGGCTTTCGGCACCAGATTCGGCGATCGAGATTCTTGTGAATCTGATTTCTGGGTTTGGGGCGTGACATCATTTGAGACTCGATCAAGACCGAGCCCCCGGGAATTACAGCTTCGAATCAGCCCCCCGAAGAACCGACCTTAATCCTTCCTGCTGGATCCCGAAGTACCCTCTTTAATCCCGCGCCTTGGCTTTTGACCCTTGGGCCCACAATTTTCTTGATCGGAGGATACAGCGGTATTGCTTCCAAGGGAACTTCGGAGTCCATGCACTTTAAGTCTGTGGTCCCCGATTCGGAATCCTCATTCATTGCTTGGACCTCTTGGACTTTGTCCGAGTTGTTCGACATAGTGTTGTAAAAAATAAATGAAAAATGAGTTTGGGAAGGAAAACTCACAAAGAATGGCCCTCCAGAAAGCTTCTCGCTGCGCAAACTCTCAGCGAAATTGGAACTCAAGGAATGGAAATGAAGAGGTAGGAGACCTCAAATGAGGGCTGAGAGTGGTTTATATAGCCGTTACTAGCCAGACATAATCATGACAGACAATTGTCTCTGAAGCTGAAACGGCTCGGTCTTGAACCTGATCGAACACGTGGAAGCAGACAATTTGTCCGGGTCGATTCTCTCCGAGCTGAACGCCGTTGATACTGAACAACATTTATTCTATAAGCGGCCCCTCGCCTCTCGATGGACACGTGGCAGCATCCTACTCTTCCTGCCGATCAGAATCCTCAACCGTCGCCATGCGTTCGCCATCCAGCGGCCAAAACTCGAAAAGCTGCAGCCGTCGTATAACATGCGGATCCCGAAGCCTAATCATCACGACAATTCGTTTCGACTTACCCACTTGTCATCATGATTAAGGCGACAGTTCATTTTCCCAAACATTTACTCCCTGAGTCCGAGTTCGGACTCAGAGAGTAGGGGGCTTCTGTTTTGAGAAAATCTGAGCCGAACCTAATAAAGGCCAACTTATAGAAATTGACGAACAGAGTTTTGGCATAATAGCACTACTTCCGAGTCGACCACACTTCCGAACTACGATTTCAAAACTAGGGTTGTGGAAGAGAGGCAGATTGGGTCACAGCAACGTCTAAAACTCTCATTCGAAGAACTACGGCCCTGGATCGCATGTCTGAGCCTATACTCTCGCTTGGAACTTGGGAGAAACCAGAATGCGCTCGATCTGTTGACTCCGATCTAGGGCTGAAAGTCGGGTGGGTTCAACCTGACCGACCTGACATTGGGTTGGGCTCGGGTAGGATGTTTTGGGTTCAGTCTCGGGCTTGAGTTGTACAAACACTAACCTAATAAAACTTGGGTCGGGCTCAAGTTAAGGTCTCGAGTTGCCTGACCCAACCCAAATCTAATCGATATGTAAGTTACTTATAAATTATCATTGAGTGTGGATCGTCTGTGTTGAAGGCACGAGAAATTTCAATGCCATCACCCGTCGGGTGTCGGGTTTCATTGGCCCACATAATTTTTGATGACTCAAGCTAACAAGATACGTCGGATTTCTCTCTTCCAAATAGATTGTGTGCTACACAATTCAACTTTTAGAGTAGTTGTCCTATATATTAGCTAGTTTGTTTAGGAAAAACAAAGTTCATTATGATAAATAGCTACATAATAATTAATAAAATTATAGGTACAAAAAATAACGTGTATTAAAAATATAATAGACTAATTTAATAACAAAAATATTAGCATCTATCAATCCGACCAACCTGAACAACTTGGGTTGGGCTTGGGTTGAGAATTCCTAACCAGAGGTTGGGTTGGGTTGGATTAGGGTTGAGGTATAGGAACCTTGGGTTGGGCTAGGGTTGTGTACCAGCCCGACCTAACCCGCCTGACTTTTAGCCCTACTTTGATCAGTAGCTCGGAGAATCGTGAGCGAGGCCCGACTCCTATGGGAATATGGCGATATATCTCTGACCCATAGGCAAGAGTCGGAGATCTAATAATCGGTGCCGACATAAGTCATCCAATTGAAGATTACACCATTGATGCCATATTTTAATGGTGATTCCTTTTGGGAGCGAAGTGAGGTTGTGCAGTCGCCGCATACAATAAAAGCCCACTGTGGCAATGTTTGATTGTGCCAATCGCATGTAGCTTTCATGGGATAACCACTTTAAAACATACATTGTATCTGCCAAAAGCATGTAGCCTAATCAAACCTTGCCACATGCAAGCCTTGTTTTATTCCATGAGGCCCCAGCCTCACCCAATCATCTCCCCACTTAAGCCGCCGGAAGGCCCTGACCATCCTTCATTGGCAGCTGCAGTATATATATATATATATATATCCTCACCCAATCATCTCTCCACTTAAGCCGCGAAGGTCATGACCATCCTTCATTGGCAGCCGCCAGAAGGCGTGGGAAGTTCTAGCTTCTCGTTGGTCCACGTCATTTCCATTGACTCCCGCTCACAAAATATTCCATGGTTTTTTCTCCTTAATGTATTGCGTATTACACGATGCAACTTTTAAAGTATGGAATTTCTTTGTGCCCACCGTGATTATTTTGTTAGATCCACACCATCTATTAATGCTTCCAGATGATTATAGAGCATGAGCTAAAAAATGAAGTACGTCCAAAGCTCAAGTGAACCACACCACATAAAACAGCATGGATTTAACAAACTACCATGGAAACCTTCCCAGGGCCAACCGTGGGGCTTACTCACCATTTATCCTATTCATAAGGTTACACATGCATAGATAAATATGAAACACAAATATAAGCTTTATATGGCTCCAAGAAGTTTTCAAGGGTAGCATTGTTTCATATGATATGATCTACTTGAACTATAGATCTACCATCTTTTACGCCCATTTCTTAAAATGGTCTAAAAAATTGGATGAACATTATAGGTCTGAAAAATATATTATCACGTCGCTACGTAAAATTCTGACCTAAAAAGTTCCATTGCTTGTTGTGTTCATTATCAACACGTATGTATATCTATCATCGTTCCATTTTTACGTACCATTTTATGACATTAGGCAAAAAAAAAAAAAAAGAAAAAAAAAAAAAAAAAAAAAGAAGATCCAAATGGCTCTTATAAAGTTGATATTTGTGCTTTTCCTTAATAATTGTATGAAGAGGTTAGATGGCAAAAACACCTCAGAGCAAACCGTTGCAAGATTTTAATAGTAAGGGTTCAATTCTCAATTATTTATGTGGTGTAGTTTACTTAAGTTTTGGATGTACTTAATTTTTTTGTACCATACCCTAGAATGAAATTGATGGCTGGTATGTATCTGACACAAAAATCATAGTAAGGCCAAATAAATTCTACAATTTAAAAGTGGGATTGTATAGCATGCAACCTTTCCGGAGAGAAAATCAGGTGTCCTGTAACCTGGTGTCATTGGAAATGACGGGTAACAATGAGAAGCGGTGCACTGAATTATCACGTGCCTGCGACAGCGAGGACCCGCACTCGATATGAAAACGAAAGGAGATGTGAATTTTATGAAGCAGTTGGGCACAAGAAATAAGGTAGTCGGTAGCTAATGTTTACTATACTCGTACGGCTGAGATCATGTCCATTCATTTATTAGTCTGACCATATTTTTCTAAAACTGTTCCACTTAAAAGCTGGGCCCCAATGTTAAAAAAAAAAAAAACAAGAAAGAGTTGATTTCAGCATGTTGGAAGCGGAATGGCTATTCTCCCTGCCACCGGCATGTGGTCGGTGCTCTTTGGGCCCTATCATAATGTATGTATTTCATCCATGTTGTGCATGTATTTTTTTAAATCATTTTATGGTATACAAAAATGAGGTATATTCAAATCTCAAGTGAACCACATCATAGGAAACAGTGTTGAATGAATGTCGACCATTAAAAACTGTATGGGGGTCATAAAAGTTTTGGACCAAGTTTATCTTTGTTTTTTCCCATCATCTGGGTCTGTATGACCTAATCAATGGATTGGATATCAAATAAACAGTACAGTTGGCCAAGGGAGGATTTTAATGGTGGATATCCAATCACTATTGTTTTCCTGTGGTGTGGTCCACTTGAGATTTATTTCCCTCTAAGTTTTTGGATCAAGCTCTAAAATGATCTGTAAAAATGGATGAACAGAATTGATTAAACACATACATCATGGTGGGGCCTGCAGGGCACCGACCACCAGCCATTGGCTGGTGGCAGGGAGAGTAGCAACTTTCCATATTTGTTTTGGAGAATGTAGCCCATCAATGTCAGACCTACGTACCACGATGGCAAACGTATGACACAAGCATGCATTGTATTTCACTGAGCATTGGCATAAAAAACCTCATTTGTGGACAAGCCAAACTGATAACTCTTATATATGCTTTTGGGCCCACTAAGACGATGACATCCACCTGTCTGTCCGTTGTGCTGTATCATGTTAGGGTATGACTCCCAAAAATAATTAAGGTAGATGGAATACTTTAGTAGGCACAGGGTAATGAACCCTCCGGCACCGAGCTCGGTACCAGTCGCGATTGAAAAAGCTCTGTGGCCCCACCATGATGTATATGATCTATCTACAGCATGTCTAAAGCTCAAGTGGACCACAGTAAAGAAGCAGTGGGGATAGTGATGGGCACCGTTGAAACTGCTGTAGAGTCTTGTAAACCTTGATGAAGGAAAAATAAAAATAAAAATAAGCTTCATCCAAAACCTCTGTGCCCAACAAGAAGTTTCCAGTGATAAGCATTGAATTCCCGCTATTTTGTGTGGTGTGGTTCACTTGAGCTGAGCTGCCTCATTTTTTGAATGATGCCTTAAATTAAGCTGACAAAATGGATGGATAGCATGGATAAAACACATATATGACACAGGGATGGATGTACGTGATGAGATTGATCATCGTCTTCCTCAGGGATAACTATTCTAAATTTACAAAGCTTCCCTGGACTACTCACAGAGATTCCTCAAATACACAAGAGAAAATAAAAATTAGAAATAATTCTAATAAATTCAAAAATAACTTAATTCATGATGAAAACGAATTTAAAATCTTTTAAATAGTGATACCAAACTTAGGAAGAAGTTTCACAATTAAACTCCAACTCAAACTCTCTAAAATCATGACTTAATATAAATAATAAACTTACTATTTATAGATGATCATGATTTCTACCAGACTCCATGGTTTTCGACCAAAAATAGTAAGTGTCCAATTTGGCCTAACCACATTATTTCCCTAATTTTTTCAAGTCCTTTTCATGTTGGGCACGACTCTTAAAACTCAAAGAATCAAGAGTTATGATCAAACTAAAACTTACTATAAATAGTAAAACAGAAATAAATTGGATTTTTGACCGTCGATATGATGGAATCTCGCAAATTTGGCATGGGGAACCCGACGTAATGAGGTTGTTTGGATAAATTAGTTTCTCCTACCCCAAAATCATATATGGTACGTCGAATAACTTATTCCAGCAGATATGTCCGTTTTAGGGTTTTAACGGTCCTGATCACTTCGACCTGCGATCTGGCCTTTTCTTGTCCATCTTGGACATGAAAGTATACGCGACTGGCTCTACATCAGTCCTCTCCACTCCAAAAGAGCTCGTCCTCGAGATCTCGTCTGCTTAAGTTTATGATACTCAGTCAGGTCTGCGACATTGAAAGTACTTGAGATCTCCATGTCATCCAGAAGACCAATAACACAAGCGTTGTCATTGATCTTTTAGAAGATCGGTACCGATCCAATCTTCTTATTCTTCAACTTGTTATAGGTCTCGGTTGGAAATCTCTCTTTGCGTAGATGGACCATAACATGATTGCCCACCTCGAATGCCTTTTGTCACCGATGCTTGTCGGCTTACTCCTTGTACTTGTCACTCGAGGCATGCAACTTGCTTGCACATCCACATGAATGCCCACGATTTGGTCCGCCATATATTCTATTGCAATACTCATGCCCAGGAGTTTGGGCAAATGGACCAAGTCAAATATGTGGCAATTCACTCAACTATAAACAATCTGAAATAGTGACTTCCCTGTCAAGCGGTTCACCATTTTATTGAATGCAAATTCCTCTTAAGATAAGTCCAAATCTCATTGCTTCAGTTTCTCACCCGAAATACATCGAATGAGGTTTTTCAACGTGTGATTCACAGCCTCAGTTTGCTTATCAGTCTATGGGTGGTAGGCGCTACTAAACTGAAGTTGTGTATCGAACCGACTCCATAAATTCTGTCAAGAGTGGCTAATGAATTCGTGTCATGGTCAGAAGTAATGGTCTTGGAAACACCGTGTAGCTGCACAATCTCTTTGAATAATAGGTTCGCCATGTGTGTTGCATCGAGAGTCTTCTTAGATGGGATAAAATGTACTATCTTTGAGAAATAATCTACCGCCACAAACATTGAATCCATGGCGCATTGTGTTTGTGGGAGACCAAACACGAAGTCCATTGTAACATCCCGAAAATCGGGGGGTCGAGCAAAAACCCAACTCCCGAGTTCCAAAATGTTATTTATGCAACATGGATATGTATGATTGAATGTTGTCTGTGATAATGTATTAAACATGAGTGAGATTAAGCCAGAACAGCATATCATACTCCAGAGACAGTGAAATTTGCAAGCGGAAGACTGTAATAGTATGTATAACGTACATAAACTGTTGTATGTCTCCAGAGTGTGAATATATTACCAGGTTATGCACATACATGTATACTTCAAAAGTAAACAAAATGAATATACATGAGGGCGTTAAAAATTTAAAATGACAAATGTCAAAGTATCTAATCAGCCTCCCTGTAATCCCGTCGATCAGAACACGCATAAAGGAGGGATCCTCCTCATCATCATCAAGTTCGGCTCTGCCTCACAGGCCGCGCCATCATCTGCAATCACAAAAAGGTCTGGTGGGTGTCCGGAACACCGTCCCGTAACGTGGGAGTGAGTAGCTAACTCAGTGGAATAATAGAGCAAAGATTAACATGTTATCAAATCAATCATGCGATAATAGTAACGCAGTAAATCAAACAATCCTAATACTGTTGTTAATGCAATTATGATATGACGTGATGTATGCCCTCACCGACGATCACCCTCATACGGCAACATCTTACGACCGCGGCATGCCACACTCCCTAGAGTGCTCCACATCTTCCAGGCACATGCAATGCTATGGTGATATGATTACCAAGTTGTTATTAGTCCATTCAAACAGCAGGATTGGGAAACTAAGGTACTTCCCTTGTATCAATCCCAACACGGATCCTGTCTAGGGTCGTCACTCCTAGTAATCTCATACGATGTACATTTCGTAGGTCACTGCAAGGGCTGCCAGGGCTGTTGCTCGCACTCGTTGCACCGCTCCCCCATCACCTTATCAATACAGGCCTACTGTACTCTACTGCACGGAAGGGTCGTCGCCTCCCGTGAACTCAGAATACTCTCGCGGTCACTACAAAGGGCTCGTCGCCTGATCAGTGTAGGCCGACAGCTAGAATATAGTGTCCCATACCACCATAATCTGCTCACGAGTCAAGGTGCTCATTGGTCACTACGGGGAGGTTTGTGGCCCCAGCGTAGGCCGACAGCTCGACCACGGTGTCCCATACCACCATGCCCGACTCATGAGTCTTCGTGGATCAAGGTACCACGGTTAATAGGGTTTACAATGGTAAGTTCAGTACCCTAGGTTCAAGCAGTTATGATACATGCAAGGTGAACAAACATCGGCCAGTCGGGTTACTTGACAGGCTCGACTAGCGCGATCGCATCTTGAATTGAACGACATGAAGTGCGTAAAACACTTCGCGTGGCCTAACCACTGCCGCCAACTCTCAACACGAATCACATTCATCGACGCGTCGTTCGTGGCTATGACCAGTCAGCCACGAATTCGCTCGGTTACCGACTGCCTGGACTAAGTCAAGTCCCACACATCTATGGTATCACATTAACACTATAAAAAGGTATTGGAATTGAAATATATCATGTGAGCATGTTAGCACATGTTATAACATTCAACTTAAGCAAATCTTCAAGGCATACTTCCCATGCATATTCAACTTAAGCAAATCCTCAAGCACATGCATTCCATGCATGTAATGAAATCATGCATTTTGTCAACAAGTAGAAAATCATTTAGGTCAGCATAATAATTGAAAAATCAGTCACAAACTATCAAATAACATCATTTAATTCAATACATACTAATACAAGCATTTATACAAACACATACACTACACACTTAAGTCTACATATAGTATGTCGACCCAAAGTGCGCAACTAGGAGAATCTCTTCGCCAAACTAATTATGCACGCATTCCTAACTTCCTAATGCGACAACAAACCATGTCAATCACATCAGCAAAATATGAATGTAAACAGTACTTCCTACAAATGACTAAAATGCCCTAAATCTCATATTCTTCGTTAGCTTACGAAACGGGAAACGGAGAGCATTTTGTACATGTCAAACGGCGATGCCGTCAAGAATCTACTATTAAACGACATTGAAAGCGTTGGGAACCGTCAATCAAAGCGTCTAAAATCCTCACCTTATGTCTTGTAGACTCGAAAATTGAAACGGAGCGTACACGCTTCGTCTACGGCGGATAAGGAACCTAATACACAAGATTCATAAGCTACATCGCTATGGAAACAAGGAAAACTCAAATCAACAACTATTTAGGGTTTTTACTTACCTAGGATCGTGGTGGAATCGCCGGGAAAGCGGTAGAGGTGTGTTGCTTAAGCACGTGCAACGCGTAGTACAAGTGGCAGGAAGAACTCTCCCACACTCCCACAATCTCCCACCTTTTTCTCTCTCCCAAGCTAGGGTTTCTCTCAAATTCGGATGGAAGAGAGGAGTGAGGGTTTCAACCCCTTTTATAGCCTACAACATGCCCAAAATAGGCTTGGGAACAATGTTTACTTGGTGCCTAACCAAATCGGGGCCGTTTCGGTCCAAAAGGGCATTTCTGAAGGTCCCCTGGCCAAATGCGATCGGACTTAAGCTCATGCATACTGGATCTAGCACACATCCAGTTTTCAGGCCGGTAGGGTTCCCAGATCGCACGTGGCGGCCCAGTTTCAGTTTAACGGTCACCGCACCAAGATCAGGCCTATAAGTCTCGTGATATGTAATAGAAATTTTTCCTGATCCAAGGGTGTAATTTGGCTGTATTCTGACGGTCAGAATGCCTAATACTGATGCGTCAAATTTGTGTGCCAGATTTGAATTTGAAATTCCAACTATGTCCCTATTCACACTCTCTTCGGTCCGGGCTCAATGAAATAGCCTGTGATCGTCAGTTGGACTTGATATTCGAAACGATTGCCAAGCCCAGCTAAGTGGTCATAACGGTCTAAGATGGTAGGCATCTGACTTACGACGCGCGGTCTAGATCCAAGACAAAGTTTCAAGGAGGTCCCGAGAACAACCGGCTTAGAGTTTGATCCGAGGCTTTAGAGCATTATAGCACCCTTGGTTCCACTCGCTTTGGGCCTTGTAGAACGTATTTAAAGTGATTAGGGACCATTTCCCAGCTATTCTAACGTTGCACTAGCTAACTTAGTCATATTTTCTAAAGGAATTGATTCTAAGTGGTTTCTTTGGCTATGGAATTGGTTTCTAAGCAATTTTCCAGGTGTTTTAATTGACCCATTGCCTAAGAACGTCAAATCTCAGATTGGCCAAAATCCGGGGTGTTACATCCATAGATAAATCCTCCCAAGAGTTGTCAGACACATGTAATGAGGTGTAAAGGCCCATATTCCGATATTGCCCCTTAGAGGTCGAACAAACATGACAGCGCTGTGGACAATCTGTGTTTGATTTCGGTAAAGTTCATGTTAGCTTCGTCATTCTATTAAAATGATTCATTCTTCATGCAATATATAATTAGTGACACAATAGTACTAAAATTCTTCACGAATCGACTATAAAATATCGTCAATCCATGAAAACTCCGTACTCTGTGGATGTTTGTTGGAACCGGCCATTCCTTAATAGCTTTCATCTTTTCATCGTCCACCTAGATGCCTGTGAATGTCACGACAAAGCCCAAGAACAACAGGCTATCGGTCAAAAGTTATATATTTTAGATTGAAATACAATATATTTTCGGT
This sequence comes from Magnolia kwangsiensis, assembly GCA_037074715.1. Lineage (NCBI taxonomy): Eukaryota > Viridiplantae > Streptophyta > Magnoliopsida > Magnoliales > Magnoliaceae > Magnolia > Magnolia kwangsiensis. The sequence continues at coordinate 22,117,669 of CM073576.1, forward strand.
GATCATTAAAGGACCTATTTGAGGTGCTTCATATGGCTTGCTTCATCCTGACCGTATATCAGAATGTCGTCAAAGTAGACTACTACGAAACACCCAATGAATGGTTTTAAAACTTGGTTCATCAACCTCGTGAATGTACTAGGTACATTCGAACGGCTAAAGGGCATGACCAATCATTCATACAACTCTTCCTTGGTCTTAAAAGTTATCTTCCACTCATCACCCGACTCCAACTGTCTTCAAGTCTAATGGTAGTCGTTCCTTAAATCCAATTTAGAAAATAATTTCGCACCCTCAAGCATGCCCAATATATCGTTCAGCCATGTTATGAGAAATTTATATTTTATGGTAATGTTCTTGATCGTCCAGATGTCAACACACATACTCCAACTCCCATATTTCTTTGGAGTTAATAGGGCTGGTACGACGCATGGGCTCATGCTTTCTTGGATTAGACTCTTACGGATCAATTCCTCCACTTACCCTTGCAAGATATCGCACTCATTCTGACTCATCCGATATTGAAGACGATTTGGTAAACTAGACTCGGGGACAAGGTAGATATGGTACTGAATATCTCGCATGGGTGGCAACCCTTCGGGAAGGTCATCGGGTCAAATTTTTTTAAATTCATTCAGCAATAGCATTAAACTTGGAGGAATGCTTAAGGGTTCCAATTCCTCGCCCTTTACTACCATAGCGTACCTGTCGTCGGTTTTCTTGGATTCCTTCATGAAATCTCAAATGGCCAAGAGAGAACTCCCCTCCACTTTAGAAGTTTCAGGGTGATTCTCTAGTGCCATAAGGGCAATGACCATTTTTCGATCGTCCTTGACGAAGACGTAAACATTGTCTCGCCCTTGGTGGGTCGCATCACTGTCCGATTATCATGGTCGACTGAGTAACATATGGTATGCTTTCTTATCAACCACATCACAAAGTACTTTATTCTTATAATTTCTACCAATTAAAAATGAGATGGTACATTATTCTATTATCTTGGTCGCGTTCACCTTTTTTATACAGCCAATCGTGTAAGCGGAGTGATGTTTTGTTGTAGGTAGCCGCAACTTATCCACCATCACCTTCGAGATGATATTCTCACTACCGCCACTATCTATGATTACATCACAGACATTGTCGTTAATAATACACCGCATACTGAACATATTGTGTTGTTGTGGATGCAACTCCTTTCGTGGGGTGTACAATAATCGTCTCACAACCAAGGATTTATCATGATCCTCTGCCAGCTTTTCTTCATCAGTAGCTCCTTTCTTAATAGCTTGTTCATCTTCATCAAATCTAGGGCCTTCTTTCGCTGCATCATCTTCAGTGCCCCCTTTGTTAATGATCAAGTGGGTCGTGGGGCGTTGAGGGCAAGTGCTTGATAAGTGGTCAGTTGGTCACAACGGTAACAAGCGTTCGACATTAGCCGACCATAAAGATTTGAAATCTTACTCGCCTCACTGTTGTAGGTATTACATATTAAGGCCTAGATGGGCCGCTTCTAAGTAATTCTTTTCCTCATGTCAATACTGAATCTTGCGTGGGACCTATCATAATGGGCCGAGTTGAAGGATAAAGGCAAATAGGGACTCTTGCAAACTACGTTTCTACCTTACCTGCAAATTGAACTGCTTCATCCATGGTTCCGACCGGATGCATCTGAACTCGGTCTTAAAATTTTTTATCGTAACCCACCCATAAATTGTGCTACCTTCTGCGATTCGATGTCTAACAGGTCATTACACATTGCTAAGCGCTAGAATTCTTTAGTGTAATCTATGACTGTTCGATTTCCTGTCGATAATTTTGATATTGCTGGAACAATACATGCTCATAATCACTATGAAGGAATCATTATTGAAGAAGACATTTTATCTGTGCCCATGATAAGATGGACGCCTTGTTTTGTTAGGCACGTGAGAATTATAATTACTCCCATTATGCAAAAGCACTGAAGTTTTATTTGAACGCTACTAATTTCACCTTTTTATGCCCCGGCATGTTCACGTTATCGGAATATTATTATACTTCGGCTAACCAGTCGAGAAAATCTTATATATGTAATAAGTCATTAAAACTAGAAAGTTCGGCATTACCTTAATAATATCTTTCAATACGATCTAGTCGATCGCCTCCACGGATTGGTTGTCGAGAAAAGCCATCATCAATGTCCTCGTTGCTAGAACTTAACTCATTTAGGGTAGCCCTGTGATTCACTATTGGTAGTACACAATAGAAATCTGGGTTATGCTGTACAACAAATACGGGTGGCTAAGCATTACCTTGGGCTCGAGGCGGAATTAGCGTATCTGCAAGATGGTCAAGGGTTGCATGCAGCCCTTGTGTGGTCAACTGACTCTTATAGTGAAAAGCTTCCATTCTTTCTAAAAGATAACGAATCCATATATCACCGTCAACAGGATTTTGGTCTATATCGTCGTTATTTGTCATCGGTCCAAGGGGATTCCACGCTCTGATACTAATTGATGTGGGGATGGATGTGATAAGGTCGATCACCATCTTCCTCAGGGATAAATACTCTGAATCCATGAAGTTTTTCTAGACTCCTCACAGTGATTCCTCGAATCCACAAGGGAAAACAGGAAAATACAAATAATTATAATAATTTTGAAAATAGCTTGGTTCATGATATAAAAAAAATAAATTAATTTACAATTATTTAAATAGTGATACCAAACCTATGAAGAAGTTTCATAATCAAACTCCAACTCAAACTCTCTAAATTCGTGACTTACCATTTATAGATGGTCATGATTTCCACTAGACTTCATAGTTTTTAGTCAAACATAGTAGGTGTCCAATTTGGCCTAACCACGTTATTATCCTAATTTTTCTAAACCCATTTCATATTGGGCACGACTCTTAAAACTCAAAGGATCAAGAGTCATGGTTGAACTAAAACTTATTATAAATAGTAAAAACGAAAATAAAATGAATTTTTGACTGTCAATCTGATAGAAACTTGCAAATTCAGTATGGGCAACCTGACATAGTGGGGTTGGTTGGCTAAAATATCTTCTCCTACCCAAAATTATATACGGACCATAGTACGTCAAATAACTCCTTTTGATTTACTAGATATGTTCGTTTTAGGGTTCTGATGGTCTTAATCACTTCCACCTGCGATTGGGCCTTTTCTGGTCCATCTTGGACATGAAAGTGTTTGCGACATGCAACCCTCTCTACTGCAATACATCAGGGTAGGACCCATAAGGCTTCGACAAGTACCGAGCTCAGTAGTCACTACCGAATCCGGGTATGCCAAACATGGCTCTGCTTGTGAAAAGAGTAAATCACTATAAGTGTTAGTCATTTTCTAATAACAACAATGGAGATAGTTGTTATGATTTCTTGACTTAGTGGATTCAGTTTTAATTTTGGATGATTAAATAACTCCTTACGTTCCACGTGTAAAGAGGAATACAGACGCGGATTGCCTACTAGTGGCGCTACTGGACGGAGCTTTTTAGGCCCCACAATGATGTATGTATCTTATCCACGCTGTCCATTCATTTTGGATCATTGTTTTTAGGGCATGATTCAATAGATTAGGAAGATCCAAATCTCAGGTGGACCACACCACAGGAAAACATTGGTGATTGAGCGCCCACCATTAAAAATTCTTAGGGCCCACTATAACGTTCATTTTCCATCCAACCTATTGAGTAGGTCACAAAGACCTGTAAAAGGAAAATACAACTATTAGCTCGATCCATAACTTTTTTGGCCAACAAATAAGTTTTTAATGGTAGACATTTACTCACTACTCTTTCTTATAGCACGATCCACCTTAGATTTTGATCTGCCTTATTTTTGGGCTTATGCCCTAAAATAATCTCGTAAAATTGATGGATGACATGGATAAAACACATGTCATGATAGGGCATACAGAGCACCGTACAACAACGAGTCACTAGGGCAGTTTCTGTCACGCCCCAAACTCGGAAACTGGGCTCACAAAATTTTCGATCGCCGAATCCGGCGCCGACAGCCTCCGTAGAACCCCATTCTCGGCTCCTAGCTCCCATTCGCCAGGTTCCGATCCTGGGATGCTACGAGGAGGATTTTTAACATCAGTCTGATACGTAATAAGCATAACCAAAGCCATAACCCACAAACAACAACCAAGCACTCCATTACATTTCCACTATGATCAAAAAATTTTACAAGTACAATGAGCATAAAGGGAAATACAATGACAAATAACAAAAACTCCAAAATGATCAGCAACGTGCTCCTGCCTCAGCGCTGCTGCAGTCCAACGTCACCTGCACGCAACGGTCGTGCATAAGCTTACAGAAAGCTTAGAGGGTGGTGAAAGTGTGTGCGCAAGGTAGTAATATGAATGCAATGTCAGAGTAATGCGGAATATGCAGATGGAACCAAAACGTCATGAGCCGTACCAAAGCTATGCAATGCAAGACATGAATGGTATCGGCCATCCCAAGGCCATGCAATGTACAATGCAACTCAAGCATACAGATACTCATCAATGTCCACACGTCAATACAGCTCAAAGTATGGAATATCAACGGGGTCTAGTACACTCTAAACCAGATTGCCGCCACATCGCGCACAATAAGGTAAGTGGAAGAGACCTCACTTTCCGTCTGCCAATATCGGGCGCGACTCGTCGATAGCGGACCCATTCCTCGAGCTGGTCAAACTCAGCCTAGCATTGCCCCCTACACTCGGGCGGGTAAGGCCGCACCCCCTTCCAACCGACCACGATACAGTGGAGAGCACAGCCAACTGGTATTCGGCACTCAGTACTCATCTACCCACTCGGTCTAGACGTTGGAGCAACCTCTTGGTACCATAAGGGTTTAGGGACTTTCACTCAGGGATATCTATAGTACCCCATGTAGATCAAGATTTTCGGTATCCAATCCTGCCAACCACGATGCGTCTGTGGAGGCTACGGCCCTGATGTTGCTAGGGCGTACAATAACCATGTCACATAAGTGCGAAATGCATGATTCACGCTGTCCAGTCATGCAACAATCCATGCGCATATCGTGCGCTCATGTAGGGCAATACTGCCTAACCAGGAGTCCATAAACAACCTGCCCGAAGGCATATGCTATGATCAGTCAATCCTCATATCAAGCATACATATGATGCATATGATCATGAGTCATGAAACTATATTAAACATGTTATAACAAAATGAACTATTTACGATGCGGATGGACCTGGACGGCCTAAATACGATAAGTACGGCCCAGTAACGGACCCTAAGGAGAGTCGTAATGTGGACATCCAGCCAACATTACACTCATAATGTGGACGTCAAACCAACATTGTTCCCAAGGCACGATCTTTGTAAACATCAACACTTAGTCTGTAATGGATTTACACATTGCAATGGACCGTAGGTTGTCCCCATTGGACCTTATATATATATCAAATGGGCCATATCCTATGGGCTCTCATTCATCAGATGGGCCACATAAATGGGCCAAACCAATGGGCCTTAAGTGCATTGCAATGGGTCAAATCCATGGGCTTGGATTGCATCAATTGGACCTAGTCATATGAGTCTAATATGCATCAAATGGGCCATACCAATTGGGATCCCACATGCAGGTCAAGTAGGCCTCAACCCACAGACCTAACATGAGTCAAATGGGCCTAAATTCCTAGGCCTTAAGCAAATCAAATGAGTCTAACCCATGAGCCTCAAACAAATCTAATGGGCCTAATCCCATGGGCCCTTTTATAATCAAATGGGTTTAGTCCCATGGGCCTTATAATATAACAAATGGGTCCACTTCCATGGGCTTTAAGAATGCAACAAATAGGTCCAATTACCTGTGCCTTGAAGTACATTAAATGGGCCTAGTCCCATGGACTTGCAACACATCATATGGGCCTAAGTCCTTAGACCTAGAATGAATCCAATGGGCCTAGCCCATAAGCATTTCACAAGCCAAATGGGCCTAGCCCATAGGCCTTTTGAAATTCGAATGGGCCTAGCCCATAGGCCTTCTATGAGTCAGATGGGCCTAAATCTCTAGGCCTTACATATATCAAATGGGTGGACGGTTTGGATGTATCACATGCATCAAGGGGAGGTCCCACTGTCCAGTGGACAGTGCGGTATAACACATACATCACACAGGGCCCACCGTCCGTGGACGGTGGAGGCAGCCCATGCGTCAGATGGGTGCCACCGTCCGCCAGCACGCTGGCAACACATATGCATCAATGTGGGTCCCATGTGGGGCCCACTCTGTAATGTTTAATTGCCATCCAACCCATTCATAAGGTCACTCAACCTGGATGAAGGAAAAACATAAAATCGCAGCTTGATCCAACACTTCTGTGGACCCCAGGAATAGTTTCAATGGTGGATGCTCATTCACACTGTTTCTTACGGTGTGGGCCACCTGAGTTTTTGGACCAAACTGAAATTTGGAGGGGCCCACCTGAGATGGGGACCCACCCAATGGACGGCTTGGATAGCATACATACATCAAGGTGGGGCCCACGGCTGGGGCCGTGGGTCCCTCTCTGGACGCCACCGCCCGCCTGCACGCACGCCAGCAGCGTGCTGGCGTGCAATTTTTTTTTTTTGTCAGAAGCAAGAGGCCTTGCCTCTTGCAATTTTTGGAGGAAAATGCTTTTCTTGGAGATTTTTGCACGTGGGGCCCGCTGCGCCGAAATCCAACCCAGCCATTGCGATCAGTGGCTCGAGGCCGTCCAAATAAGTCCAGAGTTTGAATTTTTTTGGCGCATGAAAAGTGAAATAACACAAGAATTAACATTTGAATGGTGAGGACGCAACATTCGGCGCTATGGTCCACCAGGTGATTGGATTAGCTCCAAACTTCTACCCAACGGCTAAAACGCCGTGGGTAAGAGGATGGGCGGCTTGGATCGGACTTAAACGTCAAGGTGGAGCCTATGCAAGGGGACCACCCAAAATCCTCTCCTTTTCTTTCCTTTTTCTTCTTTTTGTTGTAAACGTCCAGCGTCTGGACGGTTTTAAAAATTTCTTTGTTTTTAAGATGGAGGGCCCTGATGAAGTGGGCCCCACTGATGGGTGGCATGGGAGTAACAGCCAAGGTGGGCCCCACTTGAATAAAATAAAATATCTCAAGTGGGATCCATTCAAGTGGGCCACACCCTCCCATTGCAATAAAATATAATAAAATAAAATATAATAAAATAAAATAAAAGAGAGAGAGAGAGAGATGGAGAGTGGGACACGGCTTGTGATGGAGGGACCCCGTCATTATGGGCCCTCCCATACATGAAATCATACATCAATGGGTCATTTGCACATATGACCATCAAAACTAAAGATCAACGGTGAGAATCCTTTTCCCACCGATATGGATGGTCTAGATGACCCTTCTCAAATGAAAATAAGGATCATGATGGGGTCCATGGAGAATGGCCCCATCATGGAATGATCATGGCGATCCAAGTGGTCCATCGGCCACAAATAAGGGTCCCAAGTGAGATCCACACCATTGATCGGTGGGCCTCACTTGGTCCACCATAAAAACAAGAAAATCTACCCTATAGAAGCACCCACCGTCCGATCTTCTCGCTCCTAGGGGTTCCTTGGCACCTTATCTTCAACTTCAATGGCTAAGATGAAGAATGGAGGGTTGAGATGGGAGATTTTGGGGTAGGAAGGTGGGCCACTTGGAGCTTAGAAAGGTTGGGAAATTTCCATACGTGGGAGCCCTTGCAATTTTTTTGTTGTTTGGAAATTTTGGAATGAGAAAGAGAGAAAGAGAGAGAGTGATGTAAAGGGAGAGAGAGAGAGTGATGGATGGATGGGTGAGTGATGGTTATGTAAGAAAAGTATGAGTTAGGAAGACTTTTGTGGCTTTTTGTGTAAGAAAGGTATGGGTTGAGAAGACTTTGTTGGCTTTTGTGTAAGAGAGGTATGAGTTTGGGAGACTTTTGTGGTTGCTTGGGAAAATGGGTGAGAGTGATGTGTACTTGACATGTGATGGGTTGATGGGTGATTGATTGATGGGATTGATGTGATTGATGTGACACATCGTTGAGATTCCCTTGGTTTTCGCAACGCGCGACGTTTTCTCGCACCGAACGTTGGCCCATATCTCTTGATCCGGGTATCGCCTCGGCACGCGAGTCGCGGTATCGGAACCGCGGCGACGGTGCGGTCGCTATGGTATTGGTCTCGGGTTGAGTCGACTCGGGTTGTCGGTACATGAATCCAGGTCGCGCGTCGATATTGTTTAAGGGTAGAAAGTTACCGGAATTCGACCGGTACGACCGTGGGAGTGTACGGAAAGGTACGGACCAAGATACGGGTCTTACAGTTTCAATAGGAAATCAACATCCAGGAATACTAACAATAATTTTTTGAATGGTACAAAACAAACACAGAAATATTGCCCGTGTTGAGTATTTGAGACAGACTCCTACAATTGTTTGTCGCAATTTAAAAATAATGGTATGATTCACTATCCTCACATGTGGCACTGATGTATAGATATCTAGACCATCCAATTTGTGGTTCACAATATGGAAGGAACATATTTCTAACATCACATTGATCAAGTAATCTTGACTGTCCAATTAATGGAAATAAAATGGTGAGTGGTCCAAATTCAAAGTGAAAAATTAAATGGTTAATATTATCTTTTAGGTTGTAATCCATCGATTGCCGGGACAATGTGGATTGTCCTAAAACTGTCCAACCATCATGGTTTTGAGATAAGGCTCATCAAACATTGTATGGTCCACGTGACTCTTCGGATCAATCCAGGGTGAATGGGTGGCTCACGCAATGTGTGCTTATTGTCAATTGTAAAGGAATAATAATTCTAGATGTCGCATCTTCTATGGCCCAGTACAAACTCATCAGTTACGTCCATCTGGTGGTGGCTGTGGAGGATGTACGCCTAACGCATGGCTGATGGTTTGATTGTTTAGTGGGCCACCATGTTGTTGTGTGAAACATGAGGTTACACTTGTGATTGAGCATCTATATTTGGATTTGTACATGTGAGTATCTTAGAGTCTAATCGACTTAGGTTTAATTAAATTGTTGGTATTCCCCGCATTGAGACGGACTTATTGAAGATTGGACACATGATCCAATTATCCTCTCAACTATCGTTGTATTTGGCGTTAATGTGATTTGTGAAAGGGTATGGGTTCGTCTTTCTCAATAAATTCTTTTTTCCTTGTGAAAATATACTTGCATCTATAAATTTTATGACTTGTTCTTTCAACGTAATTCGCTACAATAGTTCACCAGTAAAAATAATGAAGAAAGCAGATAAAAGCTAAAAGAGTTTATTTATTAATAATTTTTACAATAATGGCACTCATTGTCTGCTTAAGGGATGACAATTTGTTCATTGCCCAATCATAACTAAACTTTGTAGCACGATCATGATGTGCAAGATAGTTGTCTGCTCATCGTTCAGTTGGAAACTAGGCTTCGTATATAGTAAGACAGCCGATGGAGGGCGAATCTTCAACATTTGATTGTTACTCGGTTGGAATCATGCTTCGAGGCGAGATGGTCGGTGAGGTGAAAGCCTATTCGTGATCTTGATATTAATCAAGCATGTAGTGATCCAGTCGTCATTTGGTGCGCATTAGATTTCTTGGCAAGATGGTTAGTAAAATCACCTAATACGTAGCAGAAAAGCCATACAACATTTTATTTAAAATTGAACGATCTTCCTTGTGATCCAATGGGATGACGTGGATGAAGGGTGGAGAGATAAACTATGAATTAATATAAGGGGCCTCATGCTATGAGCAACGATGTGAGTTAAAAATAAATTAAAATGATGAATATCTATGGTGGATGGATAAATAAAGTTGTTCTTTGTTGTAATGGTGTTCATTCTATAACTCTTTGTAGAGTGTTGTTTATATAGGCTTATGGGATGCGATGACATTGCGTAGTCTTCCACATCGTAAAAGATCTACAGCTAGCAAATCCCATTAATTCTTCCAGATAAGCATATCTTATCATGTGCGACCACATATACAAGAGAGAGACTCTTGCATGCGTTGACTAGAATCCTCGAATCTTTGGACTCCCACATTGGAAAGTTGATAGAGTGCTTATATCACTTAGCTTTAGCATACGTACATATTTGCTTTTGGAAACGCTCAAGCATTTAATGTTAGATAAATCTCTCATTTGATGTGATTATGACATTTAATGTTGAGGGAGAGTGAGAGAGTCTTGTTTTAATGAGACTCTTATTTTTTTAATAGAGTTCTAGCATTTAATGCTCTCTCTTTCTCTTGTGAGCATCTTTACTTACTCCTCTTGAAGTCATCTACACTATATATGCCATGGCTGCCATCTGGCGTTCTCTGGATCGTTTGATCTGGGCAGACTAGATCGAGGCTAAATAATGGTAAAGGGCACATGCAGAAATTTGCCCATCATTTGATATGTAGTGTTAACACATGGCAACATCTCATTAGCGAACGTAAGTGTGCCAAAAATGAGTGTGAACACATATACCCAAGTAATGAACAATTACAAAAGTAATACCCAACAGTCTAATGTTGAGTGTGATATATTATATATTTTCTCTTATTGTGTATGGGTTTTATACGCATAAGTATATTTAATTAATTTAATTATGTGTGTTTTGCTATGCCAAGTGATTTAGAGAGGTAAGATGAAAAGAATGATTAAAGTGAAGATTTATTGCTCAAAGAATAATCAAGTGAAGAATTAGAGAGTTTGAGGTCATTAATGAAAATTCAAGTGTCAAAGATCCAAGAAAATCAAGTGTAAATGAAAGAAAATATTAAAAATTCATAAAATTCATCAACATAAATAATAGATGGTTCGGTCCCACCTGAGGTTGGTTCGGTCCAACCGAATGTGCACAAAACAATCTAGCAAGAAATGGTGATTTTGAGACCTAATTTGGCTCAACACTTAGGTGCGAACGAAGTAATGTTTTGTGTCACCGAATGAGGGCTTAATGCGACCTATATAAGACAAATACTTCAGACAAATTTTGATGAAATTCAGCTACAACCAGATGAATATTTAGCTGGACTCAGTGTGACTTCGGTGCGACGAAAAGTAATTGTCAGTGCGACCGAAGCATAACAAAAGTGCATAAATTCAAAGTTGATTTGAAGTCGGTGCGGGTTTTTCCTATTTAAATTGACATTTTAAGTTTTTTTAAGTACGATTTAGAGTTTGGAAGATAGAGAGAGAAGTAGTAAAGCGTTTACAAAGCCGTTTTTCCTTTATAATCTATTGGTTCTAAGTTTTTTTGTCATGTTTTTATTTGAGTTTAGTTCAATCGTGTCTATGGTTTGATAAATCTCCTAACTATGGCTAAGAGATGAAGCTTGTAGTGGTTTTTAATGTTCTAGTTTACTTTGATTCAAGTTATTTTTTTTGAATGCTGAACAATTCATCGATGATGAATAAGGTTTCAGTTTTACTTTAATCCATTGTCAACTCCGGACACTTTCGATGCTTAATAAGGCCTAAAAGTAATCGCGTATTTATTTTTCAAATGATTAATTTGTCAAATCTATTAATCTATCGTATAATAAGAACACGATAGATGCTTTAAATTCCTTATGATCAATACTTTGGTGTCTCATGTGGGAACCGAATCTATTGAAGTTTAGATTTATTTTAGTTTGTGAATGATGAATTAATTGCTTTGTTGTCCGGCTAGATAGGATAGGACTTCGATTCCATTTGAGTCATCTAATTGAATTGAGAGAATTATAAATTAAGAATGGTTATAAGTCAAGCGCTCTAGTGTTTTACTCTATTGATTTCTTTTAAAATTATCTTAGTTTCAATCATTACTTCTCCTAATTCAATTCCATAGTTAATTTTAGTTGTAAAGAATTTTGCCTATGGATTTGATATCAGTATCACTGTACCATCCTGAAAATCGACGGTCGGGTAGAAACCCAACTCCCGAGTTCTAGAACATCACTTATGCAACATTTTCAATGATGGATGAATGTTATTCATATTCGTGTAGAAAACATGAGTGGGATTAAGCCAAAATAACATATCATACTCCAGAGACAGTTAAATTAGCAAGCGAAAGACTGTGACAAATATATAAAATATATAAATGATTATAAGTCTCCAGAGTGTGAACATGTTACCAGGTTAACTAATTATATGTATACTCCAAAATAGAAAGAAAAGAATATACATGGGTGTGTAAATAGAAGGCAAATCGCCAAGTGTATTGACATCTAATCAGTAACCCTGTAAACCCGTCGATCAGAACCAGCATATAGGAGAAATCCTCCTCATCATCAAACAAGTCCGGCTCCGCTTCACAAGCAGCGTCATTACCTGAAACTAAAATAGGGACTAGTTGGTATGCGCAACACCGTCCCGTAACGTGGGAGTGAGTAGCTAACTCAGTGGAATCATATAGCAAAGGTTAACATGTTATCAAATCAATCAAGCGATAATGATAAAGCAAGCAAATCAAGTATTCCTAAATACTGTGATTAATGCAAGCATGAAATGACATGATGGATGCCCTCACTAACATACTCCCTCATGTGACACCATCTTACGTCCGCGGCATGCTTTCTTCCCTCAGTGCTCCACATCTTCCAGGCACATGTAGTGCGATATGAATATGATTACCGAGTTGTTATTAGTCTTTTTCATACAGCAGGATTGGGAAACTAGGGTACCCCCCTTATATCGTTCCCAACAAGGATCCTGTCTAGGGTCATCACTTCTAGTATTCTCATACGATGATATATTTCTAGGTCGCTGCAAGGGCTGTCAGGGCTGTTGCATACACTTGTTGCTCCGCTCCCCCATCACCTTATCAATACAGGCCTAGTTTATATCCTTAAGACTACATCAGGACTCGTCGCCCTCATGCGGTGTCAGGATAAACTCAAGGTCACTACAAAGGGCTGTCAGGGTTGTTGCTCGCACTCGTTGCTCCACTCCCCCATCACCTTATCAATGTAGGCCAACAACAAAAATATAGTGTCCCATACCACCATAATCTGCTCAGAGTAGGGTGCTCACTGGTCACTACGGGGAGATTTGTGGCCCCAGCGTAGGCCAACAGTTCGACCACGGTGTCCCATACCACCATACCCGGCTCATGAGTCTTAGTGGATCGAGGTACCACGGTTATCAGGGTTATCACTGGTAAGTTCAGTACCCTAGGTTCAAGCAGTTATGACGAATACAAGGTGAACATACAATGGTCAGTCGGGTTACTTGATGAGTCTGACTAGCACGAGCGCACGTTGAATCAACCGACATGAAGTGCACAAGCACTTCGTATGGCCTAACCACTGTAGACGACTCTAGTACGACTCGAGTTCGTCATACACATCCTTCATGGCAAATAGAATCCAACCACGAATTCTAAACTGTTACCGACTGCCTGGACTAGAGTATAGCCCTAAGCACATGTAATCTAAATCAATAATCATATGAGAGACAGAATTGAAATACAAGAAATTCCAGCATGTTATCAGCATGTTATAACGTACATCATAAGCAGTTAACCATACACGAGTATTTCAAACCCAAGGTAATCAATTCAAATACAACAAGCATGGAGGAAATCATGTGCATCATCAAAGTAGTTGAGAATCCAGTCTCAACGCTAATCTACAGTACCATTTACTCAATACTTACTAATACATACATTTATACAAACACTTAGACTACTCAACTCCAACATACTTAACGTATGTTGATTCCAACGCATAATATGACAGATCCTTATATCAAGGAGTTATCTAATACACAACAATCATGTTCTTACATTCAAAACATATGGCAGGCATAAATCATATTGATTTAGGCATTTCAACAAACACTTAGTCTACACACATTAGTCTACATAGCATATGTCGACCAATATGTGCATTAGAGCGAATCTCTTCGCTAAACAGATCATACACGTATAACCAGTATAGGTACACAGTAAATACTCATGGCAATCATACCGGCAAAATACGTACGTATAACGTATTTCATACAAATATCCAAAATACCCTAAATCTCATATTCTTCGTATGTATTCGAAATTAAAAATGGACAGCATGTTCTATATGTCAAACAACATCCTTATCAGCAATCTACCATTAAACGGCATTGAAAGCTTTGAAAAATGGTAATCAAAGCGTTTAAAATCCGCACCTTAAACCAGAAATTGCGAAACGGAGTCGATTCAGACGATAAGTCTCGTCAACGGCTCAACGGCAACCTATACCATGAAATAGGTTAGCTACATCATCACTGTAGCTAACTTAGGTTGTAGAATAAGTTAGGGTTTGGATTTCTTACCTAAGAATGGAGTTGAAATCGCCGAAAAAGCGATACAGGCAGGTGAATTTGGCACGTAGAGCAGCAGGGAATCCCAGGAAAAACTCCCAACTTCTCCCTCACTTTCTCTCTCTTTTCTCTCTTCTCTCCTAGGGATTTCTCAAATTCGTATGGAGTTTGTGAGAGAGGGCTTAAGGCCTTTTTATAAGCCCAAAAATGATGGGAATAGACTTGGGGCCAAGGTATACTTATGTTATGTCCAAATACGGACTGTTACGTCTCAATGGAGCACTTATGGAGGTCCTCTTATCAAATGCGGTCGGACTTAAATTCCCTGACATTGGATCTAGGTCAGGTAGAGTTTTCAGTCTGATCAGAAATTCAGATCGACCGTGGCGGACCAGTTTCAGTTCAACGGCTATCGGTACTCGATCAGAGATACAAGTATTATGACATGTAAGGGTCACCTATCCTGATCCGATGGTAAAATTCGATCGAATTCTGACGGTCAGAACGCTTAAAAAATGTCGCGCAAGTGACACGTGCCAGATTTCATAATTTATATTTAATTTCTAACATTTCTCACACTCTTCACTCTGGACTCAAGAAAATCGTCGTGGGACATCATTTGGACTTGATTTTTGAGGTGATTGTCAAGTCCAACTAGGCAGTCATGATTGTCTAAGTTCGGGATAATTGGAATTCTGATGTGCGGTCCAGGTCCGATATAAAGTTTTCGAATGCTCCTGTGAGCAACCGGGTTTAGAGTTTGATCCTAGGTTTTAGAGTATTGTAGCGTCACCTATTCTATACGTTTTGGCTCTAGCAGATCGTATTGAAAGTGATTGGTGAGAATTTCATAGGTTATCTAGTGTAACGTTAGTTGATTCTCGTTAGATTTCTAAAGGAAGTAGCCTATAATGATTTCCGTTTGAGATGAAATTTGAAGGGTGGAGTGAGGGTGTTTGGAAACGGAAGAAGGAAGAGTTTAGAGAGGGACTTTTGGAGAGATTTGAGAGGTTTTTCAAGAAACAGAAAGCTTGGAGGGGTGATTTGTGAAGGAAGTAGTAGATTGGAGGGGTTTTGATCGATGACCCATACCTCAGGGGGTTACCCTAGCCCCCAAAGCTCGTTGGCCCGAAGGCCCGCCCGATTGGGCCCCACTGTATGGCGAGGTCCTCACTAACCGTTGTGATTTTTGGTGAGGGCTCACCCATGGGACGAGGTCCTCCTACCCCCTGGGTCCCAAAAACATGTGGGGCCCACCTTAGATTATTGTGGATTAGCGTGGGTGGGCCCACGACTCTGTTTGAGACGTTTCGGGGCCAATTTGCAAACCGGAATGGGTTTATGCAACATATAACATATGATTTTGGGGTAGGAGACGCTAATCTATCCAACTAACCTACTTATTTTGTTATATTCCAAAAGATTAAGGTTCAAGACCCATTTTATCCATTTATTTACTATTCACAGTAAGTTTTAGCTTCGGTATTGTTCTTCATCATTAATACTCTAGGATTAGTGTGTATTATAAATGTGTTTAGAAAACAAATGAAGAATAAAGTGGCGAAGGGTGAGATTTCGAAGGAATTGGATAAAAAGAGGTTTTACGCTTTGAGATTGAGTGTAAGATGTTGAGGTTGACCTACCACCTAAGGACGGTCATTTCTACGTTTAGAATGGAATGAAACATGGCCTAAACCCTTCGATTGACGGTCTAGAAGTGATTTGGGGTCGTTGGGTGTGATCAAGAGTGTGCACAGACTCAATCTCGACGACCGTTAATAGTGAGTTTTCGCTTAAGTATAGTTCTTTACTATTTAAACTTGAGGATTCGTGTCTAATATGAAAGTACTTGGAGAAGTTTAAAGAATGAGGTGGTGAAAGGTAAGTTTTGAAGGAAGTGGGTTGAAAAGTGATTTCTTTGGCTTTGGGATTGAACTTTAAGAGTGATATGGTTGACCCATTGCCTAAGGACATCTAATTCCAGGTTGACAAAAATTCGAGGTGTTATAATCACCAAGTTAAAAACTACATCGTAATCTTGTACTTGGGGTTGTCATCCTTTTAGATAGATCATTTACACCTAAGGTCATTATTTCACTCACCTGATCAATAGGTTGTCTCGATCATATAATAAATGTCCTAGATTTTGCACACATGTGCCATGTGGACACATGTGAGGAGTTCCTGTTTTGCACTTGAAAGAAAATTGTGTGGTGTGCCACACACCACCGACCATGGTGGCGTATTAACTTCCCCATGTTTTGTGGGCCCCACCATGCCATAAGGGTTATATTCACATCGACCCTCTATTTTGTAAGATCGTTTTAGGCATGCGACCATAACTAATGGAGATCCAAAGCTCAAGTGGAGCATGCCACAGAAAGTGTTGAGATTTATTTTTAATTTGGTTGGTTAATTTAAATATTGGAAATAATTAGAGCCATGCACGTACACCTTTTTGCTTTTGTTTTATTCAAATGTTTAAAATTTTGGTTTCTATTCACATCCCAAGTATAGGGTTGTGATGTAGTAATAATCTCGGTAAGACTGAGGTCGAATCCACGGGGACTGAACCTTGTACGTAATATGAAAATAACCAAAACTAGAACAATAATAAGATGAAATCTAAATTAAGTGAATTTGAGGGAATAATGGTGAAATATTACTCTAAAACTTGTAGAATTCAAAGGTGAAAAACTAGGGTGTCAATGATCCACTTGTAGAGATCAGGGAGATCTACGCTTGATTTATGAACTCAACTAGACTTCGAGTCCAATCTTCATCCGGTTGGAAGATATATCACTAAAACCAACTCTAAACTTCCTTTGATCTAGTTTTCAAGAGATGAGAGGTATGAGAATTAGAATTGATTCCATCACAAAACCATGCCCATGAGACAAAGTAAACAACAGAGTAAACCAATCCACAACCAATTTATGAGATGCATGAATGTTATGAAAGATTGCATCATCTAATCATGTCCAAGGGACAATGGTGAACAACAGGGCTTTCTCACTTCACAATCAAAACAATAAAAAAGAAATACTCAAAGCCATTGTAGATCTATTATAATTTAAGTAACAACAAATCATAAAAAACTAAAGGCATTCCTTATAATTATACTAGAATCAACATCATTTCATAAACATGAATCTAAGCTGTAGAATACTACCCATCATGCCAAGGCTTCACCTCTTAGCACTAGCCAAGAGGTTTAGCCTGAAATGATTAGGCTAGCTCTCTCAAAAAGTTTTAAAAAAAAACAAAACAAAATTATACTCTCTCTCTCTCTCTCTTGTGCACCGATGTCCAAGGATGGCATCTCTCTTTCTTCTCTTCTCTTTTTATAGGTAGTAGGGAGGAGTGAAGTCGGTGCTTGAGTTAGCAGAAGAGGCGGTGGAGTGTAGCTTACGCAGCCAAGAACCCATGCATAAAGTCATTTACGCAGCCAAGAAACTATTAGAAAAAATCATCACTTTTCTTGCTTTCTTTCCAAAAACTCAATATCCCTTAGGGCGTTTTTGAACGAGCTACTAGATAGACGGTTCAGATCATCAAAAAGATCAAAGATAGTGGGCCACAAATGTCACGCCCCAAACCCGAAAATCGGATTCACAGGAATCCCGATCACCGAATCCGGTGCCGATAGCCTCCGTAGTACCCCATCTCGGCTCTCAGCATTCATATGCCAGATTCCGATCCTGAGATCATACAAGGAGGATTTATTATTATTTTATTTTTTTACATTTAGCTAGTAATAAGCATAACCACAAGATTACCCAATTCACAAAGGTAACATCATCATCACATATCCACTAATATAATCATTTGAGTACAACACTGAAATGGAAATACATAAATAGAAAATTAAGCTCCAGAAGACCACTGCACGCTCCAAGCTCAACACTGCTGCAACCTAACATCACCCGCATGCATCTATCGTGCATAAGCTTATAGAAAGCTTAAAGGGTGGTGTAAGTGTGTGCACAAGGTAAGTGTCAAGTATTCAATACAGTGTCATAATCATATAATACCGGAAATCTTGTAATCCATAAACCATACAATGTCTGAATAAGAAAAATAAACACTAATAAGATCATGAATTATCAGAGTAAGCAAAAGTATGGACAAACCCATAAGTCCATCAATATCAAAATACGCAATATAATAAGGAGTCATAAGGAACCAAATATCAAATGCCAAAGATGCAATGCAATATACAAATCCCGCTAAGTCTATCTAGGCCATATAAGTGTGAAAATATAGTAACCCAAAATGTCATATGCCTGTGGATGTAATGCAATATGCGATGCGAATGAAATGACCATGCTTGGAGTGTGAAGTCGGGATGATAGTACGTAGTATCGCAGGCTACGGGGTCCGCCACAATGGACTTCTATTCAAACTAGTCCCATACCTAAAATTTGGATAGTCAGACTCAACGTGGTAAACTCCTGATCTCAGGTTAGTCTCGCGCCCAACCGAAATCCTTGCCATAACAAAAGTACACAACAATTTGTTACGCACCACCAGCCCGAGTGGATAGTGAATGAATGAATGAATGAGCATGCAATTCCTACTCAATAAGTCCACATATCAGTATGGTTCCTCTCTGAAAAATCATCGGGGTCTATTACACTCCAAACCAAATTGCCGCCCCATCGCGCGTAATAAGGTGAGTGGAAGAGACCTCACTATCCGCCTGCCAATATCAAGCCCGGCTCGTCAATAGCGGACCCATTCCTCGAGCTGGTCAAACTCAGCCTAGCTTTACCCCCTACTCTCGGGCGGGTAAGGTCGCACCCCCTTCCAACCGACCACGACACAGTGGAGAGCGCAGCCATCTGGTAATCGGCACTCAACGCTCATCTACCCACTCGGTCTACACGTTGGAGCAACCTCTTGAACCAAGAGGGTTTAGGGACTTTCACCCAGGGATATCTATAACACCCCATGTAAAACAGATTTTCGGTGTCCCACTGGCCATCCACGAAATACTTGTGAAGGCTCCGACCCTGATGTCGCTAGGGCGTACGGTGGTCATGTCACACAAATGTGAGATGCATGAGTTACACAGTCCAATCACACATCAATCTTACACATGTCGTGTTCTCATGTGGGCAACTCCCCCTATCAGGGAGCCCCATGAACAACCTGCCCTATGACATATGTAATGGTCAATCACATCTCATAACAAACATGCAGATGATGCGTATGGGCATGTAATTATGATGCTATGCTGTCACATACTCATAATCGATATCAATAACTGGCATCAGCAGTTGGCCTCGACAATGTGGACATTAAACCAACATTGCCCCCAAGGAATGGTCACATAGAGTCAAACATATAATTGGCCCATAGCCTCACACAAAGGCGTAATATACAATCCAATGAGCCTTACTCAAAGGCCACATATATACAACCGGTAGACCCTACACATGGGCATAATATATATCACAATAAGCCTTGCCCATAGGCCATGAATACATCACAATGGGCCTTGAATACATGTCATGTGGGCCCTACACATAGATCTTAAATACATCAAATGGGCCATACATCATGGGCCTAATACGTATCATAATGGGCCTTAACTACGGGTTATAAGTACATCATATAGGTCTCGGCAATCGGCCTTGTCAATCGAAGTCGGAATCGGAGTAGGCCTCAGTAATCGGAATCGGTCACGATAAATCAGAATCGGTAATCGGCCTCGATCGATAATCGACAATCAGCCACAACAAATCAGAATCGGTAATCGACCTCGATCGATATTCGGCAATCGGTCACGACAAATCAGAATCGGTAATCGACCTCGATCGATAATCAGCAATCGGCCACGACAAATCAGAATCGGTAATCGACCTCGATCGATAATCGGCAATCGGTCACGACAAATCAAAATTGGTAATCGACCTCGATCGATAATCGACCTCTATCGATAATCAGCAATCGACCACAACCATCATAATCGGTAATCGGTCTATGACAATTGGGATTGACAATCGGCCTAAGGGAAGGTCACAACGTGAACATCTAACCATCGTTGTCCATCAATGTGGACATTTAACCAACATTACTTTCAAGAAGTAGCCCACACAGGGCTAAACATATGGTGGGTTCGTGGCCTCTTACAAGGGTTTAATATACATCATAATGGGCCAAATACATGGGCCTAATATACATCTCCATGGGCCACGACCCATGGTCCTCAAATACATCATAATGGGCTACGACCCATGGGCTTTGTTATACAACAAGTGGACCGCATTAATAGGTCTCATATACATGACAGGTGGGCCCTGCACATGGGCCTCAAATATGCAGTATGCGAGCCCTACACATGGGCCTCATATGTATCTAATGGGCCACGTAGCGGGGCCTTTAATACATCAAATCGGGCCTCATCATATGGGCCTAATACGATCAAGTGAGCCTCAAACTTGGGCCTCGGGTACATTAAAGCAGGCTACATCAATGGACCGCACTAATGGGCCGCATACACATCAAGTAGGCGTGGACCACACCAAAAATCATTTCAATAGTTGTAGGTGTAACATGTGTACCACTGTACACTATAATCCCATGGGGCACATGGCCCCCTAATGATGGTCAGCACTATCCAAATATTGCCTAAGTGAATCAGCACCATCCAAACACTGGATAGCACGTCCAAACTTTGGATAGCACCGTCCCGCATTGTGCATCACCGTTCAACATAATCTGGACGGTGTGGGTGGAATAATACATCATGGTGGGTCCCACATGCTGACAAGGAGAAGCGGATGGATGTATGAATATATAACCCGCCATCAAAGTGGGCCCTGCTCATCCGAAACATAGATGGATGACGTGGCTAACAGATACAGCATGGTGTGGTTCACATAACACTGTCCATTAAGGCCAGCATCGTCCAGATGGTTTGGACGGTGTGGATGAAACAAACACACCACGGTGTGGCCCACATGGCACCATCCATCAGGTGTGCGGTGTGGACATAAAACACATATCTTATAGTGGGGACCACGCCAACTGGACAGATGACAGCGTAGATATACAATTCAAATACCAAGGTGGGTCCCATTTCACACGTACAACATGTGTGGGATGGCCCCACCTGGGCTGAAAGTAGATGGACGGTGTGTGTGAAGAACACACACCTCACTGGAGTCCACGGCACTGTCCAGACGTGTCTCGACGGTGAGGATGCAGGACGCTGCACCAGGGTGCATGGGTCCCACATGGGGCCCATCACACGTAATATAATAATATTATTTATTTATTTATTATCATGTCCAGGCTCATGTCTGGACGGACGGTGTGGATTACAAACATGCATCACGGTGGGTGATGGGCGGTCAAGGCTTCACACGCACATCAAGGGTCCACATGTGTGGACCCACTAGCGCTTGAAGGAGTTGGGCAGGAATTTTCCACCATCCGGACCTCAGCGTCTGGACGGTCTGGATGTCACACGGACCACATAAATGGGGTCCACTCCACCGTGAGATGGACGGTGTTGATAAAACACAAACATCATGGTGTGGCCACCGTCCAGATCTGCTGGACGGTGTAGATGTAATAAAATACATCAAGGTGGCCAGATCTCCACCGTCCAAATCTGATGGACGATGCAGATTAAATGAATACAACAAGGTGGTCTACGTCCATGAAATGGACGGTGTGAATGAAACAAATACGTCACGATGGCCCACTACAGCACCGTAGAGCCTGTCCAGCACCGTCCAGATGGTCTGGACGGTGTGGATGCAGTAAAAACATCAAGTGGGCCCCTCGTCCAAGCCATGGACGGTAAGCATAAAACTCATACATCTCTTGGCCACGTCCAGACGTTAGGGGCCTGGATATAACACACGTGTCATGCTGGGTCCATGTCCAGCACAGTCTACACAAGTGGATGATGTGGATGAAGCAAACGTGCATGATGATGGGCCTTGTACATGGAGGGTGTGGATGAAATACAAACACCATATGGACCACATCCATAGAACTTGCTGTCAGTAGTATGACATCTTTGTTGCGGGGATCCACGTCCCTCCAACGGACGGCGTCGATACAGAATGCATACATTGATGTGGGCCCCACCTCCACACGTGTAGCACGTGTGGAGTGGGTCCCACGGCTGCCAAAAACGGATGGATGGTATGGATATAACACGCATACATCACGTGGTTCCGCGTCCAGTGGACTGCACGGCTGTGAAAAAAAAAACTACAAGGTGGGTCCCACCGTGAAGAAGGGCTGGACGGTGTGGGTATACAACACATTTATTAAGGTGCGTCCAGCACCATCCCAAACAGCTGGACGGTGTGGATGGCAACACATATCACGGCAGGCCCCACCATCAAGAGACGGTGGATGGCATGGAGGTAACGCATTCATCAGGTGGGTCCACACGTGTGGCCCACCAGCTGCTTTGAAATCAAGCAGATATTTGTGTCTTTCCTTCAAACAGCGCCTGCTGCTGGACAGCAGCAGGTCCAATGCACTTGGCCCATCTGGCCTACGTTCAGGTGGCCTCTCCAAATGGACAATGCGGATACAGAGTACGTACATCAAGGTGGGGTCCACGAGGGGTGGGCCACTCTACTCCAGCAAGAAAATCAAATTGATATTTACGATTTCCCTATATCCAAACGACTCTGCATGACCAACCGGTCATGCAGGCCCACATAGTCAGCAACACAGTCCACTTGCTGGACTGTGTGGATGAAGTATATACACCAAAGTGGGGGCCACGCAGTAGCCCATTGAGTTTGGAAATCAAGATAATATTTGTGTTTTCCTCTCGGGTAGTAATGGGGTTGTTCGCTGGACAGTGGGCATCCCACTGAATGGATGGTCTGGATATCATACATGCATCATTAGGTGGGCCACGTTAATCAGGGAAAGAAAGAAAAAGGGGAGGGGTAGGAAGGAAGAGAGAAAGAGAGAGAAGCACCCACCTCAAAAAAAAAAAAAATGGAGAAATCTACCTTAAAGATGCACCCACCTTCCATCTTTTTTTTCCTCTATAGTGCTCTAAAGCTCTAATGATGCTCCTTCAACGGTAGCGATGGACTTCTAATGGTTGGATTGGAGGAGATCTA
The DNA here is from genome assembly GCA_037074715.1 of Magnolia kwangsiensis. NCBI lineage: Eukaryota > Viridiplantae > Streptophyta > Magnoliopsida > Magnoliales > Magnoliaceae > Magnolia > Magnolia kwangsiensis. The sequence goes on from CM073576.1 coordinate 22,141,102, forward strand.
AGGTGAATGTGAGTAGAAATGGGAGGGTTGCCATGGACGTTTTTAGTTCCTCTCTTGTTATGTGAGAAAATGAAGAAGAAGAGAGAGGAGAGAGAGAGAGAGAGAGAGAGAGAGAGAGAGAGAGAGAGAGTAATAAATTCATGTAAGGCCATAAATGCTTGGGTTGACTCATGGGGAAAAGGGAATGGGTGGTTGCTTGTAAGGATTTAGGGCTAGGGGTAGGGTAGGGTGGTGTCACCCCTAGGGTGACATCATAGTAATTATGTTTCTAGGGAAGTACAACAATGATAATAGGTGGGTCCCATAATCAAGCGATCAACGGCCGAGATAATGCATGGGCCGAATCTCATAATCTGAGCGTCACATTGACGCACGAGATACGTCGTCGGAACCGTGGCGACGGCGCGATTGCAATGACATATGTATCGGTTTGAGTCGGCTCAGATTTATAGGATGTGACTCAAGAGCATGCGCCAATGCTATCTACGCGTCGGAGTCATCAAAATTACGGAACGGTACAGCTAAAATGTGGGTCTCACAACAAAGTACTGAAATTTCCGTTCGTGTGGACGTGCGAAAACAGGGGAACTCATACGATGAGATGCTCGGTGAGCCCCACATTGGTGTTTCGGAGAAATCCGACCCGTTCATTGGATTCATAGAGAAAAATCAGTTAAAAAGGAGTAGATTTTATCAAGTTTTTGTGCGGTCCACTGTATCAAACTAACTCACCGTTAATCTTACGTTTTCTTGCGATCCACCTGTGTACGTTTACGTGGGTCCAAAAAAGACACCTAGGGGAGGGTCACCCCCCCCGCCCCAAAAAAATAAAAAAAATAAAATAAAATCTGGACACATTGGACAGTCCAGATCATGCAAATGACTGATGAGTGGGGCCCACAAGCACGAACCGCGGTCTGCGGTGAGACGCTGTGCATTTTCTTGTTAAAAAAAAAACCGTCGGTTAGCGTAACGCTGACAGACTCTGATGTTGCGGCACACGGCGAGTGCATGCACACTGTGCACATGTACTCTCATGAGTGGAATCTACTACGATGTCTGTGAGAATCCACTCCATCCATTTGATGTGCCACTCCATTTAAGGGGTTGATACTGAATTTGAAGTACATCTAGATATCAAGCGTGCCCCAAATAAGAATTTTAGGAGCTGATCTGTCTATTTCTACAAAGATCTAATTGCTGAAATTTGACATATATGGTTAATTTATAGTCCCTAGGCCATATATAAAGTTTCGAATTAAATAGATGGTGGAAACCCTATGATCTTGCATTTTAAACGATTTTCAGGCCCGTTTAACATGAGTGACGTGATTTTCTCGGATCTCTGGGGTGTAAATTCTTCAATCTCCGTCCTCTGGGGTCCGTCCCTTGCCTTGGTGATTTATGAGTGTTAAATTCATGCTTTTAATACCCTTTTCAGTCCAAGCTTTTAAAATTCACCTTGCAACAAAAATACGAATAAAATAGGATGTTAAGCATCATCATGTATGTAAAATCAGGTAATAATCAGGGTCTAATATCCAATATTTGACCCTCAACAGTTTCCTTCCAAAATTTTATTCAAAAAATGAAAATTGCTTTAAAAAGTTCTGTCTCACATAACTTGGAGAGAGAGAAAATGGAGTTTATAAGCTTTGAGTATTCCTACTCGGAGAATTGAGAGAGAAAAAGGTTTACACTGGGACATATGCATGTACACGCATGCTTATGTTAGCGTGGGCGCACATGGCTGCTGGCATGGGTGTGGGATGGGAGGCAGTGTGTTGTAGAGGCACTTATAGACATGATCTGGTGCAAGTCGTGGTGTGAATAGGTTAAGTTGTTACAAAATCAACCATAAATAGTATGTCCATCGCAAGATCGATTGGGAGAGTATTACTGTTGCGGTGATATGTCAGCCATTGAGATAGTTGGCCAAAAGTGAGTAACCATTTTTCTATCAGCCGAGAGATACGACCTTTCTAACGATCGATTGAAAGATTTCAACCTTTTTCTCTATTGATAGAGAGATACGATCATTGTACTGAATGGCCGGTGAATTTCAACAGTTGAGTCCATCGGCTGACTATTATTGAACGTTTCATAGATCAGCCGACCGAAAATAGTTGTATCTTAAATTTGCCAACAGATTTAGACTATTACTATGTTTTGGTTAGTCAAATGTTTTCTTTGTTCCGAATGGTCATTAGAATCCAACCAATACAAGAAACTGTAACTTTGTCCTCTTAAGTTACATTGCATCTCTTCTTAAAAGACTTGACCGCTATAAGTAGTTTTAGAAACATCTCTAAGGGCCCGTTTGGCCGAGCGGATTAGAAAGGATTTGAAGTTATATCCCGAGATTGACCAGGCATGCCAAACAGACTGGGTGATATGATCTCGGGATATAGCAATCCCATGAATCTTAAGACAATCCACTGACAACACCATCATTACCTTTAAATCCCATCCAATCCATCCTAATCCGTTCAAATTTACCTGGTACATGTTTGGTGCGAGGGATTGGAGGGATGGGAAGGTTTAATCCCGGGATTGGCCGAGCGTGGCAAACAGACTCGATATAGCAATCCCACGGATCTTAAGACAATCCACTGACAACACCATCATTACCTTGAAATCCATGCCGTCCACCCTAATAACATTCAATCACGGGCTCTTAAGTTACGTCGCATCTCTTCTTAAAAGACTTGACCGCTATAAGCAGTTTTAGAAACATCTCTAAGGGCTCGTTTGGCCAGGCGTATTGGAAGGGATTGGATGGTATTGAAAGGGATTGGAAGTTAAATCTCGAGATAAGTCAGGCATGCCAAACAGACTGGGTGATATGATCCCAGGATCTAGCAATCCCATGGGTCTTAAGACAATCCACTAAAAACACCATCATTGCCTTTAAATCCCATCCAATCCATCCTAATCAGGTCAAATTTGTCTGGTACGTGTTTGGTTTGGGGATTGGAAGGGATGAAAAGGTTTAATCCCGAGATTGGCCAGGAATGGGATATAGCAATTCCATGGATCTTAAGGCAATCCACTGACAACACCATCATTACCTTGAAATCTATGCAGTCCACCCTAATAACATTCAATCCCTTCCAATCCACCCGGCCAAACAGCCCTAAGAAATACGGTTTTGTGAAATTGCACATCCATTCTTTTAAGGTCAGTTTGGGCAGTCAGATTAGATGGGATTCGGTGGGATATGATTCAAAAACATCACTGATACACATGGCAGGGATTGTCCCCGGTTGCCATGAGATTAAATTAATGCCATGCTTTATTGATAGTACAGTGGTATATTGAATTGATATACCCACCATCATTTAAAATTATTTAGAATAACACAAATGTTATATCTAAACCGTTCATTTATTTTGTAACCTCATTTTATGGCATGTGCCTAAAAATGAGATAGATCCAAAACTTATGTAGCCCTAAAGAAGTTTTCAACAGTAAACAATCAATCCCTATTACTTTCTATGGTGGAATCCACTTGAGTTTTAGATTTACCTTATTTTTTGGCCCATGCTCTAAAATAATCTCAATAAATGGGTGGACGGTGTGGATATAGCCCACACATCATGTTGGGACCTACACAACTTTCCAAACATCGAGTGAAATAGGCATAAGAATCAATGCAATTCCATTGAATGTAATTCAAAGCTTTTCCATTCACTCCAAACATGGAATGGAATTGGCATAGGATCAAATGAATCCCATCCCACCTAATCCCTTCTAATTCCACCGCCCAAACGGACCTTTTGTAAATTGATGTTTTAAAATAGCGCATTTATTATATTTTATTTCAATTTGAAATTGATGTTTCGAACCCTTAAGAAGATTTGAACGGTGGATGTCACTGTCCCCTCTGTTTTCTATGGTGGGATCCACTTGAAATTTAGATATATCTCATTCTTTTTCTCGTTTTATACACGATCTCTCCAAATGGATGGACGGCATGGATACTGCACGTGCATCATGGTAGGGCCCACAGAGCTTGGTGACGTCACTTCTACTGACCTTGTCGGTGTCTAATCCGCGCCCTCTCTTCAATGACCTGCCGCTGATGACTCATCCAGTGGAGTTAGGGAATGGATTGGCTAATCCCCCTGACACCAGCCATTGGCTGGTGTTCGGTGCTCTGTGGGCCCCACCATGATGAATGTGTGTCATCCATGTCCTTCATCTATTTTTATATATCATTTTATGATATCATTAAAAAATTAAGCATATATCAATCTCAAGTGGACCACATTATAGGAAACAGTATTGAATGAATTTTGACCATTAAAAACGTTTTGGGGGCACAAAAGTTTTGGATCAAGCTAATATTTATTTTTTCCCTTCATCTGGGTCTTTATGACCAAATCAACAGATTTGATGTCAAATAAACAGTACAATGGGCCTTATGAAGATTTCAATTGTGAATATCCATTTATTATTTTTGTCCTGTGGTGTGGCCCACCTGATATTTATATCCATTTTATTTTTTTCATAAAGCCATAAAATGATCTGTAAAATTGGACGAACGTAATGGATGAAACACGTACATCATGGTGGGGCTCACAGAGCACCGACCACCAGCCACGGGGCTGGTGTCAGGGGGAGTAGCCAATCCGTTCCCGTGGAGTTATAGAGGGACGCGGATTTTTTGCGATAGCCTTTCCGCGGAAGTTCCTGCTGTGTAAACTTAGACGGAGCCTACCTTCGATGTTTGTGATAAATCTACTCCGTTCATCCGTTTTTTGAGATCCGCTTAGGACTTGAGACTAAAATTTATTAGGATCCAAGACTCAAGTGGGCCTCACTAAAGGAAAATGTGGGTAAGAAAACTTCCACCGTTGAAACCTCCCTGGGTCTACAGTGATGTTTAAATGTCATCCTTACCGTTCATAACGTCGTTCCTACTAGGATGAACTACCAACATAAATATTACCTTAATTCAAAATTTCTGTGGCCCTATTAATATTTCAACTGTGGATGTTCAAACCTCACGTTTTTTTTGCCTAATTTAGTATTGGATCCGGTTCAGTTTTTCTCCCAACTATTAAAATAACCTTAAAAAAACGTATGGGCAGGGTGGGTATCTCACAAACATCACGGTGGGCCCCACCTAAGTTTCCAGGCAGGCACATCCTGCAAAAGGCTTTCCCAGGAAATCCCCGTCTGTTCTAGACTATACTGATAATTAGCCACCACTTTTTAACTAGTGGTTCTCATCCACTGTGTCATACCTCTGTATAGAGATCCTTACCGTTAAACCAATGCAATCTTTTGTGAATGGACCACTTCCCGAAATTTTCAATAATCGGACCATCTCAACCGTATGATTTCACCTAATGTTTTGGACCTCTAGTCATTATGGGACACCAAAAGATGAGCTTACCGTTTCTTGGATCTCTCTTCGGTCTATGCTCTATGACGCTTTGACGGTCCGGATTGACGAGCAAGCAGACCACGTCGCAACGGAGGAGTCAATACAACTATAAAAAAGATAATAATTATTATCGAAGTCACGATTTCCCATAAAAATCGGAGGGTAACTTAGTCCATACAGCGATTCGATCCACAGCCCGGGGCGTTTGCATTCGGGAGTTATTTGATACTCCGATTGTGTATGGCTTCTAATACGCGGGCACTTAGAAATACAGTATTTTTCATATATTGACTCAAATTAAACCGTCTAAAGTGTGGAACCCACTTTATTTTTAAGTTAATATACAAAAATTAGATTGGTTGGACGACTATGACCTCTGATTCTTAGGCACTTGTTTGTTGATTTAAGACCATTGGATATTTTCTCTTTTAACCGACCAATAAATGTTCACTTAAAGTCAGCAGCCTTTCGTTAACAGTACATCTAAACAGGTGCCAATAAAGTCAAAAGTTTAAATTTAATTATTTGCATGCGAGATATGCAATTTCTAAGCGCGTGCGTATCATCCATCCCACTAAGCCAGAGCATCGAAGTTTCTCTCTTCGCAGACTCAGCTTCCTCGAACCTTCCTCGTTTGTCTCACGAGCTCGTGTCTTCGAGGGAAGTCGTGAAATAACTCTAGCCCTTGCCTTCGAAAACAAGAAGAACTTCCTCCATCGATTCTTCGAATCTCTAGCAAAATCCCAGCCCTAACCCTAACCCTAATCCGATCTTTCTATTCCGCCGCCATGAGATCTCGATCGACTCCCAGCCGGGAATCTGACACCGTCGGCAGGCCCGCCTCCTTCCACGGCCACATTCCGGGGAAACCCGACACACCGGCGAAGCTTCGACGGCCTGAAAGCCATCCGGAGCTACTTCGACGGCCGGAAAGCCATCCGGAGCTACTCCGGCGAAGGGGCGCGGTCGCCGGGAACCCGATCTCGCCGGAGAACAGCAGCCAGAGGCTGACGAAGCTTCTTCTCAACGTTACGGTACAGCGGAGCTTGGGGCCGGTTCACGTCGTGATGTCGCCGGAAAATACGGTCGCCGACCTGATAAAAGTGGCTTTGGAGGTTTACGTAAAGGAAGGGATGCGGCCATTGCTGACGCAGACGGATCCGCTGGGATTCGAGCTCCATTACTCGCAGTTTAGCTTGGAAAGTAAGATTCCAATCTCTGTTATGCGAAATTACGATTATACCCTTTCCTTTCACCATTACATTGCTCTGCACGGAAATCCAGGCCGACCAAAACTCGCACCAATCAGATGGCGGGAACCATCTGATTTCGGCGGTTGAATTTGGACCACTAGTTATTTTACGTTTAGCCGTCCATTTAATAACCACTGACTGGATGGTCAGGATTTTTCGATCAGCGTGGGAGGCGTTACATGCCCCTCGTTTGGATGGTCTGGATGTTCATTTAGATGAGATACGTGCCGGATGTGGACGCGATTGCGTCCTCCCCCGCCCGTCTCTGGCCACGAACGGTCAGTTCCATGGGCGGGCTAACCGTGATTTATCTGTTTATCTGCGCCGTCCATCTCTTTTTTCATTATTTTAATGTATTCTCACAAAAATTAGTCAAATCCAATACTCAGGTGACCACATCACATGTCATGGCTTGTGCATTTAATGCGCATTTAATGTAGAGAAGTTTATCGATAACTATGTTCCACTTGGGCGTTGGATCTGACTCATTTTCGTGTGGACATAAAACAGCGTAGATAAATAGATAAATCACAGTGGGTGGGCCCGCACACAAAATTGCCCGTTCGCGGCTAGAGACGGGCGGGGTCCGAAAATTGTGGCTTTTCCTCGCGGTACTTGTGCACGGATATCTAGGCCATTCAAATTGTGGGGCGCGTTGTTGATGGAGGATATTTCTAAAATAACACTCATTAAGAAATCCTAACCATCCAAATGATGGCCATCAAATGGATGGTTCAAATTAAATTATGTGTGGTCCAAGTTCGAGGAAGAAAAGGTAGATGGTTACTATCGCCTTTTCAAGCGTAATTTTTACGTTCCATCCACAGCTTGTCAGTGATTTGGACGGTTTGGATTGATCGAAAGTAAGCAAAAATTTGCCGAAGAAAAACTGATCTGTTACATCCGGAAGTATGCTAGCTTGTCATCAGCCGGTTCTTTCCTACTAGCATGCTACCCTTGTAGAAAATCTGTACCATGCAAACGGTAGGCCTCACCATGAAGATCACCTGTAATGAAAATCAGGCGATTCGGCTCATCAGGTAGGCCACACAAAGGTACCAACGGACAACCAACGGTCGGATTCAACACATACAGATATAGCGTACATGATGCTCGAATCGGACTGAATTTTGTTCCGGGACTGTGAGGCGGACCGTTTGCTTGGTATGGATGTCTTGGTTATCAGACGGCTGAGATTATCCTGTCGGCGCTGTTTTTGGTACGTTGGAGCTTCCAAGGACTGGCAATCGCTAACCGTTCGTTATGCTGACACCCCCCCCCAAACGAGGGATTGAAATCAGATAGTTGTGACTGCGCGTGTGGCTATTACGAGTGTGACTGCGCGTGAGAGATACGGGCCACTACAAGTGAACTGGCCCAGTGCACCATGTAATTCGCTCGCTGAATGGCTAGGATCTCACACGTGTGCAATTTCCTCTTTTTTGGTACCCCTCCCCTCCCTGCCGAGCAACTTCTCAAGCTGTACAGGAGTCGTCTGCAACACGCGGCGTGTAAAACACCCAAGCTGAAATCCAGTCCGTCCATTAGGTGATAAACCTTATTTTTACCACAAATACACGAGATCAGACCAATTGAAAAACTCACGTGAGCCATACGAATGGTAACAATGTAAATTTGTGCCTAAAATCTCTGATTTCACACGTGTGGCCTGCCTGAGTTTTGAATCATGCATCTTCCTTTCAAAATGACTAGCCCACACACAAACATATGGTTGTCATCCCATTCCCATCATTTCTTTTGTGTGGCCCACCTGAGTTGTGGATCCAGCTGATTTCTGGTCCCAGATTCTAATAAAATTGAGAAGCGAACCTGATGGACGGAGTGGATTTCATATATAAAACATGTAGGTCCCAGGGAGCCTGGCTGCTGTTGTGCCTCACGTGTTACAGAAGATTCGCGTCCTTTCAACCCCATCTCATAACCCTAGAAGAAAGCGTTGGCATTCACGTCATTTTTTAAAAAAAGCAGGGTATAATAGTAAATCTAACGGAATCCGTTTTTGGTTTTTTGGTTTTGTTTTTAAACGTGCGCAGGTTTGAATTCGAAAGAGAAGCTGATAGACCTGGGATCTCGCAATTTCTTTCTTTGTCCGAAGGCGAGTTCAGTGAATAATACGTGCTCGAATGAAGCAACCAAGGCGTCTAAGTCTCCTTTTCCATCTTTAATTAAATTCATGGATTTCTTGCCTTAAAAGTTTATTTTTATTATTTTCATATTCTCTGTCTATCTATTCATCATTGCCTCATTAAAAAGCTGTAAATTTCAAGGTAATGGAATCTGTGTTTACGTCATGCATTCGCACGTGGGGTTTTAGTCGACCGTTGGTGCACATGCACATTGTATGTATCTTCTAATGTATGTCTCGGATATTGTAAGATACCCTTGGCTGCAATTAAAGCTGTGTTTTGTACAGATTGTTTGGATCGCACTCTCTTAGATGAGTTATCTGGGGCTCATTTCGCAACCCACATTCAGAATACATTGGAATTCAAATCACAACTATAATGGAAATAAGGGCATGTTGGGTTTAATGTATTTTTATGTGATTTCTCTCGAACTATCAGTGTAAGGGATTGTTTGGCACCATGGATTCGGGGGATTCTATGAATTTGGTGGATTTCAAATCTCCCAATTGTTTGGCACCGTAAAGTAAATGGGGGTTTCAAATCCCCTCAAAAAAGAGGTTAGAAATCTACAGTGACGAGTTGGATTACATGTAAAATCATTTTAAGAGTTGCATGTATAACATGTGTCTTTAGACTATTAATTTATTGGGCATATGGCCTATTACCCAAAATAGTTAGATTATCAATTGCATCACTATAATTACTTTAATATGAGTATCAGTGTTGTCCAAACATTATCCATATAAATCAATAGTTATAAATCGTTAATTGGTCACTCGGACATGATCTTGTGCTTGTGGCCCATCTGAGACTTCGAATTTTATCATTTTTAAGCAAAGCAAATATTTCAGCAGGCTTATTACAACAATTGTGTCAAACATTACACACATTCACTAATTGTAAATATTAAAGTTGATACAATAATAAAGTTCAAACCCCCATCAATATACCATGCATAACTATTTTTTAATTAAAGTTGATTTTGTGTCAAACAGAATAGGAGAATTTCAAATACAGTGGGTTTCAAATTCATGCTCCCAAACAGGCCCTAAATGCATGCATCAAACACCACCACGTGTCTATGAAAGTAAAGAGGATTTGCCTCCATGATTTCAGATATCGTGATAATCCGAGGCCAAAGATTGCTGGGCCCCACCATGATATATACGTATTATATCCACTTCATTCATTCATTATTATGGATCATTTTCAAACATGGCCCCAAAAATGAAGCAGATTCAAAGATCAAGTGGACCACACTACATAAAATACTAGATATTGAACACTGACCATTTTGATGTTCTTCCCATAGTGTGGTCCAATTTCTATCTCATTTTTGGAGGAATTACGTAGAATAATCTAGCCAAATGAATCGGACAATGTGCATAAAACATATACATCGTGGTGGGACCCATAGAGTCTATCTCATTTTCCATACCTAAAATTTGTGTCAACGTCATACACCATCCCTTCCATCACAAATTCCTGCAATATATAATACCCCTGAAATCCATCTAACCAAATAGGGCCGTTTGGTGCAATGAATTAGGTGGGATGGATTAGCTTAAAAGTCATCATTACCGCAAGAATTGCTAAATAAACGCCTAACGACACCTCATCCTTGGATAGTGAAAAGGACTTACGCAAATACGTTACTTTTGTGATGTTTGGAGTGGAGGTTGAGTGCATGAAAATACAACATAGCTGTTTGGAAATGGATTTGTGTGGATTATCAAAATCACATGTCTAGTTTAGATAGCCTAGTATCCATGATACACAGGCATACGTAGCTGACCCCGCCAAATTTGGATTGGACAGTAGCTGCAGTTGTGGTCCACAACAGCATGTACGGTATTCATCCACTCCGTCCATCCTTTATCGTGGATCATTTTATGAGTTGGATGCATGGATCAGGTGGAGAACACAACAGGTGAATGCTTGACTGAACTTTCAGTATAGAAAACTTCACAAGGTGCCCAGAAACTATTCAGATCAAGCCTTCATCTGTTTGGGGACCCTCCATCCATTTCAGTATGATGTAATACACTTGTTGGATGTATAACAAACATTACATTGCGAGATTTCACACCGGCAGCCTTATTAGAACAATACAAGCGCGCATGCACCACATATTAACTTTAGGGGAAAGAGAGCTCACTGCCGTGGAGGGATCGTACGTCACCTTCGGTTCTGAAAATGAACGGTTTAAGCGCCTGTTTGAAGGATCTCAGAAGAATCCCCCTGCTGGATTTATGGATTGGTGCTGCCATGTAATTTTAGATAAAGAAAGACAAAGTTCAAGAAGATTAAAAAACTTCCAGACGTACAGGAGGTTTCATATAGAAATTATTACGTGCATTTCAGTAAATCTATGAGTATTTTTAAAGAGTTAAAATATTAGTTTTATTTTTGTCATTCTGTATTTTTCTTTAATCTCATATTGGATGGAATGGGAGAAGAAAAGGGACATATATTTTTGCTCAACATAGGCTCTTGTCAAGTGTATTGAACTACGCACAAGCCCATGCGTGTGCATAGGGGATGCAGCTGGCGGGAAATCTCGCTCGGAAACCTGCGTATGTTGTCAAGTGTATTGAACTACGCACATGCGCACCTGCGTATATTCATGCATAAGGCTATTTCCATAGTGCGAAACATGCCTTCGTTATTCAGGTATGAAAAACGTTGCGACTGTTTTTATTTAATGGGTCATTTTCAAGACGTGGCTTTGAGGCTTTAAAAGAGATATTGGGGTTAGGGTTTCTGCATCGCTAAAAAGGAAAAACTCTCATCCACTCTCCAAGATGTTATTCTCCATTCTCATCTTTTTTTAAAATTCAACTTCTTTATGGGTAAAATAAATAATATATAGTATTATGTGGTGTTCTACTAGTGTTGATATACTACCAGCAAGTGCACGATGTGTAGAAATATATTGGGAAGTTGTATTTTACGAGATAGCAGCGTTGGTGACCTTTTGTACCAGTACTCTGCACCAAGGAGCTTAAACTATCTCAAAGGTAGCGACACTCATGCACCTCAACCCAACGTTGATTTGATCATGCTACATGCAAATATATGAATAATATATTTGCAAGATAATGAATTTGATAAAAATAAATCATTTTTTCAAGATAATGAATTTGATAAAAATAAATTATTTTTAATGCTTTAAAATAACACGTGTAACATGTGTTAGATATAATTATTTAATAAGCCCAGTAACAAATGCATTTAACTAAAATTGATGTGATTTTGAACCTCAAGTGGGCCATAAAAGTAAGGTTCGGGTATAAAAAATCAGAATTTTGTTTAGGCCTGCTTGATGGCCCCACCCAAAACACTTAAAAAACAGGGATAAGACCTAGCCTGGGCTGACCCACTGGAGGGAAAAGTCAAATATCTAATTTAACCAACACTTTTGTGGGTCTTGGGAGGATTTCAATGGTTGGCATCTTGCCCTGCTATTTCAATTAGTGGTGTTTCCCACTTATATTTTGGATAAGGTGAAGTCTTACATAGATCCGCCTCAAATGATGAGCTGAATAGATTTCACATCAACATAACAATGGGCTCCTAGGTATTTAGGTCCCAACAGCTGCCTTGTCTCGACAAGAAGGGGGAGTGGATTTGGTGTGGCCTGGCCTCACCTCATATGGTGTAGCCTGACTGTGGGGCTAATTTAATATGTGTTGTATTTCCATGCTTCTCATCTGTTTTGCAAGCTCATTTTATGGCATAAGGTCCATGTATTAAATAGACCACATAATTGGAAAGAGAGGTGATTAAACGCGTACCATTAAAAACTTACTAGGGACCACTATAATGTCTGTTTATTTCCATCCAACCATGTGATGGGGTTTTCCTCCTCAGTTCAGAGGAGAGGCGGTGCAGTGGTTGAAATTTCGGAGGGTTTCATCGCGCTGCTCCACCGGTCGTAGGTGGTCTTCGACCGGTCGTGGGAGGCGCTCGACCGGTCATGGGAGGCGCACGACCGGTCGTAGGTTCGAGCGCTGGCACGACTTAAAGTCCAGCGAGTTGTTGTTAATTTTCTCCGCGGTCTACGACCAGTCGTGGGTGAGCTACGACCAGTCGTAGGTGGTCTACGACCAGTCGAAGGTGAGATACGACCAGTCGTAGGCGGTTAGGACCAGTCCTGAAATTTTTAGGACCAATCATAGGTTATGCAGTTTTTGCGCGAAATTGCGGATTTGAGTTCTTTCGCAACAGGGATGCGGAAAGGAGTTTCCTAAAACTATAAAAAGGATTTTCTAGGGTTTTTTACATATAAGAAAAATCACAAGAATATTTCCTAAAGGCTTTGCGAGGGTTTGCTAAAGGGTTTAGGGTGTGAGAGAGAGAAGAAAGTGAGAGAGGAAGCTTGTGGAAGAGAGCAGTCGTCTCAGCGCTTCTACGTCTTCGTAATCAGTGAGATCTCTCCATTTTCTTTGTTTCTCTTACTGTTTATCCACTCCTACGTGAGTGATGAATGTTTGATCACAGCAAGGTGTGCTTATGATCTGTTGTAACGTTCTACTTCATAGTGGATTGTTGATCTGGACGAGGTCCCGTGGTTTTTATCTCTTTGAGGGTTTTTCACGTAAAAATCTCTTGTGTGGTGTGTGATTGTTGCTTTGATTTATTTCATTGCATTGTTATTCCATAATTCTGGTTTGTTCGGGGGCTAGATCCTAAGGTTTTGCACAAGGGCCCCAACAAGGTGGTATCAGAGCGTTAAGTTCATTGAACGGGTAGGATCGATTTGGAATTATGGAAGGTGGCTCATCAAGGATGATCAGCCTCAATGGTTCCAACTAGACCATATGGAAGGCTAAGATGGAGAACTTACTTTATTGCAAGGATCTATATTCTCCAATTTTAGGCATATCAGTAAAATCCAAGGATATGTCTGATGATGATTGGAAGAAGTTAGACCGAAAGGCGGTGGAGTTTAATAGACAATGGTTGGATGATTCTGTATTCCACCATGTGTCTACGGAAACCTCAACCGCTAGCCTATGACTGAAACTACAAGGGCTGTATAAGAGGAAGACAGCCGGTAATAAGATTTTTCTGATAAGGTGACTTGTGAATCTCAAGTTCAAGGATGGTGGTTCTGTGGCCTAACACATGAATGAGGTCAGCAATATAGTGAACCAACTCTCTTCTATGAAGATGGTCTTGGATGATGAATTGCAGGCTTTGTTATTACTTAGTTCATTGCCTGACAGTTGGGAGACATTAGTGGTGTCTCTAAGTAACTCCGCACCAGACGGAAAGATATCCATGGAACAGGTTATTAACTGTCTCTTCAATGAAGAGACAAAGAGGAAGTCTCAGGAGTCTACTCAGCAAGAGGCACTTGTGATACAGGAACGTGGGAGAGGAAAGAACAGGAAGGGTGGGAAGGCCTGAGATAAATCAAGAGGCAAGTCGAGTAATAGAAAAGATGTTGAATTCTGGAATTATGGCAAGAAGGGCTACTATAAGCATGAATTTCGTAAGAATAAGAACAACAATAAAGAAAAAGAAAAGGAGAAGGAAGATGAATCTAATTCTACTGCGATCGCTTCAGATGGCGACGTTGTTATTATTCTTTCCACAGATCATGATGTTTGTCTCACGACTACGGGTCAAGACACAGACTGGGTGATTGACTGAGGAGCTTCTTTTCACGCGACTCCACGTAAGGACTTCTTCACAAGCTACAAGTCAGGTGACTATGAGACCGTGAAGATGAGAAATTCTAGCGTATCGAAGATTGTAGGGGTCGGTGATATTTGTGTGAAGACCGATGTGGGCTGCACATTAGTTCTCAGGGATGTGAGGCATATCTCAGACCTTCGCCTCAACTTGATGTCGATGGGAAGACTGGATGATGATGGCTATGAAAGCCGGTTTGTTGGTGGGTGCTGGAAGCTCATTAAGGGTTCGTTGATCCCAGCCAGAGGAAAGAAATGTTGCACCCTTTACAAGGTAAGTGCCAGTGTGTGTAAGGGTGGGTTGAACGCAGTGGAAGATTCAGCTATTGATATGTGGCACAGGCATCTACGCCATATGAGTGAAAAAGGGCTTCAGCTACTAGCGAGGAAGCGACCCCTTCCAAACGTGACAGGTACACCTCTCAAAACCTCTCTTGATTGTTTATCAGGGAAACAGCATAGAGTTTCATTCATTAAAACTGTTTCTCATGTTAATAAAGTGCATGCATTAGATTTGGTTTATTCTGATGTGTGTGGTCCTATGAGGATAAAAACCTTGGATGGGGCATTGTATTTTGTTACTTTTATAGATGATGCATTTAGGAGGGTTTAGGCTTATGCTTTGAAATCCAAGGATGAGGTCTTTGGCGTGTTTAAGTTGTTCCATGCTATGGTCAAGAGAGAGACAGGTAAATCATTGAAGTGCATCCGCAATGATAATGGTGGTGAATACATCGGTGACTTTCATGAGTACTGCAAGTCCCTGGGTACACGGCATGAACAGACAATTTTCGAGACCCCCTAGCATAATGGTATAGCTGAGCGAATGAATCACACCATTGTTAAGAGAACCAGATGTATGTTATCCTATGCGAAATTACCCAAAATGTTTTGGAGAGAAGCAATGCACACGGCGGTGTATCTGATAAGCAGGTCTCCATCAGCCCTATTGAATGGAGAAGTACCTGAGAAGGTGTGAACTGGACATGTAACACCCTGTACTTTTAATACTCGGGTGTTACCATTTAAATCATAGAAAACATTTAGGCACGCGAGAAACACGGAATAAAACTATAAAACTATCATCAAGAGACCATCCTTATAACCCATGTATCCTTTTAAAAGATCATATTTTTCTACAACTCCCATTGAGATAAATCTAAGGTCATTTTAATACTCCATTGAAAATGGAATCAACCACTCCACTCCTCAACATTATGAACTAACATAAGCCTGATAACGAGATCCTAACCATAAAGAAGATTATATCACCCTTTAAACACACTTTGGGACCACTAATATGCACACTGAAGTAGGGGACCAATAGTTCAATCGAAATAGACAATCCTTACCAAGGATAAACATCCAAGCATGAACCTTACGAAAATAAGGTTGATCTTCAACCCAGAGCAATTAACAAACCTTGTAAGTAGAATAGACAGTTCAGATTACGCCTACGAGCATATGGCACCCAAATAATCCATGGTTACTGACGACAAATGTCTGAAATAACGAACACCTAACCCTTAGAACTTCAACCCTTAACCTGTAGCCATTGCTAGGTCTTCTAAGTCAAATGGATGACCTAGATCGTCTCAGACCATTAAACTATGATAGAGGAAAATCAAGCCCTTCGTTACCAACCTCTGATCGTCAAATCCACTGTATATCATGTCAGACACTCCCTTCACGGATCTAGTACCAAATCATGCGAATCCGCCTATTAAAGGGCAATATTCACCATTTAAATGTACCTGGGATAGTTTAGGACTCTTTTAGACAGTTGATGATTGACAGCGAGTTGATCTGACAGTCGTATAGTCAGTAAACACCTTTCCATAGTGCACAAAGAATGCTTTATAGTCACTCGAGCCTTAGGTCTGCCTCATCCCTTTGGGATGGGTCCTAAATTAGCTGACCTAATGATTGGATGGTGTGGATCGACTGAGACTCACACGTGTACACCACCTCTGACCTGTGCGTGTACACAGATAGCGTACACTTGCCGTGTGCAAGATCTAGTATCGGGTCAAAGAAGCTTTAACCCGATAGAATTCGCAAATCAGCGAATTTTCAAAAATCTCTCCCGCCCGACGCTAGTTCAAAACAGACCGTCCGTTTGATGACTCAAACCGACGTTTCCCGAATACAGAAACCCAATCCAGACCGTTGATCTGATAGAGGGGGTCCCATCGACCCCACCTACATTTTAAAATGCGATTGAAAACTACTCATGCCTGCATTGACGGCCACTGATCAAACAATGCGAGGTAATAGTGCTGACGGGGAGAGAAAATCCACGTCGCTCGTGTTGCTGGCGAATCCGACCGTTCGAAATGGTCGGTTACCACCCGCGCACGTGAGAAATTCCTAGTCAGCCCTACCATTTCCTGAAATACACACCTACGTCGAAAAGCGGAAAGGATCTTTCCACTTATAGCAACAACGTATCTCGTCCGTTCGATGGCGCCTAGAAGCTTCCCTCAGACAAATCCTAGACGTCCGAATCAAGGTTAACAGATATTTTTTCCCAGCAATGAGAAAATGGTGAGAAATTGTAACGGAACTCGGTTTTCGTCTTCCACGAGCTGTTTTGATCAACGACGCGTCCTGCACCGATAAGTGGACCCCACATAGTTTTATGCCGCATCAGAACTGTCCAAACGGCCCGGATCTATGGATCAACCACCCATATGAAAAACACCATTATCATCCCTCATCTTCCTCAAAATAACTGTGTGACCCACTTCCTGCTAAACCAGACCAATCCACTGATCTGGTTCGTCCATCATGTAGCCCACCACGTTTAATATCTATAAGGGTCAATCAAATGGGCCCATGCGTGGAATTCGAAACACTGAGAGATCTTAGTGTCAAGTCATTTTCGGTTAGCTTAGTAAGCTCCACATTAATCCTGGTGATTAGCAGAAGAAGAGTCCATAAACAACAAGCCTATATATAGTTCGTCCATTAGGGCGAATCCCAAGGAGAAGAAAAGATAGGAAATAGGGAGAGAGAGAGATAGAAATTTTGGAACGCCGTTTAAGCGAGTCGCTTACCGCTGTAGCGACTCGACTCAGCCCTAGGTCGTTCGGTTCTGAGAGAACGTTGAGAGAGAAGAGGGAGAATAGAAAAAGGGAAGTTGGGTTTGTGGGTGAGATCTGAGAAGGAGGGGCTGCTTGAACCCGTTTTCAGCAATTGTTTCAACTCGTCCCGAGTTTGCTGAGTTCACCCTCCAACCATCGTCCCTCTACTTCATCTGTCGTGGTGCCGGTCATCCCAAATCATCTGTCAGCGTCCAAATGCCATCCCTGACTCAGGTAACCATACCTTTTGCCCTCCGTTATTATCATTTTCACCCAACCAGCCGACTGGTTCCATAGTTAACTCAACTCAGTTACGAGTTGGAGGACTCAGCCCCATCCCAGCATGAAGAAACCAACCTGCCTCCATGGCTGTGATCGATTTTCCTTGGGACTGGGACCAACATTGCGAGATGGGCCCTATTTCGCCAGAAACAGGGAGTAATGACACCGTCTACATTCAAAGCTCCACTGAGTCAGCAACTCGGGCTGGGTTTGGAGATAAAAAGACCCAACTCCTTTTGGCCTAGGTAGTGTTTTACTCAGAAGGTTATGAACCCAGCCATGGGTGTCTCAGGTTCACCTATTTGGACACCTTTCACAACCAAGCCAACTCAATGCCCCTGATCTAGCTGACCTAGTCAGTTTTTCGACTGAGTCAACCTGACTCCAACCTGTTGTGAGTGATTGTGAGAAGGGTCCAGTTCAATAGGTCCTTAATCTAACCCCAGGGCTTACGAAACCTTGAAAACCAAAGCCTTGAAAACCAGCTCAACTAGTCATCAGTTGGGGACCCCAATCAAGCCAACTCCAAACTCGATACTGAGTTAACTCGACTGGTTTCCTAGCAATGTTTAGCTGATTTAAATCATCTGTTGAAGATTTGAGAGACATAGGGTTGGTAGATCTTCAATCTCACCCTATGGTTAGTGAAACTATTGGGATCACTCAACTCATTACAAGTTTGAGAAGTCTCGACTGAGCCAATCAGTCCTGACTCACTAGCATTTATGACAATTCCTCCAGGTACAACCAACAACTATTTCATCTTAGAAGATACTCCTACTTGCAATTTGGTCAATCAAGATCCTTGCATCCACATTTTACGACAAGAAGGACTTCCAATTTAGGTGAGGAGCATCCCTTATAGCTTTTTCCTTTCACTAATTTCTTTATGGATTAAATCTCTAATGTATAGAATTTTAGAAAATTATTAATTCCTAGCTATCTTGAATTTCATGAAATAATTGTTTTAATGCCTATTTCCTTATAATCATGTATGTGATGTATTGCCTTATAAATATCATGTCACATTTATAATTATTTGCCTATGTATATATCCCCATTAGACATGATGAGAAAATAAAGCTTTCATACTAAATTACTTGTGAATTGTGTAATGAGACATTACCTTCATGATTTTCTATAATTTTAATCTCTGATTTGGTAGGTACAACCTTGAGAATAGTTCTTACAATACGGAAAATGAGACTTTAATTGCATGTAGTGTATTTATAGATGAACTCTTAGTTAATGATATGACCTCACTTGGGAATTTATATGATACTCAGTGTGCCCTCCTTTGAATGTAAAGAAATCATGGAAGTACGTAGTTGGATATTTCCTATTGAAAGTTGAGTGTCATTACTATTCTATCAAAGTGATGTACATATGCGTCATGATGCATAACATCCACTCATGACATGCGAGCTTTTCCGAGTGTGCATCGTAAGTCACATCTTGTTGGGTTGTGCTAGGTTCCATTACCTAAGTCCAACCATCAGTGTAACATCCCGAAAATCGGGGGTCGAGTAAAAACTCCACTCTCGAGTTCCAGAACATCACTTATGCAACATAAATGTGTATGATTGAATGTTGTTTGTGTTAATGTATTAAACATGAGTGGGATTACGCCAGAACAGCATATCATACTTCAGAGACAGTTAAATTAGTAAGCGGAAAACTGTGATATTATGTATAACATATATAAACTGTTGTATGTCTCCAGAGTGTGAACATGTTACCAGGTTATATACATACATGTATACTCCAAAAGTAAACAAAAAGAATATATATGAGTGCTCTAAAAATATAAAATGACAAGTGTCAAGGCATCTAATCAACCTCCCTGTAATCCTGTCAATTAGAACATGCATAAAGGAGGGATCCTCCTCATCATCATCAAGTCTGGCTCCACCTCGCAGGCCACGCCATCATCTGTAATCACAATAGGGACTGGTGGGTGTCCGAAAACACCGTCCCGTAACGTGGGAGTGAGTGATCAACTCAGTGGAATAATAGAGCAGAGATTAGCATGTTATCAAATCAATCATGCGATAATAGAAAAGCAATAAATCAAACATTCCTAAATACTGTTGTTAATGCAATATGACATGACATGATGGACGCCCTCATCGACGATCTCCCTCATACGGCACCATCTTACGCCCGCAGCATGCTTTCTTCCCACAATGCTCCACATCTTCCACGCACATGCAATGTGATGGTAATATGATAACCGAGTTATTATTAGTCATTTTCATACAGCAGGATTGGGAAACTAGGGTACCTTGCTTATATCAATCCCAACACAGATCCTGTCTAGGGTCGTCACTCATAGCAATCTCATACGATGTATATTTGTAAGTCGCTGCAAGGGCTGTCAGGGCTGTTGCTCGCACTCGTTACACCTCTCCCCCATCACCTTATCAATACAGGCCTATTATATCCTTAAGACTACATCAGGACTCGTCGCCCCCATGCGGTATCAGGATAAACTCAAGGTCACTACAAAGGGCTCGTCACCTGATCAGTATAGGCCGACAACAAGAATATAGTGTCCCATACCACTATAATCTGCTCAGAGTAGGGTGCTCACTGGTCACTATAGGGAGGTTTGTGGCCCCAGCGTAGGCCGACAGCTCGACCACAGTGTCTCATACCACCATGCCCGGCTCATGAGTCTTTATGGATCAAGGTACCATGGTTGACAGGTTTTACAATGGTAAGTTCAGTACCCTAGGTTCAAGCAGTTATGATTCATACAGGGTGAACAATCAACGGCCAGTCGGGTTACTTGAAGGGCTCGACTAGTACGAGCGCATCGCAAGTCGAACGACATGAAGTACGTAAAACACTTCGTGTGGCCTAACCACTGCCGCCAACTCCAAACACGACTCGCGTTCATCGACGCATCCTTCGTGACAAATACAAGCTAGCCACGAATTTTCTCTGTTACCGACTGCCTGGACTAAGTATAGCCCCAAACATTTGTGATTCCACATCATCAATCATATAAGAGTAATGGAAATGAAATACAACAATATAAGCATGTTGTTGCGTGTTATAACATACCACTTAAGCAATTCATTCAACACATGCATTTCATACATACAATGTAATCCCTACATATTTTCAACATGATGGAAATCATTTACATCAGGATATTACTTGAGGATTCAATCTCAAAACTATTTCATAACACCATATACTCAATACATACTAATACAAACATTCATACAAACACTTAGTCTACACACTTAAGTCTACATAGTGTATGTCGACTCAAAGTGCGCCTTTGGGCGAATCTCTTCGCCAAACCAATTATGCACGCATTCCTAATATCCTAATGCGACAAAAAGCCATGTCAACCATTTCAGCAAAATATGGATGCAAACAGTATTTTCTACAAATGACTAAAATGCTCTAAATCTCATATTTTTCCTACGTTTACGAAACAGGAAACGGATAGCATGTTGTACATGTAAAACGGCATTGCCGTCAATAATCTACTATTAAACGACATTGAAAGCATTGAAAACAGCCAATCAAAGCGTATAAAATCTGCACCTTTTACTCTAGATGCGTATCACTTTGAACGGAGCGTATATGCTTCATCTACGGCGAACAGGCGACCTAATACACAAGCTACATAACCTACATCGCTAATGGAATCAACGGAATGCTAAATCAGCAAATGGTTAGGGTTTTTCTTACCTATAAATACGGCGGAATCACCGGGAAAGCGATTGAGATACGTTGCTAAAGCACGTGTAGCAGCTGGTGCCGGTGGTAGGAAGATCCCTCCCACACTCTCTCACAATCTCTCACTTTTTCTCTCACTCTACTAAGGTTTCTAGCAAATTCAGATGGGTGAGAGAAGTGAGGGTTTAAACCCCTTTTATAAGCTTAAAACTTTCTAAATTAGGCTTGGGAACAATGTTTACTTGAGGTCTAACCAAATCGGGGCTGTTTCGATCCAAAAGAGCATTTCTGGAGGTCTCCTGACCGAACGCGGTCGGACTTAAGCTCATGCATACTGGATCTAGCACACATCAAGTTCTCAAACTGGAAGAGTTCGCAGATCGCACGTAGCGGTTCAATTTCAGTTCAGCGGTCACCGCACCTAGATCAGGTATACAAGTCTCATAATATGAAAGAGAAATTTTTCCTGATCCGAGGGTGTAATTTGGCTGAATTCTGACGGTCAGAACGCTTAATAATAACGCGCTAAGTCACGTGCCAGATTTGAATTAAAATTTTCAAATCTAACCCTATTCTCACTCTCTTCACTCCAGGCTCAATGAAATAGCCTCTGAACGTCGGTTGGCCTTGATTTTCAAAACGGTTGTCAAGTCCAGCTAAGCGGTCATAACGGTCTAAGATTGTAGGTATCGGACTTTCGACGAGCGGTCTAGATCCAATACAAAGTTTCAAAGAGTTCCTGAGAGCAAACGGGTTTAGAGTTTGATCCTAGGTTTCAGGGTATTATAGCATCATTGATTCTACAAGTTTTGGGTCTTGTATAACGTATTTAAAGCGGTCAGGGACAATTTCACAACTACTCCAGCGTAGTGCTAGCTAACTTACGCTTAATTTCTAAAGAAATTAATCCTAAGTGATTTCTTCGGCCATGGAATTGGGTTCTGAGCGATTTTTCAGGTGTTTTAGTTGACCCATTGCCTAAGGACGTCTAATCCCAGGTTGGCAAAAATCCGGGGTGTTACAATCTATCCCCCTTAAAACACAATTTCGTCCCCGAAATTGACGAAGTGTAAGGAGTATTTAGCAAAACTTCAGTATTGACATTCTAAGGAAGGGTCAATCCTATTTAATGACCTAACCATACGTATAACCTAAATCAAATGTTTCGATCCTAGACCAGTGGGGAAGAGGCTAACCACGCTTCCGCTGCGCCACTCTGATCGAACGGTTGCATTGGCTGACCTAACTGGATTGGACTCAATACGTTCTACCCCCTTAAAACTTGGTTCTACTTAAAGTTCAAGAATTTATGCATCGCTCCGTATATCGGAACGAGGTGTAACTTAGGGGCTATCCTTGACATGAATTGGGAAACAACCTCTCATTACAGTGGTTTTCCTTTGCTAATGATGCGTTATATGGCATTGGTATCTATGGTGATAGAGATAAGTCTAATCTCTATTGTGGTTGAGTTCAGGGGCAGGTATGAGTTGGTGACAAGATGTCTAATTCTCTACTGGCTTTAAGTCCTCACCATTTCCCAAAGGCAATGTGATCACATTTGGTTGTAGGTGGTTGAGCCATCACAGAAGAAAGGTTGTGTAGTGGGTCTGAGCCGGATACATTGACCTTCTGTTGAGACTCTGACAGAAAATTCTTCGTATCAATTCTTAATCCTAGCCGATACCGACCCTCTGCTTGATCAGAGCATTGGATTTATTGGTAACTACCAGGATTAAGAGGTCAAGTCAAATCGCGAATACATCGCTTACGTGCAGTTCCTTTGCTCCGCGTTCCCGAATGCAATAAGCCCTTGGAGAAGGCAATACTAAGGGGCGTGATAATTCATCCTAAGTTCAATCTAAGGGATTTATACATTTTTTCTGAGAGTGAATGTTTTAAGTTAAAACAACCTTCCTAAAAGTTATAATAGAATTCTATAAGCATTACGGGGAGCTATCGAAGGAATAAGGTCCTACTCCAACCAATTCTAACCTATTATTCCTTAGCATATACTGGCTTTACACTACTTAAGGTAACTAGTAGACTAGTCTGCAACTCACTGGCTATAATCTAAAGCCTAAGTTTATACGCTAAATGGTTCCATACCATTATTAATATAGGGAATTGCTCTATCGCTTAGGGTCAAGATTATCTAAATGGAATTGGATTTCCTATATTGTCAGATCCTTCAAATCTAGGTATGCTAACACTAGGTCCAAAACGCCAAGGGCCTATGTGGCCAGTAGCATTAAGTTGCATTAAATGGAACTACATTCCTAATCCCATGTCGGGATTGGGTGTGGCATGCTTGGTAGGAGGGTGGGTTGGGATAAAAATCAATTTGTAAGCTGAATCCCGGGATTTACAATATGGCAGTGGCAACCATAGGATACTCCCAATCTAGGGACAATACCTTATAGCAAACGAAATGACATGCACTCCATTCAACAAAATTTGTCACAATACATGGAATAAAGTTCCACATAGATTATGACAGGAACGCATTCGGCTATGCTAAGGCCAAACCACTAACACAAACACATTTTCTACCTTTGACTTCACTAAACCTAATAACAACAAAACACAGAAATCTTAAAACGATAATCAAATAATCTGAAATAAAAGTTGGGCAAGCTGAAATAGAAGTTGGGTAAGTCGTTTGCGATGAAAGACTTGGGCCCGACTAAACAGATCCTATGAATGGAGATAACCTGTGACAGAAGCAGCAGAAAGTTTTGACTGTCACAAGAGCGGTATATTGAGAAAGTCGTAGAGCGGTTCAATATGAATGCAGCGAAGCCGGTCAATACTCCACTGGATGGTCACTTCAGATTGATCGACAGACAGTGTCCCAAGACGAAGGCAGAGGTGAAAGAGATGTAAAAGATACTCTACGCATCTACTGTAGGAAGTTTGATGTATGCTATGGTGTGTATACGCCCAGACATAACACATGCGGTTGGTGTGATCAGCCGATATCTTGCCAATCTTGGTAAAGAACATTGGGCAACGGTGAAGTGGATACTACGGTATCTAAGAGGCTCATCTAGGTTGAGCCTATGCTATGGTGATGGTAAACCTGTGATAAAGGGCTACACAGATGCAGATATGGCACGTGACATAGACTCTGGGAAGTCTACATCGGGGTTCATGTTCACGTTTGCAGGGAGAGTGATTTCTTGGCAGAGCAAGCTACAGAAGGTCGTAGCATTGTCGACTATAGAGGCCGAGTACATTGCAGTCACTGAGGCATGTAAAGAGATGCTTTGGATGAAGAAGTTTCTATAAGAACTTAGCCTGAAGCAGGAGGAGCACGTGGTCTATTGTGATAGTAAAAGTGTTATACACTTGAACAAGAATCTAAGTCAGCACTCCAAGTCGAAGCACATAGAGATTTGGTATCACTGGATCAGGGATACTTCGGAACAGAAGGTGTTACAGCTTGAGAAAGTCCACACAGATGATAATGGGTCGGACATAATGACCAAAGCTTTGCTCAATGGCAAGTTTGAGGTTTGTAGAAACCTGACTGGCTTGAAGAAGGTGAATTCCTCCTGAGTCGAAAAGGGAGAGATTTGATGAGATTTTTCTCCTCAGTCCAGAGGAGAGACGGTGTATTGGTTAAAATTTCGGAGGGTTTCATCGAGCTGCTCGACCGGTCATAGGTGGTCTTCGACCGGTCGTGGGAGGCGCTCGACCGGTCGTACATTCGAGCCCTGGCACGACTCAAAGTCCAGTGAGTTGTTGCTAATTTTCTCCGCGATCTATGACCAGTCGTGGATGAGCTATGACCAGTCGTAGGTGGTTTACGACCAGTCGTAGGCGGCTAGGACCAGTCCTGTAATTTCTAGGACCAGTCATAGGTTACGCAGTTTTTACGCGAAATTGCAGAATTGAGTCCTTTCGCAACCTGGCTGGTGTTGGTTCGTGCTGTGTGTGAACAGAGCGCTAACACTCCTCTAGCTCCAAATGGTTCAAAGGACATCAAAGTTACATGTAACGCCTCGACTTTTTAGGACCCGAGTATACGACTCGTTTTCCAAAAACCCAAGTGTTAACCTTAAAGGATGGTTAAATTTGAGTGTATATTTTTTCTTTTATCAGAGTAAGCAAATGAGCGTAGTATGGACAAATCGAAATAAAGAAAAATTTTATTATCATTCAAACATACAAGAAGCTGCCCATAATGACTTATATAGACCAATGTCTCTGAATTTAACAAATACAAGATCTACAAGAATTTGATACATAAAGAATAGCAGAAAGCATATAAATATAAGTCGCAAGATCACGCAGCTCCTCCAGACAAATACAATCATGCATCCTTGGTGATTGTACCCTTCTCCTCATCAAGTCTGAACATGCATATCACTTAAGCCACCTGTACTACCTGTACGGTTGTATATTTAATGGATGAGTAATCAACTCAGTATGAATTCCTCTCAAGATTACACACCACCGTATTAGGTAAGCATTGTTATAAAACAAAGCATACAAAACAATACATGATGCAGGTCTTATTAGATGCATGGATGCATGAATACAATCATCGCCCCGGGGATGCTTATCTATGCGGACAATGGGCCATCACCCATGTAATCATCGAACCTGGGAACATTATTCGGTCGGAATCATCGAACCTGAAAAACATCATCCAGTCGGAACAATACATGCCATGTATGCATGATTAGCCAAGTCATTATTAGTCCATTTACAACCAGCCAATTTAGATAAGCTCAAAGGTCACTATGGGGAGCACATGGCCCAACGTAGGCCGACAGCTCAGGTATAGGTCACATACCACCATCCCCGGCTCATGAGGCTATCATCTTATGATGTTTAATGGAAACCTGTCGACTAGTGGCCAGTCAATTTCATTATATGAGGCTTACCATCGCATGGTTGCACGGTAAAACATCGAACTCATTTAGGAAAAATACCAGAACAAAGCCACATAGGGCGATATCAAATAAGCCTCATAGGGTAATTGTCAAAATAGGCCATCTTGGAAAACCATTGGACATAAGAACCCTGGATGATAGGCTGTAACGTCTCGAAAAAAAAACCCCATACAAAGGCCCGAGTACTACCTCAGGCAGAAATCACCCAGTACCGAATCCTTTAGAAATTAGGCGAGAATTAATTAAGTGCTTAACTTGATTTTCTGTGAAATTAGCGCTAATCACTTCAAATACGATCTACAAGACTCAAAACTTGTGAAATCGTTAACACTGCATTACCCTGAAATCTAAGATCCATCTCTAAACCCGGTTACTTTCGAGAGCACCTTAAAACTTCGTATCGGACCTGGACCGCACGTCGAAAGTTTGATTACTATTCAAACTATATAATTATGACCGACTTGCTAGACTTGACAACCATCTCAGAAATCAAGTCCAGATAGTATGCCGAGGCTATTTACATGAGTCCGAAGCGAGGTATGTAAGAAAAGCGAATATCTTTAAAAATAAAATCCAAACTTAAGTAAACCGAGTCATGTCACTTGTGGACCAAATATAAGGATTCAGACCATCAGAATCTGACCTAATTACACCCCCAGATCAAAAAATTTTGCCAACACATGCCAGTATACTTATGGCCCTGATCGAGTTTCGGTGACCGTTGAACTGAAACTAGTTTGTCGTGTCTGATTTGTAAATCCGATCGGACCGAAAACTTAGCTTGACCTAGATCCAAAGTCAGAGAGCTTAAGTCCGACCGCACGTAGAAAAGGGGCATCCAGAGGTGCTCCGTTGGACCGAAACGGGCCGTATTTGGCTATAACCTAAGTATATCATGACCCTGTGGCCATTCTCATCGGTTCTGGGCCTATATAAGGGCTTTAAATCCTTTCTCTCATATTCCATGCAAATTTTAAAACCCTAAAAAAGAGAAGAGAGAAAAAAAAGAAGGAAAGAGAGAGAGTGAGTTAAGATTCATCTTGGGATTTGATCCCGCTCCTCAACACACTTAGCCACCCTATCTGTATCACAAATCCGACATTTCTGACAACATACTTGGGTAAGAAAACCTAATTCTAATCTGTTTTGGGGTTTCCGATAGTGTAAGTGATGAAATAGTTAACCTAATTCATGTTATAGGTTACCAATTCACCGTTGACAAAGGCTAGGTGTCTAAAACAAATTCGTTACGAGTTTACCAGCGAAAGGTGTGGATTATAAATATTTAGGTTATGGTTTTTAAAGCCTTCAATGTCAGTAATAATTTATGACTGACTTGATTGCTATCACATGCGTTAGGTAGGATGCCTGCTGTCATTTATATATATATATA
The DNA here is from genome assembly GCA_037074715.1 of Magnolia kwangsiensis. NCBI lineage: Eukaryota > Viridiplantae > Streptophyta > Magnoliopsida > Magnoliales > Magnoliaceae > Magnolia > Magnolia kwangsiensis. The sequence continues at coordinate 22,168,963 of CM073576.1, forward strand.
TATATATATATATATATATATATATATATATATATATATATATATATATATATATATATATATATATATACTATGTGAATATGATGCATTTTATATGGTTGTTGAAATGTTTGAATGAGCATGTAATTATGAGCTATGCTTGCCATGATTGTTAAATGCAAATACATGATTGTTGTGTATGAGACAACTCCTTGATGAAAGGATTCGTCTTAATATACTGTGTGACCAACATACGTCATGTATGTGGGAATGTGTAGTCTAAGTATTTGTAAAAATGTTTGAATGAGTAAGTAGTTAGTAAATTACAATTTATATGGGTGTTGAAAAGAGATTCTCAACTATCTTAATGATGTATATGATTTCCTCCATGAGGCTTATATTCTTTCTCTGTTTTACTTATGTAATGCATAGTTGAGAATTTATGTTTATATTGTATGTAATAAAATATTCAAATGATTGTAGGATTTAAATTATTTATTCATTACTGCTTTGATAATCTCACATGGTTACATGTTGTAATTGAACGTGATTGGGACTATGTTATAGTCCAGGCAATCGGTAACAGACCCTGATTTGGTGGCTGAGGTTGTTTTTGCCACACAAGACGTGTCGATGAATCTAAGCCGTACTTCGGTTGTTGACAGTGGTTAGACCACGAGGAGTGCTCACGCACTTCATGTCGATCAACTCAACGTGCGCTCGTGCTAGTCGAGCTCGTCAAGTAACCCGATTTGCCCGATATATGTTCACCATGTATGAACGTTACTGTTTGAATCTAAGGCATCAAACTCACCAGTGAAAACCCGTTAACCTTGGTACTTCGATCCGCTAAGACTCATGAGCCGAGCATGGTGTTATGGGACACTGTGGTGGAGCTGTCAGCCTACCTGGGGCGACGAACCTCCCTGTAGTGACTAGTGAGCAATCTAGACTCATGAGCTGAATACGGTGATATGACACACTGTATTCGAGCTATCGTCCTGCGACCTGACAACGAGCCATTAGTAGTGATCTCGAAAATACTTTGAGCCCTTGCTGAGGCGACGAGCCTTATCACAGCAACTAGAGTATAAACTAGGCCTACATTGAGGTGACGAGTCCTGTGTAGCGACCTGAAATTATAATATTGTATGAGAGTTATAGGACTAACGTATAATGGATCATTGTTGGGAATTGACATAAGGGAGGTACCTTAGCTTCCTAATCCTGCTATACGAATAAACCTAAGTAAGAACCCGACTAATCACGCGCATGCACCGCATTACGTGTGTGTTTGGCGTTGCAGGTTAAGCACTGAGGGAGTGTGGCATGCCGCGATTGTAAGAGGAAGTCGCTGAGGAAGCGTAAGCGAGGGCATGCATCATTAATTCACGTCATTCTTGCATTAACAAGAGTACTTAGGACTTGATTATTTTACTACTTTATCATTACTACTTGATTGAATTGATAACATGTTAACATTTGCTTTATGATTCCACTGAGTTGATCACTCACTCCCACATTTTGGGACGGTGTTCGCAACACCAACCAGACTCTGTTGTATATGCAGATGAGGGCGATGCTTTCGAGACGACGAGTAGGCGTTCTCCTATATGCAATTTTCAAGCGGGTTTCTATAGACCGTTATGATCGACGGGACTTCAGGGCTTATACTTATATTGGAACTTGACATTTTGTATTTTGAAAACAATACTTGTAATTATTGACTTGTACTTTTGACCTGGTAATGCGTACATACTCCGGAGACCTATTTTGGTTTATACGTGCTACAATTTCATTTCAGTCTTTCACTTACGTATTACAACTGTCCCTAGATTATGTTTGTTAATTTGGCTTGATCTCATTCATGTTTTATGCACTAATACAGACAATGTACAATCATCATCAAATATGTTGCATAAGTAATGTGTTAGAACTCGGGAGTTAGGTTTCTACTCGACCCCCGATTTCCAGGGCGTTACATACGCCCACATTAATGATTTATCTAGGCCACCATTCAATAACCACTAGATCGAAGGTCCATCGCAATCACCGTCAATCGAGTTATATCCCAAGTATTGGTGTACATTTATAAGTGGAGGTTTCTCACTAATGTACTAGTTTTAAGTCCATAAACAATCCACAAATAATCCATGAGCATGAACAAATATACAGGATGAACATTAAGCATGTAACATAACAAATTCAATTTCCATCAGCTAACGCATATTATTATAAAGGGAGATATCAATTATGAATTTAAATAAAAACTATAACTTAAGCTAATGAGAAGATGAAAAGCTCAAGGGAAAGAATCATCACCTTATACTTTGAATCGCTTTCTAGTGTTGCTAAATGCTTGCGCCCTTAGAATTGTATCCTACCACAAGTCATGAACTTATATCATTAGATCCAAGTTCCACTCACTACCTAGATTTAAGATCATATCTTAGGGTTTGAGTTATCTATCTTAGGGTTTTAATGTGGAAGTAGGGTTCTCATCCTAGAGTTTAGGTTTAGGCTACATCTTTAAGGTTGAACCCTAGTGGTGTGTAATTATTTATAATGTCAAATTAATAGTTATAAAATATTTACTAACATTGGTATTATAATTAATATTAGTTAATAATCATTATGATGATAATTAATATTATGATATACTATCTATGATAAGATAATGCATTCGCATTTAATAATGGTATCATTTTAATTTCTTGTATATAATGAGTATCATTGGGATAGATAATTTACTAATGGTCATGCATTCTTGATATTTGCAAATCTCGATGATGATGGAAATGGAAGTCAAGCTAAGTTGATAATTAGAAAGTAATTGTTAGCATTAATAGTAGCTACCATAGCAATAATAATAGTTATGATGACGATAATCACTAGGACCTACTAATAAGGGTAGTATCCGAGAGAGATAATTTAAATGATTACTATTTTCTAATTACAATTCTATTTTATCCTAATTAACTCGAGCATGAGTAACCTACTAATGGATAACCACATTGCATTAACTATAGTAATATTAATGAAGATGATAAATCACGAAATTAACATAAGGAGAATAAACTAACTCACATTGGTTGACATGACAGCGGGTTGGGTTTTGGAGGATCCCATGAATACGGTTATTTGGGCCTGCATTAGAGTGGTCAGGCCCACTAAATTTTCGCCCCAAGAAGTGGCCTAGATTGGGCCCGAAACTTCCCAACACCAAGGCTCGAACTAGGCCTGACTTTAGTCGGATCTGGCCCAACACCTAACTGTCCATTGGTGGCCCGGACTGGGCCTGGTTTCAGCCCAATTTTAGGCCCAAGTAATGGCTGATTTCAGCCCCAAACCTGGCCCAGTTTGGTGGCTCGGCCTGGTCCAAATCACGGTCTAAATTGGAGCTGGGCATGGCGATGTTTGGTGCGGCCCACCCACTGGACGTGGTGCAGCAATGACAACAGCGACAACAAAGTCATTACACAGCTTCTCCCTCTCTCACAGTCTTTTTTCCCCTTCCCCCTTCCATATCCTTCCATCTCTCCCTAGAGTTCCCAAAAGCCTGAACTGGACCAACCCACGCCCAACCCAGATGATCAGCAACACTGACTCACCCGACTTGGCTCGGTTTGAGCTGCTGGCATGGTACAGCAGCTTGGTGCGGCTACCCAACGCATGCACCCTCTAGCTCCACTGATTCTCTCCTTTTTCTTTCTCCTTTTTTTTTCTTTCTCTCTCACCTACCTATTGGAAACACCCAGCGACGTTCAACCATCCCGGCCTGACTCAAGCTCGGCCCGAGCGCAACGGTTGCACAACGCACTCCCTCATTCTCTCCCCTCTCTATACTTTTCTTTCACTTTCTTCTCCCTTCTTTCTCTCCCAACACCATCAACGGGTGGTGAGAGTCGAAAAACGGCATCTCGAACTGAGTCTAACTCCGTTAGAATGGCAGAGAAGATGGATGCCATTAATGGCAGATCTCAAACGGAGGCTTCCTCCTCCAATCCGATAACATGGGATGGTTCATATGGACTGTAGGAAGCTCATGGATAGGCTTTTTCAAAGCTCTAGGATCATTTGGGCGGTGGGTTCGGGAGGATAAGAAAATGGTCGTTTTCTTGGTTGCGGCTATGAGAAACGGACGAGGAGGTGTTTGCTCGGTTCTCACCCATTTTTATGGTTTGCCCTAATGCTTCTGGACCGTTGGATGATAAGCAAAGGGCTCAGATGAAGTCTGGTACAAACCATGTTCTGTTGTGGCCGGTTTTAGCAAAATCGAATGTGGTTTTGTTTTGCTGAGGTGGAAACCGAGTTTGGACGGCTAAGATGGCTCCTCTTGGGACGGTCCAGATTGCCTCAAACACCTCCACACGAATCGCCAAGCTGGCGCACAGACAACAGTTTCCATTTATGGAAACTTTATGCTTTTAGGCCTTGTTGTGCCAACATTTGTGTGCGCATATGGTCACGTGAACGGGGATGGAGGGTATGGTTTCGGTTAGGGACATTTTGTGCACAAGATGGACGGATCAGATCTCCTATAGGGTCGGTGTAGGTGGACCACTAATCAAGGGAACGAACGTCTGTCCGTCTGCTGTCAAACCAAGGAGAGAGAGAGAGTCGTCTCTCCTTTTTTTAGAGAATTACGGGTCAGCGGCTGCTAACTGTATTCATGGGATCCTCCATTTAAGGCTTTCATCATGCATTGTTAACTAATACCAATGTTAATATGAATTTTCTTGTAATTAAAATAATTAAAAATTCATACATATATATATATAATTTTTTATATTAACATGCTACTATTTACATGCTATGAATCATGTATTTATTAATATATAATTCCCAAAATACAATATCCTATTACACATATGTATGAATTGAAAATTGTACAATATCTCTTTTAAAATCTCATTGTTAAATAATATACCATCGTATTAAAATATCTCATAATTTTTGTATAAAATATTTAATACTGCATTGATATTTATAATTTAATTATACACCGTAAAATTATTATCCATCATGCTTAGTTAATTTAATATTATTTTCATAATACTTTATATACATTAAATATATAAGTGCGGATTATTTTTCAACAGTCAGATTTAAACTAGGATGAACGTATGTGTTTACTTAGGCTTGGCTTGTATTCATGCTAAGTTTGGTTATACAGTAACACCCGAGTATTGGAAAGTACGGGGTATTACATTACATGACCCACAAATTTGTATTTATCATATTCATATCATTTATCCATTCCGCGAGATCATTTTAGTGCATGATCTCAAAAAAGAGTCATATTCAAAGCTCAAGTGGACCACAAACAAATAGAATGAAGCAATACCGACCCTCCACCGACTATGTTAAAACGTTCGTGGGACCATAACATTTATTTTCCATCCAATCCGTTCATGAGTTCACACAAACATGTATTAAGCAGAAAAACAAATACCATATGGATACAAAACTTCTGTTACCCCAAAAAGGTTTCAATGGTAGGCGTTTAATTCCCCATATGAGGCTACTCCAACTGATGGTGCCCTTATATGAGATGGGAAGTGTGGTCCACTTAATCTTTGGATTTGTCTTAATTTCCAGTTCAACCCTCGGGATAAGCTTGCCAAGAGGACGGAAGATTTGGATATAACAAATATCATAAGCGGATTGGCTGGTGTACCTCACATTAGCTATATAGTTATTATATTAACATTAACAAGTTTTGTGGGTCTGATCATGAGGTATGTGTTATATCCAAACCTTCCAATCATTTGGCGAGCTCGTCTTAAGGCTTGAGACAAAAAGTGAGATAGGTCTAACTATCAAGTGGACCACACTGCAAAAAGCAGCAGGGGATTGAACTTCTACCATTGCAATCCTTTTTGGGGTCATAGTAATTTGGGATCAATATGAAATTTGTTTTTCCTCTTCATCCATGTCTTCGTAACCTTGTGAACAGATTGGATGGAAAATAAACGTTATGGTGAGCCCTACGAATGTTTTAACGATGAAATTCATTACCTCCGCTGCTATTTGTGGTGTGGTCAATCTGATCTTTGGATATGATTCAATTTTTGGATAATGATCTAAATTAATCTCTAAAAATAGATGAACAGTGTAGATATAATAAATATGTCATTGTGGGGCTACATAAATTTGACATCCTTTGAACTGTTCGTACAACTTCAAGCTTGAGGAGTAGCGTTCATCTTCGCATGACCCGTACCTAAAGCAGCTATATAGCTGGTATGTGGTACATCAACCAATACGCTTCCACAAATACCTCATGATGGACCCATGGAACTTGGTGTTCACCCGTAGAGCTGGGCAATCTTGACTCGATCCGATGGATCTGACCTGATCCGACGACCTGGATCGGTGCAGATCGAGTAGGGTAATATAGATCCAAAAGATGTTCAGGTCGAGTTTGGATTCATGCCTACCCGAACTGATCTGATCCGACCTAACCCGATCTGGAGTGAACGAACCACATGCATTTGCTGGCACCGTTTGTGGGATGCAGCTTCTGTACGTATTGCGTGGGAAAGGAGGGAAGGATTTGTTGAACATGATGACTATCCCATTACTGCCGGTGTGGCGGCGGCTTTACAACCATATCGGATTAGCTTGGGTCGCTTCCAAACGGGCAGGAGCAAGGAGCAAGCATAAACTACTGCACAGGCAACTCTTGCTCCTGTGGGAAATGGATTGGCTACTTCCCCTACCGTGCTCTGTGGGACCCACCACGATGTATGTGTTTCGTCCATTCTATTCATCCATTTTTAAAGATCATGTCATGGCTGGATACCAAAAATGAGAGAAATATAAATCTCAGGTAAACTACACCACATGAAAACAATAACGGTTAGATATCCACCATTAAAATCCTCTTAAGGCCTATTATACTATTTATTTGACATCCAATCTGCTAGTTAGGTCATATAGTCCCAAATGAAGAGAAGAAACAAAGATCAGCTTGATCTAAAACTTTTATGGCCCTCAAAATGTTTTTAATGGTCGACTCTCATTCAACAGTGTTTCCTGCAATGTGGTCCACTTGAGATTTACCTCATTTTTGGAATCATACTGTAAAATGATCTGTAAAAATATATGGATGGCATGGAAGAAACATATACATCATGGTGGGGCCCACATGGCATCGATCATGTCCAGGGGAGTAGCCAATCTGTTTCCCTCTCCGTGTGCCCACCATGATGTCTATCTGACATCTACTCCAGCTGGTGTAGTACGTGTCGTGCAAAAACGAGCACTAACGCTCCTCGAGCTCTGAGTTGTACGAATGGTTCAAAAGATATCAAAGTTACATGGGCCCCACAATGATGTATTCATTATATCTACACTGTTCATATATTTTTAAAGACTATTATAGAACATTGTCCAAAAAATGAATAATATCCGAAGATCATCTGGACCACGCCATAAATAGCAGTAGAGAATGATTTTCACCGTTAAATAATTTGTGTGGTCCACATGATAGTTAGATATGTCTTATTTTTAGTTTTAAGCCTTGAGACGAGCATGCTAAATGAATGGACGGTTTGGATATAACACATACCTCATCATCAGACCTATAGAACTTGCTAACCTCAATATAGCAAGTCATAGACTTGCGTGAAAAGAAAGTCATTGCACTTTCGTGCAGTGTACGTCAACATAATACATCCAGAGAAAGTGCGATACACTTCTTTCATAGTCATGTGGGGACCACCTTAATGTATATGTTTTATCTAAGCCGTTCATCCATTTTGACATATCATTTTAGGCATTGAACACAAAAATACGATATATTGAATATTGAAGTGGACCACATCATATCAAACGATCCGAATCGTACTCAACCTGGTTCGACTCGGTTTCCCTGACTGAGTCGGACTTAATTCGAGTCAAGTTAATCAAGCATTGAATCGGTCCGAGTTAGGTGACTTGGACTCGGTCTCAGATTGGATCGAGTTCGGGTCAGACTATTGGGATTTCGGATCGGACTGAGTTAGGCCCAATCCGATCCGATCCGATCCGGACTGATGCTCAGCCAATCACCTACCATTCCGCTTCCCTTGAGAAGGGAGTCGGATTGGCTACTCCCCCTTCCACCAGCCTGGTGGCTAGTGGTCGGTTTTATGTGGGCGTCACCATAATAAATGTGTTTTATCCATTCTGTTTATCTATTTTTAGGCATCATTTTAGAGCTTGATCTAAAAAATGAAAGGGATATAAATCTCAGGTGGACCACACTATAGGAAAACAATAGTGATTGGATATCCACTATTAAAATCACCATAAGGCCTAATGTACTATTTATTTGACATCCAATTTATTAATTAGGTTACACGAACGATGATGACAAAAGACAAAGATAATCTTAATCCGAAAATATTATGGCCTCCGAAAAGTTCTTAATGATCTATGTTCTTTCAACGATGTTTCCTGCAATGCGGTCAACTTGAGATTGAGAAATACCTCATTTTCGTCTCATGCCATAAAATAATCTGAATACCTTATTTTCGTCTCATGCCATAAAATAATCTGAATAAATAGACGGACGGTATGCATGAAACACATGAATCATTGTGGGTCCCACGGAGCAGCGACCAAAAGCCGTTGGCCGGTGGCAGGGGGGTAGTCAATCCGTTTCCTTTGAGAAGAGGACACGTGTCGCCCTGACAAGGCAAATCTCGGACGCGGATTTCCCCCGCGAAAGCCTTTCGCAGGAACTTCCTGCGCAAGAATGCTGGGTGGGGCCCACCGAGATATTTTGGAGAAATATACCCCGTTCATATGTTTTAGGAGATCATTTTAGAACACGTGATAAAAAATTAGGTAGATCCAAAACTCAAGTGAGCCACAAGAGAGGAAACAATGGGGATTCAATGAGCACTGTTGAAACATTTTTATGGACATGAAAGTTTTGTATCAGGATATTTTTTTACTTCTTTCATTCAAAATATTTTTTTACTTCTTTCACTTTATCCCAGTGAGAGTGACCTTATAAAGGGTTTGGATGGCCATAGACATCAGAATGGAGCCCAGGAAGATTTCAACGGTACAAATTTCTTTCTCCAATTTTTCCTCTTCTGTGACTCAATTGAGCTGTGGATCCAACTCATTTTTTATCAGACGTCCTCATTTTTTATCCAACTCAAGAGACTCAATTGAGTTGTGGATCCAACTCATTTTTTATCAGACGTCCTACAATGAGTTATAAAAACGTATGGACGGGGTGGATTGATCAAAAACATCACGGTGGCCCCACCCAGCATCCTTGTGCAGGACTTGCTGCGAAAGGCTTTCGCAGGAAATCCGCGTCCGCAAATCTTCGTGGCATTTGCTCAACCGTCGAAATACCCCTCGCGCAGGTCGAAAGTGGGGACTGCGGAGGATGCTCCTTTCGACTCCATAGTTGCGGCATAGGCAGCTTCTCCCGGCCATTTCTCCTCAGAAACCCTAAATCGGCAACACCTTCCTCAGCAATGGCCTCTGGTAGGCCTTCTTCTCTCTTATACCTTCGATCCCATCCCTCTTTCTCTTACATCTGATCTTCTTTCCTTTTTTCCATTCAGCGGCTCTGGAAGAACAGCAAGAGAAGCTCCGAAGAGCCGTCGACGACTGGCGCTGCCGGAGCCACGATCTATTGGAGAACCTGCTCAACGATCCTTACGGATCTTCGTCCGCTTTTGATGATATCTGCAGCTCGAGTTCTGATCCGGTCCGCGTCTCTGCTGGGCCATTTGAGCATTCAGACGTTTCAAACCTCGTCGAATCCGATAACGTCGCAGTCTCTAAGTTCGTCACTGTGCTTTCCTATGACTGCTTTGAAATATCGAGGCTCTGTCGACAGGTATGTGTGCCTTATATTGTATCCTCAATTTCCCTTTTGCATTTCATCATACATATTTCTTTATTGGAAAATTTGATGGTAAATCTGGAATACCTGTACCTGATTTGGTTATTCGTGGGGCAATCATACGTTGTGTGGAAAAATTCATTACATGAATGTTAGGAACAGTGCAAAAGTAAAAGATTCGACGGAAAAAAATCTGTGCCGAGGAACCCCACACCTGTAATTTAGATCTCAGTTTGTAATACGATCAGATGAATGTTGGGTCGAGGTGTGTGCGTGTTACTATCTTTGAGATAGTTCACACCCCTTGGTGTAGAGTACTGGTGCAAAAGGTCGTCGATGCTTTTATCTCCCAGGATACATCCCCCAGCCCTTCTCCCACTCAGCACGCACTTGCTGGCAAAGAAGCAACACTAGTAGGACACCACCTAACACTTTACTGATTTTTCTTTATGCTCACAAAGAATATGATTTTGAGTTATGATGAAAACGGAGAAGAAGCTCTCGGTGAGGGAGGAGGGTTTTCTTTTTTCTTTTGCCGATGTTAAAACCCTAACCCATATCCCTCTTTTTAAAGCCTCAAAACCATATATCAAGAATGACTTGATATGGAGAAACAACCGTTTTATATGCCCAAATAAAGGAGGCACGTTTCGCACTATGGAAATAACCTTATCCAGATGGGTTCATTCAACGGTCACGATCAAAGCAACGAATCAAAGAATATTTTATCTGTTTTTTTTTTTAATTTTTTAATTTTTTTTTATAAATATGCATAATAATCCCCCACTTATTTCAACCAAAATAAATATGAAAAAAAAAAGAACTTTTGTGCATAAATGACGGTAGCAAAAAGTCTTGAAGTGAATTGTGCTTGGACTATAAGAAAATAGTGAACGAAGTCTTGAACTAAATTTCTTTCAAAGTATTTTGTACACGAAACACACACAGATGTTTAAGATCTATTCTAAGGTGTTAAGAGTTGCACTTTACGGCCATATGCATTATCCCGGTTTTCATGAGCGCTCTAGAGAATTGCCCGATTCTCATAGGAAGCGGCCCCACTTCCATACTCATATAGGTGAGTTTATCAATGGTGTCTCTGTAACACCTATAACCCGACCTTAAACAAGGCAATAAACTCATCAAGGGAGTTATCCAACTAATTTGTTATAGAGATTCGCATTACTAACATCATAGAGAGGGACAAAGAAATAATTGCTCTTAAAATATAATGCAATTCATCTAAGGAATCACATGGAAACTTGTTTGTTCCATTGATCCTAATTCTTGGGATCTCTAGTCTTTAGGTTGGGTTTCTATTTCTTGTAATTAAGTCTTTTATGTGCTTAAATCTCATCTCACTTGATGTTTTCCAGACATTTTCTATAGCTAGAGCTTTTATCAAAGTATCCGCAATATTTATATTAGATTTTATAAAGTCTAGAATGAATACACAATTTTTTAGTAATTGTCTTATGCAATCATGTTTTAGATGGACTATATCCATCCACTACTATTGGAAATTTTTGATAATGAAGTCCAAGATCACAAGTCTGTCTGAAACATGGTTGTGCGAGACAATTATTAAAAAATGGTGTATTCACTATGGACTTTGTAAGATCCAATGTAAATATTGCGGATCATTTGACAAAAGTTCTAAATATAAAAAATATATGAAAAACATCGAGGGAGATGAGACTTAAATTCATAAAAGTCTGAATTACAGGAAATAGAAATCCAACCTAAGGATTGGAGATCCCTAAAATTATGTTCAATGGGACAAACAAGTTTCCATGTGATTCCTTAGATGAATTGCATTACATTTCAAGAGAAATTATTTCTTTATCCTTCTCTATGATGTTAGTAATGCGAATCTCTGTAACGAATTGAGGTTGATTAACTCCCTTAATGAGTTTATATCCTTGTTTAAGGTCAGGTAATAGTTGTCACAAAGACACCATCGATAAACTCACCTATATGAGTGTGGAAGTGGGGCTGCTTCCTAAGAGAATCGGGCAATTCTCTAGAGCGCTCATGAAAACCGGGATAATGCATATGGCCGTAAAGTGCAACTCTTTAACACCTTAGAATAAATCTTAAACTTCCATGTGTGTTCTATGTATGGTATACTTTGAAAGAAATTTAGTTCAAGACCTCGTTCACTATTTTCTTATAGTCCAAGCATGATTCACTTCAAGACTTTTTGTCATCGTCATTTATGCACAAAAGTTCTTTTTTTTTTTTTTCCCATATTTATTTTAGTTGAAATAAGTGGGGGATTATTATGCGTGTTTAAAAAAAAAACGGATATATATATTTTTTTGATCCATTGATTTGGTCGTGATGGTTGAATGTGCCCATCTAGATAAGGCCGTTTCCATAGTGTGAAACGTGTCTCCGTTATTCGGGCATGTAAAACGTCGTGGCCGTTTCTCTGTATTGATTCCTTTTCAAGATATGGTTTCGAGGCTTAAAAAAGAGGGATATGGGTTAGGGTTTTGACATTGGAAAAAGAAAAGAGAAAACCCTCATCCCTCACTGAGATCTTCTTCTCCGTTTTCATCATAACTCAAAATCATATTCTTTGTGGGTATAAAGAAAAATCGGTAAGGTGTTGGGTGGTGTCCTACTGGTGTTGTTTCTCTGTCAGTGAGTGCATGCTAAGTGAGAGAAGGGCTAGAGAGTTGTATCCTGGGAGATAGAGGCGTCGACGACCTTTTTACACCAGTACTCTACACAGAGGGGCGCGAACTATGTCAAAGATAGCGACACGTACGCGCCTCGACCCAGCATTCATCTAATCGTACTACAAACTGAGATCTAAATTACAGGTTTGGGGTTCCTTAGCACAGATTCTTTTTTGTCAAATCTTTTAGTTTTGCACTATTCGCTAAAATGCGACTGACGCTGTATAAGAAGTCTTGGAAGAGTAAATAAATAATAAATGCAAAATGCTTGCAGTCATAAGCTACAAGGAATTATATGATACTCCCGTAGAGTGGGGCATGTCATGCACTTGCATATGGGGATGGCAATGGGCTAGGCTGGCCTGCGGGCCAATATTTTGAATGGTATCAGTGGGAGTATCAGCTGGGCCGAAAACAATATGATACGGGGGTTGTTGAACCTATATCGGCCAATATGGGCTTGTATCAGCCGGATTTTTTAGTTTTTGAAAAATATATTAGCAAAATAGGAAACAATGTAAAACATCGGAACATGGCTTATTACATATGAATACAAAAGTATGGAGAAAAATAAAGGTGATCGTTTAGCCCTTCTTCTGATATTTCCCAAAATGGTCCATTTTGGTTTGATTTGTCAAATCCCACTCAAATCATGCATTTTGATCCTCAAAATAAGCCTAGATCCAGTCTAAATTCAGTTTCTAAGTTTTCTTCATGGTTGAAATGAAGAAAGAAGCATAAAAAGGGAGGGGGGAATTTGAAAGGAAAAAAAAGTCGAAATGGGGCTGTACTGGCTGTAATGGCACTGTAACGGTTTGAGTTTAGCGTGTATTGGCTGATATGGACCGACATGACCTTTTTTTTTCTTTCCCTTAATGAACTGTTTTGGCCCCTGTATTGCGTATGGGGGAGCCTAATACGGCTATGATATAGCTGATTCAGTTTTGATACGTAACTGATATCTAAAATCATACCGGCTGGACTTGCTTCCAAGGCGGCTTTTGGCCAAACCAAAAAAATCATAGGGATTAGGGAGACTCACTTTACACATGGAATGTACTTACCTCAATCAAAAGATTCCCAAAATGTCCAAATCATTGGCCTGATGATGGGTGGTGTTTAAGCCGAAAATAACACATAAGCGATGAATGTACATGTGCAATGACCCACTTGATACATGGAATGCACTTTCTTCAGTCCAAACTGTCCAAAATCATGGGCCCCACTTTAGATGGTTTGAACCCAAAAATTATGCTTAAAGGACGATCCTAAAAATTTGTTTGTGGGTCATAAAATGGACGTTTAGAAATGAAAACAGTAAATTAGTAAAATATTCAACTAGCAAATGTTTGTTAGGTGGATGGCTAGGATTGTCAAGAAAATGTGTTTTTCAGGTTATACCCTCTATAGTGGGGCCCATGGTTTGGCTTTTTTGGGCATGTTTGGTTGTTGGCCAATTCTATGCAAAATTCAGTGCAGCCTTGACATTGCAGCAAACAACGCACCACAACAGCCACAGAATAATGATCATTTGACCATGTTCAGTACAATTTACTTTCCTCAACAGCACTACAGAGTTGTAGTATTCCAACTTGGTATTTACATTGTGTACTGCACTTTTAACAACTCTTGATGGTTAACAAATATCATCAGTACTGCATCTGCTGTTGCAACATTGGTTTGTGCAATATTTGTAGGCTTCAAGAAGTATATACAGACAACTGCTTTTGTTTGGCTACCGGTCAAGTTCTCAAGAGATACTTTTGGAGGGAGAGCCGCAAAAGGCTTTTGGGCATTCATTATCACTATTTGTGGAACTATCTGAGATCTCCAGTCGGATGAGTGAGGTTCTGGGCAATTTACTTCAGCAACTGCATTCCATTTACTCTTTGCAAGACGACAACTGCAGACCATACAAATCATTTAAGAATATGACACTCAAAAGCGCATTTACGTCATTCGGTGATGGCCTGGCCATGTTCCTTGTTTTGGATGAAATTTTGATGCAAAATGGGCACATAAACACTTACCTCTCCTTATTCACAAGGTATGGAGCTTCAGTTTCTTTCAAATATTGATCCAATAGTTTGAATCTTCATATGCCATAGAATATGTGTATAATTCTTTTCTATGGGTCCTCTTGTCTGATTAGATCTTTCATTCCTTGTATCCAAGATGCTGGTCACGTATACTTCTTACATGAAGGAAAATATTTCCAATGTCCTCTCGGTTTAAGTTTCTACCTTTCTACACATGCTATAGCAATCAAATCTCAGTCATAGCCATATTTGTCCATGCGACTCAAGTTCTTCTTTCAGTTGAAAGCCTGTATATGATTGAATGCAGTTGGGCAGCCGTATAATTCCTTGTATTCATTAAAAAAAAAACACGGAATTCCCTGTTCTTCTCTTGCCTCTTTTGCACGCTGTTCCATTTTTGCTCCTTTTTTTTTTTTTCCTTCTGCAGGTTACCCTAGCATATTAAGGCAGTTGAACTGTTTTCTCAGTCAGAGTCTACTACCCTCTAGAATTTTAGTCAATATTGTATTTCAGGTCAAGAGGAAAAAGTTTTTTTTTTCTTTTTTCTTGAATGATCAGAGAAATAAGTTAAACTAGCAGGGAAGCTGTGCAAAATATAATTAGTATGTATAGAAGTGTTCCTGGTGAAGGGAACAGTTGTTGGGAACAAACCTTGCATGGTGATATTGTTCTAATCTTGGAAATAAGGATTGCTCTAAAGCTTGAAATGGTTAATAGATGTCTTAAAAAGATGTGGCAGAAGGATGAAGGGAGAGCGGAGAGATTGAGAAGGATGTTTTGATCATAGAATTAGAACTGGGTGGCTGAATTGGTGGTGTGTCTTTGGAGTTCTATGTATGGTATTCAAAATCGGTTACGTAACAGCCGTTACGTAACGGTAACAGTCATAACTGTTATGTGTTACGGGGTCGAAACGGCCGTTATAGAAAAATGGGCCGTAACGGTCCAGTAACAACAATTTTCGAAAAATAAAAAATGGCCGTAATGGCCAATACGGGGCTATAACGGCCGTTATGGCCTGTATCATAACAGTAACGGTGATGGCCGTTATGGCCACCGTTACCGTTTTGGAACACCTTGGTTCTATGTGATCGCTGCATACCAATGAAACTGAAGGGGGGACTTTTTAGGATCGTTGTAAGTGTAGTGGAAATTAAGATCTTCAGATCAATGAGCGGCAAGACAATGATAAAATTAGGAATAAATGCATTCAAGGGAATTTAGAAGTAGCACCGATAGGTTATAACAAGAGGGAAAACAGACTTAGATGGTTTGGCCTGTGCAATGGGGACCAAAAACTGCACCGTTAGGAGTGAGTCGGTTCAAGTTGAAGGCTTTGAAAGGGCAAGGGGAAGGCCCAATAGGATGTGGGTAAGAAAAGAATTGGGGACCGAGCAAATGATAAGATTTGTATGGATGTGGAATTGGGTCCATACACAATCTGATTGCAGATGAAACCAGTGACATTGAGTTAATCATTGATGTATTCAAATAAAAGAAGAAGAAGAAAAGACTTGAGGACGTATGGTTTAACTAGCGATATGGTCCATGATAGAGTCGAGACTAGAGAGGTGTACATGATTCTTGTGGTTAATCCCAATTAGTTGGGATACGTGTTTTTAGTGTCAATATTGCCACATGTATCGCACCCTTGGCATACAAAACATATTGGGTATTGCATGGAAAATATTTCATGTATCACATAATGTATTGCCATTTTTGGGAAACATCGGGAAATTGGTTGAATTTTTCAATGAAACTTTAGTAGATGTTCAAAAAGACATTAATACACACTTGGAACTCAAAAGATCACAAAAAACAAGTACACACGATAAGTTTCCTTTGTATGGGGTCTAAAACTGTGTTGTTTGATAGAAGTGATGCAACTATATTCAAAATCAGTTTATATAATTTAAATCATAGTAAACATATATGAAAACACAATCAATACATTCAAGAACCAAATCCGTCATACAATGTACAATGTATTTATTTTAAAAAAACTATATTTTTCATTAATTTTTATAATTTGTAAAAATAAATTTACTTCTTAAAATAAATGAATGAGTGTGGTTGATGTTAAGATCAACGTACACTCATAAATACATAATACAAGACAAATAACATTTGGTCAATGCAATTGCTTTTTTTTTTTTTTTCATTCAATTTTTTCTTTTACTGATTTATAGATATTTTAATTAATTTTTTTTTCAAAAAATTACAAAAGTTCTGACAATCTGTAGATCAGCGTCCAAGCACTCTCAAATGATTTTTCTACATCCTAAGTGCAAGTTAAATGGGTGAAATTGAGAAAATTTCAGATTTTTTTGACAATCTGTAGATCAACGTCCAAGCACTCTCAAATGATTTTTCTACATCCTAAGTGCAAGTTAAATGGGTGAAATTGAGAAAATTTCAGATTTTTTCAAAATTCTCCTATTTTCCCCAAATTCGAAAATCAGAGGTCATGATCGAGCATGCAAAACATGCAAAATCATAGATTCCTAACTTCATTCCACATATTCCAAGCAATTTAAATAAGAGAAAACAATTTAAATTAACCAAAAACTTACCAATTGAATTTTTGGTACCACACGCTCTTTGTTCTCGATTTCTGCACCCCAAATCCCCTTTTCTATCAAAACAAAAGCAATGTATGATAGCAAAAGAATTCAAAGAAAATCGTTTTTTTGTGGAATTTTGGTAAGATTTTCAAAATTTTCAGAAGGGGATCAGAAGTGCGATATCATCGATATGTGCGACATGAATCGATGATATCATGGAACTTATAACGACGACATTTTTTAGAGTATTGCAATGTATTGATATATCGTTAATATCACGATATATCGACCGATACTAGGAAGTTTCCCAACTACAGCCGAATTTCATCTTCTCACTGTGTGATATTGATAGTATTGGCTTGGCCGATACTATTGATACTGCAATCATTTATTGGGATAAGGATTTGGTGATGATGATGGATGGAGGAGGGAAGATCTCAGGGAAAAACCTTTTATTCCGTTCAATTTTTTCAAATTCAAGAATTGGGTGAATAGTTTGCAACAAAAAAAGAAGCCATGTTTATGTCAAGCACATTGGTAAACAATTTTCAAGGATCTTTGAGTTCATAATGTAAGATGATGAGCCTTGATAAAAGAAATCCTTCCAAGGATTAAATTACAAGTGATTCGGATAGTTCCTCCTCTCCATTGCCTTGATGGAATCTTTTGTATGATCTTTTTTTTTTTCCTATCCTAATAAAAGTTGATAAAAAACGACATAATAATAAGACTATCTATTTTGTTCAAAAACTTGAAAACTCGACTTGACTCAATGTCTAGTTAGGTAGGGTTGACTCTAGACTTGAGTGAGTCGTAAACTGACTTGATTCGATACTATCTAATACGACATTTATTGCAAGTAGCAAATGGCAATTTTACCCACCTAATTACGTTTTTGGAAACGCCAAACTTTGAATATTCAAAGGACATGGGTAGGCATTTTAGTTAAAAACAAGGGTATTTTGGTAAGTTGGAGGTGTGTGGCTGGTTAGCCAGTTGCAAATGAGATACTGAGATTTTACCCAAAAAAAGCCCCTTAACGGCATGGATATTACCTGCTCATGTTCTCTGTGCTTATATCCTGTAGCTTGTCACCTACGACTTCTCTCTCTCTCTCTTTGTGCGAGTAGTTAGCCTGCCCTTTTCTCTCTCTGCATGTATCCCACCCTCTCACTCATTCTTTGTGTTGCATGCACCCTCTCCTTCCCAAGATTGCTTTGACCTCCTGTTCCCTTCCTCTATCATGTTCATTGCACCTGCCATAAATGTTATCAAATGGCATCAACAATCGCATGAGACTCTAGGGGGTTGTGCGCATATGCGAATGCATAATTTTGGCTGATTTGGTTGCATGGGTTTCTGTGCGACAACATAACCCCCAATGGTACAAAAACTGCATATGCCAATAGTGCCAGCCATACCCACTAGTAATATCTAACACAAAATGGGAAATTGGGTTCTTGGACAAGGCTTCCTATGTCCTCCCCTTTCAACTTTCTAATTTTTTTTTTTTCCTCTTTTGTGGAATTTTTCGTTTTTTGAAGTTGAGGCTGGATTCCTGCAACACTTGTGGAATATAAGCTTAGTCTACAACTATATGCGTGGGGCCCACTGTGATGTGTGCATGTCATCCACTCTATTCATCATTTGAGTCCCCCTCATATTCTCCTTCGAGGCAAAAATCAGGCAGAACTGTAACTTAGGCAGGCCACATGATGCAGAATGATGCCTAAAACCACTAAATCATGTGGCGTGGTCCACCTGATTTTTTGAATGTCCTGAGTTTTTACATATCCTTTCATCCTATTGGAGCACATCTTATGAATGGATTGGATTGAATATACAAAACATGGTGGGTCCCACACATCATATCAAAGGTTATAATGGTGGGTGTCCCTATCCCTACTGCACCATCTATTTTGAATCTGTGCTACAGTTTTCTTTTGGATCAGTCTAATTTTCTTTTTGATATTGCGTGAACTTGAAGGGACTCACCTTATGGATGTAGTGTATGTGGAACTTAGATAAAGGTGTGCCACACACACGTAGTTGTAGGCTAAGCGTATTCTAAAATAGTTGCATGGAAAAAACTTGGATATAAAGAGAGTGGTGTGCTTGCAACTGCCTTTGGGAGTTTCCAACAGAGAAAAACTTTGATAATTTGGCAGCGTGATGCTTGTAAGCAGTCACTTAAAAATTACTTCAAAATTGTGTACATGCCATACAAGTAATTCAAATGAAATGCTAATTTTGGTACCAGTTTAGATGATTCATGAACTAAAAATTATCCTTATTTGATTACCTGACCATCAGATTGATGGACATTTATTAGACGATTTAAAAAAATCTTTCCAATGGTCTTATTTCAACAAGCAAGCATCTAGGAATACAAGGTTAGAATTGTTCAATCAATCTGATTTTTGGACCTTAGGAACAGGTTGTTTCCCAGTTTAGTGGTTTATTTTGAGCTAATATAGCTGTGTCATTTCCAAGTGTCTGCATCTCAAGCGTCACGTGCAGCCAGAGTATCAGTAACTCCCTGTTACCAAAAACCACTCTTGGGGGAGAGCCGTCCTCAATTGGTGCACATGGCTTGTTTTTTTTTTACCACCAACACACCCCGACACACTCACGCCAAACGCACATGACTTGTTGTTTTTTGACCGGGTTCATCAATATATTATGTCCTAATGTGGATGGCGTTTGTATGAAATATTGGACCTATGAGGCATTCTTATTTGCTGATCGGGGGCATCGAATCAATGGCAGAAAATTAGTATTTAATGGTCAAAGGAAAAGTAGTGGATAGAATTGATGAGTCTGATTTATATTTGAATCATAACCATCCTTATTAGGGATTAGTAGATGAATCGATTCAATGGGTAGTTCACTCTTGCATGTGCACTGCATGTTGCTTTGCTCCTTGCTAGTATAAATGAAGAGTATCTGAAGAGATGAATATGTAAAATTACTATCTGAAGAGATGAATATGTAAAATTACTAGAAGCAATAAATATATAAAATAGCTAAACCACATATAGAGCTTGTGAGTTGCTGGTAAATGGCATGTGCTTCCAGTGACGAGGTTGAAGGTTTGATTCTCATAGGCTTCATTTCTTTGTCAGCCAATTGATGGAGCAACTTAGTCGGTCTGAGTAATGCAGGGGCATTTTCACACCGGGTTCGAGTGGGTGGCCTATAGGATGCAGGGGCACACTTGGGGTTGGTGGCTTGTGTGAGGTGGAACCCATGTGATATGGGGCCCATGAGGGGGGTTCGGCCGATGACCTAACCCATGGGATATGGGGCCTGGGCTATGAGATAAAGGGTTTGATTCACCACGCTCTATCAGTTCGAGCTTTTAGAGTAAGCATTTAGTTGTCCTGCATCAGTGAGTCACATTGAATTGTGTCAAGTTGGCTCTGTCATCCAGCTGACTTGACAAGTCTTATGGAGTCCGGACCAAGTCACTCTTGTGACCATGTTTCCTAGAGACTTGGCTCGAAATCTTGTTGAGTTGACTTGACTGGGTTTTGGGTCAAGTCAGTGAATTTTAGAACTATGACTAGACAGCTCCAAGCAATATTATTATTATTATTTTTTTCTACTTCTCTAATTTTCTATATTTTTCTGCTTTTATGCATCCATAGCTTATTATTCTGCATTGCAGCAACCATATCTATCCCAATTACTGTATGTTAGCGTTTTCTTCTCTGCTATGATTCATGTGCCCAAGCTTTCATTTGCAATTTCCTTTTTTTCCTTTTTAATAATTAGCCAGAACCTTACTGCAAACAACTTCATTTATGAAAATCTGAAAGTTGAAAGTTGCTTTGAAAGATCTCCCATCATTTTGTACTGCAGGATGCTGAATAAGATGAAAATGGAGGTTGATAACTCTGGCATTTCTATTGCGGACATGGACTGCCTTGATCAAGTGGTCAGTCACCTGGAAAAGCATTTGGATGTTGGTTTGTTCCGGGTAAGAATTGTAGTGTAACGAGTGTTTACTCAGCCTTATTGGTAGGTTGGATGACATTCCTACCTTCAAGTTTTTCTTTTTCCTCTTCTTTTTTCTTGGTTTGGATGAAATATAAATTTACAATAGCAAATCTAATGGCAGACATGCCAAATCCATAGCTTAAGAGATTTAAGAAACATTGTTGCTTGTTCTCAGCGTTTATTACAGGAAGGGTCACCATGGCAAGACACACTGCAGAAGGTTAGGTGCAGCAGAAAATTTCTTGATGCATGTACTTCTTGCACTCATGATGGTTTGTTAGACATCCTTTCACGGCTTGGTAAGGTTACATATCTCTCTTTACAAGTTTTGGACTTCATCCTCTCTTGGACTGTAATAAGTTCTCATTCACATCAATTGCTTAATCTGTACAACAGATACATGGAAGGAGTTTCCTTTTGATCGTATTAAAATACTGAGTTATGTGGCTCTGGTTTTATTTGGAGCTTATGCTTCTGGTATGTCTTTCCAAACCCAAAATGTATTCCAAGTCTTCTGCTTGCAATCTCTCTTAACTTGTTACTAATCTAGGACTGATACTACTCACATAAGCTTAGTTGTACTGCAGTCTGGTTATCACAGTGAATTCTTTCAGCTTGTTATTCTTTACATGGCCTTTATTATTCTAGTTGCTTCAATTTGAAGACTCTTTGATGAAAGTTTCACATAATCTGAATCAAGCATAATAGTTTCCCTTCTGAGAATTTCTTTGCACATGCAGCTGAAGCTCCAGAAAAAAGATTAGGGAAGGTGATTCTGGAAATGATTCAAGTGGTCCCTGTAATCTATATCGAGGGGGGTATTAGGTTTATGCTGTTTGACTTGTTGAAAAATCAATTTCCTCAGTCATTATCGTCTTGGCCTGCTTTGAGGGAAGCTGCTAGGGAGTGGGATGCCATGAAGAGCAGTTATCTGATACGTCTAAATGATATGCATTCAAGGTATGTTCAAAATTTTCCTTCAATGCATTGTATTTACTTACCTATATCACTTACTAAAAAACATTTGCTCATGTAAACTGCAGATGAAGTACCTTGCCATTATGTTGTGTCGTAGATATTGAAAACCAAATGCCAATTTTAAGGATGATTTTCTCCTCAGTTCTTGTTCATATTATTGGTCATGTTGTCTTCTTAATGAGGAGATGATGATGATATAAAATGATCAATAATATGTTAAGATCGTGTTCCAGGAAGTACCCCCAAATGACCATTGTCAATATCTTGGGTTGGTAATTCATGAAAGCGGAGAGTTGAGAAGCATGTTAATCATAGAATTAGAGCTGGGGTGATGAAGTGGAGATGTGCCTTTGGAGTTTTATGTATAGTTGCACGAAGCATGACGGGGCAACAGATTTCTGTGTGTGAGCAAGGATGTGTCCATTTCACAATGTTAGCAAGTATAAACAGCTAGGGGGTGTGAGCGGGATTGTGTATCCCAAGCGTGTTTCGAAGTGGTAGCAGCACCTATTTAGAAGGATCGTGCAACTAATTATGTGATCTCTGCATACCAATCAAACTGTAGGGGAATTTTTATAGGATAGCTATAAGAATGCCATGCTTTATGGGATAGAATGTTGGGTAGTTAAGGAACAATATGTTCATAGGATGAATGTTGGCAGAAATGAGGATGTTGAGATGGATGAATGGCAAGACAAGGATAGACAGAGAAATGAAAAGATTGGACAAAACTTAGGAGTAGCACCAATAGGTAATGAGACGAGGGAAAGTAGAGTTAGATGGTTTGGCCATGTGCAATGGGGACCAAGAATTGCATCGGTTAGGAGTGAGTTGGTTCAAGTTGAAGGGTCTAGAAGGCAAGGGGAAGGCCTAGAAGGATGTGGGGGGGAGGTAGTAATAAAAGACTAGATGATCTATGGTGTCACTGATGATATGGTGCTTGGTAGAGTGGAATGGTGGCGGAATAGGATCCATGTAGCAGACCCCAATTAGTTGGAAACTTGGAATAAGGCTTGATGATGATGATGGTGATCATTTCCTCAATGAGATTGATCTGTGCAATTTGGACTTGCATTGACATTCGATCATCTACTTGCTACAAACGTTCAGAGCTCTGCCTAAAGATAGGAGCCATCACTTGCAAAGAAGAAGAAGAAAAGAATAGGACTCACATGCATATTAGCTAATCAAGACATTGACTATACATTACATCATGTTTGTCCACCCACGCATACTCCCACATGCAACATGCAATTCCATGCGATTCGATCCACATGTGCACAAGTCTAATAATTTCTTGTTTGCATACTAGATGTCATAAATGAAACAACGTCTTTAAGGGTGAAATGACAAAAATAAGTTGTGCTTTTGTTTGGTCATGTTATTGGTCATTATCTCTATTGAAATGACAAAATAAGTTATAGCTTTATTCTTTAGTTAGAGCAATGTTGTCATAATCGTTATCGTATCGTAAATCGTAAAGAGGTTTGAATCATATTGTATCATAAATCGTAAGATTTTTTTCAGGTTTTCATAAAGCATGTCATAAAAAAATAAAAAAAATTGTATATAAATAAAAAAAATTAAAAAAACACATCAATCATCCATTTTGTCATGAATATGCAAAAAAAAAAAAAGATCTATCATATATATATATATATATATATATCATGTCATAATCAAGTTAAAAAAAAAACCCCTTTTCCCAGCCCATGTACATGTAAGTCTTCTATATGATTCCAAAAATAACATTTTCCCCATCTCCATATACATGTAGAATGTATATGTATTCTCTATTTATTTATTTTTATAATTTCAAAAGGAAATAAAAAGTCCAAACAAATATGTTCTTCATCGGCTGTGCCATCCTCCTCCTCTTCACCAATGAGGTCAACATTATCAACATCATCTTCATCTTTAGAATTTGATGTTGAAATAAATGCATCTTCCTCCTCTACTTCTACCACTTTCGCTTTTCTCTTCGCCTTGCTTCGAATAACAAGTTTTCTAGGACCTGCAAAATAGCTGTTACAAAATTCATTATAATATAAGACTATTAATTGATAATTATAAGATTGCAAGACTAAACAATAAGAATATGACAGCGAGTCATACCATGTTGCCCATTTGGCCTTGACGTGGATCCGCCTACATTTTATACATCCTCCAATCTTTTAACAAAGCATTCACCCATGTCCATATAGGTGTTATCTGTAGGAAGTGTAGGATCCTCTTTCTTCGTGATCCATTCATCATCACATTCTGTATTTGATAAGCATATAGGATCAAGCCATTGGTCATTCTCTCTCTTTGTATGAGTTGATTAATGAATTCAATAATGTCTCCCCTGCTCAAAAGTGCTCCAGTTGTGCTCACAACCTGTAGCACTACATGTCAAAATTAAAATACGAAAAGCCAGCTTCTGCAATTCTGAACACTTGTCTCCGTAACTCTCCCACCATATATACCTAAAGCACACAATCATATATAATTTATATAAATAATATGCACACAATCAAACTCAAAGAAGCAAAATAATTGTAAGTAAAATTACCTGGTTGTTTTGTCGTTCCAGTGAATTTTGTCGTCTCTCTTCCAAATAAACCATAGGCCTTTTTGAAGTTGTCCATCTACTCATCAATGATGACCCTCTACCTTGAATCATAGACCATTCTTTCAATGCAATCATATAGGCCGGTTTTAATCTCTAAACTAGATGAAAATTGTCATCATCATGAAATCTAGGATATAAGAAATAAGCTGCTGCATGTAAGGGCCTATGCAACTGAAGATTCTACCGTTTGTCTATGATTTCCCATTTAGCCGAATATCGCTTTTTCCACTTCTCCCAAGTTTTTTACTATAGCCTTTTTCGCCCGATCCATCGCTTTATAAATATATCCCATGGCCGACCTCTCATCTAAATCAACTAGTCGTAGCACCTTGACCAATGGGAGAGTGGTCTTCAAGCAAAATTTGATATATGGCCAAAAATCTACATCGGCCAAAATTATGTCTTGAACATAAGCTGCTACCTTCCCATTCTTTGGAGGTAAACATTGACCTCATGCTAGTTCTATTTTCATGAATGCTTTTTAAAAAATAACATGTAACAAACAATGTTATGGTCGGTTGAGTCAACTCCCTCTTCGCGTGCTTCCTCATCAAATTCAAGACCGAACAACGTTTGTAGATATAGACCATTATGGCCCTTGCTTTCGCCACTGTCTCTAAATGAACTTGCAGCTTTCAATGCTTGCAAGCATTAGGTCTATGCAACGTGCCGCACATGGAGACCAAAATACTGTCTTCCTCTTCTCCATTAACATCTGGCCTGCCTTCACATAGGTGGATGTGCTATCTATCACTACTTGCACAACATTCTCTTCACCCACTTCATCAATCACTGACTTGAGCAACCCTAACAAAGTGTCCGCATTTTTTGAAATATCGGACATATCAACAGATCTTAAAAATACCGTACCACTTGTATTATTAACTAAAAAAATTGTAATCAACTGATTCACTCCATTGTTCCACTCATCTAACATAATTGTACTTCCGGTCTTCTCCCATTCCTTATAAACATCAATAGATTTCTCTATCGATTCAACCTCCATCTTAAAAGAATTATTCCTCACCTTATGATACGATGAAAGCTTCAAACCCTGCCCAAATGTAGCAATTGCTTCCATCATTGGTGCGAAGAATGGGTTCTTTACAAGATTGAATGGTAGAGCATTTGCATATAGAAAACGTGAAATAGATAGGCACACTATCTGTCTCCCTTCTTCCAGATTTTATTTAGAGTGACTCGTTTTTCTTTTGGCCCACTCTTTCCCATAAAATCATCCGTTGTTCTTTTTCTTTTTCCATCACCCATTTCATCGACATCATTAATTATAGGAACCCTTCCAACATCATAGGCCATCTCTTCTTGTTGTTTCTTCTCGCTAACATTACCATCCAATAATTTCTTGAATTTTTTTTGCTATCTCATCACCTACTTGGGGACATGCCGGAACATTCTTCTTCGTTCAGGTTAGGTGATGTTTCATTCGAAACACACCTCCCCAATATGCATTCCCACAAAATTGCAATGTGGGTGAAGATTATTGTTCTCATCCATCTTTGAAGAATACTCCCACGTAAGATCATTATCCTTTGTCTTCGATTTTGTTCCCATCTTCAATGCTCAAAACGAACCAACATGGCAAGTCGGCAACACACAAGTGACAAGTCAAGCCTACATATATATTAAGAAAAAAACCATTTAGGCCTCACACAAACATAGAAGATTATAAATTGATTAAAAATGAGAAAACTAGTTTAAATTTGAAATAAATGAGAAAACCCTTTAAAAAAAACTATTTAGGCCTAGACAAACTCCAAATCTCACCACTATCTCTCCAAAGAAAGAAAAGTAGTGATATTATAATGTATGTGGGGGCATAAATATCTTTTAAACATAAAAGCCCTAAAAAACAATTGCAAAAAACTTTAAAAGCAAATAAAAATCGAAATATTCTAATTTTCTTTTTTGAAAATCAATATTTTCACCAATACAAGAGAGGAATGAAATAGAAAGGAATAATTGAATATTTTACATGTATTCTTATCTATTTCAACGTAGATATTGAATGCAACAAGCAGTGTTTGATTCCGTTGAGCGACGAAAAAGATATCTTGATTTATTTCTCTAGGTTTCTTATGGCCCACAAGCTCCAAAAGTCTGCAAAATCTCTCAAAAGTTGCAAAAAGATATGTTTTTCTAATGAGGGTGGGGCCTAAATTCACTTTAAAACAGAAATCCCTTAAAAAAAAGTGCAAAAAAAAAAAAAGAAAAAAGAAAGAAAGAAAAAATAAAAAATTTGACAGGATGCTGCTTGTTTTGCAAGTGCATTATCAAATTGTACGATTCGATTTGAATCGTACGATTCACTTCGAATTTCGATTCGATCATACAATTTAGATCGTACGGTCATACGATACAAATCGTATGATTTGTCTCATGAATCATACGATAATGACAACACTGGGTCAGAGCAATATACATTATGGATTATGCTCAAAATATTTTATTACTGTTTCACATGGTATCATTGAATGGTATTGTTTACTAGATTAATTTATAAATCATATGGCCAATTCCGTGAAACTCTGAACTAGAACAAATCTATATATTGGGTACTCGCTTCCACCTCAATGCCTCTCTCTCTCTCTCTCTCTCTCTCTCTCTCTATATATATATATATATATATATATATATATATATATATATATATATATATATATATTTGTAAACTCCCATCATCATCGTTTGAGCCTTATCCCAACTACTTGCGGTTTTCTACACGAACCATGTTCCACCATTCCACTCTATTGAGGACCATATCCTCAGCTAAACCATAGGTCTCATAACTTTGTTTGTTAGCATTTGAACCGTTTGGAAGGAAAGAAATTATGGAGAAGCTATTTTCAGAACTAGTTAAATGACAATCACTCTGACATCATAAGTTACTTAGATGACGTCAGACTCCATAGATACTTTCTTATGATTAGGACATTTGAAGTGAAAGAAGCTTTGAGAAAGATAAAAATAGGATATGCCCTTGGACCATATGGTATACCAAAAATGGTTTTGAAATGTATGGGAGATATTGGGTTATTTTGAATTTTTTTTTCCCTCTCTTTTTAAAGGTAATGATTTTGTTAAGTAGGGGACCAAGATGGTCTAAAGAATACAAAAGCAATCAATTTACAAAAAGGGATTCCGAATCGACATCTCTGATTGACATTACAACTCAATCCTTTACATCCAAAATATCTTTCCTAAAAAAATCTACGGCTCCCCCACTAGAATTTCGAAAGTAACGATTGTTATGTTCCCCTCACAATGCACAAATTCCATCCAGTAAGGCCAACCTCCAACATCTCCTGATGATCTTCCCAACCTCTCCACCCTGCCATGAAAGAATGGAATCCTTGATTGATGTGGACATCACCCATTTTACCCTGAAGCAACCCAAAAAGGTGATCAATTGATTCGTAGTTCCTCGTGCACAACAAACAAATATTAGTAATTGTCATTCTTCTTTTTCTCAAGTTGTTGATCGTAAGCACTGTGTTCCAACCCACCAACCAAGCCAATGCAACAACCTTTGTAAGGGGGCCGTAAGACCATAGGAGGGAGGTATGTGAGACGTCCTTAAATTATCCCCTCGTAGCAATCCGTAGAAGGATCGAACTGATAACAAGCCCGGACTTGTCTTTGGACCAAACCATTATGTCTGATGTTGACGAATAGGGACATGTATCCAATAGGCATTTTGACAAAGAGGGGAATTCTTCGTACTCTTCTAACCACAAGTCCCTCTGGCACGGGGGAGTTCACAGTACCCTAGAATCGGACAACGAGCTGTAGAGGCTAACCATAACTCTCGGATCCAAGGCAATACTTGCTAGATGCGGGAAATTGACATGCAACCTTCTGTCACCTAACCATATATCCTCCCAAAATTTGATTCTTCTCCTGTCACCTAGAGCAAACTTTATCCCCTTGAACTTTTTCCTCAATATAGCTTTCCAAAACCTAGTAGCTCCATGCGAGGAAGGATGATTCTTTCAACCACCAACCCCCTTCCATCACCTTGTACTTCCTAACAGTTACTTCTACCAACTGTCCTCTTCTGTCCCAAATCTCTAAAGCCACTTTTCCAACAATGCATTGTTCATGATGTCCAACTTCTTGATGCCTGCTCCGTTGTCCCTAAATGGCTTACAAACCTCCTCCCACTTCATAAGGTGAAACTTATGCTTATCCTCAACCCATTTCCATTTGAAATTGTATCTTAGCAGATCCAATCTGTTCAGTACTTCCCTTGGGAGTCTCTCACTCGTTAGATGAGCTGGTAGAGACAATGGAGTGTGTGTGAGTGATCCAGGGTTCAATCCTTGGTAGTGTTAACTTTAAAAAAAGAGACTTCCCTTGGCCACTTGAATAAAGATAGAAAGTAGATTGGGAGATTCGATAAGAGTTAGTTTCCCCCCTAGGGAGAGATGTTGACGCTTCCAAGCAAACAACCTCCTCTCAACTTTTTCAATCACCATGTTGCATAGGTGCTTTGTGGGCTTACCTATATATAAGGGAAGACCCAAATCGGTGGGGGGGGGGGGGGGGGGGGGGAGATCCAACCTTATACCCATACACGTTTTTCAAACAATAAGGTCTCCACGTGAGAGATGCAATTCCTGGCATTTTGCATTTGTTAACATTCTCCTTTATACCCATACACGTTTTTCAAACAATAAGGTCTCCACGTGAGAGATGCAATTCCTGGCATTTTGCATTTGTTAACATTCTCCTTTAAGCCCAATTCTGCTTCAGAGAAGAAAATGATCTTCCTCAGTTTGTCCACCTCAAACGCATCTACCTCACAAAAGAGAATGGTATCATCCACAAATTGAAGGTGAGATACGTAGAACTTTCCTTTGTCCACCTTGAACCTCTTGATTAGATTCATCGAGACCCCCTCCTCCAACACCTTATTTAAGCCTTTCCACTACTCTCATAAACAGAAACGACAACAGTGGATCCCCTTGCCTCAACAGTAAACCCCCTTGAGGAGTTGAAAAATCCTTTTGGTGATCCATTGACTAGAATTGAGAATTTGGCCGGCTTCGGAGCAAAAAATGATCTTCCTCAGTTTGTCCACCTCAAACGCATCTACCTCACAAAAGAGAATGGTATCATCCACAAATTGAAGGTGAGATACGTAGGACTTTCCTTTGTCCACCTTGAACCTCTTGATTAGATTCATCGAGACCCCTTCCTCCAACACCTTATTTAAGCCTTTCCACTACTCTCATAAACAGAAACGACAACCGTGGATCCCCTTGCCTCAACAGTAAACCCCCTTGAGGAGTTGAAAAATCCTTTTGGTGATCCATTGACTAGAATTGAGAATTTGGCCGGCTTGATGCACACGCCTGGATCCATCACCTCCACTTCTCACCATATCCAAGTCTGCCCAGCATATAAAACTCCTAATTGATGTGATCATTCGCTTGTCTAGATCAAGATTGCATACGATCTCACCTTTACCTTCCTTGTAGTGAGAGTTAATGCACTCACGTAATCAAAGCACTATCTAGAATCTGATGACCCTGCACAAAATACCTGAGACCTTGCATAGTACAAGCCCTAATGTGGATCAGAGCCTCGTAGCCAACACTTTTGATAGGATTTTGTATGAAGCACCGATAAGGCTGATTGGCTTGAAGTCCGACAACTGCTCGGCCCCCTTTCTTTATGATTAAGGTTGTGAAAGATGCACCCAACTCCGAAGACACATGACTATCTTCAAAAAAATCAAATATGAATGATAATACATCACCTTTAACCAACTCCCAAAAAATATGGAAGAATGCCATGGGAAAGCCATTTGGACCCAGTGTCATGCTCTTCCCAAAGCCTCCATTGCCGACTTAATTTCCCTTCTCGGTTGCCTACTTTTCAAGGGACACAACTATGTCATTTGAAATCCTTGGAAAATCCAGGTTGTCGTGCCTCAAAAGCTGCCCTCTCTCTCCCCCGCCTGATAGGAGATCTTTATAGAACTTAATAATTACATCCAGTGTTTGAGTTGTCGGTATCGCTACAAGTTTCGCTGGCCAGAGATAAAGATATAATATCGTTATCGCCGATAACCGGAAATGCGGAGAAAAATGCGAAAACATGGAGATAACGGTGAAATTTTTTAATGAAACTTCAGGACATGCCTAAGTACATATATTTGTATATTTAAAAATAAAAAATTTGTAAAAAAATACATTTTCATTTAATAGGGCCAAAAAAGCACATGTTTCCATAAAAAATTACTCTAATAATAACCAAAATAAATTTATCTAAGTTTCAAGTGGACCACACCATATGAAATAGTGGGAATAATGATTTCCACCATGGAAATCTTCATAGGGCCCAGTGATGTTTATTTGTCATCCAAACTGTTCATAAGATCACAGGGACGTAGATGAATAAAAATCAGAAATATTAGGTTGATACAAAACTTTTGTGGCCTTTAAGAATTTTTCAATCGTAAACATTCAATTCACATAGTTTCATGTGGTGTGGTCCACCTAAGTTTTGGATATGCTTCATTTTTTGGCTTGTGCCTTAAAATTATTTAATAACATGGATGGACAAAGTAGATCAAATACGTAAATTAATATGGGCCTACTGAGTTTACCCAGTATGTAATCCACTTGCGTTGTAGTTTTTATGAATCCCAAATTTTACCTAGCTAGGTGGGTCGGGAGGCGGAATGGCTGGTGTACATCACACCAGCTATTGGCGTCAGCAAGTTATGTGGGTTTGATTATGAGGTATGTCTTATATCCAAACCGTTCATCCACTTGAAGAGCTCGTCTTAAGGTTTTAGACGAAAAATAAGACAGATATAACTATCAAGTGGACCACACTGCAAAAACCAGTGGGGGATTGAATGTCTACCATTGAAACCCTTAAACCCTTTTTGGGGTCACAGAAGTTTTAAATCAATATGAAAATTGTTTTTCCTCTTCATTCAGATATTTGTGTTTTTATGAACAGATTGGATGCAAAATAAATGTTATAGTGGGCCCTACAAATTGTTTAAGGGTGAAAATCATTATCTCCGCTGCTATCTATGGTGTGGTCCACATAATCTTTGGATATAGTTCATTTTTTGGATAATGCTTTAAAATGAACTCTAAAAACAGATGGACGGTGTAGATATAATAAATACATCACTGTGGGGCCAATATAACTTTGATCTCCTTTGAATCGTTCGTACAACTCGGAGCTCGAGGAGTGTCGGTGCTCATCTTTGCACGGCACGTACTTACAGCAGCTATATAGCTGGTGTGAGGTACACCAGCCTATCTGCTTCCCGTGGATCCCTAACTGTGGGACCCATTATAAAGTATGTACCTTACATCTGCACCGTCCATCATATATGATGGCTTATTTTAGTGTGTGATCCGAAAAATGAACCAGATTCAAATCTTCAATGGACCACACCATAGGAAACTGTGTGAATTGAACGCATACCATTAAAAACTTCCTGGTGGCCACAGAAATTTTAAATCAAGCTGATATTTATTTTAACCCTTCATCCATGCCTTTTTATATTTACAAAAAGGTTTGATACAAATAAACATCACTGTGGGGCCTAAGAAGGTTTCAATGGTGAAAATTATTATTCTCACTGTTTCTTGTGGTGTGGTCCACTGGAGCTGTGGATATACTTTAATTTTGGGATTTACCCCTAAAATGAACTATAAAAATGAATGGACGGCGTGGATAAATCACATACATTCAGGGTGGGCCCAGAGACTTTACTCAGTACGCTGAAGTGCACCATGCGCGGTCTGCTTCTATAGCTCTAAGGCATAAAAGAAAAAAATAAAATAAAATAAAAAATAAAAGAGGGTTTTTCGTATGCGTAGAGGGGTTTTCGGTGGAAGGGAGATTTTCGACCGAGGGTATCATAATCCCATCTCAACCTCCCAAAATCCTTGATTTTTTGCCGAAAATCTTCCAATCGAACGAAGAAAAGGAAAATTTTTAGATTTCTTCGACCGAGGGTTTCAAAATCCCATCTCTATCTCTCAAAATCCTTGATTTTTCGCCGAAAATCTTCCAATCGAATGAAGAAAAGGGAAAATTTTAGATTTCTTTACCTCCATCGAAGACAAGAGCTGTCGATTGCTGCCCAGATTCTTTTCTTCCGAGTTCCGATCAACCATCAACCAGGTATTACTGAAATCAAAGGTTTTTTTTTTCAATTTTTTTCCTTTTTTACCTATTTTGTCGTAAAAAATCCAAAATTATTGACAATATCGCCAATATTTCGCCGATAATCCAGAGAGAAACGAAAAAGGGGGGTTTCGATGTCGCTAGTCTAGCGACACCGATATTATCGGCGATATTATCGACATTTCGTCGACAATGCAAACATTGATTACATCACACACCTTAGATTTGTCCTCTAATCTCTCGCCCTCTACCTTGATTCTTTGGATCTTGTCGCTTCTAACTTTGGCACTTGCTATACCATGAAAGAATTTCGTGTTCTTATCCCCCTCTTTTAACCAAGCAACCCTTGAGCGTTGCTTCTATTTTATCTCCTTTTCCTCCAGCTTCTTTTTGTGTTCTAGAGCAAGAGCTTCCCCTTTTGTTTCAATTCCTCTTCCATCAACTCCATACCCTCTTGCCTTATATCTACCGCGTGGATTTCTAAGAGAATGGACTCCAATTCCTAATCCCTGCTTCCTAGCACCTCCCTCCAATCAATCAACTTCTTTTCGAGGAGTCCCCTAGATGGCCCTCCACAATAAAAGACACCCACCAATTTGTCACCAGATTTGTGAAGCCCACCACTTCGAGCCATGACAATTCAATTTTGAATGGTTTAGGCCCCTGGTCATCCTCCTCCACCTCTAATGAGATTGGACAATGGTCTGAAATTGGTCTTGGGAGAATGCACTACTACATTAGGAGAAATTTCTCAATCCATTTTGCCGAAACAAAGAACCGGTTGAGCTGCAATTTGATCAACCTCTCTTGACTGTTGGACCAAGTAAATTTAATGTCCCCTATCGAAAGATCGACAAGTTCATTCCCCTACACCCAATCTGAAAAATCCCTCATACTCCAAGTCATTCGGCCTCCCAATGACTTCTAATACGAGAATCTATTTACTAAAGTCTCCTCCAACACCACGACGATCCTGCTTACCACATCCAACTCTTCCCACAACAATGCAGGTTGGTTGGGCAAATTTGGGCCGTTCATCGCACCGAAAACCCAAGATTGTGATCATTGTTGTCAAATGGAATAAGCAATTGTGTGTGAACCAAGGGGGCTGTTGCGATTGCACAATCGCATATGCCATCTCATAAACCAAGTTTTATTTATTTATTTATTTATAAAATTATTATTATTATCCATGTGCCATCGGACTGGTTGCACAATCTCATAATTGCATACTTATGGGTATATGCTCCTAAAATGTCATATGCGATGTCATAAGCGCTTATGTGGTCACATATGATAACATTGATTGTGATTTAGGCTTTTGCTTAGGTTACTTTGATTGGCAAAGTTGTCCAACAAGTATCCCATACTATGAAAATTTAGGAAAGTGTGTTTACAAAGACTAGGCTTGAGACGAATGTATCAGAAAATTAGTTTGGTTACATGCTAGAGAGGTCTATTGCAATAGTTCCTGCTTAGACGAGTGATGGAGAATTATAGGGAGAGGAGGAGGGATCTCTAGATGGTCTTTATTTGACTTAGAGAAAGCTTACGATAGGATCCCTAGAGAGTTAGTCTGGTGGGTGTTGGGAAAGAATGGAGTAATGTATTAACATGATTAAGGATATGTATGAGGGAATAGTAACAAACATGAGGACCGTTAGTGGAGAGACAAGTGAGTTTTGAATTGCTATAGGCTTGCACTAGGGGTCGGCATTGAGCTTGTACCTTTTCACATTGATTATGGATGAGTTAACAAGGCATTTGCAGGAAGAGATCCCATGGTGTATGTTGTTTGCAGGTGATAGTTTTGATTGACAAGATGAGAAAGGGCACACAAAGTGAGATTTATGGAGAGGTGCTTTAGAATATAACGGATTTAAAATTAGTTGGACTAAACCGGAGCCATACGGGGTGCATATTTTAGTAACAATAGGAGTGAGAATGAGGAATTAGTTAAGATTGATGACCAAGAGGTTTCCCAAAATGACCACTTTCGATATCTTGCGTTGATAATTCATGAGAATAGAGGGATTAAAAAGGATGTTGCCCATATAATTCAAATGGGGTGGAAGAAATGGAGATGTACGACTTAGAGTTTTATGTGATCATCATTTACCACTCAAACTAAAAGGGAACTTTTATAGGATGGCTATAAGACCAGCCATGCTTTATGGAACATAATGTTGTGTAGTTAAGGAACAACATGTTCATAGGATGTGTGTAGCTGAAACGAGGATGTTGAGATGGATAAGTGGCAAGACAAAGAAGGATAGAATTAGAGATGAATGCATTTGAGGGATTTTAGGAGTAACACCAATAGGTAATAAGATGAGGGAAAGTAGACTTGGATGGTTTGGTCATGTGCAACGGAGACCGAGAATCGCGCCAATCAGGAGTGAGTTGGTACAAGTTGAAGGCCCTAAAAGTTGCAAGGGGAAGCCCAAAAGGTCATGGGTGGATGTAGTTAGAAAAGATTTGATAACTTGCGGCCTATTTGAAATTATGGCCCTTGATAGAGTGAAATGGCAGAAAAGGATTCACGTAGCTGAACTCGATTAGTTGGTATAAGGCTTGGATGATGACAATGATGCAATAGAGTTAATTTGGAGAGGATAACGGGTTTGGAAGTGTAGAATCATAGATTTAAGAGAGGAGAAGATAAGAAGAGAGAGTTGGGAAGAGAGAGGAAAAAGAGTTAGGGTGATATTGATAACATTAGTAGTCTCAGAAATTCCAGGTATCGATGATGTATCACCAAGTATCAACGATGTATCGATATCATTAATATTTTTTATTATGTAAATTCTAGGTGTCACTTGTATTGCTAATGTATCGATATCACCAATATTTTCGATTGTCTAAATTATAGCTGTCGCTTTTATCGCTAGTGTATCGACAATATTTTGATAATATTGTCATTGTATCAATATCGCAAAAAAAAATTGTTTATTAAAAAAGTTTCCATTTCAAAATTTTTATGGGCGCATGGTTGTATGCAATGTTCATTTTTTCAATGATTATATCGCGATGTTATTGTTATTGCAACACGGGTGATATCGAGACCATAATCTTTCATTTCCTTTCCAATTGTCGACAATTTTTAGGTGAAATATTGTATTGTCGATATTCTGAAATATTGATGGATGTTTGGATGGAAGGTTGGATGGATGGATAGATGTGATGGTTGGATGGATGGATAGATGGGATGGTTGGATGAATAAGATGGGGATGGTTTCTTACGACAACACATGCTTTTAGTCTCCTATTATATCATGTGTTGTTGATATTCTTAAATATCGATGGATGTTTGGATGGATGGTTTGATGGACAGATGGGATGGTTGGATGGATAAGCACATGCTTTTAGGCCTGCATTAATGCAAACTTATTATGTATGCATTTTTTTGAATTTTTTTATTTCTAAATATGCAAATACGTGTATTTTAGCATCTTCTGAAATTCCATTGAAAAATTTCACCTATTTCCCCAATGTTTCCCTACATTTTTACTTATTGGCGATATCGATATTGTTTCTGTATCCCTGGCTAGCAAAATTCATAGTGATACCGATACTTCGAACACCGAAAGTGACATTTGATGTCAATATGTTTAGTTCTTTCATGACAGATGATTCTTCGCAATGTGGGATGTTGTCTGGTCATTAAAAAAAAAAAAACTATAGGTAGATTCACCGCAAACCCCATTTTCTGCAACAATTTCTTGATCCACATTATCTCATAAGTAGTATGAGCTATTGCTTTATATTCTACTTTAGCACTTAATCGGGCCACAATACTTTGCTTCTTACTCTTTCACGTGACTAGATTTTGTTCCACGTGTAGTACCCAGCTGTAATCCACCTATTTATTAAAGAATTTGTCCAGTCTGCATTAGAGTTTCCTATGATCTGAAGATGATTGTTCCAACCGTACAAAATTCCCTGTTCTAGCGCTCCTCTAAGATACTATAGAATCCTCATAAGTACATGCATGTTGGGCATAGGGTATCCTTGGAGAGCTCATAACCTAGCTTACCACACTTGTAGCATAATATGTCTAGTTGAGTGATGGTTAAATAGATAAGTTTCCCAACCAATCTTCCATACCTCTTTGGGTTTTCAACTACATCTTCTTGATCACCAACAAGTTCGTGATTCGGATCCATTAGTGTATCAATTGGCATAGTACCGAGAAGATCCACTGTGAGCAAATCTAGAACATATTTCTATTGAGACAAATTAATTCCTTCCTTAGAACTGGAAACTTTCATACCAAGAACGTATTGAAGATGACCAAGATCTTTGGTGAGAAAATGCCTTTAAAGATACTTATTAAGATCCTCAATCCCCCTATTGTCACTTCCTGTAACAAAAATATTATCAACATATACCACTACCACTAGTTGAAAATTTTAGGAGGGAATATTTCTGTATTGTTATTTGGTGAGTTGGTTTTTTTTGCAAGTTTGTGTCAATAGTGACTTGTGGACCAACGATTGAGGGAAGGTGGAGAATTACACTATTTGCTTCTCTGATTTGAGCTTTTGCTTATCTTCATAGCAGGCTGGTGTTTTTTAGCCAGTGGTCCTTTTTGTCCTTGTTCAATACAAATCATGATCATTTGGATTTATTTTTTTGTGTGTGTGTGAATCAAATTTAGAATTTTAGTTGCCAAACTGTTTGTTTTGTTGAAACATGAGCTATGATGTCTTCGCCTATAATGTATTTTGTAATCCATGCATGGCGCATAAGAACTGATTTATCATCTTAATTAGGGACTGGCAAGCAATGAAAGATGCCTTAGCTTGTTGGGTAGCTTCCTTTCAGTCCACTATACATCCGTTGGTAATTATTTATTCCCTATAGAGTTTGATTCCATCATTCATATTCTTCTTGATAAGTTCATGTTGAGTAGTATCTTGTGATTTCAGACAGACCAGTCAAAGATTGAAGCATGCCTTCGGGTTCATATGAAACAGATTATTCAGGTATTATTCTCTAGGCTCTAATTGACTATTGGAAGTTAATCTAGAGCAACCACCTTTTGTATTGGGATTTTGACCTTTCATGTTTTCTTTGTCGATGTTTTGTGTTGTTTCTGTTCCGTAGTCTATACTTTCTATTTTGGTTCTGTGTACACTATTATAAAGAAAATTCTTGGCTACCATTTTATAGAAGTGCCTTTAGCTGGTAGCTAATAATATTTTAAACCAATTAATCTGGATAACTAGTGTCCTGAAGAGGTTAGCTTATTTTTATTTTTATTTTCCTGAATAAAGCGTTGACTCATCCTTCTCCCCGAAAAGCCATCTGTGCACATAATTTGTTTTGCCCATTTCAGGCCATTGGATAGCCAACATGTGTCACCCTGGTGGGGCCCACATGCACTGATGGTTGAAACTGTCCACCCTCCAGGTGCTTTCATAGATGTGCTACAGTAAGAAATTCCATGAAATGATGATTCTAATCATTATATATAGCTTAACATGGACCTTTGAAAAGAAATTTTCATTCAACTCCACCAAACAATGGTCTAGATCATGTTATAGTGTGATGATTGGACCAAAATCTGCTCAGAATTGGAAGGATGGTTTTGATTGTTGAACCTCACTACATGTTAGCCCCAGTGGGGGGCAACACATGCTGTTGATCCTAAGTTGTGGCCTTGGCAAAACAAACTCCTATGCAGTTGTGTGGAATCTGTTTGAATCTATCATGCCTCATAGCATATGGTGCATTGCAGGATCTGTTATCTGATGGTGTACACTGTGATACGAGCTCATGGCCTAAAAGTCAGGCTGGTCCACTCATATGGTAGATCACATGCATATGTTGAATATGGATGGTTGTCTGATGCATGACAATTAACCACTTGCTCTAAAAGCTCGGACTGTTAGAGCATGGCGAATCAATCCTTTTATCTCATAGCCCAGGCCCCACGTCTCATGGGTTAGGATCTCGGCCGAACACCGCGCCCCCCCCCCCCCATGGGACCCAATTCACATTGGTACCTCCTCACATGAGCCACCCGCCTCACCTGGGCCGCCTATCTCGAGTGTGCCCCTGCATGCCACAAGCAACCCCGCTTGAGCCCAGTGTGAAAACGCCCCTGCATTAATCACCCCCGGCAAGGAATCTCGAACATGAGACCTCCCGCTCAAATATCAATTTGATGCAGGACAATTAACCACTTGCTCTAAAATCTCGAACCGTTAGAGCATGACGAATCAATCCCTTTATCTTATAAGCCCAGGCCCCACATCTCATGGGTTGGGACCTCGGCCGAACCCCCCTCGTGGGCTCCAAATCATATGGGTACCGCCTCACACGGGTGGGGCCCGCCTCACATAAGCGACCTGCCTCATATAGGCCGCCCACCCTGAGTGTGCCCCTGCATCCCACAGACAACCCCACTCGAGCCCGGTGTGAAAATGCCCCTGCATTATTGTCATTCTTGTCTATTCATGTCATGCACTTTTGCCTCAGCTGATGAGCTGACCAGCCTGATTTGTGGGCCAATGCATGTTCCCTGTGGGCCTCATGTGATGATGGGCATAGGTCCCGATGGCCAATGCATGCCAAGTTGGCAAATGAGCTGCGAAGCTGGCTCTCCTTCATACTCACAACTCTGTGTTCCCATTTCCTCTCTATGCACATTCATCATGTGTTCCATGAACTAGTTTCTTGCTAATGGCAGTTTTGGGTGTTTTTTCTTCAGAAAATTCTTTAGATCCTGTTGTGTTGGACAGCAGGGTGGAGACTTATGCTTGTCTACTAATCCAGTGCAGGGAATACTATTAGCCAACAGAATGCAAATAACAGCTATTTCGATGCTCGACCTACATGCTCTGCTTGAGGTATTTGTGCATTCTGCAGCTTCGTTAGTGTGACTTCACTGTTTCATGACAATCAATGTATTTCAGTAAGCTTCATTTTTGTGAGGTACACACTGGATTATGCAGTAAAATATACTATGTTTTCAAAACAATGTCTCTTTAGATGAATATGATTAAATTGGGCCCCTGCCACCATAAAACCACTAACAGTTTCTGGTTCATTAGATGTAGATAATTAGATTATCTTATACCTATAATTTGTTTGGTTCCTCTGCTTCAATAGATCTTATATATATATAAATGGTGATAAACCTTTACTACAAAAAAGTGATGATACAATTCAACTGCAAGCTGATTGCAGAGTGACCCTCTTGTCACTCCTGCAAAGCAAGGCTAACAGCCCATGAAAAAGCACAAAAATAGCTCTCAGTGGAGAAAGACACTGGAAGATAATTACAAGGCACAGCTTCTCAAAACCAAGGGAGAGGCTTCTGCGCCAGTTAAGACTCCCCATTATGGACCACCTCCTTCCAGTCTGGCCGAAATTTAAAAGTGAGAGCAGCCTTGGAATTCAGGTCTATGGAGAGCCCAGTTGAGGACTGTATAAGAGATGCTCTTCTTCGTTGACTTGATCAAAGCCACTTCCTGATAATAATAAAAAATCAATTTCTTTTCTTTGACAGGTTCCATAGGGTTCCTTGAGGCACCCACTTCAATAAGAGTGCTCCCTCCTGACTGGAATGGACCCAAAACTCACCCACTGCTAGCTCAGGGGGAGATCATTCAAGGGCCCAATAGACTCCAAATGAGTCAAGGAACCCAAACACTACTAGTCACCTCACCATGAAGGAAATGACAGTCCATACTTTTCTTCCACTCATCGGCAAATGAAACATATATTAGGAACAGCCATCTGCTTGCAATCTATCTCATACTTCATGTTTTTTAAGCATGGATTGAAGGCTTACATGTTTTGTGGCCTTACAAGGATAAGATTCATGCATATTTTATTGCATCTGGGACTGCAGCAAGATACAGTTTTAGTTCATAAGGACCTTTTTTTTTTCTTTCTTTTTTTACTTGTTCTTAGTCCCCTTGTGGTGCCTCATAATATTCACGGTACACTGTTTAAAAGTTGATGTGCTTGAAGAAAGCAAAAGGTCATCTTCGCATTTGTTCCACCAACATGATAGTTCTTTTTTCCTTTTTCTTTTTCTTTTCTAGATTCACAGTTCTTATTTTTCCATTGGTATAGGTTCATTTTGCTTTAGCTCTCACTGAACTCTAGTAGGTGCTACTGATTTTGAATTTCATATTATTATAGCTTTGCATTTGTTTAGAATTCAGAAGTTTATTTTCTTATGCATTTCGCTGATGGTAATTTTCAGGTTCCTGTCAAAAGGGAGAAATTAAAGTCTCTTTGTCACATGGTCATTCTATTGAGAGTAAGAATGCCTTGACTTGTGCTTCTGTATTTGTAAATTTTGTTGTTTCTTTTTGGCTGAATAACCCTTCTGGTGTAGGTGGTTGAGGACACATTTCACAAGAAGGGGTTGGACATCATCCAGAGTCTTCCACATATCATAAACCTCATGCAGGCTGACATTGAACAGTTACTTCTTCCTGCAAGGGTAATCAGTCCCATGCACTAAGCTTTTGTTGTTTCATTTCTCTCTTTTTGGCTAAACCGACTTGTCATATTGGTTAATCTTTACAGAGTGAGCTACAATCAGAAATTTCCAAAGGAAATCAAGCGACCAAGATGAGGTTCTTGAGCTCTTTGACACGTGGTATACTGCCTGTGTTATCTGTTTTGCTTTTGTTGTTTCTTATAAATTTTTGAAAGCACTCAGAGCTTGGAATGAAGTGGTTCTGTCCTCTTGTAAGGAATAGATCATACTCTACTCTTGTCCACGTATATGCTTTTTTACATGCCACGTATGTCCTTAAAAGTCTTTGGGTAAAGAAGCTATCAACTCCTTTGATCCTATCCTAACCATATAGATGAGTAAGTATTGCAAACGTGATAGGCTATAATGCTAATACAAAGTAAGACGTTTTATTAGTTATTACGAAAGGCTAGACATAGTGTGACCAAATTCCAGTGTTTTCCATCATAGAGCATTAATGCATTTGGAAGGTTGCATATTTGCATCAGGTTATGCTCTCATTGCTGGTCCTGAGCCCAGATAAAGGAGGGTTGCGTCAGTTGGCAGCTGACATCAAACTTATGCTATAATTTTCATCATGAATCCAAACCACATGACATTCCAAGCATTAATGCGGTTGGAAATAAAGAGAATACTCAAATTTGTTCAAATTTCTCTTTTGGAGGGGTTTATTGAATTTTGGGGTCCATGACTTATCACAAGCCCTTAATTACATCTCCTTTGGAGTAAACCCTTAATTATAAGGAAAACAAAAATTTTATTGTGTACACTAACGCATAGTGCTGTGCATGCACTAATTATCGTGACCTGGTCCTACATGCTTTGGTCCTATGTAGCTCAGAAGCATCAAGGACTATTGATGATTAGTCCTCTAATGTCTGCAGCTGATTAGCAC
This sequence comes from Magnolia kwangsiensis, assembly GCA_037074715.1. NCBI lineage: Eukaryota > Viridiplantae > Streptophyta > Magnoliopsida > Magnoliales > Magnoliaceae > Magnolia > Magnolia kwangsiensis. The sequence continues at coordinate 22,211,273 of CM073576.1, forward strand.
TAAGGAGCATTCTTGATACCTGCAAAGCAGTGGCGCGGACTTGATTGCTGTTGAGTGTCCAGATGCGGCTATGGCTGATGAGCGTTGAGATTTTCGTGTGGCTTTGAGCATGGAAACATTTATATAGCTACAAAGCATGAGATGTCCTCTAGCTCTGAAGCCTCTAACTGCCCCTAGCTGTGGAGCACGTGTCCTGTTTTTAACTATGTCGTACCTTGGGCCATTGGTGGGATGATGATCACTGCTCTTGGGTGTGTTAGTCTGATAGAGGTTGGGAGTAGTTCAAGGTATTAGTGGTAACTAGTGTTTTAAATATTGACGATATCGGCCGATATATCCCACAATATATCTTGTATCCCACCTGTGCAATACGAAATGCACAAGTAGTGCGATATATCCCACATGTTTGATCCGGTGAGCATTTTCAATTTTCAATCCTTTTTTTCTGTAAATCATGTTAAATCAGTGTCAAATTGTTATAAATCTATTATTTTTATTTTTCATATTTTGTATGAAAAATCATAGATTCGAAAAGCTTCGATTTTGAGATTTGGAGGAGATGGGCCGAATTGTGTAAAACTAAAAAAAAAAAATCTTCATTTCTCGCAAATCGATTGCAATCTGTGTCCAAACATAAATTCAAACATGTAGGTAACTTAATCTAGTGATTCTTCTTTTGTTTTTGAATGTATTGCTTGTGTTTCCACACATTTTCTTACATTTATAAATTAAATGAATATACTTTGAATGTACTTGCATCAACTCAGTTAGACAACGCATGGATTAGGACTCCATATAAAGAAAACCTATTATGTGCACTTGTTTTTTTTTTTTTTTTTTAAAATATTTTTATTTATAAGTGTATTGATGTCTTCTTTTTTTTTTAACAATCACTAAAGTTTCATTGAAAAATTCGACCAATTTTCCAATGTTTTCAACAACATTGGTATAGTTCATAATACAACCAATATATCCCATGCGATAACCGATACGTATCCGTATCCCAAGAATGCGATATGTAACGCGATACTGATATTTCAAACACTGGTGGTAACCCAATTAAGGCTCCCGAAGATGGTCCATGGATCTTGTTATGGCGATGGATGCCTCAAATGATGTGGCATTATGACCTGTAGACCATGGTGTAAAGAACGGGTGAGATGTCAAAATCGGTGTGGAGGCCAGATAATGCTTTAGTGCAGCACACTCACAACAGTACAAGCTCTTTGTTGTGGTATGGACCACATAAGAGATCGGGTAGACATAAAGGCCATGGCATTTGTGTTAAATGATTAAGGAAACAGAAACAAAGAAGAAAGAAAAAAGTTATTTTTGACGACCTAGTTTTCTTAAAACAAACATAAGCCGACTTTACTAAGAAGACAATGAAGCATCAAAAGAGGGAAGAAATAAGAATTAGGTAAAAGAAGAACGGCAAAACAGAAGTAGGCATATGGCGCACCTTTGTACAGTCTTTTTGTAAGAACTAGAATGAAAGATGGGGCATCTTTTTTCATATGAAAGGCTCCCATACTAACCTGGAGGCAAACCATGACACTGATAAGCTGATCTTTGAGTGTGCAAAACTTGAATGTTATTAAGAAAACAAAGGAAGAAAAGATAAGCTGATGCTTGAGTCTGCAAGGCTGATGATTCTTAGATGGTATGGTGTTTAGAAGGATGAAGAATGTCAGAACAAAGGCCAAAACTTGATCACTGATTACTAGACATAAATATTTTAAATGATCTACAAAAGTCAGAGGCTTCAAAAAAGTGATTCTGGATGTGCCATTCAGGATAGGCCGTGCTTGGATTGATTCTACGATACCCCACTGTTCATGCTATTCCTTTCAGCTGGCGAAAATAAGTGCTGGAAACGAGGAAAAATAATGAAATGGGAAAAGAGAAAACTCTCATTAACCTGGTTATGTTTAGACATTGTTTCATCTTATAACCATTTCGGAAAGCAGAATTGAGTGAATTTGGTTTCACCATGCTTCTATTCCAGGTGGGTTTAGCTGGTCAGCACATCTACTCTCACGAGAGTGTATCACTATCAAATTAATAGCTTCATGCAGTTCCAATAAAATTAATACAATATCCAGTATAGTTCACGATCTGATTGTAGCAATGGGTCTTGCGCATTATAGAAGGTTTGCAGTTATGATAACCACAAAACATTTATAGCAGACTTAGTTCAAGGCATTGTCAACAACAATGACAATCACGATGAGTGTAAAAAGAATGACACAACAGAAAAGCACCAACCACATTCTAAAGATTAATCCATTCCACCGTGTTTTATAGTTTTAGATTTAGTGTATGCCCATTTATCATCAGTAATGAATTTTGTTAGACTTGGATGTCCCCTCTCAGTATCTTCTCTCTCTAGACATAATTCGATATGTTAAAGTACTTGCCCTTTATTTTCAGTACTTCCACTTTATTTTTAGAGAGAAAAAGCCTTTGTTCTTTTCTCAATTTTTCACTACTTTCTATGTTCATCACTTCTATATTATTCTGAATTCACTTTTTTCATCTGGATTTAGGTGGTAGGGATACAGACACAAGGTTGACGGATTCTCTTTCCTTGGTAATGCGCCTTTAGATATTCACACGATTCCTTGCTCATAAAGTTAAGCTTGCAATATGTTATAATTTATGATCAATGGTTTGTGAAAATCAATGTACCTTTACTTTAGAAATTTTGTTACTTTGTTTTTATCATGTGACCAAACCTAGCTTGAAAAACTCTCTTGCTCTTAGCTTCACCAAGAATGTAAGGTGATGTGAATATTGTAGGCAAACCTACTTTGAACTAGGTAAGTATGGTGCACATGAAAGGCAACCTAGATCCTTCACATGTTGAGGTGAGAGCAGTGTTTTAAATATCGATGATATCAGCCGATATAGCCCACGATATATCTTGTATCCCACTTGTGCAATAAGAAACACAGGTAGTGCCGATATATCCCATGTATTCGATCCAGTGAGCATTTTCGATTTTCGATCCATGTTTTTGTTGTAAATCATTTTAAACCAATGTCAAATGGTTACAAATTTATGAATCTTCATGTTTTCCATGAAAAATCATGGATTTGGAACTTCAATTTCGAGATTTGGGGGAGATGGGTCAAGTTGCGGAAAATTGAGAAAAATTGAAATGTCTCAATTTCTCGCAAATTAGTTGCAATCTTTGTATCCAAACACAAAATTAAACATGTATGTAACCTGATTTGGTGATTCTTCTTTTGCTTTTGAATGTATTGCTTGTGTTTCCAAACAAGTCTTCTTACGTTTATAAATTATAAGAATAGACTTTTAATATACTTGCATTAATTAAATTGGAAAGCGCATATATTAGGACCCCATACAAAGGAAACCCCTATTATGTGCACTTTTTTTGTAATATTTTGATTTTTAAGTGTGTATTGATGTCTTTTTCAACAATCTTTGAAGTTTCATTGAAAAAATTGACAAATTTCCCAATGTTCCCATGTTTCACAACAACAGCGATACATTACGCGATATAACCAATATATCCCATTTGATAACCGATATGTATCCGTATCCCAAGGGAGCGATACATTACGCGATAACGATATTAAAAACATTGGGTGAGAGTAATAAGAATTGGGTTTATAGTGTTGATGGCGCAGAGGCATATCTTATATATTCCTCTAAATAGATTCAGTTGATTCATTTCATGATCATGATCTGAAAGACTGAAATTAACCATAAATGGCATACATAATAGAATAATTCAAAGAATAAAAATGACAAGAATTGGGTTTATAGCTTAATATAGCTAAATGAATGAAATTATGTTGAGTTGACTGGAGAACTGATGGTTGGGATGTGGGACATCTTTATGAGTTGAAGCATTGCCACGGCTGCTTCCCCTTATTCCCTTAAACTAGGGTGCTGATATGCATTGACAAATGGACTTTTGGTCGAAGACAAACGTTGCAGTTTCATGAGCTTTCATCCTTCGTCAGTACTGATACAAGTTTCACAAGAAAAATGAAGAATTTAAGAAGCAAATGTGAATACAATCATGATTTATTTTTTCATAAAGACACAAACCCCTTTGAAGTGACATTTACTCTTTTAGTTGTAGGAATCTGCTCAAGGTGTTGCTTTTGATCCACCACTTCCAAACTTCCTCCTATGCAATACTACAATGATCCCAACAATGGACTTCAACAGCACAATGATCTCCTCACCTTGTAAATTTTTCTCTGGGAGTTTCTGATGTTTTTCACTACCAAACCTTAATTCCAGAGGGATGTAATATAAATGTTTTGCAAATAGTTTAAGAAAAGAACAAAATCACCCGTAGTAAGCAGTTTGAATTATATCCATTATTTTTATTTAAACAAATAAATAACTTTTCCATTCATTTTTAAAAACTTTCAGTTAATTACTTGTTACGAAACTTCACGTTTTTCGCTTTGTTGAACTGAAGCTGTTCAGGCTGACTGAATGGACTGTCCCTGTGTCTGTTTCTGCGGCCGGTCTCCTTTCAAAAACTTTTATTTGAATTGATGGAGCAACGTGTTAACTTTTCTCATAAAGTTAGTTAACTCAATTACTTTCTGTAGGTTTTATTATCACTGCAAATGCTTCGAGGAGGGGGTAGCAGCAAGAGGCAGCTTATTCTTTCTGTTGCTCTGGATGTCATCCAATGTATTGTAAGTAATTAGCTAACAAATGGACTGTTTGCAATATCTTCCATTATTTATTTTTAGTGCTTCACTCTCCTTGGTTCCCGATGTTCAAATCATGGAGATTCAATGGATCTATTCACAATGTATATGTGCGTACATGTTCATGCATATGCTTGTATAACTAGTCAGAAGTTGCCAGTAAACTAAGATGTTATATGCAGCCTTTCACTAGGGGGGGCGTGGCCAGGTTTGGCCTGGGCCAGGCTAGGCCCAGGCCTGGACCAGCACTTAAGACCGAAGGCCCGATCCCAGCCCAAGACTGGAATGGGCCTAGAACAGCAGGCCCATGCTTGAGCCTAGTAAAAATTGGTTGGGCCCAAGCTGTACCAGACCCGACTGCCTGGCCAGAAATTTGATAAAATCCCTAGTTACCACTTTAATTTTCGCAGTCTATCTATTCATCAAGTGGGCCACACATCCACAAAAAATAGACATTTCAAAGGAATGAAACCAACAATCTACATAAATGCATTGCCTACTGTAGGATTTTTATGACATATTTGTAGTATATGACATGTATACGTATAAAGTTGGGTCCGGCTAAAGTGTCATGAGCCCAAGCCCAACCTGAAAATTGATTGGTTGATGCATGCTAGGCCCAAGTCAAGCCCACAGGCCAAGCTAATAGGTCCAAGCCCAGCCCAAAGCCGGGTCGAGCTTTTTGTGTTGGGTACCGAAATATAGTGACATAACCATGACTGCCGATTGGGCCTGTTGGAAACATTGACTTCGATTGCTCGCAATTGTTCCATGGCAAAAAATTGTCTGATCTTATGCAGACCATTTTTATGAGTTAAAATAATACTGGCAGATATCCCTAATCAACCACTTCAACTCGATCAGTATTTTATTTTCTGAAGTGTTTTATTTTGTAGTGGAAGCTTTCATGATATACCAGAAAATGATTTCTTGATCCAATTCATGTCTAAGCTGTGCGCCTCTTTTTTCTTGTTTGTTAGTTACATATTTGAATTTTGCTGCCCCTTTCTAGGGCCTTCAATTGGCATATATGTTAAATTGTATGTACTTCTTATCGGCTACCTTGTTACTGATTAGGAAGAAAATTTCACCACCATGTAGGCACAATACAATTTTCTCTTTGAATTTGCCACTTTATAATGTCAGCCTCCCATTTTTTACTTTGTTTGGAGGATTTCTATTTTTAATGTATATTTTACTGATGCTAATGCCATGGTGGCAAGTCTTGTGTGCTGGTATGACCTGGTGCTCAGTTGACTCTTTTTAGGCATCAAGTTGTCCTCCCATTGTACCAAATAGATGGAGAATGAAAATTCTTCAAGGGGAAGGACCTCATAGCAAGTTCTATTTTACTACCGTTATTGTAATGCTTTACATTGACATACCTTAAATGCATATAAATTTGGAAATCTAATGTTTGTCTGTTTTCTTTTCTTTCTTTTTTTAAAAGTAAAGCAACATGCCCCTTGGAACAAATTTTCTTTCATGCATGCAATGTGCAGATAGGTGTTATTTTTTGCAGCTCTATAACATTCTTTTCAATGATAAATACTTAGAATCCACTACCCATGTTTCCATGATTGTCTATGAAAAAGGTTGTTTTTTTCCCCAACAAATCTAACTTCTTTTCCATGAAACAGGGCCATATCAATATTGATTTTTCGAGGATTAAGAAGCGGATGTCTAGGTTAGATACTATTGCTGATTTTCAGAGAACAGTCGAGGAGGTGACAAATTGTAGTTTCTTGTACTGGAGAAAAGAAATGATGGGAACTTGGTTCTCCATGGTTTACATGGATGTTAACAAATTCTCATGGCTGCAGTAAGTCAGATTAGCATCAAAATCAATCCTAGTGTTGTATATTTGTTATGCTCTTGTTGCTGGAATTTTCTTTTTGGGCAGAGAAGTGTTTAAACGTTCTTTCAACATATATAATCACAAAGAAATATTGGCTATATATTTATAAGAGAAGGAAATATTGGCTGTATGATGTGATTGTTGCTATTTATTAGGTATCTTCTTGATGCATTTTGTGACGGGCTGTGGCTACTCAGACTTGGTAATGTCGGCAAGTTTACCATACAGTCCCATGAGGAGGAAATAGAGAACGCCGTGAAAAACGTATGTTCTGTGGTGTTTAATTTTCCGATAGCAGATCATTTCACCATCTTGTTGCTTTTTGAGCATTAACTTTTGAACTTGTTCAATGATTTTCTCATAATAGATGAGTCAATCAAGCTATACAAGCCCCAATTACTCTTTCTTCTTTGAGGTTGCAGGAGATAATCATGCCTCTTTGTAGAGATATTGAGACTGATCTCCGTCTTCATGTGCATTCCACTAATTTAAGAGGATCTGTGCATGTAAACCCAACAAAGGTGCTCTAGATTTCTGATTTTTGAGACTTTGCTCTACATAACGATATTCTTAATTTGTTCTGCTCTCTCCATTCTGATCTAATATTAATTGTTTCTTCATCAGACTGGTGTACGCAATCTTTCTTGGTACTTACAGATGAAACCTTTGAGACTTCCATTCAAGTATATTGATATTAAATTGCATGTTGAGAGCTATCTGGATTCTGCCTTTTACAATCACACAGCTATGTCCCCCTATAATTGGAAGGTGAAGCTATCATCATCCTGTTTCATAAATTTGTTTACATTCATATACACATGCAAAACACAATGTCTACTTTTCTGGACAGACATCCAACTGTTGACATTATTTGGATGCACCTTTAATTATCACTTGGCTAGCTGCTGGTTGATTGTTTTGCTCAAACACATGTTGGCATTGATAGTTTACTTAACGAAGTGATTTTTAATGCATTTGGAAAGGTCTATTGGCCTTGTCAGCTATGCTTGTTTCTCATTCTAACTTGTTTCACTTCAGGTTTACTCAGAAATGAGGCAATTGGCAGAGCTGAAATATGGTCTTGTGTTAGATGATATTCATCTTCCCCCACAATCTTTGGATCATGGTCTTGATGTCACTGACATTATGCAAAACCTACCTAAATTTGCTGAGTGCTACTCATATAACATAAATAACCAGGTAATACAAGAGGCTTCAGGCTTAAAACCCAGTTTTGGATTTTGATGTTGTCTTCACATATCTTAAAATCATGTTGTTAGTTGATACGATGGATAACAAAAAAGTTTATTACTTTGCTGGTGAAGGCAAAATTTGTTCTTTTTGTCGATTGAAAGGTTTGAAAGTCTATCATGAGTTACTTCAACTTTCTTCATGTATTTTCCCTGAAATTCTTGTTTTAGAGGACCAACTTGAAAGCTTTTGATGAAATTTATTCACAGATTTTCATTGAGAAAGTCTCTATTGGTCAAAGTAAGAAGTCCTTGAGGATTATTGGTGTGGAACATTTTGCCTCTTCAGTAGCTACCCATGGCCGAGGCATAGTATCTGCTGCTGTAAGTTCTGTATTGAAGTTTCTAAAGCAAAAGCTAGCATCCTTATCTGAGCTTCTTCAAGATAACTTTGTGAAATCCCATTTACTGAAGGAATTCAAATTCTGGAAGGTATGAATTTGTTTTATCTAAGTTCCTTCAAAGTATTGATTATGTTCTTTTATTGGTCAAGTTTTTTCTACATGGTCAATGAAGGTCCATAAATCATGTTTTACTTAAGAGTTTTTCTATCACATCTCGTGGTTGTTGGTTTCCACTTCTTCTTCTTCTTTTTTTTTTTTTTTACATATATGTTCTTTTACTGCACGATATTTTCCTTGAAGCAGCGTCCTGTTGTTTTGGCCTATCATTCTTTGTTGCACCAATTATGCATGTTGCAAAGAAAAGAGGAGATGACTTCTGAAAACTTATATAGGCAATTTATTGGGTTTCTTTTGACTTGAGGAAATGTTTTGAGGGAGGGAGGGAGGGGGGATACTAACCGTTCTTTTGAAATGACAGTGCCCCAGATCAATAACCCTATCATATATGTATATGGCTTTATATCAGTGACCCTATCATATATGCAAATTACTTTTCATCAAATGTATGTCATTAGACTTTGAAACTTTAGTGTAATTGACTTCTGAAAACTTATATAGGCAATTTATTGGGTTTCTTTTGACTTGAGGAAATGTTTTGAGGGAGGGAGGGAGGGAGGGACGGAGGATACTAACTGTTCATATATGCAAATTACTTTTCATCAAATGTAGGTCATTAGAATTTGGAACTTCAGTGTAATTTTTATAAGACAACCATAAGACTGGCTACACTATATGGGGGAGGGTGTTGGGCAGTCAGAAGCAATATAGGAGCAGTCACAATAGGAGAAAATTAGAGCAGATTGAGATTAATCGGTGGTGCAATAAAGGCCTGAGACAGCTTCTGTGAGGAAAGAAACATTGATTATTAAAGGATTTGAAAAGAGGATGAGAGGAAGACCTGAAAGGACTCGGATTGAAGCGGTGAAAAGGGACATCTTGACTTGTTCATTCATTGATGATAAGGTTCAGGTAGGATTGATTGGTGAAAAAGAATTGGCAAAGCCAGCCTCCCAAATAGCCGGGGCAAGGCTATAATGATGATGATATATGAGCTGTTACTAGTTTGCTTTCTTTTTATTATGACATTGCTGCATAGAATTTGATCCAGCTACCTCGATCATTGCCCTTGCTGCATGGAATTTGATCCAGCTACCTCGATCATTGCCCTTGCTGCATAGAATTTGATCCAGCTACCTCGATCATTGCCCGTCATTTTCCATGATCACTATCTGAAATCTGAAATCTAGGCTGGATGACCTACCACAACTGTCTGTGATACATGTGGAGCAGAAATAGGCAGATGTTTCTAGGATATTACTTTTAAATGGAATTTGGAAAGTGCACACAATTGAATTTCCAAAAGATCTTGTCCTTGGGTTTCTGAAGTAGTGTAAAAGGAAGTTGTTTGAACCATTGCTATTTGACTCGGACCTGTTCTGAAAAAATCTAGGTATTTCAAATTGTTTGTTGATGAAGATGTGTACAATTAAGTGTATTAAGTGTAATCTTATAAATTGGGCTCTGATTGGGCCCAAATTCCTCACATTGCACTGTATGTGTTATACTTAAATTGGCTTCTGGTGGTTAATTCTGAAGCAATGAGTGCTAAGGTGATTCCTGGATGGGTAAAGGCATTTAGTGGGTGGAAACTGAACTTCAATGAGCCTTGCATGGGGAATTTAGGCATGTGTGGAATATGAGCCATTTGCTATGAGAGAGGTGAACTTGTAGTGGGTGGAAACTGAACTTCAATGGTTCTTGCATGGGGAATTTGGGCGTGTGTGGAATATGAGCCATTTGCTATGAGAGAGGTGAACTCATAGGTCCTTTGCAATCCCTTCGGTTTGGGGTTTCTTCTGACGAAGATCCAAGGGCTCATAGAGAAAGTTTAAGGGTCTTTTTCTGCAAACTTCCTGGGGCCATTAATAGTGGAAGGGAATTCTATGAACACTTGTGTCCTAGGATCGCTCTGTTTCTTGCCAACCATGGAAGTCATTTGTTTCCAATGATATCTGTGGGAGTGCCTCTAGGCTAAACATTTCATTTATGCATGTCGGAAGAGAGGTGAATGAGATGGCTTATGTGTTAGCCAAAGGAAGTGCTTCTCTGTTCTCTTTGAATTTGACCTGATTGCCTCTCCATTGTGTGTGTATTTATGTTTATATATATATATATATATATTATAATCTTTTGAATTCGGATTGATGGCCCACAGAACTCCTCTTTTTCTTTCTGCTATTTTTTTATTTGCTATTTATAAAGCAAAAGCCTTGGCCGGATGACACAGTTTTTCCTTGCAGGGTGACAGAGGAGCAACGAACAAGTCTGGTTTGGTAGAGGCAGAGGAGCTAAACCTAACTATCGGAAAGCTGCCCTTGGCAGATCATGAATTGAGCTTCTTAGAACAGCTACGCTGTATTATCACTGAGATGGGTAATGTTTTAGGGTTTGTGAGGAGTCTGCGAGCAGGTGATTTCCGTCACGCTGGCAGAATATCTCGGTACGTGTTCATAAAATTCATAGCCACTATATCCCCAGTAGTATGTATGTACTCATTTGCAGTGTATATCTTTGAACTATAGGTTTATATACAGACCTGGAAGCATCACAAGCTTTGGAGAATATTCCCAGAGGCTTGGTTTCATAGATGAAACGGTTGTGGCAGGAAGGATGATGGACATAGCAATTGAGAACCAACACCAATCTGATGAGCATACCAATTATTTCTCATTTCTTATAAATGCATTTTCAAAGGTAGCTTTGATGTTTTCTGCTTTCCTGTAATAAACCATCTCTTTCGGTTCATCCATTTACCCCTCTCCTTGCTTTATATCAGTTGTGTTCAGAATACTTACCTGAAGTGCTTCCCGTGTAGGAACTCCAGAGCAGTGAATATATCCACCTTAGGGATTTTTCCCTCCTAGTTCCATCACTTATAATGAGTTTAGTAGATTGCAAAATTCATTGCAAGGATAAGAAGTTGAGGGGCCGTGATGTGGGAAACCAGATTACTACTGATGAGGGATTCGTGATGGGTGTTGCTTATATTCTCAAGGTACTTTTGTGGAGTGTGAAGACTTTGTTTCTTCCTCTTCTTCTTCATGATGAATCCATGAATCTTCTTCTTCTTCTTTTTTTCTTTTCTTTTTTCTTTTTTTTTTTTTTTTTTTTTTTTTTTTTTTTTTTTTTTGTGTGTGTGTGTGCGCATTTCAATGGTATTGCAAACCGATCTCATTTCTAGTTTGGTGGTTGGGTTTATGCGAAAGATATTAAAAGAGCGTAGGGTTGATGATTATGACAAAAAAAGAAGAGCTGCACTATGAACTTGAAACATTTATGTTTTTTTAGCCTTTGAGCTAGTTATCTTCCTTCCTTCCTTTCTTTCTTTTTAATTAATTAATTTTGTTTTAGTGAGAATATATCAAACTCAAGATAATGGCCATTGCAGGTCACAGGGCAAGAGAAGTCATTTGATGGTTTGCACTGGTTTGCTGATGCAAGCAAGCAATTTAAGGAGGCATTGGTTTCCATAGAGGAAAGTAGGGGCATGGAGAAGCGGAAGGGGAGTGGCCTGGCCAGTTTTAGACTTTGGGGCCATGCTGCTGCTCCACCAATTTCAATCGAAACCCAGAAGGTCAAACATCCCTTTTCACCTTCTTAATAGCTGTCCTATTTCTTCTGGAGTTGTTTTTCCTATCAATGCTGATTTTGTTTTGCATTGCAGGGTATTGATAAACTCAAGAGGTATCTGAAGGAGATAGAGCTTATAGAATGCGGCTTCAATGTTTCTAGAACAATCATGTTGTAGAACTGGCATAGTAGCATTTCCAAGGTAGATGGTTACTTTCATGGAGTTCATTTGGGGCCCTGCTATTTTGTAAGTCTGCATATGCAATACAGGTGTATTTTCAAAAAGAAAAGAAAAGTAAAAGGAAAAAGAAAGAAAGCAATACAGGTGCAAAAGGAATGGGGAGACGGAGCCTGTAGATTTGTATCAACGGGAAATTGCGATTGTAACATAACTATTGAGAATAGTTAGTCCTGCTCAAGTTCCCCAGGAAATGGAAAATCCACTCATGGACTGTTTTCCTGTTCTAAGAAATTATGGAGGAAAGAACAACAGTATGACTGTTCCAACGGTATTATGCTGATTCTTGTATCAGCATTGTCGAATGGATTGTCTATGTTGGGCCATAGCTTGGCTTCCAAAGGGGCCAACACCAGCGTTCAACAGATGATTTGAACCATCTGATCAAGGGCCTTGCAGATCGAGAAAGAAGAAGGAAAAGAAAAAAAGAAAAAGAAAAGAGAGGCAGATCCCACGTTCAACGACTAGATTCACTGTTTTGGTCGTGTTTGATCTTAAAGGCCAGCAACAGTGGTGGGTTGCTGCAGGAAATGGGTGTCAACATGACCTTCTCCAATTAGCAGGAGCTAAGCTATGATAAAGGGCAGATTTCCTCTTGAGAAAACACTTCGTCTGCTAAGCTAGAAATGCCCATCACAGTATGAACCTGGGGTGGGTCCACTAGTTTGGTGGGCTAAGTGTGTACGAGGAAAAATACAACTGGGGAAAAAAGATTACCAACAGTGCATGCTCAGCTATGGCCCACCCGAATAGATTACTAGATTTTGAGCCAGGGCATTTTTATGATCCACCCAATGTTGGAACATGCCACATATTTCTTCTTCAATCTGAACATCTGTGCATCTCCCCACAATTGATTGCGCTCAGCTGTACCGTGTATCCCCAAAATGCTTTGACATTAGAGCGTGAGTTTTCCAGTTCTTTCTGGCAGAGGATTGCTCGAATTCTTCATCCCATTTTAGGACAATTAGCCTTTGTATCTGGGTCACCTTCTGTTGACCCAAACCATTTATATTACAAGTCTCACTTTTTATGGTGGAATTATCAAATAGCACTCTCAGTTGGATTATTTCAACCTTTAGATAGTTTGGCCTTCGTGTTTGAACATGAAATGGTCACTATAATGGCGTAATCTCCCTGTAATCAAATAAGTTGAAAAGTTCAATCTCAGTGTTGTTGTTTTTTTTTTTTTTTTTCTTTTTTTCAAGGGGGGGGGGGGGGGGGGGGGGTGGGTTTTGGGTGGGTGCATTCCCTATCCAAGGAGAGCCCTATCAAATAATTGGCTTGTGTAATTGAGAAAGGCCGGGGGGGGGGGGGGGGGGGGTGGGTTTTGGGTGGGTGCATTCCCTATCCAAGGAGAGCCCTATCAAATAATTGGCTTGTGTAATTGAGAAAGGCCCAGAATGTAATGGCTAGTGTCTAGGCATCTTATCGTAACATGTTGACAGATGATCAACGAAACGTGAGATTGCATAGATTGTTAATTAAGGTCAGAGGGCAAGCTTGATCCCCAGATGGAGTTGCAACAATGAACAATGCGAGGAATCTTCCTTGATCATTTCCAGTGATGCCTCCAGCACCACCCAAACCTCAATCAAGGATACAAGAGACATAAAAATTAAGCTTGAAGAAACCAGGTGGCAGAAGGCAGAGAGGAATGAGAAGTGGTGGTAGGAAGTTTCCAATTGATTATAGTAGCAGAGGTGGCTTGTGAGCTGGTTTTCTGGTTTATACGTGCATGTAACATTTCTTCAATTGAAAATTCGAACCTTGGAGGTTTGGTAAATTAAATTGACACTTTTTACTTGGAGGTTTAATGATTTGGATTGTGCTTCTATATCTCCACCATACATGTGGCAATATATGGAGATAAGAACTGTTGATTGGGTGGGCAGAGGGCAGTGTACTAACCAATTGGATGGATAAAAGGAAAGGAACCAAGCCTATCATTTTTGGTTGGATCCTGTAGCTCAAATGGTCAGATCTTCAAGGAGCAAACATTACACTGATCAATGGGCGAGGATCCTGCTATCAATGCAACTCTTAGGCATATGCAATGGTTCTAGGGCCCACTCACCTGGTGGGGCATTCTTCTCTCCTAAACACCTGTGAACTTAATTTGATGCTTGTTGCTATGTCATTAGATTAAAATCTGACTAGTGATCTTATAGAACCGCCAGCATGCTGAAGCTTAACCATGTTACATGGTTTTTTTTTTTTTTATTCCTGCAAGTTCGTCACCATGTGAGCAGCATCCATGCCACTCAAAAGGTGGGGACTGCCATGAAGGTGCCCAGTTCGCTTGATGTGCGTCCGCCTCATGATCAGCCGCCTTTTGCACGCTTTGATGCCCCACACGTGACACTTTGGCAGAAAAAAAAAGTGTAGCATTGCAAGCTTTGCATGCTGGGGGTTGTATGTCTTGATTCTGCTTTAATCAGAAAGAGTACCAGGAATTGGTTGCCCCAGCAAAGGCTTCATTGCTTTCCACTAATCTCTCCATCTATAATGGCATGCCTCATCAATACAATCTCCTTGACGAGATTCCGATAAGTGAATGGACGTACAGCCGCCCTCAAGAACAGCTCCGGCGGGATCTTGCTTCTCTTGACATGCCGCCTCGGACCCACATTCACCCACTCTTCTCGGCTCTGCTTCATTGTCTTGGCCTTGTCCACCTTCACATTCTCATCTCCATCCATGTCACTATCTCCTTCCTCTTCATTCCTACTCTTTCGATGCTCTTCCATCATTCTGTGCTGTTTCTTGTAGTAGCCAGTAGAGGCCTCTACACTCTTCTTCACCAACTTCTCCATTTCACTAGAGCTACTCAACGCCTTTTGGAACTCTTCTTCCCAATACCTCTCATTCTCTTCTGCGCTCAGACTCTCTTCTTTGGTCCCCAATACCTCATCTCCACCCTCTCCCACATCTATCACTGTATCATCGTCTTCTTCATCTTCATCAACATTACCGTCATCATCATCTTCAATCCAATTGATGATCTGGGTCCCGCCCAGATTGCTCTGACCATCATCATCGCTCAAATCCTCATCTGGCGAATCACAGCCCAACTCTATCTCTTCCAACTTCGCCTTCCACTCTTTCGTATAAGGATGCAACAACTCCACTGGATGGTTCAACAACAGAAACTCCAAACATGCCGATTTCCTCTCATCGCTCAATTTCTCATAAGCCTTCACCACATCATCCACAAAAGCCTTTGGATTAGCTCTCACAATCTTGCAGAGTCCTCCAAAATACGTGCACATCTCCACCCTCCCATCATCAAGCTTCAATTCGAACAGGTACTGGTTTTCAGTGCTTGGATCGAGCAGAGGCCCCAACACCTTGAAGAAATCGTCCTGTGGCTCGAACCTGCACTGATAAACAGGCCTCTTAACGTAGACAATATCAGGCCGCATCCAAGCAGCACATTGAGTAATCAGAGCCCTCGCCTTGCTCCCGAGCCGGCCCATCAGATTCCACTTATCCAATCGCTTCTTGCCCGCCTCCAGGACCACCTCACACACCAGAGTCCACTGCTCCCATGGCAATTCCGTAATTCTCCACTTCGGATGACGGACGAAAACCCAGAAATACCGAAACCCTACACTCTTATCCATGGAGCTCAGCCTTCTAGTGAAATCCATAGCCATGTCGTGCCGTTCGATCTCCTCCCATTCCTCGTGGTCCCTCACGGAGCTGATCATGCTCACCCGCTCATCCGTGAAGCGGCCGCGGATGGGGTCACCGACAACAATCCCACGCCAGGAGTATGGCCCGTACTCGCCGTACTTGTACCAGTCATTCGGGTGGCGGAGATTGGGATCGTCCTTATCCATGAAGCGGACCATGCGATCGTAGCCGAGACCGATCATCTGGAGCTCTTCTTCGGTGAAATTGTCGGCGTGGTTGCGGCTAGGGTTTTTGAGGCGGTAGAAGAGGTTCTCAGCAATGCGGCGGCTTCTGATCTTGGCCCTCCTTTTCGCTTCACGGCGGATCTCGGCGTTGCCCTCGATGCGGCCCGTCGACGGGCCGCCGGGCTTCTTCTTGCTCCGGCCAGCGAAGGCGGTGGGGTTCGGGCGGTGGAAGGGGGAGTTTGAGTGGGAGAAAGGGGGGAGTGGGGGTTTCCGGTTAATTGCTTGGATAGTGAAGGGGGTTTTGGCGAATTGCTTGAATGGGGAAAGGGGTCTTTGGTAAATTTCTTGGATGGTGAAGGGGTTTTTTGAGGTTTTGAGTTTGTAGAGGCCTGACCAAGGTGGTTGGGATATGGAGGGGATTTGGGGTTTTGAAAGGGAGAAATTGGGGAAAGTCATGGAGAGCGTCTTGGTAGAAGGTGCGCACTGCGCAGAGGAGTGGCGGGACGGATGATTTTAACGGAGTGAGGATGGGGTTCTGCTAAAGTGCGCTGCAAGTGTACTCGAATCGCGTAGCCTAGATCACACCACCAACAACCTCGATAACAAAGTTACATAGCCCATGATATATGTATTTTATCCATACCGTTCAGGTTACTTTTCCAAATCACTTGAAGATATGACAAAAAAATAAAATAAAATGAAGTAGACCCGAAGCTCGAGTGAACGCTTACCGTTGATAACTTCTTAACGGCACATAAGTTTTGATCCTCTTCTTTTTAATGTTATGAAGAGGTCATATGACAAAAAAACATCATGGCAGACCCAGGTCAAGTGACAAGGAAGAATCATGGTGGACCGGGGGAGGGGCTGGGACCCACTCAGCGACCTAGCTGGTAGCCTGACCATGGGCCCTCGTGAATGTATGCTTTGTATATGCATGTTGTCCATCCATTTTTCCATTTTTCTACCTTATTTTATAGAATAAGCCCAAAAATAAAGTAAATATAAATCACAAATCAACCATGCTACATAAAATGAACGGGCAGCAGCGTAGATATAACACATACCTCATGGTGGGGCTCACAGAACTTTGCGGCTTTAACACACCCGAGGCCAGTGGTGTGTGCGGGCATGATGTAGCTGGAATCCACTCAGCAACCTAGATGGTAGCTTGACCATGGCCCCTCATCAATGTTTGCATTGTATATTCATGTCATCCAGTTATTTTATCACCTCATTTTATGATACAAGATGAAAAATAAAGCAAATATAAATCTCAGGTCAACCACACTATATAAAACTGTTTTATAATTATTTGAGCACGCACGATTAATAACTTGAGCTTTTGTTGTAAGGTTGTTTATATTTTCGACCATACTCAGAAACTCGTTTACTTTTAAACTCAAGGACCTCTACTCAACGTTTCCACCTTTAGTTATTTAGTCGCTCAGCATCTACAGTTGTTAAGTAACCGGTAATGTATTTTCCAAATGTTTGGAATGCCCTTTCATGTCACAATATATTCCTCGTTCTTTATTAAAACATCCCACCACCCCTCTCTCTCCCTTGCAGAAGAGAACTGAACCACCTCTCGAATGAAACCCCCACTCTCTCTTTTGCTGAACTGAAAGCTCCGCATCCTTCTTTTGGTCGACGGAACTTGGGTCGTCGGAAGCCATCACCCAAAATTTTGATGGACGAAAAAATGAGGCGTGGATTGGGAACTACTTCCACTAGGATTGGCTAGAGACGGACAGTCAAGTCAGGTGCTCTATTGGCCCCACAATGATTTTGTATGTTTTATCCACTCCCTTCGTCCATTTTGAAAGATCGTTTTAAAGTACGAGCCCCCAAAAAGGAGGCAGATTGAAGGCCCGAGTAGACTACACAAGAAATTGCAAATTGAAAGTTTACTGTTGAAAGCTTTTTAGGGGCACAAAAATTTTGTATCAAGTTGATATTTATATTTTCCCTTAACACAGATCTAGGTCCATGTGACCTTATGGAGAGGTTGGATGAACATCATGGTTGGCCTTATGAAGTTTTCAACAGGATGAATTTAATCCCCACTTCTTGCTGTGGTGTTGTCCACTTGAACGTTCAATCTGCCTTCTTTTTGGGATCATGCCTAAAATGATCTTTCAAAGTGAATGGACGGCATGGATAGAATATATACATCACAGTGAGCTCATAGATCTCCTAACATGTGAGGGTAATACCCATTCTGTGTGGTAAAAAGTAGGGTTGTCGATGGGCCAGGTTAGGGCTGGCCGAGATCTGTCCAAGCCCGGCCTGCAATTTTGAACCTAAAAGCCTACGTCCAGACAGGCTGCAATAGTCTGGCCTGAGTCCACCAAACCCTGAGCCTTAGATATATATGTGGATAAATGATATTTTGGTGTGTCATGAGAGAGAGAGAGAGAGAGAGAGAGAGAGAGAGAGAGAGAGAGAATGGGGAAAATTAGGCTTACAAAGAACTATCGGGCTGAGCCGGGTTTATGGGCTTTTGGGGTGCTAAGCCGAGTCTGGTCCAATTTACAATCAAGCTCTTGATTTAAGCCTGAGTCCGACCGTCCGGCCTAATACACCACCCCAAACTCGGCCCAATACAGGCCAAGTCCAAAGTCCCGTCAGAACTACTTGGAGCTTTGTCCAACAATAATTGGGTAATGCATCCCATGCTAGGAAGGAAGTTTATGCGACCCTCATAATCAATTCTAAAATCCGGGATATAAAAAAAAAGCAAGAAGCTCAATATCTTATTTTCAATCTTCTTCGTTGTGAACCTGCTGCAAAGCTCAGCTAAATTTTAGCCCCCAAACTCATGTAAGATTTTGCGCCACTTACCGTGGGATCCACCTTAACATATGTATTTTATATCCATATCGTCCATTCATTTTTGAGATTTATTAGGTGGACCATACCATAGGAAATAGTGGTGATTGACAGTTAATGGGCCAAAAAGTTTCTGATCAACTGATATTTATTTAATTTTCCTTTCATCTAAGATTATTTGAACTTATCAAAAGATTAGATGGCAAATAAACACTACAAAAACATTAAAGTGTGCCCTAAGAATTTTTTTAATGGCAGGACGTTGAATCACCACTATTTCTATGGTTTGGTCTTCTTGATAATTGGATTTGCTTCATTTTTGAAATAATACCATAAAATAATATGAAAAATGAATGGGTGACATGGATATAGAATATACATACATCAAGGTGGCCCCATAGTGATGGTTACACCGTCTTGGACAAGGGCGAGTCTCACTTTGATAGGCTGTTGCTATCCTCGGGCAGTTGCAAACTCAATGGCCCCATTATAGCGTACCAGTTTTATATATGCATTGCATCCGTTTTGGATCATTTTCTTAGGGCGTGATTCCAATTACGAGGCATACACTGTTAAAATTTTTATAGGCTCACCATAGTATTTATTTTGAACCAGACCGTTTGCCATCAGGCTGAAGTTTGTGTTTTCGCTTTGTCCAATTCTACATGACCTAATATAGTTTTCAATGATATGCATTCAATTGCTGGTTTTTTCATTGTTGTGGAATCCGCTTAATTTTTAGATCTTTTTCATATTTTGGCCTTTGCCCTATAAAATTTATCCAAAAAGAATGGATGGCGTGGCTGGGATAAAGACTTCATTGTGAGACCCACAGTATATAGTTCATGCATACATTAGATTCCACACCACCATCCCAAGTATCGTGGATTCTCCAGTAGTTTATTTCATCCAAAAGAAAGAGTAACTAATGACATTTGTGAACACTATGTTAGTCAAAGACACGCCGAGTGATTTTCAACCATACATTCAAAAGGTGGAGTGAGTCCTTGAAAGAGTTTAAAAGATGTTGTTTATAGCAATAGCTGAAAATATAAGTAGACGTTGAAAATTTGCTTGTGATGTAATGGAATTACTGTGGTAGTGCATACAGAAGATTCGTGGAGCTAAAAAAATGAAAGTTGTCCTAAATATAGGGCAACTAGGACTAAATAAAAAATTTTGTCTTTTAAATCACAATTGCCTACTTAAGCTAGTATACAAATTAAATTAAGAAAGACAATTAGTTCTAAGAATTCCAAACTAATTGAGAGTCCAATCACATAAACTACAAATAATATGCCCATTAAGCAACTAGTTTATAAATACAATAACATATATGTATGTATGAAATGCGTTAACTATCAAACCCTAACATTCATTTAATCATACGTATAAATAATTAAACATTCAATCACATAAGTATAATTAAATAAGTGTACAAATAACAATCCTAAACATAAACATGCATAATGATTCGGTTTCCTATTACATTTCCGATAGACACACTTAACCCATGAGTATACCAGATTTCATTATCAAAGATTTTAAATCAGGTTAACTTCTAACTTTTATAATTCTACATAAGGAATGACTCCTGCAAGAGATTTTGTGTAGTTTTTTTTATAGGCTCACCACAAACAGTAGTCTTACACAAGAACTTACTAATGTACAATCTCGTTGGAGGCTCCTATAAGAGACTTTAGTTGGTTTTTCGTAGGCTAACCAACAACCATGGTCCTAGTTCAAGGACCTATGTTTACTCCCACCGGAGGCTTCCATAAATACTAACACGTATGCACCCGTATCCGGTGGCCTACACAAGGACTTGATTTAGGCTCTATATAAGAGCCAATGTCAAACACAAAATCCAATATCTTACGTAAGAATTTAGATTTAAGCCATATACAAGAGCCAGTGTCTTACACAAGAACCTATGATTTAGACCCTACATAAGAGTCAAGGTCCTACACAAAAATCTAGTTAAGTTTGAGTTACAAACTCTATCTTCAATTTTACAAAAAAAAAAAGAGTATACAAACTCTTACATTTGATAAGTTATTTGTTAGATTGAGCCTCTTTTGTAGTGCGTTCTTGGGTAGCTTGATTGATACTCTCCCTTACTTTAATCAGCTTCCTTTTACTTCCCCAATCATAATACCGACACTTTGTCAAGGCTCCAACTCTAAGATCAAACACTTTGCATGTATTGCTCATTTAAGGTGACCAATGTAATGATGAGTTGATTCAATATCTTACAACTAATGAGAAGTTGTATTTTTTAGGAGATTCACCTAAATGAGTATTTTAAAGGATTTAGACAATAATATGCATAGAAAAGTTAAATTTAATTTTTAGAAAGTGGAGGGGTTCAAACATATCTTTAAAGTGAAGATTGGAATAAGATAGCTTAAAACTCTTTAGTTTAGAGGTTTGAGATGAGGAAAGTGATCATGAATTCACCTAAACTTTTATTGCACTAAAAACCCGTATAAATGCCTAAGAACCAAATGTCTTTTATAAGAAGTTCGAGTTCCAACGATCAGAAAACATGTAGATAACGGATCTATCGATGTCATCAAAAGGTCTTCGTTACCATTAAGGTGACCTTCGATGCTATCGAAAAAATAAGATAATATGATATATTTCTTTTTGAACATATCTGAGTTATCTGTTCGATACCATCGAGTAGTCTTTAATGCATTGAAAGAGACCTCGATACCATCGAGAAAATCAAATAAAATAATTAATTTTTGTTGGACATATTCGACTTCCTGTTCGATGCCATTGAGGGGAACTTCGATGCCATCGAAAACCCCATCGAGGTATGCTCGATGGAATCAAGCACCACTCGAAAATTGCTATTTTGAGCGTATATTTTCACAGTAGCTTCACACTTCGTTTAGCATTACTTATCATGTTTCAATTACATTTCCAAGGCTAAGGGATGATCAATAAAGTTTACTCATTAAACTAAGATTATTTAAATGTTCAAAAGTTATTTTGAGTCAAGGATTAAAGTCACCAAAACACCCCATTTATATGTTCTTTATTCCTTGATGCACTTGTACTCTTGCATCTTTAGTCTTCAGCTTCTAAAAGCTCAACCAACTGTGTGACACAAGGACTCACATAATTGATAAACAAGATGTATGAATCAATACACTGACAGCCGTATCACAAAAGCTCTAAAAAGTTCATAAGGCGGCCCACTTTAGTGTTTATTTATCATCTAACCTTTTAATAATAAATTATCACTATTTCCTTATGGTGTGGGCCACCCAAGATTTATATCTACCTTATTTTTTAGCTCATCCCACAAAATGAGTTGGCGAAACGGATGGATGCACATACAAGGCATACCTCAAGGTGTATCTCATGGTGGCTAGGATACTACCCGCATCATTAGTTATGGTTCCCAGCCATGTCGCACCTGGTGTGTGTTACGAGTGGACTAGGTGTGGTCTGACTTCACCTAAGTTGGTGCACCCTCAATTACCATGGTAACATATATGTTGTTTTATATCCAAGCTGTTTATATATTTTTCCATATCATTTAATGGCATTTTCCTCAACATTGAAAAATTCAAATAACGAAGAATATGCTTCCTAGAGCTTACTGTAATGTTAGGTAATGTCTATTTGCCATCCTACCTACTGATAAAGTGATGTAAACTCGTATGAAATGAAAAAACAAATGTTGCCTTGATCCAAAACCTTTGTAGTTGGCCAATCACCATGGTTTCCTATAGAATGGTCTACTTGAGAAGTAGATTTTCTTCATTTTTGCGTTCATGTCCTAAAATGATCAAGCAATGTACGGTCGAATACATACATAAGGTGAGCCTCACCATAAGGACCCAAAATGATGTATTTATTATATTCCATGCTGTTCATCCATCCTTCGAGATCATTTTAGAGCATGAGCAAAAAATGAATCATATCCAAAGCCCAACTGGGCCACACCACAAATAGTGGCCAGGATGTTAATTTTCACCATTAAAACATTGGTGGGGCCCACTAAAACATTTATTTTCCATCCAATCTGTTCATAAGGTCACAAAGACCTAGATGAAGAGGAAAAACAAATATCATATTGATCCAAAACTTCCGTGACCCTGAAAAGGGTTTCAATGGTAGACGTTCAATCCCCACTGCTTTTTATAGTGTGGTCCACTTGATCTCTAGATCTACCTTATTTTTCAGCTCGACTGTTACCATGAGCTCGCCAAATGGATGGATGGTTCGGATATAACACATACCTCGTGTACCCACAGAACTTGCTGACATAAACACGCAAGCTAGATCGCTGATGCGTGGCACACCAGCCAATCGGAAACGGATTGGTTACTCCCACTCCAGCAGCGAATGGCTGGTGGTCGGTACTCTGGCCCCACCATGATGTAGGTGTTTCATCCATGCCGTTTTTTTAGATCGTTTTATGGTATAAAACCAAAAATGCGGTATATCTCAACCTCAAGTTGACCACATTACACGAAACAATGTTGAATGAACGTTGACCATTAAAAACCTATAGGGACTATAAAAGTTTTGGATCAAGCTGGTGTTTATTTTTTCACTTCATCTAGGTCTGTATGACCTAATCAACCGATTGAATGTCAAATAAACAGTACAGTGGGTCTTAGGAGGATTTTAATGGTGGATATCCAGTCACTATTGTTTTCCTGTGGTGTCGTCCATCTGAGATATTTTTCTATCTCATTGTTGGGATTAATCCTAAAATGATCTGTAAAAATTTATGAACGGAATGGATGAAGCACATACATTATGGTGGGGCCCACAGATCACCGACCATCAGCCACCGGGCTGGACGCAGAAAGTAGCCAATCCTTTTTGAGCAGACCCCTTTGGGGACTCTGTTGTCTCTCCGTTTTTGCAGCCGTAGCAGCAGCAGCTCGTATCTGCACCCCTGCCTCCGTCAAATCTGCTCTGGACTCACAAACCTCCCGATTCAAATATTCCTGTCTTCGCCGGTATGAAAAATCTCTCATTTTCTCGTTTCCTATCGGTTTTTTTTTTTTTTTTTTCCCATTATTTTAACCCTTTCATTTAGCTCGAAATCTCTATCAATGGTTTTATATCTCTCCCATTCTTTTCGTTTCGATGGAAACGGGAAACTGGGTTTGCTTTATCTCGTGATTTTGGATCTGGGTTTCGGTTTCCGGAAGCCAAATGGTAGAAATTTCAGGGTTCCTGTGATTTCTAACTAAAATTCAGGGTCTTTTCTCTTTGATTCTGCTCGTATTTTATGGAAAGAAGAGCGATGAAGGTAGAAATGCAGCATTCTTTCTAAGTGATTTCCGATCATGAAGATAGGTGTTCGATTGACGTTCTATCTACCATGATCTGGGCTAATAATAAGTGGTCTTGGTGTTTGATTGATTTCAGTTATGAATTTTGTTGAGTTTCATGTGCTTCTGATCTCAATGATGTATTGAATTTTATGTGCCTCTCTCTCTCTCTCTCTCAGTGATGATGTTGTGTTGTTCTCTGAACTACTATGGTTTCTATTTAGCGTGTTGTTTTTTTTTTTTTTTTTAATTATTATTATTATTATTTTATAATTTTATAATTTTAATTTATTAAATTCCTTAAAAAATCTATAGTTATAGTCTTGCATCAATTGTTCTGTAGTATCATTTTTATGCCTTGTATACGTTAACACGCTAGCATGATACTATCTACAGTACCAGGAACTGCACTATCCCTTTGATTGGGACTCCAAGTTTGGATAAAGCTTGTCCTCAGGAATTTGTCAGCAGTATTTTAAATTTTAAAGTTTTTTCTTGGGATATTATTGGGAAATTCTTGGTAAAAATTTAAAACTAAAAAAATACGTTGTAAATTAATAATTAATTTAAAAATGTTAATGTATAACCATACAATGAATTATTTAAAAATATGCTAATACCAGATAAACTCGTGAAAATTCAAAACTGCAGGTATTTTGAAAACCTTGCAATATTATCGATAATATTGTTTATTTTATTTGTCGCGAAAATATTGTGAGTTTTTCAAAATTTCAGCGATATTTGTCATGCTGGCCTCAAGTGGCGGGTGATGTAAGCTAGATTTCAATGTTAGTCTTGTATGGAGATATGGTGGTAACACTTTAAAAATGCACATGAATCTGTTTTTGCCCTTCAAATTTGGACTGTTCATTATTGTATTTAACGATTCATTTGGTAGCCATAAATGGATGGTTAGGATTGATTGATTAGAGCTATTTTTTGTATGCTTTATACGCAATGGGACCCATAATTTAGATGGTCCGGATGGCTGTACATCAGTGCCACATGTCAGAGGATGTGTCATCACCATCTTTTAATGGTTCATATCTAACACTGTATTAGCAAAATCATGCCTTCTCACCATCTCTTGATTTCCTTTCTTCATCTCTCCCAATCTCCTAACTCCCATTCTCCCTCCCTCCTTACTATGATCTATTTTGGCCTCTATCTCTTATTCACAAAGAAAGCAAACAAAAAAGAAAAAGAAAAAAGGAGAAGAAAAAGAATAAGAGGAAAGATTTAAATGTAGGTGATTCTTTTTCTTTTTCTTCTCTTTTTAGATTTGGGGGAATTAATTCCAGGGCCATCCACACAATCCACATGTCCATCTGATTGAATTATCCAATATGAAAAGGTTTCTGGGTATTATCTATCCGTGGTTGGAAACATCATAGATTTAGTTAAGCCCACGTACATGTACAAAGCAGTTGATGTGCATGCCACTGCATGTGCTAGTGTCACATAGGTGCATGAGATCCAAGTCCAACCTGTTCATCACGTGGGTCCGACCATCTAGATCCTATGGTCCAAAAAGAGGCTGGTTCTTGCTTCAAGTGGGCCACAATGTTAGAAATAGGGGTACAGCTTAGAAAACTAGCCGAAAGTTTTTTTTCATCCATCGGTTTCTTTTCTAAATTGTGGCCCATCTGACACACACAGTGGCTTGACTGCCGTGCCAGCATTCTAAACAAAGAAACCCACTGGATGGATAACTTAGATCTCAAACTTATGTGTCCTGCTGCCACATGGGATGGTTGTAGATGAAATACCCTATACACCTGTGTGGGCTTAGAAAAGCTTGAATTATCATATCAACAGTCCATGGTTTATTGATCGAGGCTATCATTCTGCTGGGCCTCTCAGAGTATGATCCATGAACGAAAAAAAAAACTCCAAGATTGGAATATCCTAGTTGTCTGCATTCTGTTTTTTCTCATAGAGGACCTATGCTGTAATTCTTTTATAATCTCAAATTGAAAGGGTTTATGTTTATCCCTTGGAGGAAGAATTTGGAGCATGTTTCATCCTGGGCCAACACCCACATCCCATTAGTTCTTCATACCATTAAAAGTAATGAGTGGTCCATATTATGCTAAAAGTAACAAGTTGTCCAAATTCCATGGTAAAAAAAAGATGGTTATTATCATCTTCTTAGTCTAATTTTTTGGGTATTCTCCACTGATCATTGATTTGAACCATCATTATTCTTGTAAATAGCTTAAATAAACAAGCATGCTTTGATGATCCCGAACTTTGATTTTTAGAGTTGAATGTGAGCCATTGAAAATTTTCTTTTCATTATATGTTCAAATGATGCATTAAGTTTCTCATGTGTGATCCATGTAGCATAGATTTGATGACATGGACAGTTCCGATCATTGGACCGCTCAATATGTGGGCCTCAGTAGGCAAAACATGCTGGATCCTGCGTCGCGAGAGATGCAGAGAACTCTATGCATTATACAATGCTTCGATGGATGGTTTCATTGGTTTGTCTATTTCGGCTTTTGTTTTTGTAGCGGGCTCATGGGTCAATGATCTATAATCCAGACCATTAAATGATGGGCCCTACCTAAATGTACCATGCACTAAAAATCCCCCAATCTGGAAGATCCTTTAGATTCCTTCATTTGAATGTGAACCATCACTATAATTTCTCTCTTGACTGTCTATTGTTGGGTCACCTGCTTGGGACTTTTTCAAATTGTGTCCTCCCCCCAAATAACTAGTTTTAATATGATATGATATGATATTAACTTTATGGCCATACCAATTGAACCAGCAGTTGGATGGGTTTGCATTAAACTGCCCACAAAAAAGGGTTGGGTCCAGTTTGGGGCTTAAAAAAAATGATTTGTACATTCTGTGTTTTTCCCTCTTCTTTTTTATTGGAAAGCCTTTGATTCCATCTCCTTTATATGGGCTAGAATAGGTAAACTGGGTTAGAACCCAAGAGTCCCAGACCTCAATGTTTTAACACGCCTTGTCTCCCATTGAGCTATGGGCTAGAAAGCTTCTTATCTCTTATTTTCAGGAGGGAATAGCAAAAACAAAAGAAGAAGCTTAAATAACCTTTTTGTTTTAGCAATTAGCATACATGATTTCAGTGTATATGTAGAAGGTCAGTAGTAAAAAAATGAGAGTTGTCTCTCAAAAAAGGTGGAAATTTCATATCTTAGGTTTTAGAGTGGAAAGGGAAATGACCCTTTTTCGATGAAAACGGTGGAAAGGAAAACTGATTTCCTCTCTCCTCTTGCCTTTCTCAAATGAGGGAAACCATCATATTTGAGATAATTGATTTCCTTTGCCGTGGTTGAATCCTGATTTCCACCAATCCAAACAACCCTTAGCAATCATAGAATTGGAAACAAGGAATTAGTTAAGATTGTTGACCAAGAAGTACCCGCCAAAATGACTTCTTTCGATATCTTGGGTTGATAATTCATGAGAGCGGTGAAATTAAGAAGGATGTTGCCCATAGAATTCAAGTCGGTTGAAAGAAGTGGAGATGTGCCTTATGAGTTTTAAAAGATAGCTATAAGACCAGCCATTTTTTATGGGCAAAATTTTGGGCGGTTAAGGAGCAACATGCTCATAGGATGAGTGTAGATGAAATGAGGATGTGGAGATGGATGGGTGGCCAGACGAGGAAGGATAGAATTAGAAATGAATGCATTTGAGGGAACTCAAGAGTAACATCAATCAATAGTAAGGGGAGGGAACGTAGAATTAGATGGTTGGCCATGTGCAATAGAGATCCAGAACCCCTCCTGTGAAAAAGTGAGTTGGTTTAAGTGGAAAGCTCTAAAAAGGCAAGGGGAAGAACCCAAAAGATGTGGGTGGAGGTAGTTAAAAAAGACCTGAAGACCTATGTTTTAACTAAGGATATAGTTGGCACAAGTGGAAAGCTCTAAAAGGGTAAGGGGAAGGCCCGAAAAGATGTGGGTGGAGGTAGTAAGAAAAGACCTTGAGCCTATAGTTTGATTGGGGATATAGTTGGTGATAGAGTGGAATGATGAAATAGGATTCTTGCAGCTGAACCCATTTAGTTGGGATAAGGCTCAGGTGGTGATGATAATGTTGTTGAGTTAGGATCTAATGGCAATGGTGTTTAGGCTCGTTTGGGAGTGTCATCAAGTTGGAACTAGTTTGATGACTTGATTGGAAAGCATCTGCTTTGTTTGTCGGGTGGCACAGTTTCCCCAAATCTCAATTGTGATAAGAGCGAGCTTTTCTTGTCCCAATTGACATTTGGGCAGAGTGCATTACCATGTGTCACCACTCACTAAAAGTGGAACTCCCAAACACAATTAAATCATGTTAGTGTTAAAGCATCTAGAGAAAGTAGGGAGAGATGATCACATATCAGCATTATATTAGAACTTTCATTCACAGACCCATCTTTTCTAAAATGTGCCACTTGTGTAGAACATCCAAGCCATGCAAAATGTGGCTGACATGTTGAAATGAATAGAAAGCCAATGGTCTAACTCAACATATAGATGTGCCTACCAAATGAGTGGACACCCTATTTTCATGTCGATTAATCTTCATGGCGTGGCACATATTTTGGATAAACTCATATGTCTTACACACATGACAATTAAATTTTCAGTTCATTTTAATCTTTACTAGTTCCGAAAGAATTGTGCATTAAAGGGGCATTTCAAACTGAAAGCTTGTAGATTTTCTAGTCAATCAGTTGGAATGTTGTGGTTTGTTGCAAGGTGAGATTAAGTTTTTGTAAAGATCATGATTTTTAATGTCAGTTACTTGCCCATTGCTAGGTATCGTAATAACCCATCTTGGTTGGAATTGATTGACATTTTGGGCAGGTTGCTTGCTTTTTTCCCAGCGGTACCAGATGATGTTCAAAACCATGGTCAAGATTGATCTATGTTAGTAATGGAGCTTTCTTAACTTCAGTGCAAAAATTGTTACTGCAAAAAATGAAGATAGAAGTTAAAAAAGCTTTGGCCAATGATAGAGTTGATATATTTTTGGTAGGGAGTTGGGTACGAGTAAATGGTAGCAGAAATTTTTGGGTGAATGGATGCCAAGTATTTGATTTGTGGTTTTCTATGTTTGGCATGATTTCCGTTATAAAGCACTTGCTTGTGTCCTTGATTGGCTTTGTTGAGTTTAATTTTGTCCTTGTTTGTATTTCGTGAAAATGTCAGATTGGCAGTATGCTTTTATCAGAAACTGAGATCCAGAGCACTTAACGATCTGACATGAAACATTCTGGTATTGACTTGAGAAGGAAAAGGTGGAAAAATGGGATGATGTGAATGTGGTTTTATGAAATTCTGGTGCCCCAAATGCAAATTAGAGTTCATACATCTGTTCCAGTGGAATGTCCAGTCTGCTTGTCGTTTTGTCATGCATCCAAATGCACCCCTAATGTTAGAAACCTGATTTATTTGAGCCATTTATATTACAGTATAAATGGTTAAAGATGGTATAATCAATTGTCTTCTTAAAGTAAATATTATAGCCTTAAGAAAAAAAAAAGGTTATCAGGGGTATCCGAAAGGTAAAGTGCATCCAATGATTTAAATACTGGCATCGATGCATGTGTTTGGAAATGATGGAAATTTTCAATAATACTTCAGGATATGTTGAAAGAGACATGATTACACACTCAGAACTCAAAAGATTACAAAATATAAGTATGTGTAATAGATTTCCTTTTGCGCTGGGTCCTAAACTATACGTTGTCTGACTGAAGTAATGCAATTATAACGAAAATGAGTTCATATAATTCAAAAATTATAGGGAATTTTATATATAGGAAAAACTTCCCACTTAATATAGAATTTACATTTTGGTGCCTTTCTCAGAATTTTTTTCAATAAACTACCCTATTAGTTTTAGTAATTATCATTGAAGTATCTTCCGTTAGATTTCTTAATGGAAGTTGGCGTCGGCCATGCGAGCAAAGGGATCGGCCACTTGGGTGGGCTCCATTATGATGTTTATGTGCAATCCACTTGATGACTAGGTGCAACACCCAATGTTAAGCCAAAGGCTGAAAAATCAGTCCCATCCATGATTTAGGTGGACCACACGATTGGAAATAGTGTACAGGGAAACCCTCACCTTTGAAAATGTTTCCCTTTGAGTGGCCACCTGAATCATGGATTGGCCCGATGTTTGGGGCCCTAGGCTTAAATTTTGGTGTGGCATTTAATGGTTGGTGTGGATTTCCTATAATCATCGCAGTGAACCCCATAAAAAAAATCAAGGGTGGATGTCTCTCTCTTAACTATTTCCTTTGGTGTGGCCCACCTAAATCACAGGTTAGCCTGACTTTTTTTTTTTGCCCTGAGCCTAACGTGGGATTACCCATCTAATGATCGGAATGGATCTCATATACACATCGAGGTGGGACAGTAAAAAACCAAGGGTGGGCATGTCCCCTAATATTCTCTTTAAATCTCTGTTTTTCTGGAACAGTTGCGAGAGGGGTGCCTCCGTTGATTTTTTTTGGGGCCCACCCTGATGTTTATGTGAAATCCACTCCGACCATTGGATGTGTGATCCCACACTAGGCCCAGGGCTGAAAACTTAGGTTCACTCGTGATTCAGGGGGCCTACACCAAAGGAAACAGTTGGGAGAGAGATCACCAATCTTGATTTTTACAAGGCTCACTGTGATGATCATATGAAATCCACTCCAGCGATTACATGCCACACCAAAATTCGCACCTAGGATCTAGATATAAGGCCTATCTGTGATTTAAGTGGGCCACACCAAGGGAAATAGTTTGGAGGGTGAGGGTTGCCCTATACACTGTTTCCAATCATGTGGTCCAGCTGAATCACGGATGATGCTGATTTTTGGGCCTTGGGCCTATCATGGGGTGACACACCTGGTGGTTGGGGTGGCTTTCACATCAACATCACGGTGGGGCCCAATCGGGCCGCTGACCCCTTTGCTTACACAACTGGCCCTAACTTCCGTTAAGAAATCTAACGGAAGGTACTCCAGTGATAATTACTTAGATTAATGGGGTATTTTGTTGAAAACCTTTTTGAGGAAGGTACTGGAATGTAATTCTATATTTAGTAGGTAGTTTTTTTTTTTTGGTAAAATTCCTTAAATAATACAGTATAAATATGAAAACAGATTCTGGATTTTTGTGGGTTTTTTCTTGAATTCTTTTCAAAATTTTGGTGGGAAATGTATCTCAATGAATTGCTGATACATCTCAATGTATTGACGATATGGGGGGATTTTATGAAGGGTTTTTGGAAAAATATCGCATTGTATTGATATATTGCAATATATCGGCCATACATTGTAGTATTTTGTGTGATGCATGGAAATTTAATAACTTCCCCTGTATATCATATCAACCACATACGATATCAATACCATCGATATTTCAACCACTGAGTGCATCAACTAGGCCCCTATAAGAAAAACGGGACACCCACATGGACGCTTACATGATGATCGGACATCTTTGATTCTTAAATGACAGAATATAGTGGTCCAATGTTGTCTAACATAATTGAAACTCAAAAGCTTGTCATGTCAAGGTTTCCCATATTCAGCGTATGTTTTCATTTTGTATATCATGATGTTATGAGCATATGCAATGTCATCATTCTGTTATGGGTGACCATTTGCTATTGTTTCATCTGCAGACAAAGACTTGAGTACAAATTGCGAGTATAAGATGGTCAATGCCATCAAAGGACTGTTTATCTCATGGTATGTTTGATAAGCATCAATTCTTGGTTCTTAATTCTTACCCCTCACCAAAGGAAAAAAAGAAAAAAGAAAAAAACATCATCACTCACTTCTTAGTTGTCACCCTTCAGAAAAAAAGGAACAAAATAAAAAGAAAAAAGAAAGAAAGAAATAGAAACGGAAAAGTAAAGAGAAAAAAAAAGTCACCTGCTTCTTAAGCTCATTTAGAGTGCAGTGTCTATGGATCAGTGCCTGTTTTTTATAGGAAAACTTTGATGCTCTGGCAATACGTGATGGTTCATACACGCAATGGCAAATTTCATGTGGAATACAGGTAACTAAAATTAGAACGTGCAAATTGTGGGTCCACTTTAGGTGGACCATAAACCAAAAATTGTACTGAACCAATATCCTAATGGCCATTTGGCAGACATCTAATGGACTGCTAAAATTGGAAATAGTCAATGGTCCGAATTTAACCAACCAATGGCCATTATAAGAGATTATTATCGGTTAATCAGATTTTTCTGGTAATGAACTATCAACCGATGTCCCATGGTTTTGAAGGTTTAATGTGAGGAATATGCATCGGATCTGATGTATATAATTTATGAGTGCACGTCGTATGACTCATCACACTCTGCCAGAGTATCAAATAACTCCGTGCTTTTATTTGTTATTGAATGGCCTTGAGTCTCTTCCTTGTACTGTTTGCAGTGACATACCCATGGCACAGTTCATCGTCAGTTTTAATGCTTCTCTGCCGGCTTCTCAGAAGTTTATAGTACATATGCTGGACGCCACTCACATGTTCGTGCAACCTCATGTGGCTGAAATGATTCGTAGTCGCATTGCTGAGTTCCGAGACCAGAACTCTTATGAGAAACCTTCTTGATTTGATCCCGAGGCTGCAAACTCCGACTGTCTCTTACATGAGGCTTGGAATATTACCACATGGAAGTTGGTCTTTTCTAGAAAGCTCCTTTGCATTTGTTTTCAACCATCGGTTATGGACTGTGACTTGCCAGTCTTTAACATTATAATGCATCTTCAAGTAAGCATTTCTGTTCCTGTCTTTTGTAATATATATTTTCTCTTTTCTCTCTGTTTGAATTCTCGGTTGGAACTGAATTGCAATTCATTCAACTCATTATGGAGGAAATGACAGATCTGGGACTTGTAGCACTAGCACCTTTACTACTTCACAATGAAGCAATTTTTGGTAGTATGAATTGAGTGGGGCTAGCTCCATAACGTCCATTTCCTGCTTCGTGAATTTAATTATTGCAATTCAATTCAATTGAACATCCAAATGCATCCTGAATTGGTCAAATTGCTTGTACTGAAAGTACAAGAGAGAGAACCGAGAGACTATTGTTTTGGGTGCAATGCAGGCTATAATGCACAAACTACACCAAAATCACTGCGGACATGAGTTATGTAATCACCTACAGGCAACGGCACTGCAAGCACCATCTTTCTTGATGACACACCACCCTGTTGGACATCCATAATTTGGCCCCACCACGAAGAAAATCCGTTACGAGTGGGCCACAGCTGTATGTTGAGTAGGACACAGTTTGTACATTTATTCTGATGTGTGGCCCAACTGGTCTGATTTTTGTGGCAGGTAATCTTCATGGTGGGATCGTTTATGGTCCGGATGTCCAATACATGGTACAGCACCGCAGGTTCTGGTTCTTTTACCCTTAGATGATCAGTTCTTTTTATTTTATTTGTGGTTTTGGGTGCTCTGGAGAGGGGAGTCGATATGTGATTTCATCCTGCTTGTGAGTTACTATGATACCTGCATGGATGGCTCATTTCAATTGTAATGGTTGCATGCTGGGCCTGCCTTGGCCTCACCCAAGACGGTGCAGTCTTTACCTTGGGGCCCATCTTGATGTTTGTATTCTATATCCACAATGTACATCAGTTTTCAAGATCATTTCAGGGCATGAGCCCAAAAATGAAGCAAATCCAATTCTCAGGTGGACCATACCATCGGAAAATGCAGTGATTGACCAGCAATGGGCCACATGAGTTTTGGATAAGCTGTTATTTCCCTTCATCCACGTTTATATGTCAACAGGTTGGATGGCAAATAAACATTATGGTGAGCCCTAGGAAGTTTTTAATGGTAGGGCATTCAATCACCACTGTTTCCTATAGTATGGTCTACCTGAGATTTGGATCTTCTTCATTTATCGGCTCATGCCCTAAAATGATCTGGCAAACCAGATGGACGGTGTGGATCCAGAATACATACATAAAGGTGGGCCCCGGAGTAAGGGCTGCACCCAATCCGCTCCAGCCCATGGCAAACTGGTTGGATGATCCCAACTAACAAGAGGGCATTTGAGTATTAGTCTGAGCAGTTCTTCCTGGAATAGTCAGAATTAGTCAGCTGGTGTGATTATTGGGCCACAGCCATCGGTTGCAGGACCCATCAGATGGTGAGCGCCTGTTGGTGCGTTTGCAACTCGCTACTGCATGGCTATCAATGCATCTGGACCATGGATGGTCCATTGTGCAAAAGCTACAACAATAGGACGATCTTAGCCCTAGATGAGCATAATCGTTTCATTTAAATGTGGGCAATTTATATTTTTACTCTATACATCAGCCCGCCCGCGAATTAGACGGCCGAGATTTGTCCACGGCATGGCCCATCAGATGGGCAATCTCGGTTCACCAACTCATACGGCGTTTGTGTAGGGAACACCATCTCAGAGTTTCCTCTTTTCCCAGCTCCATTTGCCGTTGAAATAATGTGTGGTTTAGGTAGAGACAGAATCCTTTCTCCACCGTACACCTGGCATGGGAAATGTATAAGTCCTAGCTTCTATCTATTTGTCCCCACGGACCACCGTCGATTTAAAAATGCTTGCAAAATCGAACTGATTGGAAGATCCTAGCCATGCAATTAGCATCCTTCAAACTGAGGGTGATAGGCAAATCTTTCAATGGGCCATCTCAACGGGTGGAAGTGATGGCTAGGAGTTCGTAACAGGTGTTTTTATATAACGGCCATCGATGTTGGGCCCCGCGGGATGGACATGTTCAGTTCTCAGGTGTACGTTACGTTGGAGAGCTGGCCCCACCGTATTCCAGTTCTACCTGCTCTACGGTATAATCGCCCGAGAATATGATTCCTCACCGGATGGGGCGCGGATTAGCCGAGTCCGGGCAACAGGGATTCCTCACCGGATGGGGCGCGGATTAGGCGAGTCCGGGCAACAGCATAGTTCCCTGACTGCTCGGCCCACCTTGATGTATGTGTTGTATATCCATTCCGTTCATCAGTTTTTCCAGCACATTTTAGGGCATGATCCAAAAAATGAAGCGGTTCCAAATCTCAAGTGGACCACACCACAAGAAACAGTGGTC
This sequence comes from Magnolia kwangsiensis, assembly GCA_037074715.1. NCBI lineage: Eukaryota > Viridiplantae > Streptophyta > Magnoliopsida > Magnoliales > Magnoliaceae > Magnolia > Magnolia kwangsiensis. The sequence goes on from CM073576.1 coordinate 22,246,461, forward strand.
ATTGATAATTAAAAACTTGTGGGCCACAGAAGTTTTAGATCAAGCTGATATTTGTGTTTTCTCTTCGTCCACGTCTGCGTGAACTTATCAAAAGTTTGGATGGAAAATAAACATTACGGTGGGCCCTAGGAATTTTTAAATGGTGGGCCTTCAATGATCATTTTTTTCCTGAGGTGTGGTCCACAAGTTTTTATATATACAACACATACATCAAGGTGGGCCCCACGGTCTGGCAATTTCCAATCCCTCCGTCCGAAATTGCATGGACACCTCGGAGAAATTGCCCAGTGAATTTCTCATATGACTTTTATCGCGACCCTCACCCAGGTAAATTCAAGAAAGGGGAAGGAAACTTCCCAGGCACTGGGTTCAGTTGATACTCTGGCAGAGTATGACACTTGATACTCAAGCACTAAGACATTGTACACATGGCATATAATAACTCAAATTAAACCAACTAAATTGTGGAGCCGACTGTCGCTGAGTTACAATCCCAAAATCAGATTTTTGGAACAACCCAAATCTCTGATTGGTGAACAAATGTTTGTTTAAATAGGATCATTAGATACTTTCATTCTCAACCGTCCATTACATGTCGATTATGCCCCATAATTTATATATTTTAGTTTGAATGGCTTGTATGTCGCTTCTACAATTTCTAAGTAATTTCCAAGTGCACGCGTATCATCCATCACACTCTGCCAGAGTATCAAAGCTTTTCACCTGAAAACCAAACAACATAGTAGGATGGGAATACCATCAAAGCTTTCCCAACGCGATTCCCTCCTGTGGATTTGTAAAGAAGCTTCCTGCGTACGGTTTTCTCACTGGAGGGCGGCTTTAAGAGGGTCATAACATCCTTTTCATCATCTCCCTCTCTCTCTCTCTCTCTCTCTCTCTCTCTCTCCACATTGCCAAACCATGCTTCTTTCCACTTTTGATATGATCCACCAAGCATCTTCCAATTCTCTACTCATCTTCTGTCTATGCAACTTCATCATAGCCATTCTTCTCATAAGTGGGTCCAAATCCGATTCGTCATCCAACGTTCGAGAAGGCAGCACTTGTGTCCCAGTCGTTGCACCGTTGTCGGACGAGAGAATTGAAGTAGATGAGAAAGGAGAGGACGATAGCAATGACCAAGAAAACTGCGACGAAGACAACGAAGACGACGAATTGAGAAAGAGAGTGGAAGAATTCATTGACAAGATTAACAGAACATGGAAGGCAGAGAAGATACAGGAAAAGACTACTTCCAAGACGGGCTGCTGTGATTTGATGATTGCAAGGCGAGCAATTAACTCTCATTGACTATGATGTACATCGTTCAATTAACTCTTACAGTAGGACTTGACTATCATTTCAGTATATGTTTTTATATAAGAATAAGAGAATTTTGATGGTGGAAATGATGATTTGGTGTCAGCATTCACTATCACCATATGATCACATTCATAAAGGGGAAGTGATGGGCCCACCATCTTTTCTACTTACAAGGTCAAATCGGGTGGTCCCCACACCTCACTCCGGCTACTTGAATTTATAAATGAAGATCCATGAGTGTCTTCATCGATGTTGTTGGCCCACAAGCCAATTAATTACAATAAAAGGATAGTCAAGTCCTACTGTAAAAAAGCCCACAGTTTGTGCGGGGGAGGTGTCTTTGATCCTGAGATGCAAGATCGTGGCCCACCCAGAAGGGAAGCGGATTGGCTGGTGTATCACACACCACCAACCTGGCTAGTGTGGTTACGTGTCGGACACTCCTCCAGCTACGAGTTGTACCAGCGGTTCCAAGGATATCAAAGTTACATGGCCCCACGATGATATATTTATTATATCCACACCGTTCAACCATTTGGCCAGATCATTTTAGATCTTTAATCCTAAAAAATAGTCGTATCCAAAGCTCAAGTGGACCGCACCAATAATAGTAGCGGGGAAAATGATTCTTACCGTTATTATTATTATTATTATTTTTTATTATATTTTAATTTCTAAGATTAGCTTCTTAGTACACACCCATGTCAGTACACACACTCCATGTTAGCCACCCCCGCTAAGGATCGATACCAAAACCTCATGTGTGGAAACGAGGTATCTCCACTCAGCCTGGCAGTTGAGCTATGGATCTGGGTGTAATGATTCTCATAGTTAAAACATTTGCAGAAGGATTATCATAACATATATTTTCTATCCAATCTGTTCATAATGTTACAAATACCCGGTTGAAGAGGAAAGAAAATAGTTTCTGTGACCCTAAAAGGGTTTCAATGGTAGCCGTTCAATTCCCCTTTGCCTTTTGCAGTGTGGTCCACTTGATCTTTGGATCAGTCTTATTTTTCTAATGACCAGCTCACCTAGTGGACCGACGGTTTGGATATAACTCATACCTATGTGGGACCACAGAACTTGGTGATGTCAAAACACTAGCCAGGTCCGTGGCGTGTGGTACACCAGCCAATCCGCTTTACCCAAGAGAGGCCAGATGGGGACGCGGATTAGCTACTACAGGTTGAGCAGTGAGACTGGCTACTGAAGTGACGTCACTTAATTTTGCGGGTCTCAACATGATGAATGTGTTGTATCAACACGATTTATCCATCTGGAGAGATCATTTTAAGCTATGAGCCAAATAATTAATCAGATCAAAAGTCTAGAGTGCCCTCGCAACATAAAACAGTAGAGAAAGTGACGCCGTCGGTTAAAAATTTCTGAGGGTCACAAAAGTGATCGGTAAAGCTGATGTTTGTGTTTTTCATTCTTTAATGTATATGTTAACTTATGAACAGGTTTGATCTCAAGTAAATATTGCAGTGGACCTTCAGAAAGTTTCAACGGTGGGAGTGTCTCTCCCCGCTGTTTTCTTTGGTGGGATCCGTTCCGATTTGGATATGGCCTTCTTTTACTCGAGCTTTAAAATGATCTCTCCGAATTGATGGACGTGTCAATACAATACATAAATAATAATGGGACCCACAAAACTAAATGACGCCACTTTAGTTGTCAAACTGGCCATTCAACTTGTCAGTTGCTAATCCGCGTCTGCCAGATGCCGTGTCAAGAAAGTTGGACGCGGATTAAAAACTGACAAGTTGGGTAGCGAAATGGGATACTAAAGAGACTTTACCTAATTTGGTGGGTCCACCATTATTTATGTAATATATCAGCTCGAGAGTTCTGGTTAAGTAGCTAGACTCTACGGAGGTGACGTCACTGAATCATGTGGGACTTATTATGATGTATGTGTTTTATCTATACCATTCATTTATTTGAAAAAATCATATGATGGTTTGAGATAAAGAATTATTAAGATCAAAACATGGAGTGAACTCAACCATGGAAAACAGTGAGGAGAGTGATGCATGCCATTGAAATCTTTCTAGGGTTTACTATGATGCTTATATGAGATCCAATCTATTTATAAGTTTATACAGATATAGAATAAGAGAAAAAATAAATTCTAGCTTGGTCGAAAACTTTCATAGCCCTTAGAAAAATTTAATGGTGGGCATCACTCTCTTCACTATTTTCTGTAGTGAGGTCCACACGAGCTTTGTATTTGCCTCATTCTTTTTATTATGCTATAAAATAATATCTATAAATGGATAAACGGATAACACATACATCATGATGGGTCCTACAGAACTTGGCGACGTTACTTCAATAGCCAGTCTATCATCGCCAATCCGCGTCCGGAAAAGTCACGGGGGCCACGTCTGCGGTCAGACCGTTTACTCATGAGAACCCGAGATCGAAGCCCAGGCCGAGAAGACTAGACTGGTAAAGGTCTCGCCAGCTTGATGTCAAACCACCTCTTGCTGTCGATCGTACTTAGTGGGGTCCATGGTTCGGTGATCAGAACGGTTGGTCTGATGGGCATCCCACGGTAATTCCCTCGGACTGAATATCCTGCCTGTGACTGTTTAAATTTTCTTGATTAAATGTGAATCGTTGCTCTTTTCTTAACGGGGAATGATCACATACTTTCGAGGTTATACGGTGATTATCATACATTTGAGTTGCGTGGGGCCCAACATGATGTGTATGTGAAGTTCAAACCGTTCATCTGGCGAGACAAATCCTTTTCACATTACATCTAAAGAATCATCCCGACCCAAAACTTCAGTGGGGTACGTCGCTAGGATCAATGTACAATCACGGATAACATAATAAGAACATGATGGCCCCCACATTCCATCTGAAAGTTCCTACGGTGGGTGTCCCCCTCACCAATGTTCACATTGTTCCTATGGAGATTGGGATGAATTTTGAAATCTAGGCATAAAATAGGGAGGCACATCTTATGGACAGGTCGGATGGAACTCAGAAGTCAATGTGGGCCCCACACAGCTTAAAAATACCGTGTATGATACCTACTTACGTGATCATTTTTTATTTTTTATTTCCAATATGGTGGATTTTTAGTGCATGGACCCTCCGTGGTGAGGTCCATCATATGAACCGTTTGATGACTGAACCGCGGGTCCCACGTGTACAAACTGAAAGCTTACAAACAGCTGGGGTCAAGCACTGTACCAGACACACCTAACGCGTATGAATGACATGACCTTCTACGTTATAAAACGCGCACCAAAGAGAAATAATCTCCGTTGACTATCAAAAAGATTCTAAACTTATTCGGGCGGGCCCCACATCACCTTGGCTGATGGAGGTGAAGCCCATAGTTTGTGCGGAAACGGATTGGCTACTCCCCCTGCCACCAGCCAATGGCTGATGGTAGGTGCTCTGTGGGCCTCAACATGATGTATGTGTTTCATCCATGCCGTCCATCTATTTTTATGTATCATTTTATGGTATGAGACCAAAACTGAGATATATCCCAATCTCGAATGAAACACATTAAAGGAAATGGTGTTGAATGAACTTCTACCATTAAAAACTTTTTGGGGCCACAAAAGTTTTGTATCATGCTGATATTTGTTTTTTTCCTTCACCTGGGTCTATATGACCTAATCAACAGATTGGATGTCATATAAACAGTACAGTTGCCATTAGGAGGATCTTAATGGTGAATATCCAATTATTATTGTTTTCCTGTAGTGTGGTCCACCTGAGATTTATATCCCTCTCATTGTTACACTACCTGAGATTTATATCCCTCTCATTGTTGGTACCAAGCCTAAAATGATCTTTAAAATGGGATGAACGGAATGGATGAAGCACATACATCATGTTGGGGCCCACGGAGCACCGACCATCAGCCACAGTGCTGGTGTCAGGGGGAGTAGCCAATCCGTTCCCAGTTTGTGCATGCTTGCAGAGAAAATGACTACTGTAGACGAAACCAAACCTTTTACCCAGCCATTTTTATGAAGGAATGCAAACTTAAGTGACCAACTTAGACTAGTACGTGTGAACGGTGGCTTTGAGGACGGAACTACCCTTCCTTTTCACTGCCAAGACGAGCACTGACGCTCCTCCATTTGAGAGTTGTACGAACGGCTTAAAAGAGATCAAAGTTACATGGCCCACAACTATGTATTTATTATATCCACAACGTTCGTCCATATTTCGAGATCATTTTAGAGCATTATTCAAAAAAAAAAAATATATCCAAAGATCAACTAGACCACACCACAAAGAGCAGTGGGGAAATTGATTTTCACCATTAAAAATTTTATAGGGCCCATCATAACATTTATTTTCCATCCAATCCATTCATAAGGTCACAAAGGCCTAGATGAAGAAGAAAAATAAATTTCATAATGATCCAAAACTTCTATAACCCCTAAAAGGGTTTCAATGGTAGTCATTCAATTCCTCACTGCCTTTTACAGTGTGGTCCACTTGATAGCTAGATCTGTCTTATTTTTCATCTCAAGCCTTAATACGAGTTCTCCAAATAGATGGACGGTTTGGATATAACATACACCTCATAATGGGACCCACAAAAATCGGTGGGGATTACATGAGGAAGAAAAAAAAAAAAAACAAGCATCTTGGGATTGGCTGGTCAGAGATGGGTCTATCACTATGGATTATAACCGTAGCCATAGTCCTGTGGCTACGGATTACAATAATAAAGCTATGCACTTCTTTCTCCTTTTTTTTTTTTCATTTATTTCTTTATTCATTTAATAAGAATATCTTCTAAACTAAAATTAGTTACTTGACATACCACATATAGTTTTGGGGCAGGAGAAGCTACTTTAGCCAACTAACCTAATTATTTTTCAAGATTCCATCAGGTCGATGGTCGAAAATACATTTCATTCATTTCGCAATCAATTTCAATCACTTCGCGGTCAAACTAGAAATTAAGCGAGGCAAATATGAAATTGAGTGAGCAAATTGAAAGTTGATCGGGGGGCAAGGTAGGAATTGAGTGAAGGAACCTAAAAATTGAGTGAGAAAAGGTAGGAGTTCAATGAGGGAATCTAAAATTGAGCGAGGCAACGTAGAAATTGAGCGAGGGAACCTAGAAATTGAGCGAAGGAACCTAGATTTGAACTAAACAACCTAGGAATTGAATGAGGAAAGTTAGAAATTGAGCGAGAGAAGCTAGAATTTGAGCGAGAAAACTTAGAAATTCAGCGAGACAACCTAGGATTTGAGTGAGGGAAGCTACAAATTATGCGAGGGAACCTAGAAATTGAGCGAGTCAACCTTGGATTTGAGTAAGACAACATAGGAATTGAGCGAGGGAACCTAGGAAACGAGCAAGGCAACATAGAAATTTAGCGAGGAATCCTATGAATTGAGCGAAAGAAGCTAGAAATTAAGCGAGGGAACCTATAGATTCAGCGAGGCAACCTAGGATTTGAGCGAGGGAAGCTAGAAATTGAGCAATACAACTTATGATTTGAGCGAGGCAACATAGGAATTGAGCAAGAAAACTTAGAAAATGAGTGAGGTAACGTAGAAATTCAGCGAAGAATCCTAGGAATTGAGCAAGAGAAGCTAGAAATTAAGCGAGGGAACTTGAAAATTCAACGAGGCAACTTAGGATTTGAGCAAAAGAACCTAGGAAATGAGCGAGGCAACGTAAAAATTCAACGAGGAAACTTATGATTTGAGCGAGGCAACCTAGGAATTGAGCGAGAGAAGTTAGAAATTAAGCGAGGGAAGCTAGAATTTGAGTGAGGGAACCTAGAAATTCAGTGAGGCAACCTAGGATTTGAGCGATGGAACCTAGAAATTGAGCGAGGCAACCTACGATTTGAGCGAGGCAACATAGGAATTGAGCGAGGAAACCTAGGAAATGATCGAGGCAACGTAGAAATTTAGTGAGGAATCCTAGGAATTGAGTGAGGAAACCTAGAAATTCAGCGAGACAACCTAGGATTTGAGCGAGAAAAGCTAGAAATTGAGCGAGAGAACCTAAAAATTGAGTGAGGCAAGGTAGGAATTCAACAAGACAACTTAGAAATTGAGCGAGGTAACCTACGAATTGAGCGAGGGAAGCTAGAAATTGATCGAAGCAACCTAGGAATTGAGCGAGGCAACCTAGCAATTGAGCAAGGGAACCTAGGAATTGAGTAAGGCAACCTAGGATTTGAGTGAGGCAACGTAGGAATTCAGCCAGGCAACGTAGGATTTTAGCAAAGCAACCGAGGGAACCTAGGAATTGAGGGAGGAATGCTAAAAATTAAGCGAGAGAACCTATCAATTGAATGAGTCAACCTAGGAATTGAGCGAGGGAAGCTAGAAAGTGAGTGAGGCAACCTATGAATTGAGCGAGGGAGCCTCCCTTAATTTATACGTTGCCTCGCTCGATTTCTAGCTTCCCTCGCTCAATTTCTAGGTCTTTCCTTTCTCTATTTCTAGGTTACTCGCTCAATTCATAGGTTGCCTCGCTGAATATTTACGTTGCCTCGCTCAATTGCTAAGTTCCCTCACTCAATTTATATGTTGCCTTGCTCAATTTCTAGTTTTTCTCGCTCAATTCCTAGGTTGTCTCGATCAATTCATAGGTTATCTCGCTCAATTTCTACGTTGTCTCGCTCAATTCCTAAGTTTTCTCGCTCAATTTCTAAGTTTCTCGCTCAATTTTTAGGTTGCCTCGCTGAATTTCTAGCTTCCCTAGCTCAATTCCTAGGCTGTCTCGCTCAATTCATAGGTTGCCTCACTGAATATTTACGTTGCCTCGCTCAATTGCTAGGTTCCCTCACTCAATTTATATGTTGCCTTACTCAATTTCTAGTTTTCCTCGCTCAATTCATAGGTTGTCTCGCTCAATTCCTAAGTTCCGTCGCTCAATTCCTAGGTTTCTCGCTCAATTTTTAGGTTGCCTCACTGAATTTCTAGCTTCTCTAGCTCAATTCCTAGGCTGTCTCGCTCAATTCATGGGTTGTCTCACTGAATATTTACGTTGCCTCGCTCAATTGCTAGGTTCCCTCACTCAATTTATATGTTTCCTTGCTCAATTTCTAGTTTTTCTCGCTCAATTCCTAGGTTGTCTCGCTCAATTCATAGGTTATCTCGCTCAATTTCTACGTTGTCTCGCTCAATTCCTAAGTTCCCTTGCTCAATTCCTAGGTTTCTCGCTCAATTTTTAGGTTGCCTCGCTGAATTTCTAGCTTCCCTAGCTCAATTCCTAGGCTATCTCGCTCAATTCATAGGTTCCCTTGCTAAATTTCTAGCTTCCCTCGCTCAATTCATAGGTTGCCTCGTTGAATTTCTACGTTGCCTCGCTCAATTGTTAGGTTGCCTCGCTCAATTCCTAGGTTCCTTCGCTCAAATTCTAACTTCCCTTGCTCAATTTGTAGTGTTCCTTGCTCAATTCCTAGGTTCTCTCAGTTGTCACGCTCAAATCCTATGTTGCCTCGCTGAATTCCTACGTTGCCTCAGTGAAATCCTAGGTTGCCTCACTCAATTCTTAGGTTCTCTCACTCAATTGCTAGGTTGCCTCGCTCAATTCCAAGGTTGCCTCGTTGAATTTCTACCTTGTCTCGCTCAATTTCTAGGTTCCCTCGCTCAATTTTTAGCTTCCCTCACTCAAATCCTAGATTGTCTCGCTGAATTTCTAGGTTTCCTCACTTAATTTCTAGCTTCCCTCACTCAATTCCTATGATTTCTCGTTGAATTTTTACATTGCCTCGATCAAATCCTAGGTTGTCTTACTCAATTTCTAGGTTCCCTCGCACAACTTGTAGCTTTCCTCGCTCAAATCCTATGCTGCCTCACTGAATTTCTAGGTTCCCTCGCTCAAATTTTAGCTTTCTTCGCTCAATTTCTAACTTCCCTCACTCAATTCATAGGTTGCCTCGCTCAATTCCTAGGTTTCCTCGTTGAATTTCTAGGTTCTCTCGGTCAATTTCTAGGTTTCCTCGCTCAAATCCTAGGTTGCCTCGCTGAATTTCTAGGTTCCCTCGTTTAATTTCTAAGATTCCTCGCTGAATTTCTACATTGCCTCGCTCATTTCCTAGGTTCCTTTGTTTAACTCCTCGGTTCCCTCGCTCAAATCTTAGGTTGCCTCGTTGAATTTCTAGGTTGTCTCGCTTAATTTCTAGCTTCCCTCGCTCAATTCCTAGGATTCCTTGCTCAATTTTTATGTTGGCTCGCTCAAATCTTAGGTTACCTCACTCAAATTCTAGGTTCCCTCACACAATTTTTAGCTTCCCTCGCTCAAATTTTAACTTCCTTCGCTCAATTCGTAGGTTTCCTAACTCAAATCATAGGTTCCCTCGCTCAATTTCTACGTTGCCTCGCTTAATTTCTAACTTTTCTCGCTCAATTTCTAGATTCCCTCGCTGAACTGAAATTTCTAGGTTCCTTCGCTCAATTTCAATCTTGTCCCGCTCAATTTTCAATTTCCCTACTCAATTTCATGTTTGCCCACTCAATTTCTAGTTTGACCGGAAGTGATTGAAATTAATCACAAAGTAAATAAAATGTATTTTCGACCATTGACCTGATGGAATCTTGAAAAATAATTAGGCTGGTTGGCTAAAGTAGCTTCTCCTGCTCCAAAATCATATGAGGTACGTTAAGTAACTAATTTTAATTTAGAAGATATTCTTGTTAAATGAATAAAGAAAGAAATAAAAAAAATAAAAAGAGAAAGAAGTGCATAGCGTTATAGTTATAGTCCGTAGCCAAATGTCCATTGCTATGGTTATAATTCGTAGCCATAGGCCCAGCTCTGACTCGGTCGACCGGGTCATGCTGGTGTTTTTTTTTTGTTTTTTTTCCCTTTTGTGATCCCACCGATTTTTGTGGGTCCCATTATTAGGTATGTGTTATATTCAAACCGTCCATCTATTTGGAGAACTCGTTTTAAGGCTTGAGATGAAAAATAAGACAGATCTAGCCATCAAGTGGACCACACTGTAAAAGGCAATGAGAAACCCTTTTAGGGGTTACAGAAGTTTTGGATCATTATGAAATTTATTTTCCCTCTTCATCCAGGCCTTTGTGACCTTATGAATGGATTGGATGGAAAATAAATGTTATGGTGGGCTCTACAAAATTTTTAACGGTGAAAATCGATTTTCCCGCTGCTCTTGGTGGTGTGGTCCAGTTGATCTTTGGATATGATTTTTCTTTTCTTGGATAATGCTCCAGATTGATCTCGAAATATGGATAAATGTTGTGGATATAATAAATACATAGCTGTGGTCCATGTAACTTTGATATCTTTTAAGCCGTCCGTACAACTCTCATATGGAGGAGCGTCAGCGCTCGTCTTCGCGGTTAAAAGGAGAGGTAGTTTCGTCCTCAAAGTCGCGGTCCGCACGTGATAGTCCAATTTGGTCACTTAAGTTTGTATTCCTTTATAAAAACCGCTTGGTAAAAGGTTTTGTCTACATTGATCATTTTCTCCATGCTTGCATCCTTAAACTACGGTCCTGGGTGCCATCTCTATTGTACACGTGGCATGTTTCACAAATCCAAACCATCTAAATAGTGGAACACCCTGCAGATGGAGAGAAACGCAAAATGTGATTGAAAATATCATCTGAAGAGGCCGACTAGTTCACATCAACTGGATGGTGAACGTCGATTAGGTGCGACCCGGATGTAACCAGGTGGGTGCGGCCTTGACTATGGAGCCTACCTAGATGTATTTATTGCATATCCACTCCGTCCACCTGTGTTTTCAGTTGATTTTATAATGGTGTGGGGTCACGAATTTCAGATGGACCACACCGGAGAAAACAGTGGTGATTGAACGCCCACGCTCACGGTAATGTTTTACTGGCCATCCAACCTGTTCATAAGGTCATAAAGACGTGGATGAAGGTAAAACACGAATATAATCTTGATCCAAAACTTCTGTAGCCCCCCAAAAGTTTTCAATGGCGAATGATCAATCCCCATTCTGTCTTCTGTGGTGTGGTCTAATTGAGCTTTGGATATTCATCTTTTTTGGGTTTATGCTCTAGAATGAACTGAAAAAACAGATGGACAGCGTGGATAGAACAAATACATCACGGTGGCCCCAAAAGCTTGGGCCACGTCATGCCGCGTGGAATCCGCTTTCGAAACTTCAAACGCACATAAAAAGAAAACGGAGTCAGTTGATACTCTGGCAGAGCATGTCGCTTGACATGCGGGCACTAAGACATTGCATATATGAAAAATGATAACTCAAATCAAACCAACTAAATTGCGGAACACACTGTTACAAAATTAGAGTCCCAAATCAGATTAGTTGAACAATCCTAACCTCTGATTCGTGAACAAATGTTTGTTGAAACAGGACCACTGGATACTTCCATTCTCAACTGTCTAATAAAATGTCCACCAATCCGATGGTCAGATGATCAAATGAGATTAATCCTTTGTTCGTAATACATATAGATTATGGCCCATAATATTTATAGTTTAGTTTGAATTTCAACCGTTGAAATTATATCTTTGGAGCTCTATCATGCATTGGCAGAAGAAGGAAGGGGAGATCAAAGGTGGGTGTATCTTTGGGTTAGAGTTCTCCATTTTTATGATGTGGGTGTTTCTCTCCCTCTTCTCTTTTTTTTCATTTTTGTGTGATGTGTGGCTCAATTAAATGGACCCCACCTTGATGTATGTCTTATCCAAACCATCCAAGGCATGTGGACTTTACCTTATGGTGGTGGAGAAATATATGTATCTAATGGATTGAAATCAGGTGGGCCACATTAATGTGGGACCCACCTTGATGAAATGTGGGCCAAGTCCACGTGGGACTCACTGTGATGCCGTGTATATCCAGGCCGTCCAGCGTCCCTGGACGCTGGACGTGTAGCAAGGGGGCTGACACGGAGGGCGTGTACTGACGTGGGCGGGTACTAACAGCTAATAAATAAAAAAAAAAATTTAAAGTTTGGGGTGGGCCGCTCATGCAGGCCCCACCTTAATGAATGAATGTAATCTAAGCCGTCCATTCCATCCCCCAGCTCATATTAGGCGTTGAATAGAAATTTGAGAACAATCCGATGCTTGGGCGGGCCTTACCAAAGGAAATGGTGCTATTACCATAAAAACTCACCTTGCTCCTTCTATTCGCCAAAAATACATCGCATATTGGTCTCATTAGGTCGATCATGGGCCATAGAATTCAATGGACGGATTAGATCTTTCAAATGTGGGCCCGATATATGAAAAACTACAAATAATAATAATAAAAAATGGAAAGCAACCACTGCTGCTGCTGCTGCTGCTGAGGACGCGGCTGCGTCCTTCGCTGGTGGGCGAACTGACGGACGAGCTGGACCCATGGTCCAGCCGTGGGCCCCACCAGGATGTGTTTTTGGTACATCCACGCCGTCCATTTGTTGGCCCCTCTTTCTGGGTGTGGGCCAGCCAAAAATCATCCATATCCATTGCTTAAGTGGCCCACAACAGAGGAAACAGTGGGATTGAATGTATATCATTGAAACTCTTTTTGGGGTTAGAAGTCTTGAATCAAGATGATATTTGTTTTTCCACTTCACCCAGGTCCACGCGACCTTATCAGTAGCTGGGTGGTGGACCCCACGTCCCACGTGACTTCATCAACATATTGGACGTTAAATAAACATTATGGTGGACCCTTGGTCCACGTGATCTTATGCATAGATTGGATGCAAATAAACAGTATAGTGGGCCCTGGTGGCCTTATGAACAGTTGGGATGTCATATAACAGTGCAGTGGACCCTAGGTCTGGATGACCTTATGAACAGTTCGGATGTCATATAAACATTACAGCGGCCCCCTGTACATGTGACCTTACCAACAGGTTTGGATGGAAAAATAAATATTATGGTGGGCCCTGGTCCATATGACCTTATTAACAGGGTTGGATGGAAAGAAAACATTATGGTGGGCCCCAAGTGCGACCCACTGGTGTATGTGATGCAATCCATCATAATACATGTGTTTCATCCAAACAGTCCCAACCATTTTGAAATAAGACTTAAGGCTTGAGACAAAAAAAATAAGGCAGATCTAGAGTCATGTGGACCACAATATAGAAACAGTGTTGGACTAACTGTCCACCATCAAAACCCTTGGGTCAAAAGGTTGGTCAAGTATGATATTGCTTTCCTTTAATTCAGGTCTTTGTGACCTTATGTATAGATTGGACGGGAAATAAACGCTATGGTGGGCCTTGAGAATTTAATGGTGGAAACCATTCTTGCCACTGTTACTTGGGTGCGGTCCAGTTGATCTTTGATATGATTTATTTGTGTATATTATATGTACATTTTTATTTATTTGTAGTCCTCCATTGAGACCCACCTTGTTATATGTATAAGGCCCATCTTGTCATATTTATGGCCCATTATTGAGGCCCACCTTAATGTGTATCGGGCCGTTGTTGAGGCCCACCTTGATATGAACGTAAGACCTATGTTATTGGGCCCATTCTGATGTATTCTAAGGCCCATGGGTTATGGCCCATTGCAATGTACATAAGGCCTATTAGCGAGGCCCAATAACACGGCCCATTGATGAATGTAAGGCCTATGTGATACGACCTATTATGATGTATGCAAGGCTCATGGGTTATGGTCCATCGCAATGTATGTAAGGCCCAATTGGGTGACCCATTCGATGTATATATGAGGCCCATGTTATTAGGCCCACCTTTGATATGTTTATGGCCTATCCATGAGGCCCACCTTTGATGTGTCTGTGGCCCATCCGTCAGACCCACTTTGATATACTTGTGGCCATTAGTGTGCCCATTAATGCGGCCCACTTGTTGTATATGAGGCCCATTGGTGTGGCCTAACGATACAACCCATCGTGATGTGTGTGTTATCCAAGCTGTTCTTTAGCTGGACCTCTGGTAAGCCCAGCTATGATGTGTAGACCACTTGCTGTAGGTACAAGGCCCACCTCTGATGAATATTCAAGGCCCACTTGTTGGATATTGGAGGCCCACCTGTTATGTATTCTCGGCCCATATGGCATGTCTATTGTGATGTTTTGCAATCCATTTAACGAGGCCTATTATGATGTGTATTGGGCCCATGGGTTGTGGTCATGCGATGTATCTGAGGCCTATGTGCAGGGCCCACTTGTTGTATATGTATCCTTTGTATGAGGCCCATTGTGATGTACATTTGGCCTTTACATGAGTCTATGGGCCCACCTTATGTTAGACATTATATGGGTCACTGCTTGGGAGCAATGTTGGTTGAATGTCCACATTGATGGGCAATGGCGGTTAAATATCCACATTGTGACCTTTTCTTAGGCCTGATTAAGTCCATTCTCATAATTCTCTAGTGGGATAACCCAAACGAATGGGCCCCATTGATATTATTTGGTCCATCATTGGTCATCCATCTATGGAGCCCACCTTACGTCGAGACTGATTACCGATTATGACCGATTGTCGATTTCGATTGACTTGACCGATTGTCGATTAGCGATCAAGGCCATTTATCATGACCAATTTTTGATTTGCAATCGAGGCCGTTTATCGTGACCGATTTGCCGATTCCAATTATCGATCGGTTCCGATTGTCATGACCGATTACCGGTTCTGATTTATCATGGCCAATTACCGATTATTGATAGAGGCTGATTGCCGATTATCGATCAAGGTTGATTATCGATCAATGGCCGATTGCCGATTATCAATCTAGGCTGATTGTCGATCAAGGCCGATTACCTATTTTGATTTATCGTGGCTGATTGCCGATTATCGATTGAGGCCGATTACCGATTTTGAATTGTCATAGCCGATTGCCGATTCTAATTGTCGAGGCCCGATGTGATGAACATGCGACCCGTATTTGAGGCCCGACGTGATGTGTATTCAGCCCGTGTCTAAGGCCCAATGTGATGTATATTGAGGCCTAGGTGATGAGGCCTATTGTGATTCATTTGAGGGTCGGGCAAAGGAGCCCATTGTGATGTATGTTAGGTCCATGAGCAGGGCCCACCTGTTGTGTACATGTAACCCTTGAGTAAGGCCCATTGCGTTGTATATTAGGCCCTTGTGTGAGGCCGTGGGCCCATTATATGTTTGGATCTATGAGGCTCACTCCTTGGGGCAATGTTGGTTAGATGTTCACATTGTCGAGGCCGATTGTTGATGCCGGTTATTGATACTGATTATGAGTATGTGACTGCATAGCATCATGATCCATGCCCATACGCATCATCTACATGTCTGTTATGAGATATGATTGACCATTGCATATGTCATAGTGCTGGTTGTTATGAGACTCCCTGATAGGCGGAGATTGTCTCACATGAGCGCACGGTTTGCGTAAGATTGATGCATGACTGGATTGTATGACTCATGCATCTTGCATTGTGTGCTGTGATTACTGTATGCCCTAGCGACATCAGGGTCGTAGCCTCCACAGGCATATCGTGGATGGTCAGATGGGATACCAAAAATCTATTCTACATGGGGTGGTATAGTTATCCCTGGGTGAAAGTCCCTAAACCCTCTTGGTTCCAGAGGTTGCTCCAATGTCTAGACCGAGTGGGTAGATGAGCACCGAATGCCGACTACCAGATGGCTGCGCTCTCCACTGTGTCGTGGTCGGTTGGAAGGGGGTGCGGCCTTACCTGCCCGAGAGGAGGGGGCAAAGCTATGCTGAGTTTGACCAGCTCGAGGAATGGGTCCGCTATCAGCGAGCCGGGCCCGATATTGGCAGGCGGATAGTGAGGTCTCTTCCACTCGCCTTGTTGTGCGCGATGGGGCGACAATCTGGTTTGGAGTGTAATAGACCCCGGTGATTTTACAGAGAGGAACCGTACTGATATGTGGACTTATTGAGTAGGAGATGCATGCTCATTCATTCATTCACTATCCACTCGGGCTGGTGGTGCGCAACTAATTATTATGTACCTTCGTTATGGCAAGAATTTCGGTTGGACGCGTGACTAGCTTGAGATTAGGAGTTTACCACAATGAGTCTGACTATCCAAATTTAGGTATGAGACTGGTTTGGATAGAAGTCCCTTGTGGTGCATCCCATAGCCTGCGATACTACGTACTATCATCCCGACTTCACACTCCAGCATGGTTATTTCATTCGCATCGCATATTACATTACGTCCGCAGGCATATGGCATCTTGGGTTGCTATTTCTTCACTTATATGGCCTGGATAGACTTAGCAGGATTTGTATATTGCATTGCATTCTCGACATCTGATATTTAGCTCTTTATGACTCCTTATCGCATAGTTTTTCTATATCGCGTATTCTGATATTGATTAACTTATAGACTTATCCATACTTTCACTTCTGTTATCGTATGATTTACATCTTGTCAGTATTTCCGCTTACTCTGATAATTCCTGCTCTTGTTAGTGTTTCTGCTTATTTAAACATTGTATGGTTTATGGATTACCAATTTTTCCGGTATTGTATGATTATTGTATTGTATTGAATACTTGGCACTTACCTTGTGCACACACTTACACCACCCTCTAAGCTTTATATAAGCTTATGTACAATAGATGCGTGCAGGTGATGTTAGGTTGCAGCAGTGCTGAGCTTGGAGCGTGCAGTGGTCTTCTGGGGCTTGATTTTTATTTATGTATTTCCCTTTCAGTATTGTACTCAAACGATTATATTAGTGGATATGTGATGATGATGTTGCCTTTGTGAATTGGGTAATCTTGTGGTTATGCTTATTATTAGTTATATATACAAAAAAAAAAAAAAATTCTCCTTTTAGGATCCCAGGATCGGAATCTGGCATATGAATGCTAGGAGCCGAGAATAGGGTACTACGGAGGCTGTCGGTACCAGATTCGGTAATCGGGATTCTTACGAATCCGATTCCCGGATTTGGGGCATGACAAAAGGTTTCGACGGTATATATCATTATCACCGCAGCTTCCTTTGGTGTGGTCCACATTATCACCGCAGCTTCCTTTGGTGTGGTCCACAGGAGCTGTGGACCTGCTTTATTTTTAGCTTCGTACTTAAATGATATGAGAAAATCGATCAACGGCGTGGATAAAACACTTACATCACAGTGGCCCCACAGAGCCCTTCCTGGGCGGGGTAGGACGCAATCCCGGTCCGGCACTGACGCTCGGAAGCGGATTGGAGATTGATGAGTAGCATGACGGCTACCGAAGTGACGTCACCAAGTTATGTGGGCCCACTATGATGTATGTGTTATATCCACACCGCCCATTCATTTTTAGATATCAGTTTAAGGTATGAACTAAAGAACGAAGCAAATAAAAATCTGCAGTGGACCCACCAAAGAAAACAGTGGGGAGAGTGATTCCCACCGTTGAAACTATCCTAAGGGTTATTATAATGGTTATTTGAAATCCAACCTATTCAAGAGTTAAAAAAGACATGAAATAAGGGAAATTACAAATATCAGCTTGATCTAAAACTTTGTGGCCTTTAGAAGTTTTTAACGGTGGGCGTCACTGTCCCACTGTTTTCTGTGCTGGGGTCCACTTGAGATTTGGATTAACTCGTTCTTTGGATATTGGCCTAAAATGATCTCTCTAAACGGATGAAAGGTGTGGATACAGAACATACATCATGGTGGGGCCCACGATCGTCAGCGCTCGTCTTCGCACACCGGCCAATCGGCTTTCTAAAGGAAGGCAGGGGTATTTTGGTCTTCAAATGCTCGTCCGTTCATCCAACGTTTAAGTTGGGAAGGTAAGTTTTTGATCTACAGAAAAAGAAATAGGGTAAAAAGTTGTGTTTACAGTGGTCAATTTCTCCACAAAGAGACAAAAGAATACAGTAGAATGAGGAACACCCTCAAAACGTACACAACACAACTCCCGTTCTGTATTTTACAAGAAGCTTCCTGGCTACACTTCTCTAATTGGAGGGAGACTTTAAGGGCTTATTTGATTTTTCTGTGGAATGGTAAATACCTGAAAAAAGAGTAATAATTATTTCTTGTGTATTTACAAGGCACCTAATTTAATTGCTTACTTTTTTGACGCGGAAATAAAAAATATTTCAATATATATATAGGTCCCATTGTGATGTGTTTTACTTATTCACACCGTTCATCCATTATGCCTTTTGAATTTATAATATGAGCAAAACAATGAGGTACATCTAAAACTTAAGTGGACCACACCATATAAAAACAGGAATCGAATACTTACCGTTAAAAACTTTGTGAAGCTACTGTTTCTTTTGGTGTGGGCCATCTGAATGTTAGATCATCCTCATTTTTTGGCTTATGCCTCAAAATATTGTGGTAAAACATATGAACGGAATTGATATATCATATACATTATCTTGTGGTTCAAAAATTTTAAATAACTATTTAAACCGATTCTAAGGCAAAAGTTTTCCTTGATTTTCAAACGGAGGAAATGGTGATAATTATCCATTTCCTCGATATTTATTGCTAAGTGATTGAGTAAATACTTAGGAAATGGGTAATTATTGTCATTTCTTTCATTTGAAATTTCAAAAAAACTTTTGCATTGGAAACCGATTCAAATAGCTATTTAAAATTTTTGAACCATAAGATAATGTATATGATATATCAATTCTATTTATATGTTTTAATATAATATTTGGAGGCATGAGCCAAAAAATGAGGATGATGCAACACTCAGGTGGCTTACATTAAAAGAAATAGTATATTTATAAAGTTTTTAGCGGTAAGTATTCGATTCCTGTTTTCATACGGTGTGGCCCACTTTAGTTTTGGATGTACTTCATTTTTTTTTGTTCATTCCATAAATTCAAAAGGTATAATGGATGAACGGTGTGGAGAAGCGAAACGCATCACAGTAGGACACATATTTTGTAATATTTATGATTTGGTGCAAAAAAAAAAAAAAAAAAGTAAACAGTCAAATCAAGTACCTTATAAATACACGGGAAATAATTATTACTCTTTTTTCAAGTATTTATCATTCCACTCGAAAATCAAACAGGCGAGGACCACACCACCCTTTTCAAGATCACCATCATCTCTCTCTCTCTCTCCATTGGCAAAACATGCTTCTTTCCGCTTTTGATTTTATCCACCAAGCATCTTCCAATTCCCTCCTCATCTTCTGTCTATTTAACTTCATCATAGCCATTCTTCTCATAAGCGGGTCAAAATTCAATTCTCCATCCAACGGTCGAGAAGGCAGCACTTGTGTCCCAGTGGTCACGCGGTCGTCGGACGAGAGAATTGAAGTGGATGAGAAAGGAGAAGAGGATGAAAATAACCAAGAAAACTGCGACGACGATGATGAATTGAGAAAGAGAGTAGAAGAATTCATCGACAAGATTAACAGAAGATGGAAAGCAGAGAAGATGCAGGGACTCCTTCCAGGACGGCCCGCCACCATATCATCATTGCAAGACTACTAGTTAATTCTCATTTCTTTATTTGTTTTGCGGCAGTATGCCGGAATTACGTCGTGTATTTGTAGAAGATTAAGAGAATTTTGACGGTGGAAATGATTTGGAGTTAGAATTCATAATAACCATATATCAGAATCATAAGGGAAAGTGTTGGGCCCACCAGCTTCTCTAATTACAAGGTAGGATCGGTTGGGTCCCACACCTCAATCTGGCCACTTGAAATTATAAATGAAGATCTATGATTGTTGTCATCGACTTAGAATCAATGGAGTTGGCCCACAAGCAATTGTTAGTTGACTCCTACTGGAAAAGGCCCAAAATTTGTGCGGGGCAGATATCTTTGATCCTGAGATGGAAGATCGTGGCCCACCCAAAAGAGGCCAGATGGCCTGGGTTCAAAAAGTTACAAGGGCTAGGTCTATGGTCAAACTGTTTGTTTATGAAGAACGAAAATCAAAGCCCAGTGCGAGACGAGACGAGTAGACCTGTAAAGGGCTCGCCGGCTTGATGCTAAGGCCTATTGGTGGCGTGGATTTGATTTGAAATCCTCTTAAATCTCTTTAATTCAAAAGTATCTATGCATAGTATATATTTCCGTAGGTTTTGAACTTAATTATTAAATCAACTTTAATATCTCTAATTACTGTACGTATGTAATGTTCCGCATAATGGCTATAATAAGCCCTTGAAATATATATTTTGCTTAAAAATGATAAAATTTTAAGTTTCAAATGGACTACAAGCACAAGATCACATCTAAGTAACTAACTAATAATTTTTAACCATTAATTTATATGGACAATGCTTAGATAACACA
Source organism: Magnolia kwangsiensis (assembly GCA_037074715.1). Classification (NCBI taxonomy): domain Eukaryota; kingdom Viridiplantae; phylum Streptophyta; class Magnoliopsida; order Magnoliales; family Magnoliaceae; genus Magnolia; species Magnolia kwangsiensis. The sequence goes on from CM073576.1 coordinate 22,266,988, forward strand.
TCACCGTATTAAAGTAATTATAGTAATGCAATTGATAATAGGATCGCCTTGAGATATCATTTGTCAACCATGTGCCCAATAGATTAATAATCTATTAACATATATTACACATATAACTCTTAGAAGGATTTCTTTGAGGGGGTGCCAGAGATTTGAAATCCCCTCAAATCTTCTCAAACCCCCTCGAGTACATGGTGCCAAATGACCCCTGAACCACCTTTGGCTGTTGTTCCTGCTAGTGGGGTCCATGGTTCGGTGACCCAAACGGTTTGTCTGATGGGCCTCAATGGGAAGTCCCCCTGCCCAGATTGAATATCCCAGCAATGAGTGTTTAGACTTTTCTTGATTAAATGCAATAAGTTGCTCTTTTCTTTAGGGAAATGATCACATTAATATTCGTTTGGGCTTATGTACTGATTATAATAATTTTGACCCGTGTGGAGCCCACCCAGACGTGAATGTGGCATCCAAACCGTGCACCTGGTGTGTCACCTCATGTTCTCCTTAAATCAAAGATCGTTCCTATCTAAAACTCCACTGGGGTACGTCCATGTAGCAATCTGCACTCATGCCTTAAACTTATATATTCACTTGTTTCGCCCTACCTAATTCGAAGGGCTAGAATTTTGGTGTGTCACTTCTTCATGGTGGGCCCCACACGATTAATAGGTTGGATGACATATACAGAACATGATGTCCCCCACATTCCATCTGAAAATTTCTATGGTGGGTGTACCCCCCACCTTTGTGCATCAGGCTGGATTTTGGGATCTGGGTATAACTTATGGAGACACATCTTATGAACGGTTTGGATGGAACTCAGACATCAATATGAGCCCCAACAAGCGCAAACCATGTATCATACGAACCTATGTGATCATTCCCTTTATTTTCCAATATGGGGGATTTTTGGTGCATGGACCCTCCTTGATGAGGTCCATCATATCAACCGTTTGATGACTGATCCATGGGGCCAACGTGTACAAACTGAAAGCTTACAATCAGTTCGGCCAAAGCATTGTACTAGACACACCTAACGCGTATGAATGATTTGACCGTTTAAATTATAAAACGCGCATTCAAGATAAATAATATCCCTTGACTTTCTAAATAGATTCTAAGATTATTCGGTTGGTCCCCACATCACGTTGCATGATCGAGGTGCAGTTGAAAGATTCATTTTCCGATCAAGAAAAAAAAAAAAAAAAAAAGAAGCGAAGAAAAACACGGTAGTTTGTGCATGCTTGCGTGCATATCCCTTGTGGGGGGAATAATAGGTTGGTGGGACATCATACCCTTAAATTATCATCCCAGTGTGCCACCTCTACTGTACACGTGGCATATTTTGCAAATCCAAACCACCCAAATAATGGGACACTCGGCAGATGGAGCGTAGCAAAAAATATCATCTGAAATATCCGATTGGTGCACATCAACTGGATGGTGAACGCTGATTGGGTGTAACCCCGGATCCAGCCAGGTGGGTGCGGCCCTAACCATGGGTCCATCTTGTTGTATGTGCTGTACATCCACGCTGTCCATCCATTTTTTCAGCTCATTTTAGGGCATGGTTTTAAAAATGAGGCATTTATAAATCTTCTGACCACACCATAGGAAACAATGGTCATTGAATGTCCACCATTAAAAATCTACCACAATGTTTATTTGCCAATCAGCCTATTGATAAGCTCACAAAGACCTAAATGAAGGAAAACAGAAAGAGCAGCTTGATCCAAAACTTTTGTGCCCTTTGAGAAGTTTTTGGCGTAAAAATTCAATTCCTACTTTGTGGTCCATCTAATATTGGAATTTACCTAAAATTTGGTTCCATAGGCTAAAATAAGCTTGAAAAATAGATGGACAGCATGAATATTCAATACATATATTAAGGTGGGCATTACAGTTAGGGCCTCACCAAGTTGTTACCCACCAGCCCTAATTCACTTGTTGCGCCCCTACCCTGCTGGCCGATAGCAGATTCATTTTCCGAACTAGTCAGACTCAACATAGCTTATATCCTCCTTTATCTGGGAAGATAAGGTCACACTCCTCTCTAACTAACCATAATATGGGGAGAGACGTGACCTACTGATATTTGATACTCAGATACTTATGTTATCCACTCGTTCACGATTTTAGAATTACAGTGCCCACGGAATTGATAGGGTATAAGTTTTGGGTTACGATATTTAAACATGGTTGCGATCAAATCTCGCTGATTTAGTTCGCTTGGAACATGCTAACACAAAAAACGAAGCATATAAAGGGTTAATTAGGATACTGGTGTTACAACTCTTTTCTCATAACAAAAAATTTCATCCTGAAAATTTCTCAACAATCAAACATTACATAAGGCACACTTGTCAGGGTGATATGTTCAAAGTTTTTAAATTCTCAAATGGAAATGTTAATTTAGGCTAAGTTGCAATGAAAATTTAAAACATATTTCTAAATTTTTAATATTGGTATTCTGATTATTCTAAGTTCACAAGAATCATGCACTAAAAGATAGTTTACTTGAGGCTATTGGTCTTTACTCTTGCTCCGGTGGCAGACTCTTAAGGAGTTTCAACACCTGTTCAAAGGTACCCATAGGTGGTTAAATCCCACTAAGTTGTGAGTGTGTGGGGGTGTATGTGCATGTGTTTAAAAAAAAAACCTAAGGCTATTAGTAGACATGTGATATCATGCATGTGCAAGTTTTTTTAAATTATACTTTAATACCAACTTTCGTCACCGTCAGAATCAAAGCCCAAGAGTTTTGTAAACCCGTCCACCGAGTTTGGAGTATGACACTGTGTCCCTGATGCTACCTAGTATACGTGACATGTTTCGCAAATCCAAACCAACTAAATAATGGGGCACCCTGCGGATGAAGAGTAACCCAAAATGTCCATGAAAATGTCATATGAACTGGCCGATTGGTGCACATCACCTGAGGATACAAATAAAATAAGCGGTAATGGTTAACACATGTCCCTTATCAGTGATCAGTATTCTCTAATTGGTCTGATTTTGGATATCTCAACAGTCGACAGTGGTTCCTACTATTTGGACCGTTTGGATTTGAGGTACAAGCCACGCCTATGGTAGGGGGACCTTCTAGCACCGTAGTTGGGGTACTGCGCCCAGTACCCTACCATTCCCCTTCATTTGGACAATCCATACCATCAATCTGGACAGCCGATTTAGTCTGATGCACTCTTCACAGGATGCCTTAGAAAAATCATATTAGATGTTCGAAACCATCCAACCACTGTCATGCAAAAATGGACGGCCAAGATCGTTCAAAAAAGATAGGTCGACTCACAGATGTTTTGGACCCTCCGATTGCGGAGATTTTTGCATGGTGAAGGAAGAAAAGCTGACAGGACCTAATGGACAGACCAGATAAGTGACATGCATACCAACCAATCCACATGCAACTAGGTGCATGGGAAGGTTTCTGTACCCTTACCCCGCTACATCATTTAACTAAGGGACAAGATTCGGTAGGGCCGGACGGATTGGAATATGATATACCCATCTCACTACAGTACGAATGTCAAGGTGATGTATATATCAATCTGGACCATTCATCTGGTCTGTCCTACAATGGGTCACCAACGCTGGATGAACTATCCATGTGATCAGTTTTCTTCAAAGCAACGGTAGTGAAGAAAATTTATCAATGGTCAACAGAAGTGTGATGGCTATGATCGTCTGATAAATGCAGTTTTGGAAACATAGGCCACCCATGGTGAGGCCGCTAGGTGGACGGTCCTGATTAACACATCGCCCTTCCACGTGTTCTTACTACCATATTCCGATTCTTCTGATTCTATAGTATCATCTCACCGAAATAAAAACTACAAAAGATTTACAATCATCAAAGGCCCAGATCAACCGATCATATTTTGCACTTTGCCAATACACTAATCAAATCAAAATCAGGAAAACCATGATTCAGTGGGACACGATATATTAATTTAAAATAATAAGTCCACAAAATAGATTTTTTTAATTAAAGCTGGATTCAATACTATCATAACTGGAAAACCGGTCATCACTCACCTCTTTTATACATTGCTGAGTCGACTCAGGCAATCAAGCCAAGGCCCACTAGATGGACGGTCCCGATAATTAAAAGATCGGAACATTTGAGTCCGTTTACATTCAAAATTACATAAGCAAGTGTATACATTCAGGACCAAATAAGCAGAAAAATAACATATATATATATATATATATATACACACAGATAAATCTTGGATTGCACTCAAAGCTAATCTTGGCCGTAGATAAACTCTCATTATTTCCAGCCGAGCATCATCAGCCTCTCTCGCAGCATCTCTTCCCTCCATTCCCTAATGTTCTTGGCTATGAATTCTTCGATTCTCTGCTCCAGTTCCCCACCATCATCACTATCACAATCGTCCGAATCATCATCGCAGCTATCATCTTCGTTGTCCTCGTCGTAACCACTGCCACCATCATCATCTTCATGACGGTAATCATTATCGCTGTTCGAATCATCATCTTCGTAGTCTGGCTGCTCTCTTTTAGACCCATCTTCTGCCATGAATGGGATAGACACAAGATTATCGAACTCTCCATCTGACGGTCTCGAACCGCCCAATATGATTGCAATGATGAGGACGTTGCACGTGCAGAAGATGAAGATGGGGCTGGACTTGGCCTTGGTGATCAGATCATGGGTGGACGAAAGGAGTGTACGGTGTTGATGGATTGTGGGGAATAAGGAAAAAGCTAGCAGAACAAAGATGGTAAGTAGGAGGAGAAATGGGAATGTGGTTGAGTTTGAAGGTAGTGGCTTCATGCCCTTTTTTTTCTTGGTTAATGATGGATGTTTGTGGTTGCGATTGGGCTTTTTTTTATAGGGACCCCACAAAGGGGCTAAGACAAAATTAGATGTTTGAGGATCCTTTTTCTTAGAAAGTTCCGAAAGTCTTCTGATGGAAGTTAGAAGAGTTTTATAATACTACACAATCTGTTAATTTTCAATGAAGTAAGTTTCTCAGTAGAGAGGAGGTATTTTTCTGGACATCTTGCTTTCATTTTGAAAAATCATAAGAAACAATTTTGATAACGTATGTTTAATACTAAAATGGTTTGTACGATATGTGTTTTACATCATAAATGTCTGTCTTTGAAGCATATTCTCTTGGACCAGAATCCTCTACAACACGTTCCGTCCGTCCATCTGGTGGCCCCCCTCATGCTTACCATACGGCCTGAAAAATCAGCCCGATCATGAAAAATTCAGATGGACCCCACCATGGGGAACACTGCAAAATCATTCCTAAAGCCTTGATTTCAAGCGCTGTGGCCCACCTGAGTTTTGTCAGGCAGATTTTTGGAGTATCCCTTTTTCCTAGTAGGTAGACACTGATAAACGGTTTGGATGGCATATTGAGGACCCTACATGGCATCGGGAAAGCTTCCATTGTGTATATTCCCCTTCCCTTTGTCCATGTGGTGGGGTCTACCTAAGTTGTGCACCGGGATGATTTTTGGCTCCAGAACCTTATATCAACAAGGGCATGTGATGGACGGAGCAGATGTCAAGCAAACAACATGGTGGGGCCCACAGGGCACGAGTGTTGAAGATGATTCTGGTCCTATTTTTTTTCTTGCACAACAGTAGAAATATCTTGCGTAGAGAAGTATCTTCATTACTTTCTCAATTATAATTATATCAATTGATATTTCTAGGTAATTGGACTATTTCTGATCACCATACGCTACACAGCATAGATGGCACTGTTTGGTTAGACCCATCATAACAGGTGGGCCCCACTTTCTAAATTCAAGATTTGATTTGGTGGGTCCCATTGCTGGACGTGACATTTGGTAATGTGTCCCATATGAATGATAATTGAAGACACGAAAGGAACAAATACTAGCGGTCCGCATTCAACGGAAAACCTAACTGCATCACCCAGTTAGGGAGACTTTGGAGTATATTCCATTACTGTACGGACAATTTGTGAACGCCTATTAGCGGGCCCGTCCATGTCCACTTCAATGGGCGACCGACCAATCACCACACTAGAAAAGTAGCAAAGAGTTTTTGTCTTGGAAGATAACTCATAAAAATACCGGCAAGATACCACAGCTTGAGTTAATGTATCATCTTTCCCACTTTCATGCCACTCTTACAGGACATCAGTACCATGAAAACTGTATGCCCTACCACGAAGATTACCTAACCGAAAATCAGATCGTTCCATTCATCAGGTGGGCCACAAAGTCAGAATCAATGAACAAACGATGGTCTAGCTCAACATGCAGGTTTAGCCATCCTATTGAGTTAATTATCATGATTTTCTAGCAGGGTGATCATCACGGTGGTGTCTACCATTCTCACGGCACTGATTTCTTACACAAATGACATGTTGATGAAAAATATTGTACGGTACCACCTTTGCTCACGTGGTAATCCTGTAAATCCTTTCTTGGGGCTCAAGAAATGGACGGCGAGCCGAAATGTCAAATCTCTGAAATTTAGAAAGATTTTCCTAGTAAGGAATCAACTGCAATCATGATGAATATAATATTAGAAAATTATTGTTGAGCTAGGATTTTCTATGGTCTTCGGATCGAATGAACATAGGTCCCAATGCTTGATAATAACAAGTTACATTCATTGATTTGGACTGTAAATTTCAGTCCATTTTATTGCATTAGAAAAGCCTTCATTTTAAGATATGATAATTTATCTAAACCATCCATCATGCAGGGTCCACCTTTGATTGGTCAATTCTTTCAAATAATCAGTGCTAATCTTATGATCACTGCTTTTTTTTTTTTTTAATGGTTAATTTGAATAGATTGTATAGAAAACAGCTGGACCTTCCATCACGTGAGTGGGTCTTGCCTGTAATTGTTCAAAATTTTGAAAAGTTACTAGATTGGGTTAATCAATTCGATGAACTTGATTGATCAGTATGAAAAGGTCAACTACGTGCAGCCAGAAATGGATGGACTTGATTGATCAATTTAAAAAGGTCAATTACATGCGGCCTACGTTACATTGCCTGAGCAGAGCCAGAAATGGACGGACTTGATTGATCAATATGAAAAAGGTCAATTACGTGCAGTGGATAACATATTGCCCTTACTCATGGCGTGGCTGCATGCCATTGGCCTACAGAAGCTGTCAGAATGTGTCCGGCAACTTTCACATATCGAGTATTTACTCGATCCTCCTATAACGGGAATGCTTGCACGCCATGACATACCGCCACGTCTGTATAACACCTTTAGTCGGGTAAAGAAGTGGATTGCGTCCGAACCTAGATAGGACAATAAGCCATCTGACAAGAGATCATGTGGGGCCCACCGTGATTTATTTATATATCCATTCCGTCCATAAAATTTTTAAGATCATTTTAAGTTATGATCCAAAAAATGAAGAATATCCAATGCTCAAGGAGACCACACCAGAGACTAATCTTGTATGCTTTGTGCATTTAATGTGACCCAAGCTCACTATTTGGTGTGGTCTACTTGATTGTTAGATATTTTTCATTTTTGAGCTTATAATTTAGGCTGAGCTGAGAAAATATATGGATGGTAGGAATAAATAAATACATAATAGTGGCCCAACTGGAGCTCTAGCAGGGTTCTTCGGACCCAGAGGCTATCCGCTTCCAGTCGGGTGATGGGTAACGACTGACCAAGGGGCGGTTTGGGTAGATACCTAGATTCCTTGACCCACCAAGGGACGAGGGTGGTGGATCCCCTACTGCAACTGCGGAGTCCGCTGTCAGATATGTGCCTCACATTCACACCCTACCGTGAGGTATGTGCCTTTCATCTACGCCGTCCATCCGTTTTTACAGCTCATTTTAGGGCATAATCCCAAAATTGAAGCACATCCAAATATTCTTAGGTAGACCATACCACATGAAATAGTTTTGATTGAATCCCCACCATGAAAAACTTCATTGGGCCACCGGAATGCTTATTTGTAACATGTAGATATGGATGAAGAAACCACACAAATATCAGCTGGATCCAAAATTTTGTGGCTTACAGTAAGTTTTTAACGCTGGATTACCATTGTTTCTTGTATTATATTTGTATCTGCTTCATTTTTGGATTATCCTTCGAAACGAGTTTCCAAAATGGAGGGACGGCGTGGTCCACCTCTACTGTCACGTGGCACGTTTGGCAAATCCAAACCAACCAAATAATGGGGCACCCTGCGGATGGAGAGCAACCCAAAATGTCCCTGAAAATATCAGTTGAACTGGCCGATTGGTGCACATCAACTGGAAGGTACAAATAAAATATGCAGTGATGGTTAACAATTGTCCATTATCAATGGTCAGTATTGTTTAATCGGTCTGATTTTGGAGATCTCACCAATCTACAGTGGTTCCTACTATTTGGAACGTATGGATTTGATGTCCATGCCAGTCTATGATAGGGGGACCTTCTAGCGGTAACGGATTGGCTACTCCCCCGACACTAGCCCCGGTGCTGATGGTCGGTACTCTGTGGGCTCCACCATGATGTATGTGTTTAGTCCATGCCGTTGTCTATTTTTACGGATCATTTTATTTGTTGATCCCAAAAATGAGAGATATAAATCTCATGTGGTCCACACCATAGGAAAACAATAATGATTAGATATCCATCATTAAAATCCTCCTAAGGCCCATTGTACTATTTTTTTGATATCCCGTTGATTAGGTCATACAGACCTAGATTAAGGGAAAAAAAAAACAAAGATTTGCTTGATTCAAAATTTTTATGGCTCTCGAAAAGTTTTTAATGGTCAACATTCATTCAACATTGTTTTTCATAATGTGGTCCACTTGAGATTTGCATATACCTCATTTTTGGTCTAATACCCTAAAATGATCTAAAAATATAGACGGACAACATGAATGAAACAAATACATCATGGTGAAGCCACAGAGCACCAATTACCAGGGGTAGTAGCCAATCTGTTTCCCCTTCTCCCACCATAGTTGGGAAATGGAGTGGCTACTCCCCTACACGGATTGCATCCTACCCCTACCCGGATGGTAATCTATCTAGGCAGGGCTATATATGTGGGGCTCACCATGATGTAAGTGTTTTATCCATGCCGTTCATGATTTTTTCAGATAATTTTCACATATGAACCAAAATATGAGGAAGGTCCCAGGCTTCTTGGGAGCCGAAGAAGTTTCGGATCAAGCTAATATTTGTGTTTTCACTTCATCCACGTCTACATATCCTTAGAATAGATTGTATGGTACAAAAAACATCACGTTAGCCCTTGGGAAGGTTTCAACATGGATGTCATTATCAGTGCAACTTCCTCATGTTTTGGATTATAGCTTAAAATTATCTGAAAAAATTTGTTGAACGGCGTGAATAAAACACTTACATCACAGTGAGCCCCACAAAGCCCTGTTCGGAGGGATTACCGTCCGGGTAGGGATAGGGGGACGACACAATCCGCGTCCCTACTCCCCCTGACACCAGCCATTTGCTAAGTGGGCCTCACCATGATGTATGTGTTTCAACCATTCTATCTATCTATTGTTAGGGGTCATTTTACTGTATGAGTCCAAAATTGAGGTATATCTAACCATGTTACAGGAAATCAGTGTTGAATGAGGGTTGAACAGCAAAAACATTTTTGGGGCCATAAAAGTTTTGAATCAAGTTGGTCTTTGTTTTTTCTTTTCATCTTAGCCTGTATGACCTAATCAACAGAGTGGATGTCAAATACAGATCAACTATATAGCTAATACAAGTTGGTCCCATCATGAGGTATGTGTGAGGTATCATGATGGGCCCATGGAACTTGCTGACGTCAATACAGCAGGTGGTATTGGTACACCAGCCAATCTGCTTCCATCCTTTCGGGTCATTTGCACAGTCCATACCATTAATCTGGACAGCCAATTTGGCTTTATAAACTGTTCCTAGGATCCCTTATAAAAATCGTATCATTTGTTAAATACCATCCAACCACTGTCATGCAAAATGTACAGCCAAGATCGTTCAAAGAAGATTGGTCTACTCACAGATGTCTATGACCCTTTGCCGAGATTTTTGCACGGTACAGGAAGAAAAGGACACGGATTTCCTGCCAAATCTACTCCCTAGCTCCGTCTGTTTTTTGAACTCATTTTATGAGATGAAGCAAAAACATGAGCCGAATCCAGTACTCAAGTCGGCCAAAAACGTGAGAACTGAGCGTACATGGTTGAAATATTCACGGGGCCACGAAACTTTTGAATCAGGCTAATACATGTGTTTTCAGCTCATCCCAATGGGAGACGTTACGAACGGTATAAATGGCATGTAAACATCACCCTCAAATGAGGGTGGTTCAATGATAGGATTTTTCTTACTACTTTTTAACTTTAATACGGCTCACATGAATCAAAAAGTGGCCATACGTATACCCACTTTATCCTTAAAATGAGTTCCAAAAAAAATAAAATGGATGAATGAGATGGATTTCTCAAAAACATCACGGTGGGCCTCACCTAAGCTTCCAGCGTAGGATCTTTAACAGGAAATCCACGTCTGAGAAGAAAAGCGGACTGGACGTAATGGACAGTCCAGATAGGTGACACGGATGCCAACCAATCCACATGCAACTAGGTGTATGGAAAGGTTACCGTGCACTTACCCCACTCATTTGTGTAAACTTAATACAGTTGATTGAGTGATTAAAAATAAGGGACAACATTTGGTAGGGCCAGACGGATTGGAATATGATATAGCCATCTCGCGACAGTAAAAATGTCAAGGTGATTTATCTATCAATCTGGACCATTCATCTGGTCTGTCCTACTGCGGGTGAAAAATGGCTCCAGATATACCTACGCTGGATGATACTATCAATGTGATCATTGGCCTTCAAGGCAACGGTATATGTATAGTGAAGAAAAATGATCTAAATAAGTGTGATGGCTATGATCGTCTGATGAATACAGTTTTCAAAACATATCCCACCAGATGTGAGGCCACTAGGTGAACGGTCCTGATTTATACATCATCCTGCCACGTAACTGCATTACCATAATCTGCTTCTTCTGATTCTACAATATGAAAGATTAATCACCATCAATGGCCCAGATCATAAACCGTTCAGATTTTGCAATTTGCCGGTATACTAATCAAATCAAGGTTAGTAAAACCATAAATCACTCGGCACGATATAATTTAAAACAAGAAGTCAACAAATATATATATATATATATATATATATATATATATATATATATATATATATATATATATAGAGGAGCGCTCACCTGTGAACCAGTAGGTGATGTGGATCTTAAATCTGAACCGTTCATGTGAAGCAGCACCCCATGAAATCCTTCTAGCTTAAGTTTTAATTTGATCCAAAACTTGATGGCCATGAAATATGAAAACAGTTTTCTCCCTTGATTTGCATTTTTCTTTGCTATGGCCATTAAATATGAAATATGAAACTTGAAATATGAAATGTGAAGCTTGATAGTTCCCAAAAAAGTTCGTACGTACGAACCGGTTCGCTAGTGAGCGTTCCTCTATATATATATATATATATATATATATATATATATATATATATATATATATATATATATATATATATATATATATATAAACTAAAGCGGGATTCAATACTGTCTTAACTAGAAAACCGGTCATCACTCCCCTCTTTTATATATTACTGAGTCGACGCGCGCAGGCTATCAAGTCAAGGTCCGCTAGATGGACGGTCCCGATAACTAAAAGATCGGAACATTTTAAGTCCGTTTACATTGAAATTTACATAAACTAACGTATACATTCGTGACCAAAAAAAGAAAAAAAAAAAAAAAACATACACACAGAGATCAATCTTGGATTGCAATCAAAGCTAATCTTGGCCGTAGATAAACTCTCTTTATTTCCAGCCGAGCATCATCAGCCTCTCTCGCAGCATCTCTTCCCTCCATTCTCTAATGTTCTTGGCTATGAATTCTTCGATTCTCTGCTCCAGTTCACCCCCATCATCACTATCACAATCGTCGGAATCATCATCGCAGCCATCATCTTCGTTGTCTTCATCGTAACCACTGCCACCATCATCATCTTCATGATGGTAATCATCATCACTGTTCGACTCATCATCTACGTAGTCTGTCTGCTCTCTTTTATCACTGTTCGAGTCATCATCTACGTAGTCTGTCAGCTCTCTTTTAGACCCATCTTCTGCCACGAATGGGATGGACAGAAGATTATCGAACTCTCCATCCGACGGTCTCCAACTGCCCAATATGATTGCAATGATGATGACGTTGCAGGTGCAGAAGATGAAGATGGGGCTGGACTTGGCTTTGGTGATCAGATCATGGGTAGAACAAAGCAGTGTAAGGTGTTGATGGATTATGGGGAACAAGGAAAAGGATAGGAGAACAAAGGTGGTGAGTATACATAGGAAGAGATATGGAAATGTGGTTGTGTTTGAAGGTAGTGGCTTCATGTCCTTTTTTGTTAATGATGGAGGTTGGTGGTTGTGATTGGACCTTTTTATAGGAAACCCACAAAGGGACGGAGAATAATGAGATGTTTTGAGGACGATTTTTCTTAGAAAGTTCCAAAAGTCTACCGGTGGAAGTTAGAAGAGTCTTATAATACTACACAATCTGTTATTTTCGTTATTTTCAATGAAGTAAGTTTCTTATAGAGAGGAAGTGTTTTTCGGGGCATGTCGCTTTCATTTTGAAAAATCAGAAATAAAAAACTAAACTTTTGTTTTTCGATATAACAAGTTTAATACTAAAATGATACGTCTGATATGGGTTTTTTTCTTCATAAATGTCTGTATTTGAAATATAGTCTTGGACCAGAATCCTCTACAATACTTTTTATGTGTACATTCACTCCGTCCAAATGGTGAGCTCTCTCATGTTTACCATACTGGCTGAAAAATCAGCCTGATGAAAAATTCAGATGGGCCCACTATGGCGACCAATTTAAAATCACTCCTAATTAAACCTTTGATTTCAAGCGCCACGGCCCATCTAAGTTATGGATCAGTCGGAATTTTGTAGCGTCCCTTAATTCTTGTTAGTACCTGATAAACGGGTTGGATGGTATGTTGAGGGCCCTACATGGCATCGGGAAAGCTTCCATGGTGTTTATCCCAGTCCCCTTTGTCCCTGTGGTGGGGCATACCTGAGTTGTTCACCGACATGATTTTCGGCTCCAAAACTTTATGTCAAAGAGGGCATGTGACAGACGGAGTGGATGTAAAATAAACAACATGATGGGGCCCACAGGACAAGAGTATTGATGGTGATTCTGTTGGGTTTTGGACCGCGGAATTACATAGAGATGGATCTATAATAACAATCTAAGAGCACCAAGCAAACACAGATTTAACGTGGAAAAAACTTTTGGAAAAAAATTACGGCACAAAGCGACAAATCTTCACTATGAAAGCAGAAATTACAAAGGGGAAGGATTTACCAGACTTGAGCAATCCTCAAATCTCTCCCTCGCTCTACCCTTTTAGAAACCTTAGAACCTTTTTAAAAAGCTTTAGAATCTCTTAGAATTTCCCCTAATCCCATTTACACCCCATATATATAGTTTTAGAAAGAATCTCAAACAAAATCGGAAAGAATCTTAAGTGAAATCGCAAACAAATCCTGCACTTTCGTAGTTTTGCAAAAAAATCTACGCAGAATCTGATTAGACTTAAGACATCAAATACAATAATCTCCACCATGTCTTTAATATTCAAATATGTAGTTTCTCGTCCTCTTCTCTTATCTCTGTCTTTCATCATAGCTTTATCAATGCTTTTCGTGCACATTCCGTCCTTCTATTATGCCATCGCCAAGCTCGGAGAAGTTGCATAGAAATTGAACTTCTTTGTACGAACAACCTTGGTGAGCATGTCTACTGGATTCACGCTGATGTGAATCTTATCCAAAGTTACGCCCCCTTCTTCAAGAACTTGTCAGATAAAGTGGCCACGAACATTAATGTGTTTAGTATAAAAGTGATAAACAGAATTTTTAACCAAATTGATAGTACTCTCGCTATCGCAATTAATCGGCACGGCTTCCTGCATGAAGTCCTAATTGATTTATCATACCTCTTGACCAAACACCTTCCTTAAATGCTTCCATCATTACCATATATTTTTCTTCGATCGTGGAAAGTGCCACCATGGACTGAAGCTTTGACATCCAACTAATTGCTCAATCTGCTAGTATAAACGAGTATCCTGAAGTTGACTTTCTGAAAATCACATTTCCTGCGCAGTCTGAATCCACATAACCCACCAACTTTGCCCATCTTCTCAAAAGTTAAGATGTAGTTTTTTGTACATCGAATGTATCGAAGTAGCTATTACATCACTTCCCAATGTTGCTTGCCGACGTTTGATATGTATCTGCTCACAACACCGACTATCTGTGAAATATTTTGTTTCATACAGATAATGACATACATTAAACTGTCAACCACATTTGAATAAGGCACATGAGACATAACATATTTTTTCTCATTTGATTTAAGACATTTGTAACGTCTCGAAGAAATCCATACCAAGGTCCGAGTACCACCTCAGGTAGAAATCCCTATGGACCGTATTCTGTAGAAATTAGACGAAAATTAATTAAGTACTGAACTAAATAATCGGTTGATTTAGTTTGAGCCACTATCTATATAAATGGCAAGACCCAAAACTATCAAAAGTAATGACTCAACACTACTTAATAACCTAGGAGGAATCCTAAAAGCCAGTTGCTCTTGGGAGTACATTGAAAATCCGTAGCGGACCTAAACCGCACGTTGAAAGTCCAATGATCGCGAAACTATAAGGTTATGTTCGCCTTATTGGGCTTAACAACCATCGCGGGAATCGAGCCTAAATAGTATCCAGAAATATACAACTTGAGCCTTAAGTAAAGTGTATGAGAAATGCGAATATTCTTATAAAACGAAAGGAAACATAAGTGAATTGGGCCATTGGCTTGCAGGTGAAATTGAAGACTTCGGACTACCAGTTTCTGACGAAACTTCACCCATGGATTAGAAAATTTTTTGTACACCTATCCATATAATTGTGGCCCTGATCGAGTAAGAACGACCGTTGATCTGATACTGGTTCTTCACGGTCGATCTGCTAATCCGATCGCACTAAAATCATAACCTGGCTTAGATCCATGGTAAAAAAATTTGCTCTATGACATAGGTGAGAAATGGACCTTCCTAAAGGCCTTGTTTGTCAAAAACAGGCACCATTTGGCTGTAACCTAGGTATACCATGGCCCTGAGGCCATTGACATCACTTCCGGGCCTATATATAGCCCTTAAACCTCTCTCTCTCTCTCTCCCATACGAATTTCTCCAAACCCTAGGAGAGAGAAGAGAGAAAAGGAGAAAAAATGGGAAGAAAGGAAGAAGGATTCTTGAAGTTTGCTGCAACGGTTCCTTCCTACTACTCCATTTACTGAATCGTCTTGACATCTACCTAACCGATTCGTTTCAACTACGATTTGGGTAAGAAATCCTTGTTGCGCAGCACGCCAATAACGCAGTGGGCCGGGATCCAATCTCAGGCGTCACCCACAAATGATAAACAGAAAGAAATATAAACTAGAAACAGATCAAAGCAATCCAAACAAACCACAAGATAAGATATACATGGAAAAAATCCCAAACTAGGATAAAAAACCATGAATGCAAACTTCTACTATGAAGAAACAAAGATTACAAGGCAAAATACTAACCTCTCCCTTGGAAGAATAAAAAACCCTGAGCCCACACCTTTAGAAATATTTTTCAATATTTCTCATTCCTTAGAATACCCTAGAAAAATTCTAGGAACCCCTATTTATAGTTTAGGCAACTTTCCTTCCGCATCCCGTTTGCGAAAGGACTCAAATCCGCAGTTTCGCGGAACAAACTGCATAACCTACGACTGGTCCTAAGAGAGCTACGACCGATCGTAGTACGACCAGTCTTACAGTCCATACGACCAGTCCTAGGGCTCAAAACAGCAAAAAACAGCATCGTTGGATTTTGAGTCGAGCGGTCCACGACCGGTCGAACAGGCTCCTGCGACCGGTCGAAGGCGGCCCAATGTGGCTTCACATTCTCAACAATCTCCCACTTGGAGACACATTGCCATAAACCTTTATCTTCTTCATCCGGAGTGCACCACCTCCCCATCTTCAAGCCTGAAGACCAATCAAAGCTGAACAGAGCTTCAACTTCTCCCTTGTGACCGCCTTGGTTAACATATCTGCAGGATTCTCACTTGTATGAATCTTCTCCAGAACAATCGATCCATCTTCCAGTAGCGAACGTATGAAGTGATATCTGATGGAAATATGCTTGGTCCTTGAATGAAAGGCTGAATTCTTAGCCAAGTGTATTGCACTCTGACTGTCACTGTACAGCTTGCAATGTACTTGCTTCTTACCCAACTCTTCCATAAAACCTTGCATCCACACCATCTCCTTACATGCTTCTGTAGCCGTAACATATTCTGCTTCTGTCGTACTGATAGATACTATCTTCTGTAAGTAAGAGACCCAACTGACTGAAGCACTACCCAGAGTAAAGACATAACCTGTAGTGCTTCTTCTGTTGTCGATATCTCCTGCCAAATCTGAATCCACGTAGCCTTGTAGCTTGATTTTCGATCCACCATAACACAGCCTTACATCCTTAGTACCCACAAGGTATCTGAGGATCCACTTCACAGCTTCCCAATGTTCCTTCCCGGGATTGTTCATGAACTTGCTAACAACCCCTACTGCTTGAGCAATGTCTGACCTCGTGCTCACCATAGCATACATGAGATTCCCAATCACTGACGCATATGGGACTTTGGCCATGTAGTCCCATTCCTCCTGCGTCTTTGCACCTTGCTCCTTAGATAGCTTGAAGTGGTTGGCTAATGGAGTGCTAATCGGCTTAGCACCTCCCATATTGAATCGATCAAGTACCTTGACTATATACTCTGCCTGTAATAAAACTAATTTATTATTTTCCCTGTCACGCTTTATCCTCATGCATAGGATTTGTTTTGCAGCTCCTAAATCCTTCATGGCAAATTCTCTAGACAGTTGTCTTTTAAGATCCGAGATGTCCTTCATGCTTGAACTGGCCACAAGCATATCATCAACGTACAGAAGAAGGATGATGTATGATGTATCAAACTTCTTCAAGTAACAACAATGGTCTGCATAACATCTCCTAAAACTGTTTCCTGACATGAAACTATCGAACGTCTTGTACCACTGCCTCGGGGCCTGCTTCAGGCCATATAGACTTTTCTTCAGTTTGCACACCTTGTTCTCATTACCTGGTGCCACGTATCCTGTCGGCTGATGTATATATATTTCTTCTTCAAGATCCCCATGAAGAAAGGCTGTCTTAACATCTAGCTGCTCTAGATGTAAGTTCTTTGTAGCCACTATACTCAAGACCATGCGAATTATTGATATTTTCACTACTGGTGAAAATATTTCAGTGAAATCGATACCTGCCTTCTGTTGAAAACCTTTTACAACCAGTCTCGCCTTGTACCGTTTCGAACTATCATGCTCTTCCTTCAGTTTGTAAACTCACTTGTTATGAAGAGCTTTCTTATCCTTAGGTAAAGTGACTAGCTCCCATGTACGATTAGACTCAAGAGAGTCCATCTCCTCATCCATGGCCTGCTCCCACTTAACCCGTGTATCTGACTGTAATGCCTCTTCAAAACATTCTGGCTCACCATTATCTGTCAGCAGTAGATAATGTAAGGAGGGTGAGTATCGAATCGTGGGTCTCCTCTCCCGAGTAGACCTCCTCACAACCGGTGTCTGTGGCTCTGCCTCATGATACTCCTATGCATGATCATCCTGTGGCGCTGTAACACCCATGTCCGGTAACTCTTCCAACTCTACGAATTCCTTTTTCTTGGCCTTATTTTCCTGCACACTGTCCTTATGCATCACTTTTTCGTTGAAGAGTACGTCCTTACTTCTGATGATTTTCCTGTTTTCTGCATCCCAAAACCTGTAGCCAAAATCATCCTGCCCGTAACTTATAAACGTGCACCTCCTAGACTTCGCATACAACTTGTTTTTGTGCTCTACATCAATGTGAACATATGAAGTGCAACCGAACACTCTGAGATGTGTAAGGTTCACTTCTTTCCCAGTCCACGTTTCTTCTGGTAGCCCACAATCCAATGGTGTTGAGGGACTTCTATTGATAAGATATACGGCAATATTTACAGCATCTGCCCAAAAGGTCTTGGACAACCCTACATGTAACCTCATGCTCCTGGCGCGTTCAAGGATGGTCCTGTTAATGCGCTCAGCCACACCATTCTGTTGTGGTGTCACTGGAATCATTTTCTGATGTTTGATTCCACTTGCTACACAATACTCCTCAAACCTCTTATCACAATGTTCTCCCTCATTATCAGATCTGAGACACTTTATTGTTTTACATGTCTCATTTTCTACCATAACTTTTCACTTCTTAAACGCATCAAATACATCAAATTTATGCTTTAAGAAATAAACTCACAGTTTTCTACTAGCATCATCAATAAAGGAAATAAAATAACGTGAGCCACCAAGAGATGATACCTGTGCCGGTCCCCACACCTCAGTATGTACAAGCTCCAATAGATGCGTCTTTGGAGCGCGTCTTGTCTTCTTGAAGCTTACCCTCTTCTGCTTACCATATATGCAGTCCTCGCAGAATTCCAAGTCAAGAGACTTCAGCCCTGGTAGCTTCCCTTTTGACAACAGCACTTTCATCCCTTTCTCACTCATATGTCCCAACCTCTGATGCCATAACTGCCCATTCACTCCATTTGATGCGACTGAGAGTAAACCATACGATCCTGAAGTCACGTACAAGGTGCCTTCCTTTTTACCTCGAGATACCACCAAGGCACCTTTTGTGATCTTCCAGGAATCAATGGTGAATGTCGTCACATAACCGGTATCAGCCAACTGCTCCACTGAGATCAGATTCCTTCTCAAACTCAGTACATGTCTGACATCCTTCAGTTTTAAAACCGTTCTGTCTTTTTGATTGACGTGAACGTCCTCCTTTCCAACAATACTGCACGGCTCATTATCACCCAGGTAGACTATCCCAAAGTCATCTGACACATAATCATGCAGAACTTCCTTACATGAAGTGGCATGAAACGAAGCACCCGAGTCTATAATTCATGACTCATTCCTTGCATCAAGAGACAAGATCAATGCCTCTGTGTCGCTCTCCTCAGACAGATTTATTGAATCCTTCCCGCCTTGAGAGCTTCCTTCTTGTTTCTTGAGCGCCCTGCAATCACGTTTCATGTGCCCCTTCTTGTCGCAATGCCAACACCCGTCTTTGTCTTTCGGTCCCTTGGACTTCTTCCTCGACTTAGAACGTCCGTGTTTATTGCCTCCTCTGTTCTGCGATCTTCCTCTTCCTTCAACGTTTAGAGTATTCCCTGAATCCCATGAAACTCCTGATGCCTTTCTTCTAGATTCTTCGCTGAGAATTAGACCGGCCACATCATCAAATTTCAGCTTTGTCGATCCTGAAGAATTGCTCACAGCAATCACCAAACCATCCTAACTGTCTGGCAGACTGGATAAGATCAATAGTGCCCTGACCTCATCTTCAAAAATGATGCCAACGGATTTCAACTGGCTCGTGACTGTATTGAACTTGTTTAGATGTTCAGCCACGCTCTCACCATCTGATATTGTAACACCTTGGAAAAATCCGTACTTAGACTCGAGTACCAACTCGACCAGAAATCATGTAGGATTAATTCCTTTAGAAATTAAGCATTAGTTAGCTAACGTAACGCTAGAGTAGCTGTGAAATTATTCCTGAACACTTTAAATACGTTCTACAAGACCCAAAACTTGTAGAATCAATGGTGCTATAATACCCTGAAACCTTGGATCAAACTCTAAACCCGTTTGCTCTTAGGAACCCTTTGAAACTTTATATTGGATCTAGACCGCGCGTCGAAAGTCTGATACCTACAATCTTAGACCTTTATGACCGCTTAGCTGGACTTGACAATCATTTCGAAAATCAAGCCCAACCGACATTCAGAGGCTATTTCATTGAGCTTGGAGTGAAGAGAGTGAGAAAAGGGCTAGATTTGAAAATTTAAATCCAAATCTAGCACGTGACTTGGTGCGTTATTATTAAGCGTTCTGACCATCAGAATTCAGCCAAATTACACCCTCGGATCAGAAAAAATTTCTCTTTCATATCATGAGACTTGTAGACCTGATCTAGGTGCGATGACCGCTGAACTGAAACTGGACCGCCACGTGCGATCTATGAACTCTGCCGGACTGAAAACTGGGTGTGAACAACATCCAGTGACCATGAGCTTAAGTCCGACCGCATTCGACCAGGGGACCTCCCGAAGTGCTCTTTAGGATCGAAACAGCTCCGATTTGATTATACCTCAAGTGAACTTTGTTCCCAAGCCTAATTTGGGAAGGATTTAGCTTATAAAAGGGCTTAAAACCCTCACTTATCTCACCCATCCGAATTTGCTAGAAACCCTAGCTAGAGAGAGAGAAAAAGTGAGAGATTGTGAGAGAGAGTGGGAGAGATCTTCCCGCCACTTGCTGCACCTGCTACCCTGCACTTGATCGTTCACCTTGTATGAGTCACAACTACTTAAACCTAGGGTACTGAACTTACCATTGTAAACCCTGTTAACCATGGTAGCTTGATCCATAAAGACTCATGAGCCGGGCATGGTGGTATGGGACACTGTGGTCGAGCTGTCGGCTTACGCTGGGGCCACAAACCTTCCCGTAGTGACCAGTGAGCACCTATGACTTGTGAGTAGATTATGGTGGTATGAGACACTATATTCTTGCTGTTGCCTACACTGATCAGGTGACAAGCCCTTTGTAGTGACCGCGAGCGTATTCTGAGCCTACGGGAGGCTACGACCCTTCCGTAGCAATGAGAGTACATTAGGCCTGTATTGATAAGGTGATGGGGGAGCGGTGCAACGAGTGCGAGCAACAGCCCTGGCAGCCCTTGCAGCGACCTACAAAATATAACATCGTATGTGATTTCTAGGAGTGACGACCCTAGACAGGATCTGTGTTAGGATTGATATAAGCAAAGTACCTTAGTTTTTCAATACTGCTGTATGAACGGACTAATAACAACTCGAAAAGCATTATCCATATCGCAGTGCATGTGCCTGAAAGATGTGGAGCACTGCAGGAAGAATGCATGCCGCGGACATAGATGGTGCCGCATGAGGGAGTATGTCGGTGAGGGCATCCATCATGTCATTTCATGCATACATTAATAACAGTATTTAGGAATGTTTGATTTATTATTTTACTATTATCGCATGATTGATTTGAGAACATGCTAATCTCTGCTCTATTATTCCACTGAGTTGATCACTCACTCCCACGTTACGGGATGGTGTTTGCAACACCCACCATACCCTGTCTTGGATGCAGGTGAGGCGGCGATTCAGGAGGCAGAGCCGGATTACGATGAGGACCAGGACGAGTTCTCATATATGCAGTTTCATGACGGCTTTGCATAGGTGGCCTGGATTGGCGGGAGATACTAGTTGGACTTCAGACATTTTGATTTCTGTTTATTACATGTATATAAGACTCAGTGATGTATTCATACTTTGGAGACAGTTGAGATTTATTTTGTTTTCCATACAGTGATATATATATTCTTCAGTCTTCCGCTTGCGTTTTATCACTGACATAAGTGATGGTCTGGAACTCGAGAGTCGGGTTTATACATGACCCCCAATTTTCAGAGTGTTACAGACATCTTCATGTTGAATAGTTGTTTCATAAGATGAACCTTGTTGGATGTTGAGGGCTTTTCATACATGGTGGTTAGGGCTTCCATTAATTCTTTTGTCATTTTTATCTTAGATATATTGAAGGCGACGCTCTTAGACAAAGAGAGTCGGATCGTTCTTAAAGCCTTCCTATCCAGTAAAAACCATTTATCATCTGTCATCTTTTCTGGTTTCTTCTCTTTTCCTTATAGAGGAATGTAGAGGTCCTTCTGATACAGATAATCCTCCATCTGCATCTTCCAGAAGGTAAAGTTTGAACCATCAAACTTCTCAATTCTAGTTTTTCAATCTTCCACCATCGCTCTCAATAAAACTAAACCAATAGCTCTGATACCAGTTGTTGCGCAGCACGCCAACAACGCAGTGGGCCAGGATCCAATCTCAGGCCTCACCCACAAACGATAAACAGAAAGAAATATAAACTACAAACAGATCAAAGCAATCCAAACAAACCACAAGATAAGATATACGTGGAAAAAACTCCAAACTAGAATAAAAAACCACGGATGCAAACTTCCACTATGAAGAAATAAAGATTATAAGGCAAAATACTAACATCTCCCTTGGAAGAATAGAAAACCTTGAGCCCACACCTTTAGAAATATTTTTCAATATTTCTCATTCCTTAGAATACCCTAGAAAAATCTTAGGAACCCCTATTTATAGTTTAGGCAACTTTCCTTCCGCATCCCGGTTGCGAAAGGAATCAAATCTGCAGTTTCATGGAACAAACTGCGTAACCTACGACTGGTCCTACGAGAGCTATGACCGGTCGTAGTACAACTAGTCTTGCAGTCCCTACGACCAGTCCTAGGGCCCAAAACAGCAAAAAACAGTATCGCTGGACTTTGAGTCCACCGCTCCATGACTGGTCGAACAGGCCCTTACGACCGGTCGAAGGCGGCCCAATGTGGCTCCACATTCTCAACAATCCTAACCCTAATATTGATTTAGGGATCTAAATAGAGTAATCAATGAAATAGTTAACCTATTTAATTGTTTAGGTACCCGTCGTTCCATTTTTGAGAATCTAGGATTCGAACCGCGTCCAAATCGAGTATTCTGATGAAAAGTGTGGATTATAAACGTTTAGGTTATGGTTTTCAATGCTCTCAATGTCAGTAATGATTCATGTTTGACTTGATTGCTGCCATATGATCTTCGTTACGACTTTTTCGATAAATTATATATGTGTGAACTATGTTGAATATGAGATACATTCCATGTGTTTGTTGAAATGTCTGAATGAACGTGAAATCCTGATTTGTGCTTGACATGATTTCTAATTTACGATCCATGTATGTTACATGCTTTTGACCGATGTTGTGTAATAAATTGCCATGGTACATGTTGTAACTAAATTAGTCTATTTATTTACTAAGGTGTAGTTTAATTGTTTGATAAAATGTCTGAATGAAAATTTGTTGATGGATTGTATTTATTAAGGGTAGTGAGATAGGATTCTCAATTACCTTATCTATATGTATAGCTCTGTCATGTAATCATAATTTCGGTTATGCAATTTATGGATGAAATGAAAATGTTGGGTAACGTGTTCAATGTGTTTGACAAAATGCTCAAATGAGAATTGTATTTGAATTGTTTGTTAAATGCTGTTATGATTATCACATGTGTTCTGCCTATTGCACTTGAGTAGGATTGGGGCCATACCCTGGCCCAGGCAATCGGTAATAATTCCCGTTGAGTGGCGGAATTAGTCTCGCTACATTTGATACGTTCGGTGAATCCGAGTCTACAACGATTGTCGATAGTGGTTAGGCCACATGGAGTACTTATGCGCTCCATGTCGATTAATTCAACATGCGCTCGTACCAATCACACTTATCCAACAAAATCGATTAACCTATTATGTGTTTACCATGTATGGATATCCCTGCTTGAATCGAAGGTACCACTTACTAATGTAAAGACTCGTTTCAACCATGGTACCTAGATCCGCTAAGACTTATGAGCCGGGCATAGTAGTATAGGACACCGTGGTTAAGCAATCGGCCTACGCTGGGGTGACGATCCTCCCCATAGTGACTAGTGAGTAACCCAAACTCGTGAGCTGGGCATGATAGTATTGGACACTGTGTTCGAGCTGTCAGCCTATGCTGAGGTGACGAGCCTCACCGTAGTAACCTCGAGTATAAACTCTTGAACTTGCTCATCCATTATTATTCATTAAGGTGATGACCTACAACTCGCCTATCGTATGTGGTTAACTAGGATTGATGACCCTAGATGGATCCTTTGTTTGGGTAATTGATTTAAAGGGGGGTACCTTAGCTTTTCAAATATGCTGTATGAATAGGCCTAATTAAGAATCCAGCTAACATGACCATGCACCATATTGCATGTGCCTTTGTAGATGAAGGGCGCGATGAGAGAGTTTGTCATGCGTGAATGGCTGATGTTGTCGCTTGTGAGGAAGCTTTGTGTAAGTGCATGCATCATTACTACACTTCATTCTTTCATTAACCAGAGTATTTAAGAAGTGATTGTTGTATTGCTTTATCATTACTGCTTAATTGAATTAATAACATGTTAACCTTTGCCTTATAGTGCCACTGAGTTGATCACTCACTCCCATTCTGGGACGGTGTTTTAAAACACCAGCCAGACTCTGTTATAGATGCAGGTGATGAGGATGCATATGTAGCAGAATTGGACTTCGTAGACGAGAAGGAAGAGTTCTTCTATGTTCAGCCCTCTAGTAGGTCTATGTAGACCTCGTGCTGCCTCGATGGGATTACAGGGATACCTGGATTAGTTGGACATTTAAATTTTGACATTTTGTATATTTTGAAACAACACTTATATATATTCAGCCTGATACATATGCATACTCCGGTTTGTGAAATACTTTCATGTGCCAATGCACGTACTTAAGTCTTCCGCTTGCTTAATTTAATTACACCTAAAGTATGATATGCTGATTTAGTATAATTCCCCTCATGTTTAATGCACTAATATAGATAACATTTAAACATCATCATCTATGTTGCATAAGTGATGCGTTGGGTCTCGGGAGTTGAGCTTTACTCGATCTTCGAAATCCGGGGCGTTACAACATTGTTCAGAGGAAAGCTTGAAGTGAGCCGCGTGGGGAATGCTCACTGGCTTTGCCTGGTCCATCCCATCCTTGATCAGTACCTTTTCAAAGTATTCTTTCTGTGATAACTAAAGCCCTATCCTCTTCCTGTCTTTATGAATATCTATGCTGAGAACCCTCTTTACAGCCCCCAGATCTTTCATCTTGAATGTCCCTGATAACTGAGTCTTCAGTACGTTAATTTCAAACATATAATGACTAGCGATAAATATACAATATCAAGATAATGAATTTGTCATCACTCAGTGTCTTATAATAGACACAATGATTGTATTCACTCCGAGCAAATTTCTGATTTAATATGAAAGAATCAAATTTTTTATACCACTGCCTAAGCGACCGTTTCAAGCCATACAACGACATCATTAACCTCTAAACTATTTTCTCTGCCCTTTTAACTTCGTAGCCCTCTGGTTACTTAATCTAGATCTGCTCTTCCAACTCCCTATGCAGGAAAGTAGTCATGATATCCATTTATTCCAACTTGAGATCGTATTAGGCAACCAGCGCCAACACAAATCTTATAGACACTTGCTTAACCACCGGCGCGAATATCTCTGTGAAGTCGATTCCTTCTCTCTAACCATATTCATTCGCTACCAGCCTTGCTTTATATCTTTCCTGTTTCCTTTTGAATAACCACTTGCATCCGATCACTTTTTAGTCCATTGGAAGCTTCACCAGCTCCCATATGTAATTATTATGCAACGAGTCAATCTTATCATCCATAGCCACTTTCCACTTTTTCGCATCAGGCTCATCAAGAGCCGCCTA
Source organism: Magnolia kwangsiensis (assembly GCA_037074715.1). Taxonomy (NCBI): domain Eukaryota; kingdom Viridiplantae; phylum Streptophyta; class Magnoliopsida; order Magnoliales; family Magnoliaceae; genus Magnolia; species Magnolia kwangsiensis. Next base: position 22,292,730 of record CM073576.1, read on the forward strand.
AATAATTGACGGGTCCCCCTCATTTGTAATGAGAGCATATGCAATATTAGAGTCGTCCCTGTATCTTGCCGGTCACCTGCAATCACGTGGTGAGTTCCTTCTCACAGGTGGTTATTCCACATATTCTTGTACCCCTGTCTATACATATGTTTCTACCTGAGTATCATTTATATGAATCTGGACGTCTACGATCAACATTTTTGGTTCCTCTTGCTCCTCTTGATTAGTCTTCCGGAATAAGGAGCTTTCATCGAATCTGACATCATGGATAGTGATGACCTTACGTATGACCTTGTCGAATAATCTGAAACCTTTCACATCAATATTATAGCTAACAAAAATATACTTTTTGGCTCTATGATCTAGCTTATCTCTCTCAATTGACGGTACAAGAGAGTAAGTCTCACAACCAAATATGCGCAAATGTAAGTAGTTCAGCTTATGACCACTCTATACTTCCTCTGAGATTTTACATTCAATTGTCGTAGATGGGGACTAGTTTATCAAATAGCAAACCGTGTTAATGGCCTCTATCCATAGGTCCTTGCCTAATGCAACATTACTTAACATGCATTTGGCCCTTTCCAAGAGAGTTCGATTCATTCGCTCAGTCACACCGTTTTGTTTGAGCGTGTGGCGAACTGTGTTATGCCTGATGATTCATTCATCCTTACAATATTCATTAAACTCAGTGGAAGTAAATTCTCCACTATTGTCAGTCCTTAAAACCTTTATTTTTTGCCCTGACTGTTTTTCCATCATTATATTCCATTGTTTAAATATGGTGAAAACTTCATATTTACGTTTCATGAAGTAAACTCAAACTTTCCTAGAGTAGTCGTTAATGAATGAAACAAACCATGACGACCCCCATTGGAAACCTCTAGCGATGACCACCATACATCATAGTGCACATAATCAAATACTCTTTTACATATATGTTTTTCAGATTTAAAAGACAATCTAAATTGTTTACCATATATATAATGCTCGCATATATTTAAATTAAAATTTTTAAAAGCTGGAATCAAACAACGATTAGATATTACCTTCTTACCCTGCTCACTCATATGGCCCAGACAAGCATATCATATACGTACAGACATGGAATTTGTAACAGCTGTTGTCGCTCCACCTGCTGAAGTATTGTCGATCAACCTATAAAATTTTTCGTGCCTTTGCACTATCATAAGCACGAGTGCTACTTTTAAAACTTTAAGGACACCATTAATACCAGTGAACTTGCACCCTATAGCCTTGAGTGCACCGAGAGAAATCAGACTTTTCTTCAATCAGTAACGTGCTTGACATCAGTCAACGTACGCTCTATCCCATCAAACATCTTGATGCTCACCGTATCAATAGCCACAACATTACAGGCATTGTCATTACTCATAAAGACCTGTTCACCATCACATTCTTTGTAACTAGCAAATCAACTCCGATAAGGAGTCATGTGATATGATGCTCTTATGTCAAGGATTCAATATTCATCTTGTTGATTATCGTGAAGTGACCAATCATGGACATAGACAGAATATTACCACCGCTTGTTTCTTCATCAGATATGACAACATTGGCCTCCTTGGAAGAAGCTTTTAAGTTTTCTTTTTTTCGCTTTACGATTCGTGCAATCCTTTTTCATGTGTCCAGTTATCCCACAGTTTCAGCCTCTAATTTTCCTTTGCCCTTGCCTTTGGATTTAGATATAGGTCATGAGGATCTTATACTTCGATCAGTATTCTTGTCCCTCGTAATTAGTACATCAGAAGATGTCCCTATATTGCCGTTTAGCTTTCTCATGACCTTTCCTTGAAGGGATGAGATAACGGTGTCGACACTCAGGGTTTTATTTACGGTGCACATTGTGTCCCTGAATGACTCATATGATGCCGGAAGAGAATTTAACAACATACATGCTTGTTCCTTATCTTTGATTACTTCTTCCATATCCAGCAGTTTGCAATCCAATTTATTAAAGTTGCTGATGTGGGCCTCCAGATCTCCACCCCCTGCCATCTTAAAGGTGTACCATTGTAGCTTCAAGTGTAGGAGATTTTCAGAGAATTTTTTCACATAGATATCCTCTAACTTCGCTTATAAACTAGCCGCAGTTTTCTCCCTCAAAACATTAAAGAGAACTTCATCCGTGAGACATAAATGGATGGAAAATAAACATTCATATCAAGAGTATTCTAGTCTTCGTCATTCATAGTCGATTTTCACTCCTTAATAGGCTTAACTTCGCCTTGCTTGGTTAATAGACTAATCATCTTGATCTTCCATAACTCAAAATTATTTTTCGTGAGTACATCTCAATATAAAACTTTGCGTTTTCCATTAATGCTAATCTTGTAGATCCAGATCTGTGCCCCAACAATTGCTCTGATACCACTCGTTGGGATTTTGACCGCGGAATCACACAAAGATGGATCTAGGATAGTAATCTAAGAGCACCAAACAAATATCAATACAAAGATTTAACGTGAAAAAACCTTTTGGAAAAAAACCACGGCACAAAGCGACAAATCTTCACTATAAAAGTAGAAATTATAAAGAGGAAGGACTTTTTAGACTTGAGCAATCTTTAAATCTCTCACTTGCTCCACAATTTTAGAAACCCTAGAACTCTTTTAAAAAGCCTTAGAATATCTTAGAATTCCTCACAATCCAGTTTACACTCATATATATAGTTTTAAAAAGAATTTCAAATAAAATCGGAAAGAATCCTAAATGAAATTGAAAATAATTAAATCTTGCACTTTCGTAGTTTTGTAAAACAATCTGCGAAGAATCTGATTAGATTTAAGATATCAAATACAACGGATTCTGATCCTAACTTTTTAGTTACACAGTAGTAGAAATATGTTGCTTACAGAAGATCTTCATTACTTTCTCAATTATAATTATATCAATTGATATTTCTTGGTAATTGGACTATTTCTGATCGATCGCCATATAATACGCAGCATAGAGGATACTGTTTGGTTAGACCCATCATAACAGGTGGGCCCCACTTTCTAAATTCAAGAGTTTGATCTGGTGGGTCTCATAGCTGGATGTGACATTTGGTAATATATCCCATATGAATGATAAATATTGAAGACATGTAAGGAACAAATACTAGCAGTCCGCATTTAACGGAAACCTAACTGCATCCTCCAGTTAGGGACATTTTGGAGTAGATTGTTAGTGGGCCCGTCCATGTCCACTTCAATGGGCGACCGTTCAAACACTCTTTGGAAAGTACCAAAGAGTTTTTGTCTTGGAAGATAACTCAAAAAATACAAGGAAGTTATTACAATTTGAGGTACCGTACCTTCTTTCCCACTCTCAGGCCACTCGTACAGGACATCGGTGCTATGAAAACTGTAGACCCTATCATGAAGATCACCTGAACCGAAAATAAGACCGTTCCACTCATCAGGTGTTCCACAAAGTCGGAATCAATGAGCAACCAATGGTCTAGCTCAACAAGCAGGTTTAGCCATCCTATCGAGGGAATTATCCCGATTTTCTAGTAGGGTGATCTTCATAGTGGGGCCTACGATTCTGACGGTGCCGATGTCCTACACAAATACCATGTTGGCGGAAAAGATTGTACGGTACCTCCAGTTGTGGTACCTTTGCCCGTACGCGGTAATCTAAGAAGTCCGTTCTAAGAACTGGCCAGCGGAAATGTCAAATTCCTGAAAATTTGGAAAGATTTTCCTAGTAAGGAAATCAACTGCAATAATGACGAAAAATGCATAGTATTAGAATATTATTGTAAAGCTAGGATTTTCTATGGGCTTTGGATGGAATAAACAAGGTTCCCACTGGTTGTTGATAACAAGTTATATTCATTGATTTGGACCATCAATTTAAGGCCATTGATCACATTAGAAAGGTCTTCGTTCAAAATCTCATAATTGATCTAAACCATCTATCATGCAGGGTCCACCTTTGATTGGTCATTCCTTTCAAGTAATCAGTGCTAACCTTATGATCAATGCTTTTGAAAAAACCGGTTGATTTGAATGGATTGTATAGAAAACAGCTGGACCTTCCATCACGTGGGTGAGTCTTGCGTGTAATTGTCCAAAACTTTGAAAAGTTGCTAGATTGGATTGATCAATCGGCGGAGCCAGAAATTGATGGACTTGATTTATCAATATCACCCTACCTTTGGAATGCCTGAGCAGAGCCAGAAATGGATGGACTTGATTGATCAACATGAAAAATGGATGCCGACCAATCCACATGCAACTAGGTGCATGGGAAGGTTACTGTGCACTTACCCCACCACATCGTTTAAATAAATACAGTTGATCACGGATGTCAACGGGCCGGGAATGGAGTTGGCCTCCGTACAGATTTTGAACTGTTTTGGGCTGGGCCATCGAGTTGGCACGAATCCGGCCCACTGACACCCCTATAGTTGATTGAGGGGTAATATTTTACTATAGACGTGATTTCATCCACTTTCTTTTTTTGATTCGGATAAACCCATCTTATCAATTTAGTCCTCTGTCCGTACGGTGGTGAGTATTTTTATTCGAAAATAAAATCTCTTTTTGCACCTGAAAAATCTATTTTAGTAATATAAATTTTCAATTGCACAGAAAAAAACAGATAAAACGTAAGTGTTTACTGTGCTAATTTTTTCTTTATCGGGTGATTAAAAAATAAAATGGACAATATTCGGTAGGGCCGGACGGATTGGAATACGATATGGCCATCTCGCCACAGTACAGATGTCAAGGTGATGTATCTATCAATATGGACCATTCATCTGGTCTGTCCTACTGTGGGTGAAAAATGGCTAAAGATACATCTACGCTGGATGATATTATGCATGTGATCAGTGGCCTTCATAGCAACGATAGTGAAGGAAAATTGTTAATGGTCAACATAAGTGTGATGGCCACGATCGCTTTGATAAATACGGTTTTCAAAACATATTCCATCGTTGTGAAGCCACTAGGTGAACGGTCCTGATTTACACATCACCCTCCCCGTAATTGCACTACCATATTCTGATTCTTCTGATTCTACGGTATAAAAGATTAATCACCATCAATGGCCCAGATCATTAACAGTTCAGATTTTACAATTTGCCAATATACTAATCAAATCAAGGTTAGTAAAACCATAAATCAGTAGGCCCGACATAATTTAATACAAGAATTCAAAAAAAAAAAAAGATATATATATATATATATATATATATATATATATATATATATATATATATATATATATATATATAGAGAGAGAGAGAGAGAGAGAGAGAGAGAGAGAGAGAGTCATGCTCCCCTGCGCACCTACGCACATGCATACCTTTGCACACGTACCGTGGGTGTCTCATTTGGACGGTTCATGTGATGCGGAATCCCATGAAACCCCATGTAACAAATTTTCACCCCAATCTAAAATTCTGATGGGTCATAGCAAAAAGAAATACAAATTAAGGGAGGAAACTGTTTTCATTTTTCATGGCCATCAAGTTTTATATCAAAGTAAAACTTGAGCCTAGGAGGTTTCACGAGGTGTTGCTTCACATGAACGGTTCAGATTTTTGATCCACATCACTTATGATAAGTTCTCAAAAAAGTTCATACGTAATATGTACGAACTGGTTCGCAGGTGATCAATATATATATATAGCAGAACGATCACCTGTGAACCGGTTTCATAGGTACTACATACGAATGTTTTTGATAACTCATCATATTTGATGAGTCTCAAAAATCTGAACAGTCCACATAAAGTAGAACCTCATTAAATGCATTGGTGCCAATTTTTACTTTGAAACAAAACTTTAATGGGACATGAAAAATGCAAACAGTTTCTTCCTTTGATTTGAATTTCTCTTTGCTATGGCCCATCAGAATCTTAGATCAAGGTAAAAACTCACCTTTTTATGGTTTCATAGGATTCCGCATCTCATGAACCGTTCAGATTCGACACCATAACATGTGTACAAAGGTGCGTAGGTGAGCATGCCTCTCTCTATATATATATAATACTAAAGCAGGATTCAATACTGTCCTAACTAGAAAACCATAGATTTTAATTTATTTTTATACATTACCAAGTCGACTCAGGCTATCGAGTCAAGGCCCGCTAGATGGACGGTCCCGATTACTGAAAGATCAAAACATTTTAAGTCCGTTTACATTCAAATTTATATAAACTAGTGTATACATTCGTGAACGAACAAAGAAAGAAAAAAAAAATACATACTCACGCACCCGAGTGCGGATCCTCTGTATCATGCAAACAGCTAGCAGCTGAATCCAATATTATTATTAGTACACATCAATTTAAGTGCCACATCACCGGGGTTTTTTTCTTAAAGATTACATTTCCCGATAAGTCTAATCCCGTTAGACGGTTTCGTATGAAATCGGATTGCATACCGATTACAGTACATTCTTGCTCTTACCGTATCAAGTAAACACAGTTGGACCCACCTTGTATGTATGTAGTCTATCCAGGCCGTCCATCCGTTTTTCCATCTAATTTAAGGGGTTAAGCCCAAAATTAAAGTATATCTAAATATAAAGTGAATCATACCACAGTGTACAGTGGGGATAATGATTTTCACCTTTGAAACCTTGTTAGGCCCTATAGTGATGTTTATTTGTCATCCAACCTGTTCATAAGATTATATATGCATGGATGAAGAGAAAACACAGCTTGATCCAAAACTTTTGTAGACCACAATAAATTTTCAACAGTAAATGTTCAATTCAACGGTTTCCTATGGTGTGGTACATTTGAACATTGTATATGCTTCATTTTTGAACTAGAGCCCTGACATTATTTGGTAAAATTGATGGACGGAGCCGATAAAATACATAAATCACAGTGGAACCTACAGAGTTTACTCAGTACGCCAATCGCAGTGAGTTACTCACTATGCAATTCGCTTCCCTTCCATTTGCGGATTCATCGCACGGATTGAGCAGCGAGACTCCCTGCTAAAGTGCCGTCACCTAATTATGTGGGTCCCACTATGATGGATCTTTCGTATCCCACCATCCAACCATTTGGAGAGATCATTTTAGGGCATGAGCCAAAGAATGAATAATATTCAAAACTCGAGTGGACCCTACCACAGAAAACAGTGAAGAGAGTCATTCCTACCATTAAAAATTTCCAAGGGTCACAAAAGTTTTTGATGAAGATAATATTTGTTTTTCCCAACTTTAATTTCTTTGTTAACTTAAAGTCTATTGTGATTTTTGTTTAAGTTTTCATTTGGGGATTCAACGCACAAGTTCAGTAGCTATAGACCTATAGCTACGAATTAAATCCGTAGTACGACCGTCGTCGTAGGTGCCAAGCCAATAGTCTACAACCTATGGCTACGAATTTAATCCGTAGCCAAATTGTAAAATAGCTTCGAATCTAATCCGTAGCAAATATTTCAGTAGCCAAAAAACCCACTGCTACAGATATTATTGGTAGCTAAAAGTGCTGTTGGATCCATAGCAATATGCCAAATCTATTGTCTACATTAAAAAATTTTATAATCATTCATTTAATTACCACCTACATGATATTCATTCATTCATTACCACCTAGATAATCATTCATTCAATTACCACCTACATAATCATTAATTCATTCAATTACAGTCACAGTCTCATTTGATGGATCTGAGTTGAAAGATCCCACAGTAATCAATCAGTTTCTGAAGCTGGAAGATGAAGCTTCATGTACTAATGGTGAAGAGTTACAAGACCATTCAGCAATGGTGAACCAAGAACCATTCTCTGGCCTCATACGAGCTACCTCAGATTGAAGCAAGGCAAGAGAAACACTTTCATTTCATACCATGGCCTTATGACAAACGGATTGCTTTGTATTAAAAAAAAAAAAAAAAAAAATCAAAATCAGATCTGTTTGTACAAGGGAAAACGATGCAACAGCCTGGTAGATGCAGTTATATATCTCAAGTTCTTTTCAACTAAGTCTCACTCATCCATGATTTAGAAAAAAAAAAGAAGAGAAGTTCATCTGAACTGGTATTTATTCAACAAATAGCAACAACTGAAAAAAGGGGTTGATCATTCACTTTTGCCATTTTGCTAGGCGGCAACAAAGTTGCGGATGACTTCCATGGCCAGCTGGTGAGCAGTCTTGCGCCAGTGCCTTTGCTATGCCCTCCCACTTCTCGACTGTCTCTTTCAGTTTGTCAAAGCCCTGCAGAGGACAGGAAGAAACTTAATGTATGCTTACTTTGTCATTATAGAACCGTTTGGATTTTCAATTAGTTGCCCCAGGAATTATATGTAGATGAAAATGGGGCAAAACCAAGCATTGAGAAACTGCTGATATAGAAATTTTCTGTGGTAGTGTTCTTTTAAAAATGATTAGACATTCGCTAAATTTCAGATCCCAAAACCCATGAAATAATTCAAGTTACAAGTATGGCTGGAAGAAATTCAGATGTTGTACATAACATGACCCAAATACAAACTTGGGTACTCACCAGGCGGGTTGTGAAATCGCCGAAAGATTCTCCCTGTTGGCGTTTGTGCCTCCAGTTGTAGAACAATGGCTCCAAAACCTTTTCTAGATCATGAATCTTCACCTTATTCATGAAACATTTTGCTAGTGAGGTTAGCACCATTAAATTTGTTTGTATGTATCTATCATGGGAAAGAAATTAATATGATTTAGAAGCCAAATTGCTAGTCCGGATTCCAAACAATAAAAAAAAAACCATGGATTCAAAATACAGAAGAGAAGGTGCAACTGTCCAGATAGCATGTTTGCGAGCGTCACACACTGCAGACAACAATGCCCATTAAATGTAATACAATAGCATATTATGACACTACGTTGCAACGATGTGCATGATAGGGTTTCCATACACAGCTCACCAAGATCAGTTGCCAAAACAATCTCCAATTGAACATTTTTTTGTCATAAAATTCTTTTAAAGTGCTGTTTTCCTATTTAAAAGCAGAAAAGAGATGCAATTACCACAAAACCATGGCAGAAGCAACAGAGTGAACGGGAAGAAGACAACATAAGTATGGATCACTAATTAAAAGGAAAAGTTGGAAATATATGCTAGGCATATAAGAAGCCTCACTACCTAGACATCCCTGTGGGAGAGGAACTTCCCCAAGTTGTGAATAATCAACCTTAGATCTTTAACCTGCCAAGTCAGTGAGCTTATTACAACTACAGCTATATAACACGCTTACAATAAACTTACAAGTGACAAAAGGACCCATTCGAAGGTGATGTAGCCCACCCAGTTCCTGTTGCAGAATCTAAATGCCTGTTCCAAGTTTAAAAAGCCCATCTCAGAATTGCTGGAAATGTTTTTTGAGCTTGATGTTTGATTAGATAAGCAGGCAGAGATGCGGTTCAGTTACACACCTGTAATAGTTCTTTATCAACAACCGACTCCTTTGCGGCAGCATCAGACTTCTCTGACTCAGCCACTTGATCATTGCTCATTTGTCTCAGCTGTTTTATCTTCACTCTTTACTTCATCTGTGGGTACCTCCATTTTGTTTATGCCATCAGTTGTCTCCTTGTCATGCTTGCCTTGCAGATCAGCTGCTTCTTCATCATTTCCTGCCTGAAAATGGGAAGAATCACTAGAGGTAATGCAGAACCCAAGCATGCTTTGCAAGTGTTTGTCTCAACCAAAACACGGATGTTGCAGATTCTTACACCAGGGCTAAAAAAATAAACGTTGGATGCAGCAAAGCCAAAAAATAAATAAACCAACAAATCAAAGAAAACCATATTGTACTTTGTGGTTCTTGGAAAAAACAAAAACAACTGTCATGTAAACATAGCTTTTCAGAGAAAACCATAATGTATTTCCTTTTGTAATCTAGATACATAGAAATGCATTAAAACTAAATGGCCATGTAAAATAAAAACAAAAGCAAGAACATAAAGAACATTTGCCTGGCATCACAATTTTTATTTTTATTTTAAAAAAGAACCAAACATGTTACATAGCACAAGGCCTCTAAGAGAAAACTAAGAGGAGAAGAAAGGGTTTGAACTCTTACAATGAAGCTGCATCAAGGAGCTCATCTTGTAAATTTGTCAACCGTTCCAAATCCTCTAATCTCCAGTTCCAACATAAATCCGCTCTCTCAAACAACAAATTGAATAGGAAAGGAAGACTTAGGAAAGGCAGAAAATAATCATGTTCATAAAAACACCTACCATTGCCGATCAAAGCATCTTAGAAACAAGCACATGAACAATTATTGACCCAAAAAAGAAATAATATTATAAGTCAATACTATCAGTGATTGCAACTGTTTGATGATTCAAACCAATATTGGCTATTTTAATTTTTTTCCAAATTCCAAAACAATCCCAATTTAATTATCTTTTCAAGAAATATTTAACTTGTTTAAGGAATACCTTGGAGAGGACACCCAATCCAGAACAAGGAGCATCCAACAAAACTTTATCAAACTTCTTGGATATCTTTTCATACAAAAATCAAAAGCTTTGTGAAAAAAAAACAAAATTGTAACAGGAAATAATGGCAAAAATATCCAAAGCACTGCATAAACCACATGCCTCAATAAAAGAAGGAATCATCCAGATAGTATTTTATAAAAATAATTAATGAAGAACATTCCCTCAGAAATCTGTATAAACTCAAAACAAAAAATAAAAATAAAATCCTATGCTTCCTAGATAAGGGCACCACTGCCAACAGCAAAATTTTTGCCTAAAAATCAATATATTAGTTTGCAGTTAAGGCTACAGGGAATCAGTAGGAATTGCGATATCTATAACTCCGAACATTTTAAATGTCAGAATCGACATGATATTAGGACATGCGAAATCCAAAGATGTGCCAATTGTGCTGCAACAATTTGGTGTGGGATTCATGACTACTGAATGTGTTGAATATAAATCTCACAACATTTTCTAATTTATTTTATTCTTGCCAACCAAAATTAGACATTTACTCTATCTTTGTTATATCTATTAAAAAGACATTGAAGCAGTTATTGGGGCAGCAATTGTTCTCTCAATCCCTCATAATAGAAATCAATTTGTATCAAGGTTAGTGGGAGCTAGGGGTGGCAACGATTTGGATCAACCATATTTTAGCCTTGGATACTTTCCTTACTTGGATATCCTCTGGCTCTAAGACGGATCTTCCTGTAGGACTGATCCTCATCAGCCTAAAGGTCAGCGATCCTTCAGCCCAGATACAGATTATGGGCAGGTGGAAACCCAGTTATCCTTCAGCTAATGACAACCACATTAGCTTTAGCTACAAGCATGGTGTGCCATAACAGCCTTTACATAATGGTAACAGTGGCATCAGTTGCATTTTACTGGGTGGTAAGTTGCAAAGTAAAGTATAAGCGAAAACTACCAAGAATTTCATATGGCCAATCCCTCAATTTTTGAATGTTAAGGAAAGTGATTACAATTTAGTCATTGTAATTTTTTTGAATGTTAAGGAAAGTAAAGCACATGAAGATCCATATATTTCAGGAGAATATTTATACACAATGGGGACTTGCATTCAATGACAATGGAACAATGTGCCTTTTCTAAGGGAAGAGATCCCAATATATGTGTACTCAAGGGGGTTCAGGTGCATGTATGAACTTCCAAATTCAAATGTAACTTCTAACAAAATCTAGTGAATATGAATTCAGTGTAGAGAGCAGATATAAAAGGCAATATTGGACCATTGACCTTTCTTTGAAGGCCATAAATGAGGAAAGTGGGGCTAGAATCAGCATGAGTGCAAGCACAATCCAAACACAAAATAGCCCAAGTCCTCTAGGCACAGCCAAATACAGTTAGAAGTTAAGTAATTTAAGGCCTATACATGAGGCATACAAGGATGTCAACAGATCAAGTCCTATAATCCCCATACCACAGTAACATGTCCGAGCCTTGCCATGTCACTTGCAATAGCTGCACATTAAGAATGTCGTTCTTACAAACATAGTTCTCTTATGTGAGAATCTGCAAATACAGAAGGAAAAAAAAATGTTATTCCATGATTGCCTTTATCTTTTCTTAATTTCCAAATAACTCCACAAAAGAAATTAATTGGTATCAGAGTTAGAGATTGGAATTCAACTCAATATTGCATCAAAATACATATTAAAGCAATTGAAAACTTACTTATTTTCAACAACCGATTGAAGGTTGACAATGATCTGCTCTTCTTCACTAGAGAATTTTCCTCTCTTGATATTAGGCCTTAGATAATTCTACAAACATATTTCAATAAAAGCTTGAATATTACAATATGACACGACAGAACACTACCAAGCCATCATAGGCACTTCAAATAATTCAAGCACGAGCTTGGAAATATCATCCAAAGTTGAAACAAAACAAGAAATTATGATTCAAAAACAAGACATAATTTTCCAAATTATTAAGTCATGTGTCCATGCCTCTTGGATCTCAACTAAGAATGAAGTTCATGTTTCATCTCATGGCTGCTACGGAGTTATACACTAAAAAACAAACATACATGTGTAAAGAAGCACACAAATACAAAAGTACAAGTTCATGTTTCATCTCATGGCTGCTACGGAGTTCTACACTCCAAAACACGTGCAGAATATGTGTAAAGAAGCACACAAGTACAAAAGTCTACTTGTAAGACTGTGCTGTCCAAATATAAGCATACTTTATGCAAAACCAAAGAAATTACATCATGTGCCTAGCAGGTGGTCAAGCAGGATTATCTGATTATCAGACAGCCAAATCAAGGATAAGAAGAAAGCTGAAATATTAAATCAACTTGGTTGTACATGAGCAAAAAAGAAGCTAATTGGATCCTCTTTTATGGAATATGCATATTACATACAACAAAACCTTAATGTAGATCAGCCCGAGTTTGGCCCATTTAAGTCATTGGGTCTAAAAGCAAATAGGGCCTTTGATTTCAAGCCCAAGCTTGCACATTAACATTATACAAGGGCCTATAATCCTCCGCTTGAGCATCAGTATAACATTTTGCAAAACATGAGAATGGTCAAGTGATTGGTGCATATGGATTGGCTTACATTTCTCATTTATTTTTGGAAAGCATCACACGCTGCACATCTGGTGTAAATTTAGGCATATGCAATTACAAACAAAAGAGAAGTGCAATTAGAAAAACCTCTAGCTGCAATTCTACACAATCAGCAAAATCAACATCTGCAACCAACTCCTCTGCATTCCGAGTTTGTAGTCTTACAGCCACTCGAACTCTTCCAAGCTCTGAAAATAAATCAAGTGTTGAAAACGTAAAGTGATTGTAATTTGAAATAATCTTAGGGATATTTTAATCAAAAGTGAAAAGAAATTTTAATTGACCACCACTTTCAGCATTAAGTGAAGGGAAGGGAGCTGAAAAAAAGACCCATATTTTCAGTGAAAATTAATTTAAGCACTTAATAATCTGGATTTGCCAAACGATCTGAATAGTATAAGTGCTGAAAATAAGTTTCATAAAATAGCAACCAAGTCTGGTTTGAGGAAAACAGGTTCTAGAATATCCTAGTTAAGTTTTTTTAATTAGACATGTAGATTTCTTAGATTTTTCATCAGAATGTTCCATCAATTCAAAACTAAGGATGAATTAAACATCTGTGAACACTCAATGAGTTGGAAAATCCATTCACAAGATGGGCAAGGAATGGAGTCTATAGTTTTAAGGAGATGTGGACGAGATGAAGGAAACAATGGCTGCATTAGAGCATGGGAGGGAAGAGGAAATCAACTATTGGGAATGAAAGCAAGATCAATTGTGGAAAAGGGAAATCCAAATTAATTTCCTTAATTCTGATGGGAGCAAGGGGTAAATAACTGTGTTGAAAGAAGCTATAAGAGAACCATAAAAGGATATGGAACAAGTTCACATGATACAAAGCCCCCAAGGAAAAATGCTGCAATTTCCCACATCATCAGCCTCTCTCTCTTTTTTATGACAACCGGGTGTCCCTGCCCCTTTCGATGACAAACACATCACCTCTGCAACTTCAAATCCGATCCCGAAAATAAACAAAACCCACGTCCGATATCTTCTCAAACCTAGATTAAAACGGAAAACCTAAATCAAATGTATGAATGTTCCCCCCTCAAACCAATCCCAAAAATCATCCAACATGATAAAAAACCGAAAAGCCACATCGAATCCGCAGATCAAAACAGAGCAATTCCACACCAAAACTAACAAAATCAGCACCACCTGGTTGAGTTTTCCTACAGATCAAACAAGAGATCCAATGAATCACCAAATCTCATGAGCTATTTAAACAAAAAGCAAACACCCAATCAAAAATCTCCATCGAAGCATTGGAACCAGACCCGATTGGACTGGTAACATCTTATACAATCCACATAAGCAATAAAAAGAAAACCCATCTCAGATTTCAGTCAAAGAATACAAACAGAAACAAGGAAAACAAACCTGAAAGAAAGTCTCACTCTGAGCCCATACGCTCCCATCGTGTCCGATGATTGCCGCGGCCGTGAGAAATGGCTCTACTTATACAAAGATCTTCTTCTCCTTCTCCTTCTCCTTCTCCTTCTCCTTCTTACTGCGAAAGGGGGTTTTGAAGATTGAGAGATGGGTTTTGGGAGGTCTGCTGCGCGCAGGAGAAAAGGGTGGACTGAGATGGAGAGGCTGAGCGAATGAGGGAGAGCGTGAGATCGAGAGAGGGTGAGGGAGATGGAGAGGGTGAGGGAGATGGAGAGGCTGAGTGCGAGACAGAGATGGAGAGATGGGTTTTGGGAGCTTTGCTGCGCGCGGGAGAAGAGGGCGGACTGATTTTGGGATTTGGGAGGGCGCGTTTAATTTTAGGATGGGCATGTGACGGACGGCCCATAAATCATTTGGATTTTAGGATGTGGGACCCACCGTGATTATTTTATTTATCCACTCCGTTCATTAATTTTAAAATATTATTTTAAGTATTAATGAAAAAAATGAGTTAGATCAAAGCTGTAAGTAGACCACACAACATATTAACCTTAAAATTTTATTTTTTTATTTCTTATGGTGTGGTCAACTTAGACCCTTAATCTAAATAATTTTTTGCCTCATCGACTGAAATTGTATATCAAAATTGATGGGCTGCTTAGATCAGAAAAAACAAATTCCAATGGGCCCCATGGAGCCCCTTAAGTAACACCAATATGTAACGAGGCTAAGGCGAAGGCGTAGGATTCAGCTACGGATCTTCTATGTTTCAGCTACGCTTTAGATCCGTAGTTAAACTACTACGGATTTAATCCATACCCAAATCCTTTTTAAGTCCGTGCCCTTTGCTCTATTTTTTATAGCACGGTCACAAAAGTTTTTGCTCAAGTTGATATTGTGTTTCCACTTCTTTAATATTTGTGTTAACTTATGAACAGGTTATATTTCAAATAAAATTCATGGTGGACCTTAAGAAAGCTTCAACGATGGACGTCACTCTCCTCACTATTTTCTATGGTGGGGTTCACTCCAGCTTTGGCTCTACCTCATTCTTTTGATCATGCCCTAAAATGATCTCTCCAAATGGATGAACAATATGAATAAAACACATACATCATAGTGGGCCCCACAGAACTTGTTGGCATCACTTCAGTAGCGAGTCTAGTTACTCAACGTGTTAGTGGCTAATTTGCCTCCAATTTCTTTCTTATAAAATTTAATTGGGCCATGCATCTCACGATAATTTTATAAGATAAAAAAAAAATTTACAAAATCTACTTGATTAGCAAGGAATATTAGTTGCGACCCAGGATGAGTGATGTTTGTAGGATCCTTGCCTTGTGCCTACCTTGATCTATGCGTTGTATATATACTCCGTCCATCTGTTTTCTCATATTATTTTAAGACTCGACCCAAATCGGTACTTGTGATCAGGTTAGATTCAGTTCGGATTAGTCTAGACAAGACCTGGACTCGGATCAGGTTAGACATGCTAGACTCAATACCAAGTCAAGTCAAGTTCGGGTCAGGCCTATTTCAAAACTGAATCGAGTCAAGTCAGCCCTAACTCAATTTGAATCGACTCGATGCCCACCTCTAACCATGATGGTTTTTATTATTATTATTATCTACACTGTTTATCCATTTTGTCTACTTAAATCAGGGCATGAGTCTAAAAATAGATAGATCGATATCTCAAGTAGACCACACCATAGAAAAAGTGGTTATTGAACACATACCATTATAAACTTCGTAAAGCCTAATGTAATGTTTATTTTCCATCCAACCAACTGATAATGTCACAAAGACATGGATGAAGAGAAATACAAATATCGACTTGATCCAAAACTTCTATAGCCCTCAATAAGTTTTTAATCTTTTAATCGTCCATGTTTCCTGTGGTGTGGTCCACCTGGGATTTGGATCTTCATCAATTTTGTACTCATGAACTACAATGATCTATAAAAATGGATGGACGACGTGGATAAAATACATACATCATGGTGGAACTAATAGAGCTTTTACAATAACACACAATACTGCAGTTGGTGGTATATACTACTAGTGTCCCCTTTGTCAAGGCCACTTATATGAGCAAATAGTCAGTGGCTTAGGTGGGCCATACTATGATGTTTTCTGGAAAATCAACTTGGATCACGTAGTGCGTTACCCTATTTTAAGCCATAGGCAGAAAAAATCAATTTTATCTATAATTCGAGTTGACCACATGATTGTAAACAGTGCATAGACAATCATTGCCTTCCAAATTGTTTCCATTAGTCTAGCCCAAGTGATTCATGTATCAGTATGATTTTCGACAATTTTTTTAAAATAATTTAATTGTTAAAGTCGATTTTGATATAATATTTTACCCTTTAAATAAAGGGTTGACATCTCTCTCTCAACCATTTCCTTTAGTGCATGTCTCTAGGCTCAATAGGAGGCTTATAAGCCAATGGTTATAGTGGATATTACATAAACATCGTAGTAGGCCCCGGAAAAATCAAGGGTCATGCTTCATACAATATATATATATATATATATATATATATATATATATATATATATATATTACTTCTTCAATTAAATATATAAACGATTTCTTTATAATTAAAGAAGTACAAGAGATTGAATTTTTGGCAGGGGCCCACTATGATGTGTATGTAAAATCTATTCTGATAATTAAACGCATAATCATTTAGGCCTGAATCCTAAAAAATTAGGTTAATACGAGATTCATGTGAGCCACACCATAGAAAATATTTGGAAGAGAGATATTTCTCCTATAAATTTATAAGATCCATCGTGATGATTATATAAAATGGATACATTATTTTATCTAATGGAAACCCATCATTTTGTCAAATGGAACCCTATCAGTTTGTCAAATGAACCTGCCACTTTGTCTATTGAAATCCATTTATTTTATTCGACAACCCGCTACTTTATCTAGTGAAATTTTGTCACTTTGCACAGTAATATCGTCACTTTTTCTAGTGGAACCAAGTCACTTTATTCGAAAACTCGTCATTTTATCTAGCAAAACCCTATCAATTTGTTTGACAACCCTATCACTTAATCTAGTGGAACATCATTACTTTATGTAATGGAAGCCCCTTACTTTGTCTAATTATCACGTCACTTTCTGTATTAGAACCTTGTCACTTTGTCTAGAACCCCTTTCACTTTATCTAGTGAAATCTCGTCACTAGATATAGTAGAACTTTGTCACTTCGTCCCTACTATATAGTCTCTTTGTCTAGTAGAACTTCATCACTTTGTCCAGCAACCCAATCACTTTGTCTAGTGAACCTTGTCACTTCGTCCAACAACCTCATTACTTTGTCCAGCAACGTCATCACTTTGTCTTACAGCTTCGTCGCTTCGTTTAGTGGAACTAGGTCACTTTGTCTGGCAACCCATCACTTTTTTCGACAATCTGTAACTTTGTCTAATGGAACCCTATTTGTTTTGTCTCGTTTAACTTTATTAACTTGTTTAGTGGAATCATATTGCCTTGTCGAACAACCTCGTCACTTTGTTTAGTATAACTTTATCACTTTGTCTAATAACCCCGTCACTTTATCCAATGAACCCCGCCATTTTGTATAATAAATAAGAAAAAATTATTAACAATGGATGGTCTATATTGTCACTGGCCCCACATGATTTAAGGCCCACGTTGAATTATCTTATTAACATGAAAACTGTTCATTATATATTGTTTCTAAAAACTATGTTTAATTATCTTGATGTTTAGAAAATCTTGGGGATTGTACCTCACTGGGATAACCATTGACACTTTCAAACCATATTCAGTATGCAGGATATATAGATGATGACATATTAGTGTTCACATAAAATAGGAGAAGATAGATGATCTTGCGATTCTCTATTTCTCATTTCATTCGTATTTAATTTGTATTATTATGTATTATAAAAATTTAAGACATTAGTTTGTATAAGTCTTCGGGTAGCCACTAGATTATTTTATTATGAATATTTGGACTCTCACTTATACTTAATTTATTTTTATTCCGCTAAATTGCTAACTCTGATAAAGAAAAAAATGTACGTAAAATTTGAGTTATCTTTAAAAGTTAACACTCGAATTTATGGAAAACAAGTAACGTACTTGAGTTTTAGGAACTGGGGTGTTAAAGATGTGATTATTGGTAAAAGTAACGGGGTTCCATTAGACAAAGTGACGATATTCCACTAGATAAAGTGATGGGTTTGCCAGACAAATTAATAGAGTTCCGCTTGATAAAATGACGAGTTTTTGAATAAAGTGACTTGGTTCCACTAGACAAAGTGACGATGTTATTCCGAAAAGTAACAAGATTTCACTAGATAAAGTGGTGGCTTGTCAAATAAAATAACGGAGTTTCAATAAACAAAGTGATGGGTTCATTCGACAAAGTAATAAAGTTCCATTAGACAAAATAATAGAATTCTATTAAATAAACTAATGTGTCCATTTTATATAATCATCATGGTGGGTCATATAAGTTAATTTCATGGGTGGATGTCTCTCTTCCAAATATTTTCTTTGGTGTGGCTCACATGAATCTCGTGTTAACCTAATTTTTTGGATTTGGGCCTAAATGATTATATATCTAATTGTCAGAGTAGATTTTGCATACTCATTATGGTGGGCCCTCGCCAAAAATTCAATCCCCCATACTTCTTCAATTGTAAAGAGATTGTGTGTGTGTGTGTGTATTTTCGTGGGGCATGACTTTTGATTTTTTCGGGGCCCACTGCAATGTTTATGTAATATCCATTATAAACATTGGCTATTAAGTCCCATGTTGAGCATAGAGATACGCACTAAAGGAAATAATTGGGAGAGATATGTCCACCATTTATTTTAAAGGGTCAAACATTATACTTACATCAAAATCCACTTCAACAATTAGATTCTTAATTAAAAGAAAAATATTTTACCAAAAATCATACCGATAGAACTGATTTTTTCGGCCTATAATATAAAATGGGGTGACACACCTTGTAGTCCAGGTTAAATTTTCAGAAAACATCACAGTATGACCCACCTGATCCACTGACTATTTGTTCATACTAGTAGCTTTGACAAAGGAGACATTAGTAGCATATACTACCAAATACAGTACTGTTTGTTGTTGGAAAAGCTCTATTGACTCCACCATAATGTATGTATTTTATTCACGTTGTCCATCCATTTTTACAGATCATTGTAGTTTATGAGCACAAAATTGAGGAAGATATAAATCTCAGGTGGACCACACCACAAGAAACATTGGTGATTAGAAGATTAAAAACTTATCAGGGGTTACAAAACTTTTGAATCAAGCTGATATTTGTATTTTCTCCTCATCTATGTCTTTGTGACATTATCAGTTGGTTGGATGGAAAATAAACATTACATTGGTCCTTACGAAGTTTATAATAGTATGTGTTCAATCACTACTTTTCCTATGGTGTGGTTCACCTGAGATATCGATCTATCTATTTTTTTTGATTCATGGCCTGATGTAAGCAGGAAAATTGGATAAACAAATACAACCATCATGATTAGAGGTAGGCATTGAGTCAATTCGGATCGAGTTAGGGCTAACTCGACTCGATTCAGTTTTGAAATAGGCCTGACCCAAACTCGACCTGACTCAATACCGAATTTAGCATGCCTAACCCAATCTGAATCCGGGTCTAGCCTGGACTAATCCGGACTAAGTATGACCCAATCACAAGTACCGATTCAACTCAAGTCAGACCGAGTTAGGTCAAGTGTAGTGGGTATCCACGAGCTGAAATCACAACTCAAAATCGAGATTCACTTGCTAGAATTGCAGCCTCTCCATAACTACACGACATCACAGATCTGAAACGTCATATCTAAGTTTATATATATATATATATATATATATATATATATATATATATATATATATATATATATATATATATATATATATATGAGTTGAGTTTCGGATAAAGTCGAGTGAGTGTCGAGTTGGATTTCGGGTCGACTCGAGTTGAATTACTAGGTGACTCGAACTTAACTCATTTGGAGTTCAGATTGGACGAAGTTAGCTCGATTAGGATCGACTCACCCACTTCGTTCGTATGAAGTCAGATGAGCCAAATGGTTTTGGATCAAGCCGATATTTGTGTTTTACCTTCGTCCGGGCTGTGTGACCTTATCAACAATAGATTGGATGGCAAATAAACATTATAATAGACAATGAAGTTTTCAATGGTTGGCATTCAATGATCATTGTTTCCTATGGTGTGGTCCACTTGAGAGTTGTATCTGCTTCTTTTTTTGTACAATTCTCTAAAATAATATAAGAAAATGGATGGTTGGGGTAGATATACAACAAATAGATAAAGGGAGACCTACGATGAGAATCCTATGGACATCACTCATCCTGGTTGCAGCTAATATTCCTTGCTAATTAGATAAATTATATATATATATATATATATATATATATATATATATATATATATATATATATATATATATATATATATATATATATATATATATCTTATAAAATTATCGTGAGATGACATGACCTAATTAAAATTTAAAAGAATGAAATTTGAGGCGGATTATCTACCAACAGGAGGTTGAGTAGCTAGACTCAAGTGATGTCACCAAATTATGTGGGGTGCACCATGATGTATGTGTTGTATCCATACTGTCCATCCATTTGGAGAGATCATTTTATGGCATGATCAAAAGAATGAGGCAGATCCAAAGCTGGGGTGGACCCCACCACATAAAACAGAGAGGAGAGTGACGTCCAAAATTGAGGCCTTCTTAAGGTCCATAGTGATTTTTATTTGAGATCCAACTTGTTCATAAGTTAACACAGACATTAAAGGAGAGAAAACACAAATATCAGCTTGATCGAAAACTTTTGTGACACTTAGAAGTTTTTAATGGTGGGCGTGACTCTCTGCACTATTCTCTGTGATGGGGTCCACTCAAGTTTTGGATCAGATTCATTATTTGGCTCATGCCCTAAAATGATCTCTCCAAATGGATGGATGGTGTGGATACAAAACATACATCATGGTGGGACCCACGTAACTAGGTGACGTCATTTTAGCAGGAGTCTCGCTACTCAACCCGTGCCCTGGAACCCCAAATGGAAGGAAGCATATTGTGCGTCCAGAGTAAACTCTGTGAGGTCCACTACGACTTATGTATTTTATCTACTTTATTCATCAATTTTACCAGATAATTTTAGGGCTTGACACAAAAAATGCAGCATATACAATAGTCAAATGGACCACATCATAGGAAACAATTGACTTGAACATTTACTATTGAAAATTTCTCGAGAGCTACAAAAGTTTTGGATCAAGCTTATATTTGAGTTTTCCATTCGTCCATGTATCTATTATCTTATGAACAGGTTGGATGACAAATAAACATCATTGTGGGCCTAACAAGGTTTCAACGGTGAAAATAATTATCCCCATTGTTTACTGTGGTATGATCCACTTGATATTTAGATATACTTAAATTTTGGGCTCAACCCCTTAAATTAGACGGATGCACGGACTCGATGGACCACGTAAATACAAGGTGGCCCAACTGAGTTTACTCAGTACGGTAAGGGCAAGAGCATACTGTACTCGGTATGCAGTCCGATTTCCAAACGCAACCGTCCAACGGCGTTAGGCTTCTCGTGGAATGTAATTTTTTTTTCAATATATTAAAAAAAACTGGTGAGGTGGCACTTAAAGTGACGTGGACGAACAAAAATATTGGATTCAGCTGCTCGCTGTTTCCATGATAAGAGGATCCGCACTCAATCCAAGATTGTCAGAGAGATCAATCTTGGATTGCACTAAAAGCTGATCTTGGCTATAGATAAACTCTCTTTATTTCTAGCCGAGCATCATCAGCCTCTCTCGCAGCATCTCTTCCCTCCATTGTCTATTGTTCTTGGCTATGAATTCTTCAATTCTCTGCCCCAGTTCACCACCATCATCACTACCACAATCGTCAGAATCATCATCGCAGCTATAATCTTCGTTGTCTCCATCGTAACCACTGCCAACATACTCATCTTCATGACGGTAATCATCATCACTGTTCGAATAATCATCTTCGTAGTCTGGCTCCTCTCTTTTAGATCCGTCTTCTACCGTGAATGGGATGTACAGATGAATATCGAACTCTCCATCCGACGGCCTCGAACTGAACAATATGATTGCAGTGATGATGACGTTCCAGGTGCAGAAAATGAAGATGGGGCTGGACTTGGCTTTGGTGATCAGATCATGGGTGAAACAAAGGAGTGTATGGTGTTGATGGAATGTGGGGAATAAGGAAAAAGATAGGAGATCAAAGGGGGTGAGTAGACATAGAAAGAGAAATGGGAATGTGGTTGTGTTTGACGGTAGTGGCTTCATGTCGTTTGTGCTAATGATGGAGGTTGGTGGTTGTGATTAGGCCTTTTTATAAGGACCCCACAAAGTTGCTGAGACAAAATGAGATTTTTGAGGACCTTTTTTTCTTAGAAAGTTCCACACGGCTTATGGTGGAAGTTAGAAGAGTCTTATAATACCACAAAATCTGTTATTTTCGTTATTTTCAATGAAGTAAGTTTCTCAATAGAGAGGAAGTGTTTTTCGGGACATGTTGCTTTCATTTTGAAAAATCAGAAATAAAAAAGTTAAAACTTTCGTTTTTCAATGTAACAAGTTTGAAACATATTGTCTAGGACCAGAATCCACTACAACACATTCACATTCCGCGTACATTTACTCCGCCCATCTGGTGGGCCCTCTCATGTCAGCCTGATTAAAAATTCAGATAGGCCCCACTATGGGGAACACTGTAAAATCACTCTAAAACCTTTGATTTCAAGCGTTGTGGTCCATCTGAGTTTTGGGTCAGGCGGATTTTGGAGTGTCTTTTAATCCTGGTAGTAGACACTGATAAACGGGTTGGATGGCGTGTTGAGGGCCCCACATGGCATAGGGAAAGTTTCCATGGTGTATATTCTCATTCCCTTTGTTCCCGTGGTGGGGTCTACCTGAGTTGTGCACAGGAATGATTTTAGGCTTCAGGACTTTGCATAAAAAAGGGCACATGATGGACGAAGAGGATGTCACACAAACAACATGGCGGCCCCACAGAGCTCTAGTGTTGTAGATGATTCTAGTCCTTTTATTTTAGTTCAATTTCATTATCATTGCTTAAAGAAGTATCTTCATTGCTTTCTCATTATCACTATTCGATTCATCATCTTCATAGTCTGGCTGCTCTCTTTAATTTAGATTCATCTTCTGCCATGAATGGAATGGACACAAGATTATCGAACTCTCCATCCGACAGTCTCAAACTGCCTAATATGATTGCAATGATGATGACGTTGCACGTGCAGAAGATGAAGATGGGGCTGGACTTGGCTTTGGTGATCAGATCAAGGGTGGAACAAAGGAGTGTAGGGTGTTGATGGATTGTGGGGAATAAGGAAAAGGATTGGAGAACAAAGGTGGTGAGTAGACATAGGAAGAGAAATGGGAATGTGGTTGTGTTTGAAGGTAGTGGCTTCACGTCTTTTTTGTTAATGATGGAGGTTGTGTTGGATACGGTGGAGGATTTGTGCAAATCCAAAACCATAGAAGGATTTTTTTGTGCTAGTTGTGAGATTTTTTCAGTTGTGAGATTTTTCCAGCTGTGAGATTTTTTCTAAGTTTAGTTTTGCTAGGTGGGTGAAGATAAACAGTATATTTTTTAGATTTCTTTCTATAATTTTTTTTATTCTTTAGCTGCCCCTAGAATGAATCTAGACAGGGATAGTTTAGTCATTTCCATGAATAAGAAAGCCTATAAAAAGGCAACACTGTAATACGTTTTTATTCAATTCCAATTCGAGTAGCAGCAGTTCTCTCTTCCTCTAAAATTTCAGTTTTTCTTTTTTAAGGTGGCTGTAGCCACACGTCAGCAGAAGTTGGGTTTTAGATCCAACAAAGTGGTATCAGAGCCGCTGATCTGTAGGCCTGATCAGCCGTGAGAAGAAGGTCCTGCTACACTCCCTGTTTTCAAAAAAAATTCTGTTTTTCAAAAGTCAGATTGCAACAACAATCTGTTTTAAAAAATCAGATTGTAGCCACAGGTTTTCAGAAAAATTTATGTTTTTGAAAAAATCAGATTGCAGCCGCAGCCGCAGGTTAAAAAAATCTGTTTGCAAAAAAAAAAAAAAAAATCAATTTTTTCAGAAAATTGTTTTAAAAAATCAGATTGCAGCGAAAAAAAATATTTTTTTTTCAGATTGCAAAAGGCCAAGAATCTGTCAATGATTCCACTGTTTCAAAAAAAAAAATCAGTCATTTTTATAAATAGGAAAAGATGGCCAGCACAATACATCCTCAAATACTCAAGTTGTCTAAGGACAACTACGAAAACTGGTGCATTCAAATGAAAGCCTTGTTTGGATTTCGAGATCTTTGGGAGATCATCACTGACGGGTATGAAGAACCCACAACGGAACAAGAAGCAGCCTACACCGCCGAACAAAAAGCCAATATCAAGGATCAAAGAAAGAAAGATAAGAAAGCTCTTTTCCTCATTTATCAAGGGTTGGATGATTCCACCTTTGAACGGATCACTGAAGCAACATCATGTAAGTAAGCATAAGAGACCCTTAGCACTATCTTTAAGGGTGTTGATCGTATTAAAAGGGTTCGGCTCCAAACCCTTAGAGCAGAGTTCGAAGCGACTCACATGAAAGAATGTGAGAATATTGCTGATTATTTTTCGCGATTGCTTGTAAATGTTAATAATCTAAAAAGAAATGGTGAGAAGATTGAAGATGTTCAAGTTATTGAAAAGATTCTTCGATCCCTCACAACTAAGTTTGAGCATGTGGTTGTGGCGATTGAAGAATCAAAAGATATTGAGAAACTTTTCATTGAGGAGTTAATGGGATCGTTGCAAGTTCATGAGCAACGAATGCAGAAGAATGCCAGTTTCATGCCAATGGAACAAGCCTTGGAGTCAAGATTGACTCTGAATGATAACAATGGTGGACGTGGAAGTTCACAACGTGGTGGATGTTTTGCTAACAATCGTGCAAGAGGCAGAGGGCGGGTAAACCAACAAAGCCATGGCCAAAATCAGCAGAAAAATACCAATTTTCGTGGAAGAGGAAATGGTAGAGGCAGATCAATGCGTAGACGAGGAAGTACAAAGAACATCCAATGTTATAATTGTAACAAGCTTGACCACTATGCATCTGATTGTTGGAGCAAGCCGGTAAATCAAGATGAGCTATCCAACTATGCCGAAGCATCAGGACATGAACAAGAAAGCCCCACACTTCTCCTTGCACAAGAGAAAGGCAGTGATTAGCAAGATGTATGGTATCTCGACACAGGTGCAAGTAATCACATGTGCGGCGATAAGAAACTCTTTGTGGAACTCGCAAAAGGAGTTCATGGCGATGTAACATTTGGAGACTCATAAAAAACACCAGTGAAAGGTAAAGATAAAATCAAAATCTTTCAGAAGAATGGTGTTCCAAACTATATTTCCAATATGTACTATGTGCCCAACATAAAAAGTAACATACTGAGTCTCGGACAACTCCTCGAAAAAGGGTATGTTATACACATGGAGAATTCTTCTCTTTCCATAAGAGATATGCATGGACGTTTGATTGTAAAAGTCCAGATGGCGAAGAATCGTATGTTTCCTCTTCGTATAAACACAATGCTTGAGAATTGTTTTTATGGAAAAGCAAAGACTGATTCCTGGATTTGGCATCTTCGCTTTGGCCATCTAAACTTTAATGGCCTGAAACTTCTGTCATCATCAAGCATGATGCATGGCTTGCCTACTATTGAAGCTTCAGAATATGTGTGTGAGGCATGCACACTTGGGAAACAACAAAGGAACTCCTTTCCGAGTGGAGTATCCCGAAGAGCAAGAGGACCGTTGCAGTTGGTTCACACTGATATCTGTGGACCATTAGAGCCAATCTCTCTAGGAGGTAATAAATACTTTATTATCTTCATTGACGATTTCAGTAGAAAATTGTGAGTGTATGTAATCAAAGAGAAGTCTGCTGCTTTTACTATTTTTAAAAATTTTAAGGCCCTGGTTGAAAAAGAAAGTGGTCTTAAAATCAAAACCCTTCGATCGATAGAGGTGGGGAGTACACCTCAAATGTTTTTTGAGAATATTGCAGGGAACATGGCATTAGACAGCAACACACTGCAGCGTACATGCCACAACAAAATGGAATTGCGGAATGGAAGAACCGCACCATCCTCAACATGACGAGGACCATGCTGAAGGAGAAAAATCTGTGAAAGAAATTCTGAGCAGAGGCAGTTGCCTGTACTGCCTATCTGCTCAATAGGTGTCCGACTAAGAGTGTCAGATTCCAGACACCACAAGAAGCATGGAGTGGATACAAGCCGAGCGTGGCGCACCTTAAGATCTTTGGGTGTGTCGCCTACGCTCAAGTTCCAGAAGTGAAAAGGAAAAAGCTTGATGATCGTGGCTAGAAGTGCATCTTCATCGGCTACAGCGAAGAGTCAAAGGCATACAAGCTCTACAACTCACTAACCAATAAGCTGGTGGTGAGTAGAGATGTTGTATTCTTTGAGGAAGAAGCATGGAAATGGAACGAGGGAAACTCGGCCAAAGAAAAGCAGGTTGAGGTCGAAGAATACAAAGAAGAGAGACATGAGAAGCCAGATCAAACACCCACATCACTCCCTTCGAATCACAGAAGTCCAGGAGTACGTTCCATATCTCCTGGAAGTACTTCATCAAATCAGAATTCATCGAGCAAATCTTCATCCGATTCTCCTTCACCCTTGGCTCCTGTTAAAATGAGAAGCCTGAATGACATCTATGCAGAAACTGAAGAAGTGAACTTACTCTGCCTGTATGTAGACCACGATCCTCTCACATTCGCGGAAGGTGTGAATGAAGAATGTTGGAGAAAGGCAATGGAAGAAGAGTTTATGCCATCGAGAAGAATCGAACATGGGAGTTGATCTCACTCCCTAAAAGTCAGAAGACGATTGGTCTCAAATGGGTGTACAAAATCAAGCGAAATGCCGATGGTAAGATCGAACGATATAAAGCAAGGCTCGTAGCAAAAGATTACAAACAGAAATATGGAATAGACTATGAAGAAGTTTTCACCCCAGTTGCTCTCCTTGACACTGTACGAATGATTATCTCCCTTACAGCTCATCACAGTTGGATGATCTACCAACTGGATGTGAAATTCGCATTCCTAAATGGGATACTAGAAGAAGAAGTATAAGTTGACCAGCCTGAAGGTTTTGTCATGCAAGGGGAGGAACACAAGGTGTATCGGCTGAAGAAAGCCCTGTATGGGTTGAAGCAAGCTCCTCGTGCTTGGAATGCACGAATCGACGGTTATCTTCAAGAGAATGGTTTTATCAAATGTCCATATGAGCATGCCGTCTACACAAAGAAGAATGCCCATGGTGATATGCTTATCGCTTGCTTATATGTTGATGATCTACTGTTCACAGGGAACAGCCAGGTAATGTTTGGAGAATTCAAGAAGGCCATGTTTAAGGAGTTCGAGATGACAGATGGAGGTCTAATGTCCTTTTTTCTGAACATTAAAGTGAAGCAATAACATGGTGGTATCTATATATCACAGAAAAAGTATACTAAGGAATTACTTAAAAAGTTCAAGATGGACGATTATAAAGCCGTAAATACACCTGTTACAATAGGCGTGAAACTCACAAAAAATAGAGAAGGAAGAAACGTGTCATGCCCCAAACCCAAAAATCGGATTCACAGGAATCCCAATCGCCGTATCCGGTGCCGACAGCCTCCGTAGTACCCCATTCTCGGCTCCTAGCATTCATATGCCAGATTTCCGATCTTGGAATCATACAAGGAGGATTTTTTTTTTGTACATTTAACTAGTAATAAGCATAACCACAAGTTTACCCAAATCATAAAGGCAACATCATCATCACATATCTACTAATATAATCGTTTGAATACAATGCTGAAAGGAAAATATATATGTCAAAATCAAGCTCCAAAAAACAGTTGCACGCTCCAAGCTCAATGCTGCTGCAACCTAACATCACCTGCATGCATCTATCGTGCATAAGCTTATAGAAAGCTTAAAGGGTGGTGTAAGTGTGTGTACAAGATAAGTGCCAAGTATTCAATATAATATCATAATCATACAATACCAAAAAGTTATTAATCCATAAACCATACAATGACTGAATAAGCAGAAACACTGATAAGAGTAGGAATTATCAGCGTAAACAGAAATACTGACAAGATTATAATCATACGATAACAGAATAAGCGGAAGTATGAACAAGTTCATAAGTTAATCAATATCAGAATATGCAATTTAGGACAATTATGCAAATGAAGAGTCATATATAATCAAATGTCGAATGACAAGGATATAATGTAATACACAATTCGAAAGAGCTAACAAATATCATCACTCTCATCTAAGTCACAGGAATACAGAAACATAATAACCCACAATGCCACATGCCGAAAATGTAATGAAATATGCAGTATATGGTGCTAATGGAATGACCATGCTGGAGTGTGATGTCGGGATGATAGTACGTAGTATCGCAGGCTACGGAGTCCGCCACAATGGACTTCTATCCAAACCAGTCCCATACCTAAATTTAGATAGTCAGACTCAACGTGGTAAACCCCTAATCTCAGGTTAGTCGCGCGCCCAACCAAAATCTTTACCATAATGAAGGTACACAATAATTAGTTGCGCACCACCAGCCCGAGTGGATAGTGAATGAATGAATGAATGAACATGCACTCCTACTCAATAAGTTCACATATCAGTACAGTTCCTCTCTGAAAAATCACCGGGGTCTATTACACTCCATACCAGATTGCCGCCCCATCGCGCGCAACAAGGTGAGTGAAAGAGACCTCACTATCCGCTTGCCAATATTGGGCCCGGCTCGTCAATAGCGGACCCATTCCTCAATTTGGTCAGATTCAGCCTAGCATTGTCCCCTCCTCTCGGGAAGGTAAGGCCGCATCCCCTTCCAACCGATCACGACACAGTGGAGAGCGCGATCATCTGGTAATCGGCACTCGGAGCTCATCTACCCACTCGGTCTAGACGTTGGAGTAACCTCTGGAACCAAGAGGGTTTAGGGACTTTCACCCAGGGATATCTATAGCACCCCATGTAGAACAGATTTTTGGTGTCCCATCTGGCCATCCACGATATGCCTGTGGAGGCTACGACCCTGGTGTCGCTAGGGCATACAGTAATCACAGCACACAATGCAAGATGCATGAGTCATACAATCCAGTCATACATCAATCCTGCGTAAACCATGCGCTCATGTGAGATAATCTCCGCCTATCAGGGAGTCTCATAACAACCAGCACTATGACATATGCAATGGTCAATCATATCTCCTAACAGACATGTAGATGATGCGAATGGGCATGTATCATGATGTTATGATGTTACATACTCATAAACGGTATCAATAACCGGCATCGACAATGTGGACTTTTAACCAACATTGCCCCCAAGGAATGATCCACATAGAATCAAATATATAATGGGCACATGTCCTCACACAAGGGCCAAATATATGAAACAGGTGGGCCCTGGTCATGGGCCTAACACATATCACAATGGGCCTTGCCCATAGGCCTCAAATACATCTGGATGGGTTGCACCCATGGGCCTTAGATATATCACAATGGGCCTCAAATATACTTCGTAGGTGAGTCACATACTTGGGTCTAATACACATCAGTATGGGCTACATCACATAGGCCTAATATACATCACTATGGCCACAACCCATGGGCTTTAAATACACAATAGGTGAGCCCTACACATGGGCCTCAAATATATACCATGGGTGAGCCTCAATGGACGGGTCACCAATGTAACAGGATGGGCCTAATGACATGGACCCCATAAATATATCGAATAGGCCGCACCAATTGGGCCTTACATACATTACAATGGGCCATGACCCATGGGCCTTACAAACATCACAATGGGCCTTACAACATGGGCCTCATACATATTTAAGGTGGGCCTCAACAACGGGCCTCATACACATCAAGGTGGGCTTCAACAACGGGCCTTATATACATCAAGGTGGGCCTCAACAACAGGCCTCATACACATCAAGGTGGGCCTCAACAACGGGCCTCATACACATCAAGGTGGGCCTCAACAACATGCCTCATATACATTAAAGTGGGCCTCAACAACGGGCCTCATACATATCAAGGTGGGCCTCAACAACAGGCCTCATATATATCAAGGTGGGCCTCAACAACGGGCCTCATACACATCAAGGTGGGCCTCAACAACAGGCCTCATACACATCAAGGTGGGCCTCAACAACGGGCCTCATACACATCAAGGTGGGCATCAACAACGGGCCTCATACACATCAAGGTGAGCCTCAACAACAGGCCTCATATATGACCTTAGCAACAGGCTACAAATATATCAAGATGGGCCTAATCAATCATATGGGCTAAATCAATCAAATGGCCGATACGAGCAGGACGATCAAATGGACCGATACAAATGGGCTGTGCGTCATGGAGTTATACTAAGCATGTTATAAAGTAATGCCTTATCCTTACAACGCAGCTGGCCTAGACGGCTTGCATACAACAAGTACGGGCCTACCAATGGGCCCTAGGGAGAGTCGCAATGTGGACATTTAACTAACATTATACTCGCAATGTGGACGTCAAACCAACATTGCTCCCAAGGTGTAGCCCGTGGTGAATAACATTACGTAAACCAGGTTGGGATCACACATTGCAATGGACCTTAGGTCCACCCCATTGGGCCTTAAATACATCAAATGGGCCATGTCATATGGGCCTTTTACTCATCAAATGGGCCGCACCAATGGGCCTTATGTGCATTGCAATGGGTCATAACCCGTGGGCCTTAGATTGCATCAAATGGTTCTTGACCCATGGGCCTTATACATATCAAATGGGCCTAATCCCATGGGCTTTAAAATACATCAAATGGGTCTAATCCCATGGACCTTGGAACACATCAAATGGGTCCACTCTATGGGCCTTTAATATATCAAATGAGCTTAATCCCATGGGCTTTAAAATACATCAAATGGGTCCAATCCCATGGACCTTGGAACACATCAAATGGGTCCACTCTATGGGCCTTAAATAGTTCAACAACTAGCTACATTCATGGACCCAGTTAAATTCAACTGTGGTGGGCCTTAAAAGTACATTCATTAAGCCTAACATTTAAGGAAGTAAAGGTATAAATCATTTCCTCTAAGATCTTTATAATATGGTGGGCCCCACTCCTCAAAATTTCAGCCCAAGGCCAGCATAATTATAACATGTTGCTATCCTATATTTGGGCACTCCATTGGAGTGGGCCCAAGGCCTCTAAAACTTTGAAAATTGAGGGCCAAGGTCCCTCATCATGCATACAATGAGAGAAAACTCAAAAAGGTGGCCCACCATCAAAAAAAATATTTTTGAATTTATGATTTTTTTTATCAAGGCATATTACTGGACTGCACAAAAAAAAAAAAATCTGGGAGTTCAATCATCTTGGCCCATTCTTTTGGATACCCAAACGGGGTCACTTGAGGCTGAAATTTCACAGAGTGATACTTCCATAGGTGGGCCACACCCCCACAAAATTTCATAATTTTTAGATATCTCTAAGTATTTTAATTAATTTAAACAAAATAAACTGTGCAGAAAAATCGGACAGACCTGGACGTCCCAACGTGGTGGGCCAGTCCGGCCCTCACCACGGTGTGTACAGGGGTCTATTGGCCCTGAAATTTGGTAGGTGGGTTCTAACATAAGTGGACCATACTCTAAAAAAATTTTAAAATTTTTAGACATCTGTAAATATTTTAATTCATTTACATAAATCAATCTGTCTTGAAAATTGGACTGATCTGGTCACCATATTATAATGGGCCGGTCCCGCCATCACCATGGTGTGTACAGGCGTCCATTGGCCCCAAAATTTTGTAGGTGGGTCCTACCATAAGTATACCACCCCCCTAAAAATTTTTGTAATTTTTAAACACCCATAGGTATTTTGATAAATTTTAAAAAATCCAACTGTACATGTTGGAATGTTGCTGGAACAGTGCAGAAAATCCAGACTGTCCACCTCACTTGGACCACACCTTTAGGATCCCAATGAAGGTCAGTTGGGGCTGAAATTTAAGGGACATGAAGATGAGATCCCTACATTTCAGAAAAGTATATTTAATAGGTATGAATAGTCCCCCAAACAGTCCCAAAATCTGGTCCAAAAATAACCAAAAACTGTCTAGAAAATTCTGGACAACAACATGTACTTAGATAAAATTTATTATATAAGTTAAATAAAAAGGGAAATACATTAATGGGCCACACACATCAGGAAATAAAATGAGAAAAAGAGAGATAGAAGGACAATCCGACCATAGGAAAAGGGGCTCCGCCACTATTGAGCCCTTCCAAGATCAATCACACCCGCACATCATACCTAGATTTACATTTACAACATGGATCTTGTATATACATGGCGTATAATTAAAATACATGGTGAGGATGCCATCCCCACCATGGTTATAAGGTCTAGATGACCCAAACATAAAATGATATGAAATAAAACTACCATGATGGAGCCTATAGAGAAAGGCCCCATGCATGGATCATGCATGCATAAGGTAGGCCATTAGGCCACAACCATGGGATTGTGTGGGATCTCTACTATTGATTGGTGGGTCCTACACTTTCCCATGAAAGAAAGAAAATAACTAGGTTATATAAATCAGATTTTTTTTTTTTTTTTTTTTTTTTACATCTAGAGAAGCACCCATCGTTCGATCTTCTTGCTCTTATGAGTTCCTTAACACCTTAGCTTGAATTTCAATGGAGGAGATGAGAAATGGAGGGTTGAGATGGGAGATGGTGGGCTAGGAAAGTGAGCCACCTTGGAGTTTTTTTTTGAAAGGGAGGGAGAGCTCATACGTATGGAATTTTGCTTGGAGAATGAGATGAAAAAATGAGAAAGAGAGAGAGTGTTGTAGAGAGAGATGGGTGATGGATGGATGTGGTGAATGATGAGTGTGTAAGAAAATCTTGACTTTTGAGGCTTTTTGTGTAAGAGAGGTATGAGCTTATAAGAAATCTTGACTTTTGTGGTTGCTTGGGAATGGGTAAAAGGTGATGTGTACTTGACATGTACTTGACATGTGATGGATTGATGGATTGATGGGATTGATGTGACACCTCGTAGAGATTCTCTTGGATTTCGCAACGCGCGGCGTTTTCTTCGCACCGAACGTTGGCCCACATCTCTTGACCAGGGTATTGCCTCGGCGCGCAACTCACGGCATCGGAACCGCAGTGATGGCGCGGTCGCTATGGTAATAGTCTTGGGTTGAGTCGATATGGGTTGACAGCATATGAATCAGGGTTGCGCGTAAATATCGACTAAGGGTCGAAGGTTGCCAGAATTCAACCGGTAAGACCGCGGAGGTCTACGAAATGGTACGGTGTAGGATACGGAGCTTACAAAATGTCGACTCAACCATATTCAAGAGCATAATTGGAAGCTTAAGGTACCTCACAATCACTAGGCCAGATATAGTCTACAGTGTTGGGCTTCTAAGCCGTTATATGGAAGCACCAAAAGAATCACACTAGCTAGCTACAAAAAGAATCCTCGGGTACATCAAAGGAACAATGGAATTCAATCTTTTCTATCCATACAATGATGAAGCAATGCTATATGGATACTCAGACAGTGATTGGGGAGGTGACCAAGATGAAAAAAAAGCACCACTGGCTACGTATTCTATTTCGGAACGACTGCTTTCACATGGAATTCAAAGAAACAGAGTGTGGTTGCCCTATCCACATGTGAAGCAGAGTACATGGCAGTATCATCCACTGTCTGTGAGGGAATTTGATTGAGAAATTTGCTAAAGGAGCTAAAGCATCCGCAGGAAGATTCAACAGTCATATATGTGGACAACAAGTCGGCAATCGAGCTAGCCAAAAATTCGGTATAGCATGGAAGAAGCAAACACATTGATACCCGATATCATTTTCTGAGAGATCATGTGAAGCAGAAAACAATGAAATTAGAATATTATCATACTACGGAACAGGTGGCTGATATTTTCACAAAGGCATTGACGACAGATGTATTCAAACGACTAAGAACGATGCTCGGAATGAAGCCGGTTTTGGTTTGAAGGGGAGTGTTGGATACGGTGGAGGATTTGTGCAAATCCAAAACCATAGAAGGATTTTTTTGTGCTAGTTGTGAGATTTTTCCAGATGTGAGATTTTTTCTAAGTTTAGTTTTGCTAGGTAGATGAAGATAAACAGTATATTTTTCTGGATTTCTTTCTAGAATTTTTTTTTATTCTTTAGCTGCCCCTAGAATGAATCTAGACAGAGATAGTTTAGTCATTTCTATGAATAAGAAAGCCTATAAAAAGGCAACACTGTAAAACGTTTTTATTCAATTCCAATTCGAGTAGCAGTAGTTCTCTCTTCCTCTAAAATTTCAGTTTTTCTTTTTTAAGGTGGCTGTAGCCACACGTCAGCAGAAGTTGGGTTTCAGATTCAACAGGTTGGTGGTTGTGATTGGACCTTCTTATGAGGACCCCACAAAAGGGCGGAGAAAAATGAGATGCTTTTGAGGACCATTTTTCTTCAAAAGTTCCATGAGTCTTATGGTGTAAGTTAGAAGAGTCTTATAATACTACACAATATGTTATTTTCGTTATTTTCAACATGAAGTAAGTTTCTCAGTTGAGAGGAAGTGCTTTACAGGGCATGTTGCTTTCATTTTGAAAAATCAGAAATAAAAAACTAAACATTCCGCGTACCTTTCACTCCGATGTAACAAGTTTGAAACATTTTATCTACGACCAAATCCAAATCCTCTACAAGACATTCCGCGTACATTTACTCAGTCCATCTGGTGAGCCCTGTCATGTCAGCCTGATTAAAATTTAGATAGGCTCCACTATCGACAACACTGTAAAATCACTCTAAAATCTTTGATTTCAAGCGCTGTGGTCCACCTGAGTTTTGGGTTAGGTGGATTTTTGGAGTGTCTTTTAATCCTGGTAAGTAGACACTGATAAACGGGTTGGATGGCGTGTTGAGGGCCCCACATGGCATAGGAAAAGTTCCCATGGTGTCTATTCTCATTCCCTTTCCTCCCGTGGTGGGGTCTATCTGAGTTGTGCGGAGTAATGATTTTAGGCTTCAGGACCTTGCATCAAAAAGGGCACGTGATGGACGGAGAGGATGTCACACAAACAACATGGTGGGCCCACAGAGCTCGGGTGTTGTAGATGATTCCAGTCCTCCTCTTTTTTTTTTCCCTCATAACGGTAGAAATATCTTGCTTAAAGAAGTATCTTTATTACTTTCTCAATTATAGTTATATCAATTGATATTTCTTGGTAATTGGACCATTTTCTATCACCACACGTTACGCAGCATAATAGATACTGTTTGGTTAGAACCATCATAACAGGTAGGCCCCACTTTCTAAATTCAAGAATTTGATTTGGTGGGCCCCATTGCTGGATATGAGATGTATCCCATATACGCGGTCCGCATTACGGAATACCCAACCGGATTTGGGAGTAAATTCTATCACTGTAAGGAAAATTTGGACCACCTATTTAAGGAAAATTTGGACCACCTATTTAATGGGCTCGTCCATGTCCACTTCAATGGACGACCGACCAATTAGTACAAGTACGAAAGTACGAGCAAGATCAATGACAAAAATACCAGTAAGATACAACAACTTGCGGTATCATACCATCTTTTCTACTCTCATGCCACTCTTATAGGAAATCAGTACCATGAAAACTATAGGTCCTACCACGGAGATCATCTTTACCAAAAATCAGACTTTTTCACTTATCATGTGAGCCACACATTCTGAATAACTGGATAACCGACGGTCTAGCTCAACGGACTGGTTTAGCCATCCTATTGAGTGGTTTATCCTTGTTTCTAGAAGGTTGATCGTCATAGTGGGGCCTACGATTCTCACAGTGCCGATGTTCTACAAAAGTGCCATGTTGGCAGAAAAGATTGTACGGTACCTCCAGTTGTGGTACCGTTGTCTGTAAGTGGTGATCATGGAAATCCGTCCTTGGGGACGCGTATTGCGTCCTACCCCACCCCGTGTCCAGCCACGAACGGCAGTTCTGTAGGCGAGCCCACTGTGATTTCTGGGTTTATCCACGCCGTTCATTCCTCCTCTCGCATTATTTTAAGTATAATTTAGAAAAATGAGAGAGATCCAACTCTCAAGTGGACAACACCACAGATGACTCTTGCATTTAATGTAATTGGCATTTAATGTTTTATCATTTGCATGCAACCCAAGATCATTATTTGGTATGGTCAACTTACGCGTTGGATGCGTTGGATATAACTCATTTTTCTATACATATCTTGAAATAATCTAACAGGCGCGTGGATAAACCGATACATCACAGTGGGCCCGGCCACAGAGCTGCCCGTTCGCCCTTGGGGGCAGTACGCAAACCGCGTCCCGTCCTTGCTGGGCAAAGAAATAGCATGGGGACGTGAAAATGTCAAATCCAATTTGAAAAGATTTTCGCCCAGTAAGGAAATCAACATCAATCATTGATGAAAAATGAATAATTTTAGAAAATTATTGCAAGGCCAGGATTTTCGAAACCCATCCCTGGGTTTTGGATGAAATAAACATGGTCCCACTGGTTGATAACGACCAGTTACATTCGTTGATGTGGACTGTTAGTTTCAAGGTCATTAATCACAGCAGACAAGTTCCTCTTTCAAGGTCTAATAATTGATCTAAACCATCCATCATGCTGGGTCCACCTTTGATTGGTCATTCCTCTAAGTAATCGGTACTGCTAACCTTCTGATCAACCCCTTTTAAAAGAATGGTTGATTTGAATGGATTGTATAGAAAACATTTGGACCTTCCATCATGTGGGTCTTGTCTATAATTGCCCAAAACTCCAGTAAAGTTGTTAGATTGGATTAATTGATCAGCCGAGCCAGAAATGGATGGACTTGATTGATCAATATGAAAAAGGTCAATTAGGTGCAGCCTAACTTTGATTGCCCGAGCGAAGCCAGAAATGGACGGACTTGATTGATCAATACGAAAAAGGTCAATGGAGCTGATTGATCAATATGAAAAGGTCAATTAGGTGCCCCCTACCTTTGATTGCGTATGCGTCTCAGGAATCATTTTGATCTGACGATCCTAACCGTCTATTTAATAGTAAGAAAATGAATAGTAAACGTCCAGCATGCCAAGAAGTCTTATAGTTAATCTGGACCGTTCATTCTTAGAGGAATGAAAAATCGAACGTGTCCCTGTTGAACACATTGACCAATGTTTGATCATTGTAAGTGTCAATCATGTGGGTCCCACCATTAATTGATCGTCCACCTCAAGAATCACTTCCACGTGATGGACAGTTCCCCAGTTCTCCCACCGATGATTTCCCCTTCCTTTCTGGAATGACTTTGACCCTGGACGATCCTAACCATGCCTTTGATTTGATCTAGTCCACACGTGTATCAGAAAAATGGTAAAAGTAATTTAGTAAAGAAAGGCTTTGTTTTTAAACTGACATACACGCGTGAGCTAGCTGATGATTGAACTTCTTGCTTTTCGGTGCACCCCACTTGACGATTCCCCAAACAGGCGAGTTGCCACTTGCACCACCAACAGGAAGCTACGTGGGACCATGCAGATGTCCATGAAAAATCCACCCCGTCCATCAGTTTCTCCATATCATTTTAGTACATAATATAAAAAAAGAGATAGATCCAAAACCCATATGGACCACATTATAGAAAACAGTGGGGATAGAACACCTGCCGTCGAATTCTATCCGGGGATTCAAATGTTTTGAATCATACTTATATTTGTATTTTTAATTCATCTCAGTTAGAATGACCTTATGAATGGTTTAGATGGCATAAAATTATCACGGTGGGCACTTCCAGCTTCACAACATCTGGTAGTGTAGTCAACTTGAGTTTTAGATCTGTCTCTTTTTAAATCATATTCTAACATGATTTGCAAAGCTGTCTATGGATTTTCGGTGGGCCTCCTGTTGTTAGAGATGGGCCACGTAATGCGTGATTGAAATTTTCTGACGTCAAGGTGGCATAATCAAATCCCATTAGATCGGGTTAACATGGATATTTCTGTTTATTCGGCAAGCAATCGCAATCCACTTGCATGGATTACTTGTATCATGGTTTGCTCCCTTGAAGAAGGAACCAGATTCCGTGAGGGCGGAAAACACTGAGTTTGGAGTGTGAGATTTGATTGAGTCCCAAAGCATGCTTGTAAGGATAGGACTGTGAGGCTGCGGCCCAAAACTTGTCATGTGAATGAAACCCTGACCGTAGGGCCCACCTCGCTCCATGCGTGCATTGTATATCCATGTTGTACATTGTTTTTTCAGTTTATATTAGAGCATAGTTCCTGCCGTTGCAATTTAATTAAATTAGGCCATTGATGTGTTTGAGGGTTTAGATTCGATTTTTGTGTGTGGGTAGAGTGTGCCGGCGTGCAAGAATTCATTTGACCCCATGTTTGACTGAATTGCTGATGTTCCTTCCGTTTGAGTTGAACTGACTAGAGATTGGGATAAATGATCTAAAGTCTTCTCAACCACCAATATTTGAGCTTCCATTTAGCAGATTTAAGAAAGGGTATGGTTAGTTTTTGTGAATGATTTTTTTTTTTTTTTTTTCTCTTCTTGTGACAATAGATGTGAGTCTACAAACTTTAAGACTTGTTCTTTAACCAACACTCTCAATTCACAATTTCTCAAAAGAATAAGGATACATATGCAAATTAAAGAAGATAAAATGATATTAATTTCATTAATATCTAAAACTGATGTTCGTTACAGTTTAAAAGTTGTGAGATAACCAAATGAATAAGTAAAAAGGAAAAGGATAAATACCTGATGTTTTTATTAGAACAAACAATCGAGATGAGTATGATCAACTAAATAGGAATTTAGATAATACTGGTCCTACAACTTAATATTGAAAAAAAAATAATTACTTCTACTCCTAAAGTATTGTAATGGGAGCCACTAGACGATAGCTATGTAAAACTAGACTAGGCTAAGAAAGATAAATGAAAATTTATCTAAAAGATAAATTGATGTGTTTGGTGTAGGGCCTTAAGCTCTTCTTCAATTGCTAATTTTATAAATTGTCGAGGTAGTAAAACTCTTATAGGGGTTTCTTTATTGATCCTGGATACATTGCTCTTTCTAAATAAGAGAATCTCCTCGATAGATTCAAAACCTCCTAACCATGAAGGTCTCCAAAAAGTATGAAGTCTTTAGATATCAGATTTCCACTCTTATATGCAAATGCTCTCATATAGAATTCAAATTAGTCAAGGGAGCATCCGACCCTTAGATCCATCACAGCCATTCATCCGAGTGGCTTGATATAGATCACTTGGTTCCTTACTGCAGGAGTAGGATTTAACACTTGATACTGATCTATTATCAGAGACGGGCTAGATCCGTCACATCAAAATCTTCCAATCTTTTGATCCCAATGGAATCACGACCATCAGATTGGATAACCCAGTAGGGAATCTAGACGATCTCTCTCTCTCTCTCTCTCTCTCTCTCTCTCTCTCTCTTCCAATCTCATTGATGAGCGGCCTGAATCTGCCCAATATTAGTCCATTATCAAATATATCAGATATTTCTTCGAGGCCCCTTCACATTCTCTTCATTTTCATCAGGGCATGGCTTTATGCCCAACTGATTTGATGTGTCTGTTTCTCTTTACCTAGGCTAGGTTTGCTTGGACATTGGTCGAATCTTCGGATCTTTAAAATCTTCACAAATGTTACAGCCACTCCGAACGTCTTTGGGGAGATCTCCCATTTTGAAAGGACTGAGAAAGGACCTCATTGAGAATATCATGGCTAGATTTGTGAGAGATCTGTTTTCTCGGCAAGTTTCTTATAAACGTGTTGGGTACGTTGCCTCGTTAATGAGCATGATAAATGTAGCCACATGGCATGCGCTTATTCGTCTTCCTAAAAGTGGGCATAAGGGTTTATGCCTTTGCATTTATGACCAAATGCGTATTGCCGAAGGAAGTTTGAACGACAATACTCTTGGATGAGAATATGTTTCACGCCGGCTGCGGTCATGTCATGTCGACACATAGCGGCCTTTAATTGGTCCTCATCAAGGCAATGAAAATGAGTGTGCATAGTTCAAAAAATGAAGCAGATACAAATTTCATGTGGACCACACAACATGAAACAAGCATTATTAACCACTAAAAACCTTTTGTGGGCCACTAAAGTTTTGGATCAAGCTGATATTTTTTTTCCTCCATTCATTCAGGTCTGATTGACCTTATTAAACACTTGGATGGTTAAGGCGGACCGATGATGTTTTTAATGGTGGGTGCTCAACAACCACTATTTCGTGTAGTGTAATGCCCCAGATTTCGTGGGTCGAGTAGATACTCAACTACCGATATCTTGGGTGCCACTTATGCTTTGTGGAAGAGGGTTTCTATAGTTCATTTTACCTGACATTGAGCATTTCCTGGAATTAAAATAGACTATGCAATAGTCGCCTCATCCATCCAGCGCATCAGGCTTTATGGTACTTGCATCTAAGATGAGGTCTGATTGGTGTTTTAAAACACCGTCTTAGAATGAGAGTGAGTGGTCAACTCAGTGGTTCCATTAATATTAAGTTACACAAGCTATCAAATCCACATGCGCAATTAATGAAAAGTAAAATAAGCATACAGTTCCTAAACCCTCTTGTTAATGCACATGCATA
The DNA here is from genome assembly GCA_037074715.1 of Magnolia kwangsiensis. Lineage (NCBI taxonomy): Eukaryota > Viridiplantae > Streptophyta > Magnoliopsida > Magnoliales > Magnoliaceae > Magnolia > Magnolia kwangsiensis. Next base: position 22,334,092 of record CM073576.1, read on the forward strand.
ATATTATGATATGATGCATGCCCTCACCATCCAATACTCCCTCAAGCGACACCATCTATAAGTTTGCATATGACCAGCACTCCCTCAATATGACCTCGACTGTCGAGTTGCCAACTTATGCTAATGTAATACCATGAATATTCATGTTAGCCGAGTATTTAATTAAGTCCGTTCATCTAGCAAGATTGGGAAAGCTGAAATAACTTCATTTAATCAATGGCCTTATCTAGATCACTTGGCCTAAGACGGCCGTAGCGGCTCTGAGTCTGCGATCCATGATCCAAATTTAGGTATTATCCATCTGTTTCATAAATTAATAAGGTGTAACGCCCTGAAAATTAGGGGTCGTGGATACGCTTGACTCTCGAGTTTCCGAGAGTCACTTAAAACCGATTTCGTTAATATGCATTTAATCCGATTTAGTTGTGCAAATCTGAAAATTTTTAGAACATGAAGCATCATCACGCAAGTCTACTGAAATGAAAGAAATAAAAAAAATAATATATATATATATATATATATATATATATATATATATATATATATACACACACACACACATGTCCAAAAGAATAAAGGGGGTCGCACGTGGTGTCACCCATCAAAATGATAAAAGAATAGTGAGTCCAAAAAAATAGAGTCTAGCCCACTGCTTAGCGATCCAATGCCCCATCTACTACGCCGGCCGAGGCTCGCTCATCATCTGAAAGTAGGAGAACTCGTCGTCCTCCTTGAGGCTCGCATCGTCGAGCTCCTCATACACGACACCACCTGCATCTATGGGAGATTCTGGTCGGTATTTTAAAACACCGTCCCAGAGTAGGAGTGAGTGATCAATTCAGTGGGTGCTATTAATCTTAAGTTATCATAGACATCAATTATAATATGATCTTAATGAAAAACAGTCAATCATAAACATCTAACTAATCTTATTAATGCGCATGTATGCTGGATGATATGATGCATACTCTCGCCATAACGCTTCCTTGAGCGACTCCATTTAACGATCGCATATGATAACACTCCCTCAGAGCGACCTCGACTGCCGAATCGCCACTCTAACTAGTGCGATGCAATGCGATCGTGTTAGCCGAGTTATTAGTTAAGTCCATTCATTCAGCCGGTTGGGAAATCTGATACACTCCACGTATCAATGCCCTAAAATGGTTGCGAGTCCAAGGCCCCCCAACGCGTGAAGCCGAGACCCCACGGTAGGTGATCCCGTTGGATTTCTCATCCCTGACTTCAAACACATGAGGAGTGCCGAGAGAAAGGGATCACTTGCAGTCACTACGGGGAGGCGCGACACCATAGCATTGGCCTACAGCTCAGACACAGTGTCCCATTCTACCATGCCTGACTCACGAGGCTGTGGACCAGTTTTAATTGGTTATTGGTGGGCTACAACGGTTGTAGGGTGTTTCAGGTTCCATGCATGTGTGAGCAAATAGGGTTAACAATTAAGGTTGGTCCGACAATAGTCTAGACCGTATGAGTTAGGCGAACATGAGACGAGTGACATCGGGCACAAGGGACCCATGTAGTCAAACTACAGCCACCCGAACACACCCGCCCAAACCCACGGGTCTAGCCATAGCATAGTCCTACCGATGAGACTACCGCCTCTTCTTAGGTTCCTGACCAACCTAAGAGTGTGAGGGTGATCTATAACATGTCAACTCCAGGTTATCAACTAGCATAACAGTAACATGTTCTCATGCATCTCAATCATACAAAACGGATACTCCTACAAACAAGTAAACATTATCAAGAATCAAAGTGCGTGTGAGTGTGTGGGTTTGTAAGGATGTTAAGCACTTCCTCCGCCTTAAGAAATCATATGCACAAGGGTATTAAATCATACACACAATGAAACACCACATATGAGGGAAAAGGATCAAGCACTCATGAGCATACAATCATCCATACATAAACTTATATAAGAGGCAAGATCAACATCGATTTGAGAACAAGTATGTAAACCTTTACAATTCCAACAAACATACAATTCCTAGGATTTTTTTAGATTCTTTAACATAACATCTAAGCAATCAAAATCATTAAATTTATACTAAAATTGGTATTAGGCTACCTAAGAACAATAGACCGCACCTATGAGTTGTTGGAGACTCGAAAATCGACCTAGGAATGAGGGCTTCGGGTCGGGCAGCCGGAATCCCTAAAATAAGTTCTTGATGTGAGAAATTCATGCCAATCCTTTCTCAATACATGAGTTTCAAGAAAAAGAGGTGAATGATCTTACTTAGACGTCCCATGGACGATTGTTGAGGTTGTGGTGGAGAGTTTCCTTTGGAGAAAGGATAGAGAGTTGAAAGGGTTGATTTCCTTGGGCCCCACCTTGATCTAGGGTCCACCTTGCCCCTCTTCACTCTCTCTTTCTTCTCTCATTACTCTGTTACTCTCCCTTCTCTCTCTTTAGTGGGTGTAGTAAAGGGGGAGTTATGATAGAGCTAGGGCTTTATTCCCTAGACTTAGGCCAATTGGTCTTAAGCTTCCACAATCTCCCAAAATAGCCTTCTAAGGCTCATTATTAGTGTTGGGGTAGCCCTAACACCCCCTAGCCCTTCAAATTTGGTGTGTAGGTGTCTCATGACCTGATGAGGGGTCATGCAAAGTTTGAGGACAAACAGATCAACGAAGGTGGGGTTTGATTATACCGTTCCGATCTTCAAATGGCCTTGTGGGGACCGTTCCTATTATTGGGGCAATTTTGGTAGCCCCTTGGTCATAAAACTTATAGGGTAAGTGGTCCATGGCCCGATGAAGGGCCATGAAAAATTAGGAATGATCGGATATGAAGTTTTTTTATACGGGTCTGATTTGTGATCAACGGTTATCATGCCACGATCGGGTCCCAGATTGTGTGGACGGGTGTAGGACACTACATTAAACCTTCATCATAAATTTCAAAGAAATTCGACGGTTGAAAAACCAGGAGTCTCAGTTTCATTTTTCAGTGCCAGATTTCAACTCTGGCCTTAGGTGGTGTTGAGGGTCAAATATTGCATATTAGACCCCGGTTATTTCTCAGATTTATGCATAAGATACTGTTTAATGGCCCGCTTAATCGTGTTTATGATGCAGGGTGTGTTTAGGAGCTTCGACCGAAACAGGGTGATAAAAGTATGAAATTAACGCTCTGATGATCACCAAGGAAAGGGACGGACCCAAGAGGAACAGGATCGATAGATTTACCTGTCAGAAACCCGAGAAAATTGAGAAACTGACGTTCAAATGGCCCAAAATTGGTCTAGAACACAAGATCACAAGGTTCCCACCATCAGTTCGTCTCAAAATTTCATACATCACCTGAGGACCACAACTGAGCCGTACACATAAAATTTCAGCCCCTGAATCCCTACAGAAGTGGGCCAACGGGTAGATCAGCCCATTAATCTACAATTTGGGGCCCACCTGGTATCTGGATATTCTTCGAAACTGGTCTCAGCAGCTTGAATGAGATGAGGAAAGGAGTGGACGGAGCGGATTTCGCATACACCTAACGAGTGGACCCCACTCATAGTGTCAATGCACGAGTGCACAAGTGCACTCGACGTGTACTGAACCGAGACAGTGGGTCAAACTCGCTGGACCCGACCATCTTCAAAATCTCTTTTCTTTCTAACAGCGTCCGCACGGACGATGATAAATTTTTCTAATGGGTCCCACTCACCAGCCAAATGAAAGATCCAGACCGTCCATTCACTTAGGGACGCGGCCACAACCCTCGCCTAGGTGTCCGTTTTCTTCTATGGAGGTGATTGCAAGATCCTAGCCGTTAAAAGGATGATGGACGGTGGAATGAAGATTCTCGTGGGCCACACCATAAATGCTCAAAAAAACATTCCTTAATGGTTTTTCAAGAGAATTCAAATGAAGGGAATGGATCTCTCGTCTGATACTCATCACGGGCCCACAATCTTTCGCAGTAATGCGTCCGAAGCTCTGTTTGCGAAACAGAGCTGCGGACGAAGCTCGGTGGGCCACTATTATCATATCATTCAATGATCCAACCCGTTCATTGGAACTATGAGGTCAAAAATACCATACAGAGGAGGGTTTTTCAAACCCATGCACATATACTCAGAAGATCAATGATAAAATGCAGTTCGGACGATAGAACGGTATTTTTGAATGGCCACACCAAATAGGACCCGAATAACATCGATCCCGACCGGTTTTTCGAGTCTAATCCAATGGTCGGAATGGATTTATAGACTGACAACCGATCCTGGGTCCCACCAAGGTTTAACGCACGAATGGCTTGCGTAAGAACGTGCTGCGTTCGTACTGGCTGCGTAAACAGCCACCGACCTTCATTAGTACCTATAAAAAGAGAGAAAGAGAGAGGCCGTGGGGGAGGAGAAAAAAATTGGGACGTGGCATCTCAGTGTGGAAAGGAGGAATCGACGGCCAGGCTTGGCCGTGGAGGCTATTTTCGAGGCTTGGAAGCAGAGAACGTGAAGAGAGAGGGAGAGAGAGAGGGAGTAATTCTTTTCTTTTCTTTTCTTTTATTATGAGATTTAATCCGTCCATGACGGGCTAAACCTCTTAGCTAGGGCTAAGAGGTGAATCTTGTAGTGAGATGGGGGAATTGATGCTTATATCTTTTATTTAGACTGAATGGATGATGATTTTAGTATAATTAATGACATGTTTTTAGTCTTTAATGGTTTGTTGTGACTGAAATTACAATGGGTCTACAATGGCTTTGAGCATGTTCTTTTTCTTCCCATGTTTATGATGTCAGGAAGCACTGTTGTTCACCATAGTCTCTTGGGCATGGTCGGATGTTAGTACCCTTCCTAACCTTCATACATGTGATTGGTTGGTAATTAGTTTAATTCTGTTGTTTGCCATAGTCTCTTGGGCATGGTTTGGTGATGGAATCCATTCTAATTCATATACCTTTCATCTCTTTGAAAACTAGATCAATGGCAGTTCAGTTAATTTCCATGATTTTTTTTAAGCAAGCAAAAGAACTCCCTGATCTCTACAAGTGGATCCTCTGAATCCCTAGTTTTCCTGTCTCTGAATTTTCTTAAGATTTAGATTAATTATTTCACAATCATTTCATAATTGTTATTTGATTTAGAATTCATCTCATTCTAGTTTTATTTCTAGTTAATTTTAGATAACGTACAAGTTTCAGTCCCTTGGGATTCGACCTCGGTCTTACCGAGTTATTACTACATCACAACCCTTCACTTGGGGAGTGAACAAGTTTTTGGCGCCGTTGTCGGGGACTGACGGCTACGTTTTTGTAAAATTAATTAGTTTTAGGATTAGTTTAAGATTAGATTTTCTTTTTAGAATTTTTTAATTCTAGGCTTAGTTATTTTCCTTGTTAGAAAATTTTCGTAACTTTTGAAACTTACTATTCTTCATTCTATCTGATTTTTAGAACCAATCTAATTTTTCTGTTTTGTAGGAAACCTCTAATTTAGTAAGCTCTTTCTAATTTCTCTTTCTTTGGAATTTCTTCTTTTCTTTAGAAATTAGTTTACTTTTAATTAGAACTTTCTATTCTTAGAAACTAACTTGTTTTGTTTATTCTGCAGGTTCTTAACCTAGGACTTCAAATTTGGTAATTTCTTTCCATCTCTTCCCTTTATTTTCTAGATTTCTACTTCTTCCTTTCTCTTAGGTTTAAGTTAGAATTTGAGGGCTGAGTGTGTTTTATGCCCCGGTGGGCACGCGACAACACTCGACGTATCGTGACTGAAGGAGGATTAGTTGAGGGGTTGATTGTCCATCGCAGGACTAGACACCACTTGAATTCTCCTGAGTTAGAGGAGGTTATGGCTGAAAATCAACCTTAAGCACTACCCCAACCAAGGGTTGAGGAAGTACATGATGAGAATGAGGTGCATCAAGCACCCCCGCCTCGTACTTTACGAGATTATTTACAACCGGCGGGGGTGAGTACGCCCTCATGCATGATTTTTTCTGAGAATATAGGACATATGGACATCAAGCCAGGGGTTATCCAACTCCTTCCTAAGTTCCATGGGCTTGAGTTTGAAGAACCATAATTACATCTGAAAGAGTTCGATGAAATCATAGGCACCTTATACTTTCCTAATGTATCCGAGGATACTATTAGGCTGAAACTCTTTCCATTTTTCTTGAAAGAAAAAGTCAAGACGTGGTTATATTCACTGCTTCCTAGATCCATTGGTACATGGAATGATATGCAGAAGGAATTTATAAAGAAATTTTTCCCACATCATAAGACAAATACCCTCAGGAGAGCAATCATGAACTTTGCCCAAAAGGAAGATGAAACATTCTTCCAATGTTGGGAAAGGTTCAAGGATCTGGTTAATGCATGCCCACAACATGGCTTTGAAATATGGCGTATTACGAATTTTTTCTATGATGGGCTAACATCTTCCATGCGCCAAATGGTCGAGACAATGTGTAACGGAGAATTCATCAATAAAAATGTCGATGAGGTATGGGATTACCTCGATAGTCTCGCTGAAAAAACACAATCATGAGACTATTACCCAAGGACGAACACTACGTCTAGGCCGACTCATTCAAGGAAAAAAGGAGGAATATATCTCCTGAAAGAGGATGATGATCTTAACGCTAAGGTGGCCAATCTCACCAGAAAATTTGAGGCCATGGAAAGAAAGAAGGAAAAGGTTAATGAAAGTGTTTGCGGCATCTGTGATTGCAACATTCATACTACTGAAAATTATCCTTCAATACCTGCCTTTCGAGAAATATTGAATGAACAATCTAATGCCATAAATAACTATCAAAGACCTTTCAATGGACCACCCTCTAATACGTACAATCCTGGCTGGAAAAATCATCCGAATTTTAGTTGGAGGAATAGACAAACTGCTACCCCTCAAGGTTTCTTCAATCAAAATCCAAATCAGGGGAGACCTCAAGAAGAACCAGCTCAAAATTCTGTGCAAGAGCTGACGTAGATAATGCGAGATTTTATACAAAAGATAGATTCACGTATGACAGCTATAGAACAGGGGATGCTTCCTGCACAACCAATCCCCAATCCTAAACCGCAATACGAGACAGGTAATCCCAGCTCTTTAAATCAAATGGGGCACGCTAAATCCATCACCACTCTTAGGAGTGAGAAAGTTATTCGGTTAGGCCCGAAAAGTCTTAAGAACCAGAAGAGGACAACAATGATGGATCTAGTGGCGCCCCACAAAAATTTGAACCGGAACCTCTACAAAAGCCAGTTGCTCCGTTTTCCTAACGGTTGGTTGAACCAAAACGTCTCTCTAACTCTCAGGATATCCTAGAGGTGTTGAAACAAGCGAAAGTCAACATTTCTCTGCTTGATGTTGTAAAACAGATTCCTTTATATACTAAATTTTTAAAGGAATTATGCACTACCAAACGACGAAAAAGTGTTCAAAAGAAGATCTCCTTGACTGAGAAAGTGAGTGCCATCCTGAAACAAGATGTGCCACAAAAATTCAAAGATCCCGGTTGCCCAACCATATCATGTGTAATCGGGAACTATCGAATTGATCACGCACTTCTTGACTCAGGAGCAAGCGTCAATCTGATTCCCTACTCGGTATACCAACAGTTGGGTTTGGGTGAATTAAAACCCACTTGAACCACACTACAACTTACTGATCGTTCTGTTCATGTACCAAGAGGGATCATCGAGGATGTGTTGGTCCAGGTTGATAGATTCTACTACCCTATTGATTTTATCATCTTGGACACCGAACCCATCAATGACACGAGCACTCAGATTCCTGTCATTCTTGGTCGCCCATTCCTGTCCACTTCAAATGCAATTATCAACTACAGGAATGGTGTCATGACTATGTCTTTTGAAAATTTGACATTGGAATCGAATATCTTTTTCAATAACGGCAGCAACTCAGAGGATGATGACGATTTTCATGATGTTGACATGATTGATTCTTTTGTGGAAGATAGAACGCCTCTCACCTTATCCTCTGATCTTCTAGAGACGTGCCTGGCCCACTCCCATGATCTTGATGATGATATAATTAGGGAGATGTGTGTCATGCTGGATACTGCACTGGTACTTGAAGTTAACCAGTGGAGGCCACAAATTGAAGAGTTACCCCAAACCGATGTAGTGCTTCTACCGTCTAACCTCAAGCCACCGAAGCTTGACCTAAAACCTTTGCCCTATGATTTAAAATATGTCTATTTAGGTCAAGATGAGACGTACCCGGTGGTGATCTCTGCCCACCTGGAGAAAGAACAGGAGAGTATACTGATATCTACTCTCATTGAGCATAAGGGAGCTCTTGGATGGACGATAGTGGACCTCAAAGGAATTAACCCATCGATTTGTACTTACCGCATATATCTTGAGGACAATGCAAAGGCTGTTCGACAATCACAACGTAGACTGAATCCAAACATGAAGGAAGTGGTTAAGGCCGAGGTTCTCAAACTATTGGAAGTGGGGATCATATACCCCATATCCAATAGTCAATGGGTGAGTCCAACTCAGGTGGTTCCTAAGAAGTCCGAGATCACCATTGTAGCCAATGCCAATAATGAACTCGTGCCAACCAGAGTTACTACTGGTTGGAGAATGTGCATTAACTACAGAAAGCTGAATACCGTCACAAGGAAAGACCACTTTCCTTTGCCCTTCAATGATCAAATCCTAGAAAGGCTAGCTGGTCATTCCTATTATTATTTTCTTGACGGGTATTTAGGTTATAATCAGATTGAAATCGCCCCTGAGGATCAGGAAAAGACCACATTTATATGTCCCTATGACACCTTTGCTTACAGAAGGATGTCATTCGGGTTATGTAATGCCCCTGCCACCTTTCAGTGATGCATGATGAGTATCTTTTCTGACATGGTGGGGAAATATCTAGAGGTCTTCATGGACGATTTCTCTGTTTTTGGTTCATCTTTCAGCGAATGCTTAGCAAGTCTTAAATGTGTGCTGAAAAGATGTGAAGAAAAAAATTTGAAACTTAACTGGGAGAAGTGTCATTTTATGGTTCAAAAGGGAATTATCCTTGGGCATATCATCTCGTCCAAAGGAATCGAGGTAGATAAGGTAAAAATTGATCTTATCTCTAACCTACCTCCACTCAAGAATATCAGATACGTGCGATCCTTCTTAGGACACGTATGCTTTTACAGACGATTCATAAAGGACTTTAGTCTCCTCTCTCATCCTTTATGTAATCTTCTTCAAAAGGATACACCATACGAGTGGACTGAGTAGTGCCAAGAAGCTTTCACTAAGCTTAAGGGCATGTTAACTACTGCACCTATCATGCAGCCACCCGACTGGAGTCTTCCTTTTGAACTTATGTGTGACGCCTCTGATTATGCTCTTGGAGCAGTTCTAGGCCAGAGAAAAGATAAGCGGCCTTACGTTATTCACTACGCAAGTAGGACTCTAAATCCTGCCCAAGTGAACTACTCGACTACGGAAAAAGAACTCTTAGCCGTAGTGTTCGCTTTGGACAAATTTAGATCCTACCTGATCGGATCTAAGATCATCATCTACACAGATCACGCGGCACTTAAGTATCTTCTTTTTAAGAATGATTCTAAGCCCCGCCTGATACGATGGATCCTTCTACTCCAAGAATTCGATTTGAAAATTAAAGACAAAAAGAGAGTAGAGAACGTAGTGGCCGATCACCTTTCTCGCCTTAATACCTCTGATTCCCTTGAGGCGACTCATATTAATGATATGTTCCCTGATGAACAACTGTTTAGAGTCTCCCATTCACCTTGGTTCGCTGATATTGCTAATTATCTTGCTACATGTTCCATACCGACACATTGGACATCGCAAGATAAAAAGAAATTCTTTACGAAGGTGCGTAACTTTTTCTGGGACGATCCATATTTGTTTAAATATTGCCCAGACCAAATCTTAAGGAGGTGTGTGGTAGACGATGAGCATCAGAGTGTCATCTCCTTTTATCACTCACACGCCTGTGGTGTCACTTTTCTGCTAAAAAGACCACGGCCAAGATTCTACAGTGTGATTTTTATTGGCCCATCATGTTCAAGGACACTCATGAGTTTTACAAGACTTGTGAGCGTTGTCAGAAATTGGGAGCATTGTCCCGTCGAAATATGATGCCCTTGAATCCATCCTTATTATAGAAGCATTTGATTGTTGGGGCATTGATTTCATGGGACCATTCCCCCAATCATTTGAAAATTTATATATTTTGCTTGCCGTAGATTATGTCACTAAATGGGTTGAAGCAATTCCGTGTCACAACAATGACTATCGTACGGTCATTAAGTTCTTAAAAGAAAATATCCTGTCGCGGTTAGAGACGCCTCGAGCCATCATTAGTGACGGAGGCTCACACTTTTGTAATATACCATTTGAGAGCTTAATGAAGAAATACGGTATTTCTCATAAGGTGAGCACCCCATACCATCCACAGACAAGTGGACAAGCTGAGATTTTCAATAGGGAGATCAAACATATCCTAGAGAAAACGGTTAACCCTGATCGTAAGGACTGGTTAATCCAATTGACAGATGCCTTATGGACGTACCGTACTGCTTTTAAAACTCCTATTGGAACATCTCCCTTTAGACTTGCCTATGGAAAGGCTTGTTATTTGCCTGTGGAATTGGAACATAAAGCATACTGGGCGATCAAAAATCTGAATTTCAATCTGGACAACGCTGGCTCGCTACGCAAACTTCAGTTGAATGAACTTGAAGAAATCCAAAACGATGCATATGAAAACTCGAGAATTTACAAGGACAGGATGAAGGCGTTTCATGATCAACATATTCTCCGAAAATTATTCACGCTAGGTCAAAAAGTCATTTTGTACGATTCTCGACTATATCTCTTTTAGGATAACCTTCGATCTCATTGGACCGGCCCTTACATTGTGGTCACTGCTTATCCTCATGGGGCCGTCGAGATAAGAGATCCCGACAATGATAAGGAGTTTAAAGTAAACGGACATCGATTAAAGCCATTTGTCGAGACATTTGATTCAGAGGACATGTCCATGCCTCTGACTGCTCCTGTTTACCAGGATTGATCTCCTAGTCTGATGGAGGTATAGGTAGGTTTATCGCTTTCATAGGAATAAAATTATTGCTTTATTTGTCTGGCTGAAGACGGTAAATTTAGCGCTCCTGGGAGGAAACCCAGCCTTTTTATTCATTTTCATTCTTTAGTAGTTAGTTCAATGTTTGTGGGTAACATTACTGCAAACCCTCACGAGACTACAACTCGTCCACTAGGGGTAACCTAGGGGTTTAAAGGCTTGTTGCATTCGCTAAATGCAATCGAGAGCACCTGCGAAAGTGGTATAAGTAGGATTTTATTCGTTGTTATTTTTGTTTTGTTTTCTCTCTTGGCTGACCAGCTTTCATACTGCGATCTCTTGGAAAGTCTCTCTCTTGATTCGTTATCCAGGTACTATATTTCCATCACTTTACTTTCGTTGTTCCATGTGCATTGCATGCTCATATCTTTTACATTGAGGACAATGTAGATTTTAGGTTGGGGGTGGGATATTAGGCTTCTTAATCAGTATTTTCTTGGTCTTGAGCAAAAATTGTGAAAATTTTTAAAATTTTTCTGAAAATTCTTGTGAATTCGAAGTGATTTTGACAGATATCCCTAATTTAAATTTTCAAGATACGTGATGTTGGTAATGCATGACTCTTGAATTTAGTTATCTATTAGATTTCACAATTAAGATCAAATTATTAATCTATGATTAGAAGTTGTGAACATTGATTAAATCATGATTTCACATGTCATGTCTTGCCTACACATTTATATTTCAGTTCCATATCGAAGGATTAACTTGGTAATCACTGAGCATGAAAGGAACCAGCCTGAAATATCTTGCCATCATGGTATAAAAATTAAAAAGGTTGGGTAATTAATCTTCACCATAGGTTTGCTCCCTATAGGTGTGGAGTTAATTCCCCATGAATGATATATGAAAAAGGTCCAGGAGTACGGTCTTCACCATAGGTTTGCTCCGTATTGGTAAGGATTTGATTCCTCTTCTTAGCATGACTATTGATGGAAAAATAAAAAGTTGAAAAGATCAAAAGATGAAATTTATGAGGCAAGTTTAGTTATCATGAATTCTCCTGTTGATTACCTATGATTTCATGCAATAACAAAGTGAATCTTAATGTTGATAAGTCGAGATTACATGATACACCCATTGAACTCAATATTTAGAATTATTCTAATTGATGGATCAATACTTTGCTACTTGATTATGAAGTTTACTGTGTGCTTGAGTCCAGGAGAACATAATTTTCAACATTCATGAATCTGAGATTTCTCGTATCTTATTTAAAACATCACTTGGTTTTATAAAAATTCTCCTGTCATTCTCGACTTATTTTTGGCATATTTTGCTCAGGACTAGCAAAATGCTGGTTGGGGGTTGTGTTGAGGGTCAAATATTGCATATTAGACCTCGGTTATTTCTCAGATTTACGCATAAGATACTGTTTAATGGCCCGCTTAATCATGTTTATGATGCAGGGTGTGTTTAGGAGCTTCGACCGAAACAGGGTGATAAAAGTATGAAATTAACGCTCTGATGATCACCAAGGAAAGGGACGGACCCAAGGGGAACAGGATCGACAGATTTACATGTCAGAAACCCGAGAAAATTGAGAAACTGACGTTCAAATGGCCCAAAATTGGTCTAGAACACAAGATCACAGGGTTCCCACCATCAGTTCGTCTCAAAATTTCATACATCACCTGAGGACCACAACTGAGCCGTACACATAAAATTTCAGCCCCTAAATCCCTACAGAAGTGGGCCAACGGGTAGATCAGCCCATTAATTTACAATTTGGGGCCCACCTGGTATCTGGATATTCTTCGAAACTGGTCTCAGCAGCTTGAATGAGATGAGGAAAGGAGTGGACGGAGCGGATTTCGCATACACCTAACGAGTGGACCCCACTCATAGTGTCAATGCACGAGTGCACAAGTGCACTCGACGTGTACTGAACCGAGACAGTGGGTCAAACTCACTGGACCCGACCATCTTCAAAATCTCTTTTCTTTCTAACAGCGTCCGCACGGACGATGACAAATTTTGCTAATGGGTCCCACTCACCAACCAAATGAAAGATCCAGACCGTCCATTCACTTAGGGACGCGGCCACAACCCTCGCCTAGGTGTCCGTTTTCTTCTATGGAGGTGATTGCAAGATCCTAGCCGTTAAAAGGATGATGGACGGTGGAATGAAGATTCTCGTGGGCCACACCATAAATGCTCAAAAAAACATTCCTTCCTTAATGGTTTTTCAAGAGAATTCAAATGAAGGGAATGGATCTCTCGTCTGATACTCATCACGGGCCCACAATCTTTCGCAGTAATGCGTCCGAAGCTCTGTTTGCGAAACAGAGCTGCAGATGAAGCTCGGTGGGCCACTATTATCATATCATTCAATGATCTAACCCGTTCATTGGAACTATGAGGTCAAAAATACCATACAGAGGAGGGTTTTTCAAACCCATGCACATATACTCAGAAGATCAATGATAAAATGCAGTTCAGACGATAGAACGGTATTTTTGAATGGCCACACCAAATAGAACCCGAATAACATCGATCCTGACCGGTTTTTCGAGTCCAATCCAATGGTCGGAATGGATTTATAGACTGACAACCGATCCTGGGTCCCACCAAGGTTTAACGCACGAATGGCTTGCGTAAGAACGTGCTGCGTTCGCACTGGCTGCGTGAACAGCCACCGACCTTCATTAGTACCTATAAAAAGAGAGAAAGAGAGAGGCCGTGGGGGAGGAGAAAAAAATTGGGACGTGGCATCTCAGTGTGGAAAGGAGGAATCGACGGCCAGGCTTGGTCGTGGAGGCTATTTTCGAGGCTTGGAAGCAGAGAACGTGAAGAGAGAGGGAGAGAGAGAGGGAGTAATTCTTTTCTTTTCTTTTCTTTTATTATGAGATTTAATCCGTCCATGACGGGCTAAGAGGTGAAGCTTGTAGTGAGATGGGGGAACTGATGCTTATATCTTTTATTTAGACTGAATGGATGATGATTTTAGTATAATTAATGGCATGTTTTTAGTCTTTAATGGTCTGTTGTGACTGAAATTACAATGGGTCTGCAATGGCTTTGAGCATGTTCTTTTTCTTCCCATGTTTATGATGTCAGGAAGCACTGTTGTTCACCATAGTCTCTTGGGCATGGTCGGATGTTAGTACCCTTCCTAACCTTCATACATGTGATTGGTTGGTAATTAGTTTAATTCCGTTGTTTGCCATAGTCTCTTGGACATGGTTTGGTGATGGAATCCATTCTAATTCATATACCTTTCGTCTCTTTGAAAACTAGATCAATGGCAGTTCAGTTAATTTCCATGATTTTTTTTAAGCAAGCAAAAGAACTTCCTGATCTCTACAAGTGGATCCTCTGAATCTCTAGTTTTCCTGTCTCTGAATTTTCTTAAGCTTTAGATTAATTATTTCACAATCATTTCATAATTGCTATTTGATTTAGAATTCATCTCATTCTAGTTCTATTTCTAGTTAATTTTAGATAACGTACAAGTTTCAGTCCCTTGGGATTCGACCTCGGTCTTACCGAGTTATTACTACATCACAACCCTACACTTGGGGAGTGAACAGGTGGGTTAACATGTGCTGTTGGAACGACTCAGATAATTAACTTCTAGGTGTCTAATGAGTCCGTGGTCCACAATGGACCACAAGTCCAGTGAGATCTATGGTTTCCTAAAATTTTATAATTTTACAACCTTCCTACGTCACGGTATAGCCCGTACGGACTGATGCTAAGTGTAGACGGCCATCTGGCATGGCTGCCCGCATTAGGTCCTATCATGACCCGTCTAGTCTACTAAGTTGGGCTAATCCTAGATTAATTTACTAATGGTACCTCACCACGAGTAGTCTAAAAGAACGGTCCTGCGGTAAATCCTACGTGGACGCCCCAAGACACTAAGCTGGTTGGACGAAACGTTACATAAGGCATGATACCCAAAGGTAGGAAGATTAACTCAGTATGGGTTGTCACCCAAACATCGAGTATGATCACTCAGTTTCGAGGTGCAGGCTTATCACATAACCAAATCACCGTAGGGAAGGACTCGTCACCTAATTTCATTCATGTCCGGGTTGTTCGAATGGTACTCTGTCATGAAATCATCGACCAAGTAATTTGATGTGGGCCATTCGAATAAGGACACGTCACCTCCTATGCTCGCTGGTCACTACGGGGAGGCTCGTCACTCTGGTGTAGGACGACAACATGGACACAATGTCCCATAATATTCCACCATGTTCGAGCCCAAGACTTGGTTGCTCACTGGTCACTACGGGGAGGCTCGTCACCCTAGTGTAGGCCGATAATGCGGACATAATGTCTCATTTCACCATGTCCGACTCATGAGCTTTAGTGGGATCGTATCACTAACGGTTATTAGTAGGCCTCTCAAAGGTATGAGGTGCTTCAAATTCAGGCAGGCGTGATATCAGGTAGGTGATCATTCCCCATTATATAATCTAGACATTGAGATATTATTTTATTTTATTTTTTTCCTCTACTGAATCAATGCAATTATTATTATTATTATTATTTATTTTATCTAGTGGTGATAATGGATATTTATTATGTGAACATAGACATTATATTTGTCATATTTCTTTGTAAGTTAAATGCATTTTATGTGATTTATTTTTTATATATATGCAATGATTCTTATGGGTGCTCTGCCCAGGGTCATTCTCGAAATGATCAGCACGACACGGGTGCTCTACCCAGGGTCATTCCCAAAAGGATCGGCATGGGTGCTCTGCCCTGGGTGATTCCCTAAAAGGATCAGTACACACGGGTGCACTGCCCTGGGTTTTTGTCCCTAAAAGGTTATACCGGTGCTCTGCCGAGGGTCATACTCTGAAAGGATCAACACCGGTGTTCTGTCGTGGGTCATCCCCTAAAAGGATCAACACACATGAGTGTTTTGCTCACTTCAAATCTTAATATCTTTAGAAAAGCTATTTATTCATTCTATATTCATGAATGTCAAATTATTTACCTATGATTTTACATTCAATGTTTGTCTTATTGTGATTAATATGTCAAGATTAAATTTGGTATGTTTGTGAGATTTTCAACTCGGAATTGATGTGATCCTATTGAGTTGTCAACTCATTATGTTTTAACCGTTTCAGGTTATGAATATTTTGAAGATGCAAGGTACTTCTATTAGTAGTGGAGCATGGAATGTGATTTGATGCACGTGGCATGTTATTCTACATAGGATAAAATTTATTTTATTTTAGAACTCTAAATGTAGTAATGTGTGGTTTGATTTTCTTATTTCAAGTTAAGTTAAATAATTATGCATCGGTATAATAACATATTATGTAATTAGTTATTTTAGTTTGTGTTTGGATTTTAAAGTGTTGGACTATGGTGTGAAAAAAAAAAAAAGAAAAAAAAGAGAGAGAAATGCATATGAAATTGTCATACCTTTTCTTTTCATTTTATTTTATTTTTTTATAATAGATCATGGGTCTAGAATTCGGGTCCTGGACACCCTATTCGGGTACCCGAATTTTGGGGCGTGACAACTTACTTCTTAAATGTCCACACCATGGTTTTGAGAAGTGACAACAGGTTCAATACTTCTATGACGGTTTGACACCGTAAAATCATCGCATGGTTGATGCCACCAGTGGAGGGTCATTCATAACCAAAAGTGACTTCGAAACTTGAAATTTCTTTGAAACTTTGTGTGAAAACTCCTAGTAATGGGACTATTCAAATAGAGGTAAAAGAAAGCCCCAACTACAGAAGAAAGGTAGTATATATGAGATAGGAGTCATGCCAGATCTTTATGCCAAAATTGATAGCCTGACACAAAAAGTTGATGATTTAATGTTAAATAATGGACCTCTACAAACAACTCAAATCAAGTCATGTATCACATGTTCCAGTCTTGTCCATCCTACGCAGTCGTGTCCATCTGGTGTAGCATTCTAAGAATTTCTTTGAACAAATATATGCTGTGAACACCTTTCAGAGACCTGGGAATGATCCTTACTCAGACACCTACAATCTAGGGTGGGCTAGGCATCCAAATTTTTCTTGGGCAAAAGGACCACAATAAGGAGGACCATCTGAAAATCCTCCTATGCAACCTTACCCCTAAGTTGGAAGTCAACAGATTCAACAGTTTTCGCAGTATCAACAAGTACCTCCACAATATAAAAAACCATCTCTTGAGGATACACTCAATCTTTTTATGTAAAGTTCACTTCAATTTCAAAAAGACACCCAACAAACTTTATTAGCTAACCAACAAAGCTTACAAGCAAATGCACAATCTATTGTCAAGCTGGAAGTACAGTTAGGTCAACTTGCTGCCACATTGAGTGAGAGAGAGAAGGGCAAGTTTTCTAGTTAACTTGTGGCAAATCCAAAAGGACGGTATGAGATTAACTCTAATTCAAACCAAGAACAATATCATGAGCAAGCCAAATCTATTATTACCCTTAGGTCCTGTAAACAGATCGAAAATAAAGTAGAGATGCCTAGGGAAGAATCAAATTCCAAATCAGAGTACCAAAATGAAGCAGAAAGACATACTAGTACATCCAAAGACCAACAACACTCTGACTCTCAAGAAACCACTCATGTGTCATCTTATGTTCCTAAAGCACCTTTTCCTCAACGTCTGACACCAATTAAGAAAGGAAACAACTTTAATGAGATATTAGAGATGGTTAAGCAAGTGTAAATTAACATACCATTGCTTGATGCTATCAAGCAAGTCCCTGCTTATGCTAAGTTTCTTAAAGATTTATGCACTCAAAAGCGTAAGATGCATGTTCACAAGAAGGACTTCCTTGCAGAGCAACTCAGCTCCATGATTCAAAACAACTCCCCTCCTAAATTTAGGGATCCAGGAGCTCCTACCATTTCTTGCGTCATAAGAGATCATAAGGTTGAGAAGGCATTGCTTAATTTAGGGGCCAGTATTAATTTGTTACCATATTCTGTATATGGGCAGCTAGGACTTGGTAAGCTGAAACCAATTAAAATAACACTACAACTAGCTGATAAATCTATCAAGGTGCCCTGTGGTGTTATTGAAGATGTGCTAATCCAGGTTGATAAGTTTTATTTTCCAGTGAATTTCATCGTTCTAAATACTCAACCTGTCTAAATCCTACCAGTCAAATCCAGATTATTCTGGGACGTGCTATCATAAATTGCAGGAATGGAGTCATGAAGTTGTCTTTTGGTAACATGAAGATAAAGCTCAATGTTTTCAATGCTGGACAATAACCAGCAAACTCGGATGATATATTTGAAGTGGACATGATTGAGAGCCTAGTGCATGAATCTTTCCTTCAATCTTTCGAAGACACTCTTAAGACTTGTCTAACACATTTTAGCATGGATTTTGACATAGAAAGTTCCATCCAAGAAGTCAATGCATTGCTCGACTCTACTCCTATAATGGAGACTATAAAATGGAAAGCGAAAGTGGAGCCTCTTTCACCCTCTTTGTCTAAACCGGTCCCATCTATTGAGAAACCACCTGAAGTTGACCTTAAACAATTGTTTGAAACCCTCGAGTATGCATTTTTAGATCCTTCTGAGACCCTGCATGTCATCATGGTTTCTAACCTTGAGAAGGAACATGAGAGCAAGTTGATTAAAGTGCTTAGAGAATATAAGGCAGCTATTGGGTGGATGATAGCGAACATAAAGGGAGTAAGCCCCACTGTGTGTATGTATCATACTGATCGTGACGAAAATACGAAAACGTCACGTGAAATGTAAAGGAAGCTTAACCCTAACATGGAAGAAGTTGTTTGAGCGGAAGTGCTTAGATTATTAGACGATGGTATCATTTACCCCATTTCAGATAGCATGATTCAAGTTATTTTCACAAAGTCTGGGATTGGTTAATCAAGGTGTTGAGAAAATTTAGCGGACCCAGGTTATCAAGATTGATTAATTCATGGTCCATTCTTGTCTGGTTGAAGAAGTTAAACTTAGCGCTCCTGGGAGGTAACCCAGCTTTTCATTCCATTTCATTTTTCTAGTTAGTTAGTTCAATGTTTGTGGGTAACATTACTGTAAACCCTCACGAGACTATAACTCA
The DNA here is from genome assembly GCA_037074715.1 of Magnolia kwangsiensis. NCBI lineage: Eukaryota > Viridiplantae > Streptophyta > Magnoliopsida > Magnoliales > Magnoliaceae > Magnolia > Magnolia kwangsiensis. Next base: position 22,353,265 of record CM073576.1, read on the forward strand.
TCCACTAGGGGCAACCTAGGGGTTTAAAGACTTGTTGCATACACTAAATGCAATTGAGAGTACCTGCGAAAGTGGTATAGGTAGGATCTTCTTTTTGTAATTTTATTTTTGTTATTTTACTTTTGTTGATTTTTCTCTTGTGCTGACTCGCTTTTACATTGATATTTTTGGGAAAGCTTCTTGATTCTCCGTCCAGGTAATATCTTCTATCACTCTTCTTTTATTTTTGTTGTCCCATATGTATTGCATGCTTATTTCTTTTACATTGAGGACAATGTAGATTTTAGATTGGGGGTGAGAGATTATGTTACCTAATCAGTATTTTCTTGATCTTGAGCAAAAATTGTGAAATCTTGAGTAAAAATCGTGAACATTTTAAAAAATTTTCTCGAATATCTTGTGAATTTGAAGTAATTTTAAAGGATAGTTGTGATTTTAGAATTACAAGATACAGAATGTTGGTACTTTATGGCTCTAGGATTCAGTTGTTTATTAGATTTCACAGTTAAGTTTGAATTGTTATCCCATGATTAGAAGTAGTAAACATTGATTGAGTTATGATTTAACATATCACGTCTCGCTTACACATTAAGGTTTCGGTTCGATATTGAATGATTAATTTGATAATCACTAAGCATGAAATGAACCAGCCTAAAAAAAATAAAAATAAAAAAATAATAATTTTAGCATTAGTTTATAAAGAAGAATTGAAAGGGTTAGTCGAATAATCTTCACCATAGGTTTGCACCCTATAAATGAAGATTTGATTCCCCATGGATGATATGTGAAAAAGGGTTGAGTGTACAATCTTTACCATAGGTTTGCTCCCTATGGGTGAGGATTTGATTCCCCTCCTTGGCGTTACTGTTCATATAAAAAATCAAAGGCTGATAGAATGGAAAGTTAATCTGTAAGGCAAGTGTTTGTTTCATTTTTGGTTGTCATGAATTTCGTTGTTAATTATCAATGATATCATGAAATTAACAATTGGATCTCTTAATGATTGTAAGCCGCGATTACACTATACACCCATGAAACTTAATGTTTAGAATTTTCTAATTAATGGATTAATATTTTGAACTTGATTATGAAGTTTACTGTGAGCTTGATTTCAGGAAAGAAAATTCTGCTCCCATTCATGAATCTTAGAATTCTCACATCTCGACTATTTGTTCACAAGTCACTCGGGATTACAGGAATTGTCTTTTATTTCTGAAATTATTTTTTACATATTTTGCTCAGGATTAGCAAAATGCTGGTTGGGGGTTGTAATGAGGGTCAAATATTTCATATCAGACCCCAGTTATTACCTAATTTTGTGTACATGATAATGCTTAATGTCGTATTTTAATTATATTTTTGTTGCAAAGTGTAATTAGGAGCTTGGACTAAAAAAGGATACTATAAGCATGGAATTAACACTCCGAAGTCATCAAAGCAAGGGACGAACTTCAGAGGACTAACGTTAAAAAATTTACACCCCAAGGATCCGAGAAAATCAAGCCGTTTACATTAAAGAGGCCCGAAATTAGTCCAAAATTCAATATCACATGGTGCCAACCATCCATTCACCTTGAAACTTCATACATTAGCTGGGGGCCATAAATTAACCGTACACATAAAATTTCAGGCATTGGATATCTCGGGAAGTGGCCCAACGGACAGATCGGCCCCTTAATTCCCTAAGTGGGGCCTACTTGCTATCTGGATATACCTCATCTTTGGATTAAATGCCTTAATTGAGGAGACAAAATGAATGGTCATATTGGATTTCTTAGAAACATCTCCATGGACCTCACATGTACAGCGTGTGTAGGACCCACCTTTGATGATGTGTTAACCCACACCGTCCATCCGGTTGATCTGCTTCATGCACCCCACCTTGATCTCGTGCATTAGATTAACACCGTCCAGAGTATCAATGGGTCTCTGGATGGTGGCCCTTTTCTATATGCCATGTTATATTATAATATAATATATCATATTATTTTATATGGTATTATATTATATTATAATATATTACATCATATATGTTACAGCAGGCCACTACATGGACCGCACCATGATGTATTTATCTACATCGTCCAGTTGCTGGACAGTGTAGCAGGCATGATATCCAGACCGCCCATTCATTTGGTGATCGGCCCACCATGATGTGTGTGTTATATCCCTACCATCCATCCATTTGACAACTGGCCTCACCATGATGCATGTGATGTATCCATACCGCTTATCCACTTGGCGAGCTTGTCCCCTGGCTTAAGACTAAAAAAATAAAGCAGATCCAATATCAAGTGGTCCACACTGCAGAGAAGAGTGGGATGATCGCCCACCATTGAAAACCCTTGGGATTATGGGGTTCTGAACTAGTATGATATTTGTTTTTCCTCTATATTCCGGTCTTTGCAACCTTATGCACATACTGGATGGAAAATAAAGACTATGGTGGGCCACTGAAATTTAATGATGAAAATCATTGTCATCATTGTCATTTGTGGTATGGTCCAAATGATGCTTTGGACATGATTCATTTTTATACTCTTCAATGGTACCTAACAATGTACGTATGGTGTATTGGAATTGGCCATTTGACTCGACCTACTCGATTCGGCTATTTGAATTGGCTTGTTTGACTCGGCCCATTCGACTCAGCCCATTCGAATCGGCCTATTTGACTCGACCTGTTTGACTTGGCCCATTTGACTCAGCCATTCGACTCAGCCTACTTGATTCGACCATTTGACTTGGCCTGTTTGACTCAACCCATTTGACTCGGCTTACTCGACTCGTCCATTTGACTCGGCCTGTTTGACTTGGCCCATTTGACTCGGCCATTCGACTCGGCTTATTCGATTTGGCCATTTGACTTGACCTATTTGATTCGGCCCATTCGACTTGACCCATTCGCCTCAGCTTATTCGATTTGGCCCATTTGATTCGACCCATTGATTCGGCACAGCTGTATCAGCCCACTTGATTTGAATCACTTAATCGACCCATTTGATACGGCCCATTAGATACAATTGAGGCCTATGATGATGTATTTAGGCCCATATGCGAAGCCATGGGCCCACTGTATGTTTGGCCCTATGTGGGCCACTCCTTGGAAGCAATGTTGGTTAAAGGACCACATTGATGGGCAATGATGGTTGAACGTCCACATTGTAATCTTCTCTTAGGCCTGGATAGGCCCATTCTCATCATTCTCTAGTGGGTTAACCCAAACGCTTGGGCCTTATTGATTTTATCATCAGCCGTTTAACTATAGACCCCCGCCTTGCGTCGAGGTTGATTATCGATGCTGATTATCGAGGCTGATTCCGATTGTCGAGGCCCAATGTGATGTATATGCGGCCGGTATTTGAGGCTCGTTGTGATGTGTATTCAGAACATGTTTAAAGCCCACTATGTTGTATATAAGGCCTTAGGATGAGGCCCATTATGATATATTTGAGGCCCATAGGATATGACCGATTGAGATTGTATATGGACCATTGATGCGGCCCACCTGATGTATAGGAGGCCCATATGATGAGGCCCATTGAGATGTATTTTTGGCCCATGTGATGCGACCCACTTGATGTATGTGGCTCTTGTATGAGCCCATGGGCCCACGATATATTTGGTACTATGTGGGTTATTCCTTGGGGGCAATGTTGGTTAAATGTCCACCTTGTCAAGGTCGATTGTCAATGTCGGTTATTGATACCTATTATGAGTATGTAGCAGTATAACATCATGATACATGCCCATACGCATCATTTGCATATTTGTTCTGAGATATGATTGACCATTGCATATGCCATAGTGCCGATGGTTTATAAGACTCCCTGATAGGCGGAGGTTATCTCACATGAGCGCACAGTATGCGCAGGACTGATGCATGACTGGATTGTATAACTCATGCATCTTACATTGTGTGTTGTGATTACTGTACGCCCTAGCGACATCAGGGCCGTAGCCTCTACAGGCATATCGTGGATAGCCAGATGGGATACTAGAAATTTGTTACTAGCATTGGGCTGCCATAAATGACCCTGAGTAAAAATTTCTAAACCCTCTTGGTACCAGAGGATGCCCCAATGTCGAGATCGAGTAGATATATATGAGCGCATGAGGACCGTATACCAGTAGGTCGTGTCTCCCACTATGTCGTGGTCGGTTGGGAGGTGGTGTAGCCTTACCGGCCTGAGGGAGTAGGCATAGCTAGGATGAGTTTGAACTGCTCATGAATGGGTCTGCTATCGACGTGCCGGGTAAATATTGGTCGACTACTGGCCAGGAAGATAGTGATATCTTTTCCACTTACCCAGTTGTGCGCTTAATGGGGCAGTAAACTAGTGTAGAGTGTACTAGACCCCGGTGATAATCCTAGAGATGAACAGTACTGATATGTGGACTTATTGGGTAGAAGTTGTATACTCATTCATCCATTCACTATCCACTCGGGCTGGTGGTGCGCAACTATTTGTTATGTGTGTCTTCACAATGGCCAGGATTTCAGTTGGGGCGTGCGACTAACTTGAGATTAGGAGTTTACCACATTGAGTCTAACTATCCAAATTAGATATGAGACTAGTTTGGATAGAAGTCCCTTGTGATGGACCCTATATCCTGCGATACTACGTACTATTATCCCAACTTCGCACTCCAACATAGTCATTCCATTCGCACTGCATATCGCATTACATCCATGACATATGACATTTTAGGTTACTCTATGTCTGCATTTATATGATTTAGATAAAGCTGATGGTATTCTTAGCTCTCCCGAATTGCATATTTCATTGCATCCTCGATATCTGATATCTGATTCATTGTGTGTCTGCATTACTTTCTCAATATATGATATTGATTTACTATGTCTTTTCATCACATATCTTGGATGAGGCTGATGATATTATTATGAACTTACAGTATTTCTGCTTACTCTGATATCATATGATTCATGCCAGTAATTCTGATATTGTATGATTAAGGCATTGTATTGAATGCTTGACACTTATCTTGTGCACACACTTACATCACTCTCTAAGCTTTATATAAGCTTATGCACGATAGATGCGTGCAGGTAATGATAAGACGTAGTCGAGTTGGGGCAAGAACGCGCGACAGAGCCTCTAGAGAGTTTATTATATGCATGTATTTTCTTTTCAGTATTGTACTCAAATGATTATATTGGTGGATATGTGATGAGTATGTTGTCTTTGTAATTTGGGTAAACTTGTGGTTATGCCTCTTACAAGATAAATGCACGTTGAAAAAAAAAATCTTCTTTGTAGGATCCCAGGATCTGAACCTAGCATTTGAGCGTTGGGAGCTGAGAATGGAGTACTACGGAGGCTGTTAGCACCGGATTTGACAATCGGGATTCCTGAGAATCCGATTTTGGGGTTTGGGGTGTGACAAAAAAAGTTTTGGATCAAGTTAATATTTGTATTTCTCTTCATCCATGTCTTTGTGACGTTATCAGTTGGTTGGATGAAAAATAAACATTACATTGGGCTTTATAAAGTTTATAATGGTATGTGTTCAATAACCACTTTTTCTATGGTGTGGTCCACTTGAGATATCGATCTATTTATTTTTAGACTCATGCCCTAATGTAAGTGGGCAAAATGGATAAACAGTGTCGATAAAAAAACAACCATCATAGTTAGAGGTGGGCATCGAGTCGATTCAAACCGAGTTAGGGCTGACTCAACTTGATTCGGTTTTGAAATAGGCCTGACCCGAACTCGACCTGACTCGATACCGAGTCCAGCATGCCTAACCCGATCTGAGTCTAGGTCTGGTCTAGACTAATTCGGACTGAATCTGACCCGATCACAAGTACCGATTTGGGTCGAGTCTTAAAATAATATGAGAAAATGGATGGATGGAGTAGATATACAACGCATAGATCAAGGTGGGCCCACGATGAGGATCCTACAAACATCACTCATCTTTGGTCGCGATTAATATTCCTTGCTAATCAAGTAGATTTTGTAATTTTTTTTAATCTTATAAAATTTCCATGAGATGACATGGTTTAATTAAATTTTAGAAGAAAAAATTGGAGGTAGATTAGCTACCGACACGTTGAGTACTTAGACTCGCTATTTAAGTGATGCCACCAAGTTCTATGGGGCCCACCATGATGTATGTGTTGTATCCACATTGTCCATCCATTTGGAGAGATCATTTTAGGACACGATCAAAAGAATGAGGTAGATCCAAAGTTGGAGTGAACCCCACCATAGAAAATAGTGAGGAGAGCGACGTCCACCGTTGAAACCTTCCTAAGGTCCACCGTGATTTTTATTTGAGATCTAACATGTTCATAAGTTAACACAATAAGTTAACACAGATATTAAAGAAGCGGAAACACAAATATTTGCTTGATCGAAAACTTTTGGGGCCCTTAGAAGTTTTTAATGGTGAGCATACTCTCTTCACTGTCTTCTGTGGTGAGGTCCACTTGAGTTTTGGATCTGATTCATTCTTTGGCTCATGGCTTAAATTGATCGATTCAAATGGATAGATGGTGTGGATACAATTCATACATCATGGTGGGACTAACATAACCACGTGACATCACTTTAGTGGCGAGTCTCGCTACTTAACTTGTGAGTTGAATCCCTAACTGAAAACTTTAATAAAAATCACGGTGGACCTTACGTTAACATAGACATTGAAGAAGGGAAAACTTGATCAAAAACTTTTGTGACGCTTAAAAGATTTTAATGATGGGCATGACGCTCTCCACTGTTTTCTGGAGTGGGATCCACTTGAGTTTTGGATTTGATTCATTTTTTGGCCTATGTCCTAAAATGATCTCTCCAAATGGTTGGACGGTGTGGATACAAAAGATACATCATGGTGGGATGGGACCCACGTAACTAGGTGACATCACTTTAGCAGCGACTCTCGCTGCTCAACCCGTGCGCTAATCCCCATATGGAAGGGAAGCGGATTGCGTAGTTACTCACAATGTTAGGGTACTGAGTAACCTCTGTGGGTTCCACCATGATTTATGTATTTTATCCGCTCCGTCCATCAATTTTACCAAATAATTTTATGGCTTGAATTAAAAAATGAAGCATATACAATGTTCAAATGTACCACACCATAGGAAACCGTTGAATTGAACGTTTACTGTTGAAAATTTATCTTGGGCTACAAAAGTTTTGGATCAAGTTTATATTTGTGTTTTCCCTTCATCCATGCCTGTATGATCTTATGAACAGGTTGGATGACAAATAAACATCACCATGGGGCCTAGCAAGGTTTCAACGGTGGAGATCATTATCCCCGCTGTTTACCGTGGTATGATCCACTTTATATTTGGATATACTTCAATTTTGGGCTAACCCCTTATATTAGATGGAAAAACGGATCGACGGCCTGCATAAACTACATACATACAACGTGTGCCCAACTAAGTTTACTTGGAAGGAAAGAGCAAGAGCGTACTGTAATCGGTATGCAATCCGATTTCCAAATGAATAACGGCATTAGACTTATCGTGAAATGTAAATTTTATTAATATATTAAAAAAACCAGTGACGTGGCACTTAAAGGATCAATAATAATATTGGATTCAGCTGCTCGCTGTTTCCAGGATGCAGAGGATCCGCACTCTCACACACACAGATCAATCTTGGATTGCACTTGCTCGGGTGATAGACCCCTGGGAGTTTCAACAACCGGCGTGAGTGTGTGGGGGTGTGTGTGCGTGTGTAATAAATAAATAAATAAATATCTTGGATTGCACTAAAAGCTATAATCTTGGCTGTAGATAAACTCTCTTTATTTCTCGCCGAGCATCATCAGCCTCTCTCGCAGCATCTCTTCCCTCCAATTTCTGATGTTCTTGGCTATGAATTCTTCGATTCTCTGCTCCAGTTCACCACCATCATCACTATCACAATCGTCAGAATCATCATCGCAGCTATCATCTTCGTTGTCTTCATCGTAACCACTGCCAACATCATCATCTTCATGACGGTAATCATCATCACTGTTCGAATCATCATCTTCGTAGTCTGGCTCCTCTCTTTTACACCCATCTTCTACCATGAATGGGATGGACAGAAGATTATCGAACTCTCCATCCGACGGCCTCGAACTGACCAATATGATGGCATTGATGATGACGTTGCAGGTGGAGAAGATGAAGATGGGACTGGACTTGGCTTTGGAGATCAGATCTTGGGTGGAACAAAGGAGTGTATGGTGTTGATGGACTGTGGGGAATGAGTAAAAGGAAACGAGAACAAAGGTGGTGAGTAGACATAGGAAGAGAAATGGGAATGTGGTTGTGTTTGAAGGTAGTGGCTTCATGCCGTTTGTGCTAATGATGGAGGTTGGTGGTTGTGATTGGGCCTTTTTATAGAGACCCCACAAAGGGGCTGAGACAAAATGAGATTTTTGAGGACCTTTTTTCTTAGAAAGTTCGACAAGGCTCATGGTGGAAGTTATAAGAGTCTTATAATACCACACAATCTGTTATTTTCGTTATTTTCAATGAAGTTAGTTTCTCAGTAGAGAGGAAGTTTTTTTCGGGGCATGTTGCTTTCATTTTGAAAAATCAGAAATAAAAAGCTTAACTTTCATTTTTCAATGTAACCAGTTTGAAACATATTGTCTAGGACCAGAATCCACTACAAGACATTCACATTCCGCGTACATTTACTCCGTCCATCTGGTGAGCCCTCTCATGTCAGCCTGATTAAAAATTCAGATAGGCCCCACTATGGGGAACACTGTAAAATCACTCTAAAACCTTTGATTTCAAGCGCTGTGGTCCACCTGAGTTTTGGGTCAGGCGGATTTTTGGAGTGTCTTTTAATCCTGGTAAGTAGACACTGATAAACGGGTCAGATGGCCTGTTGAATGCCCCACATGGCATAGGGAAAGTTTCCATGGTGTATATTTGACGCAGGGAAGGATGTGAGGTCGAGCACCGTCTTCCTCAAGATGATAAATATTCCGAATCCACGGAACTTCTCTGGACTCCTCACAGAGACTCCTCGAATCCACGAGGAAAGAAAGCAGAAAATAGAAAGAATTTCTAATAATTTCGAAATGGATTAATAACTCATTGATAATTGTCTAATGTGTCTCCTTACACTATTAATATAGACAAAAATAAACCAAAATTCATAATTACTAAAAATAGCAAAATTCTAACTCTAAGAAAAATCCTAATTCTAATAAAACTCTTTTAAGGCCTAATTTATAAAAATAAAAATTGTAAATAAACTTTCTTTAGAAGAGTCCTAGTAGAACTAAAAGTTATTTCTAAAAGGAAAGAAAATCTAAAACTTTAAAAGTATTAAAAATATTAAAATATTGGAATTACTAGAAATAGTAATTTTTTTCTAAAAATTCGACCTGAAAGCGCTCGTTTTCTGATGAAACAGACAGACGCGACCTACTTTGTGGATCAATTCACCTCGGATGGCCCGTTTCAGTAAAGATTGATAGGTTGTGTACCCCATAATGATACCTGGATCAAAAGTTACGGTCAATTTACGATCCACCTCCTTTTGGCTCAACCATGCTGGGAATATCTTTGTGACACGTTTTACATCAGACCCCTCCACTTGAAAAAAATTCATCCTCGAGTTATTCAAAGGACTTGGCTCATGATTCTGAGATAACTTCTAACACCGATGTTTATTAGCTCTTTTCTTGTACTTGGCATTAGGCTCTTTAGCTAATACAATACACGTCCTCATGCTTTTCTTGACTTGACTAGTATCGATCAGTTCCTTCACATCTGCCTTCAATATCTCATAACCTTTCTGATAATGTGGGCAATTAGGTGGACTTACCCTTGAGACGGGATCAACGTGATTTTGTATATCTCGTATAGGAGGTAATTTATTAGGTAGTTCATCAAGTATAACCTCTTAAACTCTTGCGATACTGGTTCCAAATCTTCTAGGATATTCACAGGCTCTACATATTTTTTCTTTTCAACTAATGGATATATATATCTATCATTTCTTCAGATTGTTTAACAAAGACACATTTAGTTATGAGATATTGCCTCTCCACTTTAGAAGTCTTGGATTTATTCTCCGTTCTCATATGGGTCATATGTTTGCTACTGATGAATTCTGTGGCTTGTCGCGATTCCTTTTCAATGAGGTGGTTTCTCGTGGACAAATAATATGATTTTTCTGTAAAACCTTTTACTGAATAACTATCCTGGTAATAATTTTAGTTTTGTTGGAATAATACCTGATCATAATCTGGTGGGAGAAATTGCATGCACAATAATTGCTTCATCCGCGACCATGTGTGGATTGGCGTCTTCATCTGTCTCATCCGCTTAAGTTGAAGTTGTTCCCACCAATCTGAAGCTCTGCCCGTCAACTTGTAGGCCACGAGTTTAACTTTCTTTTCTTCTACGATGTTCATATAGTCGAAGCAATGTTCGACTTTAAACAACCAATCGAAGAAGTCCTTAAAGTAGAGTTGGCCATTAAAACTAGGAAGATTGACTTTCGTATTGAATTCTTGACTCATCCGATCTATCTGATCAATGTCTCGTCTAGGATGTTGTAAAATCATGTCGCTAGATCCCGCTCTCTCAGGAGTGATCCTATGGTTCACTGATAGCGTCGCCCTACGATCAGTATGATTACGAATTTCAACAATTACTGGTGGAGGATTACCACTAGGAACGTAGAGTTGTCTCAGGGTTTCTGCCAAGAGATCCGCTATACGGTCCATGGAAGCCTGCAGCCCTTGCATGACTTGCCGATTCTCTTGTTGCGCTGCTTCGAAAGCTGTCGCCGTTAAAGGTAAATTCTTTAGGGCACCGCACATGGGATTGTTGCCCGACCCGTGGTTAGAAGCTATCGATCCGAGGAGAAACTTCGCTCTGATACCAAACTGACGCAGGGAAGGACGTGAGGTCGAGCACCATCTTCCTCAAGATGATAAATATTCTGAATCCACGGAACTTCTCTGGACTCTTCACAAAGACTCTTCGAATCCACGAGGAAAGAAAGTAGAAAATAGAAAGAATTTCTAATAATTTTGAAATTGATTAATGACTCATTGATAATTGTCTAATGTGTCTCCTTACACTATTAATATAGACAACAATAAACTAAAATTCGTAATTACCAAAAATAGCAAATTCTAACTCTAATAAAAATCCTAATTCTAATAAAACTCTTTTAAGGCCTAATTTTTTTTTAAAAAAATTACAAATAAACTTTCTCTAGAAAATTCCTAGTAGAACTAAAAGTTATTTCTAAAAGGAAAGAAAATCTAAAACTTTAAAAGTATTAAAAATATTAAAAAATGGGAATTACTAAAAATAGTAAATTTTTTCTAAAAATTCGTTTTTGAGCTGAAAGCGCCCGTTTTCTGATGAAACAGACAGACGCGACTCACTTTGTGGGTCGATTCACCTCGGATGGCCCGTTTCAGTAAAGATTGATAGGTTGTGCACCCCATAACAATACCTGGATCAAAAGTTATGGTCAATTTACGGTCCACCTCCTTTTTGCTCAACCATGCTAGGAATATCTTTGTGACACGTTCTACATCAATATTCTCATTCCCTTTGTTCCCATGGTGGGGTCTACCTGAGTTGTGTGGAGGAATGATTTTAGGCTTCAGGACCTTGCATCAAAAAGGGCACATGATGGACGGAGAGGATGTCACACAAACAACATGGTGGGCCCACAGAGCTCGAGTGTTGTAGATGATTCTAGCCCCATTTTTTTTCTCTCTCTCTCTCTCACAACGGTAGAAATATCTTGCTTAAAGAAGTATCTTCATTGCTTTCTCAATTATAATTATATCAATTTATATTTCTTGGTAATACTACACAATCTGTTCTTAGAAAGTTCGATTTCTTTCTCATTGTCTAAAGAAGTATCTCCATTGCTTTCTCATTATTGCTATTCGATTCATCAGCTTCTAGTCTGGCAGCTCTCTTTTAGACCCATCTTCTGCCATGAATGGAATGGACATAAGATTATCGAACTCTCCATCCGACAGTCTCAAACTGCCCAATATGATTGCAATGATGATGACGTTGCACGTGCAGAAGATGAAGATGGGGCTGGACTTGGCTTTGGTGATCAGATCATGGGCGGTACAAAGGAGTGTAGGGTGTTGATGGATTGTGGGGAATGAGGAAAAGGATAGGAGAACAAAGGTGTTGAGTAGACATAGGAAGAGAAATGGGAATGTGGTTGTGTTTTAAGTTAGCGGCTTCACGTCCTTTTTTGTCAATGATGGAGGTTGGTGGTTGTGATTGGACCTTTTTATGGGGACCCCACAAGGGGGCAGAGAAAAATGAGATGTTTTTGAGGACCAGTTTTCTACAAAAGTTCCAGAAGTCTTATGGTGGAAGTTAGAAGAGTCTCATAATACTGCACAATATGTTATTTTCGTTATTTTCAACATGAAGTAAGTTTCTCAGTTGAGAGGAAGTGTTTTTCAGGGCATGTTGCTTTCATTTTGAAAAATCAGAAATAAAAAACTAAACATTCCGCGTACATTCACTCAGATGTAACAAGTTTGAAAGATATTGTCTAGGACCAAATCCTCTACAAGACATTCCGCGTACATTTACTCAGTCCATCTGGTGAGCCCTCTCATGTCAGCCTGATTAAAATTCGGATAGGTCCCACTATCGACAACACTGTAAAATCACTCTAAAACCTTTGATTTCAAGCGCTGTGGTCCACCTGAGTTTTGGGTCAGGCGGATTTTTGGAGTGTCTTTTAATCCTGGTAAGTAGACACTGATAAACTGGTTGGATGGCGTGTTGAGGGCCCCACATGGCATAGGGAAAGTTTCCATGGTGTCTATTCTCGTTCCCTTTCTTCCCGTGGTGGGGTCTACCTGAGTTGTGCGGAGGAATGATTTTAGGCTTCAGGACCTTGCATCAAAAAGGGCACATGATGGACAGAGAGGATGTCACACAAACAACATGGTGGGCCCACAGAGCTCGAGGGTTGTAGATGATTCCAGTCCTTTTTTTTTCTCTCATAACGGTAGAAATATCTTGCTTAAAGAAGTATCTTCATTACTTTCTCAATTATAGTGATATCAATTGATATTTCTTAGTAATTGGACTGTTTTCTATCACCACACGTTACGCAGCATAAAGGATACTGTTTCGTTGAACCCATCATAACAGGTGGGCCCCACTTTCTAAATTCAAGAATTTAATTTGGTGGGCCCTATTGCTGGAATACCCAACCGGATTTGGGAGTAAATTCTATTACTGTGAGGAAAATTTGGACCACCCATTTAATGGGCTCGTCCATGTCCACCTCAATGGACGACCGACCAAACAGTGCAAGTACGAAAGTACGAGGAAGATCACTGACAAAAATACAAGTAAGATACAACAACTTGAGGTCTCATACCATCTTTTCCACTCTCATGCCACTCTCATAGGACATCAGTACCACGAAAACTGTAGGTCCTACCACGGAGATCATCTTTACCGAAAATCAGACCTTTTCACTTATCACATGGGCCACACATTCTGAATAACTGGATAACCGACGGTCTAGCTCAACAGACCGGTTTAGCCATCCAATTGAGTGGATTATCCTTGTTTTCGAGAAGGGTGATCTTCTTAGTGGGGTCTACGATTCTCACGGGGCCGATGTCCTACAAAAGTGCCATGTTAGCAGAAAGATTATACGGTACCTCCAGTTGTTGTACCCTTGTCTGTATGCTGTGATCTTGGAAATCCGTCCTTGGGGACGCGGATTGCGTCCTCCCCCCGCCCGTCTCCAGCCACGAACGGGCAGTTCTGTAGGCGGGGCCCACTGTGATTTATCGGTTTATCCACGCCGTTCATTCCTCCTCTCGCATCATTTTAAGTATAATATAAGAGCCCGTTTGGATGGGTGTATTAGGGTGGAGTCAGCGATAGTAGGCTGGATAGGAGAATCTAATCCTACAGAGTACGGCCGCTAACGTGTTTGGACGGGAGAGAGATAAGCAGGGCAGCCTGTCCTGCTGGATTGACTGCTGGATTGTTTGAATTCGCTAGATATCCTGCCTCTCTCTCTCTCTCGTTGAATTTGGTTGGATTCGCTCTCCCCGGATTTGCCTCGAGCCCATCCTCGTCCTTCGTACGGACTGAAGGATGGGATCGAAGGTCGCTAGATATGGCGGGAGCAGTGGCGGGAAGGATCATTTCCCCATTCCACTCTTATAAATCTCAGGTATTTTCGCAATCTGAGTCCATCACAACCACCACCGTTGTTGCGCGCAGGAACTGTTTCTTCCTCCTATGGCCTTATTCGGTGGCATATAGTTCGGAATCTGTCATGCATTGCATCCCTCCACCCTATGAGAGGGCCGTTGGCTGTCGATCTGCATGTACAGTTTTACAGGCTCCTGGATTTTGGGGGTTCATGTGCAATTTGATTTTGTATGTATTATGCACTCCCGAAATCGGGGGTTATTGGTTTTTAGACTGTGATGGCTTAATATTCGCTTCATGTGAGAATCCAGGAGGATTTTTTGTGCTTCAATCCTTCTGTATTCAATTGACTGCTTCCATTTTCAAAAACCATTTTGCCTATGTTTATGATTTTTGGGGGTTTAGCTTGCTCAAATTTGTAACGATGTTGTCTTATCCAAATAACCCTCATGTAAGCAGATTGTGGGCATTGTGGCTTTCTCTGATTTCGATTGTCTTCATTTCGAGTAATGATTCTTCTTTAAACATTCCGTATTCAGTCCTATTGTTGATTTCAATCTGTTTATTTTGATCATGGTATCTGAAAATTAGGGGTTTTGTGAAATCCCAATTCTACTCTTCAATCCGATTCAAGATAACCCCCAATTTCTGAATTTAGGGCATTCTCGCGAAATCTGACATGGATTGCTGCATCCAGGTGTACTGATTTTACTTGAATCTGTCTTTATTGAACTGAAGGATTTTAATTGATGAAATATTAAAGTAGATCACTCTTTACTCTTTCTCAGATGAGGATAGACAATGTAATATCCTTGGAAATATTATATATGTTATCCAATCTGCTATCTTCATGGAGAAATATTTTTTATTTTGCTTCTTAAGGACAAACAAATTATCAAACAAGTTGGACGGTGCATTTCTGTTTGGGACCCAATTGTTGACGCACATCGATCTAAAATTGACGCAGGGATGAACGTGATGAGGTCGAACACCGTCTTCCTCAAGGATAACTACTCCGAATCCACGGAGCTTCTCTGGACTCCTCACAGAGACTTCTCGAATCTACGAGGAAAGAAAGCAAGAGAATAGGAATAAACTCTAATAAATTCGAAATTAATTGATGAAAAAATAAAAACGAGTTTACACCCCTTTAAATAAGGGAACCAAGCAACATGAAAGAAATCAGACTCATACTACAACTAAAACTCCTAGAATTCGCAACTCACTATAAATAGTAAACTTACTATTTATAGATGGTCATGATGTCTACTAGTGCGCAAGGTTTTCGGCCAAAAATAGTAAGTGTCCTATTTGGCTTCACCAAACCGTTCTCCTAATTATCCTAAGCACTTTTCATGTTGGACACAACTCCTAAAGCCCAACGGATGAAAAGTTATACTCAAACTAAAACTTACTATTTATAGTAAAAACAAAATTAAAACGAGAAAACGACCGTCGATCAGGGGGTTTTTCGCAAATCCGGGCTGCGCAACCCGGCATAGCGGGGTTGGTTGGCTAAAGTAGCTCGTTCTACCCCAAAATCATATATTTTACGTCGGATAACTCATTCCGGATTGTGAGATACGCCCGATCTAAGGTCCGATGGTCCGGATCACTTCTGTCGCCGACCGTGCCTTTTCTGATCCATCTTGGCCATGAAATTGTCCGCGACCCGCTCTACATCAGTCCCCTCCACTTGAAAAGAACTCGTCCTCGAGTACTCGTCCTGCACTGGTTCATGATACTCAGTCAGGTCCGCAACGTTGAAAGTCCGTGAGATCGCCATGTCATCTGGAAGATCAACAACATAAGCATTGTCATTGATCTTGCGGATGATCGGTACCGGTCCAATCTTCTTATTCTTCAGCTTGTTGTACGTCCTGGTCGAAAATATTTCTTTTTGCAAATGGACCATTACCTGGTCGCCCACCTCGAACACCTTTTGTCGACGATGCTTGTCCGCTTGTTCCTTGTACTTTTCGTTTGAGGCATGTAGCTTAGTCTGCACCTTCGCATGAATACCCATGATCCTGTCTGCCATATGTTCTGCTGCAATACTCATGCCTGGGAGCTTGGGCAAAGGGACCAAGTCTAGTGTGTGGCGAGGTACTCGTCCGTAAATAACCTGGAACGGGGACTTTCCTGTCGAGCGGTTCACCATGTTGTTGAATGCAAACTCCGCTTGAGACAAGGCCAAATCCCACTGCTTCGGTTTCTCTCCTGAAATACATCGAAGGAAGTTTTCCAAAGTGCGATTCACAACTTCGGTCTGCCCATCAGTCTGTGGGTAGTAAGCACTGCTGAATTGAAGTCGTGTATCGAATCGAGTCCACAAAGTCCGCCAAAAGTGGCTAATGAACTTCGTGTCACGAACAGAAGTAATGGTCTTAGGGACCCCATGTAGCCGTACGACCTCCCTGAAGAATAAATTCGCCACATGTGTTGCATCAAGGGTCTTCTTGCATGGGATAAAGTGCGCCATCTTGGAGAAACGATCGACCACTACGAACACCGAATCCATGCAGCGTTGTGTTCGTGGAAGACCAAGCACAAAGTCTATTGATAAGTCCTCCTAAGGACCGTCAGGCACAGGTAACGGGGTGTAGAGGCCCGTATTCTGAGATTGTCCCTTGGAGGTCTGACAAATATGACAACGTTGTACGGCTCTTCCCACATCACGTACTAATTGCGGCCAATAATACCGCTCTTCCACAAGAGCTCGCGTCTTGTCTCGCCCAAGGTGTCCATCGAGGCCACCTCCATGTAGTTCCTGAATAATCTACTCCCTTAGAGAACTTTGGGGGATGCACAATCGATTCCCTTTGAAAAGAAAACCATCCTGTATATGAAAGTCACTGGGGTGACCTTTTTGGCACTTCAACCAAGAATCTTTGAAGTCTTCATCCTCGGCATATAGCTCCTTGAGACAGTCAAAGCCGACCACCTCATTGCTCACCGTAACAAGTAGTGACGTACGACGGCTAAGTGCATCAGCCACCTTATTCTGCTGACCTGACTTATGCTTCAGAACAAACGTAAATTCCTGTAAAAACACAACCCATCTAGCATGCACACGATTCACGTTAGTCTGACTATTAATAAACTTTAATGCATGATGGTCGGTGTACAGAACAAACTCCCTTTGAATTAGATAATGCCGCCAATGTCGCAGCGCCTGAACAACTGCGTACAACTCAAGCTCGTAAGTCGCCCACTTCTTTCGGGCTTCACTGAGCTTCTCGCTATAGAAGGCTACCAGCCTGCCTTCCTGTGATAATACTCCTCCTATTCGGACATATGAAGCGTCACACTCCACCTCAAACAATTTATCGAAATTAGGAAGCACCAAGACCGGTGTTGTAGACAAACGATGCTTGATCTCATGAAAGCTCTTGTCAGCTTTATCGGTCCACTGGAATGGCCCCTTTTTCATGTAGTCTGTTATTGGCGCGACTATGGTGCTAAAATCTCGCACAAATCGACGATAGAAAGTCGCTAATCCGTGAAAACTCCTCACCTCATGAATGTTTGTCGGGATCGGCCATTCCCTAATAGCTCGCACCTTTTCATCGTCCACCCGAATGCCTGTGGACGTTACAACAAATCCTAAAAATAACAGGCTGTCAGTTAAAAAGCTACACTTTTTCAAGTTGAGGTACAGCTTGTTATCTTGTAGGACCTGAAGCACCTGCCTGAGATGTTTCTTGTGCTCCACCTCATCCTGACTATATATCAATATGTCATCAAAATATACTACCACAAATCGGCCAGTGAACGGTTTTAGAACTTGATTCATCAAACGCATAAAAGTACTTGGTGCGTTCGATAGGCCGAAAGGCATGACCAGCCACTCATACAACCCTTCCTTTGTCTTGAATGCCGTTTTCCATTCATCACCGGGTCGAATACGAATCTGATGGTACCCGCTCTTTAGATCGAGTTTAGAGAACACTTTAGCCCCTCCTAACATATCGAGCATGTCATCCAACCGTGGTATTGGAAACCGATACTTAATAGTAATTTTGTTAATTGCTCGGCTGTCGACACACATGCGCCAGCTTCCATCTTTTTTTGGCGTTAATAATGCTGGTACAGCACATGGGCTCATGCTCTCTCTCAATAGACCCTTACGGATCAATTCCTCCACTTGCCCCTGAAGTATCTCACACTCCTTCGGACTCATCCGATAATGAGGGCGATTGGGCAGGCTAGCCCCAGGGACGAGGTCTATGTGATGTTGGATGTCTCTCATGGGGGGTAATCCATCAGGTAAATCTTTAGGCCAGACTTCTTTGAATTCGTTTAGTAACAGTCATAAGCTTGGAGGGATGTTTGAGGGTTCCTCTTTCTCGCCCTTCACCACTACGGCATATACCTCGCCGGTTTCCTTGGACTCCTCCATGAAATCCCGAATGGTCAAGAGAGAACTCCCCTCCACTTTAGAGGCTTCAGGGTGGTTCTCTGGTGCCATAGGGGCAAGGATTATTTTTCGACTATCCTTGACGAATATGTAGACATTGTCTCGCCCCCGATGGGTCGCATCACGGTCTGACTGCCAGGGTCGACCGAGTAGCATATGGCCGGCTTCCATGTCAACCACATCACAAAGTATCTGATCCTTATAATGTTTACCAATTAAAAACGAGATAGTGCATTGTTCAGTTACCTTGGTCTCGTTCACTTTTTTTATCCAGCCAATTGAGTACGGGGAAGGATGTTTCGTCGTTGGTAGCTGCAACTTATCCACCATCACTCTTGAGACGATGTTCTCGCTGCTACCACTGTCTATGATCACATCACAGACCTTTCCGCTGACAGTGCACCGAGTACGAAATATATTGTGCCGCTGTGGATGTAATTCCTTTCGTGGGGTATACAGTAGTCGCCTCACAACGAGAGATTCGTCACGATCTTCGCCTGTCACTTCATCGCCACCTGCTATTTCTTCAGTGGTTTGTTCATATTCATCAAAGCCATGATCCTCTTCCACGGCCTCATCTTCAGTGCCCCCTTCGTTTATAGCCAAGTGCGCTGCCGGACGTTGAGGACAAGTGTTTGATAAGTGGCCTGGTTGGCCACAGCGATAACAATTGTTCGGCCTTGGCCGAGCATAAGGATTCGAAATCCTACTAGGGCCCGCTGTTGTGGGTGCTGCCCGTTGAGGTCTGGATGGTCTGCTCCCCGTATTACGGTTCGCGGGTGGAGGAGGTTGAGGACGTTCTCCTACCGGATCTTTTCCTCGAGCCAGCACTGGATCCTGTGTGGGACCTGTCATAGGGGGTCGATTTGAAGGATAGGGATGAGCAGGAGCTCTTGTAAGCTGCGTTTCTGCCCTTCCTGCCAATTGAACTGCTTCATCTACGGTCCCGACTGGGTACATCTGAACTCGATCCTGAATTACCGGTCGCAACCCACCTATAAATCGTGCCACTTTCTGTGACTCAGATTCTGACAAATCGTTTCGTGTAGCCAACCGCTGGAATTCTTCAGTGTAATCTGTAACAGTTCAATTTTCTTGTCGACAATTCTGGTATTGCTGGAATAATATCTGCTCATAATCACTGGGGAGAAATCGTGAATGAAGAAGACGTCTCATCCGAGGCCATGATGCGATGGGCGCCTTATTCTGGAGGGCTCGTGAGAGTTGCAATTGTTCCCACCATGCAGAAGCACCAGATTTCAATTTAAACGCTACCAATTTCACCCTTTTATGATCTGGCACATCCATATAATCGAAATATCTCTCTACTTCGGCTAGCCAATCAAGAAAATCTTCGATACGTAATAAACCGTTAAAACTAGAAAGTTTAGCCTTACCTCGATAGTCTCTTTCAGCACGATCTAGACGATCGCCTCCATGGATTGGTCGTCGATCAAAACCCTCATTAATGTCCTCGTCGCTGGAACTAGAATCATCTGGTGTAGCCCTACGATTTACCGCTGGTAGTGCTCTGCGATAATCAGGGTCACGTCGTACAGCAACCACGGGTGGTGGGGCGACCATAGGTGGTGGAGCACCGCCTAGGGCTCGGGGCGGAAGTAGCGCATCCGCAAGACGGTCGAGGGTTTCCTGCAGCCCTTGCATGGTCAACTGACTCTCCCGATGGAAAGCTTCCATTCTTTCCGAAAGATAACGAATCCCTGGATCACCTTCCACAGGATTTTGATTCATACCTTCGTTGTTTGCCATCGGCCCGAGGGAAAACCTCGCTCTGATACCAAATTGACGCAGGGATGAACGTGATGAGGTCGAACACCGTCTTCCTCAAGGATAACTACTCCGAATCCACGGAGCTTCTCTGGACTCCTCAAAGAGACTTCTCGAATCCACGAGGAAAGAAAGCAAGAGAATAGGAATAAACTCTAATAAATTCGAAATTAATTGATGAAAAAATAAAAACGAGTTTACACCCCTTTAAATAAGGGAACCAAGCAACATGAAAGAAATCAGACTCATACTACAACTAAAACTCCTAGAATTCGCAACTCACTATAAATAGTAAACTTACTATTTATAGACGGTCATGATGTCTAATAGTGCGCAAGGTTTTCGGCCAAAAATAGTAAGTGTCCTATTTGGCTTCACCAAACCGTTCTCCTAATTATCCTAAGCACTTTTCATGTTGGACACAACTCCTAAAGCCCAACGGATGAAAAGTTATACTCAAACTAAAACTTACTATTTATAGTAAAAACAAAATTAAAACGAGGAAACGATCGTCGATCAGGGGGTTTTTCATAAATCTGGGTTGCGCAACCCGGCATAGTGGGGTTGGTTGGCTAAAGTAGCTCGTTCTACCCCAAAATCATATATTTTACGTCGGATAACTCATTCCGGATTGTGAGATACGCCCGATCTAAGGTCCGATGGTCCGGATCACTTCTGTCACCGACCATGCCTTTTCTGATCCATCTTGGCCATGAAATTGTCCGCGACCCGCTCTACATCAAAAATAGATATGCAATTGGTGAACCATTTGCCTAGACAGTGATGTAATATTCATGGGTGTGATGTTGAATGCTTGCCATTCCATTTTACCCTTGTTGCATCAGTGATTCAGATTCTAAGACTCGAATGTGCTATTAGTAATCTGAGGTACTGGACACCTTAATCTCATTTTTTACTATTAATCATATGACCTCATGTGCATTGGAATGTATTTGAAAACCTGCTATCGAATGACAGAGGAAGCTTGCTTATTTATCATATGCCACTGATCATTTAAATGAGTTCTGGATAGTTGATTCATGACTTCTTCTTTTTTAACATAGCCCACCTTGTTACCCAAATGCATACATTTAGACCTTTTTCATATAACTCTCCAGCTGTGAAATTTGTATGATTTTTGAGCATGTGAATATATACTTTTTTTGTGAATTTATTGTAAGATTCAATCAAAGTGGTCCACATGCTTGAAATTAGGTTTCAAGAGAGATTGCCTCGTCGGCCTCTTCAAGGTTCATATGTAGTTTGCATCTTGGAGAAAAATCTCAATTATGTATGAAACAAGTCAGTCAATCCATTTCTCATTGGGACCCAGTTGTTGAGGCACATCCATCCAGTCATTATATGCAACTAGTGAACCATTTGACAGGACAAGTTTCCCTAATCATGAGTGTGATGGTGATTGCTTGCCAAATGTGGTTTACCCTTGTTGCATCAATGATTCAAAATTGATAAATTGAGGGTGCCATTAGTCGGGACTTACTGGACACGTTAATATTTTATATTTTGTTTTAAACAAGATGACCTTATGTGCATCTGTCATGTCCTTCAAATTATCTGCAAATATAGACAGAGGAAGCTTGCTCATTTTTTGATGGTTTTTATCAATTTCTTCTTATTATTTTTATGGGTAGTTCCTGTTTGGATTTTGATTTCATTGCTTTCAAATGACAACTTTTTTATTTGTAGCCAACTATTGGGAGAATTTGAAGCTAGGGGTCTCTGATGTAAACTGTCAAATATTGAGTTCTCTAGTTTTTTACTGTTCACCTGCTCTCTGCATATTGCTCGACATTAATGTTTCAATTACTTGCATTAGCTTAATTTAATGCAAAATTAGCTTAATTTGGATTGCAATTACTTTTCACATGTGCTCTACATATTGGGTTATCTAGTTGTTTACTTTCCCCCTGTTCTCCAGTTAATTGATTTAATTCAAAATATCTTCTTTTAGACATGCAATAATTTAATGACTTCAAAACAAAATCTGGGACAATTTTTCATCTGATTATGTAGGGAAAACACTCAGCAGAGTCATATAAATTGCTGACCATTCTCTCCTGTGCCTCCAAACCATATAAACGGATATGGTATGTTTTAGTCATCATTCCGTAAGCTCTCTCCCATTTATCATGTCTTCTTCTTATTCTTGTTTTGGTAACTGATAAAGAATATCTAGGGCCTATTTGTTTAGAGAAATCTTCTCATTGTGTGCAATCAGGGCTCATGGTTCACTGAAAAATAGGTTCATCTAAGTTCCTTTTTAACCCCACTGGATGGGCCATAACCCATATATACATCTGAATGGAATTTTTATATTTTCATAGACAATGTTAATCAGTATTTGGTCGATTGCTGATGTGGGTTTTTCATATTGTTTGTAATTTTATATTATGATCAGAGTTATGGTATGTTTCCCAAAAACTGCTATAACAACTGATGTGGGTTTTTTTGACAGCAAGAGTTTCCAAATTAAATCCTTTAAGAAAAAAGTCAAAAATTTGTATATATGTGCAAGAATTACCAAAACAAGACCTATCACTATGAGTTGTACATCTGAGTTCAGTCTGAAATTTTCAACCATGAAATACTTTGAATCAAGAAGAGCATGAAAACCAAAAACAAAGAAAGCTAGTATAAAAATTCAAACCATATATTGAATTACTTTTTCCAAATATCAAGGCCGTCAAGTTCCATATTATTTGGAACAAGTACAATTGAGATGTTTCCACCAACACTGAGGGAGGGGTCACTTTTTTATCAGACATCTATTCTTAAACCACCCTTAGAAGATACATGCTACTGTACCCCATTTAAAAACCTATCTCCAACAGGAAGAAACCCATGGCTGATACTTGACCAAATCAAGTATCTGCTGTTTTCTTGATGACAAAGCTCTGAATTTTACAACAATTGTGCAAGAGAAACCCAAATCAGGCCTGCTTCAGCTCCTTTTCACTAGTTGGCCGGCATACAGTTATCTGACTATCTGTGAAGAACATTTTTTCCATATGATCTTTCTTCAATATGCATCAAGTTGACAAATATTATAATGCAGTATGATGCCTGATAATGAACATGTCCCATTCCTCAAGAATTTCTATTATGGTCCATTTTTTGGTTTTTTCCTTTTTGGGTTAATCTTGTGCAATTTCATCATTCACTCGAGTTTGGGTTATCTGACTATCTATGAATATTTTATCATATGGGTTATCTATGACTATCGATGAGTAGTTTCTCATATGAGTATTTTGCCATGTGTTATGTCTGTATTAGATAGTTGATTCGGAAACTGAATTTATATTTCAACCTTTTTTGTTGTTTCTAGATCAGGTTTTTCGTTGAATTGGATTTGATATTATTTTCTAAATTGGGTGGCCTATTGGAACTCATTATTTCCACTGTTACCTGTGGTATGGTCCAATTGAGATATTTTTAAGCTTCATGAATTGGGCTCATCGCTTAAACTATGATGGAAAATCGATTGGAGGGTGTTGAGAAATCATATATACTTGCTCCGGGTCAACCTGATGGAACTCGTTATTTCATGAACTTGTAAATTGCTTATGTCAAGCTACACGTGTCTAGAAGGCCGTGCGGAACGCATGAATAGTCTTACATGTGTTTTCTTGGGTTGGTTGAGTGGGTTTTTTGGGTAGCGGATTAGCTGTTACCCTGATAACACCCACATAGACTAACCGTGGGGGCCCACTTTAATCTATTTGTTTTATATCCACACTTTAACATTGTTTTTCCATCACATTTTAGGACTTGATCCCAAATCTTAAGAAGATAAAACTTTCATTTGGACAACACCAATAGAAACAATGATGAATGTCCATTAAAAACTTTTTATGGCTACAAAAGTTTTAGATCAAGGTAATCTTTGGGTTTCCCTTCATTCAAGTATTATTGACATCATCAATAGGTTGGATGGAAAATAAACATTAGGTACACCTTATAATAAGCTCTTTGGAATTTTTAATGATGAATAGCTCAATCACCAATGTTTCCTGCAGCTTGGTCCACCTCAGATTTGAATCTTCCTAAATTGGTCCTGAAAAAGGGATGGACAGAGTGGATATATGACAAATCATCAAGGTGGGCCCCACGGTAAGGGTCGGAAGTGGATTGCCTACTGAGTACCTTAACTATGTCAACCCCATTGTCATTTATGCATTGTATCCACTTCGTCCATTTCTTTTACCACATAATTTTAGGGCTTTAACCCAAGAATGGAGCATATCCAAACCTCAAATGGAACACACCACTGGAAACAGTGTGAATTGAATATCTACAATTGAAAAATTCTTGGGGGCAATCGAAGCTTTAGATCGAGCTGATTAGGTACTACCACCGCCTGTTCCTAGCTCGGGCTAGGCTCAAGCTCCGACGGCTACTGAGGAGGCATTGTGATGTATGACTTATATTTACATTGAGATGTAATATACTCGAAGTTACAGAGCAGCCTTTAGAAAATTTTCACAAATATAAAAAATCTTGCATTTTGTTCTCTTCTCTCTTCTACAGAATAGCTTTTAGTGTAAGTTGTGTTAAGGCCGGGTGAAGCTAATATTTCTAAAAGCCCCACGGCTGTTCTTTCAACCATCCAGTGGGTGTAACCTACTATCAAGTGTTGTGTGTGTGTGTGTGTGTGTGTGTGTGTGTGTGTGTATATATATATATATATATATATATATACACACTACATATCAATCCAGCCACTCGGCTGAGAATCCTCATGTGTATATGGATTGTCTATACTTTAAATACACACACACACACACACACACACACACACACACACACACACACATTTGAATACATTCTTAGTTACAGAACAGTGATGTATGTGAAATTTGGAATTAAAAAGTGTAGGTTATCAGTTGATGATCGATTCCTCAGATGAGGATGAGATGGAGAGGGTAATTGTAGTTCAAGCAGTGTCAGCGTGTGTATAGGCTGTTGGGGAATATCGTCGCTCATATATGTTCAAACAGTCGGTGCGTCATGAGGATGATGAGCGAGCGAGGTTCATTAATTCTATTATTCGGGCTAGCGATGGAGATTGTTTAGATCAACTTAGGATGAATCGAGATTCATTTTTTGAACTATGTACGTTGATACGCTAGAAGTCATGACTCCGTGATACTCGTAATATTAGTCTTGAAGAACAAGCAGTTATTTTCCTACACATGTTGGGGCACAATGTTCGCAACTAGGTTTTAGGTCACACATTTATTCGATCAGGAGAGATTGTTAGTCGACCTTCCACCGTGTTCTACAGGCAATTGTATCACTGTACCCCAACTTAATTAAACTAGCCGAAACAGTGACGCCATCGAAAATCCAAACAAATCTAAATTGGTCTGCTTACTTTCAGGTAATTTTTCAATAGGTCTATTTTCTAAGCCTGTAATTTTCACTTCAATCCGACGTACAGTCCATTCACGATAAGTAATTTTTTTGGTTTAGGATTGTGTTGGTGCAAATGACGGAACACACATTCCCGCACATGTTCTAGCGGTTGACCAGGTGAGTTTTCGCAATCGTAAAGGGGTCATCTCCTAGAATGTCCTGGCAGCATGTTCATTCGATATGAAATTTATATATTTATTGGCCGGTTGGGAGGGTTCTACTTCGGATGCGAGGGTGTTACATAATTCAATGACTTGATCAAATGATCCCTTGCTTGTCCCAAATGGTACTGCGTAGCTGTTAAAATAGTGTCAATCTAATTTATAACTATGACTGCATCCGGTTATTCACTTAATAAAACTATTATTCGAATGTGTAAAAAAATATTACGTTGTCGAAGCTAGATATGCTCATTCACCGGGTTTTATGACTCCTCAGGGCGTTCGATATCACCTACAGGAGTATCGAACTGGGAGAGCGCCTGCGAACCTGAAGGAGCTATTTAATTATCGACACACACAATTGCATAATGCAATTGAGTGTTATTTTGGTGTTTTGAAAGGCAGATTTCTGATATTGAAGAGCGCTATGCAGTACGAATTTTAAACACAAGTCCAGATTGTGATAGCTTGCTGTATCCTCCATAATTATATACGTATCGAAAATGAGTCTCGACTGGATTCCAATTTCGTTGGTGTATCTGCTGCCGATGGGGTGGCTATTCCCACGCCTGTAGAGGTATCAACTAATGACGAGCGTCAATGGTCCATTCGAGTAACTTATCAAGAAAAAGATACTTGGAATCAAGTGCGTGATGACATTGCAACCAGAATGTGGGCAGATGCTCAGCACAATAGTAGGAGTCGACAGTCGATACATCTTATTTCATTTTCATTACAGTAATTGGTTATAATGTATTTAAGGTTTAGCTAACTTCACCCATTTTTGGACTTATAATCACCCAGTTACATACTGGGTGATTTGTGGGTTACTGATAATGAACAATGAATTTATACTATGTTCGTATATGTTAATAGTTATTATTTTCACGATGATGATTGACATTGGTAAAATTTTATACATACTCCGCATTCAGGTAAAATGACAGACTCCTTTAATCTTACAGCAACACCGATCCAATCACCCGTAAAAACACCGCTGGTGCCCACTCGAAGTTCTCCACATGAGAAGACGGTAAAATCTCTAGCGGAGCCTCTATCCAGAGCCCCTAAGATTAAATGGACTACCGCTATGGATCAGATTCTGTTTGAAACATTTATTGAACAGGTCGCATTAGGGCGTAGAGCTGATAACGGTTTGAAGCGAGAAGCATACCAAATTGCGGCCGAGGCAGTAACGAAACATACTGGCATAGCAGTCCAGTGGCAAAACGTGTCAAAGTTGTTAAGATATTATAAAAGAGAGTATAATGCAGTGAAAGACATGCTGGCAGCGAGTGGGTTTAGTTGGGACAATGAGAGGATGGTGGTCACAGCTCTAGATGAAGTTTGAGAGGAGTATCTTAAGGTAAGTGTTATTGGTTTTTAACATCCCAGCATGACCTTTGTATATAGTTTTATTTATTAATTACAACTGTCTTATTCATCTGGCAGTCTCACCCACGTGCTGAATGACTCTGTGGGAAACGCATCGAAAGGATGGATGACCTTGCAGTGATTTGCGGATCCGACCAGGCCACGGGACGCTATGCACAAGGAAGTAGGAGTATGGCAGCATCAATATCATCTTCTCGTCTTCAGCGAGATCTTAATGAAGCATTTAATGATGTTGATGATATGGATGATACGATTGACCTATCAGAGGATTATGTAACAGACTCCATAGGGACCATTCCATTACCATCGGACAGTCCTGCGAAAGGACATCATCAGTCCCGTAGCACTCCCACTCGCACTCTTGATTCCGATAGTGCTCGAGGAGGGACAGTCACACGGAAACGATCACGCCCTCCTCATCCCTGTGACGTAATGGGGACCTCTCTGCAGACCGTTACCGACTCAATGATGAAATTTGGCCTTGACAAAGAGGTCAATCGCACAGGTAAGGTACTTGATGTGCTGGAGGAGGTGAAAGGCCTGACCAGCTCTGAATTTCTCGAAGTTGGTCGGATCCTGAGTAATGACAAGTCACTGGCGTCGTTCTTTGTCAATCTCCGACCTGAGCGCCGAATGGAGTGGTTAAAGAAAACTCTTCGTAATCACTTTGGTGATAGAGGTGTTGGATCTGTCTGACAGTGTGTGGTCACTTGGTTTCTTTTGGTTTCCTCTTATCTGGGCATGTAATAACTTATATTACGTTTGAGTTATTTATTTATTTTTTTGTTTGGATAATTTATGGGTGTTGATGTACTGCTATATATACGTTTTGTATACCATGTTGACTGATGTGGTCTCTTTTTATATATGTTTGATAGCATCTTCGGTATCAAATACTCACATGCTTGCATTATGCTCTGAACGAAGGATCGGATCACACACTTGATTTACCATCGTAAGGGTACGTATATACAAGTTTTATATTATTCGAAAGGATTAGTAAGGGTAGTTGGATTCATTCTATTTAGTACACATCATTTCGCAATTCTAATCGATATTTGATATATGTCATACTAAAATAACCGCATATCATTGCAAATGGGTAAAGATAAGTACTATGTTGTGCTCGTTGGACGTCGTCCGGGAATATATATCACATGGGACGATGCTCGAGTAGAGGTGGATGGTTTCAGTGGGGGCAGACACCGAGCCTTTCGGAATTGGAAGGAGGCTGTGGCTTGCTAAGAAAATTATTTCGGTAAGGCAGGTCAGCCATCCAGACCTCTCACAGAGTCACCATATTTTGAGGTTGTCGCTACATCTGCGGCGATGGACATCCATAACGCTACAACCTCGTCTATCCGGTAGGTGTCCCAAACCACACGGAAGTGGTGGAGAGGTCCATGTCGACGGATGATCTTGCCACATCTGATGGCGAGAGAGTCGTCGTCGTGTTGATTGGTGTGTTGGTTATTTTTTTAGCGTTGCTTATCATTTTGAAATTTTAGATAGTATTGGTGTTGTAACTATGAGGATATTTCTATTGGATATTTGGTTCTTTTTGTGGTGTTGGACCTTGGGTTCAATTTGGCAGGATTTTTTTTTTTTTTTTTTTTTTTAATGGACACTCATTTTACACTATGTACTGTAATCTGCTCAAAATGTGTCCGGTATATACTCCATTTTTTGGTTTCATACTGTCAAATACTCTGCAAATATACATGGCCGGAATGGATGAAAAAAATGTACGTGATGAAATGCCCCACGGAGCACTCACCATCAGCCATTGGATGGTGTCAAAGGGAGTAGCCACTCCATCGAAAACCACTGCCACCTCTGACTATCTGTGCGGAATGGATACTGACAAGCTTAGTAGCGAAATTGCTACTGACGTGGCGTCACCAACCTCTGTGGACCCCAGCATGACGATGGATATGTTGTATCCATACCGTCCCACCATTTATATAGATCGTTTTGTCGTTGTTATAAAGAGATAAATATGGATCATAATTTCAAGTGGACCCCACCAAATAAAAATGGTGGGGACGGTGACATCCAGTCCACTCGAAACTTCTTATTGGGGCTAGAGTAGTTTCTAAAGATGCTTGGATATTTTTGTTATCACTTCATTTTGGTAGTATGTTCACAAGTTTACATGTAGATCTCAAAAATACATGATTGTGGGCACTATAAATGTTTCAACGGTGGGTATATCCGCTCCCAAGGTTTGTCTGTTGTGGGTCCACTTGAATTTAGATATATCTTAATATACTTGGAACGCAAATTGGTTGGACGATATAGATACGTCCTATACATCATCGTGGGGTCCACGGAGCTTGGTGATGTGGCATCACCATGTTCGTTACATGGAAGACTGAATCAGTGGTCAATTCGCGCCCGAAATGTGACATACGTGGTGATCCCATCCCCTTGCCCATCCAAACATGACATGTGAAATGAGTCTCTGGATCGGCTGCCCTTCCCAAACAGGCCCCACCATTGTAAGCTGGATTGTTTATAACAGTAGGATATCCAACAATCCGCTGACGACTTAGGGCCTGTTTGGCCAGGCAGATCCCACGGTATTTTGAGGGATGGGATTGGCAATATCCTTGGATAGGAATGACGAGCCAAACAAGTCTGGTGAACTTGTCCCACAATATAAGCCATCCCATGGATCTTAAGATAAGCCATTGACATTGCCATCATTATCTTAAAATTGATCCTATTCCTTGGTTGAATGGATTCTAGGATATAGGGGGGTGTGCCAAATAGACCGGTGAACTTGTCCGAAGATATAAGCAATCCCATGAATCTTTAGGCAATTCACTGACACCACCATCATTACCTTAAAATTGATCTCATTCCTCTTAATACCATAGAATCTGCCCGGCCAAACAGGCCCTTAATAAATATGTTAATATATGTGCAATGTAATCAGATCCCACCAACTCCGCCTTAATATGCCGTCCAAACAGGTCTTAACAAAATGAGACAGATCCAACGCTCAAGTCGACAACACCATAGATGGCTTTTGCATTTAATGCAATTGGCATTTAATGCTTTGTCATTTCACGCAACCCAAGATTAATATTACTCGTTTTTCAATACAATTTTTGAATAATCCGATAAGAGGGATGGACAGCGTGGATAAACCCATACGGGGTAGGACACAATCTGCGTCCCGTCCTCTGGGGGCAAAGAAATGCTAGGGAACCTGAAAATGTCAAATCCAATTTGAAAAGATTTCCCCCCGGTAATGAAATAAACATCAATCATTGATGAAAAATGCATAATTTTAGAAAATTATTGTAAGGCCAGGATTTTCTAAACCCGTCCAGGGGCTTTGGATGAAATAAACATGGTCCCAGTGGTTGATACCAGTGGTTGATAACGACGAGTTACATTCGTTGATGTGGACCGTCAGTTTCAAGGTCATTTATCACAGTAGACAAGTTCCTCTTTCAAGGTCTGATAATTGATCTAAACCATTCATCATGCGAGGTCCACCTTTGATTAGTCATTCATCTAAGTAATCGGTATTGCTAACCTTCTGATCAACCCCTTTTAAAAGAATGGTTGATTTGAATGGATTGTATAGAAAACATATGGACCTTCCATCATGTGGGTCTTGTTTATAATTGCCCAAAACTCCAGTAAAGTTGTTAGAATGGATTAATCGATCAGCGGAGCCGGAAATGGATGGACTTGATTGATCAATACGAAAAAGAACAATTCCGTGCAGCCGAACTTTGATTGCCTGAGCGAAGCCAGAAATGGCCGGACTTGATTGATCAATACGAAAATGGTCAATGGAGCTGATTGATCAATATGAAAAGGTCAATTAGGTGCAGCCTACCTTTGATTGCGTATGCATCTCAAGAATCATTTTGATCTGACGATCCTAACCGTCTATTTAATAGTAAGAAAATGAATAGTAAACATCCAGCTTGCCAAGAAGAAATCTTATAGTTAATCTAGACCTTTCATTCTTCGAGGAATGAAAAATCGAACGGGTCCCTGTTGAACACTTTAGCCAAAGGTTTGATCATTCTAAGTGTCAATCATGTGGGTCCCACCATTAATTGATCATTCATCTCAAGAATCACTTCCACGTGATGGACAGTTCCCCAGTTCTCCCACCTATGATTGACCCTGGACGATCCTAACCATGCCTTTTATTTGATATAGTCCACACGTGTGTCAGAAAAATGGTAGAAGTAATTAAAAGTAATTAAGTAAAGAAGGGCTTTGTCTTTGACCGACATACACGTGTGAGCTAACTGATGATTGAACTTCTTCCTTTTCGGTCCATCTCACTTGACGATTCCCCAAACAGACGCGAGTTGCCAGTTGCACCACCAACAGGAAACTACGTGGGACCATCCGGATGTCCATGAAAAATCCACCCCGTCCATCAGTTTCTCCATGTCATTTTAGTACATGATCTAAAAAACGAGAAAGATCCAAAACCCATACAGACCACATTATAGAAAACAGAGAGGATAGAACACTTGCCGTCGAATCCTTTCTGGGGCTTCAAATGTTTTGAATCATACTTATATTTGTATTTTTAATTCATCCCGGTTAGAATGACCTTATGAACGGTTTAGATGGCATAAAATTATCACGGTGGGCACTTCCATCCTCACAACATCTAGTAGTGTAGTCAACAGTTTTAGATCTGCCTCTTTTTAAATAATATTCTAACATGATTTGAAAAGCTGTTTATGGATTTTCGGTGGGCCCCTTGTTGTTAGAGATGGGCCACGTAATGCATGATTGAAATTTTCTGACGTCAGTTTATCTTTGACATGGAAGGTGGTATAATCAAATCCCACTAGATCGGGTTATCATGGATATTTCTGTTTATTCGGCAAGCAATCCACTTGCATGGATTACTTGTATCATGATATGTCCCCTTGAAGAAGGAACTAGATTTCGTGAGGGCGGGAAACACTGAGTTTGGAGTGTGACATTTGATTGAGTCCCAAAACATGCTTGAAAGGATAGGACTGCTAGGCTGCGGCCCAGAACTTGTCATGTGAGTGAGACCCTGACCGTAGGGCCCACCTCCATGCATGCATTGTATATCCATGTTGTACATTGTTTTTTTCAGTTTATATTAGAGCATAGCTCCTGTTGTTGCAATTTAATTAAATTAGGCCATTGATTTGTTTGAGGGTTTAGATTCGATTTTCGTGTGTGGGTAGAGTGTGTGCGGGAGTGCAAGAATTCATTTGACCCAACGTTTAACTGAATTGCTGATGTCCCTTCTGTTTGAGTTGAACAGACTAGAGATTGGGATCAATGATCTAAGGTCTTCTCAACCACCAATATTTGAGCTTCCATTTAGCCGATTTAAGAAAGGGTATAGGGTTAGTTTTTGTAAACGAGTTCTTTTTTCTTGTGACAATAGATGTGAGTCTATAGACTTTAGGACTTATTCTTTCACCCGCACTCTCAATTCACAATTTCTCAAAAAAATCAGGATACATATGCAAATTAAAGAAGACAAAATGGTATTAATTTCATTAATATCTAAAAATAATGTTCATTATAGTTTATAAGTTGTGAGATAACCAAATGAATAAGTAAGAAGGAAAAGGATAAATACCTGATGTTTTTATTAGAATAGACAATCGAGGTGGATGTGATCAACTAAATAGGAACTTAGATAATAATGGTCCTACAACTTAATATTGTAAAAAAAAAAAATTAAAAAAAATTACTTCTACCCTTAAGGTATTATAACAGGAGCCACTAGATGATAGCTATGTAAAACTAGGCCAGGCTAACAAAGATAAGTGAAAAATAATCTAAAAAATAAATTGATGTGTTTGGCATAGGGCCTTAAGCTCTTCTTCAATTGCTAATTTTATAAATTGTCGAGGTAGTAAAACTCTTATAGGGGTTTTTTTATTGATCCTAGATATATTGCTCTTTCCAAATAAGAGAATCTCCTCGATAGATCCAGAACTTCCTAACCATGAAGGTCTCCAAAAAGTATGAAGTCATTATATATCAGATTTCCACTCCTATACACAAGGAGCATCCGACCCTTAGATCCATCACAACCATTCATCCGAGTGGCTTGATATAGATCACTTAGTTCATTACTATAGGAGTAGGATTTGACACCAGATACTGATCTATTATCAGAGAGGGCTAGATCCATCACATCAAAATCTTCCAATCTTTTGATCCCAATGGAATCACGACCATCAGATCGGATCACCTAGTAAGAAATCTAGACGATCTCTCTCTCTTCCTATCTCATTGATGAGCAGCCTGAATCTGCCCAATACTAGTCCATTATCAAATAAATCATATATTTCTTCGAGGCCCCTTCACATTCTCTTCATTTTGATCAGGGCATGGCTTTAGGCCTAATTTGATGTATCTGTTTCTCTTTACCTAGGCTAGGTTTGCTTGGACATTGGTCGAATCTTGGTATATTTAAAATCTTCTCGAATGTTACAGCCACTCTGAACGTCTTTGGGGAGATCTCCCATTTTGAAAGGACTGAGAAACGACCTCACTGAGAATCTCATGGCCAGATTTGTGATAGATCTGTTTTCTCGGCGAGTTTCTTATAAATGTGTTGGGTACGTTGCCTCGTTAATGAGCATGATAAATGTAGCAACATGGCATGCGCTTATTCACCTTCCTAAAAGTGGGCATAAGGGTTTATGCCTTTGCATTTATAACTAAATGCGTATCGCCGAAGGAAGTTCGAATGACAATACTCTTGGATGAGAATATATTTCACGCCGGCTGCAGTCATGTCATGTTTACAAATAGTGGCCTTTAATTGGTCCTCATCAAGGCAATGAAAATGAGTGTGCATAGTTCAAAAAATGAAGTAGATATAAATTTCAGGTGGACTACACAACATGAAACAAGCATTATTAACCACTAAAAACCTTTTGTGGGCCACTAAAGTTTTGGATCAAGCTGATATTTATTTCCTCCGTTCATTCAGGTCTGATTAACCTTATCAACAACTTGGATGGTCAACAAACGTTAAGGTGGACCGAGGATGTTTTTAATGGTGGGTGCTCAACAACCATTGTTTCATGTAGTGTAACGCTACAAATTTCATGGACCGAGTAGATACTCGACTCCCGATATCCAGGGTGCCACTTATGCTTTGTAGAAGCGGAGTTTTATAGTTTATTTTACCTGACATTGAGCAATTCCTGGAATTAAAATAGATTATGCAATAGTCACCTCATCTTGTGCATCAAGCTTTATGGTACTTGCATCTAAGATGTGGTCCGGTTGATGTTTTAAAACACCGTCTAAGAATGGGAGTGAGTGACCAACTCAGTTGTTCCATTAATATTAAGTTACACAAGCTATCAAATCTACATGCACAATTAATGAAAAGTAAAGTAAGCATACAGTTCCTAAACCTTCTTGTTAATGCACATGCATGATATTATGATATGATGCATGCCCTCACCATCCAACACTCCCTCAAGCGACACCATCTATAAGTTCGCATAAGACCAATACTCCCTCAATGCGACCTCGACTGTCGAGTCATCAATTTATGCTAATGCAATACCATGAATATTCATGCTAGCCAAGTATTTAATTAAGTCCATTCATCCAGCAAGATTGGGAAAACTGAAATACCTTCATTTAATCAATGGCCTTATCTAGATCATTTGGCCTAGGGCGGCCTTAGCAGCTCTGATTCTGCGATCCATAATTCAAATTTAGGTATTATCTATCTGTTTCACAAATTAATAAGGCATGATACCCAAAGGTATGAAGATTAACTCGGTATGGGTTGTCACCCAAACACTGAGTATGATCACTCAGTTTCGAGGTACAGGCTTATCACATAACCAAATCACCATACATAAAGACTCGTCACCCAATTTCATTCATGTCCGGGTCGTTCGAACGATATTCTGTCACGGAACCATCGGCCAAGTAATTTGATGAGCGTCATTTGAACAAGGACCTGTCACCTCCTGTGCTCGCTGGTCACTACGGGGAGGCTCGTCACTCCGGTGTAAGCCGACAACATGGACATAGTGTCCCATTCCACCATGTCTGTTTTCCGAGACGTAGTTGCTCACTAATCACTATGGGGCTCGTCACCCTAGCGTACGCCTACAGCACGGACACAGTGTCTCATTTCACCATGTTCGACTCATGAGTTTTAGTGGGATCGTATCACTAACAATTATTAGTAGGCCTCTCAAAGGTATACGGTGTTTTTGATTCAGGCAGGCGTGACCATACATGGTTGGCCAACTAGTGGATTAATTCTACCAAATTAGGCGAACTACGACGCAACCGACATTGAATGCAAGCCTTTCTGCATCGGCTGCCCTTGCGAATCTTTCTGATTTTGCTAGCCAACCCAATTACCGTTAGACTAAAATTCTATAGCATGCCACAAACAATTCTACTCAAGAATAAGCAACCAAACTCATTAGTACCTTAGGATATTATAGCTAATATGGGCAAACAAAAGGCATGCAAGTATACTGGTTAGCAAGCATTCATCTATGTAGAATCGCAATCATCAATTGGCACTATTAACACATATACATCCACGCGCAACCAATAGTAACTAACACTGGTTAGCATGCATCCATTTACGTACTACACAATCATAAATCGACATTAATTATCATCCATAGGCGCCCATACATTACCCAAATCAATAATTAACACTGGTTAGCATGCATTCGTATATGCATTCACAAATCAACACTAACTATCATATATTCATCTATTCACTACAAAAACCATTAATTGTGACACGAGTTTGATAATTGGCAACCTAAGGATATTGGTCCGCACCTAGGATTAACGATTTAACGGTTTGAAAAGCGATGACATGGGCTAGTTTTTTTTTTAAAAAAAAATTTTTTTACAATCCAAAATAGTAAAAATTCAGGATGTTACATGTAGTGTGTTCCACCTGAAATTTATATATGCTTCGTATTTTGGACCGCGCCCTGCAATAAGTTGGAAAAACAGATAGACGGTGTGTATATACAATGCATGCATCAAGATGTGATCTATGGTCAGGGTCCATCCAAATGGCTGGTTCAAGAAAGCATATGTGAATTGGTGTGCCACACATATTGATCATTGTAGTGTGTTGACGCTACCAAGTTATGTTGTTTCACCATGATGTATGTGTTATATCCACATCATTAATTCATTTTGTGGGATCATTTTAAGATGTGGGCCCAAAAATGAGGCAGAACCAAAGTCAAGTGGAGCCCAGTATAAAAAGTTAGGGGGATAATAATACTCATTAGTAGAAATCGTCTTAGGGTCCATCATAATGTTTATTTTTCATCCAACTTGTTTATAAGATCATTAGAGTATAGATGAAATTAAAATACAAATATCAGTTTGATCCAAAACTACGGTGGTCCCCGAGAAGTTTTCAAAGGCCGACATTCATTCCCAACTGCTCTCTATGGCGTGGTCCACGTGAGCTCTGGATCTACTCATTTATGAGCTCTTGCCTTAAAATATTTTCGTAAAATAGAAGAATGGTGTAGAGCCTACAAAATGACATCAACACACCATTGATATCGGTGATGTCTGGCACACCTCGCAATCCGTTGCAACATCGAGTCGGACGCGGATTTCCTGCTAAATCCTTTTCAAGGGAAGCAGATTGGCTGGTGTACCTCATACCAACTATATAGCTGCTGTAGGTACATGTCGTGCGAAGGTGAGCACTGACGCTCCTCGAGCTCCGAGTTGTACGAACGGTTCAAAGGAGATCAAAGTTACATGGGCCCCATAGTGATGTATTTATTATATTTACACCGTTCATCTATTTTTAGAGTTCATTTTAGAGCATTATCCAAAAAACGAATCATATCCAAAGATCATCTGGACCACACCATAAATAGCAGCGGAGATAATGATTTTCACTGTTAAACAATATGTAGGGCCCACCATAACATTTATTTTACATCCAATCTGTTCATAAGGTCACAAATACCTGAATTAAGAGAAAAAAAAAAAATTTCATATTGACCCAAAACTTCTGTGACCCCAAAAAGGGTTTCAATGGTAGACGTTCAATCCCCCATTGGTTTTTGCAGTGTGGTCCACTTGATAGTTATATCTGTCTTATTTTTCGTCTCAAGCCTTAAGATGAGCTCGCCAAATGGATGGACGGTTTGGATATAACACATACCTCATGATCAAACCCACAGAACTTGCTGGCGTCAATACAGCAGGTATATAGCTGGTGTGAGGTACACCAACCAATCTGCTTCCCTTTTTGAGAGAGTTACTACTAGACTTGTACACGAGCAACAAAAGCTCAGTAACTCGCTCGACTTGACTCGAAAAACTTTGACTCGATTCGAATCAAAGCTGAGTTCGAACCGAGTCGAGCTGTTTTTTGGTGCTCGAAATGAATTCGAGCCGAGCTTGAGCTTGTCCTTGCTCGACTCGGCTTGACTCGGTAGGGTATATATACCCTTTAAAAATCAAAACCTTAACTCTCAATCTCCCATCGGCCATCCCAGCGCTCGCTCGGTCCCCTTCAAAAAAAAAAAAACCCTCTCTTCATTCCCCTATTTCCTATTGGCCATTAACCTCTTCCATCTCTCTCTCTCAAGTCTCAGCTGCTCGATTGCCTCACTGTTCTTCTTCCCTCACTTGTCCGGTGACCTTTCTGGTGGCCACAGCGACCGTTCGGTCCCTGCCCTTCCTGGTAGCGATTTCCCTTACCCTTCTTCTTCCCTCTCTCTCTCTCTCCCACTCACATTGCCCTGTCCGGTGGCCACCTAGCCCTATTCGGCGTCCCTGCCCTACCCAGTGCTCTTGTCCCTGCCGTAGCTCGCCTAGACTTGAAAACTCTGCTCGAACTAAGATGAGCTAAGCACGAGCTGCTATTCCGAGCTCGAAGGTCAAGCCAAGCCGAGCGTGAGCTGGGACTCGAGCAGTCCGAGTCGAGCACGAGTTGGGCAAAGCTCGGCTCGACTCGACTCATGTACACCTCTAGTTACTACACAAGGATGCAGGGTGGGGCCACCACTATGTTTGTGAGAAATCTACCCGGTTCATCCCTTTTCCGAGCTCATTTTATTTTAGGCTATTAAAAAAAAGAAGAAGAAGAGGTAAATCTAAAACTAAGGTGGGCCACAAGAGAGGAAATAGTGGGGATTAAGTGAGAATGTTGAAACATTCTTGTGGCCCTCAAAGCTTTGTGTCAGGCTAACGTTTTCGTATGACATATAAACATCAAAGTGGAGCCTAATGGCCTGTTTGGCCAGGCAGATCCCATGGTATTAGGAGCGATGGGATCAATTTTAAGGTAACGATGGTGGTGTCAGTGGATTGTCTTAAGATCCATGGGATTACTTATATCCCGAGACAAGTTCACTAGGTCTGTTTGGCACGCCCCCCATATCCTGGGATTTTACCTTTCACTCCATTCAACCAAGGGATAGGAACAATTTTAAGGTAATGATGGTGATGTCATTAGATTGTCTTAAGATCCATGGGATGGCTTATATCCTAGGACAAGTTCACCAGGTCTGTTTGGCTCGTCATGCCTATCCAAGGATATTGCCGATCCCATCCCACCTAATACTGTAGGATCTGCCTGGCCAAAGAGGCCCTAAGAAGATTTCAACCGCAGGTATTACTTTCCCCAAAATTTCCTCTAATGTGGCTCACTTGAGTTTTTGATACACCTCATTTTTACACTTTTGTCTTAAAGTCAGCTAGCCAAACGGATGGGTGGACTAGATTTCTCACAAACATGGCGGTGGGCCCAACCAGCATTCTTGCGCGGGAATCCGCGTCCCGCGGAGTCGCCCTCTTGGAATATGAGCCGATTAGGTGCGGCCGGACTCACCCAAAGCGATGTGGCCCTTACCATGGGGCACCTTGACGTATGTATTCTTATATCCACACTGTCCATCCGTTTTTCCATATCATTTTAGGGCATAATGAAGCAAATCCAATTCTTAAGTGGACCATACCACAGAAAACAGTGGTGATTAAATGTCTTACCATTAAAAACTTCTCAGGGCCACCATTGGGTTTTGGTAATGTTTATTTGTCATCCAAACTGTTGATAAGATCAAATAAACATGGATGAATGATTAAAATAATTATCTGTCTTGATCCAAAACTTTTAATGGAAAATCAACGCTGTGTCAGATGGTATGCTCTTCGTTAGAATTGGATGGCCTTCATTTTTGGATTCCTAACCTATGATGATCTAAAACTTTTGTAAGCCCCACGGGTGAGGCTGGGCCGCACCTAATCTATCCCACCATGATATATGTGCCTTATATCCACACTGTCCCTCGAGCCCACCATGATACATGTGCCTTAAGGCTGGGTTTTTACTCTTGCTTGGGTGGTAGACTCTCACGAGTTTCAACTCCCGGTCAAGGGTTCGAGTACCAATAGGTGGTGAAGTTCCACCAGCGTGTGTGTGTTAAAAAAAGAAAAATAATAAAATAATAAAAAATAATAAGAGGCATAATTCAAAAAATGAAGCAGGTCCATATCTCAATTGGACCATAATTCAGGAAACAGTGGTAATGGACCATCGACAACTTCTCGTGGGCTACAAAAGTTTTGGATCAAGTTGATATTTGTGTGGTCTCCTTGTATTTTTTTAGTTAGCTTTTTAGTTAGCTTGCCAGTACACCTACTGTGAGTTCACACTTCACTGTTGGACAGCCCCACTAGGAATAGGCACCAACACTTTAGCGTTAGAACGAGGGATCTTTCACTCAATCAGCCACTTGGACTATGGGTCTAGGTATATATTTATTTGTGTAGTCTCATCATCCTCATGTATATTTGTGTAGCCTTTTCATCCCAGTCTCTGTGACTTTATCTACAGGTTGAATGACAAATAAACATTCTAGTGGCTCCCATGAAGTTTTTAATAGTGGGGATTTAATAATGACTGCTTCTTGTGGTATGATCTACCTGTGATTAGGATCTACTTCATTTTTTGGATCATGACATCAAATAAGCTGTAAAAATAGATGGACGGTGTGGATGTAATCCAGATGGACGGAGGGTGTGGATGTAATCCACATACATCACACTGGGGCCACAGTTAGGGATCCACTAACCTTGGTGGATGGGGGGAGATTGTTTGTCCACTGACACTCTGTGGGCTCCCTAATATGTATGTATCTTATCCACACCGTACATGGGCATCATTTTAAGGTGTGAGCTAGAAATGATGCGGATCAAAATCTCAGGTGGGCCATACTACAAGAAACAAAAACAGTGGTGATTGAACGACCACCATTAAAAGTTTCTTGGGGCCACGAAAGTTTTAGATCAAACAAATATTTGTTTTTTATCCTTCATCCAGGTCAGGTTGGATGCAAATAAATATTACAGGTGGCTTAGGAAGTTTTCAATGGTGAGTGTTCAATCACCATTATTTTCCTTTGGTGTGGTCCACCTGAGATCTGGTTCTGCCTCATGTTTTGAGCTCATGATGCAAAATAATAACCCAAAATGAATAAATGGTGTGGATAAAAACCATACATCATTGTAGGATCCACATGGAACCGTCCAGAAGGCGGGTCGCTGCTGACAGTGTCAGTACGCAATCCCATCAAGGATCCACCCAAACTACGCCCCCTTTGAAAGGGGAGCGGATCATGTGAGACCCCGGACTCACCCATGCCAGTGCGGCCCTTCCCATGTATTCTATATCCACAACGTCGTCCATCTGTTTTCCCAGATAGATCATTTTAGTAAACTACTTTAAAAAATGAAACATGTGCAATTATCAGGTTGACCATACGATAGGAAACAACGGTGATTGTCTATTAATAGTCTACAAAAGTTTTGGATGAAGCTGATATTTGATTTTTCCCTTCATCTAGGCTTAGGTGACATTCTCAACAGATTGGATGCCAAATAAACAATATGAAAACATTAAAGTGTGCTCAAATAAGTTTTTAATGGAACGATGTTGGTACGGTCCACCAGATAATTGAATCTACTCCACTTTCGGAATAATTCTCTAAAATGATATGGAAAAATGGATGAATGATGGAAATGCAGAATACACACATCAAGCTAGGCCCCACGGTAAGGGCCACACTGTCTTGGAAGAGGCTAGGATTTCACGTAATCCGCTCTCATTGACAGTGGTTTGACCACTGCAGGTTATTGACCCCCACTTCTTTATCTCTTATTTCTTTGATACTTTAATATATTTTAAAAATTTTTTTTACCAAAATGTCCTTGGTCAGCATATGATAAAGTGCTTTAGAATTTTAAGAGTTATTTGAAAAAAGGAGGGTAGGTCCACCAAATCAAGATTTGGTTCACTCCATAAAAGATCCAATTCATTCATTTTACTCGTGGCATTTTGGAACCTTGGAAGACATTGATATCATCTTAATCCAAGTCCTTTATGCCCCCTAATTGAAATAACATTGGCCATTCATTTCAAACTATTTCTTCATGTGTAGTATACCTTTGAGGACTTTATCATTTCTTGACTGTAATATCCATATGTTTTGCTTCATCTCTTTACTAGATCCACCAGTCCGGCTCATGAGCGAAAGGCTCCAGTCTTACAAACTTGTCAATTGGGTCCTAGTGGTTTCTTTTTTGCATTATCTCTCATTTCGTTGATATTTTAATATATTTCCAGGTGTGGTCCAAGTGGTTCGTTCTTCAGTTGAGTCGATCCAAAAGAGTTGGACGCGGTTTGGCTGGTGATCCAACACTAACCAGCTAGCCGGTGTCAGGGCTCTACGTACCATGATGAATGTGTTTTATCCATGGTGTCCATCTATTTTTTTCATATCAGTTTTGGGCTCTAAAATGAGGCAAATCCAAAGCTCAACTGGACCACACCATAAAAAAAAAGTGGAG
Source organism: Magnolia kwangsiensis (assembly GCA_037074715.1). Classification (NCBI taxonomy): domain Eukaryota; kingdom Viridiplantae; phylum Streptophyta; class Magnoliopsida; order Magnoliales; family Magnoliaceae; genus Magnolia; species Magnolia kwangsiensis. Next base: position 22,395,539 of record CM073576.1, read on the forward strand.
ATAATGACGTCCATCATCCAAACCTTCCTAAGGCCACAGTAATGTTTACTAGTCATCCAACCTATCCATATATAAGGTCACATAGACTTGAATGAAGGAAAAATATAAATATCAACTTGATCCAAAAGTTACAAGGCGATCACCATTGTTTCTTATGGTGCGGTTCACTTGAGCTCTCGATTTGCCTCTCATTTCAGGACTAGGTGTTTTTAGTCTCAAGCCCGTAAATGAGATGGGAAGTGAGGATAAAACACATACATTATGATTGGGTTCACAGAGCTTTGACACCAGCTAGCTGGCTGGTGTTGGGTCATTCAACCAAACCGTGCCCAGAAGAGTTTGCGGCGTGGCTTCGATGGATCCCTGGATCCAACGAGGTGGGTGGATTGCTGATTGTGGGGCCCACCGTGATGTGTTTTCCTCACATCCATTCATTTTGAAATCTCATTTTAGGGCATGATCTAAAAAATGAAGCTGAGTATCCAAATCTCAAGTGGACCAAACCATAGGAAGTGTGATTTATCATTAAAAACTTCTCATGGGCCACGAAAGTTTTGGATAAACTGATATCTGTTTGGTTCCTTCATCCAGGTCTTTGTGACCTTATCAACAGGTTGGATTGCAAATCAACATTCCGGTGGCACCTAAGAAGTTTTTATTGGTGGGTACTCAATTATCACTATTTCCCTGTTGTATGGTCCACCTAAGATTTAGGTCTGCTTCCTTTTTGAGATCAAGCCCTAGAATGAGCTGTTTAAAACGGATAGACGGCAAGGATGTAAAGCACATATATTAAGGTGGCCCCCAAAGGGATCCACTGAAGCCGCGCCAGCTTGAATCACCCCATCTGCTTTGAGGGGCCCAGTGGGATGCCTGTGTTATTTCCACTCTGGCACATGTTATAGGACATGAACTCAACAATTCGAGTGGGCCACACCACAGGAAACAATGACATTGAACTCCCACCATTGAAACTTTCTTAGAGGCCACAGAAGTTTTGTATCAGGCAGATTTATGTGTTTCCCCTCATTCTGATGGGAATGACCTTATGAACGGGTGAGATGGCATGTAAACATCACGGTGGGCCTTATGAACGGGTAACATGGAATATAAACAGGAAATGGATTGGCTACTCGTGGTCGGTGCTCTGTGGACCCCAACATGATGTATGTGTCTCATCCATGCCATCCATCCATTTTTCCAAATAATTTTATGGTATAAACCCAAAACTAAGGTAGATCAAAATCTCAATTGGGCCACACAGTGTTGATTGAACTCTCACCATTAAAAAACTTCTTCGGGCTACAAAAGTTTTGGATCAAGCTGATATTTGTTTTTTGCCTTCATCCAGGTCTGTATGACCTAATCTACATGTTGGATGTCAAATAAACGCTACAGTGGGCCCTAGGAGGTTTTTAATAGTAGACGTTCAATCATTACTGTTTTCCCATTGTGTGGTCCACGTGATATTTTGATCTGTCTTATTTATGGGATAAATGATGAAATTGATGTGTAAAAAAATGAATGGACGGTGCAGATAAAACACAGATCATGGTGGGCCCACATAGCACCCCTCATATTGAAACCTTCCATATAAACATCACCGTAGGCCCTTGAAAGGTTTCAATGGTTTCGATTTTTGTGGGCCCACGTCCTAACATGAGCTGGCACAAATGATGGACGGAGTGGATATCACACGCATCACGGTGGGCCCCACGTAGCTGTAATAGCATGTGAGTGAGAGCATAGGAGCGTCCCAAAACCAAGAGAGATGATGATTGGTGCAACACTCTCTTTGAACCAACCAAACTACCCTTCTCTCCCAACCAATCCCCAAACCCTCTTAAACCCTCACCATCAATACTCTCACCTGCAAAATGCCTCCGATGCTGGCCACAGCAACGATGGTCCACCGTTTCAAGCTATATACAGATTCAGAGAATTGCTAATTAGCCATCGAGATTTCACTACCCTTGCTTTTGCCCCAGCCCTCAAAGCCTGCGCCACGGCCTCTGCTCTTTCTCCTGGGAAACAGATCCACGCTCATTCTGTAAAGCGCTGCCTCGCTTCCGATCTCTATGTCCAGACGTCTCTGCTTTTTATGTATGCTCGCTGCGGGCAGTTAGAGGATGCAGTTCGGGTGTTTGATGAAATGCCTAACAGAAATGTTGTCACTTGGACCGCTTTGATTGATGCATACCTGCGATCAGAACAACCTGAAGCAGCAGTTACTGTCTTTCGTGAGATGCAGAAGGCTGGTGTTGAGCCTGACCACTTCACTTTTGTCAGTGTCTTATCGGCCTGTGCGTGTCTAGGCGCACTGAATTTGGGGAGGTGGGTCCATGCTTATATCAAAAGGGTGGGGCTGGAATTGACGGACTACGTCGGCACAGCGCTTGTCAACATGTATTGTAAGTGTGGGAACATGGCTGATGCACTTGCAGTGTTTAATTCTATGAAAGCTAAGGGTGTCCGGACATGGAATGCTATGCTGCATGGGCTTTCTGTACATGGGTATGGTAGGGAAGCAATACAGCTCTTTTCAAGAATGGAAATAGATGGAGTACATCCGAACGAGGTGACGTTCCTGGGAGTTCTATGTGGTTGTAGTCATAATGGTTTGGTTGAAGAAGGGCAATTTTACTTTGATTTGATGCAGACTAAGTACAGGATCAAGCCGACGATCAAGCATTATGGGTGCATGGTGGACCTGCTTGGACGTACCGGGTTACTCAATGAGGCTTTCAGAATGGCAGAAGAGATGCCAGTTCCACCCAACATCATTGTCTGGGGAGCCCTTCTTAGTGCATGTAGGATCCAAAATAATGTGGGTATGGCAGAGCAGGTGAGCGAGAGGATAATCAGAATTCAACAAGATTTCCGAAACGAGGACACCAGTCACTATGTGATCATGTCGAACATGTATGCCCGAGTAGGATTAAGTGAGAAAATGGCAGAGACAAGAGCAAAGATAGGGAAGAAACCGGCGGGTCGGAGTTGGATTGAGATTGGGTGTGACGTGCATGAGTTTGCAGTGGGGGAAGCTTCACACCCCATGTGCGGAAAGATACAGGAAATGCTGGTTGAGATGATGAAGAAAGTGGGGAGTGAGGATGCAGGGGAAGAAGACCTCCATAGTACTCATAGTGAGAAGGTGGCTGTTGCCTTTGGGCTGCTCATTACAAGTGCTCCTACCACTATTCGGATTGCCAAGAACCTTCGCATATGTGAAGATTGCCACAGTGCAATGAAGTCGATTTCAGAGGCTTACCAGAGGGAGATCATTGTGAGAGATTGCACTCGTTTCCATCAGTTTAAAGGAGGGCTTTGTTCCTGCAATGATTACTGGTGACTATCATGGTTTCAGAGACATTGAAGTTCAGAGGTCTATCCGATTCATTAGCTCCAAAACACAAGCCGGATAAGTTTAGGATCTTCCTGTACATATTTCAGTTGTTATGTGGGGCAGAGAAAGCAGGAAATGGAATCTACTTGGCATTGATTCCATTTCCTACTGCACCTAATTCAAGTAATCATCATTTCCCATCTGCATCTGGTTGCATATATGTGCTACAGATAGCTAAGAAGATGCTCATAATTTATACTGAAATGATCAGTCCCTATCACAGTCGTCTTTAACAAAAAAAAAAAAAAAAACAATGAAGTTCACGTAAACAAGATAGGAAATGGGCTACTGGAACTTGGATGATCAACTTAAAACCCCAAATGAGAAACAACAACCAGGTGGAAGAATGGTGGAGAAAACAATAAAAAGGTTGGACAACAACAAGAGATATGGTAACAACAGTAGTTGATCTGGCCTTGCTAATCAGCCAACTGATCATACTTCTACCTCATAAACAGACTGCCAAACCTGGGCTGGAAAGTTGATGTTGCTGTTAAGCTTCGAATTATCGGCTAGCATGAATTGCAAGTCAATGAGTTATCAGAGCCAGACAAACACAGCAGTTTGGAACTTGTAGTAGTTCGCACAAAGCAACCACATGTGAGTGTCAATCTGGTCGGTGAGAACTTTCAGGTGAGAAGTATGTGCTGTTCGGATTACCCACCTTGCAAGGATATGTTAATATCAGTTGGTAGGGAATGCAACGACGACCAGTTATCTCCTCGAAAGGATGAAGAAGATGCAAGACTGGGCTTTTGGGTTTTTGAGCTGTGCTGTCCTTGCCCACTGTAAGCATTGTCCATGTTCGCACTGGAAATGGTAAAGGGAGAAGTTGGTGTTCCAGATGTAGACTCAATTTTTGGCTTCTTGGGCTTCTGTTCCTGCTGATTGTTTGTCAAAAAATGGCCGACCACAACCTGATTTACCCGCAAGAATGTTAGAGAATGTGAAAAAAATGTTATTGGATCTCATTAACAGTTTCAGTACTTTCTTCTTAATGATCTTTTTTCACCATGATAGCTGCTCCACCAGTTGCTATCTACCTCAACCTCATTTAACATGATTAGGGGTGCGCTGGTGCATCACCAGCAAGCGGCTTTGTATTTTATTTTGATTATAAGAATCATAGACAGTATAGCAAGTCAAGCTATTTGGGCCTCAAATTGATGTGGGATAGCACTAGCCCCAGACTCGGCTCAAATTCCAAATTGATTACCTTGCTTTGTTCTATAATGTTCCCAAAGTAACTTCAAGCATTTGAAATTTGAATGATTGAAAGGCAAGCAAGGGCATGTTATCAAGATGTTGATCATCAATAGCCTTGTCAGTGCGGAAGATGATCCGTAAGGAATCATTACCATTGGATTGCTAGAAGATTCAGGCAAAAGTTTCAATAAAATGCTTTTCCCATGTTTAGAAATAATCAATTTCGGCACATCTGTGTTCTTGCTAAACCATGAAATGTTCCACAACTGTGGCCTTTCTGTTCTAAGTAAATTCCAATCGCCACATAAGACGCAGTTGAAAAATCACTGGGTCTTTCTGTTGGTTTCCTGGACTTTCAAGAAAACCAAACAAGATATATCCACTCAGAGTAGTAAGGGTTTTTGGAAATAGCTCTGTGCAAAAGGAAATTTTGTTCAGTTTCAATGAAGAGTAGGATCAACGATTAATATTAAATTCAACCCCACTGAAACTTCTTGGTTCCATGTGAAACAACTGATTATGAAGTGTAAAATTTGAATAGGACATTCTTACCTGCACTGGGCTGGCAGCTACTAGTAAACCTGCTACTCCTCCGCCTACAACACGACCATCTGGGCTTGCCAAAGAGACACTCATACCACCAGTTCGGCTCCTTGTTCCTCCATTCTCCATAGCCATGAACGATCCAGACAAGGAAAGTATCTCAAAGCGGCCCTACAAGAATCACACGGATGGATTGGGCTACTCTCAGAAAAGCGACAATCAATGGAGCAAAACCAAACATTAGAATGTAGTAAATTCAAAGATAGTTCCATGTAGAACTTTCAGGGAATTCTTTTTTATGAGGCAGATTAGTATTTTCATATTGTAATCGACTGATATCAATTTCATAACCTCTACTGTCTTTTGGAACATTGAATGTCGAACAAAAATGTAATCCTGAAACAGCCAGTGACTAACTGATGCACTCTCTCCTCATGTGACGGACAAGCTCCATGCAGTACAGCTGAACTTAAGCGGCCAGCTGCATTCATATTTCCTAATGTGAAAATCCTAAGTTAAAGATAGTGAAAGATGGTCTTGGTAAGCCCACAAGAACCTCTACACGCAACCAACATATGCTAACCTGGCACATTTGGTGGACACTTAAGCCAAACATAAGTGCACTCTACTTTCTAGATGATCAGGCCAAAAATCCAGCCAGCTAACCCATCAGGAGGTCACACATGACAGTGGGTGGTTTAAAACCTTGCCAATGGTCCACATTGTATTTCCGACATCAGGAAGCATTGTAGAGATACTCATGTTGTTTCTGGGCCACTAGTAGGGATGTTACTGTGAAAGCCATTTCTCTGGCTAAAGAGGGAGTGACAGGTAGGTCACTCACCATTGATCTGTCGCTGCCCATTCCTTAATGGTTGTATTTTGTTGCTCTTCTTTATTATAAAATTCAGTTACGTTTCAGAGGGGGGGGGAAGAAGATCCATGTGATCCGATGGACAGTTCAGATGTCCCACACACATGTAGAGGTGCGTGCGTAGGAAAATTCTCTTAACCTATCTATTTAAGATAATCTGGAAGGGTTAGGGCTGTACACGAACCGAGTTAGCTCGGTTAGCTCGTTCGACCTGACTCGACTTGAAAAAGCTTGATTTGACTCGGTTCGAAACTGAGTTCGAGCCGAGTTGAGTTGATTTTTTGAGCTCAAAAAAATTTCGAACCAAGTTCGAGCTTACCCGAGCTCAACTTGACTCGGATCAAACCCCAACTCGAATTGAACTCGGATCGAACCAGTTTGGTGACTCGGTCACTTTGATATTGATGTTGCTCACCAAGTGTTTGATGAAATGACTCAACAAAGTATTGGTTGGTGGCAAGGAAGGTATGTATATGAAACAAATACCTTTTTTTTTCTTGATTTTTATGTTGCCTACAAGGTGTTTGATGAAATACTTGTAAAACCGCTACTGCTGTTTTACATACAGTGAGATTTTGAAGGTGCAGTCCACGTGTTTGTGAAAATGCTGCACAGGCGAACTCGGCTCGATCTTGGCTCAAACTGGCCCGAGCTACTGACCGAACCGAGCCGAGCCGGTCAGTCAGGCTCGAGGACCAAGCCGAGCCGAGTTTGAGCTGGGGTCAGCTAGTAGCCGAGCCGAGTCAAGCCGTGCCAAGCTCGACTCAGTTTGACTCGTGTACACCTCTAGGAAGGGTTGTTATGAGGCAGGAGCCCAGGTTCCATACAAGGTAAGGTAAATAAAGGAGCTGGGGGGGGCGCTGTTAGCAAACTCCATACTCTCAAAAGATAAATCACGGAGCCATTAGCACATTGTTTGGAATTGCTTCTCTCTCTCTCTCTCTCTCTCTCTCTCTCTCTCTCCTTCTAATGGAATAGCATGGAAAAATGAAAAAAAAAAAAAACCAATTCAGTTCATACGGCCTGAAACAAATGAGGAAAGAGTAACACTGAAGGGCAAATGAGAATTTTGGACCACCCACCCAATAAAAATTACATCGTCTGAGATTACAAAGGAGGACTAATTTCAGCGTGCGGGTGCTAATGTATTGTGAATCATTTGCAGAAATAACTCAAACACCAACATGTTCCTAGTACAAAGCGCATAAGGTGTGCTTATTTCAAAACCGAACACAACAACAGGGTTGAGGCACCAGGCTCTAGTTTGTATTTTGGAAGTTTAATTCAGCCAAAATCAGGAATGTACCAATGCACCTTTAATAGATATTGGTTCCTACAAAACAATTTTTTTCACAGGAAAAATGCTTTGTAAATTAGAGCATATCTATTCTTTGGGAATTTACTAATTACATGATACCTTGAAAGAATAAAATCTAACAATGAAGAAAAATGGTAGTGTCTTCTAAATCCATGTGTTAGGTTCCTTATCCTGACCTTTGAATAGATGCATATATACATGGGATCTGTTTTGCACTAAGCATACTATCCAGTCTCTATGGGGTTCTGAGCCAGTGTGTGGATGGTTGAAAAACTCAGATGTTTTTGTGGCATGATATGTGTTGGATTTGAACAACACACCATGTTAGTATAATACCTAAAGATCACTTCAGCTAAGAATCCTGCAGATCCTCTTACCAAAGCCTGCCACCAAAGTTTTCTCAAGACTCAATGGTTTATTAAAGGAGCCAAAAAACTGGTTAAAAATACAACTTGCAACCAGCCAAGGGCTCAATTCAAGAAGCCCACCCCAACACATCCAACCTAGCTTTCCCGAATATTTCCGAAACCAAACCACTGCGATTGCAAAAGCATTGATTATTCCTCTCACCCCACAAGGTCCGAATACTAGTAGGGGTGTACACGAACTGAGCTAGCTCGGTTAGCTCGCTCGACTCGACTCGAAAAAGCTCGATTCGACTCGGTTTGAAGCTGAGTTCGAGTCGAGCTGATTTTTTTAGCTCGAAAATGAGTTCGAGCCGAGTTTGAGCTGGCCCCAGCTCGACTCGACTCGGATCAAACCCAACTTGAATCGAACTCAGATCAAACCAGTTCGGTGACTCCGTTACTTTGATATTGATGTTGCTCACCAAGTGTTTGATGAAATGACTCAACGAATTGTGGCTGGTGGCAAGGAAGGTATTTATATGAAACAAATATAATTTTTTCCTTGATTTTTATGTTGCTTAGAAGGTGTTTGATAAAATACCTGTAAAACCACTGATGTTGTTTTACATACAATGAGATTTTAAAGGTGCATTCCATGTATTTGTGAAAATGTTGCAAAGGCGAACTTGGCTCGAACTGGCCCGAGCCGCTGACCAAACCAAGCTGAGCTGGCCAGTCAGGCTTGAGGACCGAGCCGAGCCAAGTTCGAGCTAGGGTCAGCTACTAGCCGAGCTGAGGCCAGCTCGACTTGGTTCGACTCGGTGTACGCCCCTAAATACTAGCAAGGAGAGTGAGCCTCCAAAGCACCTTACCCTCTTTTTGTACATCTCTCCCTGCGACACTGAGAAGAAGCCGTCGATGGATCTCGGCATTACCCACTCTATCCTAAAGCTTCCAAGGAATCTCACTCACAAACCACTAGCGAAAGGGAAAATGAATAAAAAGGTGGTCAACCGATTTTGCATATAAATGACACTGGTATTAGGGATGATCATCTTTCTCTTCTGAAGGTTGTCTACCATGAACACTTTGTTCCTTCCCACTAACCACGCTAGGGCCACCACCTTTGGTGGAGCTCCATAGTGCCGGACGAAGAAGTATGCCCAATTTGCGTCTCATGAGAGGCCTCATGCATCAACCCATAAAAAGACAGGACTGAAAACCACCCCAATCCATCCTTAATCCAAACCATATAGTCTCTCTCTCCTATCGACAGATGATAGCTTTGAAGAAGCTTCATCAATCAAATAAAATCTTCCACCTCATCTTACAAGCTCCTTCTACAAGGGGGGGGGGGGGGCATTGCACCATCAATCAAAGAAAAGCACGTGGCCAGGGGGATATTCACATCCGGGGCTAGGCTAACCAACCTCAAAAATTCTTCTTTAAGAGTTTTTTCCCTTGCCCACACGTTGTCCCAAAAACGAATCCCACTCCCATCCCCTAAAGAAAAACCAATACCCTCGTTAAACTTAAGGTTTAATCTAGCAACCGCTGTCCAAAGCGTTGTGGCCATATGTAAAAGAGGAATCTTTGGTCTGCCACCCCCCTTCCTGCACTCCATACTTGCACTCAACCACTTGCTTCCACAAACTATCTTCCTCTAACCCAAAAACTATAGTCTTTTTCCAATCAAAGCTGAATTCACAATTTCCAACTTCTTGATCTCTGCACCCCTTCCCCATAAGGCAGACAAACCTCCTCTCATTTCAAGAGATGGAACTTAAATCCCTCCTTAACCTCTCTAATCTTTCCACCACCACCTTCAGCCACCTAAATAGATAAATGAAATAGAGAGGCAGGTTTGCTCCCCCTCAAATTGACATGCCAGCTCTACACCTCGAGAGCTTCCTTTCAACTTTCTCTACTATTGTGTCCTTGAGATGATCTGTAGGTCTGCCAATGCACAAAGGTAGGTCTAGATATGAAGAAGAAAAAGAGCCCACTCCACAGCTGAACGCTTTTGCTAGCTTCGACACCTCCTCCTTAGTCATCCACACCCTCAAAACTTTAACTCTTTCAAATGTTTAGCTTCAAGGCCGATACCACCTCAAAGCGCCTGATTATTTTCCTCATATTATTCACCTTCCCTCTTTTGCATCACAAAAGAGTATGATATCATCTGCAAGCTGAAAGTATGAAACCTGGAGCTCAACATTCCCAACCTCGTAGCCACTAATTAATCCTACCAAATAGACCCTTATTGAGCATTTTAGTTTAGAGCCTCCACTGCCACCACAAACAAAAAAGGGGAGAGTTATGTCCTATAGTTCTCCAATACCCTAAATTCTATAATGACTCTGAAATATTCGACCATCCGAATCTTGCCGAGGGCCATCCTGTGTGTTTTAGTGAACCCCTATGAATTAGGATGGCTTAATCTCCGCCGTCAGGTCATGTTTGAGCCTTCACCACACAGGAGTACAACTGTTGACTAGTTTACGGATCCTAGTGTCAGGCCCGATCAAATATTCGTATTTGTCGGTCGTATCAAGTCTCCTAACCTATAGATCCATCATGCTCGGATTGGATTGACTTGATCACGCGCTAACTTGTATTTATCCTTTGACTTGAGGAAAAAGTATGATCTTAGTCTTAGCGTGATGACTAGGATACATCTAGTGATGCCACAATTACTGGTTAACATATGGATGTGATTAGGTATATGCATTAAGCTTAAGAAACTTCTTGCATTTGATGAGGATCCACCGGTGTCGTAGACTCTTGATTAGTAGCTTCGATCTATGTTATGGGGACTCCAAGCTCAACTTCGTGGACCTACATTTCCAGATATTTTGAAATGGTTTTCCGAAGGTTTTCAACCATTGGATCTTTTGTTGTAACTGTTGATTTTGTTTTATCATACTTGATTAAAAAACCGATGGTGATAATCTATTAGTGGCCCACCCTGTCCTGCTTGGGATTAGGACAAGAGTTGATAGCCACAATGGTAGAAGAATATTGTTTGTTTGGGTGCATGGATAGATTTGGTGTGTGCACTTTTAATATAGGGTACTCCGAAATGCACAGGGTGATGGGTGGAGCACCAAAACCCTAATCTCCTTAATATATAGATCTCATTCTCAAAAGAATAAGATGCCCTTGCGAGAGCATGTGTATGCGTCTAGCTCTTCTTCCTCCCCCACACATTTTCTATAGTTGAACAAAGCGTGAAGTGAAGTGGCAACAAATTCGGGTGCTAGAGCGGGGAAGCATCTCTCTCAAAATGTAAACAAGTATAAATTGGCAGGAAGCAAGAGCAGGACTGAGAGTCCAGAGAGGGAATTCGAAGTGGCAGCAGCACCTGGTTAGAAGGATCCTGAACTAAGCATCTAGAGAGAGAAGAGAGAGAGAGACAAGTTCATCTCTTCTCCTTCTCCAATCACTTGTGCAGTCCATCTTTTGGGTTAATTTCAACCATTGAATCTAGATCTTAGACCTACAATAGGATCTTTATTGGCTCGAGCATCCAATCTTCATTGTAATAGATTCTAAAGAGACTTCTTCAATTTTAAAAAGAATAATAGCATCAACAATGCCATCCTTTGCCGCATTGATGTAAGTTAAAAGATCTAAACCATCCATTGTTGGATTTGTTCTAGAAATCTGAAAACTACACATTGAGGAGTCAATCCTAATTCAGATATTGAATTTTTGAAAATGGTGCATCCATTTGTCTTTACCAAAAAACCCATCATGCATGACATACATGTTCCATTAACTTATATGTTTGTGATTGAACATGGTTTGGCATATAGATCTTTGCAACAACTCAACATGAATTGCATGTATTAGCATTGAATGGGTGGATATTTTATTACCATTGTTAGAAACCTGTAAAATGTTTATTAGATGGATAGAATGAATGTATCAATTGAAAATTTGTGAGACTTCATATAGAAATAGTAAAGATGTTTCATTGTACCTTGGGTACACCTAGAGTTGTTCCTCAAACATCGTGCGCGCACACACACATGCACACATATGGAAATGCTCATACACAACTAGTTGTACATGCAAATTCAATTTTCTCAGTAAGACACCATGTTTGTGTCTTGCATTGACATTCAGATATTCTTGTCTACTGTCACAAACACCAATAGTTTAAGCACCTATCATCATCATCATTACTATTTGAGAGATCTTTTGAATTGATTATCTGCCTCCTGACAATGGTATGTAGGCACAAGATCCAAGGAGCCTTTATTTGATCACTGTGAATTGGAAGTATCCGGCATTCCTGCTTCCAGTTGGGACTATGAAACAAACTAAACTATTACACAAAGCACAACGAGTTGAAATTCTGGTATAAATAAAACATGCCCATGATTCCTTCAAGAATTTCATCCAGATAAAAATCAAGTGAAAAGAAAGATAGCTTCATAGCTTCTCAAACCTCATAAGTGAGAGTACCCCCAGAAGAATCAGGTTGACGAAGAGTAACATTCGAGATGACACCATTTGCAGAAAGAATGCAAATAGCTCCAGGAACTTGTTGAGAAAATGAGATAATCTTCATGGTAACATCCTAAAACAAGTCAGAAGAGAATCACAATTGAGGTTCAATCAAAGCATGGCACTCATAAGTACGTACTGAAAGTTAAAAAATCATCATTAAAGAATTATATGAATACTGTTTAATATTTATGATTACATTCTTATTATTCTTCTTCATTTATATTTGTGTTAGGGAGCATTGGCCTAATTGCTTCAAAAGGCTATATAACAAGGACATGCTGCATTTCCTTCTAATGGATTTCATTAGCAGCTTATTAAGCCAGCCTGGCTATCTGACATCCTCTAGGCATTCTGAGCCAAGGGCAACTACCCTAACAGGTCGTATGGATGCATGGGGCTTGAAATGAAAGTCTTTCTTGGAACAAAAAACACTGGAAAGGGAGATCATGTACGGGTGATCAAACTGTGGTTCCATAGAGCCATTAGATCATGTTTGGATGATATGGAAAAAAAATAAAAAAAAGAAAACTTGTAATCTCTTCACAAAACAAAAGATATATACAGGAAAGATTGAAGAGATGAATCCTGGGACCCATGCCAAAGTTGCACACAGTACGCGAACTGAGACTTTCAACAGGCAAAGCCCATTGTCTGTCTTGACCCAAAAACCATGCAACCCCACTCATCAGCTAGCCCAGAAAAATCTATCTACCGAACTGCATCAAATTAAAGGAAGAAGGTGTGAGGCCTCCTCTCTCAGCGGGTTCTCCTCCTCCTTGTTTTTCCTGGTCTTTAATAGAAATCGCACTTAATTCTCCAAAAAACCAAAAAAAAAAAAAAAAAAAAAAAAAAACAAAGGAAGGTGTAGAATACCTAGAGCTAGAAATCTTCGAACAAAGCCAAAATGAGAGACAGGACCAGTGGCAGCAAAAACTAAGAAGCGGATTGGGTGGTGACCCCGACACCACCCAGCTAGGTGGTGTTGGGTGCTGTGGGGCCCACTGTGATGTGTGTGTTTTATACGCACCTGCCATCCGTTTTGCCAGCTCATTTTAGGCAAGAGCCCCAAAATGAAGCAGATCAAAAGCTCAAGTGGACCACACCACAGAAAACAATTGTGATTAAACGCCCACCCTTAAAAACTTCTTAGAGGCCACAAAAGTTTTGGATCAAGCTGATATTTTTGTTTTCCCATCATCCAGGTCTGAGTGACCTTATCAACAGCTTGGATGGAAAATAAAATTACGGTGGATCCTAGGAAGGTTTCAATGGTGGGTGTCATTATCCCTACTGTTTCTTGTGGTGTGATCCACTTGAGCTTCGGATCTGCTTCATTTTTTGGCTCATACCCTAAAACAAGCTGGCAAAACAGATGGACAGTGTGGATATAAAACATTTACATCACGATGGGCCCCACAGTGCCCAACACCACCTAGCTGGGTGGTGTTGGGGTTACCACTTAATCCACTTCCCAAAAACTATGTGAACTGCATGTGAGAGAGAAGACCATTGCAGCAAAACTGTGTGAACTGCGTGCAAGAGAGAAGACCATTGCAGCAAAACTGTGTGAACTGCATGGGGAGTGGTCTTTAAATAATTCAAAATTGTGACTCATTGGGAGGAAACACTTGTTTAGAAACAACAAACCAGGATTAGCAAAGAAACATTAAATGGGGTTTTTTTTGGAGGAAATGAATTGCAGAGAGAGTGTTTCCAGTCCATTGCATGCATCCAAGTGGGAGAAACAACCCAACTTTTAGAAACAAATTCCATCAACTCATCATTTATGTAAAAAAAACCACCTGTAAATGGACCACCTCAAGCGCCCACAGCGGATACTTGAGCAGCACATGTGAACCATGTTGGGGTAGTCTATCATTGGAAATCTCAGCTCCAACCAGTCAGCTTTAGCAAAAGCTTCATAGCGAGCCTCACTGAAGGATGTCTAACATGCTTATCCATATCATGTCATATTGGTCTTGGGGGCATATCAACCCAGCTCAAAAACCATGTGTTGAAACTCACTCACTCTACCACTGAGCCATGGGTTGGATCTCACCATATTTGGGGCCCTATTGGATCCGTAATGTCCAAAATTTCTTTTTTCTGTTTTTGCCCAAAATTTATTAAAAATAAGAAAATTGGCAAAAAAAAGGGGGAAACCCATGTTTTTTTAAATAAAAGATATGCTACGTTACACTGTAAAAATTGCAATTTATCTGTTTAACATGTACAATTCCAATTGATATGTGGTCATTACAAACATGACTGTAAGATTAACTACAATTTGTCAAATCACGCTCAAACCTTGTGTCTTCATCTCCAAAATATGCCTATATCTGGTTGAAATTGAGTTCCTAGACTTCCTCTGCGTTTTAAATGAAGAAGATACATGACATGTTTGAGAAAAAAGTAAAAAAAAAATAAAAAATAATAATAATAATTAAAAATGGCCTTTTATAGGTGCGCATGCGCATCAGCTGATACGAGGACCAATTTTCGAGTGAACTGTTTCCCCCTGTATTGGTATCAGCATTGGAAGACACAATACAACATGGCTATATTTACCAATACAATATGGGTTTTCCAAACCATGCCTTGATATCTACCAAGACCTCTAATCCTCTCCACCACACCAAGAAGCTGCAGCAATTGACATGCTCAGTAGAGCACCCAGGTTCCTGCCTCAGGTACTAACCTGGTCAGCCATAGCACATTATGATAGCTCGTTTTGAAAAAGGATTACATAACGCAGGGGTCAATGCATTTTCAAAGAAAAATGCATAATTAAGAAACATTTTTTAAAAAATGGTTAATATTTTTTTAGGTTCTCACATTCTTTTTGCTGTTATTTGTAATTTAGCAATATTTTAAGTCTTCTTCCCCTATTTAATGCCAAGAGGCCTATTTTGGGAATCAAAACAAAAGATTTTTGAGCAGGATTCAACAAATCGAAGCGGAATGGACCATTACGAAAAAAAAAAATTAAGAAAGAAAAGGTAAACCATCACTTCTTTGTGTATTTTCATCTTCTTTCTGCTGTATTTCAATGCCATGGGCCCTAATTCACCAAATCATGCTTGATCCGTGTTAAATTAGGGCCTATTTGCTTGACTTTCAGCAAGTCAAATAGACAAACAACATTATTATCAAAGAATGGACAGATACACCATTATATACATGTCCAGAGAAAAAGAAAGATTCTTGAATTTCTTTTTTCTTCCCATTTTTCTGATATTTTTACATTTTTTTGGCTTAAATTTTTTTTTTTTACGGCCCATATGCTGATGCAAATACAATATGCCGTATCATATTGATTCAAAACCATGGTGCATTTCAACTGTCACATTTTTCTAGAGCAACAAATAACAACCCCATTTATTACAGGTTAGAGTCCTGGGTTAGTTCTGAACCATTTTTGGCGTGAGTCTTGAACCGCATAGATGTACTGAGAAGGTCATATTGCCCACCTGATTTTTTGCTTCAAATTAGAGCACTCACTGTTTTAATTCAAGCCATCCATTTGATGGTCATTAATTGTAATTGGATGGTTAGGATTGATTGATCAGTATTGTTTTTGGATATGCTCCATCCACGATTAGACCCACACTTTGGATGGTCTAGATAGTTATACAACAGCGCCGCATGTGAGGAATGTGAGTCACAACTATTTTTTAAATGGTGAAAAAACTAACATAAGAGTCGAGCAGTGTTTTAGAAAGTCAAAGTAGTACAGGACTCAATTTTCTCTTGGAAGTTGTTTCAGTGACAGGTGTTGCACCAATAAAGCAAATCGACGTAGCATTACTATCCTTATAGAAAACCTCATGAAAGAGATGACATCTGCAAGAATTTATAGATGGAATTGAGGAAATGGAAATTTTTGGTAGCCGTACACTAAAATTTTCTTATATTCACTTTGTTTGCATTGATAGTTCAAGTAATTTTAAAATTATCAACTACTTCAATGTAAGATACAGTTTTGCGTACTAACTTTTCATTGTCAAGCTCCTAGACAAAGTATCAGTCCTCTATTACATGAAAAGACAATATCAGATTTTACTGAACAATCTGATACTTTTTCGGATTCAAAATATACCTCGCCAGTTGCAACTGTGATGACATGGGGTGTGAAATTGGCCCCTGCAGAGGGTGCAGTCCATTCACCTACAGGAAAATTTTGAAGAAAATTATCACATCTAAAATGAAACCATCCCTCAGTGCCATTGCCAACAAACATTCTTAATTCCCACACTTTAAGAGCAAGGAAAAGGACGAAAGGGAAGTCTGAAAACTCAACAGAAGTTTGAAATGATAAAGAAGATTATGTTTTACTGGAGAATAGCAGAGCAGTTACTACTCTCTTTCAGTTGAAAATTTATAATGGTTGTCACGTTTTGGTAGCTTTTCCATATCTCATATCTCAACAGTGACATACCCAGAGTTGGTAGCTTTTCCATATCTCATATCTCAACAGTGACATACCCAGAGAGAGAGAGAGAGAGAGAGAGAGAGAGAGATACTCTGCACCTTCAGCATCAACTTCCAATCCATTTACCAACTCATTGAAGAACTACAACATATTTCAGTTATGGTGTTTTCTTGAGTTGGTGGATAGTGTGGCTCTCTTACCTTGGAAGAGCAAATGTCATACCATACCACTCGCTTATCTATTGTTCTGTGATTCTTAAATGGACGCCCACATTAAGGGAAAATGTTGAAATTATATATGCTATAGAGTTTTGCTAAGCACACGCATGTGTGCAATAAAGCTAGTGTGCATTCCACACATACGCCAGAATGGCACATATGTGAGAGATCTAATCCATCCATCAGGCTGGTCTGAACTTCTACATGTTTTCCCAAAAATGAAATCTGGTCCAATCAGCATGTAGGCCCCAATATTGGAAACAGGTGGATGGGTTAAACTTCAGCCAAGTTTTTCAGAGATGTACATTTGTTTTGCAAACTTTTTCCCACCTGACCAGGGGATCAACCTAATCCTTGGGATAGGGCATCAAAATACTGGTGCCATTCTGATGGATGGAATGGATCCCGGGCCTATCAGGCCATGCTGGCACATGTGTGGCTCATACATGAGCAGCTTTATCGCACATGTGTGTGGGCTTAGCAAAGCTCTATGTTGCAAGCATGTCTTCTGTGATGACTGAAAACTTCTCATTTATTGATTTTTTTTCATGCTGTGCTTACAATTGGAGCGGGTTCTTAATGATAAAATTATAAACAAAGAAGTGAGAAAGCAAATTTCTTACAGAAAATATTAAGACCTATATGTTTTTATGAATAAAAGATTAGACAAAATGAACAAAATTTATTAAAGGAGGGATTTGATTGCCCAATACCAATGGGAGGTCCAATAAAAATCAAAACTAAGCTAACAAATCTCCTGAATGATAATTGCCAACTCCAAGAACCTGAACTTTTCTGTGTCTCCTTTTTGGATCTTGCATTGATCAATCCAGAATGTCAACCAAACAAAAGATTGGCGAGTCACCAATCTAGAATTGATAAATCCCAGGATTCCCAACTCTCCTAAGATTAGGAAATCCCACCATCCAACAAGTCCTTAATGCCCACAAAACGACATTGGAGTCCCTTCATGGGAAGGGCTCTAAGAAGGCAATTCATCACTGAGAGCCCAGATGGCCAATCACATTAACGAAACAAACAAGAAAATTGAGGACCCAACTTCAATAATCGTGGCCATGAAGTTACAAATACTCCCAAGACACATTGGTCCTTCAAAAAGGACAAGAATGAGGCCACATTGTCTTGGCAAACAAAAGATGATCAGTCTGATAATGAATATGCTCCTCTGTTGAAAAACCAAGCTGAATGAAGTAAAAAAGTGATGTTAGATCAAAACAAATAGGGATTGCTTGTCATATCCAAGCTTAATGGATTGAGTCCCCTATCCGCCTAAGTTGAAGCATCCGTCACTCCAATCATACTAAAGAAAGACACCACATACACGGCACTCTGCGACTTGAAGGCATTAACAGGCAGAATAGCTGATAATGATGTGCTTCATATGCCCATTTTCAAGCCCAACACCTATAGAAGCAGCAAAAGAGAGCCATATTCTGGTGTAACAACTCCTTGTGAAAATCAATGGCTCAGATCATGAAAAAAAATGCTTCAATTGTCCATCGTTAGCAATTCTAGAAATGGAAGCCTAAAAAAAGGCCCCTCATTCCTTGATGGGGGCAATTTCTTGATGGTTAAAAATATTTACACCCTTGATCTGGACCATGCAAAGGGTCCGGATTGTTGTAGATCATCCCATAGCAAGCCCACAACTGAAAACAAAGTCTCAGGACTAAGATCAACGGCTTTGAATTTTGTGCACTCCAATGGTCAATCTGACAGTTGATAGTACACTGAGGACCACACCTCAAAAAGAGCGCATGCTGAATGAAAGTTCAAAAGGTATATCTCCCCCACATACAACAAATCAGACTCTTGGATGCAAACATAGAACCCCAGCAACCAAGTCATCTCCAGGGTGACAAATCCACTCTCAGATGACGACCATCAACTTCTAGATGCCATTTATTGCCTATAGAAGCCAAGAACAACCACCCAAAAGGAAAAAATCTCAAAACGGGCCAAAATTGGCCGTTACTGGTCTGGGCAGCCAGACCATGGTCATGCAGCTAGATTTTGGTCGTGATACCATGGTCTAGGTAGCTAAACATTGGCCATCTGACCAGCTCCTGCACAACCAATCATGGATGCATGTCCAGAGACAGTTGTAATGGCTACAAACGTGAGGAATGTGGCCTCCTTGCGTCGTACATTGCCAATCAACATTTTTTCTTACAAATGTCCTCATTTTCCACATTGAAGGGGATTGGAAAAACTTGCCAAAAGACATTGATACTCTGCCAGATTAAAACCCCAACTTAAAGCTTTCAAGACAAGGAGAATCTCATGCAGGAAAGTCATTCCTCTGCCTCTTTGGTATCCATGCAATAGAGTTGTAAAAGGGTCTAAACTCTAGAAACAAATCTGACTTTGATTTGTTCAGAAATCATGTCACTTGATTGGTGCTTGAGCCACTTAGAACCCCCATTATTTAAAGGGTTCAAATTCTGGTTTCAAGAGCACAAGTACTTCCCCAAACAGCAGTGTTGATAGTTTTCCAGCCAGCAGATGTTTATTGCTGCAGTCATAAGGTTCCCAGACACGTTAGGTTGCATGTCAATCCCAACTTGCCAACTCAATAAAGAAAAGAGCCACTCCCACACGAAGCTCACTATATATAGGCGACAACGAAAGAAAGTATGCATGAAACAGGAGGCCTTTTTTTAAATAGGTAAGCTGGGCTTCAGCCCGAATGTTGAAATGCACCCTGTCTACCATTGAGCTAGTGTTTGTATGCACAACTGAGTTGAGTCGCAATTACTATCAAATTCCGAGAAGAAATCACAGAAAGTGAATTTTTCTATCAAATTCCGAAAGTAACCTTAAAATCGTGAACTTGAAATTAAAGTAATTGCGATTTGGATCCGAGACCCTCCAAGTGGTTGCTGACGAAAAATTACAATCTGAGAATTTCCACTTTATTAGACTAATAACAGCAACTTGATACAATTATCCACCCAAACGTGCCCATGATCTCTCCAACTCAGCCCAACCCAATGGACTAGGGACTAAGACAGACCAACCTCTAATAACTTTGAATTACATTTCGGTAAAACCGTCAATATCATCATCCGGGTCACGATCAAACACGCGCCCCAACAAAGCCCAGAAGCAGAAATTGCACCAAAATCTCTAAGTAATTCATTTTTTCTCTTAATGAACCCAAACCAGCAAACCACTAAAAACATAAGAACAAGAGAATCTCAGTCAGAACAAGAACGTCCAGCACAAATCCCCACCATTCCAAACACAGCCCCACCTTTACTGCTTGAAAAAAGAAAGACACCATGTCCATGCAGATCTGAACTGGATACATCTCATTCAGTGGTCCCGCACCAACTCCATCAAGAGAGGGACAAGGACAGAGACAGTCAGAGCAGGAAAAACTCAATTATAACAACAAAAGGAAAATCGACGGTTCAGATTCAATTACCTGAAGGATCTAACTCCATTCGTGGCGGCTTCGGCCTGTTCACCGATCCCACTGGCCGCCCTCTACCCCGCTTCACCACCGCCGGGAATTCCCCATCCCCCATCTCCGGCGCTGTGCCCGGCGCGACCATGGGCCCTGTTGCTGGCCCGGACGATGAAATCGGCATCGGTGACAGCGCCAACGACATAGTCCCGTCCGCTCCGTACTTCCTCGGCCTCCCTCTCCTCTTCTTCCCCGCCAAAGCCAAGCTCACCGCCAATCCACCGCCACCACCTTGACTAGGGTTTTCACCTCCGGAATTAATCCCTTCCCTTCCTTCCATACATAGATTCCCAAAATAACCCCACAACAGTCTCAAACTACCAGAAATCCAAATAAAACAAAGACTCTCTCTTCAAAATTCGATGCATGCAGCTTCTATCATTTCGTTTTTCTCAGAACAAGATTTCCTCGATTTCTCCGCCATTTTTTGAGCTTCCGATTTCTCTTTTTTTCCAGTTTTTTTCCCTTTCTTCCCCAGTTTCTACTCGCAGGATCTTCAGGTCTCAGAAGTGAAGACCGGTACCGACCGGTCGTCGCTGGCCGGTTCTCTGAGCGGTCGACTGCAGGCTGGAGAAGATGGGAAGAAACAACAAACGAAGGAAAAAAAAACTAAAAATAGTATTAAAAAAAAAAAAGATATTTGAGAAATTAATTAAGGATATTTTAATCACAACAGCCACGAAATTCAAAATATACGTTTTGCATTTCGGAATAATTTCATTTCAGGTAATGAAATGGGAAGAGTTTGAAAAGGAAATTGCTTTTTTTTTTTTAATTTTAATTTTCTTTATTATTATTATTAATTTTTTAAAGTTTAAAGCTGTCAGGGAGAACGTTAGAGGCCCGCCTTTTTCCTACCACTGACCTGCTCTTGTCGTTTTGTGCCAATTAAAAAGACGAAAATGACGGTTTACTAACATACCCTTCATTTGAAGACAAGATGTAATTTGATACTCTGCCATCTTACTGCACTTGACACGCAGGTAGTTATAATTGTCCACGTGGCATGAAGTAATTCACATTGACCTGACTGCCTTGTGGAAGCCACTGAAGCAGGGGAACGGGATTTCCTGGAAAGCCTTTCCCATAAAGCTCCTTCGTTGGGAAGCAAGGTGGGGCCATCTTGGTGTCTGTGAGAAATCCACTCCGTTCATCCGTTTTTTAGAGCTCGTTTTAGGTTATAAGACCAAAATGAGACTGATCTAAGTCTCAAAAGAGCCACACGAGAGGAAACAGTAGACACCGTTGAAACATTCGCATGGCCACGATAGTTTCTTATCAGGATAAGATTTTTATGTTCTTAGTTCATTCGAGCGGGAATAATCTTATAAACGGTTTGGATGGCATATAAACATCAAGGCGTAGCCCAGAAAAGATTAACCGGTAGACATTTTTCCCTGTTTTACCTCTCATGTGGCCCACTTAAGTCTTCAATTCGGCTTATCTTTTGTGGGATTTACTAAAATGAACTTGTAAAACAGATGGGCAGATGGATTTCTCACAAACATCACAGTAGACCCCACCTAACTTCGGACGGCAGAAGCTTCCTGCCAAAGGCTTTCGCAGAAATCCGCGTCCCAAGCTGAGAAACATTTATAGAATAAGAGTGTAGGGATAATCCTGACCTCTGATTCATGGACATTTGTTTGTTTAAAAGGAATATTTGAATATTTTCATTTTTAGCCGTCCAATTAATGTTCCGCGATCAGGTTGTTAATAATCTAATACTTTTAATTTTGGTTCATGGTATGCATATTAATAAGTATACATAATTTGGACAGTTTAGTTTAGATTGTCTGTATGCCACGTAGCAATTTCTTAGTGCCCGCGTATCATCCATCAGACTCTGCCAGAGTATAAAAGTTTTCCAATTTTAAGACATTTTTTTTACGTAAGACCGGAGTAGCGCAATGTGATGATCCAGACCGTTCATGACACCAAGAAAAAAAACAGTCAATTCAGAGCAGATTCCTGCAAGGCATCCCATTTACTAATTCGAGCAGATTCCTGCTCTGAAATGAGTATAACAGTAAAAATGGTAGCTTTTGAAAGAATAGCTGGTGCAAAAAATAAGGCAGATGTAGTCATCATGTGGACAGCTTTGTACAGAAGAATTGTTAGCTGCTGATCTGATACAAAATAGATATGTGGCCCTCTTGATGGGTGTGACCCACCTGTTAGACGGTTTAGATGCTATAGAAGCACGTACGGCACGATGAAAATGATATGTTAGACGATAAGAGCATATTCCAACTAGTTAGTTGTCTGTCAACCAAATTTCCTAATCACAGCGAAGTCCAGCTAGCTTATAAACGTGAACGTCTCATGTCCACGTCATCTCCAAACCGTCCAAAGGTCAAATCCACAGTGAAGAATACCTGAGGCCAAAATCAAATCTAGTCACATCTTTATTTAGGACTTGAATTGTCTACAACGCTTGTTTTATACTGGTAAAACACTCAAACTTGTGGGCCCAGCATGTTTGTAAGGTGAGAACTATATTTTTTGGACTCAAATTGCTTGGTAACTAGAGCAGTACATGAACCAAGTTAGCTCCATTAACTAAGTTGACTCCGACTTGAAAAAGCTCGAGTTGACTCGGTTCAAAACTGAGTTCTAACAAGCTTGGCCAAGCTCGAATCGACTCAGATCAAACCTCAAATAAAATCCAACTAGGATTGAATCTCAACTAGAATCAAACTCGGATCGAACTAGTTCGATGACTTGGTTATTTTGATATTGACATTGCTCACCAAGTATTTGATGAAATGACTCAACGAAGTGTTATTTCGAGTGGATATATTTTTCGTGGGATCGGTCGATGGTGAGGAAGGTATGGATATGAAACAAATCACTAAAAAAAACATTACATGATAAAACTAACCTTGGATCTTGATTTTGATGCTACCTACTAAGTGTTTGATGAAATACATGTACACTGCTGCCTTTGTATTGCAAACGATAAGAAATTGAAGGTGCACTTCATGTATTTGAGAAAATATTGCACAAGCTCGAACTCGACTCAAACTGGCCCGAGCTGCTAACCAAACCGATCCGAGCTAGCCAGTCAAGCTTGAGGACCGAGCTGAATCGAGTTCGAGTTAAGGTTAGCTAATGGCCGAGTCGAGTCGAGTTGTGCCAAGCTCAACTCGGTTCGACTCGTGTAGTACAACTCTAATGGTAACCCTGTCACCATAAGCGTCTGTGGCAACCCAATGTGGCAGGATTTGATTGGGCCACATACTATTGTTAGAAATGGGGTCGACACAATGCATGTTTAAAAGTTGTTAGGTTAAATATGTACCTGACTTGACCCATTTCTCATAAGAGATGTGGGCCAATCAAATGCCATCACATCATGTCACCATGCAATCCACATCCTTTATTTTAACTATACATACAAATGATCAACCCTATAATAACTCCAATGGGTCAAACCAATGGGAATGATTATAAAACTACTCTCAAAACTTTCAAGTTGACATGGTGTGGCTCACCAAATGTTTGGTTCAAGCTGATTTTAGTATTTTTCACTTGGTTTGAGTTACACTTGATTAACGGGTTTGTTGAAAGATGTAATCTATGGTGGCCTCACGCAAACTATGGTTGGCAACCTATCTCTAGTTCTCGACCAATTGTAACCCACATGAGTTAATGATATGTTAATTGTTTGTCATGCTTTTAGAACTGGCAACAAACCTTACATAGAGAATGAATATTTTTCATGCACCATGTGTTGAGATTTGTGGTTTTTTGAAAAATATTTTAAAATTTTAAAAATTTCAAAATTTTACCACCAAAATATTTTTTGAAAATTTCAAATGAAAAAATGCGGTGTATGCTTTTGTCTCACATTAGAAACGATAGGAGAAGATTTGGGGTTTACATGTGGATGTGTGTGTATTATTCTTACTTGGTGCTTTGGAAATTGAGACAGTTAGATTGCTTGTACGCACTGGAACACACGCACGTGCGCGGGCTTGGGCAGTGTGGCTGTAGTGGCGCTAGTTGGCGTTAATTGACGCACTTTGCATTTCGCACATGTGCATCATATCGCGGCGACCTTATGCGAGATAGTGCGAGTGGTCTAATAGGAGTCAAGATGTGATGGATCTGAAATGAGCCAGGGCTTTATAGGGGATTGAGAACGGTCGAATTTTTAATCTGAAACGGTCATCCATTTCTGAAAGCGACTAGTTGCCTTGAAAGCTACAACGGTCTGGAAACAAATGGGTCATGATAATCCAACAGTCAGATATTCCAATCCAACGACTAGAAATGGCTAAAATTAATGATTAATGGTCAGAAACATTTTTTAAATGTTTTGAACCATTGATGGTGTAATGTCCTGAATTTTCGTTATTTTGAATTTTTAAAAATTCTTGAAAATTTTCATTTTAATTAACTTATATTGTCATTATTGACCATTAACACTTGATGTTAGCCTATATGCGAGTGGTACCAACAAAGAACCATACCAATTTGATTAATCAATCGTAAGAAGCCAACGAATCCAGCCGATCACTTAAACACCGAGTTTAGCCACATAATTTTTTCACATGGGGCTCACATCTAGCTGATCTATCACTGACTAATCAAGACAACCGTAACTAAATAAAGATCTACCCAAATTCGAGACAAGTAAGGGTTAGATCTTAATTAACAAACCAAATCAATCCAGTTACTCTTTTAACATAAAAACCAACGGTTTAAAGTTATTAAGACCGAATCGTCATTTTCGCTAATTATAAATAGGCCACATTATAAACTTAGATAATCCAAACTCTAATTATTGTGCACCAGAAATCTCGATTATGCAAACAAGCTCTATACCACTCGTTAGTGGCCCACTAAAACTGAAACTATAAAATAATGTCTATCTCACTGGACTTGATGCTCATCGCAGGTGATAAACCAATATAGTGCCCATAATTACTCAACTTGGGCCGAAATTTAAGTGCTTCAAACACGTGAATCTCCTAGGTCAAAATCTGAAACTTAAATGAAACTAGTCACTTTATTTTTTCACAAAGTTATGACTTTCACACCTTCGATTCATGGCCAAAGTTGGGATACTGACTAAAGATATTTCTCCAAACATATCCGTATAACTGTGGTCCCGATCGACTATCGGTGACCGTTGAACAGACTTTTATTCATATCTGTCGATCGACGCATCTAAATGGCAAGTCGATCATATCCATACCTATATCATCATTAGGACTAATTATCCTATGGTGTATATAAATATGTACACCCCATAGTGAGCCCTAGAGGTTAGAAAAACCATCCCATAAGGCTAGTATAGTAAAAACTCAGCCTTGGGGGCCATTTACACCAAATCTGGTACTGTATAAGGGCCTCTTTTGGGCACCCCCTCTTCCCATACGAATTTGTATTTTTTTAAAAGAGAGAAAGAGAGAAAGAGGAAGATAAAGAAGAAGAGAAGAAAAGAGAGTAGGAGTGAGGGAGGTTTTGGTGCTTCCCTTCAACGGTTTCTTCCAATCAAAGCCCTAACATCGATCATTTTCCTCCGCCGAATCCACCTCATTCACGATTGGAAGGTAAGAAATAAATTATACTTCCTAACCTAGGTTTTTCTAAGATGAATTACATGAATCTTACCTAATTACTTTTAAATTTGATATATGAATCATTTTTTCCAATTTTCTAATCCTAACAGTGCCACGAGTCGAGCGGATCGTCATAAGGTGCGGACCATTATGCCTAGGTTTTCATCTATCGATCCTTAAGGGTCTCAGTTAATGATTAGATGCTTATAAATGATTTTATGCATGCTCGTATATTAATATTTTAATTTTTACTATAATATATGTTATTGCTTGGATATGGATGCTCACATGTTTAATGAAATTTCTGAGTGGTGAAAAATCTTGCTTTGTCGATGTTCACGTGCTTGATTTAATATTTAGACGGTTGTATTACTTTATGCATGTTCGTATGCTTGATTTAATGCTTTAGTGAATGTAGTACTCTATTGATGCTTACATGTTCGATGAAATGCCTAGGTCGTTGCGTAGTAGTATGTATGCAATAATTGCATAATGTAGTGTTTAATTCATAATGGTGCTTAGGACATCTACGATGTTGGGTCAGTCAGTAAATCACTCAAATTAACGGGTGGCCCAAGTTAGGGCGGCCACCCTAGGCTTGTTCGATCGACCCGTGTTGAACACGGATGACCGACAGTAGCTAGACTACACGGGCTGCTTGCACCCAATGCCGGTTATGTCGAGGTTCTCCCAAGTCAATCAAATTAGTCAACTAGCCGACTAATCATGTATGTTCATAATGTATGACATGATTAAATGGAATCTAGGATACCCTATTTCCAATGGATGTGTCCATTCATAATCGTTAGTACGATACGATCCCACTAACACTTATGAGCCGGGCATAGTAGTATGGGACACCGTATCCGAGTTGTCGGCTTATGCTGGAGCGACGAGTCTCCCCATAATGACCAATGAACACTGATGGAGGTAATAGATCATTGTTCGAACGACCCCCGTCAAATTATCCAGTCGATGTTTACGTGCTAGTGCACCGTTCGAATAACTCGGGCGTAAATGGAATTAAGTAACATGCCACTTTCCTTTATTTATTTTTTTATTTTATGTGACAAGGCCGCATTTCGGAGCTAAGTGATCATATTCAGTTTGAGTGACAATCCATGCCGGGTTGATCCTCATACATTTAGGTATCATACCGTATCTTTGGAATTATTGATTTGTGATATAAATGAGTGATACCTAAATTTGGATCAAGGGACATTGATAAAGAACCACTACGTGCGGCAATGAGCCACGTGATTCAGATAAGGACTTGTGATATGACATCGGTATCCAACTTCGCTAATATGTTGGATAAATTGAACTTAATAATTACTCGGCTAACATGATTATTCATCGCATCACATTAGATTAGAATGTGATGAAACGGGCGTTGAAGTCGCACGTTTGAGGGAGTGTTGTTATTTGCGAACCAGGTATTCGGAGTCGCGTGTGAGGAAATATTGTTTGGAAAGGGCATGCAGCATGTCATATCTTCATATGCACATTTAACAAGAGTATTTAGAAATTATTTGATTTCTTGTATATCATTAACTGCGCTGATTGTGTCGATAGCATGTGTAACTTAAAACTAATGGAACCATTGAGTTAGCTACTTACTCCCACATGTGATGGTATTTTAAAACACCAACTAGGCGTATCATTGATGCAGGTACTAGTAAGACCTCAGACAGGTAGGCTCATATCGGGTTGTGCCAACGCTGTTATGTTTTGGAGAATTATGTGTAAACTAAAAGCTTTAAACTTTAACCGTCTTGGGTATATTGTGGATTGTGGTTTGTATAATTCAATTTTGGACGATCATCACAGTTGGAACTATACTTTTAACTCTTAGCCCTATATTTCTGAATCTATTGTTATCTCTACCTCGCTTTGGATCCGCTAATTCGAATTGCATTACTTTGATTATCTGTGTGTGAAATGAATTTGAATTTGAATGAGGACATACGTACATTCTCATTAGGTTAACGTCCAGGAACTCAGGATCGAAGTCTTTGTTCTCGATGTCGATTTTCAGGGCGTTACAGATGGCCACGAAGCAATGGTCCACTCCCTAGTGACTCTATAAACTGGACCATTTTGATCCAAATTTTATTAACTTGAACAAAAATCTCTCCGCTTCCGTCAGATCCTCCATATAACATCTCCTTCGTAGAATATTATAAACGCATCCACTACTTGATTCTGCCAGAAGACTTGTTGCATTGAATTGTTCCTAAGTGGACCCATCATGATTGTTGCACGTATAATCCAGACATGCTTATCTTATCTTGGAAGCAATTCACGTGTAACACATCAGTAATTGATAAGATGGCGAATCAGGCTTTAAGGACAACGTATATTTTTTAGTGATTCAACCTAGTGAAATGAAATAATCGAACTTTATTTCATTTTGTTTTCATTTTTCAATAATTCCAACACACTTTTTCAACACTATGTGGTGGGCCCCATATGCTTTGGAGTAAAATAGTAGTGGGAGACAATTTTGGTCAATTATTTAGGCCGCGGAAAACAACAGGCAATCACCAATCTAATCCATAGTATGCATACCTAAATGTAGGATAGAGTAAGGACAATTACTTGGACAGCTAAAGTGGAAAAAAATTAAGTAAGAAGGTTTGATTCGAAGGTTTGGCACAATAACAACATCCGAAAACCATTATTTTAAGATTTGTTTTCTATGTCTTTAAGATTTGTCATCTATAATTTGTTGTTTATAATGTCTTGCAAAGCTACCGACGAGCTCTGCATTATGGCCAATGCCAAATGTTATTGCAAATAGTTTCTAAAAATACGTGGTTTATGGGTTAATTTGAATTTTAAATTAAAAATTACTTTTTTACAAAGTTATGATTTTTGATATTTTTACATTATTTTAAATGTTTGGAGAGTCATAGAATAGCTTAAAGTTATTATTTGAGTCATGAGAAAGAAATTAAGTTGGTTTAAAAGTAATTACTATTTTTAATAAATTTATTATTTTAGAAAAGTTTAATATTTTGAAAAACTTAAATAAATCATATGAGGAAAGTTTGTAAACAAACTTTTCACCAATGATAACATTTTGTTAACCATTTTCAAATATTTTACTCTTCTCCTGGATTCAGTGACTATTTTTCTTTTTTAAAGAAAAAAAAACATTTATCTCCTCTTTTCTCCATGTAAGGACTGTTATTTGGTATTAAATCCATTTTGTCAATTAGTATCAATGCCACTGAGATATTTGGTATTAAAGCAACTTTTTTTCTTAGGTCATAACTTCCAATAACAGATCGACTATCCAATAATAGTGTTTTGGAGAATCAAGCATTAATGATGAACACAGTAAGCCTTTATCGAGAATTTTAATTAAAACCTTGGATTGTAAATATATTTGTGGCAACAAATAATTGTGGAAGAGCTTGCAGTTAGCTAGTTTGGGGTCCAGCAGGTACAAAACCCATGCCAAATCATACGTCACGGCCTTATAGTAAACATTTAAAAAATAAAATAAAATTTATACCATCAGCTGGGATTGCCATGAATCACTCACACACACTATGCTGGCGCTCTACCAACTTGTCTAACAAGCAGGAGACAAATAAGTGCAAGTCAACATTAATTAAGAGCAACAAATTACAAATTCATTTTTACAAAAGAAGTGCAAGTCCATATCCTAAATATGTAGCATTACCCAAAAAAAAACAGAGAGAAGAGGTTTCATTTTCTAAAGTTCCATTATAGGTATAAAATTACAATTGGACACATAGTATTTCACCATCAATTGTTGCTTGCTTTTATTTTATTTTATTTTATTTTATTTTATTTTTAGGTTAGCTTGTTAGTACACACCCATGTCAGTACACACACTCCATGTTAGCCACCCCCTCTAGGGATTAATACCAAGACCTCAAGTGTTGAAACGAGGTATCTCCAATCAGGCTGCCATCAATTGTTGCTAAAGACAAAGAAAACACACTATAAAGGTCGGTCAGCATGGCCGGCTAATATCAGTCTAAACTCAGGACAGGTTTAGTTTTTCAAGTTGAAGGTTTGATATAGGACAAAGTCAATGACAATTATATGGACTACCAAAATTGAAACAAACAAGGATGGAAAATTCAATCCAAAGGTCTAGCATGCATAATAGTCCATGATAGCCATAATTTTATGTTCAATTATTTATTTTGCACATACAACATGTCATTAAAAGTTGTCGATGAGCTCTACATTTTGGCCAATATTAAAAGGCATTTGACCCTAATTTTGAATTTTAAGTCAAAATTTAATATGTTTAGTAAATTATGATTTTCTATTTTGATATTGTTTTAAGAACTTGGAAAATTAATTTTAAAATTTAATTTAAAATTTATTATCTTTATTAAGTTATGATTTTTACCATTTAACATTATTTTAAAAGTTTGGAATAGCTTAAAGTCCTTATTTTAATAATAGAAAATAGTTTAAATCAATTTAAAATTTGATTGCTATTTTTAATAAATTTACAATTTTTTTTTTAAAAAAATTACTATTTCATAAAAGTCTCCAATTTAAGATTTATGACTTATACAAAGTATACCATGAGAGGGTTTAATAAACAAACTTTTCATCAATATTATTAATTTTCTTCTCTCATTTTTAGAGCTTTTTCTGTCTTTATAAATTTAATGGCTATTTCTTTTGTGTTATCTACATATGTACCTGTTGCATTAACCCATCCGTGAAGGAGATCATGCTTATTTTTGCATCCAGTGTTTTTCATGTAGGTCAATACATATATATATATATATATATATATATATATATATATATATATATATATATATATATATATATATATATATTTGGGGTTAGTTTGTTAGTACACACCCCCACTGTAGTACACACTTCAGTGTTAGCCACCCCCACTAGAGAATTGATACTAAGGCCTCGGTGTTGAAACGAGGTACCTTCACTCAGTCTACCACTTGAGCTACGCCAATATGATAACAAGTTAGATGTCTCAAACATATGACACATCACAATTATTTTGCAATAGTTGGACAATAGTACCATATCATCCAACTAATAGTTTGCGAGACCTCCTTTAATGCAACCAGTTGTTTGTGAGAGTTCTTTTAAACGTTTGAGTTCTGGTCCCCCGGGAAGCGCTACGCTTTGGAAAATACTTGCAAGTATTGAGTAAAACGATTTTCTTTTAATTGGGATTACAAGGTAAGACAGCCAAGGATCAACTCACTCATTATACTATCTCTATCATAGTAGGGCGTTATTGGATACTCTGTCATAGTATTATTTCATAGACTACTCATAAATTGTTCACACCATATATACTAAATTAAACCAACCAAACTGTGGAATGTGTTGTTGCTAATCACAGTGCTAAAATTAGATTGGTCCATCAAATATAACCTCTGATTCATCAAGTACACTTGTTTGTTGAAATTGGACCATCCAATATTTTTCATTTTCAACCGCAATAAGCGGTTTCTTTGAAGGTTTATTTCACATCACTTTGAAATGGGGGGCAACTCGGGTGTGCGTCATCACGGTGTTAATGTGAAGTCCACCTCAATTATTTGGTGCTTACACCATGTTAGGCGGTGTGGGGTCGGATGTCAGCCTCATATGTGATTAAGGTGGATTATATGATTGGAAACAGTTTACAGGGTAAAGCTCACACTCCAAACTTATTTATGTTGGTGTGGCCCACTAGAATCATAGATGGGCTTGAATTTGGGATAAAAGCATAAGTTTTATGTAAAATAAAGAGAGGATGTCTCTCTCCTTACTATTTTTCTTGTGACCAATCTAAATCATAAGTTGACCTAATTATTTTTGGCTTTGGACCTAACATGAGATTATACATCTAATGGTAAGTGGATCTCAAATACAAATCATGGTATGCTGCATAAAAGTCAAGGGTGTGAGGCTCATCTGTTCCTATAAAACATGCAGTGGAGTTCTTAAGTCCAGCTGATTGGACCATGAGCTATAGTCCACCCATGTGATAACTTACAAAGTATTAAGTACATGTGAAATCCAGTCATTACAATAGGTTGGCCCCACCATAAGGATCGCCTGGTGCAATGGTCAGTCCTATCTACCCATCTACCCATCAAATGTGCCACAATGTATATAACAATGTCCAAACATTGGTAAATAAAGAAACACAAGTTTGGTCCACTCACTAAGTGTTGTTTTGTAGTTTTCCAAAAGGTGATTCTCATGATTGGACCTATCTATTAGATAAGTTGGATTCGCATAAATATGAAAGATTTAAAAAGGAATTTTAGGGGAAGCCTACCTTTTGTTTTTAGGAGCCCATCATGATGTGTTTGTGAGATCCACTCTAACCATTAGATATGTAATAATCCCACTTTAGGCTAGATAAAATAATAATAATAATAACAATAGCGATTGGATATCCACCATTAAAATCCTCCTAAGGCCCACTGTACTGTTTATTTTACATCCAATCCGTTGATTAGGATATAAAGACCTAGATGAAGTGGGAAAAAAAAAAGAGATCAGCTTGATCCAAAACTTTTATGGCCCCAAAAAGTTTCTAATGGTCAATGTTCATTAAGCATTGTTTCCTGTAATGTGGTCCATTTGAGATTGGGATATACCTCATTTTTGGTCTCATACGTAAAATAATCTAGAAAAATAGATGGACAGCATGGATGAAACACATACATCTTGGTGGGGCCCACAAAACACCGACCATCAACCATTGGCTGGTGGCAGGCGGAGTAGCCAATCCCTTTCCCTTAAAATTTATACATGTGGCATAAAATAATTTAAATAAGACTATCCACACGAACTAGCTCGGGGTCCAACCCAACGACAAAGATGATGACCTAAGCGAACTAGTTCGGGATCCAACCTAGCAAAGATGATGACCTAAGCGACCTATGGATATTGTGCAGACCACCTTTACCATGGTGTGAAGATTATGTGGGCCATGCATCATTGATATACATGTTTTATTCATGCAGTTAATTCATTTTTCCAACTCATTTTACGGCATGAGATTAAAATTAAGGCGTATCCAAAGCTTAAGAGGAACACATTACAGGAAATCGAGAATTGAATGTCTATGTTGAAACTTCACAAGGGAGGATAAAATGAAACTTATATTTATATTTTCTTTTCATCTAGGCTTGTGTGACCTCATGAGAAAGTGGAATGACAAATAAACATCATTGTGTGCCTGATGAGGGTTTCAACGGTGGATGTTGGACGGGATTAGCTTCCGGCAGCTTCAACTACATCACCAAGTTTTGTGAACCCTACCTTAATGTATGTGTTGTATCCACACCATTCATCCATTTGGAGAGATCATTTTAAGGCATCAGCCAAAGAATGAGGCATATCCAAAACTCAAGTAGGCCACACCATAGAAAATAGTGGGGATCAAACACTTATCACTAAAAAAATTTGAAAGTCCACATAAGTTTTCAAACAAGTTGATATTTGTGTTTTCCCTTCATCCATTCTGCCATAATGGGTGCTTTAGATGTACTTTTTTTTTCTTTTCTCATGCCCTAAAATGATCTCACTAAATGAATGAACAATAAGGATACAACACATATATTATGATAAGGCTCATATATATATATATATATATATATATATATATATATATATATATATATATATATATATATATATATATATATATATATATATATATATATATATATAGCTTGTTAGTACACCCCACTATCAGTTCTCACTTCACTGTTAGCCACCCCCACTAGGGAATCAATATAATGACTTCAATGTAGAAACAAGGTATCCTTCACTGAGTCTACCACTTGAGCTATGAATCGGGGTATATGATAAGGCTCATATGACTTGACAACATCACTTCATTGGTAAAATAGCTATTGAGGCATTAGCAGCTAATCCGTGTCCATCTTCACTGTTTTCTTTTATATGGTATATCTAGAAAAATAAATAGACAGTGTAAATAAAACACATACATCATGAAAGACCCCACGGAATCTTCACACCATACTGTGAAGGGACACAGATTAACTACTCACAGGTTGAGTGTAGGGGTGTATATCGAGTCGAACCGAGTCGAGCTGGCCTTAGCTCGACTTGGCTCGAACAATGGCTGACCTCAACTTAAACTTGGCTTGGCTTGGCTCGATCCTCGAGCTTGACTGGCCAACTCGGTTCGGTCAGCAACTCAGGCCAGCTCAGGCCAAGTTCGAGCCAAGATCGAGTCGAGTTTGCCATTGAGGCATTTTCATAAACACCTGAACTGCAACTTCAAAATTTCACTATTTTACAAACAAGGCAATGGTTTTATAGGCATTTTCTCAAACACCTTCTAAGTAATATTATAAAAAAAAAACAAAAAAAAAAAAATGAAAAAAAAAAAGGTATTAATTGTTTCATGTAGATACTTTCCTTGCCACCAACCAAACCTTCCTTGCCACCTTGCCACCAACGAAACCTTCCTTGTCACCAGCCAAACCTTCTTTGCCACTTTGTCATCAACGAAGCCTTCCTTGCCACCAGGCTCATTTCATTGAGGCATTTTATCAAACAATCGGTGAGCAACATCAATTACAAAGAAACCGAGTCACCGAATTAGTTGGATTTGAGCTGGATTTGATCCAAGTTGAGTCGAGTTGGGGCTTGCTCGAATTCAGCTCAAACTCATTTTCAAGCTCAAAAAATCAGCTTGACTCGTTCAAACTCAGCTTCGAATTGAGTTAAATTGAGCTTATTCGAGTTGAGTCAAGCGAGCTAACCGAGCTAGCTCGGTCCATGTACACCCCTAGTTGAGTAGCGTGATTTAAAGTGATGTCACCAATTTTTGTGGGTCCCACCATGATGTATGTGTTGTATCCACATTGCCCATACATTTGGAGAGATCATTTTAGGGCATTATATGAAAAAATGAGTGGATAGAAAACATACACCATGATAAGACCTACAAAACTTGGTAACATCACTTGAGCGGCCGGTTGATGATCTAAATTCTATACATAATGTCCATTAATGGGAGGTTAATATCATTCAATCAATTAGATTATTCGTTTTCACCTATTTATAGTGGGTCCCACTAAAGGAACGGTTTGATTCGAGTGACGTATGACAATCATGCATGTGCATGAACCATCGCAGTCTACTGGAGAATCAACTAACTCATCATGACAGAACGGCGTTTGCGCGACTGGACAGTATCTAGTGGATGGCACGTGCAGTGTACGTTGAAATCTTGCTCGCCGCGTCCGGGGTCTGCGTTGAGCTGTTTTATGACTTATGAGTTGGTAGAGCATGACGTCCGTACGGATGCACATACTTCTATATACCTAGTAAACGTGTGCTTCAATCCAAACCGTTAAGATCATGAGCCAGTGTAATAGGACATGGACTCATGTCAGATTGATTTGACAATACCATCAGTAGCTAGTGTATACCAGCTTTTTGAATAAGGTTGTTGGGTATGTTTTCATTTTACCAATTAGGTGGTAGGATCATTCTTCCAGTATAGTTTTTGAGCCAAGAGTGGAGTGGCCACTATTTGAACAGTTCAGATCGAAGTAAACTGTAACATGTGTATAGGGTCATGCATGCATGCATTTGTATGAAGGGTCATCCTCTTGCAATGTATGAATGATTTTCATTAATGCAGATACCGTCCAATCATGTTCCCCAGGATGCCATGATTACTGGGCGGGGATTTCCCGCGAAAATCTTTTGCAGGAAGTTCCTGCACTGGGATGTTAAGTGGGACCCACGTTGATGGTTTTCATAAATCCACCCCGTTCATCCGTTTTCTGAGATCATATTAGGACATTTTACAGAAAATTAGATGGATACAATACTCAAGTGGGCCGCATGAGAGGAAACAGTTTTGATTCAGTCACCACCGTTGAAATGTTTTTAAGGCCACAAAATTTTGTTATCGTGCTAATTTTTTCGTGTTTTCACTTCATCCCAATGGGAATGACATTATAAACCGTTTAGATGGCATATTAAAATCGAGGTGGAGCCCAGAAAGGTTTCAATAGTAGAAAACTCTTTCCCCAATTTTCCTTCTCGTATGGCCCATTTGAGTTTTGAGTCCACATCATTATCCGTCGCATGTCCTTAAATGCGCTCGGAAAACGGATGGACAGGATGGATTTATCACAACCATCACGGTGGACCCCACCTCGCATCCCAGCGTGAAATCCGCGCCCATGATTACTACCCATCCTTCTGGACGCCGTGTGGATTTTTTGTGGCACCCATCGTCATGTATATGTTCTATCCACGGCGTGTAGAAAGCTTAAGAAGAGCACGCCACAGGAAACAGCAGGAATTGAACCCTGAAAACTTATTAGGGGCCACTGAAGTTTTGGATAAGCTGGTATCTGTGTTTTCCCTTCATCGAAATATGTGTGGCAGCCCCATGAATAGGTTAGATTACAACTAAAATTACTGTAAGCCCTAGGAAGGTTTTTAATGATGGATGTTATTATCTCCACTATTTTCAGTATCGTGGTTTATTTGAGCTTTGGATATGATTCTTGATCCTTACCCTTGCTCCGGTGGTAGACTCTGAGTTTCAACACCCTCGACTGGGTTCGAGTATCCACAGGTGGAGAAATCTCACTACTCAAAAAATAAAAATAAAAAATCTTTGGATGTGTTTTAAGTTTTGTTTTATGACTTAAAATGATCTTGAAAAACAGATATAATCCATGTTGTCTATGTCTCACTCAGTTGGGCCACCCCACATAGAACTATACCTAAATCTCAGTCCACCTCAATTTTGGAATAGCATGAATCAGAGGCAGCGTACCTGACCAACGGGTTGGACCTGATGAAATTAAGTTCGACCAAGTGTGGTGCAGTGCACGGTTTTTGGTACTCGTATGATTTTACAAGGTAAGGCAACATGGAATCGAACTAGGGCTGTCAATGGGCCAGGGTCGGCCATCCAAATTTGAAATTTCAAATAAGCCAGCACGTCGGGCCCAGCCCAAACAGTGGAAAATCCAGGCCATGCAAACCTCCACCCGATCTGTGACTGCCCTAGATCATACCCTAGATCTCACACACACATGCTACACTGCCTCTAACAGCTCAACTAATGAGCCTAAGATTCGGAATCACATAGTGGCCCCTCTAGTACTCAGCCCAGTACTAGTCCGTAATAGTCAAAGCTATGTAAGCCCCACCATAATGTATGCGTTTTATCCATGCTTATGTGTTTGGTCCCTACCAATCATTCATTTTTTAGCTTTTTTTTTTTCTTTTTTTTTTTAATAATAGTATGAGCTTAAAAATAAGACAGATACAAAGTGTAAACGGACTCTATTTTATGTAAATAATCCTTTAAAGGAGTTAATATGACATCTGTCCCAATTGTTTAAAGGTTTTTATTAATTAAGATGGCCTTTGACTAGAGGCTAAAAGATCCTTTTATATTACAAAAATGCCTTTAAATGGTAATATACACTACAACAAATTGCACTTTTAGCGTCGACAATTTTCGTCGCTAAACCCAAACTTTTCGTAGCTAATATTTTTTAGCGACGGAAATTTTTGTCGCTCAAAGCGTCGCTAAAAGACCGCCGCGCTAGGCTTTTATCAGCGAAAAAGCTAAATTCGTCGCCAAATGTGGGACTTTTAGCGATGACCTTTTTCGTCGCAAAAAAGACTTTTAGCAGCGAATATCGTCGCTGCCAAAAAAAAATCGACTGACTTTTAGCGACGAAACGTTTAGTCGCTTAAAAAAGTACAAAAGACTTTTAGCAGCGACAAATTTCGCTGCCAAAAAACTGTTCTACTTATAGCGACGAAACGTTTTGTCAGCAAAAAACCTGCAGAAGACTTTTTAGTAGCGAAAATTTTCGCTGCTAAACATAATCGTTCTACCATAACCGACGACAATTTTCGTCACTAACAAAACTGCACGAGACTTTTTAGCAGCGAACAGTTTCGCTGCCAAAAAACGTTCTGCCTTTTTACGACGAAACGATTCGTCGCTAAAAAAGCTGCACCAGTCTTTTAGCAGCGAAAAACTTTCGATGTCTAAAAAATGTTCCACTTTTAGCGACGAAACTATTCGTCACTAAAAAGCTTTTGTTGGTCTGCTGAAAAATATTTGCTCCACTTTTAGTGGCGAAAATCGTCGCTGCAAAAAATATTTGCTCCATTTTTAGCGACGAAAATTTTCGTCGCTAAAAACAATTAGGAAACTTTTACCTACGAAAATTTTTGTAGGTAAAAGTTTTTTATTTTTATAAATATCCGGCACAAAATTCCTGATATACGCCTGTTACAATATATTCATCCTGATATACACCTGTTATATCATCGTATTCACATTCACATCCTAATATATACCTGTTATATCATATTCATCCCTAATATACACTTGTTATATCATCATACACCTATCATATTTCATCATATTCACATTCACATCCATCTAAACCCAAAGTAGTAAATTCATCTAAACATAAACTACATTCATCCAAATACAAATAATCTCTTATCCACATCACATTCATTCACGTATAAATACATATAAGTTTAAAATTATAAATAAAATAGAAAAAATCACAAAGATGAAGGCGGAGGTGGTGGGGCATCGGTGGGTAAGAAGGCAGCGAGAGCCTGAAACATCTCCGTCATTCGTCGCTCATGCTCCACCCGCATCTCCTCCATCCTCCTCTCTTGCTCCTCTCCTGCTCCTCCTCTCCTGCTCCTCCTCCTTCCTCCTCTCCTGCTCGTCCCTCTACCTCGCCAGCTCCTCCAACGTCCTCTCCTGCTCCTCCATCTGTCTCTCCAGCTGCTCACTCTTACTCTCCAGCTGCTCTTTGATGTCATGGACGACGACCCGTAGCTGCTGAACCTCTCTCTCTACGATATCAGCTCGGCGGGTGGCGCTATCGCCAACGACAATAGATCGGCTGGAGACAGCTCTAATGGGTGTCATGAGCTTGGCACCATGGCCAAGCCCACGCACATATCCAGAACAGTTGCCAAGCACCTGACTTAGGATCTCTGGCTCACTCCACTGAGTACCATCAGGAGTGGGCTGACTGCGTAAGGTGTTCATCTCCTCCTGTAATGAAAACATACGAATTTTTATAATAAATGACATTATTATAATTTAATGCAATTAAATTTTATAATGTAAGAATTTTTACCCAAATCTCGCTGGCTCTACGATGTACCCAAGATCCCGTCGCCTGCCGACAGTGAGTCCCTTTGTAGAAGTCTAATGGCCCGGGCTCCTAGCCAGTGACGGAATCTCGCTGCGCAATCAAAAGAAAAATAGAGTTAATATAAATGCATGGAAAGAATATATAAATGTAATAATTATCAGTAATTTCTTTCCATGTCGTGACGAAGTCGTACAAATAACTTTGAACCAGCTACGTGGTTCACTTTTAACTTTTTCTTGTTGTCAAAATTTATTTTGCTCTTTTTCTGCGCACATTATTCATAATACATTGTTATTAATTACAAATTTAATTATTACGTTAAGATATCGTAAATATGTAAATATTACCTGAAAAGAATTAGACAAAAACCTATCGCAAAGTATCCGTCAGTCCTCATCGGTCACGTGAAGCGGTGCGGACTGTGCGGCCTCCTCGTTGCTCGCGTATCGCTTGTACCGCTGGTATAACTTACTGCGGTAATCCTTGAACCGCTCCTTCATCATGTCATCGACAACATGTGAGATGTGCGGAAGACTGAAATTCAAGTCAAATTTATCCTGTAATTTCGTAAATAATAGATTAAAGTAATAAACTTATTAAGAAAATAACTTAACCATAAATAAACTTTTATAAAATAAATTAAGATTTATAAGTATAGGTTAAGGTTAAGGTTAAGGTTTAGGTTTAGGTTAAGGTTATAGGTTTTGGTTAAGGTTTAGGTTTAGGTTATAGGTTATATGTTAGGAAATCGGGTTTGGGTTCGGGATCCGGTTTAGGTTTGGGTTTTCATGTTTAGGTTTAGGGGTCAGGGAGTTGAGATTAGGATTAGGTGTAGGCTTAAGTTTAGCAATTTGAGAATACATTTAGGTTTTAGGTTTAGGTTTAGGTTTAAGTTTTAGTTTATAGGTTTAGGTTATAGGTTTAGGTTTAGGTTAAGATTAGGTTATAGGTTATAAGTTTAGGTTATAGTTTATAGGTTATAGGTTAAGGTTTAGGTTTAGGTTTAGGTTAAGGTTTAGGTTTAGGTTTTGGTTTAGGTTAAGGTTATAGGTTTTGGTTTTGGTTTTGGTTAAGGTTATAGGTTTCGGTTAGGTTTTGGTTTAGGTTATAGGTTAGGTTATAGCTTTAGGGAATTGAGAATAGGTTAAGGTTTAGGTTTAGGAAATCGGGTTCGGGTTCGGGGATCCGGGTTAGGTTTGGGTTTTCAAGTTTATGTTTAGGTTAAATAGTTGATATTAGGATTAGGTGTAGGTTTAGGTTTAAGGATTTGAAAATACATTTAGGTTTTATGTTTAGGTTTAGGTTAAGGTTATAGGGTTAGGTTATGGGTTATAACTATAGGGAATTGAGAATAGGTTAAGGTTTAGGTTTAGGAAATCGAGTTCGGGTTCGGGTTCGGGTTCGGATTTAGATTTGGGTTTTCAAGTTTAGGTTTAGGTGTAGGTTAGGGAGTTAAGATTAGGATGTAGGTTTAGGTTTAGGGATTTGAGAATACATTTAGGTTTTAAGTTTAGGTTTTAGTTTTAGTTTATAGGTTTAAGTTATTGGTTTAGGTTTAGGTTATAGGTTTTGGTTTAGGTTTTGGTTTTGGCTTTAGTTATAGGTTTTGGTTAAGGTTTAGGTTTAAGTTTTATGTTTAGGTTAAGGTTATAGGTTTAGGTTTAGCTTATAGGTTATAGGTTATAGATGTTTAGGTTTAGGTTAAGGTTAGGTTTAGGAAATTGGGTACGGGTTTGGGATCGGGTTTAGGTTTGGGTTTTCAAGTTTAGGTTTAAGTTTAGGTTAGGGAGTTGAGATTAGGATTAGGTTTAGGTTTAGGGACTTGAGAATACATTTAGGATTTAGGTTTAAGTTTAGGTTTTAGGTTTAGGTTAAGGTTATAGGTTTAGGGAATTGAGAATAGGTTAAGGTTTAGGTTTAGGAAATTGAGTTCGGGTTCGGGTTTGGATTTAGATTTGGGTTTTCAAGTTTATATTTAGGTTTAGGTTAGGGAGTTGAGATTAGAATTAGGTGTAGGTTATAGGCTAAGGTTTAGGTTAAGGTTAGGTTATGGGTTATAAGTTTAGGTTATAGGTTATCGGTTAAGGTTTTAGGTCATAAGTTTTGGTTTAGGTTAAGGTTATAGGTTTAGGTTTAGGTTTAGGTTAAGGTTTAGGTTTAGGTTTACGTTATAAGCTATAGGTTTAGGGAATTGAGAATAGGTTAAGGTTTAGGTTTAAGAAATCAGAATCGGGTTTAGGTTTGGGTTTTCAAGTTTAGGTTTAGGTTTAGGTTAGGGAGTTGAGATTAGGATTAGGTGTAGGTTTAGGTTTAGGGATTTGAGAATACATTTAGGTTTTAGGTTTAGGTTTAGGTTTAGGTTTTAGGTAATAGGTTAAGGCTTAGGTTTTAGGTTTAGGTTAAGGTTAGGTTATGGGTTATAAGTTTAGGCTATAGGTTATAGGTTAAGGTTTTAGGTCATAGGTTTTGGTTTAGGTTAAGGTTATAGGTTTAGGTTTAGGTTATAAGCTATAGGTTTAGGGAATTGAGAATAGGTTAAGGTTTGGGTTTAGGTTATCAGGTTCGGGTTCGGGTTCGGGATCAGGATCGATTTTAGGTTTGGGTTTTCAAGTTTAGGTTATAGGTTATAAGTTTTGGCTTAGGTTAAGGTTATA
Source organism: Magnolia kwangsiensis (assembly GCA_037074715.1). Classification (NCBI taxonomy): domain Eukaryota; kingdom Viridiplantae; phylum Streptophyta; class Magnoliopsida; order Magnoliales; family Magnoliaceae; genus Magnolia; species Magnolia kwangsiensis. Next base: position 22,437,314 of record CM073576.1, read on the forward strand.
GGTTTTTGTTTTGGTTTAAGTTTAGGTCATAAGTTATAGGTTAAGGTTTTAAGTCATAGGTTTTGGTTAAGGTTAAGGTTATAGGTTTAGGTTTAGGTTTAGGTTTAGGTTATAAGCTATAGGTTTAGGGAATTGAGAATAGGTTAAGGTTTGGGTTTAGGTTATCGGGTTCGGGTTTGTAAGACCCGTATTTTAGTCTGTACTATTCCGTAGACTTTCGCAGTCTTACCGGTCGAATTTTGGCAACCTTCGACCCTTAACCGATATTGACGCGCGACCCTGATTCATATGCCTTCAACCTGTATCGACTCAACCCAAGGCCAATACCATAGCGACCGCGCCATCGCTGCGGTTCCGATGCCGCGATTTGCGCGCCGAGGTGATACCCTGGTCAAGAGATGTGGCCCAACATTCGGTGCGAGAAAAACACCGTGCGTTGCGAAACCCAAGTGAATCTCTACGAGATGTCACATCAATCCCATCAATCAATCCATCACATGTCAGGTACATGTCAAGTACACATCACATTCACCCTTTCCCAAGCAAGCTACAAAAGTGTTCCATGCCCATACTTTTCTTACACAAATGTCACCAAAGTCAATAAAATCTTACACACCCATCCCTCTCCCATCCATCACTCCATCACCCATCACACTCTCTCTCCCTTCACAAGTTTCTCTTTCTCATTTCTCAAATTACTTCTCCAAGCAACAAAAATATCCCACGTATGGGATTTCTCTAAGTCTTCTAAACCACAAGTGTGGCCCACCTTTCCATCCCTTGATCTCTCATCCTAGCCATTCATTCCTCATCTTGTCTATTGAAGTTGGGGCTAAGGTGCTAAGGAACCCCTAGGAGCAAGAAGATCGGACGGTGGGTGTTTAATCATACTAGTTTTTTCTATTTTTGAGATGGGCCAAGTGAGGCCAACCGATCAATGGTTTGGATCTCACTTGGGACCCTAAAATGAGGCCGACGGCCCACTAGGATCATCATGATCATTCCATGATGGGGCCATTCTCCATGGACCCCATCTTGATGTTTATTTTCTTATATTTGAAGGTCATCTAGACCATCCACACCGGTGGGGAACGGATCTCCACCGTTGATTTACGATCTCGGTGATTCCATGTGTAGAGGGACCCACTTGATGTATGATTCATTGCAAGGGAGGGCCCATAATGTCGGGGTCCCTCCATCAAGCGTGTCCCACCCTCTATCTCTCTCTCTCTCTCTCCCTCTCATATTTTATTTATTTTCTTGTGTGATTGATGAGGCCATGTGGCCCACTTGAATGAGCCCCACCATGAAATATGTATTCTATCCAAGCCCTCCATGAGTGGGGCCCACCTTAGATATATTATTCATCTTGTGGTGGCCCACCTATATGCAACAAAAAAAGAGAAAAGAAAAAGAAAAAAAAAAGAAGAGAAAGAAACGTCCAGACGCTGGACGTCCCTGTTCAACAAATAAAAAAAAAAGGGAAATGGAGTCTTTAGGGGTGGGCCCTTATGTAGGTCCCACCTTAATGTAAGTATGAAATCCACGCCGTCCATCCCATTCTCCACCAAATTTTAGGCGTTGAGCCAAGGGTTAGGGTTGGTTGGGAGATCTGGTGGGCCATAGCGTTGAAGGTTGCATCCCTACCATTCAAAAGATCATTTTTCATTTTATCTTATTCTCTAAACATAGGAAATCCTCCATATTAGACCCGTTGGATTGGTTGCGAGCTTGAGAATTCAATGGCATGGGTGGATTTTTGTAAAGCGGGCCCCACGTGCGAAAAACATAAGAAAAATGGGTTTTCTCGATTTTTGAAAGAGGCGAGGCCTCTGCCTCTGACGAGCTGCAGCAGTAGCACGTGCTGCGTGCAGCGGGCGTCCATGCAGCGTCCCACGGCTGCTGCCGTGGGCCCCACCATGATGTATATTTTGTATTCACGCCGTCCATGAGGTGGGCCACTCCCAGTAGTGGGCCCCCTCTAAGTTTCGACCCCATCCACTGATCAGGTGGCCCACACCATAGGAAACAGTGGAATTGAATATCTACCGTTGAAAACTTCTTTTGGGCCCACACGAGTTTTGAATCAAGCTGAACTTTGTATTTTCCCTTCAACCAGGTCCGCATGACCATATGAGAGGCTTGGATGCCATTTAGGTGGGCCCCACATGGGACCCACAATGATGTATGTATTGCTTCCACCATCTGCTGGACGGTGGAGCCCACTTGATGCATGTGTTATATGCACGCCACCCTCAGCGTGCGTGCAGCGTGTGTGCAGTGTGTGTGCGTGCTGTGTGTGTGTAGTGTGGGTGTGCATGCGTGTGTGTGTGTGTGTGTGTGTGTGTGTGTGTGTGTGTGTGTATACATATATATATATACATACATACTTATATTATATTGTATATATATAAAATATTGTATATATATTATATATAGTGTGTATATACTCTATATATATATATATATATATATATATATATATATATATATATATATATATATATATATATATATATATATATATATATATATATACAACATTCACAATGGTGGGCCTTCACGTGGGCTCCACCCGTGATGCAGATGCTGCATCCAATCTGCTCATCCATTTTAAGCAGCTCATTTGTGAAACGAGTCAAGGAATGAGTCAGATCCACAGTCCAAGTGGACCCCATCTTAGCATGATTGGAGGTTCATCTTAATGTAACTGTGACAGCTTATTGGGGGCCCACTTGATGTGGATGTAAGGCCCATGGGATTGGACCATTTGATATATCCCAAGGCCCTTGGGACCAGGCCCATTTGATTCATATAAGGCCTTTGGATTTGGGCCCATTTAATATATGAGGCCTATGGATGTAGGCCCACTTGATAGATAAGACCTATAGGATTAGGCCACTTGATATATTCCAAGGCCCATGGGACTAGGCCCATTTGATGTATTTTAAAGCCCATGCGAGTAGGCCCATTTGATATGTATAAGACCCATGGGTCGAGAACCATTGATGCATTCTAAGGTCCACGGGTTATGACCCATTGCAATGCACTTAAGGCCCATTGGTGCGGCCCATGGATGTGGCCCACTTAATGAATATAAGGCCCATAGAATATAGCCCATTTGATATATTTAAGACCCAATGGGATGTACCTAAGGTCCATTGCAATGTGTGATCCCAACCTGATTTATATAAGGATATTCTCTACGGACTATGCATTGGGAGCAATGTTGGTTTGACGTCCACATTGCGAGTGTAATGCTGGTTGGATGTCCGCATTGTCACTCTCCCAAAGGCCCACTAATAGGCCATACTTGTAGTATGTAGGCCATCTAGGCTCATCTTCATTATGATCAGGTCCCATCTGTTTATATTTTGGCCCATGTGATAGGGCCCACCTTGTAGTGTGTTGCTCACACCGTTCAGTCACGTGGCCCCGACGTGATGTACGTGTTTCATCTAAGTTGTCCAGTAATGGGCCCCTTTGGAATAAATAGGGCTCAACCCATTATGATGTATTTAAGGCCCTGGGTTATGGCCCATTACAATGTATGCAAGGCCCAATTGACATGATCTATTAGATATATACATGAGGCCCATGTGAGTAGGCCTACCTTGATGTACCTTGTGGCCATCCGTTAGGCCACTTTGATTTATTTGTGGCTGTCATTAAGGCCCATCTTGGTATATATAAAACCCATTGGAAAGGCCCATGGACACAGTCCACTTGATGAATATGAGCCCCATTAGTGCGGCCATTGATGTAGCCCAGTTGATATATATAAAGTCCATTGGTGCGGCCCATGGGCGAGGCCCACCCGTTTGTATTGTCAGGCCCATGTTTAAGACCCATGTCTGAGGCCTATTGTAATGTATATGCTGCCCGTGTATGGGGCCCATAGTGAGGTATATGCGGCCCAGAGATGAGGCCCATTTGTGTGGCTCATTGATGAAGCCACTTGATGTGAATAAGGCCCATGTATAGGGCTCACCTATTGTGTAATTGGAGCTCATGGGCGAGGCCCATTATGATGTATTCGATGCCCATGGGACATGACCCATTGTGATGTATTTGAAATCCATATATGAGGCTCAATATGATATGTATATTAGGCCTTATGTGAGGTCGTGGGCCACTATATGTTTGCTCCATGGGAGCAATGTTGGTTGAATGTCTACACTGATGGGAAGTGACGGTTAGAGGTCCTCATTGTGACTTTCCCTTAGACCTTGTTAGGCCCATTCTCTTCGTAAGTTAACCCAAATAAATGGGCCCCATCCACCACAGACGGATGACTCCATGCTATTGGATTTGATGTAACCACGGCCAAGAGCTGATCTTTACATTGTGGTTGATTGTAATCCATCTATGGACCCCGCCTTGTATATATGTGGGTGGTCGGTGCCGACTATCAATATTGATTATCGGTGTTGATTATTATGGCCGATTATAGATCGAGGCCAATTATCGTGGCCGATTGTGGATCCCGATTGTGATGTACATTCTGTCCGCGTTTAAGGCCCATTGTGATATGTTTATGGCCTATGGGCAAGGCCATTGTGATATGTATTAGGTCATGATGCATGACCCATTTGATGTATTTAAGACCCATGTGTAGGGTCCACATGCCATGGATTCAGGGCCAATGAGCAGAGCCCACCTGTTGTGTGCATGTAACCCTTGAGTAAGACTCATTGTGTTGTATATTAGGCCCTTGTGTGAGGCCGTGGGCCCATTATATGTTTAGATCTATGTGGGTCATTCCTTGGGGCAATGTTGGTTAAATGTCCACATTGTCGAGGCTGATTTTTTATACCGACTATGAGTATGTGACAACATAGCATCATGATACATGCCCATACGAATCATCTGCATGTTGTTATGAGATATGATTGATCATTGCATATGTCATTGGGTAGGATGATATGAGACTCCCTGATAGGCGGAGGTTATCTCGTATGAGCGCACGATATGCGCAGGATTGGTGCATCACTGGATTGTATGACTCATGTATCTTGCATTATGTGTTGTGATTACTGTACGCCCTAGCGGCATCAGGGTTGTAGCCTCCACAGGCATATCGTGGATGGCCAGATGGGACACCGAAAATGTTTGGTTCGAGCATCGGGCTGCTATAGATGGCCCTGGGTGAAAATTTCTAAACACCCTCTTGGTTTCACAGGATGCTCCAACGTCTAGACCGAGTGGGTAGATGAGAGTTGAGTGCCGATTACCAGATGGCTGCGCTCTCCACTGTGTCATGGTCGGTTGGAAGGGGGTGTGGCCTTACTCGCCCGAGGGAGTAGGCATGGCTAGGCTGAGTTTGACTAACTAGAGGAATAGGTCCGCTATCGGTGAGCGGGATAGGTATTGACAGACTACTGACAGGCGAATAGTGATGTCTCTTTCACTTACCCAGTTATGCGCTTGATTGAGACGGCAAGTGGTGTGAAGTGTAATAGACCCTGGTGATTTCTCCAGAGAGGAACCGTACTGATATGAGGACTGACATGATATTATGACACCCGTCACTGTTGTACATATAGGCGGACGCACGTGGGCGAAAGCTGATGTGGGCGGGTGTGATGTGGGCGGGGCTGAGGCCTGGATGAGCTACCACACTGGGTGAGCTACCAGCGGTTGAAAGGCTACTGTGCTGACAGGCTACTGAGTAGGAGTTGCATATTCATTCATTCATCCATTCACTATCCACTCGGGCTAGTGGTGCGCAACTACTTGTTGTGTATCTTCGTTATGGTAAGGATTTCGGTTAGGCGCGTGACTAACCTGAGATCAGGAGTTTACCATGTTGAGTCAGACTATCCAAATTTAGGTATGGGACTGGTTTAGATAGAGGTTCCTTGTGGTGGACCCCGTAGCCTGCGATACTACGTACTATCATCCCGACATCACACTCCAGCATGGTCATTCCATTAACATGCATATTCCATTACATCTTCGGCGTATGGTATTGTGGGTTGTTATGTTTCTGTATTCCTGTGACTTAAATGAGAGTGATGATATTTGTTAGCTCTTTCGAATTGTGTATTACATTATATCCTTGTCATTCGACATTTAATTATCTATGACTCATCATTTGCATAGCTGCCCTATATTGCGTATTCTGATATTGATTAACTTATGGACTTGTTCATACTTTCGCTTATTCTGTTATCGCATAATTATAATCTTGTCAGTATTTCTGTTTACGCTGATAATTCCTGCTCTTATCAGTGTTTCTGCTTATTCAGTCATTGTATGGTTTATGGATTAATAACTTTCCGGTATTATATGATTATGATATTGTATTGAATACTTGGCACTTATCTCGTGCACACACTTACACCACCCTTTAAGCTTTCTATAAGCTTATGCACGATAGATGCGTGCAGGTGATGTTAGGTTGCAGCAGCATTGAGCTTGGAGCATGCAGCTATTTTCTGGAGTTTTGATTTTAACATATATATTTTCCTTTCAGCATTGTATTCAAATGATTATATTAGTGGATATGTGATGATGATGTTGCCTTTATGATTTGAGTAAACTTGTGGTTATGCTTATTACTAGTTAAATATACAAAAAAAAAAATCCTCCTTGTAGGATCCCAGGATCGAAAATCTGGCATATGAATGTTATGAGCCGAGGATGGGATACTATGGAGGCTGTCGGCACTGGATTCGGCGATCGGTATTCCTGTGAATCCGATTTTTGGGTTAAAGACGTGACAGGGTTCGAGATCGGGTTTGGGTTTGGATTTTCAAGTTTATGTTATAGGTTAAGGTTTAGGTTATAGGTTTTGGCTTAGGTTAAGGTTATAGGTTTTTTTTTTTTTGTTTAAGTTTAGGTCATAGGTTATAGGTTAAGGTTTTAGGTCATAGGTTTTGGTTTAAGTTAAGGTTATAGGTTTAGGTTTAGGTTTAGGTTTAGGTTGTAAGCTATAGGTTTAGGGAATTGAGAATAGGTGAAGGTTTGGGTTTAGGTTATCGGGTTCGGGTTCGGGATCGGGTTTGGGTTTGGGTTTTCAAGTTTAGGTTATATGTTAAGGTTTAGGTTAAGGCTATAGGTTTTTGTTTTGGTTTAAGTTTAGGTTATAGGTTTTGGTTTAGGTTATTATAGGTTTTTGTTTTGGTTTAAGTTTAGGTCATAGGTTATAGGTTAAGGTTTTAGGTCATAGGTTTTGGTTTAGGTTAAGGTTATAGGTTTAGGTTAAGGTTTAGGTTTAGGTTTAGGTTATAAGCTATAGGTTTAGGGAATTGAGAATAGGTTAAGGTTTGGGTTTAGGTTATCGGGTTCGGGTTCGGGTTTGGGATCGGGTTTGGGTTTGGGTTTTCAAGTTTAGGTTATAGGTTAAGGTTTAGGTTTTAAGTTTTGGTTTAGGTTAAGGTTATAGATTTTTTTTTGGGTTCAAGTTTAGGTCATAGGTCATAGGTTAAGGTTTTAGGTCATAGGTTTTGGTTTAGGTTAAGGTTATAGGTTTAGGTTAAGGTTTATGTTTAGATTTAGGTTATATGCTATATGTTTAGGGAATTGAGAATAAGTTAAGGTTTAGGTTTAAGAAATCGGGTACGGGTTCGGAATAGGTTTTAGATTTGGATTTTCAAGTTTAGGTTTAGGTTTAGGTTAGGGAGTTGAGATTAGGATTAGGTGTAGGTTTAAGTTTAGGGATTTGAGAATACATTTAGGTTTTAGGTTTAGGTTTAGGTTTTAGGTTTGAGGTTAAGGTTTAGGTTTTAGTTTTAGGTTAAGGTTAGGTTATGGGTTATAAGTTTAGGTTATAGGTTATAGGTTAATGTTTTAGGTCATAGGTTTTGGTTCAAGTTTAGGTTATAGGTTTAGGTTTAGGTTTAGGTTTAGGTTATAAGCTATAGGTTTAGGGAATTGAGAATAGTTTAAGGTTTGGGTTTAGGTTATCGGGTTTGGGTTTGGGTTTTCAAGTTTAGGTTATAGGTTAAGGTTTAGGTTATAGGTTTTGGTTTAGGTTAAGGTTGTAGGTTTTTGTTTTGGTTCAAGTTTGGGTCATAAGTTATAGGTTAAGGTTTTAGGTCATAGGTTTTGGTTTAGGTTAAGGTTATAGGTTTAGGTTTAGGTTTAGGTTATAAGCTATAGGTTTAGGGAATTGAGAATAAGTTAAGGTTTAGGTTCAAGAAATCGGGTTCGAGTTCGAGATCGGGTTTAGGTTTGGGTTTTCAAGTTTAGGTTTAGGTTTAGGTTAGGGAGTTGAGATTAGGATTAGGTATAGGTTTAGGTTTAGGGATTTGAGAATACATTTAGGTTTTAGGTTTAGGTTTATGTTTTAGGTTATTGGTTAAGGTTTAGGGATTTGAGAATACATTTAGGTTTTAGGTTTAAGTTTATGTTTTAGGTTATTGGTTAAGGTTTAGGTTTTAGTTTTAGGTTAAGGTTAGGTTATGGGTTATATGTTTAGGTTATAGGTTATAGGTTAATGTTTTAAGTCATAGGTTTTGGTTTAGGTTAAGGTTATAGGTTTAGGTTTAGGTTTAGATTTAGGTTATAAGCTATAGGTTTAGGGAATTGAGAATAGGTTAAGGTTTGGGTTTAGGTTATCGGGTTCGTGTTCAGGTTCGGGATCGAGTTTGGGTTTGGGTTTTCAAGTTTAGGTTATAGGGTAAGGTTTAGGTTATAGGTTTTAGTTTAAGTTAAGGTTATAGGTTTTTATTTTGGTTTAAGTTTAGGTCATAGGTTATAGGTTAAGGTTTTAGGTCATAGGTTTTGATTTTGGTTTAGGTTAAGGTTATAGGTTTAGGTTAAGGTTTAGGTTTAGGTTATAAGCAATAGGTTTAGGGAATTGAGAATAGGTTAAGGTTTGGGTTTAGGTTATCGGGTTCGGGTTCGGTTTCAGGATCGTGTTTGGATTTGGGTTTTCAAGTTTAGGTTATATGTTATGGTTTAGGTTATAGGTTTTGGTTTAAGTTAAGGTTATAGGTTTTTGTTTTGGTTCAAGTTTAGGTCATAGGTTATAGGTTAAGGTTTTAGGTCATAGGTTTTGGTTTAGGTTAAGGTTATAGGTTTAGGTTTAGGTTTAGGTTATAAGCTATAGGTTAAGGGAATTGAGAATAGGTTAAAATTTAGGTTCAAGAAATTGGGTTCGGGTTAGGGATCGGGTTTAGGTTTTGGTTAGGGATTTGAGATTAGGATTAGGTGTAGGTTTAGGTTTAGGGATTTGAGAATACATTTAGGTTTTAGGTTTAGGTTTAGGTTTTAGGTTATAGGTTAAGGTTAAGGTTTTAGTTTTAGGTTAAGGTTAGGTTATGGGTTATAAGTTTAGGTTATAGGTTATAGGTTAATGTTTTAGGTCATAGGTTTTGGTTTAGGTTAAGGTTATAAGTTTAGGTTTAGGTTTAGGTTTAGGTTATAAGCTATAGGTTTAGGGAATTGAGAATAGGTTAAGGTTTGGGTTTAGGTTTTCGGATTCGGGTTCAGGTTTGGGTTTGGGTTTTCAAGTTTAGGTTATAAGTTAAGGTTTAGGTTATAGGTTTTGGTTTAGGTTAAGGTTATAAGTGTTTGTTTTGGTTTAAATTTAGGTCATAGGTTATAGGTTAAGGTTTTATGTCATAGGTTTTGGTTTAGGTTAAGGTTATAGGTTTAGGTTAAGGTTTAGGTTTAGGTTTAGGTTATAAGCTATAGGTTTAGGGAATTGAGAATAGGTTAAAGTTTAAGTTTAAGAAATCGGGTTCGGGTTCGTGATTGGCTTTAAGTTTGGGTTTTCAAGTTTAGGTTTAGGTTTAGGTTAGGGAGTTGAGATTAGGATTAGGTGTAGTTTTAGGTTTAGGGATTTAAGAATACATTTAGGTTTCGGTTTAGGTTTAGGTTTTAGGTTATAGGTTAAGGTTTAGGTATTAGTTTTGGGTTAAGGTTAGGTTATGGGTTATAAGTTTAGGTTATAGGTTATTGGTTAATGTTTTAGGTCATAGGTTTTGGTTTAGGTTAAGGTTATAGGTTTAGGTTTAAGTTATAAGCTATATGTTTACGGAATTGAGAATAGGTAAAGCTTTGGGTTTAGGTTATCAAGTTAGAGTTCGGGTTCGGGATCGGGTTTGGGTTTGGGTTTGGGTTTTCAAGTTTAAGTTATAGGTTAAGGTTTAGGTTATAGGTTTTGGTTTAGGTTAGGGTTATAGGTTTTTGTTTTGGTTTAAGTTTAGGTCATAGGTTATAGGTTAAGGTTTTAGGTCATAGGTTTTGGTTTAGGTTAAGGTTATAGGTTTAAGTTAAGGTTTAGGTTTAGGTTTAGGTTATAAGCTATAGGTTTAGGAAATTGAGAATAGGTTAAGGTTTAGGTTTAGGTTATCGGGTTCGGGATCGGGTTTGGGTTTTGGCTTTCAAGTTTAGGTTATAGGTTAAGGTTTCGGTTAGAGGTTTTGGTTTAGGTTATGGTTATAGGTTTTTATTTTGGTTTAAGTTTAGGTCATCGGTTATAGGTTAAGGTTTTAGGTCATTGGTTTTGGTTTAAGTTAAGGTTATAGGTTTAGGTTTAGGTTTAGGTTATAAGCTATAGGTTTAGGGAATTGAGAATAGGTTAAGGTTTAGGTTTAAGAAATCGGGTTCGGGTTCAGGATCTAGTTTAGGTTTGGGTTTTTAAGTTTAGGTTTAGGTTTAGGTTAGGGAGTTGAGATTAGGATTAGGTGTAGGTTTGGGTTTAAGGATTTGAGAATACATTTAGGTTTTAGGTTTAGGTTCAGGTTTTAGGTTTTAGGTTAAGGTTTAGGTTTTAGTTTTAGGTTAAGGTTAGGTTATGGGTTATAAGTTTAGGTTATAGGTTATAGGTTAATGTTTTAGGTCATAGGTTTTGGTTTAGGTTAAGGTTATAGGTTTAGGTTTAGGTTTAGGTTTAGGTTATAAGCTATAGGTTTAGGGAATTGAGAATAGGTTAAGGTTTAGGTTTAGGTTATCGGGTTCGGGATCGGGTTTGGGTTTGGGTTTTCAAGTTTAGGTTATAGATTAAGGTTTTGGTTATAGGTTTTGGTTTAGGTTAAGGTTATAGGTGTTTGTTTTGGTTTAAGTTTAGGTCATACGTTATAGGTTAAAGTTTTAGGTTATAGGTTTTGGTTTAGGTTAAGGTTATAGGTTTAGGTTAAGGTTTAGGTTTAGGTTTAGGTTACAAGCTATAGGTTTAGAGAATTGAGAATAGGTTAAGGTTTGTGTTTAGGTTATCGAGTTCGGGATCGGGTTTGGGTTTGGGTTTTTAAGTTTAGGTTATAGGTTAAGGTTTAGGTTATAGGTTTTAGTTTAGGTTAAGGTTATAGGTTTTTGTTTTGGTTTAAGTTTAGGTCATAGGTTATAGGTTAAGGTTTTAGGTCATAGGTTTTGGTTTAGGTTAAGGTTATAGGTTTAGGTTTAGGTTTTGGTTTTGGTTTTAGGTTAAGGTTTAGGTTTTGGGTTTAGGTTAAGGTCATAGGTTTAGGTTATAGGTTATAGCTTATAGCTTTGGTAATTGAGAATAGGTTAAGGTTTAGGTTTAGGAAATCGGGTTCGGGTTCGGGATCGGCTTTAGGTTTTGGGTTTTCAAGTTTAGGTTTAGGTTTAGGTTAGGGATTTGAAAATAGGTTAAGGTTTTGGTTTAGGAAATCGGGTTCTGGTTTTGGATCGGGTTTAGGCTTGGATTTTCAAGTTTAGGTTTAGGTTATAAGTTATAGCTTTGGGAATTGAGAATAGGTTAAGGTTTAGGTTTAGGAAATCGGGTTCGGGTTCAGGATCAGGTTTAGGTTTTGTGTTTTCAAGTTTAGGTTTAGGTTTAGGTTAGGGAGTTGTGATTAGGATTAGGTGTAGGTTTAGGTTTAAGGATTTGAGAATACATTTAGGTTTTAGGTTTAGGTTTTAGGTTATAGGTTACGGTTATAAGTTTAGGTTAAGGTTAGGTTATAGGTTTAAGTTTAGGTTAAGGTTAGGTTATAGCTTTTGGGATTTGAGAATAGGTTTAGGTTATAAGTATAGGTTTTGGGATTTGAGAATAGGTTTATGTCACAGGTTTTAGGTTATAAGTATATCTTTTGGGATTTCAGAATAGATTTACGTTTTAGGTTTAGGTTTAGGTTATAGGTTATAAGTTTAGGTAATTGAGAATAGGTTTAGGTTATAGGTTTAGGGTGTGGTCCCTGCAAAAAATAGATATAAATATGGCCTGTCCAAATTGTCAGGCCCTTCCAATGCTATCCAAAGAAAAAGGACAGCTTCATCATGGTCATAAAAGCAATTTTCACCTTCCAGGGACCCCCGATCATCTGGATAGCTCCGACGCACATTCGGGTCTACTCCATTAATTTCGAGCAAATACATAAACATGGCTTGTCCAAATGGTCAGGCCCTTCCAATGCTGTCCATAGAAAATGGACAGCTTCATCATGGTCATAAAAGCGGTTCCCACCTTTCAGGGATCCCCACTCATCCGGATAGCTCTGACCCACATCCGGGTCTGCTATATTAATTTTGAGAAAATACATAAACATGGCCTGTCTAAATAGTCAGGCCCTTCCAATACTGTCCATAGGAAATGGACAGCTACATCATGGTCATAAAAGCAGTTCCCACCTTTCAGGGACCCCCGCTCATTCAGATACCTCCGACGCACATCCGGGTCTGCTCCATTAATTTCGAGCAAGTACATAAATATGGCCTGTCCAAATGGTCAGGCCCTTCCAATGCGTCCATAGGAAATGGACAGCTTCATCATGGTCATAAAAGTAGTTCCCACCTTCCAGGGACCCCCGCTCATCCGGATAACTCCGACGCACATCCGGGTCTGCTTCATCAAGTTTGAGCTAATACATTTTTTTAAAAAAAATACATAACATATAAATTTACCTGAAGGCGCTGACGAATGAGCTACCGCACATCATCTGTCACATCTGTCTAACGGGGAGGGTGGGAGGGATCAGAGATCGACATAAGATACCAACCTTCGACGTAAACAACGTGGCGTTGTTCCTAATAGGTCTAATACAGTCCTGTGAGAACTCTACCGTCACCCTACCCACACGTGTAAGTTGCTCTAAAAGCAATCCACGCGTGGATCCACGTCCTTGTCGGCTAGTCGATGACGCTATTGCAAAATAAATATATAAGTATAAACATAAACAAAAGTCATTAAAAAATATATATCTAAACTTACATGCAGTACCCGGTGTATGCGTGACTGAGGGATCCGATGACTGCGATATAACATGTGGCGGCGATGCTGGCTCCATCGCATCACAGGTAGAAGGGGTAAATCCAGTACACGAATGACGTACTCTCTCACCTAGTGCCATCACTGAATATGTGCGAGCTACAAAGTTATAAATTTAAATAATATCAATACAAGTAGAATATACTAAAACATTATACAAGTAGTTTTGACGGTACAATACATTTGTGTTTATGCTTAGAGAGATAATTAAAATATGATTAGACCATTATACTATAATGCAAGCAGAATATGATAAAACTGTAAACTTTAATCTATAACCCTTGAAAATTCCATTACACATTGTCATTCTATATTAAATATACATATTCAAATTAAAAAATGACATATAAATCATGTGTACATTTAATAATAGTCATCTGTATCACTATCGCTTAGGACTATTTCTTCTTCATCATCACTATCGCTAATCAGTATCTCCTCTTCATCATCTGCAATGGATCCCTCAATGAAATCGCTATCATCTCCGACAATGTCACGTAATTTTGAGGCATCAATATGATCAGGTGGCACATCATCTCTGTCCAATTACACCACATCAATATCAACACTTGAATAAGTCCCTGTATCCACAGATGGCATGTCTTCTTGATATGCTTGTTCAATCCTGGACGTGTCATTTCTCCCATCCTCGCTATCTTCAACTTCTGGTACGGGAACGTCAAATACGTTCTTGGGCTTTATTTTCTGCACCACGTGCCAAAAGCCGCCTAACTTGGTGTCAACAAGGTAAAATACTTGTTCGGCTTGGCTATCGAGGACAAATGAGTCGTCCTTAAACCACTTTCGAGATAAATTTACGCTCGTAAAGTAGTTATCAGTCTGTATTCCCAACTTTTTATTTCCAATGTCCCGTCAATCACATCTAAATAAGTACACCCACTTTCTTGTACAATAATTCAGCTCAATAATATCTGTCAATATGTCATAAAAGTCAATTTCATCATCCTCATTCGTTTTCTTCACAACCACCCCACTATTTTGTGTGGTCTTATACTTGTCATGTTCTTCGGTGTGAAACTGAATTCTGTTTACAATACAACCTGTATATCTAGATACACGTCTATCGGGGTCACACGCTAGCAAGTATAGTGCATTAGACGCATCCGCAGAGTTGCTCTTGCGCAATGTCTTCATCTATTATCATATAAAGAATGTAATTGTTTTAGAATTTTCTCATGTTCAAATAATGTGCAATACAATGAAAATTTTAAGTATGGAGAGATACAATGTGAAATCTTACACATTTTTTGAACCATTATGGAAACTGATCCTGATGCATTCGATTATAACTTTTGAAGAATTTGAACTTCATCTCGTCTATGTGTTCGCTACACATAAATGACACGCCATCAGCAAGAAACATTAAAATCATAATATGTGGAGAAAATAATAATCGAAGGAAGACTTACTCCAAGTACGACTCTATTTCTTCACAATTATGCAACACATACCACCTCGCCTTTGCTAGATCCCTAAGGTCCATATACTGAAACAACGGGGATCCTAAAGGATGAACGTTTTGTACAAACATAAATATGAGTCCTTGTTCATGCTCCTGCCCTTCATCGGCATTTCGATCTTCTCGGTTAAATCTAGTCTCTATGCCATGAAGATACATGGAGAAAAATGTAAGGCACTCATTATCAATGTATGCCTCAGCTATGGATCCCTCCGGGCGTGCCCTATTCCTTACATATTGTTTGAGTGTGTGAAGGTATCTGTACACAAAACCACTATTTTAAGAATATGAAAACATGGATATATGTAGTTTACGGAACGAATAAAAATTTTAATAGGTTCTACCACCTTTCAATCGGATACATCCAACGATATTGTATTGGGCCTGCAAGCTTCGCCTCATGCGGTAAGTGAATCGTTAGGTGTACCATGACATCGAAAAATACAGGTAAAAATATTCTTTCAAGTTTACAAAGAATTACATCAATGTCCCTCTCCAGTCGTTTAATAACATATACATTCAACGATTTCGAACACAAATCCTTAAAGAATATCTCCAACTCAATCAGCGCTGCACTGATATCCTTGCTCAGGAATTCACGAATTGCAACCGGCAGTAGGCGTTGCAGAAGGACGTGACATTCATGACTTTTCTGGCCTGTTACCTTACAGTCCGTAACGTTTATGCGTCGAGATATGTTTGGCGCATACCCATCGAGAAACTTCACCACACTTAATCATTTACATAAACGCTTTCTCTCTAGTTTTGTCAACGTGTAGCAAGCTACTGGTATAATATACGAATTTTTATGTGGTTGCAAGTGTAACTCTTTTCTTAAACCCATTTCTTATACATCCAATCGAGCCTTAAAACTGTCTTTTATTTTCTTCTCTATGTTCATAATATTCCGAAGACATTGTCACATATATTTTTCTTAATATGCATGACATCCAAGTTGTGTCGTAATTTTAGATCACTCCAATAGGGCAACTCAAAAAAGATGCTCTTCTTCCTCTAGTTATAGTCTGATACTGTATGTTTTCTCTTCTTCAAGTGCGATGCCTTACCAAATCTAACTTCTCTAATGTTACTCAGTTGTTGAATCACATCTTCTCTAGATAGCTCTTTCGGGGGTGACCTATGATCTTGTTTTCCATCAAAGATCATCGTCTTCTTGCGCCAACTATGATCACTCGGAAGGAAGCAACGATGGCCCATATAACACATTTTTCTATCATGCTTCAATGACAATGAACAAGTCTCAATACCACATGTAAGACAAGCCAACTTGCCCTTCATGCTCCACCCAGACAAATTTTCATATGCGGGAAAGTCATTTATTATCTACAAGACCACTGCATGCAATTGAAATGTCTGTCCTGCAAATGTGTCATACGTTTCTACACCTTGACTCCATAACTCGTTTAATTCATCGACTAACGGCCGTAAATACACATCAATATCATTTCCAGGTGACCTGGGTCTAGGAATAAGCAATGACATCATGAAAAATGACTCCTTCATACACAACTAAGGAGGTAAATTGTATGACATAAGTACCACTGGCCACATACTGTACGAGCTACTCATATTACCAAATAGATTAAAATCATCACTTGCAAGACCTAGTCGAACATTACGAGAATCCTCTGCAAACCAGTCATGTTGCTTGTCAAACTTTTGCCAGGCTTAAAAGTCCGCAGGGTGCCTCAGTGTACTATCATCATGAACGCGTTTCTCCTTATGCCACCTCATATCTTCAGCCGTCTTACGAGACATAAACAATCTTTATAATCTGGGTTTCAATGGAAAGTATCTTAACACCTTTCGTGGGATTTTCTTACGCCCGACTTTGTCATACTTTCACCTAGACTCTCCACATTCTTAACACTATTCAGCATCCTTATACTCTTTATGATATAATAAATAATCATTTATACATGCATGTATGAGGATGTAACAAAGGCCCAAGTCTCGCATCAAGGATTTTGCCTCGTAATGAGACTTAGGCAATGTCTCACCGGCCGGTAATGCTTCTTTCAACAACTCAAGCAACATGTTAAACGATTTGTTACTCCAGCGATTTATTGTCTTCAAATGAAGTAACTTTATAAGAAAATTTAGTGGGAGAAGTTCTCACACCCTGGATAAAGTGGACGTTGCGCATCCCTCAACAACCTACTAAACTTATCTGATTCGACATCACCCACTGGAGGAATATCTTGGCTATTGCTTGTTGCTGCAAGATCAGTATCCGCAACTGTTCTCCTGAACACATCACCTATGATACCTTACATTTCGTCAACGTCTTCATCTTCGTCATCCGGCACAATTGGGTCTTCGTTGACTTCACCGGCCTCAACTCTATGGGTCATATCTTCACCATGATGGACCCACCAAGTGTAACCCTGATCAATCCCAACTATGAACAAATCATCTTCTACTTTGTCTAAAGCCTTGTATATCATGTTCATGCATTTTCGACATGGACACTTAATCATATTCCTTGAATCAGCTCGATTTTGGACAAATTTCATGAACTCTTGAACCCCTTATTTATACTCTGGGCCAAACCTATTCTTAGCTTGCATCCAACTCTTATCCATCTCTATAATGAAAAGACTAGAGTGAGTTTACGGGGAATAGGTTTAGGTTAAGGTTATAAGTATAGGTTTTGGGATTTGAGAATAGGTTTAGGTTAAGGTTATACGTTTAGGTTTTGGGATTTGAGAATAGGTTTACGTTAAGGTTTAGGTTGTAAGTATAAGTTATAGGTTTAGGTTTAGGTTTAAGTATAAGTTTAGGTTATAAGTATAGGTTTTGGGATTTGAGAATAGGTTTAGGTTAAGGTTATAAATTTAGGTCATAGGTTATAGGTTTAGGTTTTGGGATTTAATAATAGGTTTAGGTTAAGGTTATAAGTTTAAGTTTAAGTTTAGGTTTTAGGTTTAGGTTATAGGTATGGGTTTGGGTTTGGGTTATAAGTTTAGGTTTAGGTTAAGGTTTTAGGTTGAGGTTATAGGTTTAGGTCATAGGTTTAGGTTAAGGTTATATGTTTAGGTATCGGTTTATGTTATAGATTTAGGGAATTGAGAATAGGTATTGGGGCACCATACCATAGATTTAGGGAGATGAGATTAGGATTAAGCGTAGGTGTATGTTTAGGGATTTGAGAATACATTTAGGTTATAGGTTCTAAGTATAGGTTTTGGGATTTGAGAATCGGTTTAGGTTAAGGTTATGAGTTTAGGTTAAGGTTATAAGTTTAGGTTTATGGTTTTGGTTTTAGGTTCGGGTTTTGGTTTTGGTTTTAGGATACCTAGTATTATCTATTACATACTAGTAACATACAACCAATATTGGGCCACCATACCATAAGCTACAATAATTTCATGTCCCCATAAACATGGTATCCTCCATTGATAACACACACACACACACACACACACACACACACACACACACACACACACACACACACACACACATATATTATAAGTTGTTTATTTTCATTTACATTCGCAAATACATTCATCATCCATCCAAGGAAATTGAAACAAGTACTGTCACTCTATAACTAACAATTGAAAAGGAAAATCATGCATCTTATCTTACCCGAACATAAACAGCGGTTCCCTCCTTTCAGGGACCCCCGCTCAACATCTGGATAGCTCTGACGCACATCCGGGTCTGCACCAACATTTTCTAAGCTAATACAATTAAATTCTAAATTAGTTACTCATCCAAGGTTGGATAAATTGTAATACTTTCATATTCTCATTTAAACGTCCACGCCAAAAATTCGACAGCATCTTCCCATGCCTCTCCAGATAAGTTGATCTTACGTTACATTCTGATGCCAAATATCTAAAGTAATGTAAAGATATTTTGCATTGAATACGGAACGGAATAAACATATCCAGAGAGAAACAAGGAGATGGACCACGGATCAGGCATGAACATTTAAATAGACTATATGAAAGCATACTATCCATCCAACCTTAAACTGTCCAAAATGGGACAATTTGAGCGATTTCTATGCCACCAAAAATACACCATATCTATGTATGGCCCCATAGAAATCCTCAAACGAGTAACTAATTATCTAGCTTACAAATCTATAAATTACAAGTCACAACTATAGCCTAACTAATCACAATAATAATTTTACGTAAAAAAATGTAGTATACAAATTACTTATAAATTGCATTTGTGGCAAAACAACTGATTCCAATTAAACCATTCAAAAATATGTAAAACATTTATATGTATCATGAACCAAAATTATGCTCATTTGATTATTTGACTATTAGATTGGTGGACATATATCAGATGGTTAAAATGAAAATAACAGACTTATTCTAACAAATAAGTGTCCAGTACTAATCAAAGGTTAGGATTGTTTAAACAATCTGATGTTTGGATTATAACTTAACAACAACAGGTTTCAAAATTTAGTAGTTTTAATTTTAGTATATGCCCTATATACCATTTCTAGGTGCCTGCATAGCAAGTGTACTACAGCCTACCCTTATAGAAATTACATTTTGAAAGAAAAAACCAAGTCAGGGGATTGCTAGTCTATTTGAATTTTAGACTTCTGTACAAATTAGCAAGTTTCAATACAATGAATGTTTCTAGGAAGTTACCCTACAATATGAAGTAAGCCTAGTAACTCTGACAAAGAATTCTTAGTTTCCTGAATGAAACTTCATATAACAAATCTCATATACGGATGGGGATTCAGTACAACTAGCATGTGGCACATGTATATGGTGATCCAAACTGTTATCCATCTTAAGGTTCCACTAATGGACCATTGGATCAGGTAATCCTATCTATGTAATAACAACAAAGAGAAGTCACTGACTGGATTGTAGTGATTTCTATACACTATTTTGAAATGGTAATGATAGTATGATCACTGTCATTTATGCTGTATTGACATGGTCATGGCTAACATCTAGGAAGGAACTGATGTACTGGTTCTCCTGTTTTAGCATACACGTGTTTAAATGCAATTCACAAAATAGCAAAATTCTGCCCATCTGATGCGTAAGGCCAACCTTCAGGTGCATCTATAATGTGGGCCCCCCGTGGAAATCATACGGTGTAAAAATCAGGCCAATCCACTCATCAAGTGGCACACATGGGCATACATTGCAGTTTTTTCAGCTGAAAGAGTAATAGACTCATTATCTCTATCTTCCTATTATTTTAGGATTATGCATTTGAAGGGGTCCAAGAAATCATTTTTGAGCTAAGTATCTACTAAAAATCTAAGAAGGCATTGTACATTCAAAACCATGATCAACCATGTTTAACTTTCAAAAATCAACTTAAATCGAATTGCTAGGATATTTTTGGGTGTTCACACTCTATCCACAATTGCACCTAAGATAGAATGTAATTTAAAACAGGGCAGTTAGAAAACTACACTACTTTTCTCACCACGTGTCATGTGTAGGACCTTCCAACCACACAATAAGTGGGCCCATCATGAAGTTCACCTAGAGTGAGATTGAACATTCCTGTAGGGAGTGGCTGATTGAACATTCCTGTAGTGAGATTGAACATTCCTGTAGGGAGTGACATCTATGCCCACCTTGTAGTCTGAGTGACATGATCTACACCGTCCATCAGCCAAATCTACAACTCAGGTGGGCAATATCACAGGAAACGATGAAATGGACACCAACCATAGGTTTATGTGTGGGGCCATTATGGGGTTTATCTTTCATCAAGCCCGTCCATCAGCCCCACAACCTCTAATTGGTATCCCATAACCATTGTCTATTGTAGTGCATGTGGCAGGGTGAGCTATTGGATCTTGCTGATGTTTTAACTTAGGGCCAAGATCAAGGATAGAAACTGATGGACGGAGTGCATTTCACATATTCAAAATGGTGGGTCTCATAAGCACCGATCCCTCTGAATTGATAAAAAAAATAGATGAATCAAATGGTAGTAGTAAATGTCAGAACGAAGCATATACCTTTTTTTTCTTGAAGTTATTGCAATGATGCCTCTCAATCCAGCAACAAAGCGGGAAACCAGTAGTCCCAGATGCACGGAGACAGTTCACTTTGTAGCTCCAATCAAGAGAGAGAGAGAGAGAGAGAGAGAGAGAGAGAGAGAGAGAGAGAGATTGGGGAACGAATAGAGAGAGGGAGGAAGATGAGAGAGCTAGAGCGATAGGAGAGAGAGAGATTGGGGACTGAATAGAGAGAAGGAGGAAGATGAGAGAGTTGGAGCGATAGGGTTAGGGAGCGGAGCGAGAGAGAGAGAGAGAGAGAGAGAGAGAGAGAGAGAGAGAGAGGCATTTAGGGATTTTGGGGCCAGCGTCGGGCGGGCGTCTGTATTTGGGCGCGCACCCAAATTTGGGCCTGGGTCTGGTCTAGCAATGTGGGCCCCACCTTGATGCGTGTCAGACATCTACCCCATCAGTCAAATGCACCATCCCATGGTGGGCCTAGGTATTAAAAATTAAATCAATCTATGACTTGTATGGGCCACACCACATTTTCAAGTTGAGAGGGGTTACCCTCCATTAAAACATTCAAAATTATTTTTTGGGCCCACTGAGATGTGGTCCACAAATCCAGCCCATCCATTATGTGTCTACCACTTGGATGAGGGGTCATTCTAAGTTTCAGATGCATCCAAATTTCAGGTGGGGCCCGCCAAGTGCTTTTATATGTTTTAGGCATGTCTTCAAGTGATTTTAGATGGTATGGCCCACTGGAGTTCCGTATACAGCTGATTTTAGGATATCCCATAATTTTAAGGGGACCCATCAAATGCACGGTGTTGATGTTTGACACACATCATGATGGGGCCCACACAGCTTGATCTCAGGTAGACCACACCACAGGAAATGAATAATGGGTGGATATCCACTATTAAAATCCTCCTAAGGCCCACTATACTCTTTATTTGAAATCTAATATGTTGATTAGGCCATAAAGACCCAGATGAAGGGAAACAGTAGATATCAGGTTAATCCAAAAATTTTATGGCCCCGAAAACATTTTTAATGGTCAACGTTCATCCAACACTTTCTCCTATAATGTGGTCCACTTTCTACTATTGATTAGGTCATACAAACCTAGATAAAGGGGAAAAATAAAAATCATCTCGATCTAAGACTTATATATGTCAATTGGTCCTACATTACATGTGTTGGAATAGGTAGGTGGTAGAAATAGCATTGGAATTGGTCCTACATTACATGTGTTGTCTGGTTAGATTGATGCCATTGAGACTACATAAGGAAAACAACTCACTTGAAAAAATTGCCTCTTGAATACAGGTAGACATGGCTATAGGGACAAGATTTTATTTAACCTTGTTATTTTTATCTTTCGTGCGATACAATTTATATAACACAGATATATTAAAGGGAATCAGGCCATCTAGGGCCTAACCACTTTTATCAAAGATGGCTCAACAGAACGTAATATGTAGGGTCCCAAATAAGACTACTTCAGGGGAAACATCATGTGGCAAGGGAGGTATGTTGATATATGACCGACTAGAGATGCATGGTCAAAACATTGACCATTTTCTTTGCCATAACTTGTCCCCTCATCTTCTTCTTTTCCATCTAGGTATCTTGTAATGAATAGACCTCGGCCTTGATGCCATCATTACTATTAAAGGAGTTCCTCTAATCTTATGTACTCATGCGGTTTAAAACCAACAGAGTAATGAAATGAAATGATCCTAACTAGTTGAAAACCTTCTTCTTTTATGCGTGTTTGCCTTGCAGCCATGAGAATGGAATGGTTGTGCCTGATAATCTCATATCTTGGCCCGATTAATAAAACAATTGGCCGCTGCTATGATAGATGTATTTAATTTCAATCGAAGGTCACACATAGCCACCCACTTTACGACACACGCGTTTAGCAATTGAAGTCGTGGGTGAAACACTTAAACATTTCAAAACTTGGGTCATTACTTCTGAATAAGGCTCCACCCATCCAACTACCTTCCATGACTCTGGGGGATCACTCCTTTATTACCGAGAACCCAATCATTAATCGGATAATTGCACACATTAACTACCGCTTTTAAACTCAGTCTTTAAAAGAAAGACTTAAACATCAAATGGATTAACCTTAATGACCACCTATGCAGGAGAGATTATATCTCCAATGGATTATTTTAGGCCTTTGGGTGACATCGTTGCTGTAGGTATAGAGATTTTCTTACATTCTTCTTCTACAAATGAATGATTTTTATTTCTCTGAGAAATCAGTGAAGTTCCTAAGCAAGAGCGGTTTTCCCAGGAAGTTTTAAATGTCTTCATAGAACTTCAGAATCTTGGACATGTGTTTGTTGATGCAGATGCTGAATTTGATCACTACAAGAATGCCCCGAGATGCCTATCGACTCTTCGCAAAGAATGTCATACTCTTCCAGCATGTTATGAGGTAGTTCGAAAGAATTCATTTCATTGGACTTGTAAGCATAAGTTCAACCAAAAGATGTTGCAAACACAGACTTGCTCTCACGACTGCATACTTCATGACTTGGCCAAGACTAATCAGCTAGATCCCGATCGTGATCGACTAGAGAGCACTGAGCTTGTTGCTTTTGTGGATGCTCAGTTGGAACTCTATTGAGGCCATGCCACTATCAGCGAAGCTTAAAAATGATCGGCTGAGATGGAGAAAGCGGCCTTCGACAACTACTTGGCCTACATCGAACACTCCTTGGTTGAGAAATAATCTCATGGGCTAGAAGTGTATGGTAATCTGTGCATGCACATAGTTTAATAAATACATGATAGTGGGGCCCATAAAACTTGATGTCGTCACCCTATGACATCCAAGAGGGAAACGGATAGGCTACTGCCCTTGACACCATACCCGTGGCCGGTGGTCGATGCTCTATGGGTCCCACCATGATGTATGTGTTTCATCCATGCAGTCCATCCACTTTTATATATCATAGTAGGGCTTTATACCAAATATGAGAGGGATATAAATCTCAGGTGGACCACACCACATGAAAACAATAGTGATTGGATATCCACCATTAGAACCCTCCTAAGGCCCATTGTACTTTTTATTTGACATCCAACTTGTTGATTAAGTCATACAAGCCCAGATGAAGGGAAAAAAAATATCAGATTGATCCTAAATTTTATATGGCCCCCAAAAGGTTTTTAATGGTCGACACTCATTCAACACTGCGTCCTATAATGTGGTCCAGTTGATTTTGGGATATACCTCATTTTTTGTCTCATACCATCAAATGATATGGAAAAATAGATGGACGGTAGGGATGAAACACATACATCATGGTGGGGCCCACAGAGCACGGACCACCAGCCCTTGCGCTAGTGTCAGCGCGACTAGCCAATCAGTTTCCTGAGAGAGACTTCGTCTCTCTCTCACTCTCTCAATCTCTCTCACTCTCTCAACCGCCAAAACCCTCCCTCACGCAGCCGATGAGAATTCTACAGCCGACGAGAATTCTCCACTTGTTCTCTCCAAGAGGTAAAATCCCTTATCTCAGCCCTTGATTTCTCCCTTCCGCAACCTATCCTCTCAATCTTGCATTAAATCCATCCGTCTGTTTGTCTGTTTTCTACAGATCCATCGACAATGAAAAATGTCTGTTAGTGAACAAGCCTGCAACTACGCCTACTTGCTTCTACATTGCGATGGCATTTCCATCACAATATCCTTCAAAAACCCTTTTTCAATCTGAACCGCGCCCTCTCTCTCTCTCTCTCTCTCTCTCTCTCTCTCTCTCTCTCTCTCTCTCTCTCTCGGTCCTCTCTCTCGCGCACCCTCTCTCTCTCTCTCAATCTCTCTCAATCTCAATACCGATTGAAACTATTTGGGGATTTAGGGATTTGGGGATTTAGGGATTTAAGGATTTGGGGATTTAGGGGTTTAGGAAGTTGGGTCTAATACACAGCTGAACCTAAGGAGTCCAAAATAGCTGGTAGAATCAGACGAAAATATTTGATCCCAGACCCAAAGTTAATGCAGTGTAATCAAGTTTTCAGTTGTATAACTGGGACCATGGTTCACTGATCCAGATCATCGGTCTGTTGTGTTGTGGATGGTGCACCAAACTAAAAAAAATCTCCCAAGATTGAGAGATCCTAGCCACCAATCTGTAGCCTTTTTCAGCGAATGTGGATAGTAAGTTTTGAATACATGTAACTGATGGATATCTTAATCACTCAAGATGAACCTTAGCTGCTAAAAATAGTAGGAAGTGGGTGTGGGAGTGGATGTAGAAACTAGTAGTAAATAACCATTTTCAAGCCCAATGTTTGTAGGAATTGTGAGATTATGAAGCAGGAAAAAATGGTAGAAGATTTTTTTACAATTATAGGGTGAGCTACAACACAATAGATGAATATATATATATATATATATATATATATATATATATATATATATATATATATATATATATATATATATATATATATATATATATATATATATATATATATCTTGGCAACGAACATGACATGTAGATTTGATAAATTTCATAGTCCAGTGTTAGCGAATCAAACCACAACTTATGGATTTTAAAAGTATTTCTCATAGTGATAGACTATTTATTACAAAAGGATATGTTTTTTTTTTTTTCCTTTTCTTTTACTTTTTTCGATAGTCTTTCATTTTAATTTTTATAGTCGGCCGTTGATTTTGTTAAGCAAGGTTTGCCACAACATGGATGGTACAACCCTTGAAAATCTCCCAGATTGGGAGATTCTGGTGGGTCTCATTTTTGGTTTGAATGAGGACTATTGCTGCATTTATTTTCAAACCGTCCATTTTTAGGAAACAGTATGAAGGGATGGAATTGTTTTATCTAGTACAACGTGGCATGGTCCATCGTGTGGGTTTTACACTAGTTAGAGACCTCGGCCTCCCAAGTGCTCTTCGAGCACTATAAGTTTTGATGCTCCTAATACATTTGGTGGGCCATCAATCAAAAATCACACCGATAAGATGATCTAATCCATCTTTGATTCCTTATTGCTTTTCATAGCCATCTTTTTTCCAAGCCATGGATGGGATGGTTAGGATTGTCTGATAGAAGTGATTCTCTATGATGGTGGCCAACTGATGGATGGATGAAATTATTGATCAGATACCTCCAGTACTCTAAGGCCTGCAGTTTGGCAGGGCGAATCCCATGGGATTGGGAGGGATGGGATGAATTTTAAGATAATGATGGTGATGACAGTAGATTGTTTTAAGATCCATGGGATGCTTATATCCATGGGATTGTAATGATGGCGAACAATGGGCCCCTCTTATACAATCTGAAAACCTTGATAGTACTTGAATTTAAAATCCATGAATGTTTTGACTTGAATTTTGTTTAGATGGTTAGCATTGGATTCTCAATTGAATAAACTTCCCTGGATCTGTTGATTTGATTTGATCATGTGAAGTGCAATGATTTGTGCGACTCAATCATTTCAATTGCTGAGTCTATATTGTAATTGATCATGCCCGAAGATTCAAAGCATGTCGCCCATCCTACGTTAACGTTAGATCTCAAATGTGTTTGCAAGTGGTTACTAAAGGGACTGAAGTGTGTATGGGCTTAGAAAATTTCTTCTTTTCAGTACTGTGTTTAATTAATTCATTCTTACAATCTTATTAAGTTGTGGGAGCATCCGTGCATGTGCTAGCAACAGAGCAGAGCTCAATCAATGCTTGCATGAATGAAAAGAATGAGGTGTCTATGATATGAAAGAAGTGGAGATCAAGTTACCATGACAAAATTCAAAATGTTCAACTGTTCCTTCTCCACCGCATAGTGTAAGTTCACTACTTATACCTTAGAAAAATTGCTATTCAATTCGTGTTTTAAGTTCGGTTCGTAGAGAAGGACAAGCTCTTTATACCAGATGACTTACAGTTGATGAAAATTTCTAAGTAAATTGTACGAGGTTTACAGTAATCTTGGAGTGTAAAAAATTTTCAAGTATGTGCAATTCGGTCTGACTTATTTCTCTAATCACGATAGCTTTGGGAGGGTTGATACGAGGGATGGGTTTGCAAAAGGCCCATTAACACTATATTGGGTTATCTTGCTAGTCCTGAAATGATTATGTCTGGCAAGATAACCCAATGGAGTTTTAATCAGGCCTTTTGCAATCAACCCATCCCTCGTATCGACCCTCCCAAAGCTATCGTGATTAGAGAAATAAGTCGGACCGAATTGCACATACTTGAAAATTTTCTGCACTCCAAGATTACTATAAACCTCGTACAATTTACTTGGAAATTTTCATCAGCTGTAGGTCATCTGGTATAAAGAGCTTGTCCTTCTTTACTAACCAAACATAAAACACGAACTCAATGGCAATTTTTCAGCC
The DNA here is from genome assembly GCA_037074715.1 of Magnolia kwangsiensis. Taxonomy (NCBI): domain Eukaryota; kingdom Viridiplantae; phylum Streptophyta; class Magnoliopsida; order Magnoliales; family Magnoliaceae; genus Magnolia; species Magnolia kwangsiensis. The sequence continues at coordinate 22,464,347 of CM073576.1, forward strand.
TATAAATCTTGTGTATATGCAGAAAAGCAACAGAAGTGGTTAATGCTTTTAATTATTCAATGTCCAACTATGATCCATTGTAGGGACTGCTTGATGAATAGTCTGGAATATTTGTTCTCATCCATAAAAAAATAGATGCCTACCTTGTTTTTAAAATGTATTAGCTCGAAATTAATGGAGCAGACCCAGATGTGCGTCGGAGCTATCCGGATGAGCGGGGGTCCCTGGAAGGTAGGAACTGCTTTTATGACCATAATGAAGCTGTCCATTTCCTATGGACAACATTGGAAGAGCCTGTCCATTTAGACAGGCCATGTTTATGTATTTTTTAAAAATTAATGGAGCAGACCCGGATGTGCGTAGGAGCTATTCGGATGAGTGGGGGTCCCTGGAAGGTGGGAACCGCTTTTATGACCATGATGAAGCTGTCCATTTCCTATGGACAACATTGGAAGGGCCTGACCATTTGGACAGGCCATGTTTATGTATTTGCTCAAAATTAATGGAGCAGACTCGGATGTGCGTCAGAGCTATCTAGATGAGTGTAACGCCCGTGAAAAATTCATACTTGGGCTCGAGTACCAACTCGACCCGAAATTGCGTAGAATTCATTCCTTTAGAAAATATGACTAGGTTAGCTAGTGCAACGTTAGAATAGCTGGAAAATGGTCCCTGATCACTTTAAATACGTTCTACAAGGTCCGAAGCGAGTGGAACCAAGGGTGCTATAATGCTCTAAAGCCTCGGATCAAACTCTAAACCGGTTTGTTCTCTGGACCACTTTGAATCTTTGTATTGGATCTAGACCGCACGTCGAAAGTCCGATACCTCCTATCTTAGACCGTTAGAACCGTCTAGCTGGACTTGACACTCATTCCAAAAATCAGGTCAAACCGATAATCACAGGCTATTTCATTGAGCCGGGACCGAAGAGAGTGAGAATAGGGTTAGAATTGGAATTTGAAATTCAAATCTGGCACACAATTTGACGCATCAGTATTGAGCGTTCTGACCGTCAGAATACAGCCAAATTACACCCTTGGATCAGGAAAAATATCTATTATATATCACGAGACTTATAGGCCTGATCTTGGTGCGGTGACCGTTAAACTGAAAATGGGCCGCCACGTGCGATCTGGGAACCCAACCGGTCTGAAAACTGGATGTGTGCTAGATCCAGTATGCATGAGCTTAAGTCCGACCGCATTTGGCCTGGGGACCTCCAGAAATGCCCTTTTGGACCGAAACGGCCCCGATTTGGTTAGGCACCAAGTAAACATTGTTCCCAAGCCTATTTTGGGCATGTTTTAGGCTATAAAAGGGGTTGAAACCCTCACTCCTCTCTCCCATCCGAATTTGAGAGAAGCCCTAGCTTGGGAGAGAGAAAAAGGTGGGAGATTGTGAGAGTGTGGGAGAGTTCTTCCTGCCACTTGTACTACGCGTTGCACGTGCTTAAGCAACACACCTCTACCGCTTTCCCGGTGATTCCACCGCGATCCTAGGTAAGTAAAAACCCTAAATAGTTATTGATTTGAGTTTCCCTTGTTTCCATAGCGATGTAGCTTATGGATCTTGTGTATTAGGCTCCTTATTCGCCGTAGACGAGGCGTATACGCTCCGTTTCAATTCCCGAGTCTACAAGACATAAGGTGAGGATTTTAGACGCTTTGATTGACGGTTCCCAATGCTTTCAATGTCGTTTAATAGTAGATTCTTGACGGCATCGCCGTTTGACATGTACAAAATGCTCTCCGTTTCCCGTTTCGTAAGCTAACGAAGAATATGAGATTTAGGGCATTTTAGTCATTTGTAGGAAGTACGGTCTACATGCATATTTTGCTGACGTGATTGACATGGTTTGTCGCCGCATTAGAGAGTTAGGAATGATTGCGTAATCAGTTTGGCGAAGAGATTCGCCAAGTTGCGCACTTTGGGTCGACATACTATATGTGGATTTAAGTGTGTAGTGTATGTGTTTGTATAAATGCTTGTATTAGTATGTATTGAATTAAATGATGTTATGTAGTAGTTTGAGATTGATTTCATGATTAATATGCTGACCTAAATGATTTCCTACATGTTGACCTTGTGCATGATCGCATTACATGCATAGAAAGTATGCCTTGAGGATCTGCTTAAGTTGAATATGCATGGGAAGTATGCCTTGAAGATTTGCTTAAGCTGAATGTTATAACATGTGCTAACATGCTCACATGATGTATTTCAATTCCAATACCTTTGTATAGTGTTAATGTAATTCCATAGATGTGTGGGACTTGACTTAGTCCAGGCAGTCGGTAACCGAGCGAATTCGTGGCTGACTGGTCATAGCCACGAACGACGCGTCGATGAATGTGATTCGTGTTGAGAGTTGGCGGCAGTGGTTAGGCCACGCGAAGTGTTTTACGCACTTCATGTCGTTCAATTCGAGATGCGATCGCGCTAGTCGAGCCCGTCAAGTAACCCGACTGGCCGATGTATGTTCACCTTGTATGTGTCATAACTGCTTGAACCTAGGGTACTGAACTTACCATTGTAAACCCTGTTAACCATGGTACCTTGATCCACGAAGACTCATGAGCCGGGCATGGTGGTATGGGACACCGTGGTCGAGCTGTCGGCCTACGCTGGGGCCACAAACCTCCCCGTAGTGACCAGTGAGCACCTTGACTCGTGAGCAGATTATGGTGGTATGGGACACTATATTCTAGCTGTCGGCCTACACTGATCAGGCGACGAGCCCTTTGTAGTGACCGCGAGCGTATTCTGAGTCCACGGGAGGCGACGATCCTTCCGTTGCAGTAGAGTACGGTAGGCCTGTATTGATAAGGTGATGGGGGAGCGGTGCAACGAGTGCGAGCAACAGCCCTGGCAGCCCTTGCAGTGACCTACGAAATATACATCGTATGAGATTTCTAGGAGTGACGACCCTAGACAGGATCCGTGTTGGGATTGATACAAGGGAAGTACCTTAGTTTCCCAATCCTGCTGTTTGAATGGACTAATAACAACTTGGTAATCATATCACCATAGCATTGCATGTGCCTGGAAGATGTGGAGCACTCTAGGGAGTGTGACATGCCGCGGTCGTAAGATGTTGCCGCATGAGGGTGATCGTCGGTGAGGGCATACATCACGTCATATCATCTTGCATTAACAACAGTATTAGGATTGTCTGATTTACTGCTTTACTATTATCGCGTGATTGAATTGTGAACATGCTAATCTTTGCTTTATGATTCCACTGAGTTGATCACTCATTCCCACGTTACGGGATGGTGTTTGCAACACCCACCAGACCCTGTTGTAGTTGCAGGTGAGGATGAGATCCAAGAGGTGGAGCTAGATGATGACGAGGACCAGGATGAGTTCTCGTATATGCAGTATCATGACGGCTTCCCGTAGGCGACCTGGATCGAGGGGACATCAGTGGGACTTTTCTTTTTGAACATTATTCTTTTGTTATGTATATGTACATGAGACTCAGTGATGTAGTCATACTTTGGAGACAAATGAGATTACTTTGCTTTTCCATACAGTGATATATACATTGTTTAGTCTTTCGCTTGCTTTTATCACTGGATCTGAAGTATGAATTGCAGTTTTGGTATACTTTTACTCATGTGGATGCTTTAAATCAGACAACATCGAATCATAACCATTTTTGTTACATAAGTGACGGTCTGAAACTCGGGAGTTGAGTTTATTCTCGACCCCCGATTTTCAGGGTGTTACAATGAGTGGGGGTCCCTAGAAGGTGGAAACCGCTTTTATGACCATGATGAAACTGACCATTTTCTATGGATAACATTAGAAGGGCCTGGCCATTTGGACAGGCCATATTTATATCTGTTTTTTACAGGGACCACACCCTAAACCTATTCTCGATTACCTAAAATTATAACCTATAACCTAAATCTAAACCTATAACCTAAACCTATTCTGAAATCCCAAAAGTTATACTTATAACCTAAAACCTATGACCTAAACCTATTCTGAAATCCCAAAAGCTATACCTTAACCTAAACTTAAACCTATAACCTAACCTTAACCTAAACTTATAACCGTAACCTATAACCTAAAACTTAAATGTATTCTCAAATCCCTAAACCTAAACCTACACCTAATCCTAATCTCAACTCCCTAACCTAAACCTAACCTAAACTTAAAAACCCAAAACCTAAACCCGATCCCGAACCCGAACTCGAACCCGATTTCCTAAACCTAAACCTTAACCTATTCTCAATTCCCAAAGCTATAACCTATGACCTAAACCTAAACCTAAACCTAAACTTGAAAACCTAAGCGTAAACCCGATCCCAAACCCGATCCTAATTTTCTAAACCTAAACCTGAACCTATTCTTAATTCCTTAAAGCTAAACCTACACCAAATCCTAATCTCAACTCCCTAACCTAAACCTAAACTTAAACTTGAAAACCCAAAACCTAAACCTGATCCCGAACCCGAACCCGATTTCCTAAACCTAAACCTTAACCTATTCTCAATTCCCAAAGCTATAACCTATAACCTATAACCTAAACCTAACCTATAACCTAAACCTATGACCTTAACCTAAACCCAAAACCTAAACCTTAACCTAAACCAAAACTTATAACCTTAACCTAATCCAAAACCTATAACCTAAATCTTAACCTATAACCTATAACCTATAACTTATAACCTAAACTTATAACGTTAACCTAAACCTAAAACCAAAACCTAAACCTAAAACCTAAAACCAAAACCTATAAACTAAAACCTAAACCTATAACCTAAACCAAAACCTATAACCTTAACCTAAACCTTAACCTATAACCTAAACCTTAACCTATAACCTAAACTTATAACCTTAACCTAAACTTAAAATCAAAACATAAACCTATAAGCTAAAACCTAAACCTAAAACCTAAATGTATTCTCAAATACTTAAACCTAAACCTACAACTAATCTCAATCTCAACTCCCTAACCTAAACCCAAACCTGAACATGAAAATCCAGGCCTAAACCCGATCCCGAACCCGAACCCGATTTCCTAAACCTAAACATGAAAATCCAGGCCTAAACCCGATCCCGAACCCAAACCCGATTTCCTAAACCTAAACTGTAACCTATTTTTAAATCCCTAACCTAAACCCGATCCCAAACCCAAACTCGAATTCCTAAACCTAAACCGTAACCTATTTTTAAATCCCTAACCTAAACCTAAACCTAAACTTGAAAACCCAAAACCTAAACCCGATCCCAAACCCGAACCCGATTTCCTAAACCTAAACCTTAACCTATTCTTAATTCCTAAAGCTATAACTTATAACCTATAACCTAAACCTAACCTATAACCTAAACCTATGACCTTAACCTAAACCCAAAACCTAAACCTTAACCTAAACCAAAACCTATAACCTTAACCTAAACCAAAACCTATAACCTAAACCTTAACCTATAACCTATAACCTATAACCTATAACCCATAGCCTACACTTATAACTTTAACCTAAACCTAAAACCAAAACCTAAACCTATAACCTAAACCTATAAACTAAAACCTAAACCAAAACCTATAACCTTAACCTAAACCTTAACCTATAACTTAAACTTAGAACCTTAACCTAAATCTAAACCTATAACCTAAACCTATAAGCTAAAATCTAAACCTAAAACCTAAATGTATTCTCAAATCCTTAAACCTAAACCTACACCTAATCCCAATCTCAACTCCCTAACCTAAACCTAAACCTGAATATGAAAATCCAGGCTTAAACCCGATCCCGAACCCGAACCCGATTTCCTTAACCTAAACCTTAACTTATTCTTAAATCTCTAAACCTAAACCTACACCAAATCCTAATCTCAACTCCCTAACCTAAACCTAAACCTAAACTTGAAAACCCAAACCTAAACCTGATCCCGAACCCGATTTCCTAAACCTAAACCTTAACCTATTCTCAATTCCCAAAGCTATAACCTATAACCTATAATCTAAACCTAAACCTAACTTAAACCTATAACCTTAACCTATAACTTAAACCTATAACCTTAACCTAAACCCAAAACCTATACCTTTAACCTAAACCAAAACCTATAACCTTAACCTAAACCTAAACCTAAAACCAAAACCTAAACCTAAACCTATAACCTAAACCTATAAACTAAAACCTAAACCTAGACCTAAACCTAAACCTATAACCTAAACCAAAACCTATAACTTATAACCTAATCTTATAACCTTAACCTAAACCTAAAACCATAACCTAAACCTATAAGCTAAAACCTAGACCTAAACCTAAAACCTTAACCTATTCTCAATTCCCTAAAGCTAAACCTACACCAAATCCTAATCTCAACTCCCTAACCTAAACTTAAACCTAAACATGAAAATTCAGGCCTAAACCCGATCCCGAATCCGATTTCTTAAACCTAAACCTTAACCTATTCTCAAATACCTAAACCTAAACCTACACAAAATCCTAATCTCAACTCTCTAACCTAAACCTAAACTTGAAAATCCAAACCTAAACCTGATCCCAAACCCGAACCCGATTTCCTAAACCTAAACCTTAACCTATTCTCAATTCCCAAAGCTATAACATATAACCTAAACCTAAACCTAACCTTAACCTATAAACTTAACCAAAACCTAACCAAAACCTATAACCTTAACCTAAACCAAAACCTATAACCTAAACCTTAACCTATAACCTATAACCTATAAACTAAACTTACAACCTTAACCCAAATCTAAAACCTAAACCTATAAACTAAAACCTAAACCTAAACCTAAACCTAAACCTAAAACCTAAACCAAAACCTATGACCTTAACCTAAACCAAAACCTATAACCTAAACCTTAACTTATAACATATAACCCATAACTTATAACATAAACTTATAACCTAAACTTTAACCTAAACCTAAACCTATAAGTATAGGTTATAGCTTTAGGTTATTTTTCTTTTCGTTTGTCTGGATCACCTCTCATATGTTCTCTCTCTTTTCATTTGTTTTTTTCTGTAAAATTGTTTGTGTTTGGATGAATGTAGTTTGTTTGAATGGATTTACATAGTTTGAGTTTAGATGGATGTGAATATGAATATGAATATGATGAAATACATTATATAACAGGTGTATATCAGGAAGAATATGATGAAATTTCAAATGGAATATTTTTTTTAAAAGAGACCCTTTAGCGACGAAAATTTTCGTCGCTAAAAGACCTAAACACTTTTTTAGCTACAAAAAGTTTCGTAGCTAAAAGTCCGGTTTTTGACTTTTGGCGATGAACACCGTCGTCGCTAAAATATTATTAGCGACGTGTTTGTTCATCGCAAAACATCAGGGCAAATAATAGTGTCAATATTTTTGGCGACGGACAATTGCGTCGCTAAAAATATTATTTGTGACAGTTTTAGTTCATCACTAAACGTCATTTAGCACCTTCATAGTTTCAAGACTTTTGGAGACGAAACTATTCATCGCTAAACATTTTATTGGTGATGGTTTTAGTTCGTCGCGAAAAGTCGTAGAGAATAGGGCCCAATAATTTTGGTGATGCACATTTTAGTCGCTAAAAATATTATTGGCGACGAGTTTCGTTCGTCATTTAATCTCAGGGTAAATAAAAGTTTAAACACTTTTGGTGACAACTATTTGCGTCGCTAAAAATATTATTTGCGGCGGTTTTAGTTCGTCGCTAACCATCATTTACCACCTTTATTGATTCAAGACTTTTGGAGACAACTCTTCGTCGCTAAACATTTTATTTGCGACGGTTTTGATTCGTCACGAAAAGTCCTAGAGAATAGGGGTCAAAAATTTTGGCGACGCACATTTTCGTCGCTAACAATATTATTGGCGATGAGTTTCATTCATCGTTAAATCTCAGGGTAAATAAAAGTTTAAACACCTTTGGCGACAAACATTTGCGTCGTTAAAAATATTATTGGCGACGGTTTTATTTCATCGCGAAAAGTTAGGGCAAAAAGTGCGTAATCTAGTTTTACAATACTTTTGGCGACGAACAGTTTCGTCGGTATAAATTTTTTGGCGACGGTTTTTGTCCGTCGCCAGAAAAAGGGCTAAAAGTTAGCCTAAATTTTTTAAAACATTTGTCGACGAAGAGTTTCGTCGCTAAAAGTGACTTTTAGCTACGAATTTATTTTTGCATTACTTTTAGCGACGAAATGTATTTTCGTCGCTAAAAGTTGGTATTGGCGACGAAATTAATGTTCGTCGCTAAAATTTTCATTGCTAAAAACCCTATTTCTTGTAGTTAATTGTGGATAACGAGAGTTTCCTGTGGCTAGTATAACAAAGAGCTTTGTGGGGTCCACCTTAATGTCGGTATGTCATCCACTCAGTTCATCAATTAATCTAACTCCTATTAATATGTGACCTCTAAAATCAGGCAGATTCATAGCTCAAGTGGCCCAACCTACTTAAAACTAGTAGAAATGGAACTCCCACCATTGAAACCTTCTTAGGCCCACCAAGATGTTTATATGTTATCTATAAGGTAAATCTCATCATAGATACTGACCGATCTAAAACTTCAAATCGTCCCAACGTTTCAATGTTGGCACCCATTTCCACAGCTTCCTATGGTTTGCCCACTTAAGTTTTGGATCGTTCTCATTATTATTTTTTTGGCTCATGTGTGGTGTAATGGGTGAACAGAGTAGATGTGACACATATATTAGTGGGCCCCAAGAAGTTTTTTTTTTTGTGTCAAGGGCTTGCTTTTTGTTTCAATACTTATGAAAGAGTTGAAGGTTATAAAAATAGTAGCATATAGTGCCCATTTGGATACCACTAAATAAGTTACTTTTTCTAGAATAGTAGATAAATGATTTATTGCAGATAAGTTTAGTTTATAATTAGTTATAAGTAACTTTTTTTAATTTAAAAGTAATTAATTATTTCAATTATTCTTCTTAGCTTTCTACTTTTCATAAGTTACTAAAGAGTGGCGTATGAGAGAGAAGGAGAAGAGAATCTGATAAGTAGGTTGTTTACCAATAGTACTTATCTTCTTAACAAGTAGAAACTAAGATAAATTACTTGTGACATAAGTAACTTAACTTTTGATCCAAACGGGCTTTCACTGTATCTTGCCTCTTTCTTCAAGTAGCTTTTCTCACTTATGAAAGTAGAAAAATATACTTTTTAGGGTAAGAAAGTTTAGTCAATGATTAATATATTTTTTTAATCTAAAAATAATTTTAAGGTTCATTTATTTATTTACTTTTACCCCCTCAAAAGTTACCGAAAGGAGAAGACAATCCACCTGAGGGTAGATGAGCCATTCGAAGAGCAAGATGGTGCATCTACTTTACTCTCTCTCCCTCCTTATCAATTATGTGTGTGTGTGTGTGTGTATGTGTGTGTGTGGAAATAGTTCTATGCAGTCAACCTCATTTGAACATCCCATGAGGTTGAGTTGTATGGGCCACACCACATACAAAAGTTGAGAGGGGATACCCTCTCATTAAAACATTCATAATCATTTGTTGGGCCCACCAAGATGTGATTCACAAATTCAGCCCATCCATTATGTGTTTTCCACTTGGAAGAGGGGTCAAACCAAGTTTCAGACGCATCCAAATTTTAGGTGGGCCACACCAAGTTCTTTTATATGTTTTAGGCATGTCTTCACATGATTTTAGATGGTATAGCCCTGTAACATCCTGAATTTTTGCTATTTTTGGATTTTAAAAAAAATTCTTAAATTTTTTTTTTATTAATTAATTATAATAACCCTTAATGATCATTAGCACTCAATGTCAGTTTATACAAGGGTGATACCAGTAAAGAACTGCACAAATCGAATTAATCAACCGTATGAAGCCAACGAATTTTTTCGATCACTCAAACATCGAGTTTAGCCTTATGATTTACTCACGTCGGATCCAAATCTAACCGACCCATCGCTAATAAATCAAGACCATCATAACTAAATTAAAGATCTAACCAAAGCCGAGTCAGACGAGACCCGGATCTTGGCTAATAGACCAAATGAACCCCGGTACTCTTTTAGCCTGAAACCAACGGCTTAAAGTAATCATCACCAAATCTCCACTTTCACTAGTTATAAATAGGCCGCACTATGAACATAGTTAATCCAAACCCTAATCATCGCCCTTGAGAAATCTCACTACCTAATTCATACCAGAAATGTCCCAATTTTCCAAACAAACTCTAGACCGCTCGTTGGTGGGCCACTAGTTACAAAATTATAGAGTAATGTCTGTCTCATTGGGCTTGTGGTCCATCGCAGACCATAGACTCAATGGACATCTAAAAATTAATTATCCACACCGTTTCAGCGGCACTTGCCAAATGCAACCCACCCAAGGCCAGGATGGAAATTTGGCATGTGTCAATGAAATTGAGATATACGACCTTTCAGCTGTCGAATTTCTTCAAACTTTATGGTGAAGGTCTAATGTAGTGTCCTACACCCGTCCACAAAATCTAGAACCCGATCATGGCACGGTAACCGTTGATCACAAATTAGACCCGTACGATCAAACCAAATATCTGATCGTCTCCAAAATTTACATGGCCCTTCATCGGGCCATGGTCCACCTATCTTATAAGTTTCATGGTCAGGGGACCACCAGAACCTCTCCAATCACTGGAATAGGCCCCACAGGGCCACTTAAGGATCGGGACTATATGGTCAAACCCCACATCCGCTTATCCGTTTGATCCCAAGTTTTGTATGGCCCTTCATTAGGCCATGGAGCACCTATTCTATGGTGTAAATCGATATGTACACCCCATAATGGGCCCTAGATCTTAGAAAGATCCTCTCATAGGTCTAGTATAGTAAAAACTTAGCCCTTAGGGCCATTTACACCAATTTTGATATTATAAAAAGGCCTTCTCTTGGGCACCCCTCTCCCCATACGATTTTTTCCCTAAGGAAAAAAAGAAAGAAAGAAAAAGAGAGAGAAAGAGAGAGAGGGAAAGAGAAAGAGAAGGAGGAAGAGAGGAAGAAAGAGAGAAAGAGAGGGTGAAGAAGAGCAAGGTGGACCATAAATTGAGGTGGGGCCAAGGGCATCAACCCTTTTCAACTCTCTACCTCTCCTCCAAGAAGAAACTCTCCGTCACAACCCCCAAATTCGTCCGTTGGCCATCTAGGTGAGAACCTCTCACCACCTCTTCTTGAGATCCAAGTAATAAGAAAGGATTGACATGGAATTTCTCACATGCAAGGATGGTTTTAGGAATTTCAGCCGATCTACCTCGAAATCCACATCCCCTAGGTCGTTTCCAAGCCTCCATCGAATCCAAAGGTGCGGACTATTACTCTTAGGTGGTCTAGCACCAATTCTACTATGAGATTAATGATTTTGATTACCTTGATGCTATGTAGATAGGTCTAGGGAAACCCTAGGGATTTCATGATGGTTGGAATTGCATGCAAGAATGTGATTTGGCTCTCTATGATGTTTGTACTTGTCTCTTATGTAAATGTGTGTATGTATGACTACATGCTTATATTTATATGATTTTTTCAAATGTTGTTGCTTCTTGGTATGCATGAATTATTACTATTGTGCTTATGATGTCTCAAGGTGGAGGAAATATAAATTTTCTCTCCAAACTACACACTTCACACGCACTATGCTTCATGACTATGATTTCTTGCTTAGTAGGATTATCTATATTTTTAGGTAGCGATGCATGAGAATATGATCTTATGACTTTGGTTGTTATCTTGGATTGTTGGCATACTATAGATCTCCCTTGTACTATTGGGTTGGCCAGGAACAGATCGAGAGACGGTAGTCCCATCGGTAGAACTAAGTCATGGAGGGACCCGCAGGCTTGGGCGAGTGTATTCGGGTGACTGTAGTTTGACTACATGGGTCTCTTATGCCCAAAGTCGCTCGTTTCATACTTGCCTGACTTGTGCGGTCCTACCAACTCACTGGATAACCTTATTTGTTAACCCTGTTTGCACACCTATGTATGGAACCTGGAACACCCCACAACCGTTGTAGCCCATTAATAACTCACTTGAAATTGGTCCACAGTCTCGTGAGATGGGCATGGTAGAATGGAACATTGTGTCTGAGCTGTCGGTCTATGCTGAGGTGCCGCGCCTCCCCATAGTGACCGCGAGCGATCTCTTTCTCTTGGCACTCCTCATGTGCTTGAAGTCGGGGATGAGTGTAAGACCCGTATTTTGGTTCGTACCTTTCCGTAGACTTCCGCTGTCTTACCGGTCAAATTTCAGCAACCTTCGACCCTTAACCGATATCGATGCGCGACCCTGATTCATATGCCGACAACCCGAATCGACTCAACCCGAGACCAATACCATAGCGACCGCGCCGTCGCCGCGGTTCCGATACCGCGACTCGCGCGCTGAGGCGATACCTTGGTCAAGAGATATGGGCCAACGTTCGGTGCGAGAAAACGTCGCGCATTGCGAAACTCAAGAAAATCTCAACGATGTATCACATCAATCACATCAATCCCATCAATCAATCAATCGATCAAGCCATCACAAGTCAAGTACACATCACTTTCATCCCTTTTCCCAAGCAACCACAAAAGTCTCCTAAACCCATACCTCTCTTACACAAAAAGCCACAAAAGTCTTCACCACCCATACCTCTCTTACACAAAAGCCTCAAAAGTCAATATTTTCTTACACAACCATCACTCACCACATCCATTCATCACTCTCTCTCTCCCTTTACAACTCTCTCTCTTTCTCTCTTTCTCATTTCAAAATCTCCAAGCAAAAAGGAGCTCCATACGTATGGAATTCTCCAAGCTCCCTAAACTCCAAGTGTGACCCACCTTCCTACCCCATCATCTCCCATCTCAACCCTCCATTCTTCATCTCATCCATTGAAGTTGAAGCCAAGGTGCCAAGGAACCCCTAGGAGCAAGAAGATCGGACGGTGGGTGCCTCTATATGGTAGTTTTTCTTATTTTTATGGTGGACCAAGTGAGGCCCACCGATCAATGGTGTGGATCTCACATGGGACCCTAATATGTGGCCGATGGACCACTTGGATCATCATGATCATTCCATGATGGGGCCATTCTCCATGGACCCCATCATGATGTTTATTTTCTTTAGAAAGGTCATCTAGACCATCCATATTGGTGGGGAAAGGATCCGCACCGTTGATCTTCAGTTTTGATGGTCACATGTGTAAAATGACCCACTTGATGTATGATTTCATGTAAGGGAGGGCCCATAATGTCGGGGTCCCTCCATCACAAGCCGTGTCCCACTCTCCATGTCTCTCTCTCTCTCTATCTCTCTTTTATTTCTTTTATTTTATTTTATTTTATTTTATTTTATTTTTATGCAATAGGATTTTGTGACCCACTTGAATGGATCCCACCTTGAGATTTATTTTATTCAAATTTTTATTCAAGTGGGGCCCACCATGTACATTGTACCCACTTCACCCATCAGTGGTGGCCCACTTCATCAGGGCCCACCACATATGTGCATTTTTTTAAAACCAAACCCGTCCAGCGTCTGGGACGCTGGATGTTTCAATTGAAAGAAGAAAAGAAGGTGGACTTTGGTGGTCCACTTGCTTAGGCCCCACCGTGATGTACTTAGACAATCCAAGCTGTCTACCCTCTTACTTACAGTGTTTTAACCGTTGGGTAGAAGTTTGGGGCTGATTGGAAGACCTGGTGGGCCATAGCATCAAAGAATGTACCACTACCATTCAAGGATCCATTTTCTTATTTTATTCACTTTCTATCATCAAAAAAATTTGAACTCTGAACTCATTTCGATTGTTACGGGCCACAGAACGCAATGGCCGAAGCGAATTTCATTTTAGCGGGCCCCAAGTGCGAAAAACCGCAGGAAAATGGGTTTTTCCCAGATTTTGAAAGAGGCAGAGCCTCTGCTCCTGCCACGGTCAGCGGACAGCGCTGCACGCTGCTGCGTGCAGCCGTGCAGGCGGCGGGCGGGCGTCTAGCTAGGGACCCACGGCTCCAGCCATGGGCCCCACCTTGATGTTTGTTTGTCATCCGACCTGTTCAAGAGGTGGGTCCCCTCCTCAGGTGGGCCCCCTCCAAAAATGAGACGGATCCAAAACTCAGGTGGCCCACACCACGTGAAACAGTGTGAATCAAATTCTACCATTGAAGGGTTTTTGGGGCCCACACAAGTATTGGATCAAGCTGAAATTTTTGTTGCCCCTTCATCCAGGTCCGAGCGACCTTATGAACGGGTCGGATGGCACTTAAACATTACAGTGGGCCCCACACGGGACCCACAAAAATGATGTATGTGTTTCCAAGGCCACCGTCCAGGCGAACGGTGGCACCCTCCTTGCACTCGTGCTGCCTCCACCGTCCAACGGACGGTGGGGCCCTGGGTGATGTATGTGCCTTACCGCACTGTCCACTGGCCAGTGGGACCCACCATGATGCGTATAATGCATCCAGACCGTCCATCCACTTGTATAAATCATTTTAAGGCCTAGGGGTTTAGGCCCATTTGACTCATGTTAGGTCTATGGGTTAAGGCCCACTTGATCTGCATGTGGGATCCCAATTGGTGTAGTCCATTAGTCACATACTAGACTCATGAGACTATGCTCATTTGATGCAATCCAAGACCCACGGGTTTTGACCCATTGCAATGCACATAAGACCCATTGGTGTGGCCCATTTATGTGGCCCATCTGATGAATAAAAGGCCCATAAGATATGGCCCATTTGATATATATAGGAAAAGCCCAATGGGATGAACCTAAGGTCCATTGCAATGTGTAATCCCAATACCGATTATGTAGCGATGTTTAAGAAGGTCGTGCCTGGGAAGCAATGTTTGTTTGACATCCACATTGCGAGTATAATGCTGGTTGGATGTCCACATTATGACTCTCCTTAGGGCCCATTGTTGGGCCGTACTTATTGTGTATAGGCCGTCCAGGTCCATCTGCATTGTAAGATAGTTCATTTTATTATAACATGTTTAGTGCAGTTCCATGACTCATGATCATACGCATCATATGTATGCTTGACGTGAGAATTGTCTGATCATAGCATTTGCCTTCGGGCAGGTTGTTTATGGGCTCCCGGTTAGGCGGTGTTGTCCTACATGAGCGCACGATATGCGCAGGATTTGATGCATGACTGGATAGCATGAATCATGCATATCGCATTTGTATGACATGGATATTGTACGCCCTAGCAACATCGGGGTCGTAACTTCCACAGATGTATCGTGGTTGGCAGGATTGGATACCGAAAATCTTATTCTACATGGGGTACTATAGATATCCCTGGGTGAAAGTCCCTAAACCCTTATGGTACCAAGAGGTTGCTCCAACGTCTAGACCGAGTGGGTAGATGAGTGTTGAGTGCCGATTACCAGACGGTTACACTCTCCACTGTGTCGTGGTTGGTTGGAAGAGGGTGCGGCCTTACCCGCCCGAGAGTAGGGGGCAATGCTAGGCTGAGTCTGACCAGCTCGAGGAATGGGTCCGCTATCGACGAGTCGCGCCCGATATTGGCAGACGGATAGTGAGGTCTCTTCCACTTACCTTATTGCGCGTGATGTGGCGGCAATCTGGTTTAGAGTGTACTAGACCCCAGTGATATCCCATATTTTGAGCTGTATTGATGTATGTACATAGATGAGGATCTGTATGCTTGAGTTGCATTGCACATCGCATGGCCTTGGGATGGCCGATACCATTCATATCTTGCATCGCATAAGCCTTGGTACGGCTCATGATATTATAGATCCATCTACATATTTCGCTTTACTTTGACATTGCATGTTCATATTACTACCTTGCGCACACACTTTCACCACCCTCTAAGCTTTCTGTAAGCTTATGCACGACCGTTGCGTGCAGGTGACGTTGGTTCGCAGCAGCGCTGAGGCAGGAGCACGTTGCAGAGCATTTTGGAGTTTTTGTTCTTTACCATTGTATTTCTCTTTATGCTCATTGTACTTGTAAAGTTTTTGATCATAGTGGAAATGTAATGGAGTTCTTGGTTGTTGTTTGTGGGTTATGCCTTTGGTTATGCTTATTACGAATCAAACTGATATTTAAAATCCTCCTCATAGCATCCCAGGATCAGAACCTGGCGAATGGGAGCTAGGAGCCGAGAATGGGGTTCTACGGAGGCTGTCGGTGCCGAATTCGGTGATCAGAAATTTTGTGAGCCCGGTTTCTGAGTTTGGGGCGTGACAATGAGAAACCCGACGGGATCACGGACCGCAAGGACTCGGCCTCATGCATTGGGGGGTCTTGGCCTCACAACCCGTTTAGGGCATTGAAACGTAGGGTGTATCGGTTTTTCAAACCTGCTGGATGAATGAACTTAATTAATAACTCGGTTAACATGATCGCATTGCATCACATTAATTAGGGTGGCGACTCGAAAGTCAAGGTCGCTCTGAGGGAGTGCTGACATATGCGATCGTTAGATGGAGTCGCTCGAGGGAGTGTTGTGGCGAGGGCATGCATCATATCAATTTGCATGCATACATTTTAAATAAGAGTTGATAGGTATTGTTGATTATCTGCTTTTTATTAAGTTCATATTATAATTGATGCATGTTAAAACTTAAGACTAATAGCACCCACTGAGTTGATCACTCACTCCTACTCTGGGATGGTATTTTAAAATACCAACCAGACTCTTTAGTAATTGCAGGTGATGTAGGGTACAAGGGCACTGGTGACACGAGCCTCGAGGAGGAGGACGAGTTCTCCTACTTCCAGTTGATGGGCGATTCTCCATCGGCTTAAGAGACGGGATTCTGCGCTGTTGAGTCGTGGGCTCAGCGCACCATTCTTTTGGACATATGATTCTCTTGTGATTTTTGTTGGGCAACGCCTTGGATGACCCATTTATATTCTTTTGGACTTGTATATATATATATATATATATATATATATATATATATATATATATATATATATATATCTTTCAATTCAGTAGACTAGTTGTGGTTGCATTTCATGCTCCAAATAATTTCAGGCTACACATTTAAACTTGATTAATCATAAAACCATAAAATTGATGATAAGTGACACTCAGGAACTCAGGAGTCGAGCGTATGCACAACCCCCGTATATCATTAGAAAACGAACCGTAGGCTAAGATATGGGACAGTAGGAGCCCTTTTCCAAGTCTTAAATGAACTAATGCTAGGACAAACATGATAGTTCCGACCCATTCGGGGGTTATTAGGTAGTGACAGATGAAATTTTGTCAGAAATAGGGAGAGATGAGGAACATGAGATTTTTGACCCTAACCGAAAATAATCTCACAAATATGATAAGCCCATTACGTAGATCAGCTTCTCCTACCCCAAATTCATATATGGGACTTTTCGGGGGGGCTTACAGGCACCCGAAAAATCATAAATTAAGGAGGTCGGGCCAATGTAGTGGCGTGCCTACACCGATGGTGGCGTAACCTACGCCGGTCGTCTAAAGGGGCGGCGTGCCCACGCCAAAATTGGCGTTTCCCTGTGCCAGTCATCCAAAGGGGTGATGTGCCCACGCCGAAAGCGGCGTTGCCTACGCCGGTTGTCTAGAGGGGCGACGTGCCCACGCCGGTGGTGGCGTAGCCTACACCGATCGGCCAAAGAGTCGGTGTGCCCATGCCGAAATTGGCGTTTCCCTACGCCGGTCGTCCAGAGGGGTGGCTTGCCCAAACCGAAAGCGGTGTTGCCTACGCCGGTTGTCTAGAGGGGGGGCATGCCCACATCGGTGCTGGCGTAGCCTACGCTGGTCGGCCAAAGAGTCGGCATGCCCACGCCGGCAGCGGCATAGCCTATGCCGATGCCTGAAAATTGAGATTTCTCCCCCCTCTCTCTGCAAATACATGTAGGGCCCATCTCACTTACTATTTAAGTAAACTTAGGGTCCATTAGTCCCATTCCCACTCCACACTAATCTTCCTAAGCCCCTAGGAAAAACCTTCCCTCTCCCATTCCTCCAAAACCCCAAATTCATACCCCCATCTTCATCTTCTTCACTCTAACTCTAGCAAACCTCACCCATCATCACTCTCAAGCCATTTCTTTAAAACTCACCTTCATCTCTCTCACATTTTCCATCCTCTCTCATCACCCATATTTCTTTCAAGACTCATTCACCAAAACTCCACTCCTTTCACTCTCTTCTTCCTCATTTCCAAATTTCATTTGTCAAAACCTATTCCATTCTCATTTCCAAATCTCATTCTCCAAGCTTTCCAAGGAAAACCCTCTCCTTCTCAAAGCCCCATCTCTCAACTCTCATTCCTTCACACAAAACCCATTTCAAAAAAAAAAAATATTTCTAAGATCCATCCTTAAACCCCATTCACCAATTCAACATCAATCCCTTTTCAAATACCTCACCTCCAACCCATCCTCAACTTCCTCTTTTCAAAACCCTTCCGCCAAATTCTTCCCTAACACCATCTTAAATCCTATTTTTAAACTCATTTCAAAAACCCTATACCATTCTCAAATAACTTCTCAAACCCATCATAGCCAAGGAAAATGGCCTTCCTAACCACCATTGCCTCTTTCTTATCCATTTCGGTGATTCTTTCTCTCATGGGGAAGAAAAGACCGGCAACTGCCTAGCTGGGGCCGAGCCGAGAGAGGCGAAGCAAGCGAAAGCCCAAACCGAAGGGGAAGGAAGTAGCGAAAGTCCGCTCCAAGGGCAGAAACAACTCTCAAGGGGCTCCCGCGATCCAAGCGCCTCGACCATCCGTTGAAGATAGGGAAAATTTCCTAGTGCGCCGTGTCGCCTTCAAAGTCTCCGTAGTGGAGCATCTGTTCGAAGAGTTCCCCATAATTGGCCGCCTTGTGGACAAGGATTGGGGTCCAATGTTCTACAAAAATTACTAGGCGGATGCAGGGCGAGCTAGGGCTTTCTATGTGCGCATCAAAACCTGTAATTCGAGCCCCTGGGCTTTGATTTAGTGGTGAGAAATGAGAGCATCCCATTCGGGGTGGCGGATATTGCCGACGTACTCGGAGTGCCTTAGGGCGAGGTACAGGTTAATGAGAGCAACTCGGAATCGAGTGTAGCACGCGATGAGCGAACCCGCTTCTTGTGTGGGCGCGTTGCCCAATGGAATTGGGGGGAGCAAGGGCAGGGCCTGAACTCATCCAACTTGACCGCTAGGTACCGGATCCTTTACCGCATTTGTACCCATAATGTGTACCCGAGGATAGGAAACCACAGCGAGTGCACCCGCTACATGGTGGAGTTTTTATATCAGGGGGGGCGTGGTGCTGATGTATGCCTCCCCAGTGTAATCCTTCACTAGATTGTGTTGGTCGCAAGGTCGAAGCGGAAGGATGTATGTCTTCCATTTGGCCGCTTGGTCTGTCGGTCGGCCGAAGAATACGGAGTGGATCGGATGAAAATCTCGTGCCAACTAAGCTGTTGGGTGATGATACGTTTAACAGGATGAAGATAGGCCCCAAGCAACAACAGGCCCACATCGATCAATATGGGGATCCTGTCGGAGAAGAAGTGGAAGGCGATGAGAGCGGCAAGAACGAGGATGAAAATGAGGTCGAGGGCGAAGCTAAGGGAGCTGAAGGAGTTGGCGGTGGATCCCTTGCCGCTCTAAATGTAGTTGGGCACTTAGTGGCTCTCGACACTAGGATGACTAGAATTGAGGAGAACCAAGCGAGGATTGAGGTGAACCAAGCGAAGCAAGAAAAGTGGAACAAGAAGATGTATCAGGCTATAAAGGCCCTGATTTGTTGCAGCAAGGGCGAAGAAGTACCTCCACTTTCGCCCGACTCAGATGAGTAGCAGCACCACTTTACTGATGATCTGTAGTTTGCTTTAAGTTGCTTAGGTCTAATTCCATGTAAAGAAGGATGCTTAGGACTTTTGCTCGATTAGTTTGTATTTCCTTTCCATTTAGCATATCTAGTAAGGCTTGAAATTCATACTGTAACATGTAACTGGCCATGTTAATGGCATTTTGAAATTTATGTGAATGTATGAGTGACTTTGCAAATTTCTTGTCATCGTGAGAATGCATGTATGTATAGTTGCTTCTATCTACAAATAGAATGTATATGGATCGTGTATATGTACGCATGACCTTGGTATGAGTAATGTTCTAGTATCTAATCCATCCAAGGGCGTTACTCGAGTGGTGCCCATTTCTCTTACTATTTAGGACTATCTAGAGTTCATAAAACCTATCTCTACTACTCCCACTACCCTCCACTATCCCTCTTGAACCCTAGAGAAAAATCTCTCTCTCTCAATCCCTAAACTTACCATCTTCTTCTTCACTCTAACCCATCTTAATCCTCATTCTCTCAAGCCCTTTCCAAACTTTTCCCAATATAATTTCTTTAACTCATCTCCAAATTCATCTCACTCTACATCTCCAGACCTATCTTCTCTTCCTTCACGAACCCGTCACCAAATCCATTCTCAACATCATCTTAAAACTCATTCAAAACCACCCACGCATTCACTCCCATAAGCTCATTCACAAAACTCAACGATTCGTATAAGAAAAAAATTAATAAATAAATAAAATTAATTTTATATACTTTAGCATAGATTGATCATTAGATTTTTACAATTGAAATTTTTTTATATAAGGTTTGATAATAAGTAAGAGGCAATAATTTACTATCCATTTTCAACTTCATTTTAGCTTAATTATTAATCTTTTCCATTCCTCTCCTTTCTTAGGCCAATTGGGGTTGTTGCCAGCACACAAGCACAGACCTTAATTTCTTTCCATTCTCTAAAGCTTTCCAGATAAAGAAAGCCGTTAAGGATGCTATGTAGCCCACCTAATCAATGGGATTTAAGTTGCCTCTGGGATCCAACATACCAACTTGGATGATGTGATCTGACCCTTCAATAGCTTGGGCTAGGTATTCCATCTAATAAGTTGCCCTTGTTATCTTGTTAGAGCTTTAGCAGAAGTTGAGTCTTGATTGACTCCATTAACTCTCTCCAAATCAGCCTCATCACTTCCTAAGCCTTGATTTGCTGCAGTAAAGGAGAGGAGGCACCCCCGTCCCCGTCCGACCTAGAAGAATAATAGCTTAACTTCACAGAAATTAGTAGTTATTTTAAGTTAGTTAGGACTACTACCATATATTAAAGATAGTTAAAACTCCTGCTTGATTTGTCTGCTTTTTCTTATTTATGTTTAAGGTATCTAGTAATACATGTAAATCTATACTGTAGGATATAATTGGCCATACTAATGGCATTTTGAATTCAATATGAATGTATCAATTGTTTTAGAATTTTCTTGTCGTCTTGTGAATGCTTTTATGAATAATTGCCTTACTGCGTCCATATTAACATTATTAGCATTCTAAATCACCTGAATACCTTAAAACTTTTTATTCTTTCTTCTCTATTAGAATTTATGAAACCAAAGCGTGATTTGCCCATAACTCACTAACCATATGTTCAAAATGGTAATGTTGAGAGGAACCTTAAGTTCTTAAAAACTTTTCTAGGATAGTCATTTAATCGTAGGCACTGTGGGAGACTTACTACCCACTAAAATATTATAAACGAGAAACTTGAACTTTTAAATAAATTTTGATACATTCCAAATGTTAGGAATAATCGGACTACGGAATTATGGAACCATACATATGCAAAGTATTCGCGGCCTAACCCAATTCTCAATCCTGGGCGACTACCAATGGACTCACTGCTTTGACCGAGCAGAAAACCAGGATCCACCAAGATGAAGGGATACGATGAGCCTTCTACCCTGGTCAGGTAGATGATCGACGTATCAGGTTCAAGCCCACTACAACCGTCTCTCCATATTAGTCTAACATTATAAATAAATAATATATATATATATATATATTTTTACTCTAAATAGAAAAAAATCATTACCATAAATCCAAACCTTTAAAAATAAATAGATAATTAAATAAATTGTAGTATACCATCAGGGTGAAAAAGTTTTAAGGGGGGAAGACTAAAATGAGTCAAACTAGTATAGATAGTATACCCCTACCATGCATATAAACTTGAAAAAAAAAACTGAGAACAAAAGAAATAATAATACCTTTACTTAATACCCTTAGGCAATTTCGGGGACGAAATTATTTTTATGGGGGGTAGATTGTAACATCTTAGATTTTCGCTGTTTTTGAATTTTCAAAAAAATTCTTGAAATTTTTTTATTAATTAATTATAATAACCCTTAATGATCATTAGAACTCAATGTCAGTTTATACAGGGGTGGTACTAGTAAAGAACCGCACAAATCTGATTAATCAACCGTAGGAAGCCAACGAATCTGCCCGATCACTCAAACATCGAGTTTAGCCTTATGATTTACTCACGAAGGACCCAAATCTAACCGACCCATCGCTAATAAATCAAAACCATCATAACTAAATTAAAGATCTAACTAAATCCGAGTCAAATGAGGCCCAGATCTTGGCTAATAGACCAAATGAACCCCGGTACTCTTTTAGCCTGAAACTAACGACTTAAAGTAATCATGACCAAATCTCCACTTTCGCTAGTTATAAATAGGCCACACTATGAACACAGTTAATACAAACCCTAATCATCGTCCATGAGAAATCTCACTACCTAATTCATACTAAAAATGTCCCGATTTTTCAAACAAGCTCTATACCACTCGTTGGTGGGCCACTAGTTACAAAATTATAGAGTAATGTCTGTCTCACTGGGCTTGTGGTCCATCGCGGACCATGGACTTAGTGGACATCCAGAAATTAATTATCCACACCGTTCCAACGGCACTTGTCAAATGCAACCCACCCAAGGCCAGGATGAAAATCTGGCATGTGTCAATGAAATTGAGATATACGACTTTTCAGCCGTCAGATTTCTTCAAATTTTATGGTGAAGGTCTAATGTAGTGTCCTACACCCGTCCATAAAATTTGGAACCCGATCATGGCACGGTAACCGTTGATCGCAAATCAGACCCGTACGATCAAACCAAATATTCGATCGTTCCCAAAATTTACATGGCCCTTCATCGGGCTATGGTACACCTATCCTATAAGTTTCATGGCCATAGGACCATCAGAACCTCTCCAATCACTAGAATAGGCCCCACAGGACCACTAAAGGATCGGGACCATATGGTCAAACCCCACATCCGCTTATCCGTTTGATCCCAAGTTTTACATGGCCCTTCATCGGGCTATGGAGCACCTATCCTATGGTGTAAATCGATATGTACACCCTATAGTGGGCCCTAGATCTTAGAAAGACCCTCTCATAGGTCTAGTATAGTAAAAACTTAGCTCTTAGGGTCATTTACACTAATTTTGACAATATAAAAAGGCCTTCTCTTGGGCACCCCTCTCCCCATACAATTTTTACCCTAGGAAAAGAAAGAAAGAAAGAAAAAGAGAGAGAAAGAGAGAGAGGGAAAGAGAAAGAGAAGGAGGAAGAGAGGAAGAAAGAGAGAAAGAGAGAGTGAAGAAGAGCAAGGTGGACCATAGATTGAGGTGGGGCCAAGGGCATCAACCCTTTTCAACTCTCTACCTCTCCTCCAAGAAGAAACTCTCCGCCACGACCTTCAAATTCGTCCGTTGGCCATCTAGGTGAGAACCTCTCACCACCTCTTCTTGAGATCCAAGTAATAAGAAAGGATTGACGTGGAATTTCTCACATACAAGGATTGGTTTTAGGGATTCCGACCGATCTACCCCGGAATTCACATCCCCTAGGTCGTTTCCAAGCCTCCATCGAATCCAAAGGTACGGACTATTACTCTTAGGTGGTTTAGCACCAATTCTACTATGTGATTAATGATTTTGATTACCTTGATTCTATGTAGATAGGTCTAAGGAAACCCTAGGGATTTCATGATGGTTGGAATTGCATGTAAGAATGTGATTTGGCTCTCTATGATGTTTGTACTTAGCTCTTATGTGAATGTGTGTATGTATGACTACATGCTTGTAGTTGTATGATTTTCCCAAATGTTGTTGCTTCTTGGTATGCATGAACTATTACTATTGCACTTATGATGTCTCAAGGTGGAGGAAATATAAATTTCCTCTCCAAACTACACACTTCACACGCACTATGCTTCATGACTATAATTTCTTGCTTAGTAGGATTATCTATATTTTTAGGTAGCGATGCATGAGAATATGATCTTATGACTTTGGTTGTTATCTTGAATTATTGGCATACTATAGATCTCCCTTGTACTATTGGGTTGGCCAGGAACAGATCGAGAGATGGTAGTCCCATCGGTAGGACTAAGTCATGGAGGGACCCGCGGGTTTGGGTGAGTGTGTTCGAGCGGCTGTAGTTTGACTACATGGGTCTCTTGTGCCCAAGGTCGCTCGTTCCATGCTTGCCTGACTTGTGCGGTCCTACCTGCTCACTGAAAAACCTTATTTGTTAACCCTGTTTGCATACCTATGATTGAAACCTGAAACACCCCGCAACCGTTGTAGCCCATTAATAACTCACTTGAAATTAGTCCACAGCCTCGTGAGCTAGGCATGGTAGAATGAGACACTGTGTCTGAGCTGTCGGCTTACATTGGGGTACCGCACCTCCCCGTAATGATCGCGAGCGATCCCTTTCTCTTGGCACTCCTCATGTGCTTGAAGTAGGGGATGAGAAACTCGATGGGATCACGGACCACGAGGACTCGGCCTCATGCATTGGGGGTTCTTGGCCTCGCAACCCGTTTAGGGGATTGATACGTGGGGTGTATCGGTTTCCCAAACCTGTTGGATAAATGGACTTAATTAATAACTCGGTTAACACGATCGTATTGCATCGCATTAGTTAAGGTGGCGACTCGGAAGTCGAGGTCGCTCTGAGGGAGTGCTGACATATGCGATCGTTAGATGGAGTCGCTCGAGGGAATGTTGTGGCGAGGGCATGCATCATATCATTCTATATGTATGTATTTTAAATAAGAGTTGCTAGGTATTGTTGATTATCTATTTTTTATTAAGTTCATATTATAATTGATGTATGTTAAAACTTAAGACTAATAGCACCCACTGAGTTGATCACTCACTCCCACTTTGGAACGGTGTTTTAAAACATCAACCAGACTCTTCAGTAATTACAGGTGATGTAGGGTGCGAGGGCACTAGTGACACGAGCCTCGAGGAAGAGAACGAGTTCTTCTACTTCCAGTTGATGGGCGGTTCTCCATCGGCTTAGGAGACGGGATTCTGGACTGTTGAGTCGTGAGCTCAGCGCACCATTCTTTTGGACATATGATTCTCTTGTGATTTTTATTGGGCAACGCCTTGGGCGACCCCTTTATATTCTTTTGGACTTGTACATATATATATATATATATATATATATATATATATATATATATATATATATATCTCTTTCACTTCAGTAGACTAGTTGTGGTTGCATTTCATGCTCCAAGTAATTTCAGTCTGCGTGTTTAAACTTGATTAATCATAAAACTATAAAATTGATGATAAGTAACACTCAGAAACTCGGGAGTCAAGCGTATACATGACCCCCAATTTTCAGGGCGTCACAAGCCCACCTAAGTAAGTTTAGTCAGTGATTAATATATTTTTTAATCTAAAAATAATTTTAAGGTTCATTTATATATTTACTTTTACCCCCTCAAAAGTTACTAGAAGGAGAAGACGATCCACTTGAGGGCAGATGAGCCATACAAAGATCCAGATGGTGCATCTGCTTTACTCTCTCCCTCCCTCCCTCTTTATGGGTTATTCTCTTTTCATATATATATATATGGAAATAGTTCTATGCGGTCATTTGAGAGCGGTTACTCTCCCATTAAAACATTCATAATCATTTGTTGGGCCCACCGAGATGTGATTCACAAATCCAACCCATCCATTATGTGTTTCCCACTTGGATGAGGGGTTAGACGAAGTTTCAGATGCATCCAAATTTTAGGTAGGCCCCACCAAGTGCTTTTATATGTTTTAGATATGTCTTTACATGATTTTAGATAGTATGGCTCACCTAAGTTCCTTATATGACTGATTTTATTTTTTTTATATCCCATAATTTAAAGGGGACCCATCAAATGCACAGTGTTGATATTCGACATGCATCATGGTGGGGCCCACACAGCTCGACCTCATGGGAAGTTCCCATGAGGTCGACATCATAGAACCATATGTGTGTGTGTGTGTAGTCTTTCGTGGATGAGATCTCTTTATTTTTAATTCAGAAGCTCTTCGATTTTTTTGTTGAACTTGATGTTGAATCTACGACCTAGTTTTTAGTTGTGTTTGTATATTATAGTCTTTTAGGAGGGATTCTTTGGATTTTTTTCATTATTTTCCTTGTGTTATTTTCATAGGACTTCAATGTACTATCAAATTTCAGCTTCTTCATTTTTGTTTTTAGATGAATTTTTGTGATTAAAGTATTTATATATGCCTGTATTGCAATGGATTTGATTTGAATAATAATTTTCTGATTGCATTTGCTAAATGGTTTTGATACATCTTGAGCATTTCCTAACACTCGAATTTATATGGATTTAGTTGGACTATAATTATCTCTTACCACAATCTTTATCGCTTCATACAATTATGGTATCTGCGTATGATTTTGAAAGATTTAGAGCATTTGGATATGGTCGATTTTTATTTATTATTATTTTATTTTATTTTTACACACACCCCACACACTCACGCTAGCGGAATTTCACCACCTATGGGTACTCAAACCCTTGACTGGGAGTTGAAACTCCTGAGAGTCTATCACGTGAATGATGGATTTTATTTGAATACAGTTCTCCGATTCCAACCTCCATACATTTATATAATCATGCTTATTGTTCAAGATTTGTACCTCTAAAAATAATGTCAATTCTGTTGTGACTTCTGTTTGTCCATTGTTGATTTTCTTTTGTATATCGTTGCTTTGATTATTGTTATAGGATTGAAATTTGATAGAATTTTTACAAACTTATAAGGTATGTTTGGATCCTGCAATTGTGAACATATCTATTTTCTAGAATTTGATTATATCTCTCTAAATCTTGTTCTTACAATGCTTCATGTTTTGTAGCATTTGGTGGTTTGATCTTTTAAATTTCAATTTTAATCTATTTTTATCGTTTAAGTTGCGTATGAATGTACCAGTGAATTGAATTAGAACTGCCAATTTAAGTCAGATGAAATGACCAAATTACATTCCTTTTTCTAACGTGAACTTATGCAAGTGACCAAAGAGCTCAAACTCAAGCCATTTAGTAATTGGGTGTATTCTTGGACTCAGACCTATACTATTTAACAAATCGATCGAATCTATGTCAGGTCTAAATGGGTCGGGTATAGATACCCCATCGGGTCAACTGACCCATTTATATCCCTGTATAACAGTTCTTTATGCATATCATAAAAATTGTAACGATCCATTACAAGGTTGATGTAGTTTTTTTTTTTTTGTTTTTGAAAAATAATTCATAATGCCTGTTACAACCTATAAAATGTAACGTCATCACCGTTGCCATTACAAAATACCTTGCTTTGGACTTGTGGCCGAAGATCATTTACATAAAAATCAGATTTCTAACACATTAATGCAAGTATATAATTATTTGAGTAAAATATAACTAAAATAAAGACTATTTTGACAGTTTTTACCTTGTATCAAAGGAAGAATGTGATGGGTGATATGCAGAGATTTAGAGATTACTTAAAAATTGTAGGCTTACTGCATAATTCATCTAAACTAAACTGTTCAAATTATTAGCAGCATTTTAGATGTATCATGACCCTAAAATTAAGCTTATTTAATTATCTAACCACCGGATTGAAGGAAAATTATTGGACGGTTTAACAACGAATAAAATATCCAAAGGTCTTATATTAGGAAACAAGTGTCCACAAATAAGAAGTTGGTAATTTTCAACCTTTCTGGGTGTTGACAGTAACCTAAAGTGAGAATTTCCCACCACTTCGGTTTAATTTGATTTAATATATTCCACGTGTATCATTTAAAAGAGTCGGTCTTAAGTCCAACCGGCAGGACCACAAAGTACAGTCCAACCAGCGGACAACATCCAACGTATTAAGTGAACGTGAAATCCAACACTTCTAATAGGTTGGTCCCACCATGAGGATATTTAAATATAAAAATTATCCTATATACTTATCAGGTGGGCCACATCATATAAAATTCTTTCTAGTCACTAATAAATGGGAAGAAAGAGGTGTGATGCACTATATGAGTAGATCTTTTTTAATTTTTAACTGGGAGATCCTCGTGTAAAGACCAGTATATTGGACGGGTTGGATGTCACATAAACATGAAAGGTTGGAAATTATTAGCTGGGTGGACCATAACTTATAGTTCGTCGGGTTAGACTTGAGACCTTCTCCATTTACAATTGCATGCGCATGAAGCATCATGGGCAGCCAACGCGTCGTTGCATGGTGACTCGCGCACTTCGGAAAAGACTTATCCTCCTCACACGTGACCACTAATCGACAGCTATCCGGACCGTCCAAATTGTGATGCACGTTGTGGATGCTTACACCATCTAATTTGGAGATTTGATGGATTTGTTTTGGGTAGCCGTACAACTATACATTCATGCAATTGAAACGTCACCGCTTGAAATGACAAAATCATAATTTCCATTTATTTATTGCTTTTTCTAAAGTTTCAGTTGATCATTGGACACATAGCGGTCCAAATTATTGCACGGCCGTGAATTAGTTTAGTGGGTCTTTATCATGGTTAAAAGACTTAAGACTCCTTTGGTCCCGACTACACTCAGACTCACCTGAGTTCGGGAAGGCTCAGTTAGGAGACTCATGGTGTTTAGAGAAATTGGGTCCGACCAAGTCCGAGTTGACTCGTAGGAGTCCGTCTCTGGGTCTTAAAGCCATGGTCCTTGTAGGAAGATTTCATTTTATTATGTATGGATTTTAAAAACATGGTCCTTGTAGGATAATTTCATTTTATTATGAATGTATTTTATAACTTTATAATATCCCAAGGGAGTTAATTGTACATTGATAATTATACAAGCGGACCCACATCAAACCCATACGGCCTTCCCCATGCACTAAAGATCTTCGAGATTGAATGAACTTGGTCGAGGAATTTGGTATTTGAATTTTAGCTCAAGTTGCCTGGGCCATCACACTCCTATGTTAAAATTTACCGTCACCCAAATTTTAACTTGTTTGGCAGGCGTTTAAAAGTGAATAAACTTAATTAATCTAATCATAATAGTGTGTGTGTGTAGAGAGAGAGAGAGAGTGTGTGTGTACTAGGCATGCTCACCCTCACACTTCTTAACTAAGCACTCATGCATACTAAATAGTTTATGTGGTGCGGCATCATACTATCATGGGATAAGCCTAATTCCATGTTATGTTTGTAATATAGTAGGATTCATTATTTAGTTTGTTGTACATTGAATAGATATACCCACTATCCTTTGAAATTATTAAGAATAATTAGGGTTGTTCACGAGTCAAGCTAGTTTGAAAAA
This sequence comes from Magnolia kwangsiensis, assembly GCA_037074715.1. Taxonomy (NCBI): domain Eukaryota; kingdom Viridiplantae; phylum Streptophyta; class Magnoliopsida; order Magnoliales; family Magnoliaceae; genus Magnolia; species Magnolia kwangsiensis. Next base: position 22,493,819 of record CM073576.1, read on the forward strand.
CTCGCTCGACTCGAGTCGGCTTGGATTGACTCAGCTTGAATGGCTAATTCAAGCTAAGTCAAGCTAATTATTTGAAGCTCGAATTGAGTTCAAGCCAAGTTCGACCCGGGGGCATTTCAACTCGAACTTGAGCTCGACTCAGCTCGATTAATAAATATATTAAATATTAAATATTATATTATATTATATATATATATATATATATATATATATATATATATATATATATATATATATATATATTATATTAATATAAGTTTTAAGTTTTAACTTTTTTTTTAAAAAAATAAAATAAAATAAACAAACCCTAGAGTCTCTACCTGACCGCACGCACCCCATTTCCCTTTCCCTTTCTTTTCTTTCTTTACCCACTGCCGGCCGCACACTTGCCTGGACCGCAACCACCAGATTTTTTCATCCAATTTGAAGCTTTGTTTGGTTTTTTCATTGAATTTTTCTTTAATTCTCTAAAGATTTTTAAATTTTTCATCAATGGAGGAGGATCAAGAACAGAATCCATTATTCTCTCACCCAAAAAGCTCGAGCTCGAGCTCGAGGTAAACTTAACTCGACTCGAACTCGACAGCTTTGGCAAACAAGCCAAGCTTTAATGTTGAGCTCGAGGCCAAATTCGAGCTTGAGGTAAACTCGACTCGACTCGAACTCGACAACTTTAGCAAACAAGCGAAGCTTTAATGTTGAGCTCAAGATCAAACTCGAGCTCAAACTTGAACTCGAGTGCATCATGGACAAGCTGAGCCGAGCTTGACCCACCTCAACTCGACTCGGTTCGATGCCCACCACTAGGAATAATACATATATGTTATATTTAAATCGTTCATTTATTTTATAACCTCATTTCATGGCATGAGCCTAAAAGTGAGGCATATCCAAAACTTATGTGGCCCCAAGGAAATTAATTTTCAACAATAAGTGTTCAATCTCCGTTTTTCTATGGTGTGGTCTACTTGAACTTTAGATCTACATATTTTTTGGCCCATGCTCTAAAATGATCTTGAAAAATGGGTGGATGGTGTAGATATATCCTACACATCATGGCAAGACCTACACAACTTGCTAAGATTAGGTGAAATTAGTGCAGGACCAAATGTAATTCCATCTAATCTAATTCCAAGCTTTTCCATTCTTCCCAAATATTGAGTGGAATTGGCATAGAACCAAATGCAATTCCATACCACCTAATCTCACACACACATATATAGCACAAGACCAAATACAATTCCATATATGGGGGTCGTATATCAACAGCGTGCATTTGATCGGTACAGTTTAAATTATAAGATAAATAAAAAATCATCCGCATAGAGAGTTAAAGTGGGCCATAACATCTAAAACCATGAGAGGACATGCCTATAAGCACTTGGTGGGGGCACCTGCAATTAGGTACATTTGTATTAGTGTGCATGTTGACCCAATTGTCCTCTCAGTTCATTTATGCCGGATACGTGTGACCCTTACACCACGTAGTTTGGTGATGGGGGACTTGATCGTACCCTAAAAAAGTCAACAATTTTCTCGCGTAGGCCTCTTTAATATCATTATGTGGCCCGATCAAATCCCATCGTATCTTAGCACCCCAAGGTATAGAGCCACATAGCTTTTTGCTGACCAAAAGATCCATGCGAAGCGCATTGCTTTTCACTCTAAATTTCAAAATTCATGACTATCATGAACTCTGGTAGGCCGCACCTTAGGAAACAGATGAAACGTTCAAGTTCACCATAAGTTTTATATAGGCCCCACCGTGTTGTTTATATGCCATCCAATACATTCGTCTAATGTGAAAGAAGCAGACAAATCACACTGTTCTAAAACTCAGGTGATCTCTATCACGTGAGCTTAGAAAGTTTTAGGTATAACTTTACACGTGGAGTGGCCCATATTCGTCTTGAATCAGCTTGATTTTTTGAGTCAAGGTAAAAAATGTAGTGATGTACCTGATGGACGGTGTGGATTTCATGCACTTGGAAATGTTTCCCGTGTTAGAGAAAGTGACCCTACTATGGGTACCCAAGCGTTTCTCCATTATCTTGCTAGTCATGTACTCCATGGTACCGGTGCAGCCCACCTGATGAACGGATGGGCTGAACTTTTTTCTAAGGAACATTCTCTGATGGGACTATCATATGAACGGCTTGGATTCTGCGCATATGGACGCATGTGGTTGGTTTGTGTTTGGCACTTGAACATGGTGGCAATGAATCAGCGTTCCCCTAAGGAGTTCACCAGGGATCTAGACCGTCCATCTAATGGATCCTGTTTGCTGGTAGGCTTTGATCTATTAAACCGTACAAAAAATGACCTTGCATGGATGGTAAAAGTGAGAATAGCTTAAATACAACATTTGATAGCGAAGAGAAAAACGATGGGGAAGGGGTAAAAAATCCAATACCATCCATGGATAGGACCCATTAGATGGACGTGCAGATCCAGCTGCATGTGTTAGATGATCGGCCCCGAACAGGCCTTCCTGGTCCAACGCGCCGAATCAAAGTTTGGGTCATGATTAACTTGGTGTATTAGTTTAATTAAAAGTTATTAGTTACTGATAATTAAATAGGGAAGCATGTGCGATGTGCCATGCGCGAATCATACACATGGGTGCACGATCCTAGCCGTCTCTCATATGGGTCCGACGGTGTAGATGCCCTGCTGAAAAAGTGAATGATGCATAAGTTCGGTGGGCCATATGAAACAAGTGTACTTTCAGGGAAAATAAATAAATACATGAGTAATCCTGTAGCGATTCGCTGGGAGGTGATTCATAGGCTGTATTACAGCAACACGTGTCGTCTCCCTCACCATGATATATACACGCATATATATATATATATATATATATATATATATATATATATATATATATATATATATATGGGAAAATAATTCCATGCGGTCGAGGTTATTGGAACTTCTCGTGAGGTTGAGCTGTGTGGGCCCACCGTGGTGATTCGTGTTGAAAATCTACCCCATCAGTCAGATGCACCATATTCTATGTTGGGCCTCGGGCTTAAAGTTCAAGAGCCAATTGATTACTTTTGTGGTGTGGACCACACTACGTACAAAAGTTGAGAGGGTTACCCTTTTAATCATTTGTTGGGCCTGATGAGGCGTGGTCCACCAATCCAGCCCATACATTATATGTGTCCCACTTGAATGAGGTGTCAAACTAAGTTTGAGATGTATCCAAGTTTTAGGTGAGCCTTACTAAGGGAGCGTTTGGCGCATGGTATTAGATGGGATTAAGTGGGATAAAATTGCATTTGGCCTGTCCCAATTCCACTTAATGTTTGGGAAGAATAGAAAAGCTTAGAATTAGATTAGATGAAATTACATTAGTCATGTGCTAATTCCACTCAGTGCTTTTATAAGTTTTCGACATGTCTTTCCATAATTTTAGATGGTATGGCCCACTTGAACTCCATTTACGAACTGATTTTTAGGATACCCCATGACTAAAGGGGCCCTTCAAATTCACAATGCTGGTGTTCGACAACTTTCCATGAGGTCAAACTGTGTAGTCCCCACGGTGACGTGTGTCTAACACCAACCCCATAAGTCCATAGGACCATACCATGGTGGGGCTAAAGTCTAAAAAATTAAGTCAGACAATGGTACCCCGTCACATACAGCAGTTGAGAGGAGTTACCCTCCCATTAAAACATTCAGAACTGTTGAATTGTTTATCAGGGCCACCAAGATGTGGTTCACAAATCCAGCCAATCCATTGTGTGTGTCCCACTTAGATGAGAGGCCAAACTAAGTTTCAGCCGCATCCAAAACTGACGTGGCCCACAAAGTGCTTTTATATGTTTCATGCATGTGTTGACGTGGTATTAGATGGTATGTTTCATGCATGTGTTCACTTGGTATTAGATGGTATGGCCCCTCGTATTAGTGGCCATCAAATGGATGGTCAGTGAAGAGTTTTTCAAATTACTCAAAAGAGTGCAAGATCGTCCAAGGGATCTGATTTTAAGTAGCCCATTTAAAGTGGGGCCCACCATTTGGGTTTTGGCGTGCATGTATGAGACGACAGGGAAGTTTCTTACATCGGACATGGATTGTCACACCCTTCAGAAGAACATCTGAACCGTGGAAATGGTGGGCCATGCAATGATGATGACCTAGAGAAGTAATTAGAACAATCCACTTATTAGGCGGGCGACGGACGTACACTGAAGAGGACAATCAGCTGTGCATTGATTTCTAGGCCGTAGAACGCCTGATGAATGATCCATTCAGGCGATCTTTCTTATGCGTCCCACCATTTGAACGGCTCAGAAGCTACAAGAAAGTGACACGTTAGTGCATTCGTGACCATTTTTCCACCTGAAAATTTCCAGGGCACTCAGATGCCACTTTACGAGTTTTGTACAAGTGGGGCCACTTAGCATGGAAGATCCTAGCCGTCCAATCTTTCACCTTTAGTCGTACCATGGGTCCCACGTGCTGGGATCCACCCCTGCGCGGAGGCTCGTTACACAATGGTGCCTCGAGTGCAACCACCTCACGTGGAAACAAATCAATCTGTACCGTTTATTTATCTTATTCAAACGTGGGCCACCCACCTGCTAATCCTATGGGCCTGATTCTTGTGACTTGAACTGAATTCCGCACTGCGGCTAGATGAACGACTTAGATATTGCACACGTGTTCATCAACCGTGTGAGGCTAGTACCATCTGCATTCCTCTCAACGTGGGCCATCATCTGGGACATACAGCGGCCACCTGTCGAGCCAGCTAGCAAACACCAACCGTTGAGCCCACTCCACGAACAGCTCAGATCTCGCGCACACCTTCACACGTGTCCGGAGCAGCTTCCCTCTGAGAGCGGATTGGCTAGTGACCCTGCCACTAGCCAATGGCTAGTGGTCGGTGCTCTGTGGGCCCCACCATGATGTATTTGTTTCATCCACGCTGTTCATCTATTTTTATATATTATTTTATGGTGTAATACCAAAATTGAGGCATATCTCAATTTCAATGGACCACATCACAGGAAACAGTATTGATTGAACGTCCACCGTTAAAAACTTCTTGGAGGCATAAAAGTCTTGGATCAAACTGATCTTTGTTTTTCCCTTCATCTAGATCTTCATGACCTAATAAACAGCTTGGATGTCAAATAAACAGGACAGTGGGCCTTAGGAGGATTTTAATGGTGTGTATTCAATCACTACTGTTTTCCTGTGGTGTGGTCCACCTGATATTTATATTCCCCTCATTTTTGGAATTAAGCCTGAAATGATCTGTAAAAATGGATGGACGGCATGGATAAAATATATACTTCATAGTGGGGCCCACAGAGCACCGACCACTAGCCACCGGGCTAGTGGCAGCGACACTAGCCAAATCTCTCGCGCGCTCTGCAATCTCAGGTCAGTCTCTCTAATCAAAGCAAAAGAAAACTCGCGGGGCGATTTAGGAGTCCTAAAACTCGCCGATTATTTCCGCCTGAGACTGGAAAATCGCGCGCAAGGTATCCGTTCTTCTGCTGTCATCATCCTATTGAGCTGCAGTTCCTTTATCAAATAAAACCTGATTCCCGATTTTCTGGATTTGGGAAAAACAAATTCCGAAACCCGATTTCCGATTTTCTGGATCTGGTTTTGAGGGATTTGGAATCGTTTTCTTGTATTGAAATCTGAAGAATCTGTTAAAAGCCTCTCATCGAATTTCGAAATCAGATTTTGGATTTTTATCGCATGATTCCTCACCATTTTGGATCTTACTAAATAGTCCTCGAGGAACCAAAATTTCCGGCCGGGGCTTTTTGAAGGGTGAAAATACGCAAATACCCTCGTTTTTTTAAAAAAAAAAAAGGAAAAAAAGAAAGAAGAAGTGGAGAATGGAGAATTATGTGGTCCACGTGGAACATGTTTTACGTCACTAAAATTTATAAGGCGGACTAAACCGTAGAAAAATAATGTGTACCACTGAAAGCATTCAAATTCAAGTGTGGCCCATCTGATGATTCGATCGGCCTGATTTTTCGTTCCTATGATCAACAGGCTGGGATGCACATGTTGGACGGGTTGGATGTTATAAAAAACACGTAGACCCCACAATTTCAGCTCCACACTTTTTCCAGAAAAATGGACGACATTTTGTTAATTTCATCTTGAATTAAGCATCTCCGTAGAATTGTTAAAATTGTCTTGACATTATTTGGTAAAATGAGATTTCCTGAGGAATTATGTGAAAATCCAACAAAATGTCCCTGTTTTTATGGGATTTCAGTCTCCTGGAATTGTGGAATTCTGGATAACCAAACGCTGGAATTGGCGGAATTCCGGAATTCACAGGTCCTAACTCCAACCTCGGGCTATCAATGGGCCGGTCCGGGCCTGAGACCCAGTTGGCTTTAATTAGATATTAGGGCCGTTGGTCTGGGCCTGAGTTGTAAATCACAGGCACGATTAGCTAAACGGGCTGGGTTGGCCCACTAGGGCAGGCATATACCTAATTTATGGCCAGATAAATAAATGGCTGTGATTGGGCTTTTCTAAACCCAGTATAAACCTGGCCCAACTGGCGTATGGAAATTTCTTGTCATCCTTTGACTCCCTGAAAAGCCCAAATGGTTGGAGTCATTGGACCATAATTTACGGTCCACCTAGCGAATAACTTCCAACCTATCGTGTGACATCCAACCGTTCCAATAGGTTGTCCCCACCATGACGATCACCTTGTGTAAAAATCAGCCTCATCCACTCATCAAGTGGGCCACACCATACAAAACAATGTGTAGCTATTGATAATTATATATATATATATATATATATATATATATATATATATATAATACAAGTGTGGTCTGAGTAGATGTGGTTCATTTTTCACAAGGTGATCCTCAAGATTTATACAATGTATTGGATGGGTTGGATGTTGCATGAACATAACTTGCCATCATTCTCAGCGCCTGTATGGAGAACCATGTGTTAAAATTCATTTTCAGTGGCACCCAAACACACCCTTCACCTCCTCATTCCAAAAAGTTATTATTACAATGCTCAGCCAAAAGGTTGTACACAAGGTGCTCAAAATCGGTTATGTAATGGTCATTACATAACAATAACAGTCACAACCGTTACACCTTATGGGTTAAAACGGCCATCATGTAATGGTAACAGTCACAACCGTTACGCATTACAGGGTCGAAACGGCCGTTACAGAAAAAACAGGCTGTAATGGCCCCATAACAGACCGTAATGGCCCCGTAACTGGCCAATACGGCCAATACGGCCCATATCACAATAACAGTGGTGGCCGTTACAGCACCATTACCGGATTGGAACACCTTTGTTGTACATTACCTTTGGATTCTTCACTTTGTACACATGGAGTTCTACAGTTTGGTGATCCAAACATTCAATATTACAAGCCTTGCTGTGGACAGCCCATGCACCAAAAATCCTCTAGATTGAAATATTGTTGCTGGATAATTTTGGCCTTTTTCTTGGTTGAGTCTGAATCTTTCCTATATTTTTCTTTCATGGGAGAATTCTTGGTACAGTGGGGTCCAAAATATCAACTGTTTGGATCATTGAACCAAGGGCACCACTTCCCCTGCTTTTCCAAACTGAAATTCTGAAACATACAGTACAACCTTTCAACTCGAATACTGTAAGTTACCTCCTTTCAAACCACTTCAGTTGATGTGTAGGTCTAACCTGAAGGTTTGTCTGGATATCGACTTTTGATGCAATATTAGTAACTTGTATCTATGTATCCATGGATGGAATGCTATCGTGTATGTATCCATGGATGGAATGCTATCGTGCAACTTTGTAGGATCTTGATTCTCTTCCAAGAGAGTTTTTTCCTTTTTGGTGGATCGAACACCCCAAAGGGTGTCTTTGGACAAATTCCCAAAACAACAAAAACTATGTTTCCCCGATCAAAAGTCTCTTCTGATTACAGTAATGACATATTTAAAGAGAATTAAAAAGAACCCTAATCCTAATTAATATAGTTCACCACTTACAATTAGGATACATGGGTAGCACCTTCTTCTGGTTGGAGTTGGACACTTGGTTGTTGGCCCTTCTAAAGATAGGTCTATATCCTTTTTCTTTCGTCGAATATAAGTCTTCAGCTCCTCTCTTTCTTTTGTATAATTACATTTCAAAACTCTATGGTGACTGACTATGCAGACTTACCAAGATAGAATTGAAGCCAATTTTGTTTGAAAAATTCCTTACTGAGAATGTTTCTTACTTTAGTTGATTCAAATGATACTTCTTTTTCCCCTCTTTTGGGAGTGTGAAGAACAAAAGGAAGATGAGCTGTTCAGATTTGTGATTGTTTTCGGGTTATCTTTTCCTCTTCGTTCGGTTTATAATTCTCTAACTAGTGAAGGAGATTCAAGCCTCATCTTTGTCGTGGTACCCCATTGCAGCTTCTAATCATTCGTTGCTCCATTGGCATCTACTTAAAGATCGAATTCTGTCTAGAAGTGTTAGGGATAAGCACTTTATTGGTGATTTGAATTTTTATTTATTACAGATACTTGGCTGAAGTATGGTAAACCTGAAATTGGTGTTGTCATTAGTTATTTTTTGCACGATTGAGTAGTTAAATAGAAATCACAGTTTGACTCAGTACAATAATAAGAAAGGCCCAACCATCAATCATATGGGTCCCACCTAGAATGCCTATATCTCTAAAGAATTAGGAGAGTCACTGTGTCTGGACGATTCTGATCACATGTCCAATGATCACCAAAACAAATGCTGTAGATCATCACAACAGGTCTGGTCACAATTGGTTTCTTCTGCGTAGCGCTAACCACTTTGGATTACCCATACTTCTCAGAATTCCTTTGATGGAAAAATCTTAACATTTCAATGACCAGCAAAATACATGTTTCAGATAGATTCACAATGAAAAAAAAGCTCCAATCACCAACCTAGGCCATCACCCATAAGGTGGGTCCCACATTTCAGTCTCAATAATTGCTCTGTTCTAACGATCCTAACCATCAAATCAGTAGGAAGAAAACTGGGCAGCCCTGAATCAATCGCGACAAGAAAGCTCCAACCATCAACTTAAGACTGCCCACTATGTTAGCCCACCTTGGTTTACCTATGCCCCTCGAGAAACACATTGATTAGATGAACCTGAAAATCCTACCAGTGGGTGAACAAAATGGATGGTGAACATCAACTATAATGGAAAAACTTTGATCGTCAATTGATACTTCCCATAAATCGACACCCACCTTGGCCTTGGATAACCCACGTCTCCCAATAATCATTTCAACCAAACTATCCTAACCATCCTATTAATGTCAAAAGAAATGAATGGTCAAAGTCGGTCACGATTATAAAACTCCAACATCAATCTAGGTTATTCAACATGTGATCATAACCAAGAACCACTCTCATTGGATGATCATAACCATCCGTTTAGTGACGAGCAAAACCGGTGGTCCAAATCAAACATAATAAAAATCTTCAAGTCATCAACATGGACCACCCAATATTTGAGGCCCCAAGTTTCATTTACCATGTCTCCAAAGCAATTGATTGATCTGATGGTCCAAACAGAGAGCTGTCTCTACTTTCGAAGGTCTGCTAGCTGATTCACATGGAGGCCAGACATCTCAAATGTAAAAAGCACATAACCTATTTCCAAAGTTGCAAAACTTCAATAACAAGATGACAAGATATTTACAACATTGTATTTCTTTCCTAACACAAATTCCGTGGGCTTCTAGCTTTTAGCTTCCTTAGCTTGTTTACCCTTGAAATTATTCAAAACTTGGGTAAGTTCAACCATCTCCCCTTGTAAGGTTGCATTTGGATGTACCGCAAAACAACATCGAAACCAATATTTTAAGGGAATTGACTACCATCTGTCCCACTTCCGTATGGGGCAGTATGGGAAGTGGAACATAACCATGTAGACTTCCTTTTTTTCCTCCCATTTTCCGGTCCTAGATCGTTATCAGGAACACTTCAGATCCAACCTGAAATGTTCTCGATATAGGTTTGGGCAGGAAAAAAGGATCCTGCCCATCTTCCAAATGCAGCCTAAGAATCATGCTCCAAAGATCATCCAAGACTAGAATTAAACCCTCATATCGCTTCTTATTAGCAAATTCAACAAACGTAAGGGGAAATAGTAACTAAAGATCTCATCAGTTACACTACAAAAGAAACATGGGCAATTGTCATCCATTACTAGTGGTTAATGTTAGGAATTGCTTTCATCCTCTCATTTCTGATTGTTCTATCAATGAAATCTTATTAATTACTAAAGATAACACATGCTTTTGTTGAGAAATATTTGAAGCCCCGAACAATGTAACATACTAGGGTTGCAGCTGAGGTCTCCCACCCCGACCCCGGTCTGAGCTCAGCTTATTTTGGGCTGGGTTTGGGTTGTGCCTCGAGGCCCATGGTTTGGGTTGGGCCTTAATGTGAGACTCTATGTAAGTAATTGGGCTCGATTTGGGTTGCATCTACCCAAAAGCCAGACCAATAGATTGGACCTGGCCCAAGTTATCTAACAGTAGTGGGCTCAGTATCTGTCTCGTGTGCCTGCTGCAGTCTGAGTCTGATCCCTTAGTTCATGGGCCTGGACTTGGGACCTTAGATCATTGGCTGGACTTGAACATGTTTTGACCCATCCCAGTTGCAACCCTACTGGTCATTGATGCAGATAAATACAATAGAAAGATGATCTAGAGGACTGGGTGTAGGGTATCCTTCCCATGCACCTAGTTGCATATGGATTTTGTTTGACCTATTTATACCATCATTTGGTCTAGTTAACTCTTCATAGGCCACTTTGAAAAAAAAAAAAAAACTAATGCTGATCAGATGATCCAAACTGTTAAGTCAATGGCATACAAATGTGGATGGGTAAGATTGTGGATAGAAGATAAAACCCATTTGCGAATGTTTAGGATCATCCAATTTCTGTGATTTTCCACAAGAACATATGAAGGGTGGAGCAGGTCTCATAGATGGTTCAGGTAGGTGATATGAATTCTGACAAATCCAAATGCAAATAGGTGCATGGGAAGGATTTCATACTTTGAGTCCACTAGACCATCTCCCCATACAATAGCTTATTGGCTAAAAGAAGTTAGTAAATTGGGAATCTTTAACCCAACAGATTTTCTTGGATTCAGTCCATTTTGCATCCCACCAACACGCCACGCATCTGCCGGCAGTTACAACCGAGGTGCCGCAACTTCCTTATCAGATTCTTCATACAAAAGGAAACTACTTGCCAAAAAGGACCAAAGTCCATTTAGATCTGTCACTATGCTGAATTCAGTATTTAATACCAGTTCATGAAATATGTGTTGACTAACATGAATGAGTGAGTTCTGAATTTAAACAAGGGAACTTCATCACATTTACATTACTGTTTCATATTGTATTACTGTAACAGATTTTGTTATCTGTTTTTTGGTAGGAAAGTTTGTGAGGTACTTGCAACAAAATCCCGAAACTGAGTATTTCTGGTACTGCAGTCGCATCGCTATGCTGAAGAACTGTTTGCTACATGGAAGTTGATCTCACAGAAAAGTAATTTCTCCATGCCTCAAGTAGGTACCTCAGTTTTTTATATGCTTGCTTGCTTGTCTTCTTTTAGGAGAAGCTAAAATCTTGCCTAATCACATTGAAAGTAGGAGTTCAAATGGGCACCAAAACATCTAACTTTATTGGTTACATGTAACACTTGCGTATAGTCATTAGGACCAACAATTTTGAGTTCTCTTTCATTGAGGTGGGCCTAATAGGTTTTTTCAGAGTACGCAGCGGAATCAAATCCTTCTCCAGTGAATCAAACTCAACTTGTCCATCAAAGACCACCTGTACATTGTCATGTCAAATTTCAAGGCAATCTAAATAAGGGCTTAGATCATAACTGTTGTGAATCAATCCTGATGTAGAGATCATTGTGCCGACGATGATCCTCCAACCCAAGAGGTCTCACATTGATCTATCCCAATACAGAGAGGTGAGAAACCCACGTTGGATCCACTAGGTGCCAAGGTCGACGTACACCATCCACAATAATGGGCCGCACGATTACACCTGCATAAGGGAGAACGGGATGAAGGAGATGGAGATTATCTCTCCTCTCCCTCTTTCCTCTCACACGCCTAAGGGGATGGGTGTCCAGGCTCTCTCCAAAGGTAACCTGTCCTCTGGGATAGAATCATATAGAAGGGTTAGGATTTCAGGGATGCATTTGGTTTACAAGCTTGGGTGTAACCTACTGTGAAGGAACTTTGTCGATCCACCTCATCCATGCACAAACTCATGATCTAATCCTTCCACTGTTATGGCCATTAATCAGAGATCTATATCCCATGCTGATCAAATAGTAGGCTATTAGATCTAGGCAATCATATCATTATCAATTGCGATCAACACAATTTTAACTATTAAAACAAAACTTGAACGGTATAAAAGCATCTCAAATGTTGGGCCCAACACATTAAAAAATTAACAAAAAAAAAAAAAAAAACGCTTGATGAGTCTCTAATCCAATATCAATCCCTAGGTAAAACCAATGGATCTCGTATTGGCCCATGCAAGAATCAACAACTCTTGATGGAAGTACCTAGTGGTGTTCACTTTTAATGGCCACCTGATAGCCTTATAGGAACAACCAAAGCCTACCAGTTACGATCATAACCCCTACACGTCCTTAGGTACAAGGGTTTATCATATCTCATGCAACATCAGTCATGATCATCAAGATCATCTGGTCCATGCTAATGGGCCCCAAACTAGTGACTTGAACTCGATCCAACCAATGTAAGTATCCAAAGGCCCTAGTCTAGATCCGGTATACATGGCACACTCACATTCGTTAAGAGTAAAGGCACACTAACACCAAGTTGTTTCCATGATTGGGAGACTATCCATCATAATCCAAGTCAGTCACCTCATAGAGGATGATTGTACATTCAAGGTGACAGTGAACGCTTGGTCATATCAAGTTGTCCACGTGAGACCCGTGGTCATCATAATCTATGGCCTAGATCAACCCTATCCCATTCACATGACTAGTGGATTAGGGTTCACATTGATTTTGTAAGGCACATATTCCAATAGAACCATTAGCCCAAAAGGCAAGTAATTAGGTTTTGCTAGCTGTCCAATTAGTGTCCTTTAATATGGATGGTTAAAAGTCATAAGTGGACTAAAAAAAGGAGCAAGTGTCCACATTCAAAATGCAACACTCGCAATGATTGAGTGGGCAACATCTTCCAATCATTGAGACTTTTAGGATAGCTCATTCATGTGGTTCCCCACTATACCGAAGATTCCAATCATAATATGCAGGGGTGTACACGAACCGAGCTAGCTCGATGAGCTCGCTCGACTCAGCTCGAAAAAGCTCGAATCGACTCTGTTCGAAGTTGAGTTCGATCCAAGTTGAGCCACTTTTTACGGCTCGAAAATGAGTTCGAGCCGAGTACGAGCTGGCCCCAGCTCGACTCGACTCGGTTCGATATGTAGCTCAAACCCAGCTCGACTCGGATCGACTTAGTCAGGTAGGAATAAAAAGTTTTTTTTTTTTAAAAAAAAAAACCCTATCATCTACCCCATTTCCATTTCCCCTTTTGTTTGAAAAAAGAACCTGATCAGCTCCTTGCCTCCCTCTCCCTCTACTTGTCCAGTTGTCCTGCCCGACCATCTCCCTGCTCTCCCTCTCTCTCTTTGCTCGTCTAATCGTCCCGCCCGGCCATCTCCCTGCTCTCTCTCTCTCTCTCTCTCTCTCTCTCTCTCTCTCTCTGCTCGTCCAGTCGTCCCACCCGACTAGCTCCCTGCTGCCTCCCTCTCTCTGCTCGTCTAGTTGTCCCGCTCAACCAGCTCCCTGCTACTTCTCTCTTTGCTCGTCAAACTTGAACTCGACTCGAACTCGGCTTGAAAGCTCGAGCTCGAACTTGGCTCGAACTAGTCCAATCTGCTGACCAAGCCGAGTTGAGCTGGAGATGCTGGCTCAGTCACCGAGCTGAGCCGAGTCAAGTTGAGGCTAGTTCGACTCGGTTCGGTTCGATGTACACCCGCCTCAGCTCGACTTGGTTTGGTTCAATGTACATCCCTAATGATATGCTTTTGAGCCCATAGCTTAATAGTGGACATGGCGGGTTTCAAAATTGAGGTCTTGGGTTCAAGCCCAACTTACCTATCAAAGAAAATGACCACACAAGCGTTTGCTACACTCAAGCAAGACTGTGCATTATAGAACTTTTACAAATCACACTTCATCATAGCATTTTCTCATCTTGTCAAAGCATTGTTCACCCACCACTTAAAAGATTATTCATCCCACTGTTGGAATCTCATGAGATATTGAAGATGCAAATTGATATTGTACCAACATTAATATTCTAAGCCACTAGGTTGACTAGGTAAGTCTTGTTTAGAACAACTAAAAAAAAAAACCAATCTAGACAAAACAGCCTAGTAAAAGAAAATCCTCACAAAACCCACTTGGGTTGTATGGATATTCTCATTTTACAGTGGGTAGAAAGATCTTTTTTTGTGAAGCTTTACATGAGAGGCAATGGAAGGAATTAGATGCTTTTTGTAGCCCATGTCACTCAACTTGTATTACAGCATCATCCCCTATAATTCAATGAAGTTTCCAACCTAACTATTCCGAATCTTTGCATGTGTTCAAGCACTTAGTTTGAATCTTGCTTGTGTTCATGCACCTTGGCTTTTCTTTCATGGAATAGAGAGAGATTCCATTGAGTTTTGGGAATCTTTGTCCAAACAGTGCTGTTAGAATATTATTTGTTTTAGTCAATGCCATCCTACTCAGGTTAATCTAGTGTAATAGCTTGGGTTTAGGTTTCATATTTGATTTTAAAACATAGCTTAAAATGAGATATGCTCATATACAACCACTTGGACTGCACCGTTGGCATCCAGCCAGTGGTATTGTTTCAATCTACATCATGTTTGCTTACGACATCCATACTGTCCAAAAGGTTCGCCCCCAGGAGGATTGACTTGTGGAAGAAATCGGCCTATCAAGTGGGCCACTGATGCTGGGACCATTATTTCTACGGCCCGGATAACCTGAAGATTGTGTCAGGTTGATTCTTTTCTTTCACCAGGTGATCATCATGGTGGGGCCAAACCTTTCGACGGATTGGATATCCCACACACATGACAGGCTGGAACCTATTGGTTGATTGCATGGTAACTTATCGTCCAACCACCTGCATGTGAGCATCTCTCACTCGAAATAGTTGTTTTATTGTTTTCTGGGGCAGCACCGGCGATACACTAATTTAACTCTCTCTCTCTCTCTCTCTCTCTCTCTCTCTCTCTCTCTCTCTCTCTCTCTCTCTCTCTCTCTCTCTATATATATATATATATATGTTGGTCAATCATGATGGACCCATGCCAATAGGTTTTGGGATGTGGATGATGTGATACAAATAAGTAATTAAATAAATAAATAAGGAAATTTACCGTTTGAACATGTGGAAATGCTATTAGAAGCATCAAACGCAAGCGGCTCACATGTCCCGGCATGACCCACATTTAAAAGATCAAGAACCGTTCATCAGGTGGGCCCTAAGTTCACTACCCAAAAATTCAGGCTGTCCAACTCATGAGGTGGTGGGTCCCACATGTATGCTTGTGTTACATGCCAAGGCAAGTAGCATTCCTCCTAAACATTGCTTTGAGAAATAGTTTTAGAATCAAGCACATGGACTGCTTCCCAACCGGTAGGCAGGATGTCATACATTTCTTTACTGTAGCAGAAAACTGCAGATATTTATCATTTTATAACTTGTGTATCTAAAATATAATGCTCTAAAATGTTGCTTTAGTGAAGGTCTGACCATCTACATACCAGCAAGCGCGCGGCTATGTGGAAGATGCGCATGCAAGATCCAAGCCTTTCATCAGATGGGTCGCGCCGATTCGATCTTCGGGTTCAAAAATTAGGTTGATTCACTCTCGTGGTGGGCCACTACACAAGTAACAAATGGACTGTTAAAAACAATTTTCTTTACACTATGGCCCACCTGGGGAGTTAAGCATCCGGGTTTTGTGGTCAGAACTAAATAGTGTGGTCCACCTGATGAGTTAGGTCCATGAGGAATCAATCACATGGTCCTTGCTTGACCGTCAGCCCCACGAATGGATGGATGAAAGGCCAGGTTTGGTGATTCAGGTGGACCTTGTTAGTATAGGCCATTTCATGAGATGCCATGATCAGAGCATTGGCCTTGGGCATGAGGTTTGCTGTGATCCTTCCAGGAGGTGGGCCTCCTAAAACCTCCCGGATCCAGATTGGAAGATCCTAACCGTCGATCTTGGGACGTGTCCCAATGGGTCTGTTGTAGCCCACAAACCTATGATTGGTCCATAGAGGAATGGCCTGTTATCTTGGGATGCATCCGTATAGGGCATCTACAAACAACGGTCCACAGTGATTATAGGTGGACCAGGCAAATAAATTCATACAAAATGAAATAAGATAACGAAGAATTCGTACTTTATAGTACATCTATGAATAGTGACAAAACTTTGGAAAGATTGATGGTGGAGATGCTTTTATACGGTACCTTACATTTCGGTTGGGTTGTCCCATAAAGCTATTATCAGCCATAAATATGGGTAAGAGGAAGGTACTGGGCCTCATTAACTACTCGCCTTTACTCCCATTGGTTTAAAAACGGGTCCCACATGTACTTCATGCATCATCAACCGAATACATGTGGATCCCACTTTTTTCCATCAACAGGAGAGTGTCCACTGCTGAGTATCAAACCGGTCCCGACTATTAAATTGGCTTCCCGTACGGTGATGTGGACGGTACGTGAGGTGGGCCTGGCCCAACAGCCAGAGCAATGGGATAATCCTAGCCGTTCAGTTGGCAGCGTACAGAAAAAGAGAACTGATAACATACAGTCATCCGTACAACAACTTGCAACACCATGCAATCTTTCCCGCCTGCATGCCATTTTTGTAGGCATCAGTGCCATGATAACGGTAGGCCCCACCATGAAGACTGTCCTTAACGAAAATTGCATAGATCGGATGAACAGGTGGACCACACCTGTGTTTTGACTCAGATAATCAGTGTCCATTGATTCCAACGGTGTGTTCTATCTGATGAGTGAAACTGACTAATTTATGTCATAGGTGATCTTCGTGGATGGCCCTACCGTTTTCATGGTACCGATTTCCTACAAAAGTGCCACGTCAGCGGGGAAATATGGCAGAGTACCACAAGTCGTGGTGCCTTAGACTGTATCTGATCACTTACTGGAAAAATGGGCAACTTTCTACATTTAATACGATAATCTATGGCTGGATTTTGTCTGATTAGTGATCAATGCGGCTGAATTTTTTAGTTCGTGCCACCTCTTTGTTGGGTCCCACTTATGACAATGGTCAGGATCGTTGGCAGTTGTATGATAGAGAGAGATCTATTTTGGCTACTTTGGGAGTAGTAGCCAATGGGATCCTGCAGTCCCTACACGTGCGAACATAGCATACGTGCAGGCCGTTCATCAGGTGTGGCCACTTGATATGCTACATGGTCTAGAATGGAGCCATTCTGTTAGCACGTGCATGTCTTGAATGTGGACCGTTTTTCAAAATTTTCTCCGGATCCTTTTCCTCCATGCACATGGACTGTCTGCTGACTGGACTATCTTCATGTTTCATGGGAGGGTCCACAGGATGAATGACTCAGATCTAGCCAACACGTGGCGAGTATGGTTTGGACGGTTAATTCACATTTACATTAAAAGTCCATTGAATGATCACGTGCGTATGAATGCATGGTAATTACTAGCGTTGGATCTGTATGGGGTCAACCCACAATATTTAGGTAAAATCCAAACCGTTCATTAGGTGGGACTCCTCATGGGCACTACAGGTCCCAAGAATCATCCCCATCAAAAAGTCAAATGGGACACACCACAGGGAGCATTGTATAATCATGTCCAATTGTTTTAGATCACCTATATTTTGAAATGGTTTTGATTTCGGTTAGGCTCTTAATCCTGGTGGGGCGCACCGAATGAACGGTTTGGGCGACATATACAGAATACAATTGGCTTCATATTCCATATGGAATTATCTACGGTGGGGTCCCTTCTCCAATGTCCGCAATTGTTCCATTTGGTGTGTTCCATCTAGGTCATGTATTCAGCTGGATTTGGGGATGTAGGCCTGACATTAGGGTGCTCATCTAAGGGACGGGTTGGATGGCACTCAAACGTCATGGTGGGCCCACACAGCTTGAACGCGTGGTAATTACCATGCATTCTTACAAACATGATGATACCTCATTAATTGGATGAATAGAAAAGTACATCGTTATTAAGAGGGATTGCTAGCCCCACATGCACCATTATCTCTTACTATGGGGCCGACATTGATGTATGTTTCTTACATCCATGCGGTCCGTCCATTTCGCCAGCTCATTTTAGATAGTGCCCAAAAATGAAGTAGATCTAAATCTCGGGTGGACCACACCGCACGAAACAGTTGTAATTGAACCCCACCATTAAAAATCTTCCACAAGTTTTGGATCAAGCTGATATTTGTATGGTCCCTTCATCCACGTCTGTATGACCTTATCAGCAGGTTGGATTGAAAATAAACAATACGGTGGCCCATGGGAAGTTTTTAATGGTGAGCATTCAATCGCTACTTTTTTTTACTGTAGTGTGGTTCACATGAAATTTGAATCTCCTTAAATTTTGGGCTGAGGCCCTAAAATAATCTGAAAAAACGGATGGACGGCGTGGATATAAGACACACATCACAGTTGTCCCCACAGGCAGGGATCCACCGAAGCCGTATCTATTTCCCACCATGTTGATGACCGCTCGATAAGTCAGTCTGATGTGGGTCCACTCATCAGGTAGGTCGCCCCTGTATGAAATGAATGGATGGCTGAAAAGAATCCTGTAAACAGTCCACATTCAAAGTACACGTGGGACCCTTCAAGGAAATAAACTGGCCTTGATTCTACGCATGATCATCGTCGTAGTGGGGCCCACCATATGACCGTTAGATGTACCAGAAACCTCCATGTTATTACGACATGAGAAATCACGTGACCACCGGCTTCCTTTCGTGATCCTTGCCCAAGTGATTATTAGATTACATACCGTCCAATGTCCACAGTCGATTCTGTTGTCGATTCTGTTGGCTGTCCCACAAAAGATAACTTTCATAATCCGACGGAGTGTAGTGATCCGTACGCACCCACCACCGTACACGTAGCATGCATCTACCAAAATTTGAATTGTCAAAATCAGGGCCCCACTCTATATGGGATCATAGCCCTCCAGAAGCACGTTGAACGGACTATCCTAGCTGACCAATTGGTGGACATCTAACTTACGGCTGAAAGGAAAAGTGGTTGCAAGGGACTCGGATTCGGTAGCGACCCGTCCAGTACCGAGGTCGGTACTGGTCGGTGCTCTGGGTCCCACAATGATGTATGTGTTTTTATCCATGCCGTCCATCTATTTTGCCAGTTCAGTGGGCCCTAGGAACTTTTTAATGGTGGGTATTTAATCACCACTGTTTTCCTGTGGTGTGGTCCATCTGAGATTTGGATCTGCCTCATTTTTCATTTCATGTCCTAAAATAATAATCCAAAATGGATGGACGGCGTGGATAAAACAGTGGGTGCACAGATTTTCCAGCACGACCAGTAGCAAGATGTGTACCGAATTTGAATGCAAGGACTAAATCCAATGAAAAGATGTCCAATGACCTCTTGATCATCTAATCCATCCGATTTTAAATCTACACCTCATCTACCGTGTGTTTAGCTAATTGGATGATTAGGATTCAATTAGATGACGACCCTCATGCTATTGTATTTTCTTTGGGAAATGATCATCTACGGTGAGGATTAAACGACCAATGGTCTATACCAATGAACCATGGTCCCCACCTGTAAAAACGAAAACCCGAGTAGTCAATGCAAGTATCGAGGTGAGAGAGAGAGTGAACAATAACGGCTTTCTCGATAGAAGCGAAGAAACTAGGCAGCGGCCAACAGAGTGGTAAGAGAAATCTACCCATGTGCGAGCCAAAGCCCAATCCCAACACTAGCTGCAGCTTCTGCAGGGAAATGCATCAAAAGGAGAGAAAAACCCCATTGGAAAAACCCCGACTGGTTGAAAACGCGCCCAGCTAGCCAGCTCGGCTGCCCCGCCTTATCCGGCGCACCTGTCGCCACGTTAGCCGTGCCATTCCCACCTTCCACGGCTGATGACCAAACCCTCCTAATCCTGCATTCCGCTTGCTGGTCTCCTCTTCCTTCTTTTCATTTTTTTTTTTTTTTAAAATTATTATTTTCAAATTCTATTTTTAAATTATTACTTTTAATTTTATTATAATGCATGGAAGAGCCTGATGACCTCCCTCATCACGACAGTTACATTAAAAATTGTTTGAATGACTTAAATGCCCTAAGGGATTGTATGAGAAGAGTCGGTCGACCCACGGTTTCGTTGGACAGCTTTGCCGTTGTCGGGCTTAGATGCTGGTTTGGTAAGTGAGTGCTGTGGTTGTTAGAGAGCATTTCATATAAGCCGCTAATCAGATGGGTCCACCAACTTTCAAGATTGTATGTCATTTGTCCATTACCCTCTTAATACTAGTGTGAGTAAAATTATTTGCCATCAAACATCTTCGTTAGGGATAGAGTAGATGTAAAAATCAGCTATATCAAAAACTTTCATGGCCCACAAGAATCTTGTAGTGTGGTTCACTTAAGATTTGAATTTGCTTCTTTTGGGGCGCTTATGAGCTAAATGGATGGATAGTGAATATAAAACACACAATCACGGTGGGGCCCTTTAGAGCTAAATGGATGGACATTGAATATAAGACACACAATCACGGTGGACCCCAAAGTCACAGATCCACACAGCCAGGTGGTTCCCCAGATCCACCGAATCGGCATCCAAAAGAAGAATCGCATGGGTCCCTTGTAAGTGGGCCAATTAATTGCAATCTTGGTTGGCTGTTTCCCACGTCATTTCACTTAGTTACGGTTTCAATTCATTAGCAGGGGCCCTTTCTTCATCTGCCGACTACTTGTCCTGCACCTTTTCTTTTTTGGGTTTTTCACTTCACCAATCTTCTCAGCTTCTCTTCAGAATTTGTATCTGATAATGATGCAAACATGTGTTTTTTTTTTTTTTTTTTAAATTCTTCTTCTTTTTTTCTTTTTTTCCCTTACATTTTCGTATGTAGGGGAAATGCACAACTACCCGTCTCCACATCATTTTCTTTCCCATCACAATCTCCAGGAAGTAGGTATGCCATTAATCAAAACCTTAAGTGGACCTTATTGGAGAAAGGAAAGATTTCACATCCATCCCAATCAACCACTTGGGTTACCATCTGTTGGGGAAAAATGTGTCAAGCTCGGATAAAGTTCTGAGATTCGTATGAGAGTATGTCGGCTTCGCCGACACTGCCTGAAGAGTCCGAGACAACACCGACAGAACAGAAGGTAGGCCGGGAGGCGTAAACAAGGATGAGTAAAGTCACTCTGTCAGAGTGATAACCTCGCCTGCATGACCCCACTAAGGCCGAGCGTGTGAAAGCCATTCAACCGATAGAGTAAGATCCCCTCAGGGAGTTGATTCTGTCAGTCACGGCTGGGAACCCATCTCCTGTGTCGGCCGAGACTCCCCCGGGGTCGGTCACGACCTGGCCGAGACTCCCCCAGAGTCGGTCGAGATCCAGCCGAGACGGAGAGTGGCGGAACGAGGACAAATGCTGATATACGGAAATCCAGAGATACGGGTAGCGGATCCCGAGATTCTCGGGATCCTGAGCGATCCCGGGAGAAGAATCCTCTGAAGATAAGGATTGGCAAACTGTATAAATCTCTAAGCTTGGAACAGAAGAAGGTACGCAAGACTAACCGAGACAAGCTCTTGGCTATTGACCAGATAACTGACTTAAGCATCGGAGGTTCCCCGGCTCTAGCCAGGGTTCCCTGGACATTGTTTCTGTGCAGGTGAAGGAGGGTCCGTCGCAAGGAAGCCGTCCCATAAAAACACTGCAACAGTTTGGTGCCGTCTGTGGGTATCGGACAAAAAGCCGCTTTCTCCAACCATTCGAATGGCAAGAACAAGAAGGACGGACCCAGATGAAGCTAGGGAGGCCGCCGCTAGCGTCGCTCAGGGAGCTCCCCCGGCAGCACCGCCTGCGACTGCAAGCCAGCCCAACCAAGGGAACGTATACCTGGATTGCGAGGTTTAGGAAATGCGTTCCGAGATGGCTGCCATGAAACACATGCTGAAACAACTGTGCAACCAGCAGATGCAGCGCCAAGAGTCGACACCAGCTCATCCACCAGCGTCTGTAGCGCAGCGTCCCGCGCCACAGTCGCCTAGACGACCCAGTCAGCCCCGAGAACCAAGTCACCCAGCACCTGCTCGTTCAGCAACAGCCGTTCTGCCTCCCTCTGATCTGAGGCATAGAATAGATCAGAGGAGGCACAGTCGCCTACCTGCAGACGCTGAAGAAACGGTCGAGAGCGCCGAACCCTTAAAGGCTGACATACAGGACTTCAAAAACGAGGTCCGAGAGAAGATGGCGGATATAAAGCACGATCGGAACTCAGATCCGACCAAACACGAAGAAAAGGCTTCTCCGTTCGTGGATGAGGTAATGCGGGCCCGGTTACCGAAAAGGTTCCGCTTACCCCAGATAACTCCTTTTTCTGGGAAGACCGATCCAACAGAGCATCTTGAATACTTCAGGACTTACATGGAATTGCACGACGCCTCGGACGCTGTTATGTGCCGAGCGTTTTCTCTGACATTGACGGACGTAGCTCGACTTTGGTTTAAGCAATTGAAACCCAGATCGATAAAGTCGTTCGCTGAACTCAGTGACGCCTTCCTCAGCAATTTCATTGGCGGAAAGAAGAAACTGAAGCCTCCCGCGCATCTGAACAACATAGTTCAGAGGGAAGGAGAACTACTAAAAGACTACATTAAAAGCTTCAATTTCGAGTCCCTGCAGGTTCAAAAGCATTCTGAGGAGACAGCTCTCAACGCTCTCATGCAGGGAGTTAGAGACAAGCCTTTTTTGGCGTCACTGGACAAAAACCCGCTCGATACTCTGGGCGAGTTTATGGTTCGGTCGGACAAATACGCCGATGCGGAGGAGACGTGACTCCTAAGAGAGAAAATTTAGAATACGAAACCATCGGCAAATGAGTCGACCAAAAAAGAAGCCGACTCAGCCGGAGGAAGAAAGCGAAAAGACGACCGGGGGCGAGACGACAGCAGGCCAGGGAAGCGACCAGACAAAATTCTCTGCATATACCCTCCTGAACAAATCTCCTGAACAAGTACTGATGGAGATCAAGACCGAGGGCTTCGTCAACTGGCCTCGAAAAATGCGAGGAAACCCTGATCGTCGGAACAAGAACAAATATTGCCACTACCATCGTGATCACGGTCACAACACGAGTGACTGTTATCACTTGAAGGACGAGATTGAGCGGCTGATTAAAGAGGGCCGGCTGAAAGACCATACAGTAGGGACCGGCGTCGCCGCGAGACCGAGTGAAGAGCAGCCCCAAGAAGAAATTCGAACGATCGTCGGGGGTCATCGAGGCGGCGGGGACTCAAATAACGCCCGAAGAAACCACCCCAGAAGCCTCGACCGCCCCGAGTCCGAGGTTCTCCTGCTGTCTCGGCCACCCAAGGAGAAAAAACGAGAGAAATATTGTATCTCGTTCACTGAAGAAGATGCTCGAGGCATTCATCATCCTCACGATGATGCGCTCGTAGTCACCCTCACCATCGTGAATAGAAAAGTGTTCCGGATACTGGTGGATACAGGGTCATCAGCGGACGTCCTATTCGCTCCAGCATTCGATAGAATGGGCATAGGTCGGTCGGTACTACGGCCTGTCCGAACCCCGCTCATCGGTTTCTCGGGCGGACAGGTACTCCCAGAGGGAATCGTCTCGCTGCCGCTCACCGCGGGAACCGCGCCCCATCAAAGGACCGGGATGGTCGACTTCCTGGTCGTGGACCAACCATCGGTGTATAACGCCATCCTCGGCCGACCGTCTCTCAGCCTCCTTCAAGCCGTGGTATCTACCTACCACATTTCCATGAAATTTTCGACCGAGTCGGGAGTAGGGATAGTGAAAGGAGACCAGCAAGAGTCTCGGAAGTGCTACGCCATCGCAGTAAAAGCTCCGACTGAGATTTCAATGATTGAATCACTGGACCCCCGTATCGGATTGTACGAGCGGGGAGAACCAATGGAAGAACTCGTCTCGGTGCCGTTAACCGAGACGAACGTTTCAAAAGTAGTCCGAATCGGCTCATCCTTGAGCCAGCCTCTTAGAGAACGGATAATCACCTTGCTTCGACGGTATGCCGATGTCTTCGCATGGAGTCATGAAGACATGCCTGGGATCGATTCCTCGGTCATAACACACCGACTCAACATCGACCCAACCTACAGGCCCATCCGATAGAAACGTCGCCCTCTCGGCCCGGAAAGGTACACTATCATAGGAGAGGAGGTCGGCAAGCTTCTTAAAGCCAAGTTTATCGAAGAGATATACTATCCGGAATGGATAGCTAATGTCGTACTCGTGAAGAAAGCCAATGGGAAATGGCGAGTCTGTATAGACTATACGGATCTAAACAAAGCCTGCCCCAAGGATAGCTTCCCTCTTCCTCGCATCGATCAGCTGGTTGATAGTACAGCAGGTCATGAACTGCTAAGCTTTATGGACGCCTATTCAGGCTATAATCAAATTGTAATGCATGAGAATAATAAATCAAAAACCGCCTTTGTCATCGACAAAGGCCTTTACTGTTACCGAGTGATGCCGTTTGGGTTAAAGAATGCCGGAGCGACATATCAGCGGTTAGTGAACAAAATGTTCGCCCGGCAAATAGGCCGAACGATGGAAGTTTATATTGATGATATGCTCGTCAAAAGTAAAAAGGCGTCCGACCATGAGAAGGACTTGGAAGAAATGTTTTTGACTCTGCGTAAATATAAAATGAAGCTGAACCCCAGCAAGTGCGCGTTTGGCGTGAGCTCGGGAAAATTCCTCGGTTTTCTCGTTAGTCAGCGAGGAATCGAAGCGAATCCCGAGAAAATCAAAGCCTTACTCGAAATGGAATCTGCCAAAACGATCAAAGATGTTCAAAGGTTAACAGGAAGAGTGGTCGCGCTCAATCGCTTCCTTTTCCGAGCCACAGATAAGTGTCTCCCGTTCTTCAAGCAATTGAAGGGACGACAGACGATGATGTGGACGGACGAATGTGAGAAAGCGTTTCAAGAACTGAAGGTTTACCTCGGATCTCCACCGCTGTTATCTAAGCCCGAGCCTGGTGAAGTGTTGTTGTTGTATTTGGCCGTGTCTGAAGCCGCAGTAAGCTCAGCATTAATACGAGAGAGTCAAGGGAAACAGCTGCCAGTCTACTACGTTAGCAAAGCCTTGCTGCCAGCCAAGACAAGGTATCCTCAGCTTGAGAAAGTAGCCTTCACTCTTGTAGTTTCATCACGACGCCTTCGGCCATACTTTCAGGCCCACACCATCGTCGTTGTGACCGACTTACCACTCCGCCAGATTCTCCAAAAGCCGGAAGCCTCTGGCCGACTTACAAAATGGGCTGTCGAATTAAGTGAATTTGACATACATTACCGGCCTAGGGTTGCTTTAAAAGGACAGGCCGTCGCCGACTTCCTTATCGAAGTGGTTCCTAATCCCGATAATACGCCCGAACCAGAGGGAGTTAATGTACCCGAGGCTTCCTCCTCTCTCGGGCCGACACCCTGGAAGCTGTTTGTCGACGGATCATCCAACTCGAAGGTAAGCGGGGCAGGGGTAGTGTTAGAAACTCCCGACCAAACTTGTATGCAATATGCCTTGCAACTCGGCTTTCAAGCGTCCAACAATACAGCAGAATACGAAGCCTTATTATTACGCCTCAGACTCACCGCGAGTCTGGGCGTGACCCATTTGAACGTTTTCAGCGACTCACAATTGGTTGTTAACCAAGTTTTCGGCGTTTATCAGACTCGGAAAGAACAGTTAAAGGCGTACATGGAAAAGGCTAAAGAATTGATCAGCGGATTCCAGAAGTGTGAAGTAATTCGAATACCCAGAACCGACAACGCCAAAGCCGACCTACTAGCAAAGCTTGCCTCAGCAGATGAGAAAGACATACCTCGGTCAGTTCCAATTGAACATGTCCCTGAACCAAGCGTAAACGAGCCGACAGTCTCGGTCCTATTTCCCATCGATCCAGCGACTGCTTGGTTTGACCCACTCGTCCGCTACCTCAACAATGGTGAACTGCCAGAAGACTGAGCCGAGGCACGGCGATTAAAAATTCGAGCCTCGCGCTACACTATCTTGAATGAGATTCTGTACAAAAAAGGCTTTCATACTCCTCTACTACGGTGCGTCGACTCCCAAGAAGCCGATTATATCTTACGAGAGATACACGAAGGAATATGTGGAAACCATTCAGGAGGACGCTCGCTCGCCAATAAAGTATTACGGTAGGAATATTACTGGCCGACCATACAGCATGACTCCAAAGATGCGACAAGTGTCAGCGGTTCGCAGTGATCCCGAGACAACCCCCCGAGGAGCTGACTCTGATGTCTGGACCGTGGCCTTTTGCGCAGTGGGGAATAGACATAATCGGGCCCTTTCCATTAGGGAAGGGTCAGACTAAATTTGCCGTGATAGCGGTGAACTACTTCACGAAGTGGGCTGAAGAAGAACCATTGGCAAAAATTACCGAGCAAAGGGTCACGAGTTTCGTTTGGAAGAATATCATATGTCGGTTCGGGATACCCCGGACGATAGTGACAGACAATGGAAGGCAGTTCGACAACAAACAATTCCGGGAGATGTGCAGTAACCTCGGGATTCGTAACGTATACGCCTCGCCTCATCACCCTCAGACGAACGGACAGGTCGAGGTGATCAACAAAATCATAAAGCAGCATCTCCGGATAAGACTCGACGAAGCAAAGGGAGCATGGGCCGAAGAACTTCCGAATATACTGTGGGCCTATCGGACCACAGCACGGACCGCGACGGGAGAAACCCCCTTCTCTCTATGTTACGGTGCGGAAGCAGTCGCACCGGTCGAGATCGGTATTGGTTCAACCCGAGTCAACCTGTATAATGAACGAGAGAACGGTGAACTCCTCTCATTCGCACTTGATTCGTTGGAAGAAAGAAGAGAAAGTGCTCGATTGAAGATGATGGCTCAACAAAGACAGGTATCTCAGTTTTACAATCGTCGAGTTAAAGTCTGACGATTCCGAACCGGGGACATGGTCCTCCGAAGGACCTTCCCGAATACTAAGAAAATTACGTCGGGTACATTAGGGCCGAATGGGAAGGCCCTTACGTCGTCTCAGGCATCATCCGACCTGGAACCTACCGGCTGGAAGACCTGAATGGGCAGCTGTTGCCTCATCCTTGGAACGCCGAGCATCTCAAGACTTATTACCCGTAAGATACAATCAAATACCCTGTAATTGAAGTCGACTCAATAAAAGTTCTATTTCATATAAGTACCTAATGTCGGGCCAGTTACAAAAAAAAATTATTACAAAAAGAAAAGTACAATGTCCGACTCTCCCGTTTAGTCGGAATTCGAATCCTAGGCGGCGCCCGAGGGACCGGCCTCGTCGGCAGCAGCATCTCCTTCAGCGGCGTCGCCCTCGGCAGCCTCAGCGGTCGGACTGTCGACTTCAAAGGCGGAGAGATCGAGATCAGGGAAGGCCGCCCTCATCTCCAAAACGCAGGCCTTGTAACCACCTTGATAAAGGTGGTCCCTCTCCTCCTCAAACTCGGCAGATTCGAAGAAGGCCTCGACGGCTCTGTCTCGCTCCTCCTTGGCTCGGCGCGTCTCTTCCTGAGCTTCTTGGACAAGGCTGGCGGCCTCGGCCTTCGCGCGGGCAAGAACACTCTCGCACTCGCCATGGACTCGGAGGAGGCGCCGCTCCCTCTCTTCGGCTTCTTGAAGGAGCGAAGTCAGACGAGCATGGTCGGCCTTGACTCCTTCGAGGGCTGCACGAGCGTCCGCGGCCATCTTCCGAGCAATAGAAAGATCGCCGGTCATGATGCCGATCCGGCCCTCAGCGATCTCTCTACGGCCCTCAGCCTCGGCCGCTACCTTCTTTGCAGTCTCTGCCTCGGCTGCGATCTTCTGGGAGGCGACCAGCTCCGAGCTTGCTTTGACGAGGCAAGGAGCCAGCTGCAATACAGAGACGGTGAGCTGTGTTGAAAAACTTAACCAGAGAGCGACACGAGAATGAAGAAAAGTCTACCTCAAAAAGCAGCCTCGCTGCATGCCCGAGAGTCTGGGCTGTCGGAGCGTTGTAATAGTTGGCGAAGTCTCTCTCGCTCCCATGGGCAAGCGTCCAAGGAACCATCCCCGTAATGATCTTCGTGAAGGGGGACTCCGGTTGAGTCATCTCCCTTCTCGGGGATTCTTCGCGCGGGGCCTCCCTCGGCCCTGAGACCTCCTCAGCGGCAGGCCCCGACTCAGGTGTCACCTGAGTCACTGGATGGGTCGGCCCCGCTTCCTCGGCCCTCTCATCAGGGTCGGAAAGGACGACCACCTGGGGAACGGCGGGTGCAGCAGCAGGTGAAGCGACCGTTTCCTTCCCCTTGCCCGTGGTCTTCTGCTGCTTCGAAGGTCGAGACCCGTACAGCAGAGCCGATCTTGGGGGGGCCTTCACTTTGGAAAGAGGCTTCAAGGCGGGTCGAGGCTCGGCCATGCTCTCGGGCGCAGGTCTCAGAATAGGACGAGCTTCGGGGACGTCTGCAAGGACTAGTAATAAGATTAAGAGTGCAAACCGAAAACCAAGAAGACAAATATAAGGAAGAGCGAAATACCCGAGACGAACGAGTCTAAGCCAGCGAGGTGAAGACGCTCAGGTTGCAGAAGCAACTTCCAAGATCGCTCTACCGCGCTAAGCTTCCTCAACTCTTTTATCCGAGTCAAAGCCCCGGACTCAAGCTTCCCTCTCCTCTTCGAGATGTCTGCAAGACATTGTAGAGTCAAGATCAGCGGAAGAGGATATATAAACGGAGAGTAAGAAAAGGAAAGATCAGTGAGCCGAGGCGCCGAGTCACCTGCTCTACGGAATGTGCGGGATACTTGAGGCTCGTACGGCCACGAGTCGGCCGACTCCCACCGACCGCATGCCCAAAACCACCTCTCCTTCCAGAACTTGTTCGAAGTAGGTGGGTCGGTTATTAGAGATCCCCCTTGTCTCTCCACGCGCTCAAAAAGTAGAGGCCAGGGAAGTTAGGGTTTGGTCGGACTTGGTACAGGTAGAGGAACTCGTCGACCGTGAAGGAAGGTTGCTCTAACTCGGACCAAAGCACGACACACTCGAACAAGTTCCTCCACGCGTTTGGGACAAATTTGGCCGGGGGCTATTTTGACTCGAGAAAGAAAGTCACGGGCAATGGGCTGGAGTGGCAGGCGCAAGCCACACTGCATCGAGACTTGAAAAATTGCTACCATCCCTGTGGGGGATGGTCGGGCAAATCACCCGGACGAGGGAGATGAAGGACGACCGAATCAGGGACATGGTAACCAGCCCTGATCCGGTTTAAATCCGATTCGGTGAGAATAGAAGCAACGAGACCGCTGGGCTCGTCTCCTTCCCCTTTCGAAGACGACCCAGAAGCCTCCGCAGTTCGAGTCACAGGGTATGGAACGGCCGTTCCTTCGCCCGTGACTAAATCATCCTCTCCCTCTCCATCCTCGTCCTCCATCTGATCCGCCCAAGGGTTACGTCTCCCTGGACGAGTCACCAGAGATGTCCCACCGCTGGATGGACCTGTCTGGGCAGAATGCTCAGCCGATGGGCTGCCGGATTCTCTGACAAGCCGAAATGCGGCGTCAGCTCCGACGGCGAACTCCGTCAACAGGGATGGTGGGTCTGTAACGTCCCAAAGGTGCTGGGACACGCCCTCATCTACTGACATTTCCTCCCGAGGGCTTTGAGAGCCGTGTGCGGCCATTAAAACTGATTAAATAAGAAGGAAAAGACTCACCAAAGAAATCGACGACGATTGCAAGGAAAGGTTGACGGAGAAAGAGGCGACAGCGGAGGAGGGGGAGAAGAACAAGCGAAAATACGCTCGGGATCAGACACGGACGGGAGGAAGGAGGGCGAAAATAAAGTTCGCACCGTCCTCCCGCCCGGGCTTTTTATAGCCGCGCCACGTGGCCGGGTCATTATGGCAGAAGCGAACCGACGTTCGCCTCGGCTCCCCCATTCGACGCGTGGCGACTGCTGATTGACTGCGCTGAAATCGTGGCCACGCGTCCGCCTTTTATACGCGGACGGAGCGAGTTGACGGCTGGCCGCACGTGCGACCTTGGGAGGCGCAACGACGCACGCTAGGGACGACTCAAAGAACATTAAATGCCTCATCATTGTCTCGGATGCTAATGCAAACCGACCGATAAAATCGTACTCCTTGTTGTCATAGATGACACAAGGAGCAAGGGGGGCTCACTGTTGGGGAAAAATGTGTCAAGCTCGGATAAAGTTCTGAGATTCGTATGAGAGTAGGTCGGCTTCGCCGACACTGCCTGAAGAGTCCGAGACAACACCGACAAAACAGAAGGTAGGCCGGGAGGCGTAAGCAAGGACGAGTAAAGTCGCTCTGTCAGAGTGATAACCTCGCCTGCATGACCCCACTAAAGGCCGAGCGTGTGAAAGCCATTCAACCGATAGAGTAAGATCCCCTCAGGGAGTTGATTCTGTCGGTCACGGCTGGGAACCCGTCCTCCTGTGTCGGCCGAGACTCCCCCGGGGTCGGTCACGACCTAGCCGAGACTCCCCCAGAGTCAGTCGAGATCCAGCCGAGACGGAGAGTGACGTAACGAGGACAAATGCTGATTTACGGAAATCCAGGGATACGGGTAGCGGATCCCGAGATTCTCGGGATCCTGAGCGATCCTAGGAGAAGAATCCTCTGAAGATAGGGATTGACAAACTGTATAAATCTCTAAGCTTGGAACAGAAGAAGGTACGCAAGACTAATCGAGATAAACTCTTGGCTATTGACCGGATAACTGACTTAAGCATCGGAGGTTCCCCGGCTCTAGCCAGGGTTCCCTTGACATTGTTTCTGTGCAGGTGAAGGAGGGTCCGTCGCAAGGAAGTCGTCCCATAAAAACACTGCAACACCATCCATTAAGCATCCAGTGGGTCATATGTATAGAATCCCATCCAATCTCCTCAATTAGGACCCCCATCTTGAAGATAATTGGGTGCCAAAACGACGCCCCATCCATTCATCAAGTGGGCCTGAATGCAGATAACAATCGATAGCCCAATGGATTTAGTCACCTACCGAACAAACAGATAGGGCCAGAAACTCGTTTGAGCCAAATGATCTTCAACCTGGGGCTAACCATATAAGTGAAACATTAGCTGCAACCCCTCAATATTGTGCACACAACCTGGTGGTAGTCTCACTAAGATGAATATCAGGAGGCCTCACTCAAAGGAAGAAATACAAATGAGAAAAGCAAAGAAGAGATGCAAATAAAGTCAACCATTAATACTAGAGCATCAAAGTCGTTCTGTACAATGTGTGTGTTTGAATGTATAACCCCTTTCTTTCAAGCTGGCAACACCACGCCAGCCAAATCTACCTACTGCCTTTGCCAGCAACACACCACCCAACATCAAAGGCGCCCCCTCTTAATTCCACCACCTCTCTCTCTTTTTTTCTACTATCTTTCTTTTGTTTAAAAAAGAAAAAGAAAAAGAAATAGTAAGAAAAAATACATATGCAGGGGCCCTCTCTATCCAAACAAACCATCTAACAACTATCAGATATCCTTTCTCTTTCTCTTTTCTTCTGTACAAACCCTAATGGAAGAAGCAAGGTATATGCTACACAAGACGATCCTCTTTTGTTCTCATTCCTAAGAACAGGATCTGATCAACCCCAAATTGAATAGATTCCTTTTCACTAGACTGCCCAGGGAGAAAAGGCCCGCCCCGCCATTGGTCTCCCTTGCCGTAGATGCCTTTCGGAACATGGATGGTTCTTTTACTTTGAGGCTGCCAAGCCCAATTCTCTGCTGGACGGCCTCGATGATCTTGGAATCTGCCGGGTGACCAGCCGCATCAGTGACATAGAATACATTCTCGGCCATCTTGCCGGACGTGGAGACTTCGGCCCTCGTGACGGACAGACCATTCTCACGGAATGTCCGGGTCACGTCGGACAATAGCCCCCGGCGGTCCGCTGTACACAGCTCCAGCCTAATTCCCTGCCACCAACCAAATCCAGAAATTCTCAATCTCAAACGTTTGAAAAGAATATTCAAAACACCCTGTAATTAGAAAAGCTTATACAAATGGTCTGAATCTAGTACTAAGAATCAGATGCAAATTTCCCCCTGAGGGGAATCAGATCAAAACCAAAGCTATATCAAAAAACAGTAGAATTCAATAATACCTCTGATGCTCTTCTTTCAATTGCAGCTTGCAAGCATTGAATCACACGCTGCCTTTCGGCTTCTGAACTAATGGGGCTTCCATCTGTATGCCTGATGTACAATTCCTACATTCATTCCCCAGGAATCCCAATCAGAACAATCACAGGAAAACAATTCCCAATCATAGTATGAAGCAAAGACTGAGAATTAAACCTGAGAAGCTTGTTCTCCATCAGTGTCCACAGTGGCATGAAAGACGACATACTCCATGTCTGTCAATGTGCAGACGATATCAAATAGTAGCTTAGCTCTATCGTTGCACTTCACATTGACTACAGAGTACCCACGTTCTGACCAGTCCTGGACGGAAACAAATGGCAGGTGGGACTCCACCGACTTGGGTGCTTTCCGCTCGTAGTCGCGGTCGGCAAACATCATCTGGTGGAGCCTCCGTTCCGTGTGGGTGATAGCCATGGAGACAGCCATCTTGGCGCTATGTATGTCGTTGTCGCCCTTCAATACATTCCTTAATCGAGCTTCGATCCGTTTGATCTTATGGGTGTCTTCAATGGCCGAACCGGAGTCCTCGTCCTTGACATATATCAAGGAAGCAATCCGGCCATTATGGGTCCACACCTTCGCCTCAACAACATTGCATTGCAAGTCGGCGAGGACGGCAAACACCTCAGAGAGGAGCCCTTGCCGATCCGTTCCTGTTAATTCCAGTGCCGTTAGGCCTTTGAAGTCATTACATCTCAGTGTGTTGCCTGTTGCAAGGGACTGGGAAAACAAAATCAAATAAATTAGAAAAATTAAACAGAATTAAAAGGCAGTAATTGAATTTTAATTAGTTTAATTAATTTAATTCAATACCTGTTCAATGTAGCTGATAACGCTCTCGTCTGTGAGCTTATTACCGTTTTGATCCGTCACGTGAAAAACTGCAAAAAGAAACGGAGATGAGAAATCTTAGGGTGTGCAGGATAAGGAGCGTTACGCACGGGTGGCGCACGTTAGCAGGACACTCACCGTCCATGAACCACCTCCCGTCGGAGGAGATGTACGCTTTGTTGATGCAGAGGTTGAGGTCGGTCAGGACTTGTACGGCCTCAAGGAGGATTTCGTGTTTCCTGGCGCTATCGACCTGAAAGAGGGAAAAAACGCGGGTAGCGCACGTTAGTGGCAAGATTTCAATCTCTACTTTCTGATTTTGTTTGCTAGGGTTTCTGAGAGAGGGCTTCTCACCTTTACCAGCGTTGCGGTTGGGCAGACGGCATTGTCAATGACGACCCTGTGACAAAAAATCAAGCAGAGAGAGGACGAAACCGTCAGAAGGAGAATTTCTCCAACGCGAAGAGAGAGAGAGAGAGAGAGAGAGAGAGAGAGAGAGAGAGAGAGAGAGAGAGAGGACAGCGAAATGCAGGAAAGAGAGATGAAACCGGTTTGAAAAGTCTTGTAGAACGGGAACGAGTCCAGTGAAGAAAAAAGGGGTTCCAATCTCAGGAAGAAATGTCAAAAAAACGCATAGAAGGAGAAATCAAACGATTCGAGAGCTAATGACGCGTGAAATTCGCTTCAAAGCGTTTGAATCTCGAAAACAGGGGAAAGGGCGAACAGAGAAATCAAAGGAACAAATTGAAGGAGATCGCGCTAGAAGCTGCCGAAATAAGCAAAATCACATCAAATCATGAAAAACAAAACGCTCCGAAACCTAGATGAAGTTCGCACAGAAACAGAGACTTGTAGCAGAAATTCCCAAAAACACTTCAGATCTCAAACACAAACGGAAATAAGAATCTAAAAAAAAATCAATCACAGGCAAGAAAATTCTCTGCTCGAACCCTAAAAACCAGCAAAAACTGCAAACGAAACAAAGAAACGGCTACGGCGCAGACCTGGGAGTGTTCATGCGTATTACAAGCTTCTCGTACTCGTCCAGAGACGCAGGCCATTCCATCTTCTTCCTCTCGCCAAAATCACCACCAAAACACTAAACCCCTCGCCTTATATTCTCTCCTCCTTCAAAACCCCAAACCGAAAATCCGCTTCAAATACTCAGTGAAACCGACGCCAGATGGCCTCGCCAGTCCAAACACCCCTCTCCATCGACGAAATCGCCATTAAAACGCTTCCAATCTCTGCTAAACTCGCCCGATCCAAAGCTCTAAGAAAAACAAAATAGCCCGATTCCACAGCAGTTTATCGCTTCTCCCTCTGCCTTCTCTCTCTCTCCCTCTCGTGGAAAGCACGCCTATTCCACAGCGGTCTATAGCTCCTCACGCCCTCCGTTCTTATTTAAAGTTCAAAACCCACGCCCACACGCAAAGGCAGAGGGGCACATGGACCCAGGGGTGGGACCCGTCGGTGTGACCGACCGCGCTGACCTACCCGCCAGCTATTTTCCAACCCAGGTCAACCACCGGGGCAGCGGGCAGGGGCCCATGTTCGGACCACCACCGCCCATACGTGTCCACCGATCAGCCACCGTCTACATTTAGAGTGTCCAGATCGGATGCCACGTGGCAAAAAACTTTGATACTCTGTCAGAGTGTAGCGAATGATACGCATGCACTTAGGAATTACTTAAACATTGCACAAATTAAACCGTCTAAAGTATGGAACTCACTGTATGCTAGTGAAAACCTTAAAAAATAGGGTTATTTTGTTATCTGACTAACGGATTGGTGGACATTGATTGGACGGTTAAAAATGCAAGTTTCCCGATCCAGGGCTTAGGTTTATTAAACCAATCTGATCTTGGGATCAAGGACTTGGAGACCGCGGTTAGCACGATCTAATCGGCTTTACTTGAGTTAATCATGGTACGTGTGCAATTTACGAGTGCACGCGTATCAAGCGTCACACGCAGCCTGAGAAGAGCGTGGCTTCAGTGGATCCCCGGATACTCATCCCTTACTGCGGGGCCCACCGTGATGTATGTGATTACATCCATGCCGTCCATCTGTATTGAAAGCTTATTTTAGAGCATGATACAGAAAATGAATCTGATCCAAATCTCAGATGGATCATAGTACAGGAAAAAGCGGTAATTAACCATTAAAAACTTCTCGTGGGCCATAAAAGCTTTGGATCAAGATGATACCTGTGTGGTCTCTTCTTCTATGTATTTTTGACCTTATCAACGTGTTTTAGATAGAAAATAAAGATTCCGGTGGAATCCATTATAATTTTAATGGTGAGGATTCAATAATGACAGTTTCATTTGGTGTGGTCCATCTACGATTTGGGTCATCTTCATTTTTGGTCTTATAACTAAAATGATCCGTAAAAATGGTTGGACGGTGTGGATTTAAGACACATACATCACTGCGAACCCCCACAGTCAGGGGTCTCACCCATCTCAGTG
The DNA here is from genome assembly GCA_037074715.1 of Magnolia kwangsiensis. Lineage (NCBI taxonomy): Eukaryota > Viridiplantae > Streptophyta > Magnoliopsida > Magnoliales > Magnoliaceae > Magnolia > Magnolia kwangsiensis. Next base: position 22,529,714 of record CM073576.1, read on the forward strand.
GATCCTCGCCTGAGAATATAACTCCTGGCACGTAGGCACTCTCCAACCTTCCTTTGCGTGCGGTCGACTCAAGCTGAGGCGTTTCGAAGAGTGGAGAGACGGGTAGTTGAGAGATTCACCATCAACGCCACTAGCTCTGCCACGTGGCTTTGGTGGACCCCACACTTACTCGGTGGTGGCTTGTTCGTTAAGCAGCGTAGATCTGCCGACCGAAATCATCGTGCCACATCGTATGTGTCGGATTCTCCCGCCTTTATGTCGTCGTTATAGCCGTTTTCGTTTCGGTGTATCATCTCTCCACCTGCTTATAACTAACTTCCTAACCCTTTCCCGTCGTCCTATTCTACTATCGTACTAAAAATTACCCTCCATGCCCATACTGTTCCTATCCACCGCACCTAAGCGTCGAGGGTAAATAAGCCATTAGCATCTCAAACGTGAAGCACCATAGCGATGGTTTGCAGTACCTACAGCTGGCTTTTTAAAATAAAAATAAAAATTCAAGAAATGCATTATATACACGTGACGTTAGGTGTATGATTTTATTGAATGTTTTCTCATTGGTTGTGATTCATGAGGCATTCGTACTGTCACGTTTGCAAATTTTGATTATTTTCTAAGTGCATGTGTATGATCAGTCACTCTGTGCCAGAGTAGAAATTTTTCTTAACAAATAAAAAAAACTTCTGATGGGGAATTGATCCTTTTGGCAGGAGAAAATATGCAAAGTTGTACTAATATGATACTTAAATTAGAAAAGGTGGGGCGGAGTAATTAATTAGGGTGGCTGGAAATAACGGCTCAGATCATGTCATTTTTCTGGTGACGGAAACTGAACGGTAAGTTAATTATCATTAGCTTGTCTCCTCGTACGTGTGGTCCTGGCAAATGAGATCTGCGTGTTTTTTTTTTTTTTTTTAAGTTGGTTCTACCACAACTATGTGTGGGCCCCAGTTGGATGTTTGAATGGCATCCACTCCGTCTATCATGTCCGGCCCCTTTTGTTCTCCCCATGGACCAAAAATCAGGCAGATTCATACCAAAGGTGAACAATACCATGTGAAAGCATGGCTTCAACCACTAAAAATCATGGGTGTGGCCCACCTGAGTTTTAAAATGGACTGATTTTGAAGGCATCCATTCATCCTGGTGAATTGAATATAATGGGTGGATGGATTTCATATACAGATAAGATGGACCCTTGAAATAATCTGGAAGGTTTTAATGGTCGGTGTTCCATCCTAACTGTTTCATGTGGTGTGACCCACTTATAGAGGATAGATGAACATGAAGGGGCATACCTTCTGGATGGAGTGGATATAGTCCGTCCATCACGGTGGACCCCACATGCAAAACTGTAGCTGAGCTTATTCTAGAATAGTTGCATGCGAATAGCGGCCTATTTTTATAGTTTCGTAACAATGAAGTTTTTCTACGGTGGTTGTTTCGTCATTTTACTAAAAAAAGACCTTGTTCGTGCTTGATCACGGCTAACTTGTAAATTTCAGACAATCCAAACCGTCTAAAATCATGTTTGGAAGTGTAGATGAGGAATGCGCACCAACTCAGAATATTTTGGAAGATCCCAGCGTGCTTTCAATGGAGACAAATGATCTTAAAGCACTGTAAGTTATAGTCCTCCTAGTTGCATCGGGACACCTGGATAGTCTAACACATCAATCTGGACCGTCCATTAGGTATGGTACACATTTAGCAGTACACCAAGGAAAGTTCTCAGCCGTTGGATCATGTAATCCCTCTTTAACTTGGCTCGACGGAGCTTGGGGTAATAGAGGGATGCCGATTGCGCACTGACACCGTTGGTGCTCTGTGGGCCCAAGAGTGATGTATGTAATCTATCTATGCCATCCATCCATTTTTTGTCATTATTTTAGGGATTAAGCCCAAAAATAAGTAAGATCTAAATCTCAGGTGGACCTGAGACCACACCATAGGAAATAGTAGTGATGGAATGCCCACCATTATTGGAAATACTGTGGGCCCACTATAATGTTTATGCCATTGATTAGGTCACAAAGACCCAAAACACAAATATCTGATTGATACAAAATTTTTGTGTCTCCCAAGAAGTTTTTAATGGTGGGTGATCAATCACCGATGTTTCTTCTAGTGTGATCCACTTGATATTTTGACCAAATTCATTTTTTGTCTCATGCTCTAAAATATGATATTAGAATGGATGAACAGCACAGATAAAACACATACATCATGGTAGGACCCCACAGATCACCGTCCACTCGCGAGTCGCTACTGGCAATCAGTGGGCTCCGTCACAGGGATTCTTGTAACACCGAGTTACAAGCGAGTTCCGGCTTCAATCTGGACCGTTAGTTCAGACTGTCCTATTGTCCCTATTCAACTATGAGGGCATTGGATGGTTTCCTTTCAATAGATTATATTCAATCTGGACCGTTTATTGTTTTGCATTCTAAATGCCCACTTGTTAGAACTTGATCATGGTGAACCATCAGTAGAAGAATGATGTATAAATCCTGAACGTCAATCTAGTGCGCCCCGTTATCAATCCTGTCCATCACTTTCGCTTTCTAATGTGGATCTGAGAGCCCCTTCATGAGATGGCCATTGTCTTCCTGTGTATGTGCATATTGAATGAAACATCTGCCATCCACGATAAAGTAAAGGCTAGATGAACGGTCACAGATGAAAGATAAATAAATTGAAACAGGTTGTCTGGGGAGACAGCTCCACCTGATTTCTGTGCTATTGCATCTACCGTATCCTCGCCTTCTAAAATAACCACTGACCCGAACCGGGAGCAGATTAGGTGTTACTCGGGTAACACATTAGTGGGGGTTGCTCTGACCACAGGGCCGTATATGTTTATATCCACGCCGTCCATCAGTTTTTTCAGCTCATTTTAGAGTATGTTTCTAAAAATGAAGCAGATCCAAATTTAAAGTAGACCACACATTAGGGTTCGAATATCCACCATTAAAAACTTCTTGACGGCTACAAAACTTTTGGATCAAGCTGATATTTGTGTTTTCCATTCATCCAGGTCTGTGTTACGTTATAAGAGGGTTGGATGGAAAATAAAAATTACGGTGAGCCCTAGGTAGTTTTTAATGGTAGGCGTTCAGTGGCCAATGTTTCCTGCAGTGTGCTACAATTAGACTTGTATCTTCTTAATTTTTAGAACAACGGTCTAAAATGAGCTGAAGAGATGATAGACGGCGTGGATATGCAACAAAAATATCAAAGTGGGCCCACGGTAAGTGCAACACTCACTAGCATGTTAACGGGTAACACCTTATCCGCTCCTAAACGAACAAACTCACTGATTATTGGCTACAAAAACGCTCGAGCCGTATGACCAGGGCGTGGAAACTTCAGGACGTAGCCCCATGAGATCGAGGGCGGATTAGGTATTTCTCGGGTAATACCTTATCGGGTGTTACGGTTTCTGTGAGGCCCACTTTGATGATGTGTCCTATAATAACCACACCGTCCATCCGTTTTTCCATGCTATTTTAGGATGTGGCCCTAAACATTAAGTAGATCCAAACATCAAGTGTACCACATCACATGAAACAGTAGTAATTGAACACCCACCATTAAAAACTTCCCAGGACGCACCATAAGAAGATCAGTAATGTTTATTTGCAATCCAAGCCGTTGAAAAATCCAATCAAATCTGTATGAAGGGAAAATAGAAATAAAAGCTTGATCCAAAAATCTTGTTGCCAACAAAAAGCTTTCAATGCTCATTTATAACCTTTTCCAGTGGTATGGCCCACTTGAGATGTGTATCTTCTTAATATTTTTTATAACATCCTAAAATTATCTGTAAAAAAAGATGAACAGATTGGATATACAAAAAATTCGTCAAGATGGGCTCCACACGGTAAGGTTAAAACCCAGTAGTGTGTTACCCGGGTAACACCAAATCCACTCCTCATGAGATCGCGCTCCCAAGACGACACTTGTCAGCCTGGTGTTACACCAGATTCGAAAACTTTCTCGGGATGTGGTCCCTTCCTTCGCCGTCCATCAGACGCTCATGTGCTCGGCGTCAGTGCCCACGTGAGCCGTTGTCCGGCGATGCCTCTCACCGACGCCACGTGGCACTGCCAGGATTCCTTTAACCAGTAACTGCCCACCTCCCGACATGATCAGCCTCAAATCACATACCATGATACCGTGATGCGCCGCACGATCTCTATCTCCCTTCACGATCACGACACGTGGCATGCAAGCATTTAATGATCTCCGACGTGCTCTGCACTATACCGTCAGTAGCGGCCAGCAAAAATCGTTAATACTAACGGCCGTGCCTCCAACGGAACGGTCAGGAAGAACGACAGAACGGTTGAAACGACCCAACCGGCTATTTGTCTTGGAGGAGTTATATTATACTCAGGCGTAGGCCGCTTAATAGACAGGCACTCAGAAAATATCGCAAGTCATGTTTTAACTCAAATAAAACTGACCATATGCTGCAGCCCGCCTGTCGCCTAGTTACAATTTAAAGATTAGATTGGTCGAATAATCCTTAACACTGATTCGTGGACACTTGTTCATGAAAAATAGTACCGTTAGATTTTTATTTTTGTTTAACCGTCGATTAAAAATGTCCACCAATCCAATGGAGGGATGATCTAGTAAGGTTAATTTTATGTTCATGATAAATCTATACTTAGTACCATAATTTGGACGGTCTGATTCGACTATTCATATGCCACGTATGCATTTTCTAAGTGACTTGGTATCATCCATCACTGAGTAGGGGGTGTTTGTTAATTTGATACTCTTCTAGTGTTCGCACGCACTCAGGAATCGTAGCCACGTGTGGTTCACCGTAATGCGTGTATGTCCTTTAATCCGTCCATCATGTGTGATCCAACATAGTCTCGTTAGGTACTGAAAATCAGGCTGATCAGAAGCGTAGGTGGGCTACACGATCAGGAACCATTGTGAAAGGGACAACCACCGTTAAAACATCTCACGAGTATCGATGTGGTACGACGTGGCCCAATCACTCTGAGCCTCACAGTAATGTATGTGTTTTATCCATGCCGTTCATCCGTTTTTCCGGATCATTTTAGTGCATGAGCTCAAAAATGATATAGATCCAAAGATCAAGTGGAACATATGGCAAAAAACAATCGGAATTGAACGCTCACCATTGAAAACGTACTAGGGCCCACCGTTGAACACTAACCATTGAAAACTTACTAGGGCCCACCGTGATGTTTCAATTGCCATCCAATCTGTTCATAACGTTACACGTACCTGGATGAAGGGAAATCATAAATATTTGTTTGATATAAAACTTCTCTGCCCTAACAACCCAAGAAGTTTTCAACAGTGACACATTCAATCCACACCTTTTTCTGTACGTTGTGTGGTCCACTTGAGCTTTGGGATCTACATCATTTTCCCACGGATACGTTAAAACTAGTTGGAAAATGGATGGGCGGTGAGGATAAAGCACATATGTGATGGTGGCCCCACATAGCTTGGGCCAGGTTGTGGCACGGATAGGTGGGTGGATCCCTGATCGTGGGGCCAGTGCGATGTCGTGCCTTACATCCATGCCGTCCCTCCGTTTTAACATCTCAGTCTAGGTCATAATCAAGCATATCCAAATCTCAAGTGGACTATACTATCAGAAATAGTTGCCATTGAATTCTTATCATTAAAAACTTCTCGCCGTCGAAGATTATTGGTAATTTTATTAGCCATCGAACTAAAAGACCTAGGGACGCAAAACACCACGTTGATCCAAAACTTCCTGTAGAGTGGTCCATCTGATATTTGGATTATTTCAATTTTGGGATCATGCACTAACATGAGTTTGCAAAACGGTTAGAAGGGATGGAAGAAAGGCCCGTACATAAAGTTGGGCCCCACCGTCAGGGATCTACCCTTGGCGTACACGAGGAACCGCGGAAGCCGATCCCCTGGGATATACCTGTGGCGGGTCCGCTTCAGAAAAAACTGAAGCCAAGGGCTAACGTTTGCAGCACCACCGGAACGGATTATGTACGACCGGGCCTCAGCCAATATGGTGCGGCGCTGACCGTGGAGACCACCTTGAGGTGCATAGTATCCACACCGTCCATTGGGTTTTTTTGTTTTTTATTTTTTTTTTCTGGCTTATTTTAAGGCATGAACTTAAAAATGTAGCAGATCTAAATCTCAAGTGGACCACACCATTAGAAGCAGTGGTGATAGAACACCCACCATTAAAACAATCCAAAGCCACACTGCAATGTTTATTTGCCATCCAGTTTGTTGTTAAGGTCATGCAAAACTAGATCAAAGGAAAAAACTAATATCAATTTGATCCAAAACTTTTAAGGCCTGTTTGGGAGCGTGGATTTGGTGCTCATGGGTTTGAAATCCTTCTTGTTTGGCACATTGGATTTGAAATCTTTAGTATTTAAAAATTATATGTGCATAATATATTTATAAGTGTCTTAATTTAACTACTAACCAACTTTAATATCTTTAATCAATGTGTGTATGTAATATTTGATACAATGAAATGAAATTCAAAGTCTTGAATGGGTCACAAGCACAAGATCACATTCAAGTCACCAACCAATAATTTTTAACCATTGATTTGTATGGACAATATTTGTACGATGTTAAATCACCGTATTAAAGTAATTATAGAGATTTGGGATATCATCAACTAGACTTGTGTCCAATAGATTAATAGCATGGTGACACAAATGTTACACATGCAACTCTACTAAGAATTTTAGATGTAATTCAATCTTTAACCTTAGATTTCAAACTCTCTCTACGAAGCTGATTGGCTGGTGCCAAAACGAGCATTAATGCTCCTAAGTCTCCTTAAGTTGTACAAATGGTTCAATGGATATAGAAGTTATATAGGCTTCACAATGATTTATTTATTACATTCATATTGTTTGTCCATTAAGAGAGATCATTTTAGATCATGAGCTCAAAAATGAGTCATATCCAAATCTCAAGTGGACCACACCAAAAATAGCAGTGAGACAATGATTATCATCATTAAAACATTGACAGAGCCTACCATGATATCTATTTTCCAGCCAATTTGTGCATAAGGTCAAATAATCTTGGATGAAGAGAAAAAACAAATATCATATTGATCCAAAACTTGTGTTAACCACAAAAGGGTTTCAATAGTAAACATTCTATCTCTATTGCTTCTTTTTTTCTTTTTTTTTTTGCATTGTGGTCCAATTGATCATTAAATCTATCTTATTTTTCAGCTCAAGCCTTACAAAGAGCTCGTCAAATGGATAGATGGTTTGGATGTGACCCACAAACTTAGTGACATAAACACACTAGCTAAGTCAATAGTGTTTGGTACACCAGGCAATCAGCTTCCCCTCTCCGAGGAGAGATTTGGAACCCCATTTACTTTACAGTGCCAAACATATCTAGGGATTGTCAAACCCTGCTCAAATTCATAGTACCAACACGACCCCTTAAGGCCACTAGTAGTTTTTTAATGGCCAATAACAATTGTTTCTAGTTGTGTAGTCCACCTAAGATTCAGATCTATTTCATTTTTAGGCTAAAACTCATAAAATGAATTTCTTTTTTTTTTTAAGAATAAACAACATGGATCTACATTACACACATCAAGGTGGGCCCCACAATCAGGACCGCACCATGTTGGCTGAACCAAGGCCGCACCTAGTCAGCTCCCCAACACCACATGATTTTACAGGTTGTCATGATTTCACATGGTGCAGCCCCCCCTAAGTTTTACATCATCTCATCGAGGACATTAGTGGGTGAACATGATGGACGAACAGGATGTCACGAATATGTCATGGTGGGCCCCACATATTCCACTTTAAATTAAGGTCAGTTACAAAGTTTCTTTTGACCTACTTAATTTCATGGTGGGTACCACATGTTTCCTACGTATCATCCATCAACCCCTCCCAGAGTATCTAATTTTTCTCCTTTTCCACATATAGAAGGCGTGAATCTTTTCACCGTAGGTTTTCAGTTTCGATAAGTGGGCCCACTGGTTCGGTAATCAACACCGTCAGTATGCTGTTTCCCCGGACGGATGCATTCTCCGTCAAGAATACACTCGTAGGGAATCTTCATAAATCTGAGGATTCTTCATCCATGGCGAGAAAAAAAAATAAAAATTCAACGGTACGGATGACCAAACAATGGGCCCCACTTGTCTCTATTGAAAAATCATGCATTAATGATCTAAGATGGGCCCCACGCATTACGTAATATCTTTCGAGCGGGAAGCTGAAAGCCTGAAACGAGTTCCCGCCAATTTCTATGATTGAACTTTAAAAGTTGGAGTGAAAGGGAAACGATATAATAGAACTGTCTCTATCATAAAATGATACAGCCACAGGCTACGCGGAAGTATAGTTGATAGATCAGGACCGTCCATTATGTGCTGTTCTGACTTGCACGGCTGTTCTTTCAAAAAGAAACGGAAAAGGATAATCTGTTCCTTCAGTTTCCTCTGCCTCTCGCAGTGAAAAGCAACAGCTAGCCTTTTTCCTCATCGTACCGTCCATTTTCTGGCCATAGATACAATTTTTAGAATGTTCATTTTGTCTGGATGGTTAATCATCGTCCATCCACCGTAGATTCCATTAGTTCTGTGGTCCTGATCGACCATTTACTCCACCACGTGGACTGTTAAATGATGACTCGCTGTACCAACGATGGTGGAACCGGTTCTATCATATCAACTCCTTTGTCGGACTGGAATGGACTGGAAAACGCTACAACATCCATTGTACGCTGAAACACCATAGCTCTGTGGGCCCACCGCGCTTTTCTTACGCCCGTAGCTCCGTCCATCTGGTGCGTCAACGGGCCATGGGAATGGGACGCCAACAATAGTTCGTGTGGGTTGGATCACCGTGGATTATTTTGCTTTCCAAAGTCAGGTGACCCACACCAGGATTGGCCCACGTGAGTGTTGGATATGAATGTTTTTTAGGATGTACGGTGAAACTCAAAAGAAAAAAACAACGAACGGAGTAGATGTAACTTTTACAACACGGTGGGCCTCAAAGAACATGGGCTTGTGACCGCAGCATAAAACCGGCGTTGTAGACGCGGTTTGCGTCCTACCCCGTCTCTGGCAGTTCTGTGGGCGGGCCCACCGTTATGTATCTGTCTATCGATGCCGTCCATTCCTTTTCTAATATTATTTTAAAGAAAGAATATAAAGATGAGTCAGATCTAACGCTCAAGTGTACCACACCACAGGTAACTCTAGCATTTAATGCAACCAAACTAATTATTTGCGGTGGTTAACTTTAGCGTTGGATATGCATCATTTTTTATACTCACACCTCATATTGGTCCTAGAAAATGAATGAATGGCACGGATAAACAGATACATGACGGTGGACCCTCGGAACTGATCGATCGTGGGTAAAGACCGGCGAGGTAGGACGCCCGTCTATGGGGAAGCGGGGGTCTAAACATGAGATATGTGTTATATTCAAATTACTTGTTCATTTGGTGAGCTTGTCTTAAGGCTTGATACGAAAAATAATATAGATTTAATTATCAAGTGGACCACACTACAAAAAAAACGTGGAGGATCAAACATCTACCATTGAAACCCGTTTTAGGGTCAGAAGTTTTGAATCAATTTGAAATTTATATTTCCTCTGCATTTAGGTCTTTGTGATGGAAAATAAATGGGCCTTATGAATTTTCAATGGCGAAAATCATTATCTCCGTTGCTCTTTGTAGTGTAGTTGAGATAAACTTTGAATATGATTGATTTTTTGGATGATGCACTAGAATGATCTCTAAAAATAGATGCACAATGTAGATATAATAGATATACCACTATGAGGCCATGTAACTTTAATATGCTTTGAACCATTCCTACTTGGTATGTGGTACGCCAGCTAATCTGCTTCCCATACATGGGGGCGATGGGATGGGAAGCGGATTGGGTGATGCACTGCACACCATAGATATGGCTACTAAGGGTATATGTTGGGCAAAGACAAGTGTTGCAGCTAATTAAGCTCCAAATTGTACTTCAATGTATATCAAAGTTAAGTTGACAAAAATGATTTATTTTTTATAGCCACATCATTCATTTATTTTTTAGATCATTTTGAGAGAATGGTACAAAAAATTAATGTATTTAAAGCCTAAGTAGACCACACCATAAATAATAGTGGGATAATAATTCTCATATTTAAAACATTGGTAAGGCACACAATATTGTTTATTTTCTATACAATCTGTTCATAAGGTCACACAGGCGCCGGTGAAAAGGAAAAGAAAATATCATATGCCAAAAGGATTTCAATGGTACACGTTCAATCTCCCATAAGTTTTTGAAGTGTGGTCCATTTGATCTTTGGATCTCTCTTATTTTTAGGTTCAAGCCTTGTGAAGGGCTCGCGGAATGAAAAACCAGTTGAGATATAACACATACCTAGTGTAGTGCTGGGACCACAAAACTTAGTGGCGTCAACACACTAGCCATATGATGTGCTCGGTACACCAGCCAATCCGCTTCGAGGGAGATGTTGTCCGTACTCCATAATCGAGTGGGAATCGGATTGATTGGTGTACCACACACCACTGACCTAGCTGGTCTGTGTACATGTGGCTCCAAGACTAGCACCGACGCTCCTCGTGCTCCAGGCTGTGGGAATCGGATTGGCTGGTGTACCATACACCACCGACCTAGCTGGTCTGTGTACATGTGGCTCCAAGACAAGCACCAACGCTCCTCGTGCTCTAGGTTGTATTAACGGTTCAAAAGAGATCAAAGTTACATAGCCCCATAACGAGGTATTTATTATATCCATGCCATTCATCCATTTGAACACATCATTTTATAAGATAAGCTAAAAATTGAGGCAAATCCAAAGCTAGAGTGGACCACACCACAAATAGAAGTGTGGACAACGATTCTCAACACTAAAACATTTGGAAGGCCATTTATTTTCCATCCGATATATTCATAAGGTCACATAGACATGAATGAAAAGGAAAAAACTAAACTAATATTATATTGATCCAAAACTTCTATGACCATCAAAATGATTTCAATGGTAGACATTGTAAGACCCATATCCTAATCCGTACTGTTCCGTTGCTTCCTGCGATCCTTCTCGTCAAATTCCGGCGACCTGTGACCTGTAATCGACTTTGCGCACGACCGTAAGTCATATCCTATACATTTGAGCCGGCTTAATCCGAGACTTGTATCATTGCGACCACACCGTCGCCGCGGTTCCAACGCCACGACTCACGCACCGATCCGATACCCTGACTAAGAGATGTGGGTCGGCGTTTATTTCGAGAAAATGCCGCGCATTTACATTCCCAAGAGAATCTCTACAAAGTGTCAAATCAATCACATCAATCAATCCCATCAATTACTTCTCATGTTAAGTACAAGCACCCATGCTTCCTTTCTCCACAAGTCAAGCAACCACCAAAGTCAACTAACCTCTCACTTCACCCATCACTCACTTCACATCACTCCATCTCTCCTTACATCACACCTCTCTCTCTCATTTCTCAACAAACCCCAAGCAACCAAGAAGCACTCCCACGTCCAAGCTCTCTTCCATGAGAGAGAAATGATTTTGGTGACCCATTTTTCATCCCAAAACTCTAATCCTAGCCATCCATCTCCCATCTCCACCATCAAAGTGAAGCTCTAGAAGATAGGCGTTCCAACGGACTGAGTAGATCATAAGGTGGGTGCTTCTATAGGGTAGTTTACTTATTTTTACGATGGGCTAAGTGAGGCCCACCGATCAATGGTGTGGATCTCACTTGGAACCCTAAGATGTGGCCAATGGCCCATCTTGATCATCAAAATCATTCCATGATGGGGCCATTCTCCATGGACCCCATCATGATGTTTACTTTCTTGCATTAATGAGGTCATATAGACCGTTCGTTTTGGATGGAGAGGAATCTCCATCGTTGATCTTTTGTTTGGATGGCCCATATGCAATGGGACCCTTTGATGTATGATTGGATGATTGAAACGGAGGGCCCATAGTGCCGGGGCCCCTCCATCACGCGTGTCCCACTCCTTTACTCTCTCTTTCTCTCCCTCTCATTTTTATTTATTTTCTTGTATGTTGATGAGGCCATGTGGCCACTTGAATGAGCCCCAGCATGAAATATGTATTTTGTACTAGCCGTCCATGGGTGGGGCCCATCTTAAATGTACATCCATTCGGGGTGGCCCACATAGACAGGGCCCACCTTGAATGTATTTGATAAAGTCCAAAAAAAAAAAAAAAAGGGAGAAGAAAAACGTCCAGGCGCTGGACGTCACTGGAAAGAAAAACACAAATATGAGCTTTTCCAAGCATTGGGGGTGGGCCACCTGCATAGGCCCCACCTCGATGTATGTCTCTAATCCATGCCGTTCATCCTCTTTCCCAACTCATTTTAGGCGTTGAGCCGAAAAATGATGTTCGTCAGAGTATCCGGTGGGCCATAGCATTGAAAACTGCATCTTTACCGTTGGAATCTCATAAAAATTACTCTTACGCGCTGAACGAGGTCCAATATTGGTCTCGATGGAATTGTTGTAGGCTGAGAAATTCAATGGATGGAGTGGATTTACCTGTGGTGGGCCGCACACCTGAAAAACTATGAAATTTCATGATTTCAAAAAAAAAAAAAAAAAATACTTAAACAGCAGCAGCAAGCTGCTGCTGTCAAGACGCTGGCACGCGCCAGCGATGGGCGGCGTACGAGTAGGGCCCCACGGCCCCAGCCGTGGGCCCTACCTTGATGTTTTTATTCCATCTAAGCCGTTTATTAGGTGGGTCCCTACCTTAAGTAGGCTCCACCCAAAAATCACCTTGATCCGATAATCAGGTGGCCCACACCATAAGAAACAGCGTGAATTGAATTCTACCATTGAAATCCTTTTTAGGCCCCACAGAAGTTCTGGATCAAGCTGAAATTTGTTTTCACCCTTCATTCAGGTCTGCGTGACCTAATGGACGGTACGGATGACATGTAAACAATATGGTGGGCCCCACATGGGTCCCACAGTGATGTACGTGCACAAATCCACCGTCCGTACGGACGGTGGAGCCCGCTGGAATGTATGTAATGTCCACCCCGTCCAGCCATCTTTGGGGCTGCTGGACGGTCAGTGGGCCCATCCATGATGTATGAGTTGTATCCTAACCGTCCATCCATTTTGAGAGCTAGGGAATGAGCCAATCCTTAGCTCATGTGGACCCTCACCATGATGCATGTGTTGCATCTAAACTGTCCATTTATTTTTTTTAAATTCTTTTTTTTTTTATGGTTGGGCTAAAAATGAGCCAGATCTATGGTTCAAATGGGCCCACTTTGGTATGTGTATAGGGCCCATGTCGATCCGTTTATGGCTATTCATTAGGGCCCACTTTAGTGCACATATAAGGCCTATGGGATTAAGCCCATTTGGCATGCATAAGGCCTATGGGATTAAGCCCATATGGCATATATAAGGCCCATGGGTTTGGGCTCATTTGACATATGCAATGCCCATGGGATCCGGCCCATTTACTCTATATAAGGCTCATGGGATTCAAGCCCATTTGATATATATTAAAGCCCATGGGATCAAGCCCATTTGATGTGCATGGGGCGCAAATGGAGTGACCCATTTGACATATTTAAAGCTCATGTGTGTAGGCCCATTTGATGTATTTCAAGGCCCATGGATCGTGGACCATTACAATGTACATAAGGCTCATTGTTAAGGCCCATGTAATACGACCCATTTGATATATCTAAGGTCCATGGATCGAGGCCCAACGGATGTCCTTAGGGTCCATTGCAATGTACGTTTCTCATGGTTCATGAAATGATATTTATGGCAGGTCGTGCCTAGGGAACAATGTTGGTTTGACGTCCACATTGTATGTACAATGTTGGTTAAATGTCCTCATTGTAACTCTCCTTAGGGCCCATTGATAGGCCCACACTCGTTACTATTCATTGCTTTATAACATGCTTAGTATAATCCCATGACTCATGCCCATACGCATCATATGTATGCTTGATTTGAGTAGTGACTGATCATAGCATATGCCATTGGACAGACCACCTATGGGACCCGTTATGAGACGGAGTGCCCCACATGATCGCACAGTACGCGCTGAATTTCTGCATGATTTGACCGCGTGATTCATGCACCTCGCATATGTGTGACTTGATCACTGCACGCCCTAGCGACATCAGGGTCGTGGCTCCACAGGTAATCGTGGATGGCCGTATTGGATACCGAAAATACTTATTTTAGCACTGTGGGCACTTAGGATGTCCTTGGGTGAAAGTCCCAGAACTTTTTTAGTACCAGGAGATGCTCCAACGTATAGACCGAGTGGATACATGAGTGCCCGAGTGCCGAATACCAGTAGGCCGCGTCTCCCACTGTGTCGTGGTCTGTTGGAAGGGGGTGTGGCCTTATCGCCTGAGTGAGGGGGCTATAAGCTAGGATGAGTTTGACCAGCTCATAAATGAGTCCGCTATCGACGAGCCGGGTAGGTATTAGCATACTACTGGTCAGGCGGATAGCGAGGTCTTTTCCGCTTGCTTGACTGTGCAGCTAGGGAGGTGGCAGTCACTGCGAAGTGTATTAGACCCCGGTGATATCCAGAGAGAAACTGTACTGATATGTGTACTTGAGGAGTACCGACTTGCTTGGATTACATTTCGCATATGACATTCGGCTATGTATGCCTTACATTGCATCGGTGTGGCCGATGACATTCATATCTCGCATCATGCCTTGCATTATATAGCCTTGGTATGGTTGATTCTATGGACTTACCACATACTTCCGCATTGTTCTGATACTGTACACTTGACATTTGCCTTACGCACACACTTACACCACCCTCTAAGCTTTTGTAAGCTTATGTACGATAGTTGCGTGCAGGTAGCGTTGGACAGCAGCAGCGCTGAGGCAGGAGTGCATATCAGGACCTTTTGGAGATTTTTGATCACCTTGTATTTCCCTTCCCGCATTGTACTTAATATTTTTGATATAGTGGATATGTGGTGATGTTGTTTTGTGACTTGGTTATGCTTGTGGTTATGCTCCATTATAAAAAAAATTCATTCTGAAAATCCTCCTTGTAGGATCCCAGGATCGGAATCTGGTATTTGATTATCAGAAGTCGAGAATGGGGCACTACGGAGGCTGTCAGTACCGGATTCGGCAATCGGGATTCGTATGAATCCGATTTTCAGATTCGGGGCGTGACAGACATTCAATCCATCATTTCTGTTTTGCGGTGTGGTCCATGTGATCTTTGGATCTGTCTTATTTTTTGTAATGCCTTGGAAATCGAGGGTCGTGTATATACTCGACTCCCGAGTTCCCGGAGTCACTTTTAACTGGTTTTCATTAATATGCGATTAATCCAGTCTAAATGCGCAGCTTGAAATTTTCTAGAATATGAAACATAACCACACAAGTCTACTAAAATGAAAGATAACTCGCATATATATAAGTCCAAAAATATAAATGGGTCGCACAAGGCGTTGCCCAATAAAAATAAACAAAAGAATACTATGACCCAAAGGAATAAAGCTGAGTCCGCAACTCAGCGATCCAAATCCCGCCTGATTAAGCCGATGGGGAGTTGTCCATCAACTGAAAGTACGATAGCTCGTCCTCCTGGTCTAAGCTCATGCCGCAAGGCTCCTCGTACTCAGTGTCACCTGCAACTACTAAAGAGTCTAGTTGGTATTTTAAAACACCGTCCCAGAGTGGGAGTGAGTGATCAACTCAGTGGGTGCTATTAATCTTAAGTTACAATGGACATCAATTATAATATAAGTTTAATGAAATGCAACCAATCATCAATACTTAGCAACCCTTATTAGAATGCATGCATGCAGAATGATATGATGCATGCCCTCACCACAACGCTTCCTCGAGCAACTCGATCTAACAATCGCGTATGTCAGCACTCCCTCAGATCGACCTCGACTTCCGAGTCGTCACCCTAACTAATGTGATGCAATGCGATCGTGTTAGCCACGTTATTAGTTAAGTCCGTTCATCCAGCAGGTTGAAGAATCTGATACACCTCACATATCAAATGCCCTGAACTAGTTGCGAGGCCAAGACCCCCCAACGTGTGAGGCCAAAACCCAACGATCCTTGATCCCGTCGGGTTCTCCATCCCCGACTTCAAGTACATGGGGAGTGCTGAGAACTGGGACCGCCAAGTGCAGGGTTGTGATGTAGTAATAACTCGGTAAGACCGAGGTCAAATCCCAAGGGACTGAAACTATACGTAATCTAAAATTAAGTAGGATTTGAACTAGAATAAGATGAATTCTAAATCAAGTAGCAATTGTGAAATAATCGTAGGTTAATTAATCTAAAACTAAGGAGATATCAGAGAAGGGTAACTAGGGATTCAGAGGATCCACTTGTAAAGATCAGGGAGATCTTATGCCTGCTTCAAGAATTATGGAATTTACTGAACTGCCGTTGATCTAGTTTTCAAAGAGATGAAAGATATATGAATTATAATGGATTTCATCACCAAACCATGCCCAGGAGACAAAGCAAACAACAGAATTAAACTAATTACCAACCAATCAACCGGTTATGAAGGTCAGAAAGGGTACCGACATCCGACCATGCCCAGGAGACGATGGTGAACAACAGGGCTTCCTGACGTCATAAACATTAAAAGGAAAAGGAAATATTCAAAGCCATCTCAGGCCCATTGTAATTTCAGTCACGACAGACCATTAAAGACTAGAAATATTCTCTTAATTAAACTATAATCAACATCAGTCAATCTAGACAAAAGGCACAAGCATGGAGCTCTCCCATCACACTACAAGCTTCACCTCTTAGCCCTAGCTAAGAGGTTTAGCCGCACATGAGTGGCTAGATCTCTAAAAAAATCAAGGGAAAAAAAATAGAAAGAAACAAAGAAAAAGGAAAGAAACTTGAGCCGTTCTACCCCTCTCTCTCTCTCTTCCACGTTCTTCCCTCGTCCACAAGCTCCAGCCGTCCAGCCCACCTTTCTTTTTTTTTCAATCTCTACTTCTCCCTCTCCTTTTATAACTGTCAGGGCGGTGGAAGTCCTTGTGCAAGATCTTACGCAGCAACCTTTCGCAGTAAGAAAAATAGAAAACATACGCAGTCCGTGCGTATCTGTTACGCAGCCGCGTGCGTAACAGGGCCCACCAATGTACCGGCGTTGGACTCTCTGTGGGACCCACTTCCATTGACCTTTGAGAATTCCAGACCGTCCATTCGTTTTCCCAGCGAAAAATGTTCAGTCCTGCTCGGTTTTGGACCCAGACTGCGGTGTTTTGCGGATGCTTGCTTGGCGCCATCCAACTTGCGTCAAAACTCTGGTATACATGCATTATCCAAGAAAATCAAGAACAAGGTCAGGGGGTGGTCGGTTTCACCTCCTTGTCTTAATGAACGACTTGGATCAGTGAATGGAATGACGATGGTGGCCCACCAAGCTCCGTTCGCAACTCTGGTGCGGAACAGAGACTCCGCAGTTCGCCCTGGCTACATGCATTGGCCCACTTAAGGAAGCCAATTGGAAAATCCACTTCGTCCATTGGTTCTAGGACAAAAAACCATCTGGGATTATGTATTTTTGTAGTGAAATCGGTGCGACCCACTTGATCTTTTGTTCGGCCATCCATCTTTCTTTCAACGGCCAGGATGTTCCAATAGCTTTCATGGGACCAGAAGCTCACCTAGGTAATGGTCATGACCACCCCCTGAGGTACTTGGACGGTTTGGATCATCGAAAAGGACTACGAGTGGGGCCCACAGCTGAAAAAATGGACGGACAGCGAAGGACGCTGTCCGTTTCTTCACTTTGGAAGATAAGAATCGGTCAACGTCTTTGCTGACCGATCTCCTTGGTGCGGCGCACGTCGTCATGTGTGTACATCATGTACATACGATGCATTGTGGGGCCCACTACAATGCTTATGTGAAATCCAATCCAGCCATCTGTTTACTCATAATATTTTAACGGTTGGGACCGAAATTGAAGCATATCCAAAGATCAGGTGGGCTCCAATTAAACATTTTATGGGTTGATTTGATCATTGGGCCACTTCCACGGCGATTCAACGGCTGATTTTCTACATGTACGGTTGATTTCTTGTCCTCAGGTCGTGCATGAAGTCTTAAGCCGAACGGATGGTGGGAACCCTGTGATCTTGCATTCTGGATGTCTTCCAGGCCATTGGAGCTTCAGCTTCTTGATTTTTATAGATCCCTGGCATGTAAATTCGACAATCTTGGTCCCTTGGAGTCCCGTAACTTGCCTTGGTGCATCTTGAGCGTTAAAACCATGCTTTTAGCATCCTTTTTCAACTTAAGCTCCTAAATTCAACCTGCAGCATAAACACGATTAAATCGACCTTTAAACAGTATCTTATGCATAAATCCAGGAAATAATCGGGGTCTAATATGTAATATTTGACCCTCAACACAACCCCCAACCGGCATTTTGCTAGTCCCGAGCAAAATATGCTAGAAATAAGTTGAGAATTATAAAAGAATTTTCTATGAACCCGAGTGATATTTGAAAAAAAATCCAAACATTAGAATTCTAAGATTTATGGATGTTGGGTATTACTTTTTCATGGACTCGAGCACACAGTAAACTTCATAATCAAGTTCAAAGAATTAATCCATCAATTAGAATAATTCTAAACACTGAATTCCATGGGTGTATAGTGTAATCTTAGCTTATCAACATTAAAATTCACTTCTCTATTTCATGATATCATTGGTAATCAACAAGAGAATTCATATAACCAAACTTGCCTCATAAATTTCATCTTTTGATCTTTTCAACTTTTTATTTTTTCATTAACAGTAATGCCAAGAAAGGGGATCAAATCCTTACCTATAGGGAGCAAACCTATGGTGAAGACCGTACGTGTAGACCTTTTTCACATATCATTCATGGGAAATTAACTCCACACCTATAGGGAGCAAACCTATGGTGAAGATTAATTACCCATCCTTTTCAATTTTTATACCCTGATGGCAAGATATTTCAAGCTAGTTCCTTTCATGCTCAGTGATTACCAAGTTAATCCTTCGATATGGAACTGAAATCTAAATGTGTAGGCGAGACGTGACATGTGAAATCAGGACTCAATCAATGTTCACAACTTCTAATCATAGATTAATAATTCAATCTTAATTGTGAAATCTAATAGATAACTGAATTCAAGAGTCATGCATTACCAACATCACGTATCTTAAAAATCTAAATTAGGGATAATTGTCAAAATCACTTCGAATTCACAAGAGTTTTCAGAAAAAATTTTAAAAATTTTCACAATTTTCTCACAATTTTTTTGCTCAAGACCAAGAAAATACTGATTAGGAAGCCTAATCTCCCACCCCCAACCTAACATCTACATTGTCCTCAATGTAAAAGATATGATCATGCAATGCACATGGAACAACAAAAGTAAATGAGAAGTTATGGAAAAATAGTACCTGGATAACGAATCGAGAGAGTTTCCAAAAATCACAGTATGGAAGCTTGTCAGCCAAGAGAGAAAACAAAACAAAAATAATAACGAATAAAATCCTACCTATGCCACTTTCGCAGGTGCTCTCGATTGCATTTAGCGTATGCAACAAGCCTTTAAACTCCTAGGTTACCCTTAGTGGACGAGTTGTAGTCTCGTAAGGGTTCGCAGTGATGTTACCCATAAACATTGAACTAACTAACTAAAAAAAATGAAATGGAATAAAAAAGTTAGGTTGCCTCCCAGGAGCGCTAAATTTACCGTCTTCAGCCAGACAAATAAAGCAACTATCCTAAACCTATGAAAGCGATAAACCTACCTATACCTCCATCAGACTAGGAGATCAGTCCTGGTAAACAGGAGCAATCATAGGCATGGACATGTCCTCTGAATCAAATGTCTCGACAAATGGCTTTAATCGATGTCCATTTACTTTAAACTCCTTCCCATTGTCGGGATCTCTTATCTCGACGGCCCCATGAGGATAAGCAGTAACAACAATGTAAGGCCCGGTCCAACGAGATCGAAGCTTACCTGGAAAGAGATGTAGTCGAGAGTCATACAAGAGGACTTTCTGACCTGGCGTGAATAATTTTCGTAGAATATGTTGATCATGAAACGCCTTCATACTGTCCTTGTAAATTCTCGAGTTTTCGTACGCATCGTTCCGAATTTCTTCAAGTTCATTTAATTGAAGTTTGCGTAGTGAGCCAGCGTTGTCCAGATTGAAATTTAGATTTTTGATCGCCCAGTATACTTTATGTTCCAATTTCACAGGCAAGTGACAAGCTTTCCCATAGACAAGTCTAAAGGGAGTTGTTCCAATGGGAGTTTTAAAAGCAGTACGGTACGCCCATAAGGCATCGGTCAATCGGATTGACCAATCCTTACGCTTAGGGTTAACCGTTTTTTCTAAGATATGTTTGATCTCCCTATTGAAAATCTCAGCTTGTCCACTTGTCTGTGGGTGGTATGGGGTGCTCACCTTATGAGAGATACCGTATTTCTTCATTAAGCTCTCAAATGGTCTATTGCAGAAGTGTGATCCCCCGTCACTAATAATGGCTCGAGGCGTTCCGAACCGCGACAGGATATTTTCTTTTAAGAATTTAATGACCGTTCGATGGTCATTGTTACGACACGGAATCGCTTCACCCCATTTAGTAACATAGTCTACAACGAGCAAAATATACAGATTTTCAAAGGATTGGGGGAATGGTCCCATGAAATCGATGCCGCAGCAATCAAATGCTTCAATGATAAGGATGAGATTCAAGGGTATCATATTTTGACGGGACAATGCTCCCAATTTCTGATAATGCTCACAAGCCTTGCAAAACTCATGAGTGTCCCTGAACATAGTGGACCAGTAAAAGCCACACTGTAGAATCTTGGCCTTGGTCTTTTTAGCAGACAAGTGATCACCACAGGCCTGTGAGTGACAGAAGGAGATGACACTCTGATGCTCATCGTCTGGCACACATCTCTTTAAGATTTGGTCTGGGTAATATTTAAACAAATATGGATCATCCCAGAAAAAGTTAGCACCTTGGTAAAAAATTTCTTCTTATCTTGTGACGTCTAGTGTGTTGGTATGGAACCTGTAGCAAGATAATTAGTGATATCAGCGAACCAAGGTGAATGGGAGACTCTGAACAGTTGTTCATCAGGGAACATGTCATTGATATGGGTCGCCTCAAGGGAATCAGAGGTATTAAGGCGAGAAAGATGATCGGCTACTACGTTCTCTACTCCCTTTTTGTCTTTAATTTCTAAATTAAATTCTTGGAGTAGAAAGATCCATCGTATCAGGCGGGGCTTAGAATCATTCTTAGAAAGAAGATACTTAAGTGCCGCGTGATCTGTGTAGATGATGATCTTGGATCCGATCAGGTAGGACCTAAATTTGTCCAAAGAGAACACTACGGCTAAGAGTTCCTTTTTCGTAGTCGAGTAATTCATTTGGGCAGGATTTAGAGTCTTACTTGCGTAATGAATGACGTAAGGCCACTTATCCTTTCTCTGGCTTAGAACCGCTCCAAGAGCATAATCAGAGGTGTCGCACATAAGTTCAAAAGGAAGACTCCAGTCGGGTGGCTGCATGATAGGTGCAGTGGTTAACATGCCCTTAAGCTTAGTGAAAGCTTCTTGGCACTGCTCAGTCCACTCGTATGTTGTATCCTTTTGAAGAAGATTACATAAAGGACGAGAGAGGAGACTAAAGTTCTTTATGAATCGTCTGTAAAAGCCTGCGTGTTCTAAGAAGGATCGCACGTCTCTGATATTCTTGGGTGGAGGTAGGTTAGAGATAAGATCAATTTTTGCCTTATCTACCTCGATTCCTTTAGACGAGATGATATGCCCAAGGACAATTCCCTTTTGAACCATAAAATGACACTTCTCCCAGTTAAGTACCAAATTTTTTTCTTCACATCTTTTCAGAACACATTTAAGACTTGCTAAGCATTAGCTGAAAGATGAACCAAAAACAGAGAAATCGTACATGAAGACCTCTAGATATTTTCCCACCATGTCAGAAAAGATACTCATCATGCATCGTTGAAAGGTGGCAGGGGCATTACATAACCCGAATGGCATCCTACTGTAAGCAAAGGTGTCATAGGGACATGTAAATGTGGTCTTTTCCTGATCCTCAGGGGCGATTTCAATCTGATTATAACATGAATACCCATCAAGGAAACAATAATAGGAATGACCAGCTAGCCTTTACAGGATTTGATCAATGAAGGGCAAAGGAAAGTGGTCTTTCCTTGTGACGGTATTCAGCTTTCTGTAGTCAATGCACATTCTCCAACCAGTAGTAACTCTGGTTGGCACGAGTTCATTATTGGCATTGGCTACGATGGTGATCCCGGACTTCTTAGGAACTACCTGAGTTGGACTCACCAATTGACTATCGGATATGGGGTATATGATCCCCACTTCTAATAGTTTGAGAACCTCGGCCTTAACCACTTCCTTCATGTTTGGATTCAGTCTATATTGTGATTGCCGAACAGCCTTTGCATTGTCCTCAAGATATATGCGGTGAGTACAAATCGATGGGTTAATTCCTTTGAGGTCCGCTATCGTCCATCTAAGAGCTCCCTTATGCTTAATGAGAGTAGATATCAGCATACTCTCCTGTTCTTTCTCTAGGTGGGCAGAGATCACCACCGGGTTCGTCTCATCTTGACCTAAGACATATTTTAAATCAGAGGGCAAAGGTTTTATGTCAAGCTTCGGTGGCTTGAGCTTAGACGGTAGAGGCACTACATCAGTTTGGGGCAACTCCTCAATTTGTGGCCTCCACTGGTTAACTTTAAGTATCGGTGCAGTATCCAGCATAGCACACGTCTCCCTAATTATATCATCATCAAGATCATGGGAGTGGGACAGGCACGTTTCTAGAAGATCAGAGGATAAGGTGAGAGGCGTTCTATCTTCCACAAAAGAATCAATCATGTTAACATCGTAGAAATCGTCATCATCCTCTAAGTTGCTACCCTTATTGAAAAAGATATTCGATTCCAATGTCAAATTTTCAAAGGACAGTCATGACACCATTCCTGCAATTGATAATTGCATTTGAAGTGGACAGGAATGGGCGACCAAGAATGACGGGAATCTGAGTGCTCGTGTCGTTGATGGGTTCGGTGTCCAAGATGATAAAATTAATAGGGTAGTAAAATCTATCAACCTGGACCAACACAACCTCGATGATCCCTCTTGGTACACGAACAGAACGATCAACAAGTTGTAGTATGGTTCGAGTGGGTTTTAATTCACCCAAACCCAACTGTTGGTATACCGAGTAGGGAATCAGATTGACGCTTGCTCTTAAGTCAAGAAGTGCGTGATCAATTCGATAGTTCCCGATTACACATGATATGGTTGGGCAACCGGGATCTTTGAATTTTTACGGCACATCTTGTTTCAGGATGGCACTCACTTTCTCAGTCAAGCAGATTTTCTTTTGAACACTTTTTCGTCGTTTGGTAGTGCATAAGTCCTTTAGAAATTTAGCATATAAAGGAATCTGTTTTACAACATCAAACAGAGGAATGTTGACTTTCACTTGTTTCAACACCTCTAGGATATCCTGAGAGTTAGAGAGACGTTTTGGTTCAACTAACCGTTGGGGAAACAAAGCAACTGGCTTTTCTAGAGGTTCCGGTTCAAATTTTTGTGGAGCGCCACTAGATCCATCATTGTTATCCTCTTCTGGTTCTTGAGGCTTTTCGGGCCTAACCGGAAGGGTTTTATCAATAACCTTCCCACTCCTAAGAGTGGTGATGGACTTATCATGCCTCATTTGATTTGAAGAGCTGGGATTACCTGTCTCGTATTACGGTTTAGGATTGGGGATTGGTTGTGCAGGAAGCATCCCCTTTTCTATAGCCGTCATACGTGAATCTATCTTTTGTATAAAATCAAGCATTATTTGCGTCAGCTCTTGCACAGAATTTTGAGCCGGTTCTTCTTGAGGTCTCCCCTGATTTGGATTTTGATTGAAGAAACCTTGAGGGGTAGCAGTTTGTTTGTTCCTCCAACTAAAATTCAGATGATTTTTTCAGCCAGGATTGTACGTATTAGAGGGTGGTCCATTGAAAGGTCTTTGATAGTTATTTACGGCATTAGATTGTTTATTCAATACTTCTCGAAAGGCAGGTATTGAAGGACAATTTTCAGTAGTATGAATGTTACAATCACAGATGCCGCAAACACTTTCATTAACCTTTTCCTTCTTTCCTTCCATGGCCTCAAATTTTCTGGTGAGATTGGCCACCTTAGCGTTAAGATCATCATCCTCTTTCAGGAGATATATTCCTCCTTTTTCCCTTGAATGAATCAGCCTAGACGTAGTGTTCGTCCTTGGGTAATAGTCCCATGATTGTGTTTTTTCAGCGAGACTATCGAGGTAATCCATACCTTGTCGACATTTTTATTGATGAATTCTCCGTTACACATTGTCTCGACCATTTGGCGCATGGAAGATGTTAGCCCATCATAGAAAAAATTCGTAATGCGCCATATTTCAAAGTCATGTTGTGGGCATGCATTAATCAGATCCTTGAACCTTTCCCAACATTGGAAGAATGTTTCATCTTCCTTTTGGGCAAAGTTCATGATTGCTCTCCTGAGGGTAATTGTCTTATGATGTGGAAAAATTTTCTTTATAAATTCCCTCTGCATATCATTCCATGTGCCAATGAATCTAGGACGCAGTGAATGTAATCACGTCTTGGCTTTTTCTTTCAAGGAAAATGGAAAGAGTTTCAGCCTAATAGTATCCTCAGATACATTAGGAAAGTATAAGGTGCCTATGATTTCATCGAACTCTTTCAGATGCAAGTATGGTTCTTCAGACTCAAGCCCATAAAACTTAGGAAGGAGTTGGATAACCCCTGGCTTGATGTCCATATGTCATGTATTCTTAGGAAAAATCATGCATGAGGGCATACTCACCCCCGCCGGTTGTAAATAATCTCGTAAAGTACGAGGCGGGGGTGCCTGATGCACCTCATTCTCATCATGTACTTCCTCAACCCTTGGTTGGGGTAGTGCTTGAGGTTGATTTTCAGCCATAACCTCCTCTAACTCAGGAGAATTCAAGTGGTGTCTAGTCCTGCGATGGACAGTTAACCCCTCAACTAATCCTCATTCAGTCACGAGACGTCGAGTGTTGTCGCTTGCCCACTGGGGCATAAAACACACTTAGCCCTCAAATTCTAACTTAAACCTAAGAGAAAGGAAGAAGTAGAAATCTAGAAAATAAAGGGGAGAGATGGAAAGAAATTACTAAATTTGAAGTCCTAGGTTAAGATCCTGCAGAATAAACAAAACAAGTTAGTTTCTAAGAATAGAAAGTTCTAATTAAAAGTAAACTAATTTCTAAAGAAAATAAGAAATTCCAAAGAAAGAGATATTAGAAATAGCCTACTAAATTAGAGGTTTCCTACAAAACAGAAAAATTGGATTAGTTCTAAAAATAAGATAGAATGAAGAATAGTAAGTTTCTAAAGTCAGGAAAAAATTTCTAACAAGAAAAATAACTAAGCTTCTAAACTAGAATTAGAAAATTCTAAAAAGAAAATCTAATCTTAAACTAATCCTAAAACTAATTAATTTCAGAAAAACGTATCCGACAGTACCCGGCAACGGCACCAAAAACTTGTTCACTCCCCAAGTGCAGGGTTGTGATGTAGTAATAACTCGGTAAGACCGATGTCGAATCCCAAGGGACTGAAACTATATGTAATCTAAAATTAAGTAGGATTTGAACTAGAATAAGATGAATTCTAAATCAAGTAGCAATTGTAAAATAATTGTAGGTTAATTAATCTAAAACTAAGGAGATATCAGAGAAGGGTAACTAGGGATTCAAAGGATCCACTTGTAAAGATCAGGGAGATCTTATGCCTGCTTCAAGAATTATGGAATTTACTGAACTGCCGTTGATCTAGTTTTCAAAGAGATGAAAGGTATATGAATTAGAATGGATTCCATCACCAAACCATGCCCAGGAGACAAAGCAAACAACAGAATTAAACTAATTACCAGCCAATCAACCTGTTATGAAGGTCAGAAAGGGTACCGACATCCGACCATGCCCAGGAGACGATGGTGAACAACAGGGCTTCCTGACGTCATAAACATTAAAAGGAAAAGGAAATATTCAAAGCAATCTCAGACCCATTGTAATTTCAGTCACAACAGACCATTAAAGATTAGAAATATTCTCTTAATTAAACTATATTCAACATCAGTTAATCTAAACAAAAGGCACAAGCATGGAGCTCTCCCATCACACTACAAGCTTCACCTCTTAGCCCTAGCTAAGAGGTTTAGCCGCACATGAGTGGCTAGATCTCTAAAAAAATCAAGGGAAAAAAAACAGAAAGAAACAAAGAAAAAGGAAAGAAACTTGAGCCGTTTTACCCCTCTCTCTCTCTTCCACGTTCTTCCCTCGTCCACAAGCTCCAGCCGTCCAGCCCACCTTTCTTTTTTTTCAATCTCTACTTCTCCCTCTCCTTTTATAACTGTCAGGGCAGTCGAAGTCCTTGCGCAAGATCTTACGCAGCAACCTTTCGCAGTAAGAAAAATAGAAAACATACGCAATCCGTGCGTATCTGTTACGCAGCCGCGTGCGTAACAGGGCCACCAATGTACCGACGCTGGACTCTCTGTGGGACCCACTCCCATCGACCTTTGAGAATTCCAGACCGTCCATTCGTTTTCCCAGCGAAAAACGTTCAGTCCTGCTCGGTTTTGGACCCAGACTGCGGTGTTTCGCGGATGCTTGCTTGGCGCCATCCAACTTGCGTCAAAGCTCTAGTATACATGCATTATCCAAGAAAATCAAGAACAAGGTCAGGGGGTGGTCGGTTTCACCTCCTTGTCTTAATGAACAGCTTGGATCAGTGAATGGAATGACGATGGTGGCCCACCAAGCTCCGTTCGCAACTCTGGTGCGGAACAGAGACTCCGCAGTTTGCCCCGGCTACATGCACTGGCCCACTTAAGGAAGCCAATTGGAAAATCCACTTCGTCCATTGGTTCCAGGACAAAAAACCATCTAGGATGATGTATTTTTGTAGTGAAATCGGTGCGACCCACTTGATCTTTTTTTCGGCCATCCATCTTGCTTTCAATGGCCAGGATGTTCCAATAGCTTTCATGGGACCAGAAGCTCACCTAGGTAATGGTCGTGACCACCCCCTGAGGTACTTGGATGGTTCAGATCATCGAAAAGGACTACGAGTGGGGCCCATAGTTGAAAAAATGGACGGACAGCGAAGGACGCTGTTCGTTTCTTCGCTTTGGAAGATAAGAACCGGTCAGCGTCTTTGCTGACCGATCTCCTTGGTGCGGCTCACGTCGGCATGTGTGTACACCATGTACATATGATGCATTGTGGGGCCCACTACAATGCTTATGTGAAATCCAATCCAGCCATCTGTTTACTCATAATATTTTAACGGTTGGGACCGAAATTGAAGCATATCCAAAGATCAGGTGGGCTCCAATTAAACATTTTATGGGCTGATTTGATCGTTGGGCCACTTCCACGGCGATTCAACGGCTGATTTTCTACATGTGCGGTTGATTTCTTGTCCTCAGGTCGTGCATGAAGTCTTAAGCCGAACGGATGGTGGGAACCTTGTGATCTTGCATTTTGGATGTCTTCCAGGCCATTGGAGCTTCAGCTTCTTGATTTTTATAGATCTCTGGCATGTAAATTCGGCAATCTTGGTCCCCTGAAGTCCCGTAACTTGCCTTGGTGCATCTTGAGCGCTAAAATCATGCTTTTAGCATCCTTTTTCAAATTAAGCTCCTAAATTCAACCTGCAGCATAAACACGATTAAATCGGCCTTTAAACAGTATCCTATGCATAAATCCAGGAAATAATCGAGGTCTAATATGCAATATTTGACCCTCAACACTTATGTACATTGCAATGAGTCATAACCCTTGGGCCTTAAAATACATCAAAATGGGACTAATCCATAGGCTCCAAACACATCACAATGGGCCTCATAGTATGGGCCTTACATTCATAGAAATGTAGGTCTCAACAACGGCCTCATACACCTCAAGGTGGACCTCAACAATGGGCTATAAATATGGGCTACAAATGCATCAAGATGGGCCTCCACGGATGGCCACAAGTACATTCATGTGGGCACCATCACATGGGCCTTATATAAATCAATGGACCATACCAATGGGCCCTACATATACTTCAATTGGGCCATACTGATGGGCCCCATGTGTACATCAAATGGGCCCTAACCCATGGGACTTAGGATACATCAAAATGGGCCTAATCACATGGACCTTATATATGTCGAATGGGCCTAATCCCATGGGCATTATATATGTCAAATGGGATTGATCCCATGGGCATTATATATGTTAAATGGGTCTAATCCCATGGGCCTTATATGTGTCAAATGGGCCTAATCCCATGGGCCTTATATGTGCACCAAGGTGGTCCTCAATGAATGACCACAATTTAGTCAACATGGACCCTATACACATACTAAGGTGGGCCCACTTGAACCATAAATCTGCCTTATTTTTACCTCAAGCTAGTAAGACAAACTGGCCAACTAGTGGATGGTTTGGATGCAACACATGCATCAAGGGTGGGGGTCCACATAAGGGCCCACCATCATATATATATTATATGCAATATATAATCTATATAATATATATAATATTATATATAATATAATATATATATATATATACACACACACACACACACTGCCACCATCCAGGCTGCCATCGTCCACGGTCAGTGGACGGTACCAGTGAAACATATACATCACTGTGGGTCCCACGTGGGGCCCACCATAACGTTTATTTTCCATCTAGCCTGTTGAGAAGGTCACAAAGACCTGGATGAAAAGGAAAAACAAATATCAGATTGATTCAGAACTTCCGTGGGCCTTAGAAAGGGCTTCAATGGTAGAGTTCAATTCACACAGTTTCCTCTCACGTGGGCCACCAGACCATTGGATGGGCCTGATTTTTGGAGGGTGGCCCACTGAGCTGAGGGCCCACCATATGAATGGATTGGATGACAAATAAACATCAAGGTGGGGCCCGTCCAAAGGGTGGGCGGTGTGGACAGAACCATGCATAGGTGGGCTTCAGCATCCACTGACGGTGTGAATAAAACACATTTTACTGTGGGTCCCAAGTGGGGCCCACCTTAGTGTTTCTAAGCCATCCAAACCATTGATAAGGTCACACAGACCTGGATTGAAGAGAAAAACAAATTTCGGCTTGATCCAGAACCTCTATGAACCCAAAGAGGATTTCAATGATAGACATTCAATCACACAGTTTCCTATGATGTGGGCCACCTGAATCTTGGATTTGACTGAAACTTAGAGGGGGCCCACTTTAAGAGGTGACCCACCTCATGAACGTGTTGGATGACAAATGAACATCACGGTGGGGCCCACGGCCAGGCCGTGGGTCTGCTGCCCATCCGCCCGCCAACAGCAGTCGTTGCCTGCGTCTCTGACACAGCAGCAAATGTTGCTGTGTCTGATTTTTTTATTTTTTTATTTTTAAAAAATGTGTTTTTCCAAGGTTTCTCAGCGTGGGGCCCGCATCAACCAAATCCACCCCGCCCAATGGATTCTACAGTCCGTAAACAATCCATCAAGTCTAATATTGGACATCTTTCAGCCTGTTAAAAAAATGTGTGTGCATTTAAAAGGTGAAAATCACTGTTTTCTGAAGTATGGCCCGCCAGAAAGTTGGATTGACTTCCTTTTTCAGTTCAACGGCTAAAATGGGCTTGGGAACGAAATAGACGGCGTGGATTCAATCTATGTATCAAGGTGGGGCCTATACAAATGGCCCACCCCATTGCTTCCTACCAAGCTAATATTTGTATTTACCATTTCCAACGTCTAGCATCCCTGGACGCTGGACGATCTGGTTTTTAACACTTACAGTTAAGTGGGCCCCACCCATAGACATGGGTCATCTAAAAAGGGGTTGGATGGCATAGTAATACATACATCAAAGTGGGGTCCATCTTGATGGGCCACATGGCCATATAAACATAAGAAAAGAAAAATGGAAAAGAAGGGAGAGAGAGAGAGAGAGAGAATGAGAGTGGGACACGCGTGATGGAGGGACCCCGGTACTATGGGCCCTCCGTTCCATGATATACATCATAAATCAAGTGGGTCCCATTACATGTGGGCCCAAAAAAATTTAAAATCTAACAGTGGAGATCTCTTCTTCACGAAAATAGACGGTGTAGATGACCCATTTACAAGTTAGGAAGGTAAACATCATGATGGGGTCCATGGAGAATGGCCCCACCATGGAATGATATTGATGATCAAGATGGGCCATCAGCCACATCTTAGGGTTCAAAGTGAGATCCACACCATTGATCGGTAGGCCTCACTTGGCCCATCATAAAAATAAGAAAAACTACCCTATAGAAGCACCCACCTAGCGATCTCCTTGGTTCATTGGAAAGTCTATCTCCTTGTGCTTCACTTTGATGGTGGAAGATGAAGAATGAATGACTAGGATGAGAGATTTGGGATGGGAAAGTGGGCCACACAAGGTCACTTCTCCCTTGAGAAAACCTTGGACGTGTGCACCCTTGGTTGCTTGAAATTTTTGGGTGGGAAATGAGAAAGAGAGAGAGAGAGTTATAAGGAGAGATGTGAGGTGAGTGATGGGGTGATGGTTGATGGGTGTGAGTGATGAGTGAGGTGATGGATTAGTTGACTTTGGGTTTGCTTAACTTGTGGAGAAAGAAAGCATGGGTGCTTTGTACTTGACATGAGGGATGATTGATGGGATTGATTGATGTGATTGATTTGACATGTTGTAGAGATTCTCTTGGGATTACAACGCTTGATGTTTTTACTTGAACTAAACGTGGGTCCACATCACCTCGTCTAGGTATCGGATCGGTGCGTGAGTCGCGGCGTTGGAACTGCGGCAACGGTGCGGTCGCAATGATACAAGTCTCAGATTAAGCAGACTCAAATGTATAGGATACAACTTACGGTCGTGCGCAACATCGATTATCAGTCGTAAGTTACCGAAATTCGACGGGAAGGATCGCGGAAGTTGACGGAACAGTACGGTTCAGGATACGGGTCTTACAAATTCGCTATCGATGGGCTATAACGGTTATAGGGTGTTCCAGGTTACATACATATGTGAGCACATATGGGTAACAATCAAGGTTGGTCAGTAAATAAGTTAGACCGCACGAGTTCAGGCAAGCACGTAACAGACGACATCGGGTACAAGCGACCCATGTAGTCTAACTACTGTCGTCCACGTGCACCCACCTAAATTCATGAGTTTAACGTCAGGATAGTCCTACTAACGGGACCGCCTTCACTCTCCTCACATTCCTGACCAACCCAAGGGTTTGGTGGTAATGTATAGAATGCCGACTAACATGGGTTATCAACTAGCATAGGTAATAACATGCATTCATACTTCCCATCATAGAATCTAACTTTTTACAAGGCAAATGCTAACAATATCATGAAATAAAGGTGCAAGTATTGTGTGGGTTAGTGTAGAAGGCAAGCATTTCATATATCTCCTAATACCAAAATATACACAAGGGTTAGTACAACAAACATGTTATGGGAAAAATATCATACATGAGCCGAGCAAGGAAGGTACAAGCAATCATCATTAACATACCCAATCATGTTTGAGAAACAACAAGCGTTCCATCATCATTACACATTAATTTGAGGGGAGTCTAAAGTGTAAGGTCTTATCTAGGTTTTGATAGATTACCCAAATACATCATCCAAAAAATAGAATCATTAGATTCATATTGAAATTGGTGCTAGGCCACCTAAGAGCAATAGTCCGCACCTTAAAAAGAAGATTCTCATTCTTTGAGATCTTAGGGTTTGGGGATTTGGGTAAAACCACCATTTTCTAAATCAAAAACAAGAAAGACAACATTAATGCCTAGAAATCTATACTATGTTGATCTATTGAAGGGAAAATATACCATTCTTACCTTTACTTCTTGGCATGGGTGGGTTTGGTGGAGGTTTTCTTGAAGAAGAGGTAGAGACTTGCGAGACTGAACTCTCTTGGGCCCCACTTTAACTATAACTCACTTCCTCTCCCTTCTTCACTCTCCCCTCCTCTCTTCTTTCTTCTTCTTTCTCTCTTTTCTCTCTTCTCTCTTTCTCTTTTTCCTTCTTTCTTTTCTCTAGGGCAAAATTGTATGAGGAGAGAGAGTGCCCAAATGAGGCCCTTTTATAATGCTAGATTTGGTGTAAATGGCCCCAAGGGCTAAGTTTTCACTATGCTAGACCTATGGGAGGGTCTTTTTAAGCTCTAGGGCCCACTATGGGGTGTACAAGTCGATATACACCGTATGATAGTTAGCCCTAATGATGATCTATGTATGGATACAAACGGCCCGCCATTTGATTGCGCCGATTGACAGATATGATTAGAAGT
Source organism: Magnolia kwangsiensis (assembly GCA_037074715.1). Lineage (NCBI taxonomy): Eukaryota > Viridiplantae > Streptophyta > Magnoliopsida > Magnoliales > Magnoliaceae > Magnolia > Magnolia kwangsiensis. Next base: position 22,562,271 of record CM073576.1, read on the forward strand.
CTATTTAATGGTCACCGATAGTCGATCAAGGCCGCGACTAAACGGATATGAGCAGGAAAATATCCTTACTCCACGTGAGAAGTCTGGTCATAAACCGACGGTTCCAAATCCTTAACTTTGCATAAGAGTGGACTACTCAATTCACTTAAGTTCCAGTTCCTTGTTTTAGGGTATTTGTACTTCTCATGCACTCATCCTTTGGCTCAAGTTGAGTGGTTCTGGGCAGTACTCAGTTCCGACTCCCGCGACGGACGTCAAGCCCAGTAAGACGGACATTTCTCTATAGTTTTGGAACTAGTGGCCCGCCAACGAGCAGTTTAGAGCTTGTTTAGAAATTCAAGGTATTTCTGGTGGCCCCCTGGCCATGAAACTTATAGGGTAGGTGGTCCATGGCCCGATGAAGGGCCATGCAAAATTTAGGAACGATCGGATATAGGGTTGGGTTGTACGGGTCTGATTTGCAATCAACGGTCATCGTGCCATGATCGGGTCTCAGATTTTGTGGACGGGTGTAGGACACTACATTAGTAACGGCTCGAAAAGCTTAGAGTTTTAGTTTCATTATCCCATTCCAGATTTCAACTTTGGCCTTGGGTGGATTGACATATGTTGTAGTAACGGCTCGAATAATTAACTTTTGGGTGTCCAATGAGTCTGTGGTCCGTGATGGATCATAAGCTCAATGAGATATATGTTCTCCTAATTTTTTATAATTTTTTGACCTTTCTGCGCCGCGGTATAGCCCGTACGGGCTGATGTTATGTGTAAACAGTCATCTGGCTTGGCGGCCCGCACTAGGCCCTATCATGACCTGTCTGGTCTACTCTAATGAGCTAATCATAGTTTAATTAACTTGTAGTATCCCACCACGATTGAATTAAACAAATGGTCCTGCGGCAAATCCTATGTGGACGCCCCAGGATACTGTGCTGGTTGGACGGGACGTTACAAGGGTTGATTTGGTCTATTGTTAAGATCCGGGCCTTATCTGACTCGGCTTCGGTTAGATCTTTAATTTAGTTATGCTCATCTTAATTAGTTAGCAACGGGTCGATTAGATTTGGGTCCTATGTGAGTGAATCATGGGGCTACACCTGATGTTTAAGTGATCGGGCGGATTCAGTGGTTTCCTACAGTTGATTAATTGGACTTGTAGGGTTCTTTACTGGTACCACCCCTGTATAGACTAACATTGAGTGCTAATGGTCATTTAAGTGATATTATAAGTTAATTTAGAAAAAAAAAATTAAGAATTTTTAGGAATCCAAAACAGTGAAAATCCAGGATGCTACATTTTTTATGCTTAAGCTGTAAATTGAGCTCACTAAATGGACATCTGGTTTGGATATAACACACACCTCACGATGGAAGCACATAACTTAGTGACGTCAACACAACAGCCAAGTTGGTGGTGTGTGGTACACCAGCCAATCCGCTTCCAATCGAGTGGGCCATGAGTTTGAAATAATAGGGAGCGGATTAGGTGTGGCTCGGACCTCACCCTAGATGGTGTAGCCCTGGAGCCCACATTAATATATGTATTCTATATCCACGCCAGCCTATTCTTTTGGTTTTTTCAATTTATTGTAGGGTAACCTGAAAATGAAATTGATCCCATTTTTATTTTTTTAAAAAAAATATTTTTTTCACACTTGCACGCACACCAAGGTGGGATTTCACCGCAATGGGTACTCCAACCCATTACATTGTGTTGAAACTCTTGTAAGTTTACCATTAGTGCATAAACATTGTGTTGAAACTCTTGTAAGTTTACCATTAGTGCATAAACATTGTGTTGAAACTCTTGTAAGTTTACCATTAGTGCATCAACATGGACCCAAGTTAATCCAAATCTCATATGGATCATACTATAAGAAACAATAGTGGTTAAACAATTTACCATTAAAAACTTCTTCAGCCCTACGTAGTACTTTCACTATGTTTATTTGCCATCTAACATTTTTATAAGGTTAGACAAATTAAGCTTAGATGAAGAGAAAAACAAATACCTGCTTAGTTGATCCAAAACTTCTATGACTTAAAAGAAAGTTTTAAAGGTAAATCATCACTTTTTCCAGTTGTATGGTCCACCTAAGATTTAGATATGCTTTACTTTTGAACTTATGCCTTAAAATAATTTGACAAAACAAATGAATGACATGAATATACTTTTGGACTTGTGTCCTAAAATGACTTGACAAAACAGATAATTGACATGAATATACTTTAGATACATGCCCTAACATGATATGGTACGGCTACATCATCTTGGGTGAGTCCCGGCCTTGGACCTCATCCACTCCAAAATAACAAGGGTTGGTTTGGATACAATCACATAAGTTACTTTTTTAACTTAAGTTTGTTTAGGAAAATTATTGTAAAAGTAATTTATGTGCCAAAAGTTACTTATCTTAATAAGTAATTTTTAAAATAAACTTCTTAACTTGGTGAATATTTACTTCTCTCTTATGATTCTTGTCAAAGAGGCTCTCTCTCACGTTCCCTTTCAAAAGATGCCCCACCTATTGAATTGTCCACATTGAAGGTGGGGCTCACATCCACATAAAAGGTGGGACCCACATGATTGATGACCTTATATTTATATGGGCTCATATATGAATGGTCCGCATCAAGGCTCGACCCATAATGATAAAAAGCTCACATCCAAAGTAAATTGGCATGATGAAAAACTCACTTCAAATATAAGGCCTACATGATGAACAATCCACATCAAAAGTGTGCTCTACAAGATGGGCAGTAGACATTGAAGTTGGGCCCCACATGATGAATGACTCATATTGAGGTGGCCCCACAAGATGGACCATCCACATCAAAGTTCGATCCCCTAATGATGAATGACCTGCATTCTAGGCGAGCCTTGCTTGATGGGCAACCCACGTTGAAGGTGAGGCCCACATGATGGATAGTCCACATCAAAGGTGAGCTCCACATGATGGGACAATTAATAATGGTGGGCCCCATATGATGAACGATCCACATCAAGGTGGCCCCACATGATGGACGATCTACATAAAAGGTCAACCCTAATCATGAGTGGCCCATATCCAAGGGAGGCCTTCGTGATGGACAACCCAAATCAGAGGTGGGGCCATCACATGATGGGCGATGGATATTGAAGGTGGGCCCCTACATGATGGACAATAACATTGATGGTGGCCCCACTTGATGGATGACCAACATTAAAAGTGGGCCCTACAGAATGAATGGTGGACATTAAAGGTAAGGCCATAATGATGAATGATCTACTTGCAAGGTGGGCCCTATATGAAGGATGGCCCTCGTTAAAGGTAGGGCCCACATGATGAAGGGTCCACATCAAAGGTTGGCCCCACGTGAGGGGTGGTGGATGTGAGGAGGGCCAAACAGGCTTAGGGATAATTGTTTATTACATAGGTTGGAAATCAAATATGTTTTTCTCCTAATTGTTGATAAATATGTTGGTTGCCAAACATATTTATTACTAAATAAGTAGAAAATAAGACAAGCTACTTACCCAAAGTAACTTATGCTCCAAATGCCTCCTAACTGGTGCTTATAAGAGGGAAGTGGATTGCCTTACCTGAGCATAGATATATTCCTATGCCGGGGTTGTGTGGGGCCCTTGGGGATGTTTGTGACAAATCCACTCCGTCCATCTATTTTGCAAGATGACATTAGAAAAGAAGTCTTAAAAGTCAGGCAAATCCAAAACTCATGTGGACCATACTACGTGAAAAAGTGAGGATTGAACGCATAGGGTGACAGAAGTTTTATATAAGGATGATATTTGTGCCTACAACTTATTAGAGTCGTAATAACCCTAAGAACAATTTGGAGGGTATATATAAACATTATGGTCAGTTCCAAGGAGGTATCAACGATGGACGTTTTCATTCCCCGTCTCGTTCAATATGGCCCACCTGAGTTTTGGATCTACCTTATTTTTAAGTTCCTGTCATATTGTGGTCTTTTAGAACATATGGACGGAGTAGATTTTTCACACAGATGTGTGGGCCCACGTAGCCCTAGGCACCCGTATATCTACGTGCCCGGGTCACAAGCAATCCGCTTCCTAGAAGAAAATGGTTGCATGCATTCTTACACCCGATCAATCAAATGGCCTAAATTGGTCGTAAGCAAGCTAATGAGCCAGATATTGTATAGTTCCCTGTTTGTTGTACGTGAGCGACAGAGAATGAATTCTTCATCGTTTAAAGATTGTCTCATGTGGCTAGAGAAATTATTTTCGGACCGATTGTTGAACTACATAGAGATTAGAAATTCAGGTCATTTATTAGATTTGTGAAAATCACCAATATCATTTAAGCCTTATATAATTAATTAGGCTGAGTTCATGAATTCTGTTCAGCCATGCCACTCTATCAACGGCCATACTTTATTTACATCATAAGTTATAAAGGATCGGTTGAATACTATTAAATAAGTTGCTTTTTAACTTACATTAAGTCATTGAGTTGGGTTCTTACTCATGCGTCAGTGGTAGACTCACATGAGTTTCAACACAAGGTCTTGGGTCGGACTAGCCGTTGTGGTGAAATGCCATTGTGGAGTGAATGCATGGGTGTGTGTGGGGTGTGATGTGAGTATATGGGTTAAAACAAAAAAGTCGTTGAATTACTTTTTCACTTAGTTTCATGTTTAAACATGACTATAAAGTATCCTATACTCATAAAGCTACTAATGTTGACTCTCTCTCTCTCTCTCTCTCTCTCTCTCTCTCTCTCGTATCAAAGAACCCCCTCATGACTGACTGTCAACATGATGGATCACCCATGTCAACATGGTCCCACATGATGGATGGTATATATCAAAGGTTGGCTCTTAATGATAAATAGCCCACGCCCAAAATAGGCAGCTACAATGGACGACCCACTTCAAAGATATGGGCCCACATGATGGACGGTCCACATCAAAAGTGAGCTCCACACAATGGACAATGGACATCGAAGATGGGCCCCACATGATGGATGGTCCACATTAAGGTGGCCCCACATGATGGACAGTTTGCATCAAAGGTGGGTTGCACATACTAGCAATTAATAATGGTGGGCCCCAAATGATAAATGATCCAAAGGTAGGACTTACAAGATGGACATTGCACATTAAAGGTCGACCCTTGATGATGAATGACCCACATCAAAGTTGGGTCCTGCTCAATGGACGACTCACATCAAAGGTAGGGCCCACACAATGAATGATCCGTGTTAAAGGTTGGCCCCACATGATGGGTAATGGATGTGAGGAGGACCAAACATACTTAAGGGATAAATACTTATAATGTTGGAAGCTAATTAAGTATTTTTTTTTTTAAAAGAAATTTAACTTTTTGATTGATAAGCATGTTGTTTATAAAATATATTCATCTACTAACTAAATAAGTAAAAACCAAGATAAGCTACCCGTGGCATAAGTAGATTATATAAAGTAACTTCCATTCTAAATAATCCCTAAGTCTTTTCTTATTTCATTGAGTCATGTTCTATAGGCTATTACTTTTCCTTTAAGAGAATTCAGCTTGTATCAACCCATTCTTTGCACTGAAAAAATTACCAAGTGTACTTTTCTCATCTTATTGCCTATTGGTGCTACTCTTAAGGTTTCTTTTTAATTTTGCCTGTGCTGTGTCACTCATTCATCTTAACATCTTCATTTCAATTATATTCATTCTTTTACATGTTATTTATTAATTATAAAAAATTATCTTGCATAAAGCGTTGTCAATCTTATAGCTATCTTATAATTTTTTTTCCTTTCTATTTAATTGTTACACAATGATCATGTAAAACTCCAAAAGCATATATCTTGAAATCTATGGGCAACATTCTTATTAATCTCTCCACTCTCATGAATTATTAACTCAAGAATCAAAAGTGATCATTTTGATTTGGTGAATGGTCCTAAACAATTTCTTTTTTTTTCAATTTTAATTTTCACTCTTTACTAAAATTGCACTTCACAGACTCTATTTTAGTATGATTAATTTTAAATTCTTTATACTCTAAAACATCGCTCCGTAAATCTAGTTTTGTATTGATGCCCTCCTTCATCTTGTCAATCAAACTATTATATGCAAACTTCATACATTATGGAATTTTTTCTTAAAAATGCCTCGTTAATTCATCCATGACTAATGAGAAAAGGTGTCAACCCTTGGTGTAAACCTACAATAATTAGCAACTGACTTGTCTCTCCACTAGTACTCATCATATTTGTCACTACTCCATTCATATCCTTAATCATGACAATATATCCTCTCAAAACTCTTTTCTTTAATAACATTCACAAGATTAACTGATTTACAAACTTATTTTTAAGTCAATAAAGACCATTTAGAGATCTTTCATCCTCTTCTTATATCTCCATCAATTGTCTAAGTAGGAAAATTGTTGCAATGATAAACCTCATATGCATAAACCAAATTGATTTTCTAAAAGATTCGTCTCATTCTTAAGCTTCACTCAATCACTCTCTTACAATGTTTCATTAGATGAGTCACAAGTTAATTCCGCAATAGTTAATACAAACCTATGTATCTCCTTTATTCTTCTAGGGAATTTTCCCATATAACCACCTGCCTTTTAGGCTATTACTGAATAAACACATGCTTTCAAAATATTTAAAGCAAAATGCTTAGGTTTTGCAAATATGGAGAAAAAACCACCTCTTTTACCTTGATTAACGTTGAATGAGGGAATTGTGTTTTTAATTGGTCCAAATGACCAATTACCCCTACATGCTTTATTTTTTATGGTTATACCCATCTCAAGGGCAGGCATGCCAAGGCTTATAGGGGGACAACTTTATGTGTGTGTGATCGGTGATACTGTCCATCCATTCTGCGATCTCATTTTAGGCCATGAACCCAAAAGTGGGCAAGATCTGAAGCACAGGTGGACTCCACCACAGGAAACGTTGGTGATGGAATGCCTACTGAAAAACATGTTAGGGCCATGGAAGTTCGGATCAACTTGATTTTGTGTTTTTCCTTTGTCTATGTTTTTGTGGCCTTATCAACAGGTTGGATGGCTCTTATAAACATAAGGGTAGGCCCTAGGAAGTTTGCAAGGGTGGGTGTAAAAACATGGATGTGGCTTGTGTACAAGTGGGGGTAAAAACATGGGATGCGGAATGCCGGGCATGGCTTCGGTGGTCCACCAAGGTAGGTGGGATCCCTAACTGTGGGGCTCACCTTGATGTATATGCCTTATATCCACATCATCCAGCCATTTTTAAAACTCATTTTAAGGCATGATCCAAGAAATAAGCATATCCAATCTCAGGTGGGCCATAATACATGAAAACAGTGGCAATCAAATATTAAAAACTTCTTATGGGAAAAAAAGTTTTGGATTAAGCTGATATTTTTGTTCTCTTTTCATCTGGGTCTTAGTGACCTTATCAACATGCTGGATGGAAAATACACATTTATGGGGCCCCATGAAGTTTTTAATGGTGGGGATTCAATAACGACTGTTTCCCGTGGTGTGGTGCGCATAAGATTTGAATATGCTTCATTTTCGGAATTATGCCTTAAAACAAGCTATCAAAATGGATGAATGGTGTGGATTTAAGGCAAATGTTGGAGAAATTATATTGAAAAATCGAAAAAAATGAAATTAACACCAGGCTAAATCATGTATGTAATATGCTATCCTTAAAGCTTTATTCACCCCATTCTTGATTGAAATTGAGATTGCCGATGGGTTACGGCTGAATTGCTTCTAGGATAAGACACGCCTTCTTATTAAGATCTTGTGTGCAACAATCACAAATAAATCTACTCAGAGACTTTGTTAATGCAATTCATAAATTTAGTAGATTTGTTGAGTGGTCAAACTCAGTGACTTAAACAATGTTCAAGTTACTTAGCAATTTCTTAAAAAGAAAATTGTTTAGAGAGATCAAATTGAATCTGTTGGATTTGGATATTTCTAGACCTAGATGGTTTAGTATATATAGCATTTGGGGTGTGGACTATTACTAGATGATCATCAATGATTCTTAGGAAAGAGAGACCATGGATGGCTAAATTGATTCTAGGGTTTAGAAGAGAGAAAACAAGGATTTTTTTGCATCTGTAAGTGATTCCCCCTCTTTTACTTTCATTTTATAATGAATTTGTGTTGTGACAATTACAAGTGCAAGACTGCGCTATAGTCTTATCTTAGTGAGATCAAGGTCAATCCACAGGGAATTGGATTGAGAACACAGTAAAAACTAATCCAGTGGTCTATTTTTTAATCTAGCAGAAGAAAAAGATGATTTAACAATAATTAAAAACACCAAGAATCCAAGAATCCCCACTTAACAATTTCTGAAAATCAATTCATATTCTTTAAGTTAATAACTTAACTAGAATCATATTCCAATCTGTTCTAATACGAAGATAAAACTATAAATCCAATCACAAACATCCAACAACATATGTAAATCGAGATAGATCAATCTCTCATGAACATACAGGCAATTCATCACAGGGAATCCAAAGTATCTATGGTACCTAGAGTTCACAATGGATCAATTGATTTCATAGAAAAATTCCTTCTCTAATTTAGGAATTCAATCAGCACAATCACAATTCAAGATTAAAAATAAATAATACTTTAATTAAAAATGAATTAAATAGAAGAATTCATTAAGCAGTTCATCTATTAGGCTTAGCTAAGAGATTAGCCTAATATGGCTAACATCTCTAAGAAACATAAAGAAAAACAAACTATAAATAAAGGATTGGAAAAAAAAAGGCACCAGAAGAGCTTCGCCTTCACTTGGACACTCTCCAAAACCTAATTCGTGTTTATAAAAGCTTAAAAACATCTCTCTAAATAGGAATTGTTCGAACTGTGTTAAAATTTACGTAGTAGCACGAACCATCGATCGATCGATCAATCAATCTAGTTATCGATCGAGCATTTCCAAAAATGTCCAATGATTGAATTCAAATTTTTGTTATACTGTCAATCAATCGATCTTGGACTTCGATTGATCGAACATTGCAAAATATATCTCGCGAGTTTTCGTATTTTTCAGAGGAATTCGATCAATCGAACCAATTGCTCAAGATGGCTCGATGGATTGTCGATCGATCAAGACTTGAGTTCAATCGATCGAACTCTACTATGAATTTTTAGATATTGTATACATATTCTTTGGCACTTTCTCATCTCGAGTACTTCTTTCCCTAGGGTCTTTGTGTAACATCTTGGATTTTCACTGTTTTGAATTTTTAAAAATTCTTAAATTTATTTATTTTATTTTTATAAATTAACTTATAATATGACTTAAATGACCATTAGCACTCAATGTTAGTCTATACAGGGGTGGTACCAGTAAAGAACCACACAAGTCCGATTAATCAACCATATGAAACCACCGAATCTACCCGATCACTTGAACATCAGGTGTAACCCTATGATTTACTCACATAGGACTCAAATCTAATCGACTCGTCGCTAACTAATAAAGATGAGCATAACTAAATTAAAGATCTAACTGAAGCCGAGTCAGATAAGGCCCGGATCTTAACAATAGACCAAATCAACCCTTGTAACGTCTCGTCCAACCAACACAGTGTCCTGGGGCGTTCACGTAAGATTTGCCGTAGGACCATTTGTTTAAGCCACTCGTGGTGGGGTACTAAAAGTTAATTAACCTAGGATTAGCCCATTAGAGTAGACCAGATAAGTCATGATAGGGCCTAGTCCGGGCCGTCAAGGTAGATGACCGTTTACACTTAGCATCAGCCCGTACAGGCTATACCGCGGCGCAGAAAGGTCAAAAAATTATAAAAATTTAAGGAAACATATATCTCACTGGGCTTGTGGTCCATCGTAGACCACAAACTCATTGGACACCTAAAATTTAATTATTGGAGCCGTTACTACAGCACATGTCAACCCACCCAAGGCTAAACTTGAAATCTGACACGGGATAATGAAACTAGGATTCCAGGCTTTCCAATTGTCGGATTCCTTCCAAATTTACGATGAAGGTCTAATGTAGTGTCTTACACCCATCCACAAAATCTGGAACCCGATCATGGCACGACGACTGTTGATCGCAAATCGGACCCGTACGACCCAACCCCATATTCGATCGTTCTCAAATTTTGCAAGGCCCTTCATTAGGCCATGAACCACCTATCCTACAAATTTCATGGTCAGGGGACCACCAGAACCTCTCCAATCACCAGAATAGACCCCACTGGGCCACTTAAAGATCGGAACTGTATGATCAAATCCCATATTCGTTTATCCCTTAAATCTCAAATTTTACATGAACCCTTATTAGGCCATGAGACACCTACACACCCAATTTGGTGGCCAAAGGTGTGTTGGGGCCACCCCAACATCAATAGTGAGTCCTAGAAGGCTATTTTGGGGATTCATGAAAACTTAAGGCCAAGGGGCCCAACTCTAGGGAAATAAACCCTAGCTCTTATCTCATTTCTCCTCAAATCTCCAACAACCAAGCTTTCTCCTTCATTCTTCCTTCATCCTCCAACAACAAATTCTCCCTCATAACTCCCCAAATCTCCAACAACCACCAAGGAGTAGAGAGAACAAAAGAGCAAAGAGGAGAAGATAGAGAAAGTGTAGAAGAGATCTAAGGTGGACCCTAGATCGTGGTGGGGCCGAGGAGATCAAACATTCCAACTCCTTACCCCTTTCTCCAAAGGAAACTCCCCACCTCAACCACAACGATCGTCCGTAAGTCATCTAGGTAAGATCATTCACCATTCCTCTTGAGAATCCATGTATTAAGAAGGTTTGACTTGGATTTCTCACATGCAAGTGCTTGTTGTAGGGATTCCGGCCGACCAACCCCCAAAACCCTCATTTCTAGGTCGTCAACGATCCGAAGGTGCGGACTATTATCCTTAGGTGGCCTAGCACCAATTATAGTAGGGGTTTAATGATTTTGTTTGTTGAGTTATTGTATTGAAGAAATTAAAGAAAACTTACGATTGGTGTATTGTTGGAATTGCATGGTTTTGCATGATTGGTTTATATTTGATGATGATCTTGTATCTCACATGATTTAGCATAGGGATAATTATATACTCATGTTTGTTTGATTGATTTTGTTCATATGTGTTGTTTCATAGTGTTTATGAATCTTTACTCTTGTGTGTTTGATTCCTTGAGGTGTTTGAAGTGCTCAACTTCCTCACTAACTCACACACTCACATGTACCTTATTCATGATAACGTAGTATGCTTGCTAGGGATATGTGAATCGTAGGTTGTAATGTGTGTGAACATGACATGCTTATGCTAGTTAATAATCTTGATGGTTGTCATGCTATGAACCAACATTGAACCCTCGGGTTGGTAGGGGACACAAGGAAAGACGCTAGTCCCGTTGGTAGGATTATGCTAGGGTTAGACCCGTGGGTTTGGGCGGGTGTGCTCGGGTGACTGTAGTTTGACTACATGGGTCGTCTCACGCCCGCCTGACTCGTGCAGTCTAGCCTACTATCTGACCAACCATGTTTATTAACCCTGGTTGCTCACATATGTATGGAACTTGACACTCCCTACAACCATTGTAGCCCATCAATAACCCACTTGTAAACTGGTCTATAGCCTCGTGAGCTGGGCATGGTGGAATGAGACACTATGTCTGAGCTGTCGGCCTACGCTGGGGTGTCGCGCCTCCCCATAGTGACCGTGAGCGATCCCTTTTCTCTCAGCACTCCTCATGTGCTTGGAGTCAGGGATGAGGAACCCAATAGGATCACGGACCGTGAGGACTCGGCCTCACGCATTGGGGGGTTTTGGCCTCGCAACCCGTTTAGGGCATTGATACGTGGGGTGTATCGGTTTCTCAAACCTGCTGGATGAATGGACTTAATTAATAACTCAGCTAACACGATCGCATTGCATCGCATTAATTAGGGTGGCGACTCGGAAGTTGAGGTCGCTCTGAGGGAGTGCTGACATATGTGATCGTTAGATGGAGTCGCTCGAGGGAGTGTTGTGGCGAGGGTATGCATCATATCATCCCACATGCATGCATTTTAAATAAGAGTTGTTAGGTGTTGGTGATTATCTATCTTTCATTAAATTCATGCTATAACTTCTGTCTGTTAAAACTTAAGACTAATAACACCCATTGAGTTGATCACTCACTCCCACTCTGGGACGGTGTTTTAAAACACCAACCAGACCCGATCTTAGATGCAGGTGATGTAGGGCAGGAGGAGCCTGGAGAGACGAGCTTTGAGGAGGAGGACGAGCTGTCTTACTTCCAGCTGATGGGCTGTTCGTCGCCAGCTTGAGAGGCGGGATTAGATCGCTGAGCGGAGGGCTCAGCCCTATTCTCTTTGGTCATATATTTTTGTTATTTGTTGGGGGTCTCCATGTGCGATCCCTTCTATTCTTTTGGACATGAATATAGATATATGTTTGTTCTTTTCATTTCAGTAGACTGTTATGTTTAAGCTTCTTGTTTTCGGGAACTCCAAACTGCGCAACTAAATCAAATTTAAATGCATATTAATGAAATCAGGTTATAAGTGACACTTAGGAACTCGGGAGTCGAGCGTATGCACAACCCCCGATTTTTAGGGCATTACACTTTGAATATTCAACTCTCCATCATTCAGCTCTAATACTTCGTTCTTCATCTTGATTTCTTACTAGCTTTTAATAATCGCTTTTAAGTGTTATTTCAACTTTGGTTTCAAAATAATCTTACATAAAGAAAACATATGTAATTTAAATAGTTTAACACTTGAATGCAAGAAAAAACAATGCACAATTGAGATTAAATATGCAATATTTAAGTCTCAACAATTTGCTTGTTACTTTGTGCCGTGGTTTTTTCCCGCGAGAGGTTTTCATGTAAAATTGTGCGTCCCTCTGTATGCTTTGTTTGCATTTATTTCTCATTATGTGATTTGAATTCAGAGTTTGCTTCCATGGTTCCCCAATATATTACCCTCATGTTTTGACATATGACACATTCTTAACGAGCACTACCTAATGCATGACAGAATCTCTGATACACATGCGATCTAACATGCGAACGTGGTCCATGGAGCCTCACATTCTATCAAAACCCTAGTTGAAAAAATCCATGCACTCCACCTTGTTGTCCAGTCAGGTTGGCTCATCTCCAAGGCAAATACCTAGTTTCTACTAGATGAACTTGATTTGTAACTATTGAGTTAAAAATGAAAATTGATCCAATACTCTCATAGCATTTATAAGTTATAGTGCTTATAACTGCACCAAGATGCTTTGATTGCCAAATCCATTAATTTGGATAGTCTATTAAGTCTATCAAATATTTTATAGGAAATTGTTCACCAATCATATGATTCTAACCCTTCAATTATGCAGGAAGAAGAAGTGCTTTGAAATTCACAAGATGAGGACCTTAAATTGGTCTATTGCACAACTTTAACCTAAGCTTTACAATCACTTAAACCCATCTCATGTCATCTCATATCTATGCTATGCAAATGCAAGTAGCTTTGGACAATTTTACCTACAAGACAATTAGTTATAGGAAATTTGCGAATTGTAATTTAAAGTAATATTGGAAAAGATTTGGTAAAAAGAGAAAGGTACTTAGTTTATATTTTATGTGCTTCATGTCACATGGTTATCTGCCTATTGGATCGGTGTGCCCCGAGCCCATCTACTCTTTGTATGTTACTTGTAACTTCTCTCCCTTTTTCATTTCTCTCTTTGCATATATATATATATATATATATATATATATATATATATATAAAAGTAACACTCTTCTTCTTTTTTTCCTCTATGTGTAACCGGCACCATTTCCTTCCAGTTCTCTCTTAATCTCACTACCTTTTGCTCTCCATACACACTGGGCATGCAATATCCATTAGTTAATTATAATAAAGAGGAATAGCATGTAGTTTTGTCCCTTACCACTCCAGCTATATATAGTAACAATAAAATAACGGCTAATTAATTATAATAAATAACTAATTGCATGTAATTTTGTCCTTGATCATTCCCGCTACCAGTAATAACAATATAATAATTATAATAAATAAAAGCATACACCAATTATATTCTAACTATTAATTTTTAAAACTCTCTACTAAACTTTTCTTTAAAAAGAGTTTATTAGTGGGTCACCAAAAGTCACTTTTTATCGTAAAAGTAAAATTGATTTGGCAAGCAATCAATCTGAGTCACCAGATTTGATTAGCACAGTCAGTGAGTCAACTCAATGAGTTAGCCAACACTCATGGGAAGTTATTTGATACTCTAGATAATTAGGACACGTGATATGCAGAAACTTAAAAATGGAACACTGTAATATATCAATTCAAGTTAAACCGACTGAATCGAATAACCCAGAACCAACTGTCGCTGGGTTACAGTCTTAAATTCAGATTGCTTGAACAATCTTACCATTTGATTTATATACTATTGCCTTTTGAAATAAGCTCAACCGTCCAATAATGTCCAGCAATCTAATATTGATTAACTAAATAAAAGTAACTTTTAGCCCATGATACACGGTATGATTTGAATTACAATTATGGCACCTATGCACTCTTTCAAAAATTCCTAATTGCGTGTCATCCATCACACTTTCAGACTGTCTGCCAGCAATCCATTCAGTCCTCAAAATCAATACGAACCGTCCAAACCGTGTGGACCACTTTTGGGGGATCCATCCTTATAATTTAACAGACAACCCTTGAGTGGTGGAAACTTGTTTCTTAATGGTGGGCCCATTTGGCCAACGTGTCAAACAAGTATTCCCAAAGAGGAAGTGTCAATTTCATTGTTGACGAGGTTAGTCCAAGTCATTGTCACTTTCTTCCCTTCCATGTGATAATCCACGCCCTTCATACGAAAGGGCCCACCAGATTTGAAGGTCTTAAAGGGTCTTGCTATTCACAAATAGTACCCTCGACTGACGGATAGGATTTCACACATGATTTATGGTTTAGTAAATTAAACCGTTTGTTGGATGGGAATGGGATCCACCTTGGATCCAGAATACTTGAAAAGCTTCCGTAATGGAAGGTCCCAACCGTTCTCCGGTTTGTACCAATTTCCATTTGAATGTGGACCGTTGCTTAACTATCTACAATATTGCGTACATCTAAGAGTTGGGATCATCTAGGGGATTTTCAGGGAACTGCCTGGTTAGGGTAGGTACCATCACATCTATGGTATGGATTACCGGATATCTCGATACCTCAAAAACTGTACATTTGCTAATGATCAGGATCCACCGTGTAATTGCTCCTATCTAATGCGGGGCCTTGCAGATTAACGGTTTGGATCACATCGGGACAAGCATCTGCGAACGCGGATTGCGTCCCACCCCGGCCTGTCTCCACCTGGGAACGGGCAGGAGCTTTGAGCGGCCACTATGAAGTATAGGTTTCATCCACACCGTCCATACAATTTTTCGTATCATTTTATGATAAAATAATAAAATTTAGGCAAACAAAAGGCTCAATGGACCACACCACAAGAAGCAGCGGTGATAATGATTCTCACCGTTGAAACTTTTATAGGGCCCACCATGATGTTTATTTTTCATCCAACCTGTTCATAAAGTTACATATACCGGGATGAAGAGAAAACACAAATATCATCTCCGTCCAAAACTATCATAGCTAGCTCCGAAGAAGTTTTCAACGGTAAGAGTTTAATCCCCACTGTGTAGTCCACATCTATCTTGGATCTGCCTCAGTTTTGGACTTACATCCTAAAATGATATGAAAAAAAAGAAGGATGGACGGTGTGGATAAGATCCATAAATCACGGTGGCCACTCAAAGCTCCTGCCCGTACCCAGAGCGGACGGACGGGGTTCGGACGCAATCCGCGTCTGCGGCATTTCTCATCTCTTTTGTATGGGGAATGATCCCGTACGTTCCATGCATGGTAACTACCATGATATATAGAGCCAGCTGTGATGTTTTAATGTCATCCAATCCATCTGCTGTGCGCATTCCCATGTTTTATTTCTAAATGAAAAATTCCAGCGTGAACATAACTTAAGTGAGCCACGCCAAAGGAAAAGGGACACTGGGAGGGGGACGCCCACCAAAGACACTTCCAGATGAAATATGGGGTTCGCCATGTTGTGTATATCTATCTAATCCAGTCATCAGCTGCGTTCCCCCACCAATCCAGAATTCAGGTGGATCACAACACTTGAATATAGATGTTTCGGGCAATAGCACGTGAACATGCAAGTTTCGGGCAGGTTTGGATGTTTCTGCCTGTGCTGATCCAAGTTTGTATCGGATCAGGTTGGTGCACACGTGAGTTATTTTTTATTTTATTTTTTTTAATAAAAAAAACAAGATAGTTCTCATGTATGCGGATTAGGTGGTGCGGCCCATACAACTCTTACCGGTGGTATAGTGACGTGACAAAATATGGTTGTGCATTGCCAAAGATGGGTTTTGACTTCTTCTTTTTTTCTTTTTAAAGTTTTTAGGGCCAAGTGTAGGGCCTATCAATCAAATCTCGAGCCAATACCTTTACGATTGTATGCAGTCACTATACATTAGGTGCATTAGGTGCAGAAGCAACCACAAGCCATTCAAATACGTAATCGAGAAACGAAGAGAATGGATAAATATAAAGAAACACACGGATCCTCACTGTTGCCCGGGTGGTACACTCCGGAGTTTCAACACCCGGTCAAGGGTTTGAGTATCCATGGGTGGTGAAATTCCATCAGCGACCGCGTATCTGATGAGTCTTGCAAATCTGAATGATCCACATGACGTAGAATGAACTTTTTTGAGAACTCATCATATCTTATGAGTCTCGCAAATCTGAACGGTCTACATGAAGCAGAACGTCATCAAACCCCTTGAACTTTGGTGGGCCATGAAAAATGCAAACAATTTCTTCCCTTGATTTGAATTTCTCTTTGCTATGGCCCACCAGAATCTTAGATCAAGGTGAAAATTTACCCCTTGAGATTTCATGGGATTCCGCATCTTATGGACCGTTCGGATTCAACACCTATGACACGTGTGCAAAGGTGCACACATGCGTAGGTGAGCATGCCTACACACACACACACAAACACACACATACACACAACAATTTATGTGAAAAAATCCTAAAGTAAAAAACTACAGCACCCGGTGACAAAACAATCTACTATAAATAAAGAATTATAAAAGATAGACGACTTACATATTTTGAAACCCTTCATCTCCTGTGATGAAATCCCTTTACAAATGCAAAGAAAACTCATCCAGATTCTTCTACATTTGTTTCTTAATCCTAATCATGCATTACACCCCTTTATATAAGGTCACGTATAGAATTAGAAATAAATCACGCTCTTACACAGAAGTTATGCAAACCAACAATGTTCGATCGATCGATCCTACAATGTTCGATTGATCAAAAATATCTAAAACTATCTAGAGAGTTAACTGGCCAATTTAAGATTTTCTCGATTGATCGAGGCAGCCTCGATCAATCAAACTCCCCTGTTTCATCACAGATTGAAGTGACCAATTTCAACAATCTCCACCATGGCTTCAATCTCCATGTCTCACAGCTCCAAGTTGTTTCTTTCATCTCTAATATTCATCATAGCTTTATTATCACTTCATGTACACACTCCATCTTTATTTTGTCTTTGTCAAGCCCAGAGAAGTTGAGAAAAACCTAAATTTCTATCCAGGAAACACTTTTGTAAGCATGTTAGACGGATTTTTACGGATTTTCACTGGTATAAATTTTCTCAAGAGTAACACCGCCTTCTTCTAGCATATGCCAAGTAGAGTGATGATACACATCAATGTGCTTGGTCCATGAGTGATAAACAGATTTCTTCATCAAGTTAATAGCACTCTCGTTGTTATAGTGCATTAGCACGACTTTTTGCTGAAGCCCCTACTCATTCATCATTCCGATCAACCAAACCACTTCCTTGAACGCTTTTGTCATCGCCATGTACTGAGCTTTGGTTGTGGAAAAAGCAACCATAGATTGAAGTTTCGACATCCAACTAGTCACTCGACCCATTAATACAAATGAGTAGCCAAAAGTTGACCTTCTAATATCCACGTTTCCAGCGTAATCGGCGTCCGCATAACCTACTAGCTTCTCCTTAAACTTTTCAAATGACAAGATATAGTCAGTTGTACCATGTATGTAATGAAGTAACCATTTCATTGCCTCACAGTGTTGCATGTTAGGGTTTGACATGCATCTGCTCACAACACATACAACATATAAAATGTATGGTTTAGCACAGACTATGGAGTGCATCAGACTGCCAACTGCACTTGATCAGGACACACGAGACATATGCTACTTTTCCTCATTTATAATAGGATATTGTTCTAAAGAAAGTCGAAAGTGAGTAGCGACAGGTGTACTAACCGATTTAACTTTATCAAGTTCGTACTTAACCAAGTCTTTCTCAAGGTATTCTACCTGAGACAACCATAGTGTAACATCCCAAAAATCGAGGGGTCGAGCAAAAACCCAACTCCCGAGTTCCAAAATGTTATTTATACAACATAGATATGTATGATTGAATGTTGTCTGTGATAATGTATTAAACATGAGTGAGATTAAGCCAGAACAGCATATCATACTCCAGAGAGTTAAATTTGCAAGCGGAAGACTGTAATAGTATGTATAACATATATAAATTGTTGTATGTCTCCAGAGTGTGAATATATTACCAGGTTATACACATACATGTATACTTCAAAAGTAAATAAAATGAATATACATGAGGGCACTAAAAATATAAAATGACAAGTGTCAATGTATCTAATTAACCTCCCTGTAATCCCGTCAATCAGATCACGCATAAAGGAGAGATCCTCCCCATCATCATCAAATCCAGCTCTGCCTCGCAGGCCGCGCCATCATCTGCAATCACAATAGGGACTGGTGGGTGTCCGGAAACATCATCCCGTAACGTGGGAATGAGTGATCAACTCAGTGGGATGAGAGAGCAGAGATTAGCATGTTATCAAATCAATCATGCGATAATAGTAAAGCAATAAATTAAACAATCCTAGTACTGTTGTTAATGCAATATGACATGACGTGATGTATGCCCTCACCGACAATCTCCCTCATACGGCAACATCTTACGACCGCGGCATGCCACACTCCCTAGAGTGCTCCACATCTTTCAGGCACATGCAATGTTATGGTGATATAATTTTCAAGTTGTTATTAGTCCATTCAAATAGTGGGATTGGGAAACTAAGGTACCTCCCTTATATCAATCCCAACACAGATCCTGTCTAGGGTCGTCACTCCTAGTAATCTCATACGATATATATTTTGTAGGTCGCTGCAAGGGCTGTCAGGGCTGTTCCACGCACTCATTGCACCGCTCTCCCATCACCTTATCAATACAGGCCTACTGTACTCTACTGCTACGGAAGGGTCGTCGTCTCCCGTAGACTCAGAATACGCTCGCGGTCACTACAAAGGGCTGCCAGGGCTGTTGCTCGCACTCGTTGCACCGTTCCCCCATCACCTTATCAATGTAGGCCGACAGCAAGAATATAGTGTCCCATACCACCATAATCTGCTCACGAGACAGGTGCTCACTGGTCACTACGGGAAGGTTTGTGGCCCCAGCGTAGGCCGATAGCTCGACCACGGTGTCCCATACCACCATGCCCGGCTCATGAGTCTTTGTGGATCAAGGTACCCTAGGTTCAAGCAGTTATGACTCATGCAGGGTGAACATACAATGGCCAGTCGGGTTACTTGACGGGCTCGACTAGCGCGATCACATCTCAAGTTGACGACATGAAGTGCGTAAAACACTTCGTGTGGCCTAACCACTGCCGCCAACTCTAGAACACGGCTCGCGTTCATCGACGCGTCGTTCGTGGCAAAAATAAGCTAACCACGAATTCGCTCGGTTACCGACTGCCTGGACTAAGCATAGTCCCAAACAATTAAAGAATCACATCAACAAATCATATGAGAGTATTGAAATTGAAATACAACCATGTGAGCATGTTAACACATGTTATAACATAGAACTTAAGTAAATCATCAAGTACATGCATTTCATACATACAATGCAACCATGCATATAACTAACATGTAGGAAATCACTCACGTCAGCATATTAATTGAGAAACCAATCTCAAACTAATCCATAACATCATTTAATTCAATACATACTAATACAAGCATTTATACAAATACTTACACTACACACTTAGGTCTACATATAGTATGTCGACCCGAAGTACGCATTTAGGCGAATCTCTTCGCCAAACTAATTATGCACGCATTCCTAACATTCTAATGCGACAATAAACCATGTCAATCACATCAGCAAAATATGAATAAAAACAGTACTTCCTACAAATGACTAAAATGCCCTAAATCTCATATTCTTCGTTGATTTACGAAACAGGAAACGGACAGCATGTTGTACATGTTAAACGGTGTTGTCGTCGAGAATCTACTATTAAACGACATTAAAAGCTTTGGAAACAGTCAATCAAAGCATCTAAAATCCGCACCTTGTCTCTTATGGATGTGTAAATTCGAACGGAGCGTATACGCTTCGTCTACAGCGATAAGAGAACCTAATTCACGAGTTACATCAGCTAACAAGCTATGAATCCTAGTAAACCTCAAATCAGCAACTTTCTACGGTTATTTCATACCTGAAAAAGCGGAGGAATCGCCGGGAAAGCGACAGAGGTGCGTTGCTTAAGCACGTGCAACACGTAGCACAAGTGGCAGGAAGAACTCTCCCACCTTCTCTCACAAACTCTCACCTTTTCTCTCTCCCAATCTAGGAATTTTTGCAAATTCGTATGGGAGAGAGGAGTGAAGGTTTCAACCCTTTTTATAACTTAAAAACGCCGAAAACAGGCTCCGGAACGAAGTTTACTTAGTGCATATCCAATTCGGGGCTGTTTCGGTTCAAAAGATGTTTTCTGGTGGTCCCCTGGTCGAATGCGATCGGACTTAAGCTCATGCATACCAGATCTAGCACGTATTAAGTTTTCAATCCGGCAGGGTTCGCAGATCGCACGTGGCGGGCCAGTTTCAGTTCAGCGGTCACCGCACGTAGATCAGGGCTGAAAGTCTCATGATATAAAATAAAAATTTCTCCTGATCCGAGGGTGTAATCTGGATGAATTCTGACGGTCAGAACGCTCAATACTGACGCGTCAAGTCGTGTGCCAGATTTGAATTTGAAATTCCAACTATGTCCCTATTCGCACTCTCTTTGGTCCGGGCTCAATGAAATAGCCTGTGATTATCGGTTTGACTTGATTTTCGGAATGAGTGTCAAGTCCAGCTAGGCGGTTCTAACGGTCTAATATAGGAGGTATCGGACTTTCGACGAGCGGTTTAGATCCAATACAAAGATTCAAAGTGGTCCAGAGAACAAACCGGCTTAGAGTTTGATCCAAGGTTATAGAGTATTATGAAGTCATACGTTCTACTCGATTTGGGTCTTGTAGAACGTATTTAAAGTGTTCAGGGACTGTTTCCCAGCTACTCCAGCGTCGCGCTAGCTAACTAACACTTATTTTTCAAAGGAATTAATCCTACGTGATTTCTTTGGCTATGGAATTGGGTTCTGAGCGATTTCTCAGGTGTTTTAGTTAACCCATTGCCTAAGGACATCTAATCCCAGATTAGCCAAAATTCGGGGTGTTACACATAGTCTGCTCATTTCTCTGTCTTTGTGTATGCAATGCTAAGAATCTTCTTTGCAGTGCTTAGATCTTTCATCTTTAATGTCCTAGATAATTGAACCTTCAGTACATTGATTTTAGACATGTTATGCCTATCATCAACATATAATACCGATATAATGAATTCTTCATCGGCCAGTCCTCTAAAGTAGATACAGTGATCAAATTCACTTCTAGTAAACTGTCGACTCATCATAAAAGAATCAAACTTTTTATACCACTGTCTGAGTGACTGTTTCAGGCTGTACAATGACATGCTCAACCTGTAAACCTTCTTCTTTGCTCCATGTACCTCGAACCCTTCTATTTGCTTTATGTAAATCTGCTCTTCAAATTTTCCATATAAGAAAGCGATCATCACATCAAATTGCTCCAATTCAAGATTATATCTGGTAACCAGCACCGGCAAAAATCTCTCTGAAGTTGACACCCTCCTTTTGCACATAACCATTCGCTACCAGTCTGACTTTATATCTATCATATTTTTTCCTAAAGATCTACTTGCACCTAATCACTTTTCGACCAATGGGAAGCTCCACCCAGTCCATCATCTCATTTTTGTACAATCAGTATATCCCATTCGTGCATAGCCATCATTTACTTCTTATCATCAATATTTTTAATGCTTCCTTGAAGGTAGACGAATCTCCATCATCCATAATAAAGGCAAACGTAATGTTTGAGTCATCCTTGTATCGCAATGGCATCTTGTGATTTCTTCGTGCATTTCTCCTAACAAGTGACACTTGCTCATGTACCTTTTCTTGTGATTCAGCTTCAACCTGTATTTCACCATTTTTAATTTTAACATCAATTACCGCTGACTTTTTCATTTCCTTATGTTCATCCTTATGGAACAAAGAACCTACGAGACTCGTACCCTAAAAGACTATTCGAGTACCTAATTTTCGGTATCAGCACGCTTTAGATAAACCAGATCAAAGAGTTTAGATCGAACACTCTGTTTTAATATATTAATAATCTAAGACCCATACCCAATTGACCATACTGACACTGTGATTCCAACTTCACGCGGCACGTTCCATTTCGATGGCTAGATCGAAAGATATATGCCCTATTATAATTAACGGATGACACTCATCGTACATGTGTGCACACGTGATGTAGGACCAACTTATCAAAAAAAATTTAGAATAATAAAACGTCACTTTCAAATAAAAAAAATATCTAACACATTTACGTCTCACCCTTACCGCACCATGCCTATCACATGTCTCATCGCCTCTATATTCAACGATGACCATGCCGTCCCATGTATAAAATCATCTCCTGTCCATCTTAACGACTGCGTGAAAGAAATCGAAAGAAAAAAAGAAACGATAAAGAGAAAAAAAAAATATAGTTAAACGAGAGATTAGAGGAGATTAGGAAGAAGGAAAGGCGATCTCAACCATTCATATACATCCGGTGTCCAAATCAACTGTTGAAGTGAGTGCACGGGTCATTTACTCATTGTCTTGATGTCGGGCCCATAAATGGACTCCATCTTGACATATCGCACCTGTACATGCTACCCAGTGTGGTCAACGTATGGTCCACTTAGATGTGCATATTATTCGTATATATGAGTTCCATAGTTGCGGAAGTTCATTCGATGGCTGGAATTCCATATTTTTTTTCCCTCTCTATTTATATGTTCTTGGGTTTTAATTGATATGCAAACCTCAGTAGGTCAACCATGAGCTGTCCAACCTTATAGACGGAGTTGATCACTTACCTAGACCCTACTTATATATTTAGAATTTTTTTTTTAAAAAAAAATGAACTGAGTAGTCACTGTCAAAGAGATGTAGAGAGGTTGTCTACGTTGTCAACAATGTGAGAGAAATTTGTCACTCGTGGACCCACCTTAAAGATGTGGTTAATCCAAACCGTCCATCTTCTTTTCCATATTATTTCATGGTTGAAAGCCAAATATGGGGTAGATTCGGACCTCGAATGGGCCACACCATAGGAAATAGTGGTGAGGGTGACACTCATGGTTGAAACCTTCCTAGAGATGTACCATGGCATTTATTTCCAAGCTAGTAGGTTTCTGTGCACGGTGAAGACACAAAACCAAAGAGGTGACCCCACTCATAAGACCCACTTGTTATATGTGTGGCATCTAAACCATCTATCGGTTTTGCCTGACCATTTTGGGCCTTGCTCCCAATAATAGGCCTGACCCTAATCTAGGATGGCCAAACCATAGGAATTAGTTAGGACAAGGATGTAGACCATTGAAAAAACCGTACTCCTATGAGTTTAGATAAGTGGCAATTAAATGGCTACGTTGAATATTCTCAGGGCCTGTAGTGTGGTTTGACATCCAACATGTTCAGTAGGTGACAACGACTTTGTAACACCCTGAAAATCGGGGGTCGTGTATAAACTCAACTCCCGAGTTCCAGACCGTCACTTATGCAACAAAAATGGTTATGATTCAATGTTGTCTGATTTAAAGCATTCACATGAGTAAAAGTATACCAAAACTGCAATTCATACTTCAGATCCAGTGATAAAAGCAAGCGGAAGACTAAACAAGATATATATCACTGTATGGAAAAACAAAGTAATCTCAACTGTCTCCAAAGTATGACTACATCTCTGAGTCTCATATACATGTACATAACAAAAGAATAATGTTCAAAAAGAAAAGTCCCACTGATGTCCCCTTGATCCAGGTCACCTACGGAAAGCCGTCATGATACTGCATATACGAGAACTCATCCTGGTCCTCGTCATCATCTAGCTCCACCTCCTGGATCTCATCGTCACCTGCAACTACAACAGGGTCTGGTGGGTGTTGCAAACACCATCCCGTAACGTGGGAATGAGTGATCAACTCAGTGGAATCATAGAGCAAAGATTAGCATGTTCACAATTCAGTCACGCGATAATAGTAAAGCAGTAAATCAGACAAGTCCTAATACTGTTGTTAATGCAAGATGATATGACGTGATGTATGCCCTCACCGACGATCACCCTCATACGGCAACATCTTACGACCGCGGCATGCCACACTCCCTAGAGTGCTCCACATCTTCCAGGCACATGCAATGCTATGGTGATATGATTACCAAGTTATTATTAGTCCATTCAAACAGCAGGATTGGGAAACTAAGGTACCTCCCTTGTATCAATCCCAACACGGATCCTGTCTAGGGTCGTCACTCCTAGTAATCTCATACGATGTACATTTCGTAGGTCACTGCAAGGGCTGCCAGGGCTGTTGCTCGCACTCGTTGCACCGCTCCCCCATCACCTTATCAATACAGGCCTACTGTACTCTACTGCACGGAAGGGTCGTCGCCTCCCGTGAACTCAGAATACGCTCGCGGTCACTACAAAGGGCTCGTCGCCTGATCAGTGTAGGCCGACAGCTAGAATATAGTGTCCCATACCACCATAATCTGCTCACGAGTCAAGGTGCTCACTGGTCACTACGGGGAGGTTTGTGGCCCCAGCGTAGGCCGACAGCTCGACCACGGTGTCCCATACCACCATGCCCGGCTCATGAGTCTTCGTGGATCAAGGTACCACGGTTAATAGGGTTTACAATGGTAAGTTCAGTACCCTAGGTTCAAGCAGTTATGATACATACAAGGTGAACAAACATCGGCCAGTCGGGTTACTTGACGGGCTCGACTAGCGCGATCGCATCTCGAACTGAACGACATGAAGTGCGTAAAACACTTCGCGTGGCCTAACCACTGCCGCCAACTCTCAACACGAATCACATTCATCTACGCGTCGTTCGTGGCTATGACTAGTCAGCCACGAAATCGCTCGGTTACCGACTGCCTGGACTAAGTCAAGTCCCACACATCTATGGAATTACTATACAAGGTATTAGAATTGAAATACATCATGTGAGCATGTTAACACATGTTATAACTTTCAACTTAAGCAAATCTTCAAGGCATACTTCCCATGCATATTCAACTTAAGCAAATCCTCAAGCACATACATTCCATGCATGTAATGAAATCATGCATTTTGTCAACATGTAGAAAATCATTTAGGTCGGCATAATAATTGAAAAATCAGTCACAAAGTATCAAATAACATCATTTAATTCAATACATACTAATACAAGCATTTATACAAACACATGCACTACACACTTAGGTCTACATATAGCATGTCGACCCAAAGTGTGCAACTAGGCGAATCTCTTCGCCAAACTAATTATGCACGCATTCCTAACTTCCTAATGCGACAACAAACCATGTCAATCACATCAGCAAAATATGAATGCAAACAGTACTTCCTACAAATGACTAAAATGCCCTAAATCTCATATTCTTCGTTAGCTTACGAAACGGGAAACGGAGAGCATTTTGTACATGTCAAACGGCGATGCCGTCAAGAATCTACTATTAAACGACATTGAAAGCATTGGGAACCGTCAATCCAAGCGTCTAAAATCCTCACCTAGTGTCTTGTAGACTCGGGAATTGAAGCGGAGTGTATATGCTTCGTCTACGGCGAGTAAGGAGCCTAATACATAAGATCCATAAGCTACATCGCCATGGAAACAAGAAAAACTCAAATCACCAACTATTTAGGGTTTTTACTTACCTAGGATTGCGGTGGAATCGCCGGGAAAGCGGTAGAGGAGTGTCGCTTAAGCACGTGCAACACGTAGCACAAGTGGCGGGAAGAACTCTCCCACTCTCTCACAATCTCTCACTCTTTTTCTCTCTCCCAAGCTAGGGCTTTTCTCAAATTCGGATGGGAGAGAGGAGTGAGGGTTTCAACCCCTTTTATAGCCTAAAACATTCCCAAAATAGGCTTGGGAACAATGTTTACTTGGTGCCTAACCAAATCGGGGCCGTTTCGGTCCAAAAGGGCATTTCTGGAGGTCCCCAGGCCAAATGCGGTCGGACTTAAGCTCATGCATACTGGATCTAGCACACATCCAGTTTTCAGACCGGTTGGGTTCCCAGATCGCACGTGGCGGCCCAGTTTCAGTTTAACGGTCACCGCACCAAGATCAGGCCTATAAGTCTCGTGATATATAATAGATATTTTTCCTGATCCAAGGGTGTGATTTGGCTGTATTCTGACGGTCAGAATGCTTAATACTGATGCGTCAAATTTGTGTGCCAGATTTGAATTTGAAATTCCAACTATGTCCCTATTCACACTCTCTTCGGTCCGGGCTCAATGAAATAGCCTGTAATAATCGGTTTGACTTGATTTTTGGAATGAGTGTCAAGCCCAGCTAGACGGTCCTAACGGTCTAAGATAGGAGGTATCGGACTTTCAACGTGCGGTCTAGATCCAATACAAAGATTCAAAGTGGTCCAGAGAACAAACCGGCTTAGAGTTTGATCCGAGGCTTTAGAGCATTATAGCACCCTTAGTTCCACTCGCTTCGGGCCTTGTAGAACGTATTTAAAGTGATCGGGGACCATTTCCCAGCTATTCTAACGTTGCACTAGCTAACCTAGTCAAATTTTCCAAAGGAATGAATTCTACGCAAATTCGGGTCGAGTTGGTACTCGAGCCCAAGTATGGATTTTTCACGGGCGTTACAATCTACCCCCCTTAACAAATAATTTCGTCCTCGAAATTTTGTACCTTTTCGTACTCCTCGAGAAGCTGTGGGTAGTTCTTTCTGATCTCGGCTTCTGTCTCCCAAGTAGCCTCCTCCTCAGTATGATGCGTCCATAGTACCTTCACAAGGGGAATCACCTTGCTACGCAGTACCTGCTCCTTCCGGTCTAAGATGCGTGTCGGTCACAGGATATAAGTAACATCCTCTCCTAACTGTACCTGCTCCCATCTGATGATATGAGAAGGATCAGCAACATACTTCTTCAGCATAGAAACATGAAATACGTTGTGGACGCTCGCGAGGGGCGTGGGTAAAGCCAATCGGTAAGCCACTGCTCCCACACGATCGAGGATCTGAAATGGACCAATGTATCGCGGTGCCAGCTTCCCCTTCTTTCCGAACCGAAGGACTCCCTTCATAGGGGAAACTCGCAAAAACACATGATCCCCGACTGTGAACTCTAGTGGTCTCCGTCTCGTATCGGCGTAGCTCTTCTGTCTGCTCTGCGCTGTAAGAAGCCGACGTCGAATAATATCAATCTTCTCTGACGTCGCCTGCACCAACTCTGGGCCAATCAAGCTGCGCTCACCGACCTCTAACCAGCAATGCGGTGCGCGACAAGGTCGCCCATACAGCGCCTCATAAGGTGCCATGCCGATACTCGCCTGGAAGCTATTGTTGTACGCAAACTCCGCATATGCAAGACAGTCATCCCAACTGTCCTTGAAGTCCAATGCGCAAGCTCGCAACATGTCCTCCAGGATCTGGTTCACTCGCTCTGTCTGTCCGTCCGTCTGTGGGTGGAAGGCAGTACTGAACTTCAACTTCACACCCATAGCCTCCTGAATGCGAGTCCAGAAAATAGAAGTGAACCGCGTGTCTCTGTCCGACACGATCTCCAACGGAACTCCATGCAGACGCACGATCTCTCTAATATACAATCTAGCCAGCTCGTCTGCAGAGTTCGTAACTCTGATCGGTAGGAAGTGCGCCGACTTCGTCAATCGGTCGACGATCACCCAAATAGAATCATGCCCCTTCCTCGTCTTCGGCAACCCAGAAATGAAGTCCATGGAAATGAAATCCCACTTCCACTCTGCAATCGGCATAGGCTGCAAAAGTCCAGGTGGTCGGCGATGCTCTGCCTTCACCTGTTGACAAGTGAGACAACGGGACACGAACTCAGCAATGTGGGTCTTCATACCTTCCCACCAGTACGTCCTCTTCACGTCACGATACATCTTCGTGCTGCCAGGATGCATCGCGAGTCTAGTAGAATGCGCAGCCTCGAGAATCTCTCGTCTCAAGTCAGGGACATCAGGAACGCATAGGCGGCCACGGTAACGTAAACCCCCATCCATGCCAACTCGCCAGTCGGCGTCATCATCATCACTGGCCTGCTCTCGAAGCTCAGTAAGATGCGCGTCGTCCCTCTGCGCCTCGATGACACGGTCATCGATCGGGGATCGCACCTGAACATGTGCGATGAACTCAAATGGCTCCTCTACGGTGAGTTTCTGCTCAAAGTCTCGCAAAAACTCAACCATATCCCACTCGGCAACCATCAGCGGAGCCGCAAACTCTATCGCCTTCTTGCGGCTCAACGCATCAGCCACAAGGTTCGCCTTCCCAGGATGGTAAGAGACTTCAAACTTGAAGTCCTTCAGCGTCTCCATCCATCGCCGCTGCCTCATATTCAAGTCCCGCTGTGTGAATATGTACTTGAGGCTCTTGTGGTCGCAAAAGAGCTCGAACTCCTCTCCATAGAGGTAATGTCTCCAGAGTCTCAGTGCGAATATCACGGCTGCCAACTCCAGGTCGAGTGTAGGGTAATTCTCCTCGTGCTTCCTTAATTGTCTCGAGGCATACGAAATTACCCTGTCCCTCTGCATAAGGACACAACCCAAACCAACGCTAGACGCGTCAGTGTATATAGTGTATTTAACCCCTTGCTCTGGCAATACTAGCACAGGGGCGGACGTAAGTCTGTCCTTCAGCTCCTGAAAAGCTGACTCCGCCTTATCATTCCAGGCGAACTTCACGTCCTTCCGTGTCAACTGAGATAAGGGTCTCGCGATCTTCGAGAAATCCTGAATGAAGCGCCGATAGTAGCCAGCGAGACCCAAGAAACTCCTCACCTCAGTGACAGAACCAGGCTGCTCCCAGTCCTGCACCGCAGCTACCTTAGACAGGTCAACTGCCATGCCATCCTTGGACACCACGTGTCCCAGAAACTTCACCTCCTGTTTCCAGAAGTCGCACTTCTTATACTGTGCGAACAACTGATGCTGTCTGAGCGTATCAAGGACCAAACGCAAGTGCTCCTCATGCTCCTCTCGACTCCTAGAGTATACCAAAATGTCGTCGATGAAGACAACGACGAATCGATAGAGGAAAGGCCGCAATACCCGGTTCATCAGATCCATGAACACGGCCGGTGCGTTCGTGAGACCGAACGACATCACGAGGAACTCGTAGTGACCAAAACTGGTCCTGAACGCTGTCTTCTGCACGTCCTCATCTCTGACGCGCAACTGATGATATCCTGACTGAAGATCAATCTTCGAGAAGTACTGCGCTCCTCTCAACTGATCAAATAAGTCATCGATCCTGGGCAAAGGGTACTTGTTCTTCACTGTGAGTTGGTTCAGCCTGCGATAATCAATACACAATCGCAGCGAACCATCCTTCTTCTTCACGAACAAGACCGGTGCCCCCCAAGGGGATACGCTAGGCCGTATAAGGCCAAGCTCTAGTAGACCATCAATCTGCGTCCTCAACTCCTCCATCTCACATGGTGCCATGCGATACGTCGGCAGTGAGACGGGTGTAAAACCAGGAATCAGATCGATAGTGAAATCGATCTCACGTCGGGGTGGCAAACCAGGGATCTTCCTGAACAGATCCCCGAACTCAGAAACAACTGGCGTCTGCTCAAGTACCTGGGCACCAGCGTCGCGCAACAGGGTGGCGTAGCTAAGAATGCGGAAAGGAAGATTTACCCGCACTGAAAATGTGAAAGGCGTGCCCTCAGGCTCGTACACCGTCACCACACGAGCCTCGCAGTCAATCTCGGCTCTCGCTGCAGTCAACCAGTCCATGCCAAGAATGACGTCGAGATATACGAGCGAGGGATCGACGACCAAATCAAGAGTCATCGTCCTGCCTCCCAGATCAAGTAAACAACCCTCACACATCTGGGTGACATCCGAATAATCTCCATGAGCTGCAAGGACTCGCACGCTATCCATAGTAATAGTCTGCAACCCAAGACGTCTGACTACGGCACGCGATATCAAAGAAATCGTGGAACCAGTGTCCACCATGACAAGAACGGGAGTACCTCTGATATGGCCCGTGACCTCGAAGGCTGAATGCTGGAAAGTCGGCGTCGTAGCTGCCTCAGCGGTCAGTGCATGAACTCGAGCCTGCTGTGGCCGGTTCGGCCGCTGTGTCAAGGGCCGTGGGGGCTGTCGAATCTGCGATACTGTGGGTCTGAAAGAGGACTGCGCAGGAGCTGACCGTATAGGCGGTGCTGATATCGCATGTGGACGTACACGATCAATCTTCTGCGGCGGCGAGAACCCACTGTCCCACATCCTCGAAAAGCAACTCGGCGCTAGGTGGCCCGTCCTCCCACAGTATGTGCATGATAGATCAGGGCATCGAAACGGTCCTACTGGCGCCGTGGTCCTGGTAGGAGGATCAATGCGAGGCCTCTTGCCCGCGAAGGGCCTATCTGGCAACTCCGGTCGCGGCCTAGAAGTAGTCGGGCCTCGTGATCGCGCAAGTCGATCCACGTCCTGCTCTGCCCGCATGGACATGTGAACCAACTCCGCATAGGAGGAGAAACTGATACAGCACATCTTCGACCGAATATCCGGTCGCAAGCCCTCCAAAAAGCGCCGTATGCGCATCTGCTCATCAGCTAAAATCGTCGGGACGTACCTGCCCAACTCTGTGAACCGATGCTCATACTCGGTGACCGTCATCGCTGCCTGCCTGAGACGGAGAAACTCATTCTCCCTCTCGTGTCTGTAGGTCTGAGGATAATACTTCTCATGGAAGCGAAACTCGAATGCTGCCCATGTCCATACGAAGTCTGCGGTAACAGTCCGCAATACACTATCCCACCACATACTGGCCTCTCTCTCAAACTGGAAGGTAGCCAGCTCTACCTGCTCTGCCTCAGTACAGTGCAACATGCGCAGAATCTTCGACACTCGGTCGAGCCAAAACTCAGCCTCCTCGGGTCTGTGAGAACCCGTGAAAGTAGGAGGCCGCAAGCGCTGAAATCACTCCAGAAGGCCCCGTGTGTCGACAGGGTTCCCCGCAGGGAAAGCAGGCTGCGCAGGAAGTGCTATGCCCTCATCCTGGGCGTAAGCATAGGCATCCTCAGCTGGATGCGCAGGTGGTGCAGGCGGAGTAGATGCAGTCGCACCCCCACCCTGGGCTAAAGTCCCGACTATAGTAGTCAATAGCTGCTGCTGCTGTAGCATCATAGCCATCATCTGCTCGAATCTATCAGGTGGTGGAGCAGGCTGTGGCGGATGAGGTGCGGAAGTAGATGCGCGCTGTGGCTCTCTAACTGATGGTGTAAATGGCGGTGGTCCATCTGTAGGACCAGTAGCAGGCTGAGACGATCGAACAGTCTCAGGAATCGGGCCCACAGCAGGGTCCGGACGAGTGCCAGACTGAGAAGGAGCCTGATCCTTCTGCTCTAACAATGAAAGCCGAACCGCGCTCCTCGTAGTCTTAGGTGGCATTCCCTATATTCAAAATAGGGCGCAACCTTGTCAGTCTCAATTGCACAAATACACCACAATCATTCACTAAAGAGTCAAAGGCATTCCATGCATTTCAATTAATCAAAATTGTCACAATACAAGGGATATATCCTTACAAGCATCATGACTAGAATGACATGGAAATTAAGACAGTTAAGCAACAGCGACAAAAGCAAAGCACTAGCCCTAATAGGCTTTACACACATGAAACAGAAAATAGCTAACTACTCATAACAACATCAAAGATCGCGTTGCTAGTCGGAGTCTGGCGACGGAGGAGGAGCACCCTTATCCTGTAAGCAACACAGGATTGCCTTCAAGGTGCGAGTCACCTTGCCAAATTTCTTCTTCGTAACGGCCTTGGCATCAGCGACCTCTGCTCGAAGTTCTTGGACTTCCCTTCGCAAAGCGGTCTGACTCTCCTCCATCCGAGCAATGCGATCGTCAATAGTAGTCTGCGCAGAAGGAGGAGGGCTCTCATCAGTATCCTGAGCCTCCTCTTCTGCTTCTTCCTGAGTCTCTTCCTGAACCTCTGCACTAGGTTCTCCTTCGCTTTGATCTTCCTCTTCATCAAAGTCGTCCCCACTATCCCTTTCAAGTTGATTTTCACGATATTGCGACCCAATCTTCATCTTAACCATCGTCGACTCATCGATGGTGTGAATCGATACCGGCAACTCGGGTCCAAGTCTATAGGTAAACTCAAGCGCAATCTTGCAAATGAGTCGGCCAAAGGGAAGGGATTCGGATGTTCTTCTCGACCTGGCTATGAGAACTATCTGCCGTAAGATGAAAGTGGTCATACATACGTTCTCTCCCTGGGCCACCAGATATAAGAAATCGACCATAAGACGTGTACATTCAATGCGGTTCGTCGACCTAGGATAAACATTGAACGTGCAGATGTGATGCAGCAGACGCAAATCCTCAGACATGTACGTCGCCTTGAGGCTATTATTAGGCTGCCATGGAACCAACTTACCGCACAGAAACCTGGTGCGGCGATCTCGTTCACGTCTAGTCCTCAAATTCTTCTCACTTGGATGTACATCACCTAGAGGCACATTGAGAAGTCGCGCAACCAACCGGACGTCGATCGTAGCCATCCGATCTCTACCAAAAGGGATTTTGAACTGCAAGGGCTCCAAGGTAGGACTCTGGATGCTAGCATAGAAGGCACGAACAGTGCTCACATTAGCACGAGCGCGAGCTTCAAAGATCGGTCCCCAGTGCGCAGCTTCAATGCGTTCGAACAACAGATACTCGCCGAACAATCGCCCATCTACGTCCGCCTCAAATAACACTCTACGATCAGTGTATTCACCATGAGGCATCTCTGATAGGATGGTTCATCCAAGATGTGCATGGGGATCCAAATCCCGCTTTGTACGGCACTCCAGGACTGCAGCTGGACCTGCGGCGGCGCTTGAACTTACGGCACCACCCCGCGGTCTTCTCAATCGAGCAGGGCGGCTCGGCCCAGCCTCGTCTGTTGCAGTTTTCCTCTTACCCATCAAAGACAGGATGGATGAGAGTGACAAAAGACCCAAAATAGCTTCCACGAAAGCCATGGAAAACGCCGAAAATGCAGAGAAATGGCTGCCCAATCTGACAAAAGGAAATCTAGGCGTCGTAGAGGGATGCTTCAAGCTTCCCAAGGCTGTAGTTTCAGGGAAAAATAAGAACAAAAAGATGGAATGGAGCTGCTCACGATTTCGACACTATTTGGGGGATTTTGGAGCTCCAAATGGGAAAATCTTCAAGGAAAGGGGCTGCCAACACCCAATAATCAATGGGTGGTGGTCGGTTT
Organism: Magnolia kwangsiensis; assembly: GCA_037074715.1. Taxonomy (NCBI): domain Eukaryota; kingdom Viridiplantae; phylum Streptophyta; class Magnoliopsida; order Magnoliales; family Magnoliaceae; genus Magnolia; species Magnolia kwangsiensis. The sequence goes on from CM073576.1 coordinate 22,596,156, forward strand.
TGGCCAAAGAAGGGATTAGGAGGGGTTTGGGCCGCCGGGGTTTGGAATGGAGCGCTGAAAATCAAATCTAGGGCATGCAAGGGGGCTGTTTGTGAAGGAGAGGGGTGTTTTAGGGGTTTTCGTGGGATGGGAGGTACCTAGGGGTGTTGTGGGAGGCATTTAAGTGGGTGCGTCCAAAGGGCAGCACCATCGGAGATGGCCGGCCGGCGATGCATCGCCCGGCCGGCGATGGCATCGCCGGCCAACCTTCAGGTTGGCCAGCGGGACCCCATGGGTCTGGTCCCCCATGGTCCCAGGGCTCCAAAAAGTCTGGTCCCACCCCTTAGTTCATAGTATTTTGGTCCCTATGAGCCCAAACATGTTTTTGGGGCTTTCCGGGTCCACATCGCAGTCCCGAATACCAAACCATATGATGCAGCATATGGATTTGGGGTAGAAGGATCCATTACATCTTTCTAGCTCCTTAGTTGCTAAAGAAAGTGAAGTTAGAATGGCTTTATGGCCATTTTTTATGAAATTTTACTATTCACTGTAAAATTTGGTGAATGTACTAATTTGTGTTATTTTCACATTAGGTTTGATGCCTAACATGAAATGGATACAAAAGAACTGAAGGTTGAAGTGTTTAGAGAAGGAATTTTGAGAATTTTTGGCAAAACGGGGTTTTTAAGCCCTGGCGATTGATTACTAGAGTCGTGGTCATTCCACGGCCCATGGATTCACTTTTGCGGTTTAAAACCGCTCATAGGACATCTCCACCCGACTTCCTACAGCTTAGAAGTGATTCGGGTCGCTTTACGCGACCCGAGATGCGTTACAAACTCGATCTTGCGATCGATCCTTATAGACTTCGCCTATCGGCGAATCTGTGATCCTAGAAGTATTTCTAGACCCTTCTCGCACCCACCTAAGTCAAAGGAAGCGACAGCGTACGTCGCAAGACCATAACCCAGGCCCAGTATACTCTCATTCATGCTCTGATACCAACTTGTAACACCCTGAAAATCGGGGGTCGTGTATAAACTCAACTCCCGAGTTCCAGACCGTCACTTATGCAACAAAAATGGTTATGATTCAATGTTGTCTGATTTAAAGCATTCACATGAGTAAAAGTATACCAAAACTGCAATTCATACTTCAGATCCAGTGATAAAAGCAAGCGGAAGACTAAACAAGATATATATCACTGTATGGAAAAACAAAGTAATCTCAACTGTCTCCAAAGTATGACTACATCTCTGAGTCTCATATACATGTACATAACAAAAGAATAATGTTCAAAAAGAAAAGTCCCACTGATGTCCCCTCGATCCAGGTCACCTACGGAAAGCCGTCATGATACTGCATATACGAGAACTCATCCTGGTCCTCGTCATCATCTAGCTCCACCTCCTGGATCTCATCGTCACCTGCAACTACAACAGGGTCTGGTGGGTGTTGCAAACACCATCCCGTAACGTGGGAATGAGTGATCAACTCAGTGGAATCATAGAGCAAAGATTAGCATGTTCACAATTCAGTCACGCGATAATAGTAAAGCAGTAAATCAGACAAGTCCTAATACTGTTGTTAATGCAAGATGATATGACGTGATGTATGCCCTCACCGACGATCACCCTCATACGGCAACATCTTACGACCGCGGCATGCCACACTCCCTAGAGTGCTCCACATCTTCCAGGCACATGCAATGCTATGGTGATATGATTACCAAGTTATTATTAGTCCATTCAAACAGCAGGATTGGGAAACTAAGGTACCTCCCTTGTATCAATCCCAACACGGATCCTGTCTAGGGTCGTCACTCCTAGTAATCTCATACGATGTACATTTCGTAGGTCACTGCAAGGGCTGCCAGGGCTGTTGCTCGCACTCGTTGCACCGCTCCCCCATCACCTTATCAATACAGGCCTACTGTACTCTACTGCACGGAAGGGTCGTCGCCTCCCGTGAACTCAGAATACGCTCGCGGTCACTACAAAGGGCTCGTCGCCTGATCAGTGTAGGCCGACAGCTAGAATATAGTGTCCCATACCACCATAATCTGCTCACGAGTCAAGGTGCTCACTGGTCACTACGGGGAGGTTTGTGGCCCCAGCATAGGCCGACAGCTCGACCACGGTGTCCCATACCACCATGCCCGGCTCATGAGTCTTCGTGGATCAAGGTACCACGGTTAATAGGGTTTACAATGGTAAGTTCAGTACCCTAGGTTCAAGCAGTTATGATACATACAAGGTGAACAAACATCGGCCAGTCGGGTTACTTGACGGGCTCGACTAGCGCGATCGCATCTCGAACTGAACGACATGAAGTGCGTAAAACACTTCGCGTGGCCTAACCACTGCCGCCAACTCTCAACACGAATCACATTCATCTACGCGTCGTTCGTGGCTATGACTAGTCAGCCACGAAATCGCTCGGTTACCGACTGCCTGGACTAAGTCAAGTCCCACACATCTATGGAATTACTATACAAGGTATTGGAATTGAAATACATCATGTGAGCATGTTAACACATGTTATAACTTTCAACTTAAGCAAATCTTCAAGGCATACTTCCCATGCATATTCAACTTAAGCAAATCCTCAAGCACATACATTCCATGCATGTAATGAAATCATGCATTTTGTCAACATGTAGAAAATCATTTAGGTCGGCATAATAATTGAAAAATCAGTCACAAAGTATCAAATAACATCATTTAATTCAATACATACTAATACAAGCATTTATACAAACACATGCACTACACACTTAGGTCTACATATAGCATGTCGACCCAAAGTGTGCAACTAGGCGAATCTCTTCGCCAAACTAATTATGCACGCATTCCTAACTTCCTAATGCGACAACAAACCATGTCAATCACATCAGCAAAATATGAATGCAAACAGTACTTCCTACAAATGACTAAAATGCCCTAAATCTCATATTCTTCGTTAGCTTACGAAACGGGAAACGGAGAGCATTTTGTACATGTCAAACGGCGATGCCGTCAAGAATCTACTATTAAACGACATTGAAAGCATTGGGAACCGTCAATCCAAGCGTCTAAAATCCTCACCTAGTGTCTTGTAGACTCGGGAATTGAAGCGGAGTGTATATGCTTCGTCTACGGCGAGTAAGGAGCCTAATACATAAGATCCATAAGCTACATCGCCATGGAAACAAGAAAAACTCAAATCACCAACTATTTAGGGTTTTTACTTACCTAGGATTGCGGTGGAATCGCCGGGAAAGCGGTAGAGGAGTGTCGCTTAAGCACGTGCAACACGTAGCACAAGTGGCGGGAAGAACTCTCCCACTCTCTCACAATCTCTCACTCTTTTTCTCTCTCCCAAGCTAGGGCTTTTCTCAAATTCGGATGGGAGAGAGGAGTGAGGGTTTCAACCCCTTTTATAGCCTAAAACATTCCCAAAATAGGCTTGGGAACAATGTTTACTTGGTGCCTAACCAAATCGGGGCCGTTTCGGTCCAAAAGGGCATTTCTGGAGGTCCCCAGGCCAAATGCGGTCGGACTTAAGCTCATGCATACTGGATCTAGCACACATCCAGTTTTCAGACCGGTTGGGTTCCCAGATCGCACGTGGCGGCCCAGTTTCAGTTTAACGGTCACCGCACCAAGATCAGGCCTATAAGTCTCGTGATATATAATAGATATTTTTCCTGATCCAAGGGTGTGATTTGGCTGTATTCTGACGGTCAGAATGCTTAATACTGATGCGTCAAATTTGTGTGCCAGATTTGAATTTGAAATTCCAACTATGTCCCTATTCACACTCTCTTCGGTCCGGGCTCAATGAAATAGCCTGTAATAATCGGTTTGACTTGATTTTTGGAATGAGTGTCAAGCCCAGCTAGACGGTCCTAACGGTCTAAGATAGGAGGTATCGGACTTTCAACGTGCGGTCTAGATCCAATACAAAGATTCAAAGTGGTCCAGAGAACAAACCGGCTTAGAGTTTGATCCGAGGCTTTAGAGCATTATAGCACCCTTAGTTCCACTCGCTTCGGGCCTTGTAGAACGTATTTAAAGTGATCGGGGACCATTTCCCAGCTATTCTAACGTTGCACTAGCTAACCTAGTCAAATTTTCCAAAGGAATGAATTCTACGCAAATTCGGGTCGAGTTGGTACTCGAGCCCAAGTATGGATTTTTCACGGGCGTTACAGACTTGTATGAATGAAATTCACATATATTAGTTCGTTTCGACCGGTGTATGTGTTTCTATCGGCACTAGTTAACTGTGGAACCCATATAATATGTGTAATATCCACACCGTCCATCCCTTTTACCCTATCATTGTAAAATTGGAGCTCGAAATTGGAATAGAACCAGATCTTTGGTAGACCACATCAAAGAAAACAATGGGGACAATGATGTCCACCATTGAAATTTTCCAATGGCTCTACCATGATGATTGATTGTCATCCAACCTGGTGACAACATCACCCACGTATGGACGTGACCAAACCCCGAATCTAGGGAAGATCTAAGGCTCCAACGGACCCACTCTAAGAAACATCAGTAAATGACTGTCCACCGTTGGAAATTTCCTGAGGCCACGTGCAATTTGCTTTGCAACCAAACCTGTTGATAAGTTCAGAGAAACCTGTATAAAAGAAAATCACAAATGTTAGTTTGATTCAAAACATAGCCATTGGTCACTGGAATTCACTGTGATGTATATGCTTTATCCAAACCGTACATCTGTTGTACTAACTCATTTTATGCACATATGCCCAATTATGGGGCCCAATGCAAGTCGTAAGTGAGCCATGCCACATGAGTATTTAAATTTCTACTAGGACCGCCACTTAGACCCACGGTCTTTATCTTAAGCTATTTAATATTGATCATCACATATACTGTGCAACCTCCACGAATGAGAACATGTGTTTACCAAAATTTGGTAACATGTTATTATACCTGACTCTGATAAGGTCGACACTAATAATATGCTTAGTATAAGGCATATCATGTTCATTCATATGCTACACGTATCATCTGTATGCCTGTTATGGATTCCGATTAATCATAGCATACGCCTTTCAAATTGATATACTTAGGGGACCTGTATGAGATAGGGTCGTCCACATGATCATCATATGACTAGATGCATGACTTGAAAATGTGATTCATGCATAACGCCATATGTGTGGCACGTTGCATCTACTCCCTAGTGACACCAAGGAAGTAGTTCTGCAGTCAAGATATGGTCGACATATATGAGTATGAACACCGAAATCTATTGAGGTTATAGGGTGTCACAGGTATCCCTGTGTGAAAGTCCTTAAATCCTATGGTACTAGTAGAATGCTCCAATGTCTAAACCGAGTAGATTCATGAGCGCATGAGGGCTGGATATTGTTAGTCGCGTCTCCTACTGTGTCGTGGTTGATTGGAAGGAGGTTTGACCTTACCCGCCCGGGTGAAAAGGGTTATATGCTAGGTTGACTTTGACCAGCTTGTGAAATGGATTTGCTATTGGCGAGCTGGGTGTGTTTTCGTATACCACTAACGAGGCGGATGTGAGATCTCTTGCACTCGCTTGGTCTCGCACACGATGGGCGGCAACCAGTGTCGGAAGTGTACTAGACCCTAGTGATGATCCAATTGTAAACTGTTATGAGATGAAGACTAGACATCAGGATTGACATATGATATATGGTATCCATACATTCATGCAGCACTTGAGATTGTAGATGCGCAAATATAATTCAGTGTTATACAATCATGGGCCCGATTCCCAATAGGTATGGGACTATTTAGAATCATGTGTCTATCATTCTAGAATTACATTACATGTTTGTTATAAGACTAACATGTGTTATAATCCTGGGTGTAAGGCCCCTACCGGCATACGATACTACACACTATAACTCGTTCCTTCATCATTCATTTTCATATTTCATATCTGTATATGATAATTGGCTAGATAAGCCTTTTACTTTGTATAACCTTGATATGATTGTTAACATTCATGGACTTAGCAATATAGCTCTCTATCATTTCTGCATACTCTAATATCGTTATACTTGTCATACCTATTGTGCACATATACGCTCTCTAAGCTTCGTAGTAAGCTTACGCATGTTGTTTACGTATAGGTTGTGCTAGACAGTAGCAGTAGTGAGGCAGGAGTATATGCTTGACATTTTGGAGTTTTATATATGTATTGTATTTCCCTTTCCAGTATTGTACTCAAATCCTTTTATAATGGATATATGTGATGATGTTTGGCTTATGGTACATTCATGCTTATGCTTCCCTTAAAAAAATAAAAAATAAAAAATAAAAATAAAAAAATCACCCCTGAAAATCCTCCATGTGGGATTTTAGCTTCGGAACTTAGGATAAGCTAGGAATCGAAATTGGGGTGCCACGGAGACTATTAGCACCGAATTCGGTTATGGCGAATGAGCGCCAATAATTGGATTTGGGTCGTGATAAAACCCTCATCAAATTTGTTGTTACAACTAATTGTGATCTTACATGTGACCCGATCATACAACATGTATCATTTCACACCATCATCATACCCAATAAAAGTACACTTTTTATTTATTTGGTTTATCTTATCTCTCTCAACTGACGGTACATGAAAATAAGCATCATAACTAAATATTCTCAGCTCTGGGAAATCAAGTTCATTACCACTCCATAGTTCTTTTAGAATTTTACAATTAATTGGCGTAGACAGAGACCGATTCACTAAGTAGTAAGGCATGTTAATGGCTTTAGTCCATAGCTCATTTTCTAACCCAACATTGATCAACATATTTTGAGCTCTCTCCAAGAGAATCTGATTTATACGTTTCGTTACACCATTTTGCTTTAGTGTTTGACTAATTGTGTAACGCCCTGAAAATCGGGGGTCGAGCAGGAGCTCAACTCCCGAGTTCCAACGCATCACTTATGCAACATAGATAATGATGATTGAATGTTGTCCGTATTAGTGCATTAAACATAATTAAAATTATACCAAAACAGCATATTATACTCCAGAGACAATTAAATTTTGCAAGCGGAAGACTGTGATAGATATATAAAGTATATAAACTGATGTAGGTCTCTAGAGTATGAACATTTACCAGGTTAAATATATACATGTATACTCCAAAAATGAACAAAATGAATATACGCGGGTGTTCCAAAAGTGTAAAAATAACAAGTGTAATCAGCATCCCTGTAACCCCGTCGACCAGATCATGGTCTACATAGACCCGGCTGATAGTTGCATGTATGAGAACTCCTCCTCATCATCGTAGAAGTCTGGCTCTTCCTTGAAAGTATTGTCATCATCTGCATCTACAACAGGGTCTGGTTGGTGTTTAAAACACCGTCCTAGAATGTGGGAGTGAGTGATCAACTCAGTGGAACTATGAAGCAAAGGTTAACATGTTATCAATTCAGACAAGCAGTAATGATAAAGCAATATGACAATCAGGTCCTAAGTACTCTTATTAATGCAAGGATGATATGTAATAATGATGTGTGCTCTTGCCTACACTATCTCTTGCGACACCATCTTACAATCACGGCATGCACCCCTTCCTTTGTGCACTTTCTCGATAAAGCACCGTGTAATGCGATGCATGGTCGTGTTAGCTAAGTTCTTAATTAGACATATTCATACAACATGATTGGAAAGTAAGGCACGTCCCTTTATATCATAACCCAAACGTTGATCCATATAGGGTCGTCAATCCTAGTAGTCACATACGATAGACATTTTCTAGGTCGTTATGGAAAGGCTCGTCACCTCAGCGCAGGCCTGGTTTATACTTTAGTTCACTACGGAAAGGCTCGTCACCTCACGTAGACCTAGTGTATACTCGAGGTCACTATGGGCTCGTCACCTAATCGTAGGCTAATAGCTTGAATACAGTGTTCCATCCCACCGTATTTGGCTCACGAGTCTGGGTTGCTCACTGGACACTACGGGGAGGTTCGTCACCCCAGCGTAGGCCGACAGCACGACCACGATGTCCTATACCACCATGTCCGGCTCATGAGTCTTAGCGGATCAAGGTACCAAGGTTAAACGGGCTTTGTACTGGTAAGTTGGTACCTTAGATTCAAACAGTAGCGTCCATACATGGTGAACATATATTAGGCCAATCGAGTTGCTTGACAAGCTCAACTAGTAGGAGCGTACGTCGAGTTGATCGACATGGAGCACGTAAGCACTTCACATGGCCTAACCACTGTTGACGAGCAGCGTACGACTCGGATTCTTCGAACCTATATGGTGTGGCGAAACGACCTCGGCCACTACCGAAAATCATTACCTATCGCCTGGAATACGTCGTATCCCCAAATACACTCCAAGAAATAGTATACGCATGTAGTAGCCAAAGACAGCATATGACAACTAAAATCAAATATAAATCTTACTTGAGAAATTTAACAAAACACATACTACACATGTTACCGTACCTAGGCATTTCATCCTTAACTCACATAGTAGTAAGATAGGTTATATAAAGGATACTGTAACCTTAGATAAGGGAATTGAGAATCCTATCTCAATACCCTTATTACATGCATTTAAACAAACATTTTCACATTCAGGCATTTTATCAAACACCTAGGCTACATATATCATATACATGTAATAAAGTAGTTATAACAGGTATTATAACAAATCCTTTTACAAAGGGTTCACCATACGTACAACAATCATGTATTCTCAGTCAATAAATATGACAAGCATAAATCATAATTCCATATTCATTCAAACATTTCAACAAACACGTGGAATGTATTGAAATCAACATAGTCTACATAGATATATAGTATATGGAAAATGTCATATCTACGCACATGTGATAGCAATCAAGTCAGTCATAAATCATTACTGATATTGAAAGCCTTAAAAACCATAACTTAAACATTTATAGTCTGCACCTTTCGCTGATAGACTCGTAACGAACTGAGTTTTAACACTAAGTCTTCGTCTACAGCACGACTACAACCTATAGCATGAAATAGGTTAGCTATTTCAGCATATACTCTATTTGTATATCTAAAACAAGTTAGGGTTAGGATTTCTTACCCAACAGCGGAATCGGAATCGTCGGTATAGCGACAAGGAAACGATGATTCAGCACGTGGAGTGATGGGATCGAATCCCAGGAATAAATTTCAACTCTCTCTCTCTCTCTCTCTACTCTCTTTGCTCTCTTCTCTCTCTTAGGGTTACAAATTCGTATGTGAAGGGAGAGAGAGGGTTTAAGGCCCTTATATAGGCTCAGAACTGATGGGAATGACCCCAGGGCCATGGTACACTTGGGTTATAGCCAAAGATTGGCCGTTTCGGTCCATCAGAGTTTATCTGGAGGCACCTTTTCTACATGCGGTTGGACTTAAGCTTCCTAACATTGGATCTAGGTCAAGCTAAGATCTCAGCCCGATCAGATCAGTAGATCAGGTACGGAGGTCCTGTTTTAGTTCAACGGTCACCGATACTCGATCAGAGTCACAAGTACACTGACCTATGCTGAAAATTTTTCCTGATCCGAGGGTGTAATTGGGTCAGATTTTGACGGTCTGAATCCTTAGATTTGACATGAAAACAAACGACTCAATTCACTTAAGTTTTAGTTCATTTCCTAAAGATATTCACGTTTCTCATAAACTTCGATCTGGGCTCAAGTTGTGTGCGTTTCTGGATACTATTAGGACTTGATTTCTGAGATGGTTGTCAAGTCCAGTAATGCGGTCATAACTGTATAGTCTTGGGGTAATCGGACTTTCGACGCGCAGTCCAGGTCCAATATGGAGTTTCATGATGCTCCCAAAAGTAACCGGATTTTGAGATGGATCCTAAGTTTTTAGGTAATATAGCGTTAATGGTTCTACTAGTTTTGAGTCTTGTAGTTCGCATTTAAAGTGGTTAGAGCTAATTTCACAGATGATCTAGTTTAGTACTTAATTAATTCTCGTCTAATGTCTAAAAGATTTGGTCTTTAGTGATTTCTGCCTGAGGTGGTACTCGGGTCTTTGTACGAATTTTTTTGAAACGTTACAAATTATTTTATGTCATACGATACTATTATCCTTACAAAATGATTAAATTCTTTAGAAGAAAATTCTCCCCCATTGTCAGTCCTAAGTACTTCCAATTTTCACCTTGATTGTTTTTATACCATGACCTTCAACTGCTTGAAAATTGAGAAAACAACGAATTTATGTTTCAAGAAGTAAACTCACACATTTCCAGAGTAATTATCAACGAACGTGACAAAAACAATGACCCCCTCCAGAAACAACGGGCGATGGCCCCACATATTAAAATGCACATAGTCAAGAAATCTTTTGTTATTATATTTTTTAATTTTAAAAGATAATTTTATATGTTTACCATATATGTAATACTCAAATACATTCATATTAGAATTGTTAAAAGTAAGAATTAAATCATGATCAAGTATTATCTTCATACCGCGCTCACTCATGTAGCTCAAGCATGCATGCCACAAACATGTTGACATGAACTCTCTTGTAGATGTTACAGTTCTACCTGATATAATGTTATTGACCAACTTATAGGGGTTTCCTCTTTTTTGTGTCTTCATTACAGTGAATGCCTATTTAGAAACTTTTAACACTACCATAACTAGAGAACTTGCATCCAAGAGCATTAAGTTCTCTCAGAGATACTAAATTCTTCTTTAAATCTGGAACATATCTCACATTTGTCAATGTACACTCCATCTCATTGAACATTCGTAAACCCAACCGTTTTACGAGCATGATTATTGCTCATAAGTACCAAGCCACCATCATACTCATTGTACGTAGTGAACTAACTCTAGTGAGGACACATTTGACATGATATCCTTATATCTAAAATCTACTCATTTAACAAGTGTCCAACCTTGGAGACAGACAATATATCACATCTATCGATCTCCTCTTTCATTTATGCTTAACAGTTTGTGATTGCAATGTACTGGAATCTACAAAACTTGTGTTTGGATGCAAGTAATAGGAATGCAATTGAATTCTTTAGCCTATAAATTTAATTACTAAATCAAGCTTTAATATTAGAAAATAGCGTACATATGTGATATTTGACGGGATGATTGTAATAATCTCATTAAAATATACTTACACAAAAAAATAAGCATACTCCAAATCTTGGGTGGGTTACAAACATAAGAATCACAAAGGAGTGACTTATAAATACTTTTTAATTATCCAACGAGATAGCCAACATCATTTTTTTAATGTAATTTTAGTGGACCCAGTAATTGAGATTATTTTGAAGAAATCATTAACATACCATAGGTATAACAGATTAAAAACCTCGCAGCACCTTATTAAAAAGGTGGAACTCTCATACATTTAAGAAAGGAGCAAAAGAACAATTCAGTCTAATTAGGGTCTTTATTCATGCCTTATTGTAGATCATGCGAGTTTCAACGATGATATCATGGGTTGGATTACTAAGTGGCATTAAATTCTCTTAAATACTATCTGATACGCCCAAATACAAGATCCCAAGTTCTGGCCTGCATAAATACCCAACTTTAGGTGATTGCTGTTCTTTCAAATGAATGACCGTCCAATGTCAGCAGAGAATATCCACATCGGTCGGACGCGGATTTCCTGCTAAAGGCTTTCACAGGGAGTTCCTAAGCATGGATGTTGAGTGGAGCCCACTAAAATGTACGTGAGAAATCTATTCCGTCCATCTATTTTTAGAATTTATTTTAGGAAGTTCGACTAAAAATAAAGTGGATACAAAACTCAAATGGGTTACACGGAGGAAAATTGGAGAAAGAAATTCCTAGCGTTGAAATATTTTTGAGCTCCACCTTGATGTTTATATACTGTCAAATTGTATATGAGGTTATTCACAAACCGTTTCTCAAGAAAAATAGTTCCATACAAAACCTTTACGCTAATAAGAATGTTTGAACGGTGATTACTAAATTTTCACTTTTTCGTCTCGTGTGGTTTACTTGAGTGTTGGATACAATTCATTTTCGATCGTATCCCCTAAAATGAACTGGAGGAACGGATAGACGGGGTTGATGTCTCACAAACATCTCTGTGGGCCTTACCCTGCATTCTTGTGCCGGAACTTACTGCAAAAGTCTTTGGCTAAAAGGTGGTTTGACGTGGCGTGCAGAGAAGGCGGATGGTTCGAGGGAGAAAATGGCTTTTGCAGGCGCGCAAGCGACGTCCGAGGAGACATACTGCTGGAAAGGTGGGGACGGACACGTGGCGAGCTTTGCGGCCATTGGTCCCACGATTCTTTGCCTTTGAAAGCGAGAAAAGTAGACTGAGTCCGGCAGGCGATTTTTTGGGAAAACCCGCCTTTTTTTTCTTATTTCTTGTTCTGCTTTCGTTTTCATTGCCGCCAAAATTCAAACTCGTGCGCGTTTGGAGCGTTCCCACTGAGATGACCTTTCTCTATGTTCTAGAATCTCCTAAATACGGACGTGTATTGTCTATTTACCGTGTATTTTTGGGATTGGGCGGTCCACACGAGAAGAAATTGAGGGGACCACTAGGTTGGGGCCCAAAGCGAACGGTAGTGCCAATGATAGGCGTTAAATCCATGCTGCTTTATGTGGTGTGGTCCAGTTGAAGTTTGGATTTGCCTCATTTTTGGCCTCATATTCTAAAATTATCTTACAAAATTGATGGACGGTGTGGATATAACACATACATCATGTTGGGCCTGCACAATCCACTTCTACAGGGAACATGCTTTGGCAAAAATGGACCAGTCCATTTATCGGGTGGCGTGATAAAAAATGGATGGCTAGATAAATGGACAGTCCAATCTATATATTAAGCTCTATATTCAGGAGTGGATTAGATGTGGGTGTTACTGTGGGGCCCACCTTGATGCATATGTTCTATATCTACACCTTCCATTTATTTTTTTTTATCATTTTAGAGCATTAGACAAAAAATGAAGTAGAAGTAGATCTAATTGTCAGGTCAATCGATCATAATGTAGCAAGAAGTGGTAATTGACCATTAATGAGCAATAATTTAAGCTGATATTTGTTTTTTACCTTCAACCATATTTTTGGGCCTATCTAGGAGCGTGGATTTGGAACACCCTGGATTCGAAACCCCTTGGATTGGCAATCCTTCCATGTGTTTGGTACCCTAGAGTGTGAATCAACTTTAATTCAAAAATACCTATGTATGGTGTATTTATAGGGGTTTGAATTTAATTACTAAATCAACTTTAATATCCCTAATTAGTGAGATATATAATTTTTGACACTATGTGAAAAGCCCACTGAAATATATGTTTTGCCTGAAAATGATGAAATTCTAAGTCTCGAATGGACCGCAAGCACAAGATCATGTTTGAGTGACTAACCAATGATTTTTAATCGTTGATTAATATGGACAATGTTTGGACGGTGCTAGACAATGTTTGGACGGTGCTGATTTACATGGACAATGTGTGGACGGTGCTGATCATCATTAGTGGGTCATGTGCCCAATAGAATGATAATGTATAGTGACATACATGTTACACCTAGAACTATTGAAATGATTTTAGGTGTAATCCAAGCTCTCACCGTAGATTATAAATCCCCTCGAAGAGAGGATTGGAAACCCCCTGGATTGGTAATCTCGGGTTACTTTATGCGGTCAAACAATCAAGGGGATTTGAAACCCCCTCCAATCCCCTCCAATCCACGGTGTCAAACGACCCCTTATAACCTTATCAACCTTAGGATATTTTTAATGGCCAGGCATTTGATCACCACCGTTTCCTGCAGCATGGTCTACTTGAGATTCAAATCTTCTTTATTTTTGGTCTCATGCCCTAAAACGATCTGACAAATTGGATTTGTAGCATATATAAAATATATATATCAACTTGGGCCCCATGATAAAGGCCGCACCGCCTTAGGTGAGGTTGGGGCCACACCTGATCCACTCCCTCCCTTTACATTAATAGATCACTCCGAATCACTGACTAATGTTCAATTGCCTGCGACCATGTAACTTAGTGATAGACTCACCAGAGTTTCAACTTGAGGTCATGGGTTGAAGCACCCGGTTGCAAGTGTGGATGTTAGTGATAAAAATATTCAATTGTGTGTTGAATTTGGACACTTTTAAATCTTGACCATTCATTAAAAGCCCAATCAATCAAATCGGTTGTAAAATCAATGTATCTTATCTTCTACTAAACATGTTAATTAGAATCTACATTCCTACATTTCTACAAGTTACTTGTCTACCACATATGTAACTTATGCCTTTAGGGGCTACTTGGCCGGGCGAATCCTACGGGATTAGGAGGGACGGGATAGATTTTAAGGTAATGATGCTGGTGTCAGTGGATTGGTTTAAGATCCATGAGATTGCTATATCTCGGGACAAGTTCACCAGGTCAATTTGGCACGCCCAGCATATCCCGTGATTTTACCTTCCAATCCGTCCAACCAAGTGATGGGATCAATTTTAAGGTAATGATGTGATGTCAGTGGATTGTTTTAAGATTTATGATATTGCTTATATCACGAAACAAATTCACTGGGTCTGTTTGGCTCGTCATGCATATCACAGAATGTCGTGATCCCATCCCTTCTAATACTATGGGATCGGTCTGGCCAAACAGGCCCTCATGTATCTACCACTACACTAACCTAGAGTATCAAAGTCTTGTATTTTTTAACTCTCTTTAAAAATAAAGGCTAATATACTATTTTAATTTTTCTTATTTTTAATAAAATACAAACTAAATGAGCCATCACTATCAACTCTTTATTTAAAAAACGAAATTGCTAGATCCGTGAGCTAAAAAAGAAAGCGAAGTAAGTTATAACCATTATATTTTCACACTATAAAGCTTTTTTTTTTTTTTTTTTAGCTTGTTAGTATACCTACGGTTTATAAGCTTCTTAGTACACCCCCGGTCAGTTCACACTTTATTGTTAATCACTCCCACTAGGAAATCAATACCAAGACCTCAATGTTAAAATGAGGTAGTCTACCACTTAAGCCATGTATCTGGGTGTATAAAGCTGCCTTATTTACCCAAGCAGATTGGGTGTGGTACACCACACACCTCTGACATGATGACCTCACCAATTTTTATAGGCTCCACCATGGTGCATGTTATATCCACATCGTCCTTAAGGTAGATTCAAATCTCAAGTGGACCACACAATAGAAAATAATGTCACAATGATTCCCACTATTGAAACCTTTCTAAGACCCATCGTGATGTTTGTTTGCCATCCAACCTACTCATAAGGTTACAAATTAAGAATATATCACGTTGATCCAAAACTCTTGTGACCCTAAGAAGTTTTCAATGGTAGATGCTCAATCCCTACTACTTTTCACCATGTGGTCTGCTCAAGCATTAAATTTGTCTAATTTTTAAGCTAATCCTAAATCAATCTCTCCGGATGGACAAACAGATTAGATACAGCACATATATCATGGTGAGGCTTACAAAACTTGCTAACATCAACACACCACCAAGGTGATGGTGTGGGGTGTCACTCCGCTCAATCAACTTCCCATTTTCAGTGATTTGTGGGTTAAAAAAAAAAAAAAAAAAAAAAACGTACCCACACAGGTAGTGTGCTAAAATCATAATTACCATAAGATGAAAAGGGACGTCACCACACCATTATAAAAGTAAATAATCATTGCCGATTTATAACCATTTATCAAACCAAATTCATGAATTTGATAAAATTTTAATTTCTAAATTCTAAATTACATATGTAATGCACGGGGTTCGTGTTAATTGCTAAATCTATTAACTTCCAATTAGCAAAAGAGGCATGAATCATGGTAAAAGAATTAAAATAAACCATATTGGGAAGTTTTAAGTTTGGGAATGTCCACTTTTCTTTCCATTAATTTGATGGGTATTATCATTCTATCAAAGTGATTTTCAAGATGGATATGCAGTTAGTGGCGGCCCCACATGATGGAAGGTCTAGATCACTGATCAGACATTTTCTAGAATCATAAAAATGAACCTTTGATTTTCCATTAGTTGACTCTGGATGGTTAGGATCATTATAACAAAGTGATTTTCAAAGGTGAACCCCACATCATGAAAGGTCTAGATTAACAACTAGACCTCCATTCGGTCAACATGGATCATTGATCAGTTCCTATTATTAACTGGATGGTTAGGATTATTCAATTACAAAGACTTTTAAGATGGATAAACAATTGAAGCCTGTTAGCAAACCAGTCACAATGGTCCAAATCACTGATCAAAACTTTCATGTTACCGGTGGTCAATCAAACAATTAAAATCATCCTATCAAAGTGGCCTTAAGAAGGCTAAACAATTAATGGTGCAACCCTGTTAATCGATGGTACATACCATGATTGAAATGTCTCTATTATATTATAATTAATATGGATTATCTATATAACTGGCCATTGATCCCATGGCTAAGCTCTTCTAACCATCCAATAGCATACCAAATACGAACCATCAATCTTCTGCGATTCTTAAGACATGGGTGTTGCCTCTCAGTTTTAAATTCGGTCACGTGTGATATGTGTGGGCATGTCAAAATCAATTGTGCGGCTCAATTCCAACCGAACAACTTTGACCCAAGCTCCAAGATAGGCAGATATGTTAAACTTGATTGTGTATGACTGAGATATGAGGAGATTGACTGCCTAGTTAGTCACTTGTAAGTTGTTTAAGATGATCAGGCGATTATCGGAGGGTAGTGTTCATTCTCTGAAAATGAGTCGCATCTTGTCTTCCATACGAAAGGACATTCAAATACAAAAGTAAATAAAAAGAAAACACTTATCCTTAATTACAAGGAGTAATTGCAAAGCACCTTTTTAATAGAAGAACTGCTTATATTACAATGAAAATTGTCCAGCGTATGAGCATAGACTTGTATTACCGCTAAGGATTACAACTATTAGATTACTGCTACTCCTATATAGTATTACACTACTAGTTACGTTAAGGAACGTAAAAGACATTATGCTAAGGAACATAAAGAATAATTGATAATTTTGATTTGTTTAATTGGGTTGGTATGTGTGAATGCTGGAAAATTGGTGCCCACACAGATTTCGTTGTTTTGCGTTTCCCTGATGGTAATGGGGGTTATCGAACTGATTTGGATTGTTGATGTGAAGTAGACTTAGAGTCGTCACTAGCCACTTAATTAGAAATCCTGCAGTCGGCTAGAACCTACAGAATATGTAAAGCTAGAGAATCCAGAGACTCTCTTACTTTAAGTTGACTCCTAATCGGCGATCTGAGACTCTTAGTAAGGGACCTCAATTACAGAGAGGAAAGGTGTTAGACACCCTCTCTGCCTGTACGAGTGTACAGTCTCTACTTCGTGTGGTAAGATTATCTTAGGGGATAAAATGATGGGATGCAGAGCATTAAAATGAGACTAGGCATACTCGAATTTCTGATGTAGCAGGGTTCGAAATTTCGGCAAGCCATAAAGCATACGTCCAGAGAATGTCTAAAAATGAAATTTAAGAATATAAATGAGATGCTATAATGACATGTAAGAGGACCAGACTACCTTGAGTTTCTAATGTGATAAGATTCAGAGTCCTGATAAATCACGAAGCGTACATTCAATGGAAACCGAGAGAAGCAGGGGGGTTGAGAAGGGAAGTAATGATGCGATTGATAAAATATGAATACTTGTGATTATTGCATGATCTTAGGCTTGTACTTAACATGGCTTGGATATTTAGACGCATCATGGTTAGAAGGATTGACTTAAGTGGGATTAAGAGGCTAAGAGATTGCTGGAGGAAGCTAGAGGGGCTAAAAAAATGGAAGATTGAGAACTCAAGCACTCTCTCTCTTTCTCTCTCTATCACTCTGCTTCTCTTGGTTTGTAGTTGTTTTTGGTTAATACTTGAAATGAGGAAAAGTGAGAGGTATTTATAACTTCTTGGAATAGTCTTTTGGTAATTTTAGAGATTATGGAGGGTAAATGCTGACATGACAGCATATGATTGGTGGAGGAAAGGGGGATGCCACATAGCACTTTCTTGTGGGTTTATAAGATTGGTAAAATAGTAAATAAGGTAAGCTTTGGGGCCAATTATATAAGAGAGTTGACTTTGAGAGGGTGCAACAACTGTTTGTTCAAAGGAGCCACATCTGTCGAGGTAGGGCGATAATCGAACTACTGCCTCTGACTGTTTTGGTCCGAAACTTAGCTAACTAGCTTCGCACACATTTTTTTAAAGTAGGCGGTAATTGGATTACTGCTCGGGTATAATTTTTCCCGAAATTTTACCAGTGTGCCCTTTTTTTGGGCCCTGAGAGTGGTCCAAAGTCCGTTTTACATATTTGGCTCGATCATGATCTAAAAGTGGCCTGAAAAATGGATTAATTGTGTGTAAAGATTTGAGTATGTTTTGGCTTGGGTGATGACTTGAGTTAAGTTAGGGTTTGGGGTAATGGAATGACTCAGGTTCGACTAAGGTTTGAATCAGATTTGAGAAATGGCTGTGCTTTTAGGTAGGGTGTGGGGTTCAGGTTCAGTTTTTAAGGATCATTCACGCCTCGTTAAGTTGCTAAGTTGGGTGGGGTGTCTACAGTATGAGACACTTTACTTTGTTGAACTCCTTCGTTATTTATGAACTTCCTTTAGATAATTATCCGAATTCTTCTTCCCACATCCAAATAATTACGACAATCGCTTCTCACCACTTCGACCTTCCAAACTCTTTTTTGTCACCGTCCTGATAATTGCTTCAACACTGCTTTTTGCTTGACCACATTCCGACTTAGGATGACATATATTACCTAACTAGAGACAACTTCTATTTCCACAACACACGCTCTAAATATCCTCATATATTTTATACATGCTATATACTTCTCGTGCAATGACATGTGTCTTATTCTAATTGGCTCTTCAAGAAATGGTAAAAAAAATAAGGTACAACAACAGGGATAATCAAATGTAGACCTTATAATGAAAACTATACATAAATGACATTTTTCTACCATAATCGACATGCACTGCCGAGTTTCCAAATCATTATTTGGGTTCTTACATTATTCCGTTAAAGCAAGGTGCAAAAAACATGTGCAATCCATAGGGAGGTCTCAAGTGATGAACAATGACCATTTTTATGTAATATGGATCATAGTGATATTTGGGAGGGAACAACAACAAAATGTAGGCCCCACTTATTAGATATTCCAAATCATGAATAGGACATTTTCTAATATATATATATATATATATATATATATATATATATATATATATATATATATATATATATATCATTAATTTCTATCCATTGGTTAGATGGTAGTTGTTGCTATTCAATGTAAACACGTGACAATACGTATAACGGATGACCTAATTTTGGTCAAACATGTATGATTTGATTAGGTGTCGGGCATGTCAAATTCATATTTAACTCGAATTAAACTGAACACTTGTAGCCCTAGGTACTGAATTAGTATGATTAATATTAGACTAATGAATATTGACCTGACTATTTGGTTACTAATTATTAAAAGCGATCAGGCAATTAATGAAGAGGAGCGTTAGTTCTTTTGAACTAGTCCTATTTTTCTTGAAAACAATGAGGTTTATTTCAACGATAATAAATTAGATCATATTTTTCAATAAAAAAAGTTAAAAAATGAATAAATAAAATAATATCTTGATTGTCAATTTTGATAATTAGAATATTAATATAGTACAATTATTAAAGAAAAAAGTAAAGAAGTAAAGAACTTACCTATGGCGATATATGCCAGTGAAAACAGATATGGTCTTGATAATGTTATAGATTTGCATGTTGCGACATGGTCATAATATCTTGATTGTCAATTTTAATAATTAGAATATTAATATAGTACAATTATCAAAGAAAAAAGTAAAGAAGTAAAGAACTTACCTATGACAATATATGCTAGTGAAAACAGATATGGTCTTGATAATGTTATAGACTTGCATGGTTGCGACATGGTCATGCAAAATACTAGACAATCGTGAGACGGTCGAGGTGCAAGGTCAATAGGATATGACAAGAGAATTAATAAGTAAGAACACAATAATATGAAGATCTAATAGCTAACCTACCGGCGTACTACAGTATTGTGCTGGATAATAGCAAAAACTAAGCTAAGAAATTAATAACTCCGAACTTTCTACACTACGATGCTAGATGAAAGTAGAGGAAACTAAAATTAAACCAATAAATGGCTATGTAAGACAAAAGAGATAAGCAGTGCATGAGGCATTGAGCTTATTTTTGAGTGATTCTTTTATAGTTTTGGAGAAACAATGGCTATGCACGGTTTTCGATTGGATGAAAGATTTGGAGGTTGGTTATGTAAATCATTTTGAGCCAATATCTAAGTTCAACATATTATGTCAGCCATATGTAAAATAGAAATAATATGCTTTCCTCTTGTTATTTTAGTATTATAGTAAAGTAACGTATATTAAAAGCTTTGCTGGAGAGTCTCCACGTTAATGGTCCCTTGCATAGAAAGCTTTATTAGAGACTTCACGTCACTAAACTCTAGACTTTACAGAGAGCTGCTTTTGGTGTGACTATAACAGTTAATACTTTCTAAAAAGTTACTTTGATGACGATTTTGTTCAATCCATACATGTGACCACACATGTAACAAACAACTCGAATTTAGTCAAACGTGTATGATTAGATTAGTGTCGGGCGTGCTAAAGTCGTATTTGACTTAAATCAATTAAACGCTTATGACCCCTAACACCAGAGTAGCCAAATTAGGATCATACTTATGAAAGTTGACATGATTATTCAGTTACCAATTGTTAAAGTGATCAAGCGATTTAAGAAGAGGTTTAGTCCTTCAGAATGTGATCTTTTTTACTTTAAACCAAGGAATTTTCTTTCAACGGTGATAGCATAGCGTATTAAGTTTCTCAATAAAATAATAAGAATTAGACAGAATTAAAAATAAGGATGGATCACAGAAAAAAATACCAACGATGACTTATGTTGGCAAAATGATCGTGAGATGGTTATGGTGCGAAGTCAAAAGGATGCAACTAGTGATGTATCAAGTAAGAACTTAATAATCAGGAGATCCGACGAGTGGTCGAGGATATTCAACTTACTCCTAATGCAAACTACAACGATGCACTGGACAGTAGCGGTTTTAAACTAGACTAATGGCTTCAAACTTGTTGCAGTATGGTTAGACAAAAGTAAAGTAACTAAAGTTAAGAAGTTAAATTAAAAGATAAGTAGTATTGCACGGTAAAGAGATTGATTGTTTATATTGAGGGCTCATAGCTCTTCTTCGGATGTTATTTTTATAAACCTGAAAAAGTAGTGACTTTGCATATGATTCGGCAACATGAGAGATTTGAATAGTATGCCATACAAATCTCTTTAATTCTCCACATAAACGTAGTTCATTGTGATAGGTCACGTGTACAAGAGATCACATATACCTCTTACTAGTCTAGTCATGATAGACAAGTTTAGTAGAGTCTCCACATCACTGGACTCTTATAAATGAAATCTTGTTGGTATTTTCATGTCATTGACTCTTATTTTTATAAAGTTATTCTTTACAGGACTAATATTTAATGCTAGCAAAAGATTTAATTTGATTGGACTTACTTTTCAAAGAGTTACTTTTAGTGGAACTCTATCAAATAATGTGCTCCCATATATACATGTCTCTAACTCCTCCCTTTCAAGTTCATTTACATCACGTGTGGCATGGCTGTCCCGTAGCTTTTTCTGAATTATTTGATCTAGCTACTAAGTGTAAATAAATATGACTTTAGCATTTAATTTTTTTTGCACATATACATCTCTAGTTACTTGCCTTTAAAGTTCATCTATACCAGTAACGCCCTGAAAATTGGAGATCGACCAGAAGCTCAGCTCCCGAGTTTCAACGCATCACTTATGCAACATAGATAATGATGATTGAATGTTATTCATATTAGTGCATGAAACATGAATGGAATTATACAAAATCAGCATATTATACTCTAGAGACAGTTAAATTTTGCAAGTGGAAGACTGTGATAAATATATAAAAATATAAACTGTCGCAAGTCTCCAGAGTGTGAACATGTTATCAGGTTAAATATATACATGTATACTCTAAAAATAGACAAAATGAATATACATGGGTATTTTAAAAGTACAAAATAACAAGTGTAATAGCATCTAAACAGCATCCCTGTAACTCAGTTGATCAGAACATGGTGTGCATAGACCCGCCCGATAGCTGCATATAGGAGAAACTCTTCTCATCATCATAGAAGTCCGGCTCTGCCTCATACGCATCGTCATCATCTGAAACTAAAATAAAGTCTGGTAGGTGTTTAAAACATCGTCCAATAACGTGGGAGTGAGTGATAAACTCAGTGGAACAATAAAGCAAAGGTTAACATGTTATCAATTCAGTCAAGTAGTAATGATAATGCAATACAACAATTAAGTCCTAAGTACTCTTATTAATGCAAGAATGATATGAAATAATGATGCATGCCCTCGCCTACGCTCCCTCGGCGACTTCATCTCACTATTGCGCATGCAACACTTCCTCAGTACTTAACCTGCTACGCCAAACGCACACGTAATGTGGTGCATGCACGATGCTTAGTCATGTTCTTAATTAGGTTTATTCATACAACAAGATTGGAAAGTTAAGGTACGTCCCTTATATCAATCCTCAAACAATGATCCATTCTAGGGTCATCAGTCCTAGTAAATCTCATACAATGTTGCAGTCTAAGTCAGTACAAAGGGCTCGTCACCTGATCAGTGTAGGCCTAATTTATACTCTAGTTGCTACGGAAAGGCTCATCGCCTCAACGCTGTCTCAGAGTATGCTCGAGGGTACTACAAAGGGCTCTTCACTTGATCAGTGTAGGCCGACAGCTCGAATACACTATCTCATACTACTGTATTCGGCTCACGAGTTTAGGTTGCTCACTGGTCACTACGGGTGGGCTCGTCACCCCGGCGTAAGCCGACAGCACGACCACAGTATCCCATACCACCATACCCGGTTCATGAGTCTTAGCAGATCGAGATACCAAGGTTAACAGATTTTCACTGGTGAGTTTGGTACCCTAGATTCAAGCAGTAGCGTCCATACATAGTGAACATACATCAGGTCAACCGAGTTACTTGACAAACTCGACTAGTACAAGCATACGTCGAGCTAATCGACATGGAGCACGCAAGAAACTCCGTATGACCTAACCATTGCAAACAAGTAACGTATGACTCAGATTCATCGGGCGTGTCTATCGTGACTAAACAGTTCGGCCACCGATCATTTACCATTACCGAATGCCTGGACTACATCGTAGCCCCAAGCACACTCCAAATGATAGCATTCACATAAAGTAATCCAAACAGCATGTGACAACAAAAATTAGATATAAAGCTTACTTAAGCAATTTAACAAACACATACTATACATACTATCATACATAAGCATTTCATCCATACAACGCATAAGGTTATATAAAGGGTACTATAATCATAGTTACAGGAATTGAGAATCTCATCTTAACACCCTCAATACATACATTTAAACAAGCATTTTCACATTCAGGCATTTTATCAAACACTTAGGCTATACATATGAAATAAAGTAATTATAACAGGTATTATAGCAAATCCCTTTACAAAGGATTCACCATACGTACAATAATCATGTATTCTTAGTTATTAAACATGGCAAGTACAAATCATAATTTGATATTCATTCAGGCATTTCAACAAACACATGGAATGCATTATAATCAACATAGTTGATATCTACATATAATATATGGAAAACTTCATATCTAAACACATGTGAGAGCAATCAAGTCAGTCATAAACCATTACTAACATTGAAAGCCTTGAAAACCATAACCTAAACATTTATAGTCCACACCTTACGCCGGTAGACTCGTAACGAACTCAGTTCGTTCTCTAACTCGTCGTCTACGGCACAACTGTAACCTACAGTATAAAATAGATTAGCTATTTCATCCTATACTCTATTTAAAAGCCTAAAATAGGTTAGGGTTATGATTTCTTACCTAAGAATGGGGTCGGAATCGTCGGAATAGCGATACAGAAGCATTGACTTAGCACGTGGAGTGATGGGATCGAATCCCAGGAACAGACTTCAACTCTCCCTCTCACTCTCTCTCTTTCCTTCTCTTTTCTCTCTTCTCTCCCTTGGGGTTTTCCAAATTCTTATGGATTGAGAGATAGAGGGTTTAAGCCCTCTATATAGGCCCAAGACTGATGGAAATGGCCCTAGGGCCAAGGTATACTTAGGTTATAGCCAAATAAGGTCTGTTCTGATCCAACGGAGCACTTCCAGAGGCCCCTTTGCTGAATGCGGTTGGACTTAAGCTCCCTGACACTGGATCTCGATCAAGCTAAGTTTTTAGTCCGATCGGATTTATAGATCGCCCGTGGCGGACCAGTTTCAGTTCGATGGTCACCGGTATGAGAAGTCCTCCCTGATCTGAGGGTATAATTGGGTCAGATTTTAATGGTCTGAATCCTTATATTTGGCCCACAAGCGACACAACTCAGTTTACTTAAGTTTGGATTTTATTTCTAAGGATATTCACGTTTCTCACATACTTTACTCTGAGCTCAAATAAATAGTTCTGGGATATCATCTGGACTTGATTTCTATGGTAGTTTTCAAGTCTAGCAAGTCGATCATAATCGTATAGTCTTGGGGTAATCGAACTTTCGACGTGCAGTCCAGGTCCAATACGGAGTTTCATGATGCTCCCAAGAACAACTGGGTTTAGAGATTGATCTTAGGTTTCTAGGTAACGTAAAGTTAACAGTTTTAATCATTTTGGGTCTTATAGATCGTATTTAAAGTGATTCAAGATAAATCCATCGATCGTTTAGTTCAATACTTCACCAAATTCTGCCCTAATTATGACAAAATAAGGTCCTAGGGCCATTCTATGCCCCTTTTTGGTACTTTTAGTTAGTATATTATTTTAATTATTTTTTTAATAGTTCATCATCAAGTTTACTTCATCTCCACCAAATTTTATGAGATTTCGTTGTAGAAAAATTCTAAAAATTTCAGAAGCAGCAACTGTCCAACGAATGATTTTCAGATAGTTGTCACCATGACCTAATTGTAACTATATTAAATATTTTATTATATTTTTTACTTATTTTTATATAAAACTAGACTCCTTTATCTTTAATCTAGCTTTTAAATCATCTAAATTGGAGTTATAACGAGGGAGATATGACTTTTTCAAATTCGACTAAAAGTGTAAAAAAAATGACCGAAAATGGATCGCCTGACCCACTGCGTCCCACCAGGCGACAAGGCCTCGCGGAACTGGTGAGGTCCTCGCAATGCCATACCCTCCCCCCCCCCCCGAGGTGCTGGAAATGTACGGGACCCACCTCGGGTCCCCCCGATTTGTGTCGTTTGGACCCCCGAGTCCGTTTGATGTGGTTTCATCGATCCGATATTTAAAACGGGTGTATTTTACAAACCAGAATGATTTGTTTAATGTGCAATATATGATTTTAGGGTAGGAAAAGTTAATCTATTCAAATAAACTATTTATATCATAAAATTCTTAAAAATTTTAATGGTTAAAAACCCAATTTAGTTATATATTCAATATTTAGAGTAAATTTTAATTTTTTTATTGTTCTTCATCATTTAAACTTTAGGATTAGTGTCTAATATGAAATTACATGGAAAAATTTGAAGAATGAGGTGGTGAATGGTGAGATTTTGAAAGAAATGGCTTAAAAATGGAATTTGAGGCCTTAGGATTGAGTTATGAGAAGTCAATTAAGGTTTTATGATCGACCCATTGGCTAAGGACGTCTAACTCTAGGTTGGTAAAAATTTGAGGTGTTACAATCTACTCTCCTTAAAAATAATTTTGTCCCCAAAATTAACTAAGGGTAATGAGTAAAGATTCTATTATCCCTTTTGCCTAAGCTTGATTAATTTTAAGTTTATCTACGTGGTAAGGTGTATAATATCTCTGCTAATCTGGCTCATTTGAGTCTATCCTTCTTAAAAATTGTTTCGCCCTAAAATTAACTAAGGCTCATATTGGGTCCATATGCATATTGGGTCTGTATGCAACAAGCACATTGTAGATACATTGACATTATCTATTGCAACTCAGTTGCACCCATTGTTAGGCCTATTATTTAATATGAATTGGTTTAATACTTGAACCCTAGTTGCTTTTATTCAATGACTTCATTATTTACCTTCTAAGAAATCTTTAGATCCTATTTAATGACTAATCCTTATGCATAAGCAGATCAATTTCCTTTGATCCTAGGCCAGTGGGGAAGGGGCCAACACGCTTCCACTGTGCCACTTTGATCCAACGGTTGTATTAGCTAACCTAACTAGATTAGGCTCATAATGTTCTACCCCCCTTAAAAATTATTTCTACTCTCAAGGCCCAAGAATCTGTCCTGATCCATATGTCAGAACAAGGTATAATTTGGGACCTATCCTTAACATGGAAAGGGATACGATCTCCCAATACATTGGTTTTCCTTCCATCGACGATGTGTACTATGACATTGGTACCTATGATCATAGAAATGAGCTAAAAATAATGGGTGTTGTGGTTGATTCCAAGGACGGGTGTGAGTTTGTGACAAGATGCCTAATTCTATCAAAGAAGGACTTATACTATGGTCCCGAGTAACCCTCATTAATCATATCCAGTTTAATACCATAAGATAATCTATAGATTATTGTACATAAGGAAGTTAGACCAAACAGGTTAACGGGTAGACTATCTTTTTAAGTTCATATGCACACTACGTATGCCAGAAGGGTCTGTTTTTCGGGACCTAATGTCTAACTATCTGTTACCCATTTGAGAAATTTCTGGAGCCTACAAAACAAAATATCCTTATTGGCTATATGTTCTTAACACTTCTCGAAGGCAAAGTGAATAACTTTTGGTAGTAAGTAGTCGGGCCAACACGAAAGGAAAGTTGGGTAGTGGGTCTGAGCCGGATACATTGACATTCTTGTTGGGGGTCAAATATCACATATTAGACCCCAGATATTGTCTGGATTTATGAACATAATATTAGTTAACGGCCGATTTAATCGTGTTTATGCTACAGGTTGAATTTAGGAGCTTGAGTTGAAAAAGGATGTTAAAAGCTTGGATTTAACACTCTGATGATCACCAAGGCAAGGGACGGACCCAAGGGGACCAAGATCGACAGATTTACACCTCAGATACCCAAGAAAATTGAAAAACTGAAGTTCAAATGGCCCGAAATTGGTCCAGAACGCAAGATCACATGGTTCCAACCATCCATTTAACTCGAAACTTCATACATGGCCTGAGGACCACAAATTAACCGCACATATCAAATTTCAGCCATTGGAACCCTGTGGAAGTGGCCCAACGGACAGATCAGCTCACAAACTATCGATTTTAGGCCCACCTAGTATCTGGATATGCTTCAATTTTGGTCCCAACTGCTTAAATTAAATGAGGAAGAAGATGAACAGTGCAGATATCAAATGTACATCACAGTGGACCCTACATATGAGTTGGGAGTGCACTGTGCGGTGCACTCCCGATCCACACCAAAACGATGCACGTGGTCAGCAGGCGCTGACCCGTGCCATCTTCAAGAAATGGGCAGCATGGGACGCTACCTGTAACACCCTGAAAATCGGGGGTCGTGTATAAACTCAACTCCCGAGTTCCAGACCGTCACTTATGCAACAATTATGGTTGTGATTCAATGTTGTCTGATTTAAAGCATTCACATGAGTAAAAGTATACCAAAACTGCAATTCATACTTCAGATCCAGTGATAAAAGCAAGCGGAAGACTAAACAATATATATATCACTATATGGAAAAAACAAAGTAATCTCGACTGTCTCCAAAGTATGACTACATCTCTGAGTCTCATATACATGTAAGTAGACAAAAGAATAAGTTCCAAAATAGTCCCACTGAAGTCCCCCTCGATCCAGGTCACCTACGGGAAGCCGTCGTGATACTGCATATACGAGAACTCATCCTGGTCCTCATCAATCTCCGGCTCCACCTCCTGGATCTCGTCGTCACCTGCAACTACAACAGGGTCTGGTGGGTGTTGCATACACCATCCCGTAACGTGGGAATGAGTGATCAACTCAGTGGAATCATAGAGCAAAGATTAGCATGTTCACAATTCAATCACGCGATAATAGTAAAGCAGTAAATCAGACAATCCTAATACTGTTGTTTAATGCAAGATGATATGACGTGATGTATGCCCTCACCGACGATCACCCTCATGCGGCAATATCTTACGACCGCGGCATGCCACACTCCCTAGAGTGCTCCACATCTTCCAGGCACATGCAATGCTATGGTGATATGATTACCCAGTTGTTATTAGTCCATTCAAACAGCAGGATTGGGAAACTAAGGTACTTCCCTTGTATCAATCCCAACACGGATCCTGTCTAGGGTCGTCACTCCTAGTAATCTCATACGATGTACATTTCGTAGGTCACTGCAAGGGCTGTCAGGGCTGTTGCTCGCACTCGTTGTACCGCTCCCCCATCACCTTATCAATACAGGCCTACTGTACTCTACTGCACGGAAGGGTCGTCGCCTCCCGTGAACTCAGAATACGCTCGCGGTCACTACAAAGGGCTCGTCGCCTGATCAGTGTAGGCCGACAGCTAGAATATAGTGTCCCATACCACCATAATCTGCTCACGAGTCAAGGTGCTCATTAGTCACTACGGGGAGGTTTGTGGCCCCAGCGTAGGCCGACAGCTCGACCACGGTGTCCCATACCACCATGCCCGGCTCATGAGTCTTCGTGGATCAAGGTACCACAGTTAATAGGGTTTACAATGGTAAGTTCAGTACCCTAAGTTCAAGCAGTTATGATACATACAAGGTGAACAAACATCGGCCAGTCGGGTTACTTGACGGGCTCGACTAGCGCGATCGCATCTCGAATTGAACGACATGAAGTGCGTAAAACACTTCGCGTGGCCTAACCACTGCCGCCAACTCTCAACACGAATCACATTCATCGACGCGTCGTTCGTGGCTATGACCAGTCAGCCACGAATTCGCTCGGTTACCGACTGCCTGGACTAAGTCAAGTCCCACACATCTATGGAATTACATTAACACTATACATCAGGGTATTGGAATTGAAACACATCATGTGAGCATGTTAGCACATGTTATAACATTCAACTAAGGCAAATCTTCAAGGCATACTTCCCATGTATATTCAACTTAAGCAAATCTTCAAGGCGTACTTTCTATGCATGTAGTGTAATCATGCATAAGGTAAGCATGTAGGAAAACATTTAGGTCAGCATATTAATCATGAAATCAATCTCAAACTACTACATAACATCATTCAATACAATACATACTATTACAAGCATTTATACAAACACATACACTACACACTTAAGTCCACATATAGTATGTCGACCCAAAGTGCGTAACTTGGCGAATCTCTTCGCCAAACTGATTATGCAAGCATTCCTAACTCTCTAATGCGGCGACAAATCATGTCAATCATGTCAGCAAAATATGCATGGAGACCATACTTCCTACAAATGACTAAAATGCCCTAAATCTCATATTCTTCGTTAATTTGCGAAACAGGAAACGGAGAGCATGTTGTACATGTCAAACGGCGATGCCGTCGATAATCTACTATTAAACGACATTGAAAGCGTTGTAAACCGTCAATCAAGGCGTCTAAAATTCTCACCTAATCTCTTACGGTCGCGAGAATTTGAACGGAGCGTGTACGCTTCGTCTACGACAGTGGGAGATCCTGATTTATGGAAGACGTTAGCTAATACGTTCAGAATCTATATAAACCCTAAATCAGCAAGTTGTTGGGGTTTTTCTATACCTGAAAAGTGTAGAAATCACCAGCCAGGTGATTGGAAGGAAGCGTTGATGCAGCAACCGTTGGTGGCTCGGAAGCGGGAAAAATCTCCTCTTCCCTTTCTCTCAAACTCTCTCTCTCTTTTCTAGGGTTTAGGGAAATTCGTATGCAAGGAAGGAATGAGGGTTTCAACCCCTTTTATAAGCTTGGAAACGCCCGAAATAGGCTCCGGGACGAAGTTTACTTATTGCCTATCCATTTCGGGGCTGTTTCGGTCCAAAAACTGATTTCTGGTGGTCCCCTGGTCGATTGCGATCAGACTTAAGCTCATGGGTACCAGATGTACCTCGTATTAAGTTTTCAGTCTGGCAGGGTTCGCAGATCGCACGTGGCGGACCAGTTTCAGTTCAGCGGTCACCGCACATAGATCAGGACTGAAAGTTCCGTGATAATAAATAGATATTTTTCCTGATCCGAGGGTGTAATCTGGATGAATTCTGACGGTCAGAACGCTTAATACTGACGCGTCAAGTCGTGTGCCAGATCTAAATTTGAAATTCCCAATTCGTCCCTATTCGCGGTCGCTTCAGTCCGGGTTCAACGAAATACTCTGTGATTATCGGTTTGACTTGATTTTCGAGATGATTGTCAAGTCCAGCTGGGCGGTTCTAACGGTCTAAGATAGGAGGTATCAGACCTTCGACGCGCGGTCTAAATCCAATACAAAAGTTCCATATGGTCCAGAGGACAAACCTGCTTAGAGTTGGATCCAAGGTTATAGAGTATTGTAGAGTTGTCTGTTCTACTCGATTTGGGTCTTGTAGAACGTATTTAAAGTGATCAGGGACTATTTCCCAGCTACTCTAGCGTTGCGTTAGCTAACTTACGTTTAGTTTCCATGGAAATTATTTATACGCGATTTCGGGTCAAATCGGTACTCGATTCCAAGTACGGATTTTTCACGGGCGTTACAATCTACCCCCCTTAACAAATAATTTCGTCCTCGAAATTTGTACCTGTTCGTACTCCTCGAGAAGGTGTGGGTAGTTCTTTCTGATCTCGGCTTCTGTCTCCCAAGTAGCCTCCTCCTCAGAGTGATGCGTCCATAGTACCTTCACAAGGGGAATCACCTTGCTACGCAGTACCTGCTCCTTCCGGTCTAAGATGCGTGTCGGTCGCAGGATATAAGTAACATCCTCTCCTAACTGCACCTGCTCCCATCTGATGATATGAGAAGGATCAGCAACGTACTTCTTCAGCATAGAAACATGAAATACGTTGTGGACGCTCGCGAGGGGCGTGGGTAAAGCCAATCGGTAAGCCACTGCTCCCACACGATCGAGGATCTGAAATGGACCAATGAATCGCGGTGCCAGCTTCCCATTCTTCACGAACCGAAGGACTCCCTTCATAGGGGAAACTCGCAAAAACACATGATCCCCGACTGTGAATTCCAGTGGTCTCCGTCTCGTATCGGCGTAGCTCTTCTGCCTGCTCTGCGCTGTAAGAAGCCGACGTCGAATAATATCAATCTTCTCTGACGTCGTCTGCACCAACTCTGGGCCAATCAAGCTGCGCTCACCGACCTCTAACCAGCAATGCGGTGCGCGACAAGGTCGCCCATACAGCGCCTCATAAGGTGCCATGCCGATACTCGTCTGGAAGCTATTGTTGTACGCAAACTCAGCATATGCCAGACAGTCATCCCAACTGTCCTTGAAGTCCAATGCGCAAGCCCGCAACATGTCCTCCAGGATCTGGTTCACTCGCTCCGTCTGTCCGTCCGTCTGTGGGTGGAAGGCAGTACTGAACTTCAACTTCACACCCATAGCCTCCTGAATGCGAGTCCAGAAAATAGAAGTGAACCGCGTGTCTCTGTCCGACATGATCTCCAACGGAACTCCATGCAGATGCACAATCTCTCGGATATACAATCTAGCCAGCTCGTCTGCAGAGTTCGTAACTCTGATCGGTAGAAAGTGCGCCGACTTCGTCAATCGGTCGACGATCACCCAAATGGAATCATGCCCCTTCCTCGTCCTCGGCAACCCAGAAATGAAGTCCATGGAAATGAAATCCCATTTTCACTCTGCAATCGGCATAGGCTGCAAAAGTCCAGGTGGTCGGCGATGCTCTGCCTTCACCTGCTGACAAGTGAGACAACGGGACACGAACTCAGCAATGTAGGTCTTCATACCTTCCCACCAGTACGTCCTCTTCACGTCACGATACATCTTCGTGCTGCCAGGATGCATCGCGAGTCTAGTAGAATGCGCAGCCTCGAGAATCTCTCGTCTCAAGTCAGGGACATCTGGGACGCATAGGCGGCCACGGTAACGTAAGCCTCCATCCATACCAACTCGTCAGTCGGCGTCGGCATCATCACTGGCCTGCTCTCGAAGCTCAGTAAGATGCGCGTCGTCCCTCTGCGCCTCGATGACACGGTCATCGATCTGAGATCGCACCTGTACGTGTGCGATGAACTCAAATGGCTCCTCTACGGTGAGTTTCTGCTCAAAGTCTCGCAAAAACTCAACCATATCCCACTCGGCAACCATCAACGGAGCCGCAAACTCTATCGCCTTCTTGCGGCTCAACGCATCAGCCACAAGGTTCGCCTTCCCAGGATGGTAAGAGACTTCAAACTTGAAGTCCTTCAGCGTCTCCATCCATCGTCGCTGCCTCATATTCA
The DNA here is from genome assembly GCA_037074715.1 of Magnolia kwangsiensis. NCBI lineage: Eukaryota > Viridiplantae > Streptophyta > Magnoliopsida > Magnoliales > Magnoliaceae > Magnolia > Magnolia kwangsiensis. Next base: position 22,628,747 of record CM073576.1, read on the forward strand.
AGTCTCGCTGCGTGAATATGTACTTGAGGCTCTTGTGGTCGCAAAAGAGCTCGAACTCCTCTCCGTAGAGGTAATGTCTCCAGAGTCTCAGTGCGAATATAACGGCTGCCAACTCCAGGTCGTGTGTAGGGTAATTCTCCTCGTGCTTCCTTAATTGTCTCGAGGCATACGAAATTACTCTGTCCCTCTGCATAAGGACACAACCCAAGCCAACGCTAGACGCGTCAGTGTATATAGTGTATTTAACCCCTTGCTCTGGCAATACTAGCACAGGGGCGGACGTAAGTCTGTCCTTCAGCTCCTGAAAAGCTGATTCCGCCTTATCATTCCAGGCGAACTTCACGTCCTTACGCGTCAACTGAGATAAGGGTCTCGCGATCTTCGAGAAGTCCTGAATGAAGCGCCGATAGTAACCAGCGAGACCCAAGAAACTCCTCACCTCAGTGACAGAACTAGGCTGCTCCCAGTCCTGCACCGCAGCTACCTTAGACAGGTCAACTGCCATGCCATCCTTGGACACCACGTGTCCCAGAAACTTCACCTCCTGCTTCCAGAAGTCGCATTTCTTGTACTGTGCGAACAACTGATGTCGTCTGAGCGTATCCAGGACCGAACGTAAATGCTCCTCATGCTCCTCTCGACTCCTAGAGTATACCAAAATGTCGTCGATGAAGACAACGACGAATCGATAAAGGAAAGGCCGAAAAATCCGGTTCATCAGATCCATGAACACGGCCGGTGCGTTCGTGAGACCGAACGACATCACGAGGAACTCGTAGTGACCAAAACTGGTCCTGAATGCTGTCTTCTGCACGTCCTCATCTCTGACGCGCAGCTGATGATATCCTGACTGAAGATCAATCTTCGAGAAGTACTGCGCTCCTCTCAACTGATCAAACAAGTCATCGATCCTGGGTAAAGGGTACTTGTTCTTCACTGTGAGCTGGTTCAGCCTACGATAATCAATACACAATCGCAGCGAACCGTCCTTCTTCTTCACGAACAAGACCGGTGCTCCCCAAGGAGATACGCTAGGCCGTATAAAGCCAAGCTCTAGCAGACCATCAATCTGCGTCCGCAACTCCTCCATCTCACAAGGCGCCATGCGATACGTCGGCAGTGAGACGGGTGTAGAACCAGGAATCAGATCGATAGTGAAGTCGATCTCACGTCGGGGTGGCAAACCAGGGATCTTCCTGAACAGATCCCCGAACTCAGACACAACTGGCGTCTGCTCAAGTACCTGGGCACCAGCGTCGCGCAATAGAGTGGCGTAGCTAAGAATGCGGAAAGGAAGATTTACCCGCACTGAAAATGTGAAAGGCGTGCCCTCAGGCTCGTACACCGTCACCACACGAGCCTCACAGTCAATCTCGGCTCTCGCTGCAGTCAACCAGTCCATGCCAAGAATGACGTCGAGATATACGAGCGAGGGATCGACGACCAGATCAAGAGTCATCGTCCTGCCTCCCAGATCAACTAAACAACCCTCACACATCTGGGTGACATCCGAATAATCTCCATGAGCTGCAAGGACTCGCACGCTATCCATAGTGATAGTCTGCAACCCAAGACGTCTGACTACGGCACGCGATATCAAAGAAATCGTGGAACCAGTGTCCACCATGATAAGAATGGGAGTACCTCCGATATGGCCCGTGACCTCGAAGGCTGAGTGCTGGAAAGTCGGCGTCGTAGCTGCCTCAGCGGTCAGTGCATGAACTCGTGCCTGCTGTGGCCGGTTCGGCCGCTGTGTCAAGGGCCGTGGGGGCTGTCGAATCTGCGATACTGTGGGTCTGAAAGAGGGATGCGCAGGAGCTGACCGTATAGGCGGTGCTGATATCGCCTGTGGACGTACACGATCAATCTTCTGCGGCGGCGAAAACCCACTGTCCCGCATCCTGGAGAAGCAACTCTGCGATAAATGGCCCGTCCTCCCACAGTACGTGCATGATAAATCAGGGCGCCGAAACGGTCGTACGGGCGCCGTGGTCCTGGTAGGAGGATCAAAGCGAGGCCTCTTGCCCGCGAAGGGCCTATCTGGCAACTCCGGTCGCGGCCTGGAAGTAGTCGGGCCTCGAGATCGCGCCAGTCGATCCACGTCCTGCTCTGCCCGCATGGACATATGAACCAACTCCGCATAGGAAGGGAAACTGACGCAGCACATCTTCGACCGAATATCCGGTCGCAAGCCCTCCAAAAAGCGCCGTATGCGCATCTGCTCATCAGCCAGAATCGTCGGGACGTACCTGCCCAACTCTGTGAACCGATGCTCATACTCGGTAACCGTCATCGCTGCCTGTCTGAGACGGAGAAACTCATTCTCCCTCTCGTGCCTGTAGGTCTGGGGATAATACTTCTCATGGAAGCGGAACTCGAATGCTGCCCACGTCCATACGAAATCTGCGGCAACAGTCCGCAATATACTATCCCACCACATACTGGCCTCTCTCTCAAATAGGAAGGTAGCCAGCTCTACCTGCTCTGCCTCCGTACAGTGTAACATGCGTAGAATCTTCGACACTCGGTCGAGCCAGAACTCTGCCTCCTCAGGTCTGTGAGAACCCGAAAAAGTAGGAGACCGCAAGCGCTGAAATCGCTCCAGAAGGCCCCGTGTGTCGGCAGGATTCCCCGCAGAGAAAGCAGGCTGCGCAGGATGTGCTAGGCCCTCATCCTGGGCGTAAGTATAGGCATCCTCAGCTGGATGCGCAGGTGGTACAGGTGGAGTAGAGGTAGTCGCACCCCCACCCTGGGCTAAAGTCCCAACTATAGTGGTCAATAGCTGCTGCTGCTGTAGCATCATAGCCATCATCTGCTCGAATCTATCAGGGGGTGGAGCAGGCTGTGGCGGATGAGGTGCGGAAGTAGATGCGCGCTGTGGCTCTCGAACTGATGGTGTAAAGGGCGGTGGTCCATCTGTAGGACCAACAGCAGGCTGAGACGATCGAACAGTCTCGGGAATCGGGCCCACAGCAGGGTCCGGACGAGTGCCAGACTGAGAAGGAGTCTGATCCATCTGCTCAGACAATGAAAGTCGAACCGCGCTCCTCGTAGTCTTAGGTGGCATTCCCTATATTCAAAATAGGGCGCAACCTTGTCAGTCTCAATTGCACAAATACACCATAATCATTCACTTAAAGAGTCAAAGGCATTCCATGCATTTCAATTAATCAAAAATTGTCACAATACAAGGGATATATCCTTACAAGCATCATGACTAGAATGACATGAAAATTAAGACAGTTAAGCAACAGCAACATAAGCAATGCACTAGCCCTAATAGGCTTTACACACATAAAACAGAAAATGGCTAACTACTCATAACAACATCAAAGATCGCGTCGCTAGTCGGAGTCTGACGACGGAGGAGGAGCACCCTTATCCTGTAAGCAACACAGGATTGCCTTCAAGGTGCGAGTCACCTTGCCAAACTTCTTCTTCGTAACGGCCTTGGCATCAGCGACCTCTGCTCGAAGTTCTTGGACTTCCCTTCGCAAAGCGGTCTGACTCTCCTCCACCGAGCAATGCGATCGTCAATAGTAGTCTGCGCAGAAGGAGGAGGGCTCTCATCAGTATCCTGAGCCTCCTCTTCTGCTTCTTCCTGAGTCTCTTCCTGAACCTCTGCACTAGGTTCTCCTTCGCTTTGATCTTCCTCTTCATCAAAGTCGTCCCCACTATCCCTTTCAAGTTGATTTTCACGATATTGCGACCCAATCTTCATCTTAACCATCGTCGACTCATCGATGGTGTGAATCGTTACCGGCAACTCGGGTCCAAGTCTATAGGCAAACTCAAGCGCAATCTTGCAAATGAGTCGGCCAAAGGGAAGGGATTCGGATGTTCTTCTCGACCTGGCTATGAGAACTATCTGCCGTAAGATGAAAGTGGCCATACATACGTTCTCTCCCTGGGCCACCAGAAATAAGAAATCGACCATAAGACGTGTACATTCAATGCGGTTCGTCGACCTAGAATAAACATTGAACGTGCAGATGTGATGCAGCAGACGCAAATCCTCAGACATGTACGTCGCCTTGAGGCTATTATTAGGCTGCCATGGAACTAACTTACCGCACAGAAACCTGGTGCGGCGATCTCGTTCACGTCTAGTCCTCAAATTCTTCTCACTTGGATGTACATCACCTAGAGGCACGTTGAGAAGTCGCGCAACCAACCGGACGTCGATCGTAGCCATCCGATCTCTACCAAAAGGGATTTTGAACTGCAAGGGCTCCAAGGTAGGACTCTGGATGCTAGCATAGAAGGCACGAACAGTGCTCACATTAGCACGAGCGCGAGCTTCAAAGATCGGTCCCCAGTGCGCAGCTTCAATGCGTTCGAACAACAGATACTCGCCGAACAATCGCCCATCTACGTCCGCCTCAAATAATACTCTACGATCAGTGTATTCACCATGAGGCATCTCTGATAGGATGGTTCGTCCAAGATGTGCATGGGGATCCAAATCCCGCTTTGTACGGCACTCCAGGACTGCAGCTGGACCTGCGGCGGCGCTTGAACTTGCGGCACCACCCCGCGGTCTTCTCAATCGAGCAGGGCGGCTCGGCCCAGCCTCGTCTGTTGCAGTTTTCCTCTTACCCATCAAAGACAGGATGGATGAGAGTGACAAAAGACCCAAAATAGCTCCCACGAAAGCCATGGAAAACGCCGAAAATGTGGAGAAATGGCTGCCCAATCTGACAAAAGGAAATCTAGGCGTCGTAGAGGGATGCTTCAAGCTTCCCAAGGCTGTAGTTTCAGGGAAAAATAAGAACAAAAAGATGGAATGGAGCTGCTCACGATTTCAGCACTATTTGGGGGATTTTGGAGCTCCAAATGGGGAAATCTTCAAGGAAAGGGGCTGCCAACCCCCAATAATCGATGGGTGGTGGTCGGTTTTGGCCAAGGAAGGGTTTAGGAGGGGTTTGGGTCGCCGGGGTTTGGAATGGAGTGCCGAAAATCAAATCTAGGGTATGCAAGGGGGCTGTTTGTGAAGGAGAGGGGGTTTTTAGGGGTTTTCGTGGGATGGGAGGTAGCTAGGAGTGATGGGGGGTGTATTTAAGTGGGTGCGCCCAAAGGGCAGCACCAACCGAGGTGGCCGGCCGGCGATGCATCGCCCGGCCGGCGATGGCATCGCCGGCCAACCTTCAGGTTGGCCAGCGGGACCCCATGGGTCTGGTCCCCCATGGTCCCAGGGCCCCAAAAAAGTTAGTCCCACCCCTTGGTTCATTATATTTTGGTCCCTATGAGCCCAAACATGTGTTCGGGGCTTTCCGGGTCCACATCGCAATCCCGAATACCAACCCATATGATGCAGCATATGAATTTGGGGTAGAAGGATTCATTACATCTTTCTAACTTCTTAGTTGCTAAAGAAAGTGAAGTTAGAATGGCCTTATGGCCATTTTTCATGAAATTTTACTATTCACTGTAAAATTTGGTGAATGTGCTAATTTGTGTTATTTTCACATTAGGTTTGATGCCTAATATGAAATGGATAAGAAAGAACTGAAAGTTGAGGTGTTTAGAGAAGGAATTTTGAAGATTTTTGGTGAAACGGGGTTTTTAAACCCTGGCGATTGATTACTGGAGTCGTGGTCATCCCACGGCCCAAAGATTTACTTTTGCGGTTCAAAACCGCCCATAGGACGTCTCCACCCGACTTCCTACAGCTTAGAAGTGATTCGGGTCGCTTTACGCGACCCGAGGTACGTTACAGACTCGATCTTGCGATCGATCCTTATAGACTTCGCCTAGCGACGAATCTGTGATCCTAGAAGTGTTTCTAGACCCTTCTCGCACCCACCTAAGTCAAAGGAAGCGACAGCGTACGTCGCAAGACCATAACCCAGGCCCAGTATACTCTCATTCATGCTCTGATACCAACTTGTAACACCCTGAAAATTGGGGGTCGTGTATAAACTCAACTCCCGAGTTCCAGACCGTCACTTATGCAACAATTATGGTTGTGATTCAATGTTGTCTGATTTAAAGCATTCACATGAGTAAAAGTATACCAAAACTGCAATTCATACTTCAGATCCAGTGATAAAAGCAAGCGGAAGACTAAACAATATATATATCACTATATGGAAAAAACAAAGTAATCTCGACTGTCTCCAAAGTATGACTACATCTCTGAGTCTCATATACATGTAAGTAGACAAAAGAATAAGTTCCAAAATAGTCCCACTGAAGTCCCCCTCGATCCAGGTCACCTACGGGAAGCCGTCGTGATACTGCATATACGAGAACTCATCCTGGTCCTCATCAATCTCCGGCTCCACCTCCTGGATCTCGTCGTCACCTGCAACTACAACAGGGTCTGGTGGGTGTTGCATACACCATCCCGTAACGTGGGAATGAGTGATCAACTCAGTGGAATCATAGAGCAAAGATTAGCATGTTCACAATTCAATCACGCGATAATAGTAAAGCAGTAAATCAGACAATCCTAATACTGTTGTTTAATGCAAGATGATATGACGTGATGTATGCCCTCACCGACGATCACCCTCATGCGGCAACATCTTACGACCGCGGCATGCCACACTCCCTAGAGTGCTCCACATCTTCCAGGCACATGCAATGCTATGGTGATATGATTACCCAGTTGTTATTAGTCCATTCAAACAGCAGGATTGGAAAACTAAGGTACTTCCCTTGTATCAATCCCAACACGGATCCTGTCTAGGGTCGTCACTCCTAGTAATCTCATACGATGTACATTTCGTAGGTCACTGCAAGGGCTGTTGCTCGCACTCGTTGCACCGCTCCCCCATCACCTTATCAATACAGGCCTACTGTACTCTACTGCACGGAAGGGTCGTCGCCTCCCGTGAACTCAGAATACGCTCGCGGTCACTACAAAGGGCTCGTCGCCTGATCAGTGTAGGCCGACAGCTAGAATATAGTGTCCCATACCACCATAATCTGCTCACGAGTCAAGGTGCTCATTAGTCACTACGGGGAGGTTTGTGGCCCCAGCATAGGCCGACAGCTCGACCACGGTGTCCCATACCACCATGCCCGGCTCATGAGTCTTCGTGGATCAAGGTACCACAGTTAATAGGGTTTACAATGGTAAGTTCAGTACCCTAGGTTCAAGCAGTTATGATACATACAAGGTGAACAAACATCGGCCAGTCGGGTTACTTGACGGGCTCGACTAGCGCGATCGCATCTCGAATTGAACGACATGAAGTGCGTAAAACACTTCGCGTGGCCTAACCACTGCCGCCAACTCTCAACACGAATCACATTCATCGACGCGTCGTTCGTGGCTATGACCAGTCAGCCACGAATTCGCTCGGTTACCGACTGCCTGGACTAAGTCAAGTCCCACACATCTATGGAATTACATTAACACTATACATCAGGGTATTGGAATTGAAACACATCATGTGAGCATGTTAGCACATGTTATAACATTCAACTAAGGCAAATCTTCAAGGCATACTTCCCATGTATATTCAACTTAAGCAAATCTTCAAGGCGTACTTTCTATGCATGTAGTGTAATCATGCATAAGGTAAGCATGTAGGAAAACATTTAGGTCAGCATATTAATCATGAAATCAATCTCAAACTACTACATAACATCATTCAATACAATACATACTATTACAAGCATTTATACAAACACATACACTACACACTTAAGTCCACATATAGTATGTCGACCCAAAGTGCGTAACTTGGCGAATCTCTTCGCCAAACTGATTATGCAAGCATTCCTAACTCTCTAATGCGGCGACAAATCATGTCAATCATGTCAGCAAAATATGCATGGAGACCATACTTCCTACAAATGACTAAAATGCCCTAAATCTCATATTCTTCGTTAATTTGCGAAACAGGAAACGGAGAGCATGTTGTACATGTCAAACGGCGATGCCGTCGATAATCTACTATTAAACGACATTGAAAGCGTTGTAAACCGTCAATCAAGGCGTCTAAAATTCTCACCTAATCTCTTACGGTCGCGAGAATTTGAACGGAGCGTGTACGCTTCGTCTACGACAGTGGGAGATCCTGATTTATGGAAGACGTTAGCTAATACGTTCAGAATCTATATAAACCCTAAATCAGCAAGTTGTTGGGGTTTTTCTATACCTGAAAAGTGTAGAAATCACCAGCCAGGTGATTGGAAGGAAGCGTTGATGCAGCAACCGTTGGTGGCTCGGAAGCGGGAAAAATCTCCTCTTCCCTTTCTCTCAAACTCTCTCTCTCTTTTCTAGGGTTTAGGGAAATTCGTATGCAAGGAAGGAATGAGGGTTTCAACCCCTTTTATAAGCTTGGAAACGCCCGAAATAGGCTCCGGGACGAAGTTTACTTATTGCCTATCCATTTCGGGGCTGTTTCGGTCCAAAAACTGATTTCTGGTGGTCCCCTGGTCGATTGCGATCAGACTTAAGCTCATGGGTACCAGATGTACCTCGTATTAAGTTTTCAGTCTGGCAGGGTTCGCAGATCGCACGTGGCGGACCAGTTTCAGTTCAGCGGTCACCGCACATAGATCAGGACTGAAAGTTCCGTGATAATAAATAAATATTTTTCCTGATCCGAGGGTGTAATCTGGATGAATTCTGACGGTCAGAACGCTTAATACTGACGCGTCAAGTCGTGTGCCAGATCTAAATTTGAAATTCCCAATTCGTCCCTATTCGCGGTCGCTTCAGTCCGGGTTCAACGAAATACTCTGTGATTATCGGTTTGACTTGATTTTCGAGATGATTGTCAAGTCCAGCTGGGCGGTTCTAACGGTCTAAGATAGGAGGTATCAGACCTTCGACGCGCGGTCTAAATCCAATACAAAAGTTCCATATGGTCCAGAGGACAAACCTGCTTAGAGTTGGATCCAAGGTTATAGAGTATTGTAGAGTTGTCTGTTCTACTCGATTTGGGTCTTGTAGAACGTATTTAAAGTGATCAGGGACTATTTCCCAGCTACTCTAGCGTTGCGTTAGCTAACTTACGTTTAGTTTCCATGGAAATTATTTATACGCGATTTCGGGTCAAATCGGTACTCGATTCCAAGTACGGATTTTTCACGGGCGTTACACTACCCGTCCATTTTTGCCTAGTGGGGCCCACCTGTTATCCAATGGTCAGATCTGGACCGTTCATTGCATTCATAGGGCAGTTGTAACCCACGCCTAGGTGTCCGTTTTCTTCCATGCAAGCTATCGGAGGATCCTAGCCGTCGAACGGAAGATTGACGGTGAAAATATTCTCAACAGTGGGCCGCACTAAAATCAAGATTTAATACACATTTCTAAGTACTTTTTAGCCACGAGTCGAATGAACGGGATGGATTTCTCCATAAACATCAAGGTGGGGGCCACAAACCATCACAGCAAGGAAACGGTGGCTCTGTTCGCAAACAGAGCCTGCGGGCGATGTTTGTGGGCCACCACTGTACATCAAAGGTCTGATCTAGACCGTCCATGAGATTCTCAGCTACCTTATCACTCAGGCCTAGGTGGAAATATTTCACATGACATCGAAGATCGATTTTTGATCGTCCAAATGGAAGACGAACGGTGGGTTTACAAATCCAGTGGGCTGAACCGAATCTAATCCAAAACCCACCTTCCTGATCTGTTTCTCGCTTGGAGTGCAATGGACGGTGTAGATATTCCAAACGTCACCAAGAAGTGGGCCCCACCAATCTCAGTGCAAGAAACAGAGGCGGTTTACGTGTTTCGCACCAATCACACCGCCTCTTGTGCGAAGCTTCCACCGACTGACTCCTGGCTACTATAAGAAGAGAGAGATGTAAAGGGCGTAGGTTTAATCTGAGAGCTTGGATTCAAATTGCAGGGAGACGTGGAGAGAGGGAGATAGGGAGAGTTTGTATTTTTTTATTATTTGTTGTTTTCTCTTTTCTTTTTCTTTTTCTTTTTAATGAGATCTAGGCCCATCATGGTGGGCTGAACCTCTTAACTAGGGCTAAGAGGTGAAGCTTGTGGCGTGATGGGAGTGACTTGCTTGTGCCTTTTATTTAGATTGAATTGACGTTGATTTTGATTTTATTAATGGAATGTTTTTAGTCTTTAATGATCTGTTGTAACTGAAATTACAATGGGTCTATAATGGCTTTGAGCATGTCCCTTTCCTTTTATGTTTATGACGCCAGGAAGCCCTGTTGTTCACCAGTCTCCTGGGCATGGTCGGATGTAAGTACCCTTCCTAACCTTCATTACATGTTGATTGGTTGGTAATTAGTTTAATTTTGTTGTTTGTTTTGTCTCCTGGGCATGGTTTGGTGATGGAATCCATTCTAATTCATATACCTTTCATCTTTCTAAAACTATATCAACGACAGTTCAGTTAATTTCCATGATTCTTGAAGCAGGCATAAGATCTCCCTGATCTCTACAAGTGGATCCTCTGAATCCCTAGTTTCCTTCCTGATCTCTACAAGTGGATCCTCTGAATCCCTAGTTTCCTTTCCCTGAATTCTTTAAAGTTTTAGAAAATTAATTCATCATTATTCTTCAAATTGCATTCAATTTAGATTTCATCTCATTCTAGTTCTAATTCTATTTAGTTTTAGATAACGTACAAGTATCAGTCCCTTGGGATTCGACCTCGGTCTTACTGGGTTATTACTACATCACAACCCTGCACTTGGGGAGTGAACACTTCTGCCTAGATAGGATAGAAAATTTTGTTGTATCGGTTCTTAATCCTAGTTGATCCTAATCTTCTACTTGATTAGAGTATTGAGTTCAGTGGTAACTACCTGGATTTAGAATTCAATTCAAACCGCGAATACTTCGCTTTGACATAGTTTCTCTATTCCGTGTTCCCGATTGTAATAAGTCCTTAAGAAGGCAATTCTAAGGGGTGTATTAGTTTGACCTAATATTACTTCTAAGGGATTTATAAGTTTTCCCTGAGCGTGAATGGTTCTAAGTCAAACAAGCTTCCTAAGAGTTACTAAAGGAGCCTTTAAGTATTAAGGAGATTCAACGAAGGAATGAGGTCTCACTCCAACCTAATCAAGTCAACTAACTAAGTATATCTTTTAATTATCTTAATATAAGTAGTCTTTTATATTCTTGAGTATAACCAGTAGCCTAGTCGTAACTTATGAGTAGTGGTAATCCACTAGTTGTAACCTAAAACCTATGTTTATACACTAGATGATTTCGTACCATTTCTAATACATAGAATTGTTCTATCGTTGATTGCTTCCCTCCAAGTGCAGAAGTTCGTAAGTAGTATCTCGTGAATACAGAGTCGATCCCACAGGGAGATGAATTATGAGAAGGAAAAAAAATCAAAAATAAAATAAACTAAGTAATAAAAACTAAACTAATGATTTGATTTTGGGATTTTTAAATGGATGTAATTTAATTGAATAATATAACACCCAAGCTTCAAAGTTCCACACATAGGTTAATGTTCCAAAATCATGATGACTTGGATAACACAACTAGGATCTGAGTACTATGGTCAGCCTAGTCAGAAAATAAGATAGTTTAAATATAATAAATGATACAAAAAATTAGAAAATAATGGATTTGCACCATTGACATATATTATCAAGCGCCAATGATTTTAAGTATTTAATATCTATATGATAATTAATATCAAAGAAATATAACAGGTTGAGAACCTCTCCTATCTACGAAATCTGATTGATCTAGGCTAAGCCTATCCATCAATGTGAATCTCATATGATGGAAACATATGGATCTCATAAGAGGATAAAAAAATAAAACCTAAATAATAGACAACATGTATACACCATTCTTCTCATCATTAAAACAATCAATCATCATAATCTTAAAGAACTATTAAACTCATATGCTTCCCTTCTAGATTGGGCTAGAAGGAACTTAGAAAAATATAATTAAATTACAGAAATAAAAAGCAACAAGAAAGAAAAAAATACCAAAAAAAAAAAATCTAAAATAAAAAATAACTTATAAAGCTTTAATAAAACTAAAAACTCTTTAAAGACTTTAAATTTTGCTTTAGGATGCCTTGAATGATGTTTAGGATGCCTTAGGATGCCCTATTTATAAGTAGGGAACTACAATTTTTGTACAAAGTCGAAAACCCTAAAAACTGCCTCAAATATACGTATTTTTCTAAAATAGACTTCTCGCTGTATAGTTTGTTTAAAACAGACTTCCTGCTTGCAGTTTCTCAAAATAAACTTCACAGCTTCAAAATATACTTTTTCAAGATGATTTCAGGATTCTTCACTTCAAATCGTCGATTCTCTTCATTCGTTACTTGATTTTCTTGGATCTTTGGCATGTGAATGCTTCAATCTTGGTCTTCTAAGATCCATCCTTTTCCTTGGTAAATCTTAAGCATCAAATCCATGCTTTTTAGCACCCTTTTTCAATCCAAACACTTAAATTCACCTTGCAACACATGCATAAAAAAAATAGAATATTAAAATGATTTATGTTCATAAAACCAAGAGATAAATAGGGACAATTATATAATATTTGAGTCTCAACACACCCCCCAACCAGCATTTTGTTAATGTCGAGCAAAATAAGCAAAGAAAAATAAAAATAAGAATAAAAAATAATTCTAGAAACAAAATTAAAATGAAAATAAAATTCTAGGTACAACACTTTCGGAGGTAATCTCGATTGCATTTAGAATATGCAATAAGCCTTTATACCCCTAGGTTTCTCCTAGTGGACGAGTTATAGTCTCGTGAGGGTTTTCAAAAATATTACCCACAACATTGACAACAAAAAAATAGTTCAAGACTCAGAAATTTATACGATTATGCCTTCATTCATCATATGAATTCCAAAACAAACCAATACTTACCCTAAGTTTGAAGTTAGTTAGAATTTTAATTTTCTAATCCATTACGTCCTTGAGTTTAGAGACCTATTTAAAATTTAGAATAGTTACTATCCAATATCCTTAGGTGCTCCATGACACTAGTCTAACTTTAAGAAATATGCATGTTCTTTATCCTAACTACTTTCAATCATTCCAAGAATATGAAATTTTTAGTTATCTCATTTTCTTCATGTCATTTCTTCTTTTATCATCATATCTTCATTTTTATAGACCACCCTTAGATGAAGATTCCTACCAGGTTTGCTTCATAACCTAAGGTATCGTACTTGTAATGGTAACAGTAATGGATACTTAGGTATCCTTACTCCAAATTACTGACACAATTATTATGATCATCGCATTCATGCTCTATATGAAAATTTTCTTTTTCCATCATTTTTTTCCTTCAGTATTCTCTCTTTTACGCATATATCAATGGTACTAATTCATTCAACCTTATTTGAATCAAAAGTTGTTATTGTAGTTCACATATCATATTCCTCACTTAATTAGCTAGGGTGTATTGTGAATTCAGTATATCAAATCACAACTCATTTTAAACTAGTGATTAGATAATTGAACTCAAGTCTATAATTTTCTATTATCAGATTTTTGACTACTATCAACCTAGACTAAGTATTAACTTTGCCTTTGGAATTCACAAAAATATCATGTTCACATTCTTGTATATAAAAGTATTATTTTGAAAATATTGAAAAAAATTTCTTTATAAACCTAAAAAAATAATATAAAAACTGAAACCTAAAAAAAAAAAAAACCTAAAAATTTAATAAAAAAAAAACTGAAACCTAAAAATTAAAAATAATAAAAATAATAATAAACTGAAACTTAAAAAAAAAAAAAAACCTCACATGGATGACTATCTACACCCCCAACCTAAAATCTACATTGTCCCTAATGTACTAAAAATGTAATGCAGAGAATAATAAAAATAAAAGAAAGGGTAGATAGTACATACCATAAAAAACTCACCTGCTATGTGACACTAAAAAGAATTGAATATGATACAAATCCAGAAATGCTCCGTCAGACTAGGAGTATCATTTTGAATATTCTGGCTCATGAAGAGGGACGGACTCCTCTCTCAAATGAAAGTTTTTCACATAAGGCTTCAATCTCTGACCATTAACCTTATACACATTGTCATCACGTAGATTTTCAATTTCAACAGTCCCATGAGTATAAACATTATTCACAAAGAAGGGGTTTGTCCATCTTGATCTTAACTTTCGCAGAAATAACTAGAGACGAAAATTGTATAATAGGACCTTTTGCTGATGTTCAAAATTCTTCCTCAAGATATTTTTGTCATGAAAAACTTTGGTCCTCTCTTTGTAGATTTTAGAATTTTTATAGAAGTCTCTCCTCAGCTCTTCTAATTTATTCAACTCTAATTTTCTTTGTCCACTTGCTTGGTCCATATCAAAGTTTAATTTTTTTATTGCCCAGTAGGCTCTATGTTCCAATTCCATGGGTAAGTCGCAAGCCTTCCCATACACCAATCTGTATGGAGACATTCCAATCAGGGTCTTATAAGCAGTTCTATAAGCCCATAAAGCGTCGGATAGACTGAGGGACCAATCCTTCCTATCTGGCCTTATAGTTTTTTCTAAAATGTGTTTAATTTTTTAATTAGAAATCTCAGCTTGCCCACTCGTTTGTGGGTGGTATGGGGTGCTCACTTTATGCTTGATGTCATATTTCTTCATTAAAGCTTCAAATGTCCTATTGCAAAAGTGAGACCCGCCATCACTAATGATGGCCTTTGGAGTTCCAAATCTAGAAAAAATATTTTTCTTTAGGAATCGTATGACCACTTTGTTGTCATTAGTCCTACTTGAAACTGTCTCAATCCACTTTGAAATATAGTCCACACCAACCAATATATAAAGAAATCCAAAAGAATATGAAAAAGAGCTCATAAAATCAATACCCCAACAATAAAAAATCTCCAATGGTAAAATTGGAGATAAAGGCATCATGTTGCGTCGGGACACTCTTTCCAACCTTTGACATTTATCACAAGCAACACAGAAAGCATGGGTGTCTTTAAACATGGTGGGCCAGTAAAAACCACGCTATAGGATTTTTGCAGTGATTTTCTTAGCAGAAAAATGGCCAACACATGCTTCCATGTTACAAAAAGAAATAATACTCTGAACTTCATCCTCTGGGATACAACATCTAAAAATTTAATCAGTCCTATATTTATATAAATACGGATCATCCCAGAAGAAGTTCTTAACTTCGGTTTTAAAACGCTTTCTATTTTGTGATTTTCAATGATTTGACATTTTTTTCTTTATAAGATAGTTTACTATATCCGCATATCAAGGTAATTTGGAGATCGTAAATAATTGTTCATCAGGAAAAGTATCTTAGATATACATCTCCTCAGTGGAATCATCTAACACCAATCTGAAAAGGTGATCGGCCACTACGTTTTCTACTCCCTTCTTATCTTTTATCTCTAAGTTAAATTCTTGAAGTAGGAGGATCCATCTCAAAAGTCTCAGCTTTGCATCCTTCTTAAATAGCAAATATTTCAAGGCCGAGTGGTCTATAAAAATGATCACTTTAGATCCTAACAAGTATCCCAACAAGTAGGACCTAAACTTATCCAAAGTAAAAACTACTGCAAGTAACTTTTTTTCAGTTGTTGAGTAGTTCACTTGGGCCGAGTTTAGAGTTCACTCGCATAGTGAATAACGTAGGGCCATTTATCTTTCCTTTGGCCTAAAATAGCCCCTATGGCATAATCACTTGCATCGCACATTAGTTTAAATGGAAGTGTCCAATTTGATGGACGTATGATAGGTGAAGTGGTAAGGGATGATTTAATTTTATTAAAAGCACTTACACATTCATCTGTCCACTTAAATGGAACATCATTTTGAAGAAGATTAGTCAGGAGTCTAGTAATGGCACTAAAGTCCTTGATGAATCTTCTATAAAAGCCAGCATGCCCTAGAAGTGATCTAATCTATCTAACAGTTCGGGGGATAGGTAGATTAGCTATAATGTCGAGTTTTGAGCGATCTATCTCGATTCCATTTTTGGAGATAACATGGCCCAAAATAATTCCCTTTTGAACCATGAATGACATTTCTCCCAATTTAAGACAAGGTATTTCTCTTCACACCTAGACAAGATAAAAGATAAATTGTTGAGGCATTCCTCAAAACTACTCCCAAATACAGTTATCCATGAAAATCTCAAGAAATTTCTCAACCATATTTGAAAAAATACTTAACATACACTATTGAAAAGTTTTTGGAGCGTTACACAATCCAAATGGCATCCGTTTGAAAGTAAACATGCCAAATGGACAAGTGAACATGATTTTCTCTTGGTCTTCTAGGGCTATCTCTATTTGGTTATATTCGGAATATCCATCAAGAAAAGTATAGGAGTGACCTACTACCCTCTTTAAAACTTTATCAATGAATGGTAGAGGGAAATGGTCATTCTTTGTGACCTGGTTCAATTTTCTATAATCAATGCAAACACGCCAACATGTGGTGACACATGTTGGTATGAGTTCATTATTAGAATTTTACACAATAGTTATTCTGAATTTCTTTGAGACTACTTGAGTTGGACTCACCTAAACACTATCGGATATTGGGTAGATGATTCTCACATCTAACAATTTGATCACCTCATTTTTTACAACTTCCATCATATTTGAATTGAGACGCCTTTGAGGTTATCTAATTGGTTTGGCGTCCTCATCGAGGTGGATCCGATGAGTGCATATGGAAGGGCTTATATCCTTGATGTCAGAAATGACCTAGCCCAAGGCTCCTTTATTGTCCCTTAGAACATTCAACAATTTAATCTCTTGATCCTTATTTAAAAATGAAGAGATCACTACAGGATAAGTCTTATTTTCACCTAAGTAAACATACTTAAGCTCATTTGGTAGTGGTTTTAAATCAAGCTTTGAAAAATTGGTTGGTGATGGCAGAGGTCGCGAGTCCTCGATAGATAGGATTTGAGGGCGCAATCTCCATTGGTACATACCAATGTCCTGGGTAGTAGTGCTCTCATTATCATTAGAAATTTCAATAAGCACTTTTTTTAAATCAGAATTTTTTAAGTCCCCAATGACTTGAATCAATTCCTCAATCATACTAGGTTCTAATTCCTCTTCTTCTATCAAGCAGTCCATGAAATTCAGCTCATGGATTTCATTATTATCAATGGGCTGCTTACATAGATTGAAAATATTTAGCTCTAGAGTCATGTTGCCGAAAGACAAATTCATCATTCCATTCTTATAATTTATGATTGCATTTGAAGTTGCTAGGAATGGGCGGCCTAAAATGATGAGAATTTGAGTGCTAGCATTTACATATGGCTCAGTGTCTAGTACAATAAAATCTACGGGGAAGTAGAATTTCTCCACTTGGACTAGTACATCCTCTAAAATTTTCCTTAGTACCTTAATGGAGTAGTCAGCGAGTTAGAGTGTAATCGTGGTTGGTTTAAGCTCGCCTAACCCCATTTGTTTGTAAACTGAATAAGGTACTAAGTTCACACTTGCACCCAAATCTAGCAAAGCATGCTCAATTTAAAAATTCCCAATAATATAAGGAATAGTAGGACTTCCGTGGTCTTTGTATCTAAGTACAGCCCTTTGTTGAATGATAGTACTCACTTTCTCGGTAAGGAAGGCCTTTTGTGCACATTTAATTCCTCTTTACAGTGCACAAGTCCTTCAGGTATTTAGCATATGATGGAATTTGTCTAATGGCATCAAGCAGAGAAATATTGACAGTAACCTTTTGGAGCACATCCAACACCTCTTGATATTTCATGGGGACAATCGGATTCCGAAGTCTAGATGGGAATGGAACTGGAGGCTCATATGATTTAGTCTCTTTATCCTTTTGTTGTTGCGACTCTTGAACCATAGTCGGTTCATCATTTTCTTGAGACAGTGGCTCATTCTCCGGTATTTCTACCAGTTGTATTATCTTGTTATCAACCTCTTTTCCACTTCTCAAGGTAATGATGGCCTTAGCTTAATCATGATGTAACTCATTTGGATTTGAGTCTCTAATGAAATATGTGTTTCTAGGGTTTTGCACAGGTTGAGAAGGAAGGGTGCCTTTTTCTCTAGCATTTAATTGATTCTCAATCCTAGCCACAACTCTCTTTAATTCCTGATTTGATTGCATTAGAGACTGATTCATTTGAGCTTGAGAGTTCATGAATGTGATCACTTCATCCTCCATAGATGATCGATTTGGCGGGGGCACATATGGTGCATTGTTAGGTGCCCCAAAGAAGTTATTTTGTGGAAGCATTTGAGGTGCATTGGGCGCATTAATTTGTAGTCCATTCCTCCAATAAATATTAGGATGGTTACGCCAATTTGGATTATACGTGTTTTCCATTTGTTGCATAACTAACCTTTGGTAGTTATTTATAGCATTTGCTTGATTATGCTCGTGCGTGATATTTTGTACAACTGAGATTATTGGACAATCCTTTGTGTCATGGTCCGTACCACTACAAATACTACAAAAATTACTTAATGAATTGTTTGCTTTAACCATATCAACCTTCCTAATTTCTAAGGCTTCGACCTTTCTAGCCAATGCAATGAATTTTGTATTAAGGTCGTCTTCCTCTCTTATAACAAACATCCCCTCTTCTCTCTAGGAATGGGTCTAGTTTGGTCTGATTTAGCAGAAATATCCCATGTATGCGTATTCTCTGCTAACATATCTAGAAAATCCCAAGCCTCATTATGATCTTTGTCAAGAAAGGTTCCACCACACATCATCTCTATGAACTGACGGGTATTCATGGTGAGCCGCTTTCTGAAAGCATCAATCACGTGCCATGGTTCATAACCATGATGTGGACAAGTAATTAGAAGGTCTTTGAAGCACTCCTAAGCTTGAAAAAATAGTTCATTCCCCTTTTAGAAGAATGACATGATTTTTTATTTTAATATATTTATTTTGTGCTCAGGAAAGAACCTTTTCAAAAACTCTCTACTTAAGGCTTGCCATGAAGTGATGGTATTAGGTCTTAGAGAGTTAAGCCATACTTTGGCCCGATCCTTTAGAGAAAATGATAATAACGTAAGCTTAAGTACATCTCTATTGCCATTATTTACTTGTAACGTTACAATTACTTCCTCAAAATCCTTGAGGTGCAAGTAGGGGCTTTCAGATGGGCTTTCAGAATCCAAGCCATGAAATTTAGGAATTAATTGAATCACACCTGGTTTGGCCTGATCCTTTAAAGAAAATGAGAATAACCTAAGCTTAAGTACATCCCTATTGCCATTATTTACTTGTAACGTTGCAATTACTTTCTCAAAATCCTTGAGGTACAAGTAGGGGCTTTCAGAATCTAAGCCATGAAATTTAGAAATTTAGGAATTACTTCCTCAAAATCAATTTTTCTTGTGTGAGCAGGGAACACTATGCAAGATGGTAAAGTTGATCTCTCAAGGTATAAATGTTCACGTAAAGTCCGTGGTTGGTTTAACACATTCCTATGAACTTCATTTTCATCCTCAAGAGAAGGATTAGGTTGCTTTTCTCTGTTTTGATTTATAGTTGGATCTGATAGATTTGGATTTGGATTATCAACTGAGTCTGCAATGAAATTCAAATGATGTTGAGTGCCTCTTCTAAGTGAATGATCAAGGCTTAGAACTAGTCCGCCTTCGGAGGAGAGTCGATTGTTTTGATCCCTACTCCAACAAGACATAAACCATCCACACCACACAACAAATACCACTAATTTAAATAGTAAGTATGATACTTAAAATAAAAATAAAAACTTAACCAATAACCCAGGCTGCATGGTCGACCATAAGGGTTCAATCCACAAAGCCAAATAAATCAACAATCCAGGCGGCAGGGCCGACCATGAGGGTTTAGTCCACAAAGCAAAAATAAATCAACAACCCAGGTGACAGGGCCGATCATGAGGGTTCAGCCCACAAAAAAAAATCAATAAAAGAAAAACTACTGCAGAAATTAAACTATGATAATCTGAAAAATAGATTCAGCGGATAATCTTTATGATCAAACAGCAACTGTAGGACAACCGTAGCACTTGGGTGATAAAATCCCAAGGAAGGCAACCTTATGTCATAGTTAGTGCTTGAAAGACCCAACTGAATTTATTTTCAAAGAAAAAGAAAAAAAATCTACAAAAAATTTAAAGGGTTTAGAAGAGAACTTACCTTAGAAAAAACTTACATTAGCTATGTTGCACAAATCTGATCTATCTCAGTCTCTCCCCAGCAACGGCGCCAAAAACTTGATTGTTTCCCTCTAAGTGCAGAGGTTCGTAAGTAGTATCTCATGAATACAGAGTCGATCCCACAGGGAGATGAATTGTGAGAAGAAAAAAAAAATCAAATGCAAAACAAACTAAGTAATAAAAACTAAACTGATGATTTGATTTTACGATTTTTGAATGGATATAATTCAACTGAATAAAATAACACCCAAGCTTCAAAGTTCCACACATAGGTTAATGTTTCAAAATCATGATGACTTGGATAACACAACTAGGATCTGAGCACTATGGTAAGCTTAGTCAGAAAATAAGACAGTTTAAATATAATAAATGATACGAAGAATTAGAAAATAATAGATTTGCACCATTGACATATATTCTCAAGCGCCAGTGATTTTAAGCATTCAATATATATAGGATAATGAATATCAAAGAAATATAAGAGGTTGAGAACCTCTCCTATTTAGGAAATCTGATTGATCTAGGCTAAGCCTATCCATTAATGTGGATCTCATATGATGGAAATATATAGATCTCACGAGAGGATAAAAAAATAAAACCTAAATAATAAACAACATGTGTACACCATTCTTCTCATCATTAAAACAATCAATCATCATAATCTTAAAGAACTATTAAACCTATATGCTTCCCTTCTAGATTGGACTAGAAGGAACTTAGAAAAATATAATTAAATTACAGAAATAAAAAGCAACAAGAAAGAAAAAATACAAAATAAAAAAATTTAAAATAAAAAATAACTTATAAAGCTTTAATAAAACTAAAAACTCTTTAAAAACCCTAAATTTTTCTTTGGGATGCCTTAAATGATGTTTAGGAATGCTCTAGGAGGCCCTATTTATAAGTAGGGAACTCTAATTTTTGTACAAAGTTAAAAACCCTAGAAACCGCCTCAAATATACGTATTTTTTCAAAATAAACTTCTCGCTGCTTAGTTCATTTAAAACAGACGTGCTGCTGTGCAGTTTCTCAAAATAAACTTTACAGCTTCAAAATACACTTTTTCAAGATGATTTCAGGATTCTTCACTTTAAATCGTTAATCTCTTCATTCGTCACTTGGTTTTCTTAGATCTTTGGTATGTGAATGCTTCAATCTTGGTCTCCTAAGATCCATCCTTTTTATTGGTAAATCTTGATCATCAAATTCATGCTTTTTAGCACCCTTTTTCAATCCAAGCACTTAAATTGACCTTGCAACACATGCATAAATAAAATAGAATATTAAGATGATTTATGTTCATAAAACCAAGAGATAAATGGGAAAAATTATATAATATTTGACTCTTAACAATCCCTTAGGGTCAAAAGTTGCATGATTGAAATTGATTTACCCAAACTTAAATTTAACTACGCTCGAGCACTTCACTCATGACCATATCAACTAAGGAGGTTCTAGGGTTCACATTATTAATTTATTAGATTTTCTATACTGTCAGATCTTTTGAAATTTAGGAGTATCAACTCTAGGTCCAAAACTCTAGATGTCCCAGCACTTGATGGTCGCTGTTTATGGACTAAGCTACAGTATTTGGTCTCGCCCGTCGGTAGATACCATTCTAACGAAATTCGAGGGTCGAGATCCCGTTTTGACTTTCGCTCGGCGCTTACACTTGTCTTCTTCTTAGAACGGTTTGGATGGCTAGGTTTGGCCTCATTCGAGGCCGTTCTCTTCCTTTCAATGAGGGAAAGAAGTGTAGAGATCGAGAAGATGGCTGTAACTATCTCAAAAAGAGTCATTGGGTTGAAAAAGCTTGTAAGGTGAGATGAGTTTGTGGGTTTGGAAGGTTACGAAACACAAAAGATGGGTTTTATGCAAATATGGGTGTGAACGGGTGGAGGGGTGAAAGGAGTTCGAAATTGTCAAGTACAACTCCAACTTGTCGACTATCGGTCTAAATGTGATTAAGATCCATTCGCATGAAATTAAACGCGTATGGGCTAAACTACAGTAGTTAATCTCGCCTGTCGACAAAACTTGGTATTCTAATGTAGTTTCTAGATTTCATTGCCCCCCTTCCTAAGTCAGAGTGCGTCGTGTTACCATAATCCAGGTTTAGTTTAATCCAAATCATGCTTTGATACCATCTTGTAATGCCCTGAAAATCGAGGGTCGAGCAGAAGCTCAGCTCTCAAGTTCTAACACATCACTTATGCAACATAGATAATGATGATTGAATGTTGTTCATATTAGTGCATGAAACATGAATGGAATTATACCAAATCAGCATATCATACTCGAGAGACAGTTAAATTTTGCAAGTGGAAGACCGTGATAGATATATAAAATATATAAATTTTCGTAAGTCTCCAGAGTGTGAACATGTTACCAAGTTAAATATATACATTTATACTCCAAAAATAGACAAAATGAATATATATGGGTGTTCCAAAAGTGTAAAATAATAAGTGTAATGGAATCTAATCAGCATCCCTATAACCTCATCAATTAGAACATGGTCTACATAGACCCGCCTAATAGCTGCATATTGGAGAAACCCTCCTCATCATCATAAAAGTTCAGCTCCACCTCATACGTATCGCCATCATCTGAAACTAAAACAAGGTCTGGTGGGTGTTTAAAACACCGTCCCATAACGTGGGAGTGAGTGATCAACTCAGTGGAACAATAAAGCAAAGGTTAATATGTTATCATTCAGTCAAGCAGTAATGATAATACAATACAACAATCAAGTTTTAAGTACTCTTGTTAATGTAAGAATGATATGAAATAATGATATATGCCCTCGCCTACACTCCCTCAGCGACTTCATCTCACAATCGCGCATGCAATACTTCCTCAGTGCTTGACCTGCTACGCGAAACGCACACATAATGTAGTACATGCACAATGATTAGTCATGTTCTTACTTAGGTTTATTCATACAACAGGATTGGGAAGCTAAGGTACATCCCTTATATCAACCCCCAAACAATGATCCATTCTAGGGTCGTCAGTCTTAGTAAATCTTATACGATGTTGTAGTTCTAGGTCACTACAAAGGGCTCGTCACTTGATCAGTGTAGGCCTAGTTTATACTCTAGTTGCTACGAAAATGCTCGTCGCCTCAACGCAGTCTCAGATCATGCTCAAGGGCACTAGAAAGGGTTCGTCACCTGATCATTGTAGGCCGACAGCTCGAATACAGTGTCTCATACCATCGTATTCGGCTCACGAGTTTGGATTGCTCACTGGTCACTACGGTTGGGCTCCTCACCCCGGCGTAGTCCGACAGCATGACCACGATGTCTCATACCACCATGTCTGGCTCATGAGTCTCAGTGAATCGAGATACTAAGGTTAACAGATTTTCACTGGTGAGTTTGGTACCCTAGATTCAAGCAGTAGCATCCATACATGGTGAACATACATCGGGTCAACCAGGTTACTTGACAAACTCGAATGGTGCGAGCATACGTCGAGCCGATCGACATGGAGCACGCAAGCAACTCCGTGTGGCCTAACCACTGCCGACAAGCAGCGTACGACTCGAATTAATCGGGCGTGTCTGTCGTGGCTAAATAGTTCAGCCACCGATCATATACTATTACTGATTTCCTGGACTACATCGTAGCCCCAAGCACACTCCAAATGATAGCATTCACATAAAATAATCCAAACAGCATGTGATAACAGAAATCAGATATAAAGCTTACTTGAGCAATTTAACAAACACATGCTACACATATTATCATACATCGGCATTTCATCTATACAACACATAAGGTTATATAAAGGGTAACCATAGTTATGGAAATTGAGAATCTCATCTTAACACCCTCAATACATACATTTAAACAAGCATTTTCATATTCAGACATTTTATCAAACACTTAGGCTACACATATTAAATACATGAAATAAATTAATTATAACCAGTGTTCAAAATATCGGTATCGCACAATGTATCGCACCCTTGAGATACAGATACATATCGGTTATCGCAGGGGATATATCGTTTGTATCACATAGTTTATCGTACTTTTTGGGAAACATGGGAAAACATTGGGAAAATGGTTGAATTTTTTAATGAAACTTTGGGGATTGTTAAAAAGGCCCTTGATACACACTTTTAAATCATAACATCTCAAAAAAAAGATGCACATAATAAATTTCCATTGTATAGGGTCCTAAGTTACGTGATGTGTAACTGAACTAATACAATTATATTTAAATTGAATGCATGATATTTATAAATATATCATAGTCATGAATGAAAATACAACCAATTCATTGAAAAGCAAAATAAGAACTGAAGAAGTAAAATTTGATAAATATACATATCAATGATGGGGACTAGTTGTGGTCTAGACCCACATAGAGTTACGTGGTGGCTCATAATCATCATCTCCATCTTGACGGGGCTGGGCATATTACTGCTCCTCCATAAGTTTACAATATTGTACCCAAGTCATAGTAGAGTGGTACCAATTAAGATACTCCCTAACATAACGCTGGTACTCATCCTCTCTGAACTAAATCAATACGCTTATCCGTGGGTACTGCGTAATCGTCACAGTCTGTAACTGATATGGATCTGGGAAGGGCACATATGAAGCTCCTCGGTATCCATATCGTTGGCCATATCCATACTGCTGCTCATATCCTTTCCCATATGCAGAAGTAAACTCCTGACCATGGTTGAAAAATGATGTGTCGTAACTGCTGGAGTGACTCGTCGCATATCCACTGGGTCCATATCCATGCCCATACTGTGGCACAGAACTCGAGCTACTCTCTAGTATTTGTGATCCAGATTCATATTGTGGCCTGTAACTCGAGCTCCCCTCCCTTGTCCGTGATCCAAATCTAGAGCCACCTCGCCTACCACGAATGCTTATGTCCCTCATGCATTTTGCCAGCACCTCCTCCTCAAAATTTGAAAGTTTATGAGTCTTCTTTTTCTCCAGAAGCTTTTGACACGTTTATGTCTTATTGTAAACAAGATGAGGTCATGGTTCTCCTGGACGAGAACCATGATCAGGGTCCTACGTGGAATGATCGAAATTCTTCTCCCCGGTATAAGCGCTGAGAGGCCTCTTATCCTGACTCTCACTGGCGACGCCACCATCCCCGTCACCACCACCATCATCATCATCATCATCCTTACTGTCATCAGAGTCATCGTCACCCTTATCGTCGTCATCATCATCACCGGACTCATTTCCCTCATCACTCTCTGACTCAGTCTCCGTGTCAGACAATGTTTTCCCGCCACGTGTCCCGCGTGATAGTGACTGTTGCAGGCTGCCCTCCGGACTCCTTGTTAATGGGTCGAATGCCTCATCAGGAGACCTCTGCTGCTCCACATGTTTGTCAACATCAATCCCTTGTGTCTCTGCTTCTGCCGCAATATGTGGCTCTGGTCGCCCATCCGAGGTTTCTAAGTCATCCGACCTAACCCACTGGTAAACTAGGTCATCCTCCACATCCTCAGCATATGCATATTGTCCGACTGTCATCAGGTCCAGTGGGTCTTCCTGTACTTTTCTTCTTCCTTCTGAACAGAGCAACCTTTCTCGTAGCTTCATATTGTAGTGACAATATACTAACTTTCGAAACCTCTCATACCCTATTCTATTACGTTATTTGTATGTATGAGGGAGAATGTACTCTAATTCCTTTTACAAGGTGATGAGGACACCATCTGTGCAAGCACACAGACAGCCAGTCGTTGTAAAACCTCACAATCAGTCACATACATGGACCACCATTCGCCTGCATATCATAAGATTATTTCATTATCCTAGATTTTCTAAAATAATATAAAAGTTAAGTTTACTACAGTGACTCACATGGCATCATGGCGTTCCTTGACTTCACAGCAGGGTGACACCCAAACATCCCAACCGCGTCACGAAATTTAACAATCTATTGATGGCATATAGCAAGCAGAATAAGTATTTAAGATTGAGATGAAGATAATTAAGGAGAATATAAGTGCGGAACATATTTACCTCACTACCAAATGTGCCTTTTCCCGGACAGTCGAGAATAAGTGGTCATACACCTCATGCACAGCCCTCTTTAATGAATTATCTTCGAAGAGGTTCCGGCTGTAGTGGTATTTGGGATTCAGAAAATACGCTGAAAACCAACATATACACATCAGTACAAACCTCGTTTATTATTGCATATGGAAAAAAAATCCATATAGGTACTTACCAGCCTGATGTAGCGGGTGAGAAAGCGTCTTTTCTCAATGGTCGTCTATTATTGCATGCACCCACTTATATGCATTGGGAGCTTTAACCATAATGGCCTCTTTCATCAGCCGTATAGACGGATACAACGACCCCATCGACGGATTTGTCTCATTGTCCACCATCCTCAACACCATATAAATGGACTCTAGAATACCCACAACACCACGCACTTTATCCCAAAATAAATTTTTCAGCACCAACTCCTCAATTCTATAGGTTACTTTTGTCAACCTTTTTTTCCATTCTACGTAATCATGAGAGGCGAAAAGCTCTCGTAACCCCTGTTTGTGTTTGAGAAGGCTACTTAAAGCGATATAATTTGTGGCGAACCGCGTCGCTCCGGGGCGCACTATATCCCCACCACACCTCTCGCGCATTACGGCTAATAACCAGCCGTGGTTGTATACAAAGTTTGTTATGAGTCATGCATCAGTAATTACAGTCTTCACCGACAGCCTATCCCCGATCCCCTCCAGCATGAGATCGATGCAATGGGCTATGCAGGGGGTCCAATACATATGATATTTGTTCTGAATATCCTTTCCCGCCTTAACAAATGCACTCACATTATCCGTAACAAACTGCACAATATTTCTCCTCCCAACATCTTGCATGACATTGTGCATTAGTTTATAAATGTAGTTATGATCCTTGATCTTACTACTCGCATTTATACTCTTTAGGAACACCGCTCGTCCCCTGGAATAGACCATAAAATTTATAATCGACATCTTCGTCGGTCCGGTCCAACCGTCACACATGACGGAGCAGCCATACATCTCCCATGACTGCCGATACGAATCAACGTATGTCTTCATTTATGCATGTTCATCATCCAAGTATTTCTCCATGATCTGTGCGGGTGTGGGCGGCTGCACACCCTCACCCGCACGCTGCACTTCACTTATCATATTTTTGAAGTGCGGGCTTGCTGCGGCATTTGCGGGGATTTGACCGTATATAAAAAATTTTACTATAAATTTTCTAACTTTTTTCCTCACATCCCCTCCACTAAACATCTCCTTTATTTTCTTTTGTGTCCCTCCTGCCTCTTTGTACATCCTCGAATCTGAAGGTAGATCCGGCACCCGTATGCTACTGCTCCTGCCCATGCCCCATATTCCTCCCCGCCTACTACCCTCCCTGATCCACTCCTAATACTCTCCCCTGCTCCACTCCCCCCCGCTCCACTTCCCCCACCACGCTCATGGATAGACCCCTCAAATCTAAGCCTACTTGTGTCCCACCTCCTATCCTGATCTCTCTCCCATTGATCCCGTATGGACTCTTGAATTGCATGTCTGTATTCGGGATTATCATCATTATCGAGATCCACTACATCATCCTCACGTGCATATGGTGGTCACCCCAACTCTTCCCTAATCTCTCTCTCCCGTGCATATCGTTCATCTTTTGTCTTCACATTTTTTTTCAATATGGTCCTCATTTGTTCTCGCACATCCTGTGGGCACTTAGGGCAATCCACAACATTGTGATACCCTCCTGCTAAATGCTCCTTTAGGCGGGTTACCCCACCACTC
Organism: Magnolia kwangsiensis; assembly: GCA_037074715.1. Taxonomy (NCBI): domain Eukaryota; kingdom Viridiplantae; phylum Streptophyta; class Magnoliopsida; order Magnoliales; family Magnoliaceae; genus Magnolia; species Magnolia kwangsiensis. The sequence goes on from CM073576.1 coordinate 22,656,644, forward strand.
CTCGATACATGGCCACATAAATCACAAATACTCCCGAATCGATTATCGAGAATGGGCTTACCGTACGTCCACCCTATATCAGGTTGTCTCCCTCCTCTTCCTCCCGATATATTTTATCTGTAAGCTTTCACATTAGCATGTTCTGTATGTTCAATGGGATATTTGTTATATCCAAACTGTCCATTCATTTGGCAATTTCGTTTTAAGGCTTGAGACGAAAAATAAGATAGATCTGACTATTAAGTGGACCACACTTGACAAAACATTCTCAACGGTAGACAAACTAAGTCCATTGTTTCCTTTCATGTGGGCCAATTAAACATTAGATCTTCCTAATTTTATTGGATAAAGCCTCATTTGTTCTCGCACCATGATGTACTTATTTCATCCATTCCGTTCATACATTTTTACAGATCATTTTATGGCTTGATGCAAAAAAATGACAGGGATACAAATCTTAAGTGGGCCACACCACAGGAATAAAATAATGAATGGATATTCACAATTAAAATCCTCCTAAGGCCCAATGTACTGTTTATTTGACATCCAATCTGTTGATTTGGTCGTAAAGACCAAGATGAAGGGAAACAATAAACATCAGCTTGATCCAAAACTTTTATGGCCCCCAAAACGTTTTCAATGGTCAAATTCATTTAACACTTTTTCCTGTAATGTGGTCCACTTGAGATTTATATATACTTCATTTTTCTTAGCATATCATAAAATGATATATACAAATAGATGGACAGCATGGATGACACACATACATCATGGTGGGCCCCACAGAGCACCGACCACCAGCCAATGGGTGGTGTCAGGGGGAGTAGCCAATCCGTTCCCGTTCGGACCGGACGGATTTCCTGTGAAAGGCTTTTGCAAGTAGTTCATGCGCTGGGAACGCAGGTGGGGCCCACTGGAATGTTTGTGATAAATCCTCACCTTTCAAACGTTTTTTGAGTTCATTTTAGAACATAAGGCCAAAAATGAACCGTATACAATTCTCAAGTGGGCCGAAAATGTGATAATTGAACGTTCACAGTTGAAATACTCGTGGGGCCACAGAAGTTTTGAATCACACTAATTTATGTTTTCAGTTCATCCCAGTAGGAATGACGTTATTAATGGTATGGATGGCATATAAACATCACTGTCAGACCCAGGGAAGTTTTAACGGTAGAAATTTCCCTAACTACCTTTTCCTTTAGTATGGACCCCTTGAGTCTTGGATCCTGTTCGATTTTGGCCAAATATCCTAATATTAGCTCATAAAATGGATGGACGGAATGGATTCCTGACAAACATCACAGCGGGCCCCACCTAAGTTCACAGCGTCCTAACCGTTCGTACAACTCAGAGCTCGAGGAGCGTCAGTGCTCGTCTTCATACGACACGTGCGTGCTTAGGGACGCGGATTGCGTACTACCCCCGCCAGCTAGAAATCGGATTGCGTACTGAGTTACTCAGTACGCTTTAATCGTACTGAGTAAACTCAGTTGGGACCACTGTGAATGTAGGTGGTTTATCCACACCGTCCATCAATTTTTTCGGATAATTTTAGGCGTTGATACCAAAATTGAAGTAAATCCAAAACTCAAATGGATCATGCCACAGGAAAGAGTGTGGAATAATGATTTCCACCATTGAAACCTTCCTAGGGCCTACAATAATTTTTATTTTTCATCAAAGCTGTTCATATGATCACATAGATATGGATGAAGAGAAAACATAAACATCAGTTGGATTCAAAACTTCTGTGGCCTCTAAGAATTTATCAATGGTAGAGGTTCAATAAAACTGTTTCATGTGGTGTGGTCCACTTGAGCTTTGGATATACTTAATTTTTGGTCTCAAGCCATATATTTATCATTTAATATGAATTAACGGAGTGGATAAAATAAATAAATAAGTGTGGACCCCACAGAGTTTACTCAGTACCCTAAGGGTACTGAGTTACTCAGTACACAATTGGCTTCCGTGGGCAGTTCCGTAGATGGCCCTACGGAAGTGACATGGCCAAGTTCTGTGGGACCTGCCATGATATATTTGTTGTATCCGCACCATTCATTCAATTGAAGATATCAATTTAGGGCACGAGCCAAAGAATGAGTCAAATCCAAGGCTCAAATGGACCCCACCATAGAACAAAGTGGAGAGAGTGACGCCCACCATTAAAAGTTTCTAAGGCCCAAAAACAGTGGATCTGGCTCATTCTTTGTCTCATGCCTTAAAATAATTCACCCAAATATATGGATGGTGTAGATACAACACATACATCATGGTGGGCCCCACAGAACTTGGTGCGTCACTTCAGTAGCCGTATGGCTACGCTCCCCGTCTCACAGGGAGACGGATTGGCTACTCCCCCTTACACCAGCCTTGGCTTGGATCCGTCGGTGCTTTGTGGACCCCACCATAATGTATTTGTTTCATCCATTCCATTCATCAATTTCTACGGATCATTTTAGGAATTTATACAATAAAACTAAGGGATATCAGTCTAAGGTGGACCACACCAAAGGAAAACAATTATGATTGGATATGCACGATTAAAATCCTCCAAGAATTAATGTACTATTTATTTGACATCCAATCTATTGATTGGGTCCTAAAGACCCAGATGAAGTGAAAAAATAAATATCAGGTTGTTCCAAAGCTTTTATGGCTCTCACAATGTTTTTAATGGTCAACGTTCATTCAAAACTGTTTCCTGTAATGTGGTCCACTTGATTCGTAAATATGGTTCAATTTAGGCTTCAACGCCTAAAATGATAAATAAAAATGGATGGACGAATTGGATAAACCGCATACATTCAAGGTGGACCCAAATGAGTTTAGTCAGTACAATAAAAGCATACTGAGTAACTAGTATGCAATCCTATTTCCATCCGCCAAAGCAGATGGCACACTGTGTACTAAGGTAAACTCTGTGGGGCCCACTGTCATTCATGCATTTTATCAAATCCGTCCATACATTTTAACATATAATTTCAGCTCTTTTGAAAAAAAATTAATCATATATCCAAGCTCAAGTGGACGACACCACCTGAAACAGTTTGAATTGAAGTCTACCGTTGAAAAGTTCTTGGGGACCCACAGAAGTTTCAGATCAAGATGATATTTGTTTTTTCCATTCATCCATGTCTTTGTGATATTATGGGCAGTTTGGATGATAAATAAACATCGTTGGGGCCTTATAAATTTTCAACGATGGAAATCAATGCTTACACTGTTTCCTTTGGTATGGTCTACCTGAGATTTTGATATACTTTATTTTTGGGCTCAACCCCTAAAATGATCTGGAAAAACTAATGGACGGCGTGGATGAACCATCTACCAAACAAGGGGCCCTACAGAGTTTACTCGGTACGATAAGAGCGTACCGTGTAACTCAGTAAGCAACCCGATTTCACCGCTCGCCTTCCTTTTCAGTTTCGCTCGAGATTTCAGGGTTCGTTCCCTCAAATCTCTTCATCCACGCAGGTCGATACTCTCCAGCCCCTCAAATCTCATTCCGGAAGGTCATTCCGGCCTGATTCCTCGCCCGAATCTCTGAGAAAGAGGGAAGATGAAGAAAATGGGAAGAAAATCGCACTTACCTGTCGAATGGCCCACCTCCGATCACCGCTACAGCCAGGTACTCTCTGATTTCTTTCTTTTTTTTGGTAATTCAATTTTTTTTTTATTCTCCATTGCTCGGATCCGATTTTTAAGGTGTGTATGGGTATTTAGCTACAATGGGACCCGTGAGTCCCCTGCAATCCGCCCGTGATTGTCCGTGCGTTAATGTCCGACAATAATGGAGAGGAAATGGCACGATATCGTGCGATATTGACGATAATATCGGCCGATATCTAGATTTGAGATTTTTTGGTATCTTCCGGACGTTATCGGGACTGTATCGTCTCGCCGTGGTGCGATATTGATAATATCGGCCGATATATCGGCCGATAGTATCGATATTTGAAACACTGATTATAATAGGTATTATGACAAATCCCTTTACAAAGGGTTTACCATACGTACAACAATCATGTATTCTTAGTTATTAAACATGGCAAGCACAAATCATAATTCCATATTCATTCAGGCATTTCAACAAACACTTGGAATGCATTATAAACAACATAGTTGATATCTATATGTAATATATGAAAAACTTCGTATCTAAACACATGTGACAGCAATCAAGTCAGTCATAAACCATTACTAACATTGAAAGCCTTGAAAACCATAACCTAAAAATTTATAGTCCCCACCTTACGCCGGTAGACTCGTAACGAATTCAGTTCATTCTCTAACTCATCGTCTACGGCACAACTGCAACTTACAATATAAAATAGATTAGTTATTTCATCCTATACTCTATTTGAAACCCTAAAATAGGTTAAGGTTAGGACTTCTTACCTAATAATGGGGTCAAAATCGTCAGAATAGCGATACAAAAGTGTTGACTCAGCACGTAGAGTGATGGGATCGAATCCCAGGAATAAACTTCAACTCTCCCTCTTACGTTTTGTCTCTTTCCTTCTCTTTTCTCTCTTCTCTCCCTTGGGATTTTTCAAATTCGTATGGAATGAGAGAGAGAGGGTTTAAGCCCTTTATAGGCCTAGGACTGATGGAAATGGCCCAATGGCCAAGGTATACTTAGGTTATAGCCAAATAGGGTCTGTTCCAATCCAACGGAGTACTTATGGAGGCCCCTTTGCTGAATGTGGTTGTACTTAAGCTCCCTGACGCTGGATCTAGGTCAAGCTAAGTTTTCAGTCCAATCGAATTTACAGATCGCCCGTGGCGGACCAGTTTCAGTTCGACGGTCACCGGTATTCGATTAGGGCTACAAGTGCACTAACATGTGTAGAAAATTTCTCCTGATCTGAGGGTATAATTGGGTCAAATTCTGACGGTCTGAATCCTTATATTTTATCCACAAGCCTTATATTTTATCCACAAGCGACACGACTCAGTTTACTTAAGTTTGGATTTTATTTCTAAAGATATTCACGTTTATCACATACTTTGCTCCGAGCTCAAGTAAATAGTTTTGGGATACCATCTATACTTGATTTTCGTAGTGGTTGTCAAGTCCGGCAAGGCAGTCATAATCGTATAGTCTTGAGGTAATCGGACTTTCGACGTGCGGTCAAAGTCTGATGCGGAGTTTAACGATGCTCCGAAGAGCAACTGGATTTCTAGGTAATGTATCATTAGTGGTTCTACTCATTTTTGGTCTGACAGATCGTATTTAAAGTGATTCAAGATAAATCCATCGATCATTTAGTTCAGAACTCAACCAAATTCTGCCCTAATTATGACAGAATAAGGTCTTAGGGCCATTCTATGCCCCTCTTTGGTACTTCTAGTTAGTATATTATTTTAATTATTTTTTAATAGTTCATCATCAAGTTACTTCATCTCCACCAAATTTCATGATATTTTGTGTTGTAAAAAAATTCTAAAAAATTCAGAAGAAGCAGCTGTCCAACGAATAATTTTCAGACAATTGTCACTACGACCTAGTTTTAACTATTTTAAATATTTTATTATATTTTTTACTTATTTTTATATGAAACTAAACTCATATAAATTCAATATGGTTTTTGAATCACCTAAATTAGAGTTATAACAAGGGAGATATAACTTTTTGAAGTTGCACTAAAAGTACAGAAAAAAATGACTGAAAACGGACTGCCCGATCCGTTGCGGCCCGCTAGGCGGCGAGGCCTCGCGGAACCGGTGAGGTCCTCCCCGACTGCTGGACCCTAGGGTGATTGATCACCCCGGGTGTGATGCCAACCCTCACAGGGGTGTCGGGAATGTGTGGGACCCACCTCGGGTCCACCTGATTTGCGTCGTTTGCGCCCCCGAGTCAGTTTGATTGGGTTTCGCCAATCTGATATTTGAAACGGGTGTATTTTGTAAACTGAAATAATTTTTTTAACGTGCAATATATGATTTTGGGGTAGGAGAAGCTAATCTATCCAAATAACTTATTTATATCATGATATTCCAAAAAGGTTAATGGTCAAAAATCTAATTTAGTTATATATTCAATATTTAGAATAAATTTTAATTTCATGATTATTGTTCATCATTTAAACTTTAGGATTAGTGTCTAATGTGAAATTACTTAAAAAAATTTGAAGAATGAGGTGATGAAAGGTGAGATTTTAAAGGAAATGGCTTGAAAAGGAGATTTGAGGCCTTAGGATTGAGTTCTCAGAAGTCAATTAAGGTGTTATGATCGACTCATTGCCTAAGGACGTCTAACTCCAGGTTGGCAAAAATCTGGGGTGTTACAATACCATGTGTGACATAGCTACCATATGGCATCTTTTCAGTCATTTGATCTGACCGCGATAGACCGGGTGTAAACAATAGCATCATCATGTTAGAGTGAATTTTAAGAGGGCAATCAAAGGTGATCCACATCATGGGCAGTCCAAACTTATAATGTATAATCAATATGAATCATCCATTTTCATAACCATTAATTAGTGATGAGGATCATTATATCAAAGTGACTTTTGAGATGGATACACAAATAATGGTATGTATCACATTATGGATGTTCCAAATTAATGATCAAACTATCTACTTTGTAATATATATCTATAGACCATTTATTTTCATGACCATTGATCATATTGTTTCATTCACTCAAATTATTTTGTAAGATAGATGAGCAATTGAATGTGGGAGATATAGTGAATGACTTATATCCATGTTCAGACTTTTTATATTTTATTTTATTTCGTCCATTAATTTTTACTATAAATTAAATAGGTTAGTTGGTCAAACCTCGAGAGCTCACTAATGGCTTGTGAAATTAATGTAAATCCAAATTTTCAAAATAAAATTTCAATAAAACAATTAGAAAATAAAAGTGGGAAATCATTAAAGGTCTATTTAGATTTGTTAAAATATAGGTTAAGGAAATGTCATTTTAATTGTTTGTTTTGTAAATTTCTTTAAAACGTCGTTTTCATTTTTCTCTAATTTTTTAAAAATCTTCATTTTTAATTTTCTTATTTAGTAGTAAGAAATGTCATTTTAAAAAAAAAATGAAAGGAAATGACCCATCTTTTTATAAAGTTTCTCATATTACAATTACATGTGCCACTACCCATTTTTTAATTGTCCGATATATTTGACACTCCATCATCAAGTGCCTCACATGTGTCAATGTACTACATGTGCAACATATACCACCGTTCATCTTAAAGCACCACACCTCTTCCATTGAGCCATATGTGCAACATGTGTCATCGCCCATCTTTTAGTAACTCATATTTCAATGTGTCACGCACCTAGTATACCATGTGCGACATGTGCCAACCTCATCTCCAAATGCCCAACATCTGCCATATGTGTTATTGAACCACACATCCCAATTTACCGCCATCCATCTTTAAGCGCTTCACATGTACAACATGTGCTAATATGCAATATATGCAACAGGTGCCTCCAACCACCTTCAAGTGCCTCCATGTATGTTGAGGCATAAAAATGGTGAAGGAATCAAGCAAGGAAGGGAAAAGAGATAAGAAGAACTTTCGGAAAGAAGAAGAAAGAGATAACTTTTACAAAAGTGCGCAGGTCCGTGCAGTCATTATAGGTTGCATGGATCCGTGCAGACAATATCAGTTGCGCGGGCTCGCGCAATGAAAGTATCAGTTGCGCGGGACCTCGGAATGTACTACACAAACGGTTTCGTTCAGAATGACCTAAAGCACTAAAAAATAGTCCCACATCGCTAAGATCAGAATTTTTACACGTGCGAAGGTCTATAAATAACCCCTCCCCTCCTTTATTAAGGAGAACCTGAAGATTTTTAAGAGAAGCAAAGCGGAGCAGAAGATAAGGTAGAAGAAAGCCTCCTGGCAGTTGCGCAGGACCGCGCAACCGGTATCAGTTGCGCGGGTCCGCGCAACCAGACTACCCTGCAGTCTGTGAAGCCCAAGGGCCATTATGCTGCTGAAGTTCATGAATTAAGCTTCCTTTCTCCGGACTTTCTCCTCTTCCTGGGTTCAAAGGAGAAAGATCAGTCGATCTAATCGACATTCCTCCTAAGTCCCAGAAGATGGTTGGAATAGGCACTGTTATGCTGCTGAAATCTTTATTTCAGTAAAGACCCGCCGATCGGAATGACATTCCTCCTAAGTCCTAGGAGATGATCAAATCAGGCGCCGGAAGGCTATCAAAATGAACTTTTAATATTTAAAGCACAAGTTCTTCATTTCTAAGTGATTTATCTTAGAATTAAGGGATGTAAAGAGGATATAAATAAACTCAGTATCAATAAAATGTGATGAATGTTCTGAGTACTCTTTCTCTATTATGTTCGAATAAGACAATCTCTCAAATCAAATCCCTTTGTTTCTTTGTCGAAACAAAATGGCGACTCTACTGGGGAACTGTTTTTATCTTATTCAAAATATTAACAGTGAAGTTGTTACGAACATTCGTCATGGGATGCCAAAATGGTGACTCTTAGCGGGAAGTCCTCCCCTTCATCTCTAAGATAAATCACTCCAATCTTTCAACTACTAATTATAACTTTGATTCATGATTGAAGGAATAAGTTTGAAAATTCGACTACTACTTATTACTCATGGCGATCCCCGTAAGAAAAGTGAACTTTCGATTCACCCCGACAGGGTTCGTGATAGAATACGCATCAAGTCATGTGAGTACCGGCATGGTTCAAGCAATAGTTGGGGTTATTTCTGCCTCACCCCAGTCATCAGAAGATAATGCAGGCTAGACTGTCGTGACCTCTCGTAAGACAAGAACAAGAAACTTCAGAATTTCAGGAATGAATCAGCCTTCATTAATAATCAGAGGGCCCGTAACGCGAAGCACAGTTAAAAGAAACCCTGAACTTGCGCCTTCGATGATTTATCCGGCGCAAACAGTTCCCCAGTTGACAGCACGTGACTTCCTGGCTCTAAATGCTTCAGTGGCTGAATGAACAGGAGAACGAAAGGGAAAAGCATTGGTCATCAGATCGCCAATACCGTCCCTAAGAGGATCACTAATATCGGCGTCATCTCAGTCAATTGATGTCGCCAGGAACACGAAAAAGCCTGATGAAACTCTGTCCCCTCCCTTTTCTGCAAGCCCCATCACATCTGCATTCTCTTACTCTCCTTCAATGACTGCTTCGACAAAAAGTGAAAAAGCCACAGTGTTCATGACTAGAACGAATCCGGACTATAGAACAATTACGAAGGATCGTTTCAATGCGATGGCAGAAGCCCAAAATGCATTATTGGAAGAATGCAGAAGTCTCAAAGAAGCCTTGGCAACTTTCATGCATAATGCAGCTCAAATGACATTCATTGAAAAGGATAGCCAAATGGAGAAGAAACAAGAAAATACTAGACGTTTTAGATACCGTACACCATATCCAGGAGAAGTGGATGGCATTCCCTTCCCAACCAGTTTCAGGTGTCCAGATTTCTAAAAGTTTGATGGGAAAGGATCCCCTGAAGAACACTTAATGCGCTTCACTACTAGTATGGGAGATCTTTCTGCAGTACCACAATATTGTTTACAGCTGTTCGGGACATCGCTGACAGGTAGTGCATTCCGATGGTATTTCAATTTGGCTCCGGGTTCTATCCGCACTTGGAAGCAAATGCAAGACGCTTTCACATCTCGATTTTTCTCTATAAGTCACGACGTTAATATTGTTGAGCTGGCTTCTGTAAGACAAGGCAAAGATGAGTTGGCAAGGGATTACGTGGATAGATGGAGGGCATTGAGAATTTTGTGCAAACCGTTATTAAAAAAACTGAGCAGGTCAAGATATGTCTGAACTCTATGAAAAAGGAATTCATAATGGAACTGGCCAATTTCAATATCAACACTCTTCATGATTTGACTGCAAAGGCTCATGCTTTGGAATTAGTGTCGAGATCTCACCATAATGTGGCTCGGAAAGATCCTAGTAGGATAGCAGCAAATACCAGTGATTGCTGTCAGCGACGTAAAAGTATGAAAGGTTTCAAGGAAGAAAGTGCAAAGCGAAAAGAGGACTTGGCTCCATCAAAAAGAAATAAAAAGGGCTGAACGCTTAATTCCCATGAGGGATTTGCTTTCAATAAAGAAGATGTCATCCCAATGATGGAACAGTTATTGAAAGTTGGCGCAATATAATTGTCAGAGCCTAAACGTCCCGAGGAGGCGACGAGGCACAGGGAGTGAAATTTTTTCCATTACCATCGTCTAGTGGGACATCCAACAGAGAATTGTTACACGCTGAAGTGTATTATACAGAGGATGATACACAGGAATCAAATAATTATCGAAGATAGGACAAGCAAGGAAGTCATGAAAGGTATGGGTCTCGATTGCGAAGACTCCAGTGGCCTAAATCATGAAAAAGGAATTTTAATTGGGATCGGATAGCAAAGGCGAAGAAAATTTGAAGACATGGGTGCAAGGTCGTCAGCAAACATGGTTACAGCAAAAGAACTAGTGAAGGAAAGTGCTGAAGCAGTCGAACGTCCTGAGATAGCTCCGAAGCAAATGGAGGACGGGGGGCAACCGACGACAGACAACCTGTTGGAAATAAACTTGGGTACAGAAGAGGAAATACGAAACACGTTCATTAGCGTCAATCTCTCTGAATAAGAGTCGGCAGAATACGTTCAGCTTCTTAGAGAAAACAAAGATGTATTCACCTGAACGTATGCAGAAATGCCCGAATTGGAGCCTTCCATGGCGTTATACCGTCTAAATATCTCTAAAGAGAAAAGGCCGGTTAAACAGGCGCAAAGACGATTTTATCCAGATCCGGTTCCCCTCATCGAGGAAGAAGTTAATAAGTTGATAAAGGTCAGATTTATCAGGAAAGTCAAGTATCCTAAGTGGATATCGAATATCGTCACGGTAAGAAATAAAAATGGACATGTCAGAGTGTGCGTCGATTTTAGAGACCTAAATGAAGCCTGCCCGAAGGATGATTTTCCGCTCCCGATAACCGAATTGCTAATTGATAGTACGACCCAGTATGCTGTTATGTCCTTTATGGACGGCTATGCGAGATATAATCAAATTCGAATGGCTCCTGAGGATGAAGAGGCGACGGCGTTCAAAACTTCATTGGAAATTTTTTGTTATAAGGTAATGCCGTTTGGGCTTAAAAATGCTGGGGCAACATATCAGAGGGCGATGCAAAGTATTTTTCAAGATATGATGCATAAGCACGTTGAGTGTTATGTTGACGACTTGGTGGTCAGGTCAGGAAGTCATCAGGAACATCGCATACACTTGGTGTCTATTTTCCAGCGACTTAGAAAGAAATGGTTAAAGATGAACCCCGCTAAGTGTGCATTCGGAGTGTCCTCCGAAAAATTTTTGGGTTTTGTTGTTTAGCATAGGGGCATTGAGATTGACCCCGGAAAAGTCAAATCTATTCAGGATATGCCACCGCCAAAAACATTAAAGGAACTAAAGAGTTTGCAAGGAAAATTAGCATATATCCGGTGATTCATTTCAAATCTGGCTGGGAGATGTCAACCGTTCTCTCATTTGATGAAAAAGAATACAGAATTTGTGTGGAGTCAAGCCTGTCAGAGTACATTCGACTCGATAAAGGAGTTAATGAAAAAGCCACCAGTACTGACAGCTCCAATAAAAGGGAAGCCGCTTATCTTGTACACGTCTGCAGCCGACCATTCCTTAGAAGCTCTGTTAGCACAAAAGAATGAATTTGGAAAAGAAACAGCCCTCTATTACTTGAGTCGAACTTTGATAGGTGCAGAGTGCAATTATTCTCCGATTGAGAAGGAATGTTTAGCATTGATATTTGCAGTACAGAAGTTGAGTCATTATTGTCTATCGCATGATATAACATTGGTTTCAAGGGCTGACCCGATAAAGTTTTTGATGACAAGGCCGATGTTGTCTGAAAGGTTGGCTAAATGGATGTTGTTACTTTTAGAGTATGCTATTACATATGAACCGAAAAAAGCTATGAAAGGACAGGCAGTGGCAGATTCTTGGCGGCATACCCCATGGCAGAATCTGAAGCCATCAATGATGATTTTCCAGATGAGCAAGTCATGCTGACTGAATCACAGAATCCGTGGCAGATGTATTTTGATGGCGCATCTCGAACATCAGGAGTAGGGGCAGGAGTGATATTCATTAGTTCCCAAGGCAATTTATTACCTTACTCCTTTGCATTGGGAACTGCATGCACGAACAATGAGGCCGAGTATAGAGCCCTGATTATTGGAATGGAGATGACTAAAGAAATGGAGATAAGAGTATTACATATTTTCAGGGATTCTAAATTGATTATAAATCAATTGACGACTGAATTCGAAATAAGAAAGCAAGAACTTTTGTCATATTGCCAGAAGGCACAACAATTGTTGGAATATTTCTCCTATGTTGAAGTCAAGCATATTCCCCGATCAGAAAATGCAAAAGCTGATGCCTTAGCCAGTTTGGCAGCAGCTCTGTCTTGCCCTAATCGAAGCCCTCTTCAAGTGACCATAGAGGAAAGAAGATTTTTACCAACAACAGAGATTGTTGAAGAAGTCACTGAAGTCCTTCCTGTATCATGCTTGAAAATTACAATAGATGATTGGCGTAATCCTTTCATTGATTATCTCAAATTCAACAGTCTCCCAGAAGAACCCGCGCAAAGGTAGCAAATCAGACAGCGGTCCAGTAGGTTCGTTATTTGCAGTGAAGTATTATATAAAAAATCTTACAACGGAGTGTTGCTACGTTGTTTATATAAGCAAGAAGCAATCCAGGTGCTGTATGAAGCACACTCTGGAGAGTATGGGGCACATCAAGCTGGTCGAAATTTATTTCATCGAATACATAAAATGGAATATTATTGGCCTACTATGTTTAAAGACGCGATAGATTATGCGAAGTGGTGCTATGAATGCCAAATTCATGGAGATGTTATACACATGCCTTCGGAAGATTTGCACCAGTTTATTGCCTCTTGGCCCTTCTCTACTTGGGGACTTAACATAATTGGTCCTATAAAAACCCGCCTTCGTCCAAAGGAAAACAGTATATTCTGGCAGCAAACGATTATTTCTCCAAGTGGACTGAAGAAGTTACCTTGCGAAATGTCAAAGAAAAAGATGTGGTTAATTTCATCCGCCACGCCATAATATACCGACATGGTATCCCAAAGAAAATTGTTACAGACAATGGCACTCCTTTCAAAAATAAAGGAATAGAAAAACTATGTCAGAAGTTCAAAATCCATCACTCGTTCTCAACGCCTTACTATCCGCCAGCTAACAGATTAGCAGAGGCATTCAACAAAACAATAGTCAAAATATTGAAGAAAACAGTGACAGGAAACAAACGTGATTGGGATGAAAGGTTACAGGAAGCGTTATGGGCGTACAGAACTACTCATCGAACCACCACAAGGGCAACACCGTATTCATTAGTCTATGGTGTGGAGGAAATCATTCCAATCGAAATACAAGTAGCGTCACTAAGAGTGGCAGTGCATCAGTCTATAACTGATGATGATAATGCGAAAATAAGATTGAAGGAACTGGATTTGCTTGACGAGAGATGCCTGGCTGCACAACAGCGTCTGCAAGCATATCAAGCAAGAATATCAGCCACATTTGATAAGCGAGTTAAATATCGTTCTTTCAAAAAATGGGATATGGTGTTAATGCTGAAACGACCAATCATGGTCACCCGTCGAATAGGAGGAAAATTTGAGCCTAAATGGGATGGCCCTTACGTAATAAAAGAAGTATATTCTAATGGAGCATATCGAGCTATAGATCAAGACGGACAGGGGATTGGTATACCAGTCAACGCTCGCTTCCTTAAGAGATATCGTCCGTAAGTGTATTTGTTGATTTTGCCCCAGAAGATTATCAAAGTTATGATTCTGCATCAAAAGGGGGCAAACTAGTAAATGAATACGATTACAATCGTATAGCCTTCTGCAGAAATATATTGCCTCAATATCTTCAAGAAGAAAGAATGTATCTCCAATAACAGTCACAATCATATCCAGGGGACAAATTCAAAGTCAAATGAGGTAAAGTGTGCTCAATGAAAGCGAAATTCTTTAAAGAAGCAAATGAAAGCCTATATTGGCCTATACTCGCGTTGAAAAAAGGAGAAATTGCTTCCGAAGACGCCACTAATTTTGATACAAAACATTATCAAGATAATAATTCTGTATCAAAAGGGGGCAAGATGAACAGGACGAATAAGGAGAAGCTCGCAAGCATATCAAAATCATATAATAAAGCATATCAAGATCATGTGATAGCAAATAAAGAAAGACGAAGAAAGTGAACGCCGTCAAGGGAGTTCTACAAAATTTTGCCTAAAATTGATATCACCATCAAGCTGGTATATTACAAACAATACAGACAAACGATACAGATAAACAATTTCAGGCAAAAATACCCATCATCGTATTTCAAGACAGCGTGCTAGATCATCGCTAAAAGTCTTCAGTCTTCCAAGACATTTAAAGATAGCATATTAAATCGTAACCGAACAAAAAGCGTCAACGATTGCTATTAAGCATGACGTTCATCGCCGATAGAAAATCTCCATCAAAATCGAATTATCAGGTATCAATGATCATAAAAAGAAAAAGAAAACAGCTATCGCTGTTGCCAATCAATCGCTCATCAAAGTTACCATCATCGCTAAACTGATACATTGTTTTAAACATGATACAAAAGTCCTTATGACATTATCAGCAGCAGCGAAATGTCAATTATTGATCGGCCATATGATAATAGAAGAATGAATCATACAGTCAACTGTATATACATAATTGGCAATAGCGATGGCTGTTTATCATAAAAAGGCAGCGTAGTCAAGTCCCGAAAAAAAAGAGAAGAGAGAGAAGAAAAGAAAAAGAAAAGCTAAGTCCTAAAAGGACCAAATCTTAAAAGGGACCACCTACGCATAAGACCTATGAAGATCGTCATTCGGGCAACAGCGAGAAGCCAGTGGCCCTAAAAAGCCCGGGAAGGCCATCGTACGCATACCTATGGGGGCAGCTGACGGAGTCAATGACCAAAAGCCAGAAGGCTAAGAGTTGACAAAAAGCCAAGAGCTCAAAGTCTTCAAATGACCAAAGGCCAAAAGAGCTAAAAGTCTTCAAAAGACCAAAAGCCAAAAGAGCCAAAAGTCAATCGAAAGACCAAAAGCAAAAGGCCAAAAATAAAAGTCGACTAAAAGCCAAAGTGCTAAAAGTCCTCAAATGACCAGTCAAGCGTAACACCCATGCCGTCTGTATAGCTTTCCGGCAGCGTCACGGGGAATGGAGGACAAGCCCTCCCGTGAATGGGCCGGACCTTGCAGGCGAAGAAAATGAGGGCTGTAGTGTGCGCAGGACAGGCCAACCATGCATAAGACCCCCCAAATTTGTGGTTCGATTTCGGTACTAACTCATGAGGAATGGCTCAAACCTACTCATCGATGGATCGACAACCATGGATTTGGTACCCCCAAAGGTAGCCTTGCGAGCTCAGCGAACTCTAAAGAGTTACAGTGGCCAACCCTGTACGTAAAACCAACCGAGTTCACGACCCCGGTGGCTTCACTGGGCCCCTCTGATGGATCGCGGTTCGTGAACTCCCTAGGCAGTGAAAAGTCCAGTGTACTCTAGAGAGTTACAGAGACCATCACGTAAGACACGACTCTAACTAGAGTCCAAGTAAAGGCGCCAAGTAAATTTGCTCTACTACTAAAAGAGCCTAAACTGTGTGCAACTGACTAAATTAAAAATTAGCACCGCCAATGAAATATAAATGAATAAAGTCATGTAGGAAATTCCGTATTAACAAGCATAAAATGTCTTTATTATCAGTGCTTTATAGAATATCATGATAAACTAGGTGCAACGTTATAAACATATATCTCATTTTTTATACATATATATGTTTGTTCGAATATGCAAAGCACAAACTGTGCGATATTTAGAATATAACAAATCCCTGTTTCACTCTAGAGTGTTCAAATGTGTCATTGCTTGACGAAAATTGATTAGACTATGTAAGAATGCATTTCTCTGAAATCAGGTTCCCAATTATATCGACAGTAAATGCCCCCAAGATATTGGCTATTATCAAGAACTCAAATCTTCAAGAGAAAGACCATCACCTGAAAGCTTGAGTTATGCAGATCGTGAATAAAGGAAATAATCAAAAAAAGATGTTGCAGCAGGAGTAGCATTAAAGGGAAATTTCAGAGTTGATCAAGAGAAAAGAATCACTGGAGTTGATCAAGAGGAAGAATTGCTAGAGTTGATCAAAGAGACCGTTATAATAGCAACGATGTTGGAAGAAAGCTCTCTGATCAAATTACTCGAAGATGAAGCTATCATAGCTGTTGAAGAAGAGTGCTTCAATAAAAGGAGAATTATCCTCTATAATTGAAGCATTTGCTTGATACTGCTGACTAAGGGCGTTCAAGTCTTTAGCTCGAGTACCATCATTCTAGTTTTCCGCTCGAGTATTCTCCTTCAAGTCTGTCAGTCGGATGCAATCATTCAAGCCCTTCATTCGAGCGCGAGAATCCTCCGTTCAAGCACGAGCCTCCCGGTCTTCTGTTCGAGTGTCATTATTCAGTTGCAGTTACTACAAGATCTTCAGGCAGAGGAAGATCGATCCTCCATTTGATTTCAGGAATCAATTAAAGAAGGATCGAGGGGGCATCTATTGAGGCATAAAAATGGTGAAGGAATCAAGCAAGGAAGGGAAAAGAGATAAGAAGAACTTTCGAAAAGAAGAAGAAAGAGATAGCTTTCACAAGAGTGCGCAGGTCCGCGCAGCCATTATAAGTTGCGCGGATCCGCGCAGACAATATCAGTTGCGCTGGCTCGGGCAATGAAAGTATCAGTTGCGCGGGACCTCAGAATGTACTACACAAAGGGCTTCATTCAGAATGACCTAAAGTACTAAAAAATAGTCCCACATCGCTAAGATCAGGATTTTCACACGTGCGAAGGTCTATAAATACCCCCTCCCCTCCTTCATTAAGGAGAACCTGAAGATTTTCAAGAGAAGAAAAGCGGAGCAGAAGATAAGGTAGAAGAAAGCCTCCTGGCAGTTGCGCAGGACCGCGCAACCGGTATCAGTTGCACGGGTCCGCGCAACCAGACTATCCTGCAGTCTATGAAGCCCAAGGGCCGTTATGCTGCTGAAGTTCATGAATTAAGCTTCCTTTCTCCGGGCTTTCTCCTCTTCCTGGGTTCAAAGGAGAAAGATCAGTCGATCTAATCGACATTCCTCCTAAGTCCCAGAAGATAGTTGGAATAGGCGTTGTTATGCTGCTGAAATCTTTATTTCACTAAAGACCCGCCGATCGGAACGACATTCCTCCTAAGTCCTAGGAAATGATCGAATCAGGCGCCGGAAGGCTGTTAAAATGAACTTTTGATATTTAAAGCACAAGTTCTTCATTTCTAAGTGATTTATCTTAGAATCAAGGGATGTAAAGAGGATATAAATGAACTCAGTATCAATAAAATGTGATGAATGTTCTGAGTACTCTTTCTCTGTTATGTTCGAATAAGACAATCTCCCAAATCAAATTCCTTTGTTTCTTTGTCGAAATAATGTACAAACGTACATGCAAGTTCACCACATGTACCAACACGCCCCATATGCCACAATCCATCTTAAAGCATCATACAAGTTCTAATTTGCCACATGTGCCACTCTCATCTTTAAGCATCCTATATGTGCAAATGTACCACATGTTATGCCATATTGGGATATCATCCATCTTTAAGCACTCTACATGCATCCCACATGTGTCAGTATGCTACTTCAAGCATTCCACATGTGTCACAATTTATTTTTAGTACACACATGTGTTACTGTCTTTGAGTAAAAAATTTATTCAAAAAAACTCCTTTTTTTTTCAAATAATGAACTTAGAAATAAGGAATTTTTTAAGAAAATCTTATTTAAAAACAACTAAGGGAACCAATGTAACATCCTGGATTTTCGCTGTTTTTGAATTTTCAAAAATCCTTAAATTTTTTTTCTTTATTAATTACCTCATAATAACCCTTAATGATCATTAGCACTCAATGTCAGTTTATACAGGGGCAATACCAGTAAAGGACTGCACAAGTCCGATTAATCAACCGTAGGAAGTCAACGAATCCGCCTGATTGCTTGAACATCAGGTGTAGCCCCATAATTTACTCGCATAGGACCCAAATCTAACCGACCCGTCGTTAACTAATCAAGACAAGCATAACTAAATTAAAGATCTAACCAAAGCCAAGTCAGATGAGGCCCGGATCTTAACTAATAAACTAAATCAACCCTTGTAACGTCCCGTCCAACCAGCACAGTGTCTTAGGGCGTCCACGTAGGATTTACCCCAGGACCATTTGTTTAAGCCACTCGTGGTGGGGTACCACAAGTTGATTAACCTAGGATTAGCTTATTAGAGTAGACCAGACATGTCATGATAGGGCCTAGTACGAGCTGCCAAGCCAGATGACTGTTTACATTTAGCATCAGCCCGTACGGGCCATACCGCGACGCAGGAATGTTAAAAAATTACAAAACTTTAGGGAACACTAGATCTCACTGGGCTTGTGATCCATCACGGATCACAGACTCATTGGATACCCAGAAACTAATTGTCCAAACCATTCCTACAGCATTGGTCAACTCACACAAAGCCATATTGAAAATCTGGCGCTTGTCAAGGGAATAGGGATTCCGGGCGTATTAGTCATCGGATTCCTTCCAAATTTTTGGTGAAGGTCTAATGTGGTGTCCCTCACCCATTCACAAAATCTGGAACCCGATTATGGCACGGTAACCATTGATCACAAATCAGACCCGTACAATCAAACCAAATATCCGATCGTCCCTAAATTTTACATAGCCCTTCATCGGGCCATGGTCCACCTATCCTATAAGTTTCATGGTCAGGGGACCACCAGAACCTCTCTAATTACCAAAATAGACCCCACAGGGCCACTTAAGGATCGGGACCATATGGTCAAACCCATATACGATGATTTTTAAATCTTGCATGGCCCTTCATCGGGCCATGGAGCACTTATCCTGTGGTGTATATCGATATGTACACTCCATAGTGGGCCCTAGATCTTAGAAAGACCCTCTCATAGGTCTAGTATGGTAAAAACTAAGCCCTTAGGGCCATTTACAACAATTTTAACATTATAAAAGGTCTTCTCTTGGGCACCCCTCTCCCCATACGATTTTTACCCTAAGAAAGAAAGAAAGAAAAAGAGAGAGAAAGAGAGAAAGAGAAATAGAGGAAGAAAGAGTGAGACAGAAATAGAGGAAGAAAGAGTGAGAGAGAGAGTGAAGAAGAGATCTAAGGTGGACCCTAGATCATGGTGGGGCCGAGGAGATCAAGCATTGCAACTCCCTACTCCTTTTTCCAAAGAAAATCCTACACCACCACCACAATAATCATTCCATGAAGTATCTAGGTAAGATCCTTCACCCTTTTTCTTGAAACCCATATATTGAGAATGGTTTGGCTTGGATTTCTCACATGCAAGAGCTTGCTTTAGGGATTCCGGCTGGCCAACCCCCAAAACCCTCATTTCTAGGTCATCTATCAAGTTTCCAACGATCCCAAGGTGTGGACTATTGCTCTTAGGTGGCCTAGCACTAATTATAGTAGGAGTTTAATGATTTTGATTGTTGAGTTTTGTATTGAGGAAATTAGAGAAAACTAGGAATAGTGTGTTGTTGAAATTGCATAGTTTTGCATGATTAATTTATATTTGATGTTGATTTTATCTCTGACATGATTTAGCATAGGAATGACTATATGCTCATGTTTGTTTGATTGATTTGCTTATATGTGTTGCTTCATAGTGCTTAAGAATCTTGACTCTTGTGAGTTTGATTTCTTGAGGTGTTAGAAGTACTCAACTTCCTCAGTAACCCACACATTCACACGCACCATGTTTATAATAATGAAGTATACTTGCTAGGAATATTTGGATCGTAGGTTGCGATGTATGTGAACATGATATTTTGTGCTTGTTGATAATCTTGATGGTTGGCATATTATGAATCAACATTGAATCCTCGGGTTAGTCGGGATCATGAAGAGAGGCGCTAGTCCCGTCAGTAGGATTATGCTAAGGCTAGACCCGTGGGTTTGGGCGGGTGTGTTTGAGTGGCTGTAGTTCTACTACATGGGTCCTCTGTGCCCGATGTTACTCATCTCACGCTCGCCTGACTCGTGCGGTCTAGCCTACTATCTGACCAACCCTCTTTATTAACCATGGTTGCTCACACATGTATAGAACCTGAATCACCCTAAAACCATTGTAGCCCATCAACAATTCACTTGTAAATTGGTCCATAGCCTCGTGAGCCGGGCATGGTGGAATGAGACACTATGTCTGAGCTGTCGGCCTATGTTGGGGTGTCGCGCCTCTCCGTAGCGACCGTGAGTGATCCCTTTCTCTTGACACTCCTCATGTGCTTGAAGTCAGGGATGAGAAACCCGACGGGATCATTGACCGCGATGTCTTGGCCTCACGCATTGGGGGGTCTTGGCCTCGCAACCCATTTAGGGCATTGATACGTGGGGTGTATCGATTTTTCAAACCTGCAGGATGAATGAACTTAATTAATAACTCAGCTAACACGATCGCATTACATCACATTAGTTAGGGTGACGACTCGGAAGTCGAGGTCGCAATGAGGGAGTGTTGACATACGCGATCGTTAGATGGAGTCGCTCGAGGGAGCGTTGTGACGAGGGCATGCATCATATCTTTCCACATTCATGCATTTAAATAAGAGTTAATAGGAATTGATGATTGTTTGTATTTCATTAAATTCATATTATATTTGATGCATGTTAAAACTTAAGACTAATAGCACCCACTGAGTTGATCACTCACTCCCACTCTGGGACGGTGTTTTGAAACACCACCCAGACTCTTCAGTAGCTGTAGGTTATGCTGAGTTTGACGAGCCGTGCGGCGCGAGCTTAAGCGAGGAGGATGAGTTTTTCTACTTCCGGTTGATGAGCGGCTCTCCATCGGCTTAGGAGACTAGATTCTGGAGCGTTGAATCATGGGCTCAGTACACCATTCCTTTGGATATATGATTCTTTTTTGTTATTTTTATTGGGCAACGCCTTGGGAGATCCCTTTATATTCTTTTGGACTTGTACATATTTATATCTCTTTCACTTCAGTAGACTAGTTGTGGTTGCATTTCATGCTCTAAGTAATTTCAGGCTGCGCGTTTAAACTTGGTTAATCATAAAACCATAAAATTGATGATAAGTAACACTCGGAAACTCGGGAGTCGAGCGTATGCACGACCCCCGATTTTTCGAGGCGTTACAACCAACTTCTCATTTCTCTCTATTTTCTAAAAATCGTGTTTAAAAAAATCACCATTCTCCTCAAATTATTCTCCACCAATTCAAAAAGGTCCAAATTTTAAAAGTAAAACCAAACATTAATTGCTCAACTAATAACCATAATTTTATCACTATCATTAATGAGCATTCAAGTTTATGAATTCATTGATTTAATGCATTCGAACTAGGGCTGCAAGAGTTCGGGTCAAATTGGGTTAGGTTGTCAAAGTCTTTAAGTTGGCTTTGTGTTGAAATATATGAACCCAATCTAAATTTAGATTGGGCTTGGGTTAAGTAAATTCAAATCAGGTTAGGAACAATCACTTGTATTTGGGTCAGGTTAGGTTAGATTGAGTTGGGTTTAGTGGACTTCAGATTGGGTTCCATTTAGGCTTCTTGGTTCAGGTTGCAGGTTTTAAATACTTGAAGAGTGCAACTAATAACTTCTTTTTACATGGTTCCATCTCAATATACATGTTTCTTGTATAGTTCCATGAGTGCAATTAATAACTATTTCTTACATGGTTCTGTTCAAATTTACATATTGATTCCATGGTTTTATATATATATATAGACACACACACACACACACACACACACACACACACACACACACACACACACACACACACACACACACACACACACCAGTGGATGGTTAGGATTGTTTAATTTTAGTTAGTATGATTTTCACAAGATAGTCTCATCTACTCACAATGAATGTTCTAATCATCTCCAACACATGCCAGAGTTTATTTCTAATTAGATTTTTACAAAATACAAAGTGTTCAATGGATTAGTAGTCTAGATTATTTCTTTATGCCTTCGATAGATACCACAATTGTTAATAAAGGACAATCAATCCAATGGATGATTAAAATTAAAAGAAATCAGGCTAGAAAGTTTAATCAAGGGTTTATCATAAATTATAGCTTCCAATAGATATAACTTCGCATTTGGTTATATAGTCTGCGTGTATAATATATCGTTGAAAAGCCACCGACCAACTTTACATGTTGACAATATTAAAGGCTATTCGCCTTAGACGGTTTTTAAATATAAACCATTTAAAAAGCTAATTATGAGTTTAAGTTAAAAAATACTATTTTTAGTCATACTTTTAAAACTAAATGACTCGACTCAAAACTCGGCCAAGTCAATTCGACTTTTGATTAGAAATTGAGTAACTCGCTAAGGAGTTCAACTCGACTTAACTTGTCAAGTCAATTCACCTAATCGATTAGCTCGACACGACTTTGCATGACTCATATCAAGTCATTTAATTGAGTGGGAAAACTTTTAACTAAAAAGAAATGTGCAAGTGGAGTGATTCAAACTCACAATCTATTAAGCTAGCTAATAGCATTTATTAGCTTACTAAGCAATATTTTTTATTAAAAATTAAAATATTTTATGTTCTTATTATTTTAAGTGTTTATTATTAGTGTAATTAAATTCCTAGTTTCATTATTAAATATTAGAGTTGAGCGGAGTCATTTTCGAATTAACTCAACGTGGCTAAATATTGAGTTTAGTTGAGTTTTATCATTTATAAGGTATTATAGGGTTTGAAGAGTCTTAAAATAGCTTAAAGTCCTTATTTGAGTCATAAGAAAGAGTTTAATTTAGTTTAAAAGTATTTTATGTTGTTTTTGAAGTCTTAAATCATTCAGAAACAGGGTTTGTCGATGTCATTGAGAACCATTCGATGCCATCGAACAATGCTCGATCCCATCGAGAATTTTTAAATTTTCTCTAGTTAGTCACTGGACTAATTGGGTATTTTTTTGATGTCATCGATGATGGTTCCATGACATCGAAGATCAGTTTGATGCCATCTAAGATGGCTCGACGTAATCGAAGAAAATCATATTTTTATGTCTTGTCTCTGGAAGGATTGGGTATTAGTTCGATACCATCGATGTGGTTTCAATACTATCGAAGGATAAGTTTCGATGACATCGAATGGATTTGTGCATATTTATGTAGAGTTGCGATTTTGCAGGATTTGTTTCCTATTTCGATTGTGGTTCTTCCAAAGGCTATATATTGGAGTGTAATCAGGATTGGGAGGTATTTAGAACTTTTTAATTCATTATGAGGTTTCAAGGGTATAGCTTGGGTTGATTCGAGATTGTTCGAATCAGATAATCTCTCTGCTCTTATAATTTTCTACTTTCATAGTGATATCTGTCGTTTTGTGTAAGACCTGTATCCTAGTCCGTACTGTTCCGTCAACTCCCGCGATCCTTTCGGTCGAATTTCGACAACCTTCGACCCTAAATCGATATTTACGCGCGACCCTTATTCATATGCCGTCAACCCGAGTCAACTCAACCCAAGACCTTTATCATAGAGACCGCGCCGTCGCTGCGGTTTCGATGCCACGACTCGCGCGCCAAGGCCATACCCTGGTTAGGCGATATGGGTCAGCGTTCGGTGCGAGGAAAATGCAGTGCGTTGCGAAACTCGAGAGAATCTCTACGATGTGTCACATCAATCTCATCAATCAATCAAATCTTATCACATCACATGTCAAGTACACATCACCTTTCACCCATACCCAAGCAACCACAAAAGTCAAAAAGGTCTTACAAGCTCATGCCTTTCTTACACAAAAGGCCACCAAAGTCAACAAATTTCTTACATCCATTACTCCATCATCCATCACTCTCTCTCTCTCCCTTTACAAGTCTCTCTCTCTCATTTTCAAACTCATTCCAAGCAAGAGAGGAAAACGCCATATGTATGAGAGTTCTCCAAGCATTCCAAGCTCCAAGTGTGGCCCACCTTTCCTACCCCTTCATCTATCATCCTAGCCATCCATTTCTCATCTCCTCCATTGGAATCAAAGCTAAGGAGCTAAGGAACCCATAGGAGCAAGAAGATCGAACAGTGGGTGCTTCTCTCTCTCTCTTTTTCATTTTTGAGTGATGTGTGGCACACCTGAATGGACCCCACCATGAAGCATGTATTCGATCTAAGCCATTTGTAAGTGGGGCCCACTTTATATTTATGTTGTATCCACACATCCGTATGTTTGGTGGCCCACCTAAGCAAGGCCCTCCTTAAATGCATGTGAAATGGCCAAGCCATCCAGCGTCCAGAGACGCTGGACGTGAAATGAAAATCCCCAAAAAAAATATTGGCTTGGTTCAAGCCTTGGAGTGTGTCACTCATGTAGGCCCCACTTTGATGTATAAATTTAATCCACGCCGTCCATTCCATTTCTAAGCTCATTTTAGGC
The DNA here is from genome assembly GCA_037074715.1 of Magnolia kwangsiensis. Classification (NCBI taxonomy): domain Eukaryota; kingdom Viridiplantae; phylum Streptophyta; class Magnoliopsida; order Magnoliales; family Magnoliaceae; genus Magnolia; species Magnolia kwangsiensis. Next base: position 22,681,269 of record CM073576.1, read on the forward strand.
GTTGAGCTAAAAAATGAAATCAATCTAACTATCTGGTGGGCCATAGCTTAGAAAACAGTGGTTTTCACCGTTAAAAGGCACTCTAATATTTCTACACCTCCAAAACATATCGCATATTGGACTCTTTTGGTTTATCTCAAGCCATAGAACGCAATGGGTGGAGTGAATTTTCCTGACGCAGACCCCACCTAGGAAATTCCTCAGAAAAATTAAATTTTCTAAATAAAAATAATAATAATAATAATAAGGCAGTGCCTGCTGCTACTGACCCAGCAGCAGAACGCTCTGCGTTTTGACGGACGGACAGCAGGGACCCATGGTCCCAGCCGTGGGCCTCACCATGATGTGGGCTTATCATCCACACCGTTAATTTGGTGGGCCCCTTCTTGTAGTAGGCCTCCTCCAAAAATCAACCCTATTTGGGACTCAGATGGTCCACACTATAAGAAACAGTGATGAGGAACGTCTGCCATTGAAACCCTTTTGGGTATCACAGAAGTTTTGGATTAATACGAAATTTGTTTTTCCTGTTCATTCAGGTCCGTGCGACCTCATCAACGGTTGGATGTCAAATAAACATTATGGTGGCCCCACGTAGGACCCACAATGATGTACGTGTTGTATTCATGGTGGAACCCACCATGATTTATGTGTTTGATCACACCGTCCACTGTTTGGACGGTGGGGCCAACCATGATGCATGTGTTGCATCCAACCGTCCACCCAATGGCGAGCTCTACTTAATGCTAGAATAAAAAAATAATAATAATAAAAATAAAATAAAATAATAAAGCAGATTCAAATCTCTGGTGGGCCCTTCCATGATGTATGTGCTACATCCAAACTGTCTGTCCGTTGGAGGACATTGCCCCCACCATGGCACACGTGTGGGACCATAGGGATGTGTGTATTTAATATCTACACAGTCCATTTTTTTGGACGGTCTACGTGGAGCCAACTTTGATATGTAACTATCCATGCCGTCCAATCCAAGGATGTGGATGGAAGCGAATTGGCTGGTGTACCTCACCAGCTTTGTAGCTGCCGACATCAGCAAGCTCCGTGGGTCTGACCACATCCCTTCATCCCCACACCGTTGATTAGCTACTGTTGTACGTCAGCAAGGACTGTGGAGCCCACAGATGTATGCATTGTATATCACACCGTCCATTTCTGGACGGTGATTGGTGGGAGCGCACCTTGATGTATTATTCATCCAGGCCGTCCGTGCAGCTCACATGGACAGCTGGATTAGAGTAGATAAATAAATATATTATATATATGATATATATATATATATAGCATATGTATATGTGGTGGGCTCCACGTGGGACCCACCTACTGTATAATGGATTGGATAGTGCACCGCACACAGCTATATATAGCTGACTGTATTGAAGTCAGCTGTCCTTGGGCCTCCATCATGAGGTATTGTTATATCCAAACTGTCCATCTCAATGGTCCACCGTGATGCATGCATTTCTCCTAACCGTCCATCTATTTTACCAGCATGGGACCCACATTGATGTATTTTTTTTCGTGTCCACACCGGACGGTGCTGTTGTGGTACCCACGTGATGTGTCTATGAGCACCACCACGATGTATATTTTGATCCACGCCGTCCAGAGTGTCTGGACAGTGCTGGACCATCTTTGGATTGTGCTAAGGACACCATGTGGTGTTTATTTCATCCACACCGTTCGTCCATCTGGATGGGACCCACTGGATGTGTGGATAGAATTGAATCCACACCGTCCATCCATTTGCATGGAGCCACCACGATATGTGGGCTTAATCCATATCATCTATCCCATTTGGTGAGCTCCTCCTAAGGCTTGAGAGAAATGAGGCAGCTCCAAAATTCAATGGTCCACACCGTAGGAAATGGTAGGCTGGCACCCACCATTGAAACCCTTTGAGGCTCACCTGTTGTCGCCCTCCTTGTTGTATATACACGCCACCCATCTATTTTACCGAAACATCAGCTAACTTGTAAGGTCCACTATGATGTATAAATGGGTTATCCATCCATTTTCTCGGCCATGGGCTGCCATATGAGGGCCTGTTATGATGTATGTGTTACACATGTTGGCCCACCTTGATATAGATGTTTTATCCCTACCACCCATCCTATAAGGCCCACCTTGATATATATAATTGTAGCCCATCTATAAGGCCCGTTAGTGCAGCCCATTGATACAACCCACTTTATGTGTATAAGGGCCATTAGTGCGGCCCATGTGATGCGGCCCATTATGACATGTATGAGGCCTGATGTGCTGCATATGAGACCCATATGATGAGGCCCCTTGGTGCGGCCCGAATTAATATACATGAAGCCCATTGTGCGACCCAATGATGCGACCCACCGTGATGTGTATATTAGGCCAATGGTACGACCCAATGTATCGATCTACCGTGATGTGTAGGCCCATGTGCTGCATGTGTAAGGCCCACCTATGATGACTATTTGAGGCCACTTGTTGGATAGTTGGGCCCACTTTATGTTTGACCCTATGAGGACCACTCCTTAAGAGCAATGATGGTTAAATGTCCACATTAATGGGCAATGATGATTGGATGTCCACATTGTGACCTTTCCTTAGGCCTTGTTAGGCCCATTCTCATCATTTACTTAGTGGGTTAACCCAAATAAATGGGCCCCATTCACCATAGAAGGATGGCTCCGTGCTATCGAATTTTATATAACCACGACCGAGGGCCGATCTTTATATTATGATTGATTGGCTGTCCATCTATGGACCCCGCCTCATTTATATATATACTGGTTGTTGGTGTCGATTATCGATATTGATCGTCGGTGCCAATTATCGGTGCCGATTGTCTTAGCCGATTGACCGATTACCGATCGAGGCCGATTATCGTGACCGATTACCGATCGTGGCCGATTGCCGATTCTGTTTGTCGTGGTCGATTGACCGATTACCGATCGAGGTCGATTATCGTGACCGATTACCGATCGTGGCCGATTGTCGATTGACGTGGCCGGTTGCTGATTCTGTTTGTCGTGGTCGATTGGTCGATTACCGATCGAGGCCGATTATCGTGACCGATTACCGATCGTGGCCGATTGTCGATTGACGTGGCCGATTGTTAATTCTGTTTGTCGTGGTCGATTAATTGATTACCGATCGAGGCCGATTATCGTGGTCGATTGTTGATTGACGAGGCCGATTGCCGATTCTGTTTGTCATGGACGATTGGTCGATTACCGATCGAAGCCGATTATCGTGATCGATTACCGATCGTGGCCGATTGTCGATTGACGTGGCCGATTTTCAACTCTGCTTGTCGTGGCCGATTGACAGATTATCGATCGAGGCCGATTATCGTGACCGATTATCGATCTAGGCCAATTATCGTGGCCAATTGTCGATTCCGATTGTCGTGGCTGATCGCCGATTCTGATTGTTGAGGCCCAATGTGATGTATATGCGGCCCGTATTTGAGGCCCGTTGTGATGTGTATCCAGCCCTTGTTTAAGGCCCAATGTGATGTATATGCGGCCCGTATTTGAGGCTCGTTGTGATGTGTATCCAGCCCTTGTTTAAGGCCCAATGTGATGTATATGAGGCTTATGTGATGAGGCCCACTGTGATGCATTTGAGGGCTAGGCGATGGAACCCATTATAATATATGTTAGGCCCATGTGAAAGGCTCATCGTGATGTATATTAAACTCTTGAGTGAGGCTCATGGTGTTGTATATTTGGCCCTTATGTGCGGCTATGAGTCCACTATACGTTAGGCTTTACGTGGGCCGTTCCTTGGGGGACAATGTTACTTAAATGTCCACGTTGTCGATGTCGATTGTCAATGCTTGTTATTGATACCGATTATGAGTATGTGACTGCATAGCATCATGATACATGCCCATACGCATCATCTCCATGTCTGTTATAAGATATGATTGACCATTGCATATGTCATAGTGCTGGTTATTATGAGACTCCCTGATAGGTGGAGATTATCTCATATGAGCGCACGATATGCGCAGGATTGATGCATGATTGAATTGTATGACTCATGCATCTTGTATTGTGTGTTGTGATTACTATATGCTCTAGCGACATCAGGGCCGTAGCCTCCACAGATATATCGTGGATGGCCAGATGGGATACCAGAAATCTGTTCTATATGGGGTGCTATAGATATCCTTGGGTGAAAGTCTCAAAACTCTCTTGGTTCCAGAGGTTGCTCTAAAGTCTAAACCGAGTGGGTAGATGAGCGCCGAGTGCCGATTACCAGATGGCTGCGCTCTCCACTGTGTCGTGGTCGGTTGGAAGGGGGTGCGGCCTTACCTGCCCGAGAGGAGGGGGCAATGCTAGGCTGCGTCTGACCAGCTCGAGGAATGGGTCAGCTATTGACGAGCCGGGCCCGATATTGGCAGGCGGATAGTGAGGTCTCTTCCACTCACCCTGTTGCGCACGATGGGGGGGCAATCTGGTATGGAGTGTAATAAACCCCGGTGATTTTTCAGAGAAAAATCGTACTGATATGTGGACTTATCGAGTAGGAGTTGCATACTCATTCATTCATTCATTCACTATCAACTCGGGCTGGTGGTGCGCAATTAATTATTGTGTACCTTCGTTATGGCAAGGATTTCGGTTGGGCGCGCGACCAACCTGAGATCAGGAGTTTACTACGTTGAGTCTGACTATCCAAATTTAGGTATGGGACTGGTTTGGATAGCAGTACATTGTAGTGGACCCTATAGCCTGCGATATTACGTACTATCATCCCGACTTCACACTCCAAGCATGGTCATTTCATTCGCATCGCATATTGCATTACATCCGCAGGCATATGACATTTTGGGTTGTTATGTTTATGCACTTATATAGCCTAAATAGACTTAGCAGGATTTGTATATTGCATTGCATCCTCGGCATTTGATATTTAGCTCTTTATGATTCTTTATTGCATAACTGTTTTATATTGCGTATCTTCATATTTATTGACTTATGGACTTGTCAGTATTTCTACTTATTCCGATGATGTACGAATTATAGATTACCAGTATTTTCAGTATTATATGATTATAACGTTATATTGAATACTTGGCACTTACCTTGTGCACACACTTACACCACCCTCTAAGCTTTCTATAAGCTTGTGCACGATAGATGCGTGCAGGTGATGTTAAGCTGCAACAGTGTTGAGCTTGGAGCATACGGTGGTCTTCTGGAGCTTGATTATCTATTTATGTATTTCTCATTCAGAATTGTATTCAAATGATTATATTAGTGAATATGTGATGATGATGTTGCCGTTGTGAATTAGGTAATCTTATGATTATGCTTATTACTAGTTAAATGTACATTTCAAAAAAAAAATTCCTCCTTGTAGGATTTCAGGATCGAAATCTGTCATATGAATGTTAGGAGCCGAGAATGGAGTATTACGGAGGCTGTCGGCACCGGATTCGGCGATCAGGATTCCTATAAATCCGATTTTCGGGTTTGGAGCGTGACATTTTGTGTCGTGATTTTTTCCGCAAGGGTATTTCCATGTTAAATTCAGAGTGTTTGCATTGTACTTACTTGATGTGATTAGATTTCTTCACTCGATTCATCTCTGCGTGCTTTCGTGGTCCCCCAACTTTTTATTATTTTTAATAATTTCGCTATTTTTTACTTTTTCAAAACAGTTATAAATCCAAGGTTTAGGATTTATATAAGTTATATGAAAGAACTTTGTAAATAAACTTTTATTTAAGAATATTAATTTTATTTCTCATTTTTAGGGAAAAAAATCATTTATGGATTCTAGTGCAATTTCTTAAAAGAAGGCAATCTTCATTGTTCTTTATCCACTTACTCGCTATGTTACTTAGCATCCAATAGTAGCTCAAAGCGGCCACAATACTTCGGATGGTGCTCTAAGGAATTAGTAGTGTTCAATGTGATATTTTATGTTTTTCATCTAAAATAAAATTTATAATCAATGCAAAAGATAATAACATCGATTAAATGATGATTAATGTCATGAATCACAAACATATTCAAGACAGCAAACAACTCATACTCATCAAAGAGGCTTGTGATTAGTTAGGTTGTGGCCAAATACTTTTCGTATAATCACTATTAAAGAAGAAAAGTATACTTACATGGATGAAAAAGTCTCTTAAGGACCTATGCAGATGAAGGAATGCTTCCTAGCAAACCCATAGTCAAATTGCTTAATGGATCAATGGATGTATCAATCGATATATTGATGGATTATTTAGAAAAAGTTTTCTTAAAATAGAATATTAGTAGATGGATGGATCAGTAAAAGCGATCGATGTATTGACATTATGGACAACTATGGACAACTTGATGGCCAAGGAGGTAAACAATTTCATTGTTATCATGATGAAGATCGACGCTCTTTTATCTTCTCTATAATCACTAAAGTGCATAAATCTCAGGACAATAGTGGCGGTAGTACATCTAGTCCACATGAGTCAAGAGAAACTAATTACAAATCCATTCTTACAAATGAGGTGGAAATGGGCATCACATACATCAAGGAGTGCAAAAAATCAGAATATGAGGTTTCATTTTCTAAAGTGCTATATTTATAAAATTTCAACCTGACATACGCCCTTACCATAATTGTTGACGAAGATAAAAATAATAAACTACAAAGGCGAGTTGTCACAATAAGCTACTATAGTTTAAACCGGACAACGAGTTTAATTTTTCAAATGGATGGGTCTAATATAGGACAAAGTAAAGTTCAATCTCATTGATGGTTTAGATCGAAAGCAATTAGGCTAAAAATTTCAATCAAGGTCTAACATGCATTGTAACTTTTAATAGCCATAACTTTATAATTAGCTATCAATTTCACACATATAATATGTTATTGGAAAGCAATCAATAAACTTTACATACCATCCAATGCTAAAGGCAATCAACATAAATTGATTTTTAAAAGTAAGTCATTTTAAAGATAAATCTAAAATTTTAAGTTAAAATTATTAGTTTTGCTAAGTCACAAGCTTCACTATTTTTGAGATATTTTATGATTTAGAGCGTTTGTAGTGGGCTTTCATCACCTATGAATACCCGTGCCCTTGACCGGGTGTTAAAACTACCACCGGAGCAAGAGTAAGGATCCATCTATTCTGAATTTGCAAGGGAAAATTTTACTGACATATTGCACGGTGTGGCACCATAATGAATGTGTTCTATCCGAACCATTCATCCATTTTACAAGTTCATTTCAGGCCACGGGCCCAGAAAAGAAATAGATTCTATGATCAAGTGGATCACACCTCAAAAGGCAGTAGAGATTGAACATTTACCATTGAAAATGTCTCAGGCACAAAAGGCCGGTAACAATCTAATATTTTATTTTATTTTTCCGTTCATCCAGGTCCATGTGACCTCATGAACAGGTTGGAGGACAAGTAAACATCACGGTGAGCCCTATTAAGGTTTCAACGGTTCCCACTGCTTTTTTATGGTGTGGTCCACTTGATCTTTAAATTTACTTCGTTTTTATGCTCATGACCTAAAATAATCTCACCAAATGGATGGACAGTATAGATATAACACATAAATCATAGTGGGTCCCTTAGAACTTGGTGACATAAACACACCACGAAGGTTTGCTGTGTATGTCACTCTACGCAATTGGCTTCCAAAAGCTACCTCCGAGTGAAACATCCAAACATAAGACTTCTTATATCATTTTTACCTGAAACTCTATAACTATTAGTGTCCCAATTTCATCCTACTTAATTCCACATGGTCCTATGTACCAAACACTTCTTATAGGTTTCAACACCAAGGTCATAAGTTTGAGTACCCATATAAGTGTGGTATGTGTGAGGGTCAAAAAGGTCATGAGTTTGAGTATCCATATAAGTGTGTGAGAGGGTTGTGAGAGGGTTGTGGTGTGCGCGTAATATATATATATATATATATGACTTTTCATTAGTAATATTAATTTCTTATTTGAGAATTTTATTGGTTTTTTTTAAAAAAAAATGAACTCAAAAGCAACAAAAAGGAGGGTGACCTCTTAACTGTACTCACGAACTGCTACATCAGTTATGGACCAATCGGTCCATGCTTCAAGTTACTCACCTGATGAATGGTCCTCCAGCATTCAAATCAAGAAAGGCCAATACTCTACGTGTATAAAATCTTCCAGTGATCTAGATTTTTTGAGGCAAAGTCCACCGGTGGTGGGACCCTTCAAATAATGGTCTGCATCCCTGGTGGGCCCCACTGGGGCAAACACAAAACCTAAGATACGATGTGACTGATCGAAAGTTCCAAAGATATCATATGACGGGCCCCATTGTTGGTGGCTCATGCACCAAAAATATCCATCTTATATATTTACGAAGTGGCCCATGTGGTTCGATGCTCAGATAATTGAGGCCGTCCATACGGTGGATCATACTATTGATTGTCAACGGCTCGAAAGAGGAGTTATTCGATATCCTGGCCATCTATGTGAATGGAACATATCCCCAAAACCAGATTGATCTAGGATCCTGATCTCTGATTAATGGACATTTGTTTGTTGACTTTAGACCATTGATTAACTTCCTGTTCTGCTGTCCATTAGATCTCAGCCATCCGAATCAGACATTCAATATAGCCATTGGATTAGGACATATCTATCATGGAGCCCACAATTCAACTGCTTAATTTGAGGCATGTTGCTTACACGTGCGTAATCGATGTGTGCATGTGTATGGATCATCACACTCCACAGGAACATCGAAGCTATTTTCCTGTACACAGCCCATAACATTAGGGCAGTTGTAACAGCTTCATTTTTAACTATTAAATTGTTAAATGCTTGAGTATTGGTGTTAATGATTCGAACCGTCCTTTTGAAGGGCGTTAGGTGATCCAATAATATCGTCCAACCGACATGATATTTATAACTCCACGATTCAATTGCCGGAGAATTCAGATCAACGGTTCAGATGATCTTTTCAGCACATCATGTATTGATATACAGCCGTTCACAGCTGGCGTCTTCCATTAATGGGAAATGATTCGGTGCTCTTAATGCACTATACATGATAGTGCTTCTTGTTGTATTGGAGCATTTGGACAGTCCAAATAATCAATCTGAACTATGGTCTTAGATTTGCCACCCGTTTCATTAACTACCATGCAAAAATCTCACTGACCGGAACATTTTTAACCGTTCAATCAATAGCTTATTAAATGGATGGTCAGGATTGTTTTATAGAAAACATGTCCAATCAACCATTTGAGCCATCTATTCTCAGGGCCCGTCACAGCTTATGGTTATAAAGAATTACTTTTATCAGCAGTGATAACCAACCCATCCATGGCTTGAAAAATGGATGGCTATAATAAAGAAGGTTACCATATAGATGGATTGGAGTATCTAATCATGCTTTTTGCAGAGTAGGCAATGAAATGTGTCCTAAACTAAATGGACGGTCCAGATCTGCTTACTAGATTTTCCAAGTGTCTTGATGAAACTAGGAGCACAGAACACTGGATCATCTCTCTTCACTAAAGGGCCGTTTGGTACCACCAGATATGTTACTTTTTATATTTACGGTAGTAAATAAATGTATTATTTCAAATAAGTAATCTTGGTTTACTATTAATTATAGGTAAATTTTTAATTTAAAGTACTTAATCATTTCAATCTTAACTTCTTTTTTTATTTAGTTTTTCTACTTTTCATCAATTGTTAAAGAAAGGCACCAGGAAAGATTGAATAGAGGAGAAGCTGGTAAGTTTGTTGTTTACCAAACATAATTTGCTTATCTTCTTAATTAGTCTGATCTAAGATAAGTTGTTTTAAGCAACTTATGATCTAAACGCATGCTAAGAGCTTTTTTGGATACCACCAAATAAATTACTTTTTAACTTATATTAGATAAGTAAGTTATTTTTCTTACTTAAGTTAATTTATAAGTATAATTGTAGAACTAACTTATTAGCTACTTATTTTAATAATTAAAAAAAAAATAAAAAAATAAAAAAAATAAAAAAAAACTTTTCAACCAATGACTTTTCTAATTTTCTCTCTCATTGTCTGTCTAATAGGATCCCTCATACCAGGCACATCAAAGGAGGCGTCACATTGTCAACAGTCTACGTTAAAGGTGGGGCTCGTATGCTATCCGGTGGACTATTCACATAGAAGGTGTGCTCACGTGATAGATGGCCCCCACATCAAACGTGGGCTCACATATGAATGTTCCATATCTAAAGTGGGCAAAGATGAGGCCTACATGATGGATGACCCACCTCAAAGATGAGGCCTACATGATGGGCAATCCATATCAAAGGTGGGCTCTACATGAATGACAGTGAATGTTGAAGTTGGGCTGCACATAATTGATGGTCCATATTTAGATGGACTCATACATAGATGGTCCACATCAAATGTTGGCCCTTAATAATAAACAACCCACATGAGATGAGCCGCACATGATGAGCAACCCACAATGAAAGTGGGCACACATGATAAATGGTATGCATCAAAGCTGAGCTCTACATAATGAGCAATTAATAATGGTGGGCCTCACATGATGGATGATTCCATATGATGGACGGTCTACGTTAAAGGCCGACATTAATGATGAGTGACCCACATGATGGACGAACCACATGATAGATGGTCCATATCAAAGATCGGCTCTACATGATGAGTGATGGATGTTGAAGGTGAGCCCCACATGATAGACAATAACATTGATGGTGGGCCCCACATGATGGATGACCAACATCAAAGATATGCCCTACATAATGAACGGTGCATATAAAAGGTCTATCCCTAATGATGAATATTCCGCATCTAAAGTGAGCCCCACATGATTTATGATCTACATTAAAGTGTGGAGCTCACACAATGAACGGTGCACATTAAAAGTTGGCCATAAATAATGGATGTGAGAGGAACTAAACAAACTTGTGAAATAATTATATATGATGTTAGAAGCAAAACATACTTTTTTTTTTTTTTAATTATTAACAAGTAGGAATCAAAATAAACTTCTTTTTTTTTTTTTTTTACCCCTACACACTCACGCCACACATACACACAGTGGGATTTCACCACGGTACTCGAACCCTTGACCTGGTGTTAAAACTTAAGGGAGTCTACCACCCAGGTAAGAGCAAGAACTCAAGGAACCAAAATACGTTACTTATCATATAAGTAGCTTACCTCAGCCTAAGGATCCAACCGCCCTTAAATGAGAAATGATCTAACAACTTCTAGGCTACAACCCCAAGCTAAGCTGGCGTGCATTAGGTGATGTGTTGGGCATTGTGGGCCCCACCGTAGAGTATATTTCGGCTCACTTTAAGGCATGAATCCAATAACAAAGTAATCTTAAACTCAGCTAAACCACATCCTACAAAGAAAGTAGACAATGACATATAACGTTGAAACCTTTCTAAGCCACTTGAATGTTTATCTACCATCTAACTTGTTGATAAGGTCATATGTACCTGGATGAAGGGAAAATACGGATATTAGAACTTGTTGGTAAGGTCACATGGACCTGGATGAAAGGATAATACAGATATCAGCTTGATTTAAAACTTGGTAGCCCCCCAAGAAAATTTGAACGGTAGGCGTTCAATCACCACTGTTTCCTATGTTGTGATCCACTTGAGCTTCATATCTGCTTATTTTTGGATTCCTATCCTAAAATGAGCTGAAAAAACGGATGAACGACGTGGATAGAAAAACACATACATCACGGTGGGCCCCACAGCGCCCAGCGCATCACGACACCACCTGATCCGCGTCCTTTTCCACTAACTTGTCACACGTGTAGCAAATCCGAACCGTACAAAAGGTGAGCCCAACAACAAAGATCTCCAGCACTAAAATAAAGCTGATCCCCTCAGCAGCTGGGCCACACTTGTACGCTGATCCAGATTGTCGTTCTTCCATTGATCTCGACCGCGTGGCCTCTTGCAGCTAGGATGTCCTACAAACACGACACGTGGCAGGAAAGATGGAATTTCGTGATACATTAGCATGCTGAGGTCGTAATTGTATACGTCATCATTTCTCATATAGGTTGTAAAAATAGGAAGCGAGAGAGGTTCCACTCCAGGACTGTAGTTTAAGCTAAAACTACCATACGATGTGTGTGGCCCACCATAACTTTTCCATCCAATCCAATCTATACATCATGTTCGTCTCCTCATTTTCTCCGTCTTTTTAAAATATCAAGCCCATCCAAAATCAGATGGGCGACACTACAGGATACAGCTGGGATGGGATGGCCACCATTAAAATCATCCTAGATTGTCTCTGCGGCCCACAGCATTCCGTACCCTCAGTCAGAAGATTCGGTCCACCAGGATGATTGAATACACATGCCAAACCTAAGAACGTTCTATAACTCTGGTGGGCCACACCACGTGGTTTTGGGTTGATTTTACGTTGTATGGCGCACATGACGGGCAATTGGCTGTGATGCATATCAGGTGGGCCCCACACAGTGCATTTTAGTTGAATCTCAACCTAAAAAGATTTTCAGCAGATATTAAAAAGGAAAAAAAAATCATATTCGGAAACTTGGAAGAAGGGTTGTGGAGAAATGACCGAGTCGGTCAGACTTCTAAGAGTCCAAGGACTCTAGAAAGCTTGGAAAGTCTCTCTCGTGTTCTCGCAAGACGGTTTTCCACCTGCTCCTCAGGACGTGTTATATCATACATATGAGCTCATCTTTAAACAGTATACACGCGTTTCTAATTCTAAGTTCTAACAACAAGTGGGACCCATGATTTTATGATCTGTACCGTTGGTATTCTGTTACCGGATTGGATGGAGCATGTGTAAAAATATCTCTTTTTAAAATTTCCAAGGCATTAATATTAAAGCTCTTTTTTAGTTGAACGTAGAAAGTTGATGAGTTTTTGTCTTCTTACCTGCCTCTTTGTAGACTATAAATAGAATACTTAAGATTTTTTTAACAATAGATTATAAGGAAAGGTCTATCCAACCATGTGGATTACAAAAATAATGGATCCCACTGTCCACAATTAAACACGTGTACACTTTACCATGCTGCAGGCCATGTATCATATAAGTCTTCTTCGATGAAGTCTCCCATGCGCACCTTCGGCTTCACTGATCCACTGTTACTAAATTCGGAAAGAGAAAAACTTTGATACTCTGGCGGACTACGACAGATGATACGCAACCACTTAGATATTAATTAGAATGACCGGAAATTTCGGACTTTTTATTACCAGACAATCGGATTGGTGGACATTTATTGGACGGTTGAGGATGAAATATATCCACTGATCCTTATTTCAACGGACAAGTATCAACGAGACAAAGGTTATAATTAATCAACCAATCTGATTTTATGACTGTTGGATTCCACAAATTAGTCGGCTTATTTTTTAATTAATATCTGCGACGTGTACAACATCTGAGTGCCTGCATATCAAGTAACAGACACTCTGCCAGAGTATCAAATAACTTCCCATTCGAAAGTACCCTCATAAATTTCAAAATCTCCCGAAGCATTCATTCATTCGGCCTTCGTAAAGTGGCCGTTGAACGGATGAAGATATTCAATGCCAACCCTCATTTAATCGAACCATATACACAAATGGGAAAGCTTTGATGCGCGTTGAATAATCAAGATCTGACATTGTCTACATATGTAGAAAAATCAACGGTATCTGACCCTTTTCTACACTGAGCCACTGGAGCATTGGAAGAACTTCTGGGCCTACTAATTTCTTCCTCGATTTTCCTTTTTCTGTTTTTTTTTACTACAATGAACGGATTTTCTATGGTGACAAGTGGGTCCATGCCGTCCCACCGTGGATGGACCATGCCCCAAAGGGAGAGGATTACGTGTTACCCGTGGGGGGCTCACCTTGATGAATGTGATGTATATCCACGCCGTCCATCCGTTTTTACGGCTCATTTTAAGGAGATTTAAGGAGATTCAAATCTCAGGTGGACCGTACCACTGGAAATAGTGGTGAAATACCGTTAAAAAGTGTGGACCGCAAAAGTTTTGGATCAGGCTGATCTTTGTATTTTCAGTTCATCCATGTCTGCTTGACCTTTTCAACAGGTTGGATGACAAATAAACATTACGGTGGGCCCTAGGAAGTTTTAAAGAGTGGATGTTCAATCACCATTGTTTCCTGCAGTGTGGCCATCTGGGATTTGGATGCACTTAATCTTCGGGGAAACGTCCTAAAATGGGCTGGAAAAATGGATGGACGGCGTGGATATACCGTTTCATCAAGGTGGGCCCTACAGTAAGGGTAACACCCACTAAGGAGTTGCCCGGGTAACACCTAATCCGCTCCCGTTTTCAGAACGCCTACAAACTCAATTATACGTTGTGTTTTCCAGGCGCGGATTAGATGCTGATAAGGTCAGTAGCCCAATCGCTACTGACGTGACGTCACCAAGCTCTCTGGACTCCACCATGATGCATTTGTTGCATCCATACCGTCCATACATTTGGAGAGATCATTTTATGGCATTAAAAAAAGAATGAGATAGATCTAAAGTTTGAGGGGATCCCACCATAGAAAACAGTGAAGACAGTGACAACCACCGTTCAAAACTTCTTAGGGGCGACAGTAATTTCCGATCAAGCTGATATTTTTGTTTTAACTTCATATTTCTCCTTGTTACCTTTCGAACAGGTTGGATCTCAAAAATACATCACGGTGGGTCCTATAAATGTGTCAACGGTGGATGTGACTGCTCCCACGGTTTTCTGTGGTGGATCCACTTGAACTTCAGATCTATCTCATTCTTTTTTTAATACAATAAAAAAATCTCTACAAATGTTTGGACGGCATGGATACAACAAACAAATCATGGTGGGGTCCACAGAGCTTAGTGACGTCACTTCAGTAGTGATTTGGCTACTCACCTTGTTAGTATCTAATCCGCGCCCGTGTTTTCCTCTCTCAGGTCGGTTTCTCTACAAGTACGAACTTGGGGCACATCGTTATGCAGGGCCACATCCACCCGTCCATAAGGTGCGCCTCTTCAATTTCAACCTCCGTCTCAAAAATCAGGACGGTCCAAAACACAGATGGATCATACCGTAGGGAACAGCTAGGATGGGGATACCCGCCATTAAAACTTTCCAGATCATATGTGTGCCCCACCATGTTTCTTAATATTCCATCCGATCCACTCATGAAATGAGCCCCACCAGGATGAATAGACACCCCTAAAATAAGGCCATTCTAGACTCAGTTATCCACGCCATGTTCTAGGAAGGATTTTGCATGGGATGGCCACCGGAGTTTTGGATAGATCTAATTTTTAAGATTCATGAAAAAGATGTGGAGAATCACATGATGGACGGAGTGGATTTGGTTCCTACATTATGGTACGCTCCAAACACGTAATTATAGAACAAGCTTATTCTGCAATCGACCGTTCAGAATCTGACCTCCCTTAAAGGGAAACGGATTGGCTACTCCCCCTGACATCAGCCAATGGCTGGTGGCCGGTGTTCTGTGGAGCCCTCCATGATGTATGTGCCTCATCCATTCCGCCCATCTATTTTTGCATATCATTTTACCATACGAGATCAAAAAGAGGTATAATCCCAATCTCAATTGGACCACATTACAGAAAACAGTGTTGAATGTGTTGACCATTAAAAACATTTTGGGAGCCACAAAAGTCCTAAAATGATCTTTAAAAATGAGTAAACAGAATTGATGAAACACATACTTCATAGTGGGGTTACAGAGCATTGAAAACATTTTGGGAGCCACAAAAGTTTTAGATCAAGCTGATTTTTAATTTTTCCCTTCATCTGGCCTGTTTGACCTAATCAACAGATTGGATGTCAAATAAACAGTACATTGGGCCATAGGATGATTTTAATGGTGGATATCTAATCACTATTATTTTCATGTGATGTGGTCCACCTGAGACCTCTCATTTTTTGGGTAAAGTCCTAAAGTGATCTTTAAAAATGAATGAACAGAATTGATGAAACACATACATCATAGTGTGGCCCACAGAGCATCGACCATCAGCCCCAGGGCTGGTGTCAAGGGGGAGTAGCCAATCCGTTCCCCCCTTAAAAGACTACCAACGATCGTCGTACCAATCTATGTCAGTTATCAATCACTCAATCCCAGTACAGATTCTCTGGCCCACCCATTTGCAAAATTTGCGGAAAACACAAGGTAGAGAGAGTGGAAGATATTTTCACATTGGACAGCAACTGCCGGTGGATCGTTTTCATAGCTGTCTTCCAATCAATGGCTAGGATTATCCAACAGGTGTAGTTTTCAAGCTATGCCCCACCCAACATAATGTCCACCAGTTGAAAAGTTCGGATCTCTAACCCGTTTACACACCAAAGAGATCCCAGTGGTCCATGATCCTAGACATGCGGTCCACGGCCTACAACAAATGGTTACAACCGTCTAATCAATGAAGCTTTCAAGCTATGATACTATCCACGGTATGCCTGGATTCACCGGATCTCCATCCAAGGGCCACGTGTAAGGTTTTGGACCACGCAATTGTTAATAGAGATGTCGTGCCTTTATCAATAATGAATTTTGAATTCGGAATGTCTCACCTCCAAAGCTAGTTGGGGATGACAACAGAACACAGCAACTAGCTACGTATGTGTATGGAAACCAAACAGTGTAACGACGATGTTCCACCATGAAAATTGCATTCCCCAAAAGATGGGACACGCAAAAGAATCCAACGGACAACCGTACAAAAAGGCACGCGGATTGCGTACCTAGTAACTCAGTACACTGTAACCTACTAGGTAAATTCTGTGGGGCCCACCGTGATGTACGTGAATTATCCACACCGTCCATCCGCTTTTCCAGTTCCTTTCATGGAATGAGCCCAAAATTGAAGCATATCCAAAAGTTAAGTGGACCACACCACGGGAAGGTTTCAAAAGTGGACTTTTCAACAGCTTGAATGACAAATAAACATCACTGCGGGCCCTAGGAAGGTTTCAACAGTGGACGTCATTGTCGTAGCAGTTTCCTATGGTGTGGTCCACTTGAGCTTTGGATATGCTTCAGTTTTGGGCCCATGCCGGATGAACGGTGTGGATAATAACACAAACATCAGTGGGCCCCACAGTTTACTCAGTAGGATATCTCCAACCCCCAAAAACCTCTTTTACGTGGTGGCCCACCTGATGGTCGGATCATACTGCTTTTTCGTGCATCCCGTTTTCATGGTGAGCTGACTATGAACGGGTACACTGCTCCCTCATCCGCTCGTCCCTTCTCCCCTATCACATGATTGATCCGGACCGTCCATCATTGACAAACTCCTGTAATATACTGTCAAAAGAAAGAATCTCACCGATCAAATCTCATCACAATCAATCATGAACGGTGATGCGGCCTCGAGCTGAGTTCCCCCATCTTACGGTACGGAACTTCTTGATGAATGGTCTAGATCATCGCATAGCAGGGCAGAACCAGAAAGCCTTCCTAGCCAACTTAAACACATCAATTCAATGGTCGGATTTCTCTTGATGGGATCATGCACTTAATACGTGTGACGTGAAAACATCTGAGCCGTGCAAAAAAGGGCGGCCCACTGACAAACATGATCAAAATCAATGGACAGCCTATGGTCTGACGAGCCAACATACTAGATTTTCTCGGCAGATCGACAAGGCCAGGCTCATTTTTAGCACAGCCATTGGCACGGCAGCACGTGGACGTTACGTGCAATGCCATCGTGGTGTGGCCCACCTTTGTTTTGTTCCATTTATTCAGATTCGCACCATAAACATCTCAAATGAAAATGAGAGGTTGCTTGCTAGCCAAAACATTTCGAAGAAATACAAGATCTCTTTGATCCTCGACCAAGGACATGTATAGGTTACACGGCTTTTCAGTTTGTGGAAGGCTCCATCCAGTGATCTGAACCATTGGTCAGATGGACCACATCTTGCCGGTAATTGTTAGCTACTAACGTATGGCCTGCAAATTAACCATTTGTGAGATAAGCAACCATCCGCATTCACAAAAGCCCCAGATCGATGGCTATGATTTTTCCAACTTGATGTGCTTACGTGGAACCAAACACACCAAGGGCACCATGCGCCCGTTTATACAAACTGAAAAACCAGAGTAGAAAGTACATATCCTCGGGTTGATGATCCAAAAAGCTGATTTTATTGGGGACGGTGGGAAAGCATATACAATACCGTACAGTCATAAGAACAATGGGCCCACCATATCCAACAACCTCAGATCATGCAATCTCTCTCGTTTGACGTTTTTATTACCTGCCGCTTTGTAACTTCAAAGCAAGGTTAAGCAAGGTTTCAAAAAAGCATTTGAATCCTGGCATGTGATGCACCGATGCAGGTGAAGACGTCTACCCCCATCAAGACCATTCATCAACCGAGGACCATCGACGAACGAGTTTGAATCATGCGTCAATCTTTTCCAGTCATTCTTTTTCTACACTCGAAGCTTGTCAGATTGAACGGTTAGGATCAAGTGAGGCTTGTGACTTTTGCGTTATGGCACGTTCATGATGGGGCCTGCCAAAGCATCAATCCAAGATGTTATATATGCATATCGCGTCGCCTCAACGTGCATGTCATTCTAGGCATTATGATGAAGTAAGAAAACGGGTGTGTATATATATATATATATATATATATATATATATATATATATATATATATAGTAAAGCTTATTCTACAAGTCTTGTGTGGCATCCTGCAGTGGGTTAGGTGAGGCCATGATGTGGCAACATTTGGTTGGGCCACGTGACTCAGCTCTATTGGGGCCATTGCAAAGCATGTTTGAAAGTGATACGCCACCGACAGATTTGGACTAATCAAATGTCGCCGTATTGAGTAATCCACTCTAGTGGCATCCAATCTGTCCAGCAGGGGTACCCGAGTATGGAAGTCGGACGCCTAAGATACAGAGGCTGATGATATCATCATGTGGCCCACCAATTGAATTTGAAGGTTTTTGGATTGTTGTACGGTTTTCTATGGTGGAGCCCACCGAGTTGTGTATACGCTATCCCCGGCTTGTGCATAGATAAGCGCCACCATGATGATTGGACGTAGATAAGCGCCACCATGATGATTGGACGCCCAAACATTAGGAAGACGGCACCGTAGAAAACAATGGAAAACCATTCAAAAACCTTCAGATTCAGGTACTGGGCAACATGATGGTCAGATAGCGTTTTTTAGCGGTCCAGCTTTCCTGGTGGGGCAACTCTGCTGGACAGGTTGGTGTGGATGCCATAAACACACCCCAGTGGGGCCCAGGTAGTACTTTTAGAGTAAGATTATTCTATTAGACTCGTAGAGGAAGTGGCCCTAACGAAGAAAAAAGTTCCAAAAGGGTGCAACTAGTAAAAAATGTAGCAATATGTTAACAGCCAAATGCAAAGATGCCAACTTTGTGCATGAAAAGGAGGGAATTGTATGCTAAGCCACTCAGTTGCACGAGCCCCACCATGAACTGAACCGGTCAAATGATCAGCTAACCACAGTTCCGGGGAAAAACAAACGGTTAAGACATAAAATAATTTGAAAAAAAAAAAAAAAAACACGTTGATAAAGACCCATCCTCAATACCCAAATCTAGTAGTATCATCCGACGAACCTGATTTTGTACTGATATCGCATCCATGGGGTTGCCTGCCTGATGAAGGGTTCACAGATATCATACAGGTGTGTGCCGTGATGGGCCGCATGTAAATTTGGCATAGACGATTAGCATCTGAGCCCTGCAAAAGGAGGCACAATAGTAGATTACCTGAAACAAAAAATAATAATAATAAATAAATAAATAAGACCGCTTAACACGTCCAGTGGTCCCCACTGTATGAAAAAAAAAAACTGATCGTCCTATATAGATTGGTAATGGTCCCCCCTTCAAGACCCACTTAAGACGTTAGGAGGCACAACGATAGAAACCTGAAAACAAAAATAATAATAATAATAATCATAAGATCCACTTAAAACACGTCAGCAGAGTGGATGCGCATCATTCTTTGGGCCAGGTCATGTACATGGTGGGGCCTACTAGATGCAAAAGTCAGTAAGTCCAACATGAAGCAGCGAGCATGGAGGTAGATTTGGGCTCATCAAAACTTAGGCATGCAGACAAATAAATGATGGTATAGGACTAAAAGTGCCTTTGTGGCTTGCGCCCGTTCATCTGGAGGCACTGCCTTTCAACTACCATGCTGATCAGGTGATCTTCACCATCACAGACTCGGCCGAAAGAATAAAAATAAATAAATAAAAAGCAACTTTTCACATTTAATAAGCAAGAGCAAGAGCCCTCCAATTGGATGGTTGGTATTGTCCAATCAGTGGGGATGTCTAGACTACAGCCAATCCGAGGGGAGCACACCAGGTTATGTGCAAGAGCTGGAATGCAGAAAGAAGACTGATCACCTACAACCAGCTGCATGTTGCTTGGCATGCAGCCCCATGTTTCTCACCAACGCGTCATTTTTATAGCACATTGGATCCATGCAAACAGCTGACCCATACGTGAGTTTCACGTGGCACAAAAATCAGTCCACTCCAGTCATTAGGTGGGACACCATCAAAACCCATGGACAGCTGCCAATCCCACTAAACGTGCCCATCTGTCCTGCCTAATGAGTAGATCAGAGTCGCTTTTGTGCAGGGAATCTTGATAGTGGGGCCCATCGTTTTCATGGTTTGAACGACCTACACAAATGACGTTTTAGCCGGAAAGATGGACTGGATGCAAGTTAGCATGCACCCAATGATTGTTGATCACTTCTCCTGCTGGAAATGCACCATTCCTGAGATTAATCACATAGTAGCATCCTTGGTAAAAGAGAGGCATCTGACTGAGTTTGGAATATCTGCCTGGATCTGCTTGAGGACACCTGTTTCTCTAGGGTGCCAAATGAGCCCCTTCAATCATACTGTAATCCTCCAAAGCAACGCATTTGAGACTGACCGTTCACTAGCGAGCTCCATGGCCAAGTATCAATCATGAGACTAACAATAACAATGTTGAGAATCACAGAGAGCAGCCACAGCCTTCTGAGATAGGCTCCTACAAACATGGAAAAAGCAGGGCCCACTAAGTGACAATGAAATAAGGGCGCTACTCCCTACCCATGATGCCAAAACACTTCCAATGTTGGAGAAATATCCATGCCGTAACCCTACCAGTCTTGTGAAAGCTGCAATCACACCACCGTATTCCAGCAGCATTTATACAGACATATAGCATACTCCCTTTCAGCAACGCTTAACCCATCAGATTGGTCGACCTGCATTGAGAGATATCAACTGATTTTGGCAAAGCTTGCAAAACAAAGAAATAGAAGCATGATCACTTTAAACCAATCTGGAACGAATATTTTTGAGACCTTCAACACATGGATATGTTATCATAGGGCCCAGAACTTGCACGAGACAGGCCACCATTGACTGATCCGAACCATTACTGGACAAGACTCATCATGCCTGGACCACTTTCAGCAACAGTCCGCATGCATCAGGGGATTGAATTGCTAGCATCTTCTAATGTGGGAGATCTTTTGGGTCGGGACCATCCAAAGTGGACCCGCTCAGATAGATGACCTGTATCACCACAATAGGCCCCACTCGTGCAAATATGCATACAATACTAGACATATCCTAAGGCCGAGGATCACAATACATCTCTTCAACAGTTCTACAATGCCAGACCAAGCAATTTGTGCAAAAAATGGCAGATGCCAATACATGTTACTACAGATGGATAATGCAGCCATATTGAAAGATATATTGCTGGTAGCCATGGAAACTCATTGACTTTACAGGCTTCCAAACTGTAGGATTATACTTCGTCAGATCCACAAAACAAGTCAGTTCTGGCTAATTTTGAAAACAGTGACAGTGGCTAAAAAGCATTGAAATCACAAATAATAACTACATGAAAATCAGTAATCAGGGTTTGCAGGTGAGCTTGTATAATTTATCACTCCTGGTGCATCAGAGAGTGACTAGTGTCCTGATGTGCCCATTCCATACAAGTGGGACCCAACGTCCACCAATCCAGATTGTTGAACTGATGATGGAACCGGCTGTGGATGCAGTTTGAACCAAAGATAACCCAGATTGGAAGATTTTAACCCTTCAAAATCAGCAACCTCCAGGAGACTGAAAAGAGCCAAACAAGCCAAGGACCTTAGTTGTTCTCCTGGAGTAGCTTATTCCAATCCACAGATGTCCAACTCCAATGCTTCAAAAGCCGACACCTCTTCATGAGAAACTGGCCTTGCTGTTCTCATTCTTCTCTTCTATTCTTTCCTTCATCTCTCTCTCTAGATCTGCTGATCCTGTCGTCATTCAATCCCCTGGCCCAAGATGTCATCCCAGCCACACATCATTCCCATTCAATAAGATGCTCAGCAATGAAGGATACCTATCAATCCAGTCTTCTTTCTTAAATTTCTTTTCATTATGAATTCTTTCAGAACAACCCACAATGATATTGTTCCGCCATGATATTTGTTGAGATTAACAAGTAACATATTGATATGACATATGAATATAAAATTAATCATGTACCCTGAATAGATACCTTTGGGTTGATCCATACCCGACCGGTTCTTTAAACAGGCCTCAAAAGGTACCCAGGCCCGTTTAAATCAGATTGGACTTCTCGGGCACCCATGGATCTGGGTGCACATTGACAACCCTATCTGTTGAATTTCTTCAACTGCTACTCCTTTCAATGAATAACAGAAGCATTATTAGAAAATGAAGGGGTAAATATGCAATCCATCGAGTCAACGAAAAATAGTTCCCTGTATGGAAAGAAGATCTATGGACTCCTTTGTTAGAGAATCTGCAATAGACTTTGCCTCTCTGGGAACATGATTAACAAAACATTCATGGTTCAGATCCGTAATTGTTAAGGCATTTAGGATCAAAGATAATTTACATGGTGGGCTGCTTTTGCCCATGGCCCACACAATTGCCAAAGAAGAATCCTCTTCGACCATCACTATTCCTTCCAGCTACTATGCTTGCAAAAGTATGCACCCCAATAATGGCTATCAACTCCACTAGATTTGTGTTGCATTTCCCACCAGCCCCAAGAAATTTAGCTTGGTAACAGCCCTATCATCCTTTAGAACCCCTCCTATCCCAAAGTACCATGGATACCACAGAGGTACCACCTTCATTGAGTTCCCAGACTCCCGCGAGAGGAGGCTACCAATATATCATATGGTGTTGATTGGCCGATGAAAGTCATTAATCACCGTCTTCCATTCACAAATAATGTTGAAAATCAAGATTACTTTGAATTCTTCTGACATGCTACCCCAATCTCCTTCCATATTCCCCACATAATTGCAAGTGACAACATTCTCCATAATATCCAAACCTTGACATTCAAGGCCCATTGTTCTAACTCCAAGAGTTTATCAAATGATCTCAAGAGTACCCGTTCAATCTGGAATAAATAGAAGAAGCTAGCACAAATGTTCCATGCCTTAAGAACTTTATGAAAAGACGATCCACATTTTCCAAATTGTTTTTGCATATGATGATATCAATGATCTTAGTCTTAGATCATGATGACCATGGGTCCTAGAGGAACAGATTGCTATGCCATAGTTAACATGTGGAAGTACCTTAAAACATGTATGACTGTGGGTTAAAGGGGGAGGGATTCCTATGGTTGTCCTTAGGAACTTAAGATTGGACTCAATAGTCACTTGACCAAAGGAGAATTGTGGGCCATGGATCTCAATGCCTAGTTGTTCCATAACCACCTAGCAGGTTATAGGACAAACCTATGGTTGTTGTTGTCATTATGATTATTGATGCGGTTATCCTATGCAAGGGGACTGATAATGAGTCGGGATGGAAGATTTCCACCACCGGGCACAAGGATGAGTAAATGTGCCTTCACCCTACCAACATAAGAGTGTGTACCATGGATATAGGCTCCTAATTTGGACCTATTGGGCACTTGTATTGGTGGATTGAGGTCAAGTCTCTAGACAATAAGGCCCATCATGACTGGCAATGATTGACTTGAGGATACACTGTATTTGATTGTTCCTTAACCTGAGGACGTGCAAGGGTTCAAGGCCTTGATTATATGTGCTTTGGCTCACTTTAAGAGGTCATCATGTAGCTAATAAAAGTGGGTGAAGCTAAGCGCATCCATTAAGGTTCGTCGATACTCACTTGGGCGAACAAGGATCCATAGGTTTCCTAGGAACTTATGTCTTAGCAAGGAAATATGATGCTCATCAAGTGGTTTTTCCACTAAGCCCCGTATTCCAAAGGTTTTAAAAAGTTGACAAGTGTTTTCAACCATTAAACTTTTATTTTAACCATTAAAAATGTTTTTTGGCACACTTGATGATGATGTGGTGGTCCAAATCTCAAGGTTGACCACTTGATCTACATGGGCATTGGGTCTTTTGTGGATGGCCAAGGCAATGGAAGGATTGGATCAGATATGGATGTAAAGGATAAGACAGAATCACAGGATTCCAATGTATTGAGGCATATGGAAGACTTTAGAGTGGTATAGTACCATAACGGGTGCCTCCCTAAACCCTAGCTTCCTCCTTATAAATGGATCTTTATCCCAGAGGGCGAGAAGACATAATAGAGAAGTGAGAGCCTCTCAACCCTTGAGCGTCACTACCTAAAGAGGAGAGAGATCACCCGCTCTCCCTCCCGCCTCCATCACACACGACACGTGGATGGTATGCATCTTCCTTGGCCCTACCCGAGGGCGCACATCTCTCCTCCATCTAGGATAAATTTGGAAGAGAATTCTTTGGTTGGAAGATCGGCATTGATAAACAACGGTTTCACATAAGCATTAATCAGGTAAATCGTAACTATTGGATATTGGATTTTATTTTATTTTTTAAGAAACTTGGATATTTCTAAACAACAATGCATAAGATTTAATTTTATAATTAAGGCTTTTAAAAGGTTTCTATTTCCGCCGCATTTCGGAAAACCTGACATTAATCTCCACCCCTTCACCCATGGTAGCTTCAACCATTCCACTAGGCAAAGTTCCTTAAAAGAATTTACATAGAAAACTAGGTTTTAGGTCATGGAACCCAAATCCTCTTGTCATCGAATGGGGAGGGTGGTGAAGCATATAATAGATCAAGGAGCTTAGTCACCATGCAATTTCAGTATGTTAAAGGGACCGTTCAATCTTGTCCTCCTCTAATTCATGTCTTTAATCAGAGTGATTCTCCAGGCTGGCAGCAAAAGGTGAGGGAATGTTTTGCAAGAGATATGTTGTCAACTTTTTTTTCCAAAATTTTCAAGACGGTGTTAAGGAGTCTAGGCTCTCTCCAAGTGGAAGCCCGAGATATTTCACGGGTAATTTGTCAATCTACACACCATCATTGTTTCTAATTACTCTGAAACGTAGTCTTGGATTCCCACCCCTACAATGGCACTTTTGTTAAATTTGACTTGACAACTAGTATGCTTCAAAACATCTCATTATGGAGATGATAACACCGACTTGCTCAACAGATGCCTCACAAAATTATAGTATCATCAACAAATTGAAGAATGGAAACATATATGGCTAGAGTTCCAACTATAAAGCTTTTGAAATGTTAAAATTGAATGTCTTCTCGACCCAACTTGCCAAGACCTACTGCAACTAGGGATGGCAAGGGGTTAGACTGGCTAGCTTGGCCCTAGTGGGCCAACCCTATAGGGTCAAAGCTTGGACCCTTAAACGTGGCTCAATGGTTAACACAGGCTTGAAATCTACACCTAATGTCCATGCCATGGCTAAGCCAAGGCTAATAATGCCCCTCTCGACCCAATGGACCCGTCCAATATGTGTCGTTGTCATATAAAAAAGATGGACGATTTGAAGAAACTTGTGAGGGACCATTAAACTTTCATGTGTAGTTCAAAGGTACTTCTTGGATCCAAGGTCATATTTTCATCATCAAAACCATTTATATAATGAGTCATTGCGGATAGACGGTACCTTTGGTCATGTCACTCTTTTCCTTAAAGGGCCCGACCCGACCTCATAGGGCTAGGGCCAAGATCAAGGCCTTTTTAGCTTGATAAGGGCAATGTTCAAGCTAAGGCTAGGGCTAGAGCTTAGGGGGCTATCGCCAACCCAAGGCCAACTTCATCTCAGCCCTAGCCGAGCCCACTACCACCCCCATCTGCAAGCACCATGAAAAAAGAGTGAGGAAGTGGATCTCCATGCCATAGCCTCTCACTTTTAAATAAGTCTATTGGACTATCATTAATCAAAATCGATAAGTAGGCAATCAACCTAGCTCCAAAACTCATCCTCTAAAAGAGGAATCAAAGGAAACCCCAATCAACCCTATCATGACTTTCTCCATATCTATTTTGTATACGATGTTCACACTCATTTGTTATCAGAATCCCATCCAAAATTTGCTAACCCATTACAAACTACCTTGGAGAGTAGAGATGATAAATCCCGTGACTTAATTAGATCTTTTGGAAAGAAAGTTGACTGAATATTTGTAGAGGATCCAGCTAGTGGTTCCTTCATGGAGGCATATCCTTCATGGGATTCATCAAAGACTAAAATCAAATCACTTCTTCATACGCCCCCAAAGTTGTGGTGAAACCGTGAAACCTTAGTTGCATGAATCTTCTAACTAGGTGTTACTCCTACTCTGAATCACGCTTCGGACTCATGCTCCAACTCCTATTTCCTAATTATTTATACTTGCTAACATTTTGAAATAAGCGCTTTCCCGCACTTGCACCCGAATTTATTGTTTCGCTTTAGGCTTTGTGCAACTATTGGTAAAACACCACTGTGAAGCCATTGGGACAAGGTGCCTTGTTTTATTTTGAAATTGCATGTTCTATCTCCTTTTCCTCAAAGCTTCATTCCAACGTTCCGTCTTTTCCAAAGGCGGTTGGCTGGAGGGATACCATCTAATGACGGTCTTGCCATCTTGTTGCCGACTCATCTACAATATTGTCACCCACATTCAATTTTAAGATACTATTTCTTTTTTTGGCATTGATGATGCAATGAAAGAAGGATGTCTTGTGACCTTTTGTCACAATTTTGAGCGATGTTGCCTGAGATTTTTGTTTGTAAGATATCTTTTCACATTTAAGCATGTTGAGGAGGAGAAATGTTCCGAGGGCTTCCCTTCTATCACATCTAGATATCGAAAGCACAACCAACTCTTCTTCTTTATGCTTGCAATTATCAATAAAATTTAGTCCTTCCTCTCTTCTAACATTTTGAAAATAGACCAATTCCATGCCTTGGCATTTGTCTCACGCATTAAAGCTCCTCCATAAATTTCAAACCGCTCAGACCCTCGTCATTTGACTCATTCCACCAAGCTCCCAAAGAATTCAAAAGGCGAATCTTCGAGCCACACATTCTCCAATGTGAAATGAACGGAACTGGACATTATGCCACCCAAATCAACCATTACTAGTTGATGATCTAATGTTGGCGTTCGTAAAATGGACCCAATAATTTCAGAAAATGATACCCCACATTTAGAATCAAGAAACCTATCTGTCCTGCATTTGTCTAACATTTATTGCTTATTTGACCATGCGAAAGCTCCACCATTCATCAAGAAATCAATGAGCCTCTTGTAACTTCTACATCTGTCTACCTCCTTGTGCTACTCATAGTAACCACGCTTGCTTGCAAAGACACAAGTAACTCAAAGATTGGTAACTGCAGTTCCACCCCTGAACCAATTTGCTGAATTCAGTTCAATCCAATTGGTTAAATGACAAATTGAAGATTGATCAAGGCCATTAGAAACATGCAAGGAAAAACACTAACTTGCAAGGTTTTGGAAGATTACAGTTTAGGACATATTCCCTTAAGCTTCAAATGCGGGTTGAGCATGAGACTTATTTCTGAGAAACTGCTAATTTAAAGTGCCCAATCTGGCCTTTAAATCCAATGCTTTCCGGCCTCTAAATACGGCCCCTCTTTCCACTGTTTAGACCAAGGGTCTGGTAGCCCAAACAGATGAGTTGGTAAATCTATTGACCAGCGACAGAAATACCATTTAGCAGGGCACTGGTTGACCACAAGATTAGTTGCCCATCTACTCAAGAGTCACTAGAACATAGGTATGCATAGAGAAGGTATGCCAATACAAGCACCTAATATACTTTTTTTCAGAGGTAACGATAATTTACTGAAACACCACAACAGCGGACAAAGAATACAACCCCCAACACAAAAACAAAAACAGAGAACCACTCATGGCAACCTAAGCATACACCACCCAACTTACATCAAAGTTTCAATTTTGTAGATAACCTTTCTAGACTAACAACCTTGTTGTTAAAACAAGGGCCATTCCAAGCTCCCCAGTCCCCACAAGACCCAAAAAACCGCCATTAGGAGCAATCTCCAAATCAACTTTCTTGATTTACTAACTCCTCTGCTGTGCCACACCCGAATTAATTCTGCAACCATTTTTGGCACTGCACAAGCCATTTGCAAGCCATTCAATAAGTAATCCCAAACTTGGCGGGCAAAAGAGCAATGAATGAAGAGATGATCAACTGACTCCCCATTCGCCATACACTGAGGCAAATGTTAGGGAGCAAGAG
The DNA here is from genome assembly GCA_037074715.1 of Magnolia kwangsiensis. Lineage (NCBI taxonomy): Eukaryota > Viridiplantae > Streptophyta > Magnoliopsida > Magnoliales > Magnoliaceae > Magnolia > Magnolia kwangsiensis. Next base: position 22,709,902 of record CM073576.1, read on the forward strand.
GGATCTCATTGGTAATTATATATCTTAAGAACTCTCTCCCAACCAAGGAGCCACACAAAAGCTGTGAACCTAGGAGGAGCCCCATAGAACTAGAAATGGAACAGGTAAGACAAGCCTAACAGGGAGGGGGCCTCAATGATCAGCTCAAAAAAGGGCTTAACCGAGAACTTTCCCAACTGATGTTTGGACCAATGCATGTAATCATCTTGATGCAGCTCGGGCTGAACGTTGCTCAGGTGGTTAAGAAGCTTAGCCACCTCATCAACTTTGCCTTCAAGAATGTCCCTACGGCATGGTGGGGACAGACTATTGATCCCTGAACCAACGAATAGCACTTAGCCACCGTAACAAATCTATCAAGAGCAAGACGAGCAATCATCAAAAAAAGATTTTGAAGAGCTTGACTGCCACGCCAAGAGCCGATCCAAAATCAATTATGATTACCTCTGCCCAACATGAAAGAGATCCCACGCCTAATTAGATAGTCTGTCTCCACCACCACTTTCCAAACTATCGAAGCTCTATAAAGGGAAGCCTTTCTCATGAACCACCCGCCCTCTTGCACACTATATTTACCCGTTATCACCTGTCTCTAAAGCCTCCCTTCCTCTACCTCGAAGTGCCATATCCATTTCCCCAGAGACATTGTGTTCATAGCACCCAACGGCCTTTAACCCACCCCAGGCTCCCGAACTGGCTTGCAAACCTCGTCCCACTTAAGAAGATGGAACTTCCTTTCACTGCTGGCTTTAGTCCAAAAGAAGTTCCACTTCAATTTCTCCAATCTGTCCAACACTGCTTTGGGGCATTTAAATAGAGATAAGAAGTAAAATGGCATATTAGAGAAAGCCGACTTTAACATAGTATGCCGACCTCCCAAAGACATAATGGATATGAAAGCATATTAGTATATCATATACACTAACATACTTTCATATCCATTATGATAATGAATTTTGCTTTGGCTAGTCTGCGCTCTATGGACTTTTCAAACTTAGTGAACTGAAACATCTGATTAGCTAAAGGAAAATCAACCGAGACATCGTTAGTAGCGGCGAGCGAGAGCGGATGGGGGGTTTGAAGAAAAACAAACACGAAGCTTCGTTCCTCAACAAAGTTTTCACTTCTTTTTCACCAGGTTTCATTTGATTTGTTGTGGATTAGATGATGGAAAAACCAACGATGTAGCAAGCAGCAAGCTGCAGCTGACTAGTGACGGCACGCTAGCCAACGACACGGACTAAGGACTCTGACCTTCTATACATAAGGGGGCAAAGTCAACATTAAGTCGTTGCACACACGAGACTTTTTCAACTTCAAAACTACAGCGTGCTAGTGCACAATGGCTTTTCAGCTAGCAAGCAACGGACACTTCAACTATGTTACACTAACTAGGAGCGCGGTTCATTATTCTATAATAAGAATATAATAATATACTTTTTTATTATAGAATAATTCATGAAATGAAACAAACTGGTTTGCTCTGGTGTTCATGCATTCATTTAGCAATACAAATACATCGAAGTTCATGCCTCCACTACACTAGTTATGGATAGGATTCGGGCTGGCCCGAACGACACCTTTTGAATCAAAGTCAAGAGCCTCAAACGAGCCATTTCTTCTCGCATTCGGATGAGCTCATCCTTCTATGGTTGACCGTTTGAGACATTGTCATCTGGCATCATCATCTCGGGGCATTGCTTGCTTGTTAGGGTCTTGTACAAACTCTTGCTCTTGTGGATTCAAGAGCCTCAAACGAGCCATTCCTTCTCGCATTCGGTTGGGCTCATCCTTCTCTGGTTGACCGTTCGAGACGACGTCAACTGGCATCATCATCTCAGGGTATTGCTTGCTTGTTAGGGTCTTGTGCAAACTCTTGCTCTTGTGGATTCATTGTAAACTAGAGGGAAGGTGGGAAAACCTTTCAACGAATAGACCTCTAGTTGGTTCGAGGTCACTTCTTCAGGTCTCCTAGTCCTATGGAATGATTAAAACAGGGTCTCCAACTTCAACTGGTACGCTTGCCCATACACATGGAATGCCAAATCGGTTACGTATTGGCCGATACGGCCAATACGTAACGGAAACGATGCTGACCGTTACACGTTTCGGGGCCGTATCGGCCGATACATTTTTTGAACCCGTATCGCCCGTTACGGGCCGTTACAGGCCCGTAACAGGCCCATATCGACTTTTTTCATTTTAAGCTTTGTTTTTGCTGTTTTTTTGAAACTTCTTGCTTCCAAACTGTTTCTCACTCCTTCTAATACTAATTTCGACCAGCCTTGGCTGGGTATTTAAGATAAAAACACATTATATTATGAATTTTCTTGAATCAAAGCTCGGTGGGCCATTTTTCAAAAATTCATCAAAAATAGGTATTTATACTTTTTTTAATATGTTTTGTTGTTTTAATCATATCATATGATGTGTTAATCAAAGTAAAACATGTTAATGTGCATTTTACAGATTTGGGGTGCCATTTAATATTTTTTTTATATTTTTTTCTATTTACGCATGAATTTTGGACCCTTTTTTAAAAATTCAAAAAATCAATTTTTAATAGTTGTATTGTTGTTTTAATCATGCCATTTGATGTGTTAATCATAGTAGAACATGTTAATGTGCATTTTATAGATTTTGGGTGCCATTTTATATTTTTTTCTATTTACGCATTTATTTTGGCCCTTTTTTTGAAATTTCAAAAAATCATTTTTTAATGATTCTTTTGCTGTTTTAATGATGCCATATGATGTGTTAATCATAGTAGAACATGTTAATGTGCATTTTACAGATTTGGGGTGCCATTTGATTTTTTTTTAATATTTTTTTCTATTTACGCATGAATTTTGGCCTCTTCTTTAAAAATTCAAAAAATCAATTTTTAATAGTTGTTTTGTTGTTTTAATCATGTCATATGATGTGTTAATCATAGTAGAACATGTTAATGTGCATTTTATAGATTTGGGGTGCCATTTTATATTTTTTTCTATTTACGCATTTATTTTGGCCCTTTTTTTCAAAATTCGAAAAATTATTTTTTAATGATTCTTTTGTTGTTTTAATGATGTCATATGATGTGTTAATCATAGTAGAACATGTTAATGTGCATTTTACAGATTTGGAGTGCCATTTTATATTTTTTTTCTATTTACGCATTTATTTTGGCCTTTTTTTTGAAAATTTGAAAAATCATTTTTTAATGATTCTTTTGCTGTTTTATTGATACCATGTGATGTGTTAATCATAGTAGAACATGTTAATGTGCATTTTACATATTTGGGGTGCCATTTTATTTTATTTTTTTATATTTTTTTCTATTTACGCATGAATTTGGGCCCTCAAAAATAATTGCAAACACCTAAATGTAAGATATTTTCATATTACATTCATTCTAATATATCTATCATTGATAGTAGATAGTTGAAAAATTAAATATATGAATTTTGTAGTCAAATTCAGGTTATCTGATTCATAAATTCATCAAACAGTCCGATACAACTTCTGACCAAAGAGTGGACCGTTACACCACCATAAACATGTTCCAATTTATAAATGAATGCATATTTGGAATGCTTAGAATATTCCGGATTTAATCCATATTTTTTCATATTTTTTTGGAAAAAAAATAAAAAATTGGGTCGTTACACCCCCATATCGCCATTACGCCCTCGTATCCGTATCGATTTCGGAGGGCACCGTTACGCCAACCGATACCGATACAGGACACCTTGCCTATACACCACTTGGACAAATGGCTCATAAAAAGCAAAAAGTCCATCAATAGTGTGGGCAGGGTGCCATGACTAGCAGGAACTTCGGAGCTAACCTCTACAAAAATATGGAATAGGTCAACAACCAGCCTCTCAAGTTCGATTAGGTTCAGTGTGCCCCAGTGCATGTGTGAGAATGAATCGATTACAAACCCCTAAAGAAAAATCTCTTAAGGATAACTTGCAAGATAAGGACGCATCAAGAAAGCAGCTATAAATAAGGATGTACGCGAACCGAGCTAGCTCGGTTGCTCACTCGACTCGACTCAAAAAAGCTCGATTCGACTCAGTTCGAACCTGAGTTCGAGCCGAGTCGAGTTTATTATTTTAGCTCGAAAATGAGTTCGAGCTGGCCCCAGCTCGACTCGACTCGGATTGAACCCAGTTTGAATCAAACTTGGATCGAACCAGTTTGGTGACTCAATTACTTCGATATTGATGTTGCTCACCAATTGTTTGTTGAAATGACTCAAAGAAGTGTGGTTGGTAGCAAGGAAGGTATGTACATGAAACCAACACCCTTTTTTTCTTGATTTTTTTGTTGCTTAGAAGGTGTTTGATAAAATACCTGTAAAATAGTTGTTGTTATCTCAAATACAGTGAGATTATGAAGGCGCAATCCAGGCGTTTGTGAAAATGCCTCAATGGCGAACTCGGCTCAATCTTGGCCCGAACTCGGCCCGAGCTGCTGACCAAACCGAGCCGAGCTGGCCAGTCAGGCTCAAGGACCTAGCCGAGCCGAGTTCGAGCTGAAGTCAGATAGTGGCCGAGCTGAGTCGAGCGGAGGCCAGCTCAACTCCGTTCGACTCGATGTACACCCCTAGCTATAAACCAGATAAGCAAACTGGAGCCAGAACAGCAGGGGGGAAAAAAAGGGAGGGCACGGGTCCCAAGAAGTGGTATAGGCAATTAAAAAAGAAACTATCTAGGCATTGTTACAAACGTCGTCTTGTCTACTTTCCATTTTCTTTTTTTTGAAGAAACGTAATAATAATAAAAGCCCCTTATCTAATATAAGGCCCTCTGAAAAAGCCTGGGTACAAACCAAGAACACAACAGATGATAAACACATAGATCTTTCAACCATGCAGTTACAAGTTTGATCTTAGCACACGTTCCTAGATGGATACAACCTTTTTAATGGGAACCGGGCTTTCAACAATTGAACAAATCTTGATCTTATGAAGAATTTTTAGGTGAACAAGCCAGTCATGACTCCTGAGCCTATAAAAATAAACAGTGTGTAGTTTCTTGATCCTTGGGCACTTGAAAGAAAGAGAGAGAGAGGCTAGCAAGGAGGTGAATGCATAAAGGTCGAGCAAAAAGGGAGGAGATGAGGAAATTATATCAACATTTCCACAGATGGCAGCCAGCAAAATGGAAAAGGCAGATACCATTGGAAGCGTCTGTTCTCTTTAAATTCAGAGAAAACTACTTCAATGAGCATAAAACTGGACTTGAAAGGTAAACTGGAGTTGAAAGGTTGCGATAAGCAAGGTTCGAGAATTCCATTGCATGATATATGGAGAATCCCTTCACATGTGTGTTGTTCCATAGTTCTTTACAAAGGTGACGACGGTAGATACCTTTGGTGTAGCTAGATGGGAAAAGTCCATACTTTATTAATGACCTTCGACTAGACCACATGTTAGCATAATATTCTCTACGGCTGTCAATAGGGGCCCGGACATAGGAACCAGATGGACCCGACCCAATTTACAAAAGCCTGGGTCCAATCTTCAGTAATTGTTTAAAAATTGTGTCAGGATTGGGTCTGTTGTGTGATTGATAAAAGAGAGAGAAGAAGAAAAGAAGGAAAAAAAGAAAGAAGCCCCGCCCGTGATGAATGTGTTATATCCATATCGTCCATCCATTTTGCCAAATAATTTTAGGGCATGAGCCCAAAAATGAGGCAAATCCAAAGCTCGGGTGGACCGCACCATAAGAAACAACAACAATTAAACGTCCACCATTAAAATTTTATTGGGGGCTACAAAAGTTCTAAATCAAGCTGACATGTGTGTTCTCCCTTCATCCACGTCAGTGTGACCCTATTAACAAGTTAGATGGAAAATAAACATTACAGTGGACCCTAAGAAAATTTTAATGGTGAGCATTCTATAACCATTGTTTCCTATGCTATGGTCCACTAGAGATTTGGATCTTACTGATTTTTTGGATCATGACCTAAAATGATGTGGCAAAATGGATGGACGACATGGATAAAATACATACATCATGGTGGAGCCCACGTGGCACGTGTACCTTTTATTAACTCGTGCGATAAAAGAGTGTTGCGTAACTCGTACGCAGTCCATTCATTTGACGTCAGCAAGTCCTGTGGGTCTGATCATGAGGTATGTGTTATATCTAAACCGTCCATTCATTTGACGAGCTCGTCTCAAGGCTTGACACGAAAAATAATACAGATCTAATTATCAAGTGGACCACACTGCAAAAAGAAGTGGGGAATTGAACGTCTACCATTGAAACCCTTTTTCGAATCACAAAAGTTTTGGATCAATATGAAATTTGTTTTTCCTCTTCATTCATGTCTTTTTTACCTTACGAGCAGATTGGATGGAAAATAAACGTTATGGTGGGCCCTACGAATTATTTAACGGTGAAAATCATTATCTCCGCTGCTATTTTTGGTGTGGTCCAGACGATCTTTGGATATGATTCATTTTTTGGGTAATGCTCTAAAATGATCTCTAAAAACAAATGAACGGTGTAGATATAATAAATACATCACTGTGGAGCCTATGTAACTTTGATCTCCTTTGAACCATTCGTACAACTCGGAGCTCGAGGAGTGTCAGCGCTTGTCTTAGCATGACACATACCTACAACAGCTATATAGCTGGTGTGTGGTACACCAGCCAATCCGCTTCCGATTTTCTTTTTCCAATACCAAATGAAAAGGAAGGGAGAGAGGGAAACAGAAAAGAAAAGGAGAGAAAGAGAGAGAGAGAGGGAAGAAGAAGAAGGCCCGCAGCCGGAGCCACATTAGTCCGAGAAGAAGAAGGAGAAGAAATGAAAGGAAAAAAAAAAAGTATGTTTTTTTTTTTTCCTATTTTTTTCTTTTTTACCTATTTTCTTTAGTCCGTAATAGCCGTTACGGTCACATAATCGGGGGGGTGCCCATTTTGACCCCGTATCGCGTAACGGTGTTAGCCGTTACCGTTACGGGACCCCCCCCCCCCCCCCCCCCAAAAAAAAAAAACATGGTTTTCAATATTCACAATAGCGTTATTAGTAACAAAAGCAAGAATACCACTCCCCCTCTAGCTAAAGCATGTGTATCATGGATGCCCAACTTGACAAAGACACAATCTAGTTGAGAATGACTAAGAGCTTTCATGAACGTATCTGCCAGTTGATCATAGGACTTTGATAAACGACATGCAAATTTCCTTGTTAGTAACTTTCTCTCGAATGAAGTGGTTGTAGACCTCGATGTGTTTGGTCTTATCATGAGAGAGAGGGTTATCAACAATATGTGAGGCTGCTCGATTATCACAATACAACCTCATGAGAACCTAAACTATAAACCCAAGTTCGCACATTAACGTCTTTAGCCAAACGAGTTCATGTGTTGCATGTCATTGTCCTATATTCTGCCTCAACACTTAAACAAGCCACGACACTTTACTTCTTACTCTTCCAAATAACAAGGTTGCCACCTACAAAAGTACAGTAGCCAAATGTAAATCACCTACAAATGGAGAACGAGCTCAATTTGAATCAGAATATATTTCAACTCGAAGATGGACATTCCGCTTGTAAAGGATAACATCGACCAAGAGTTCCTTTTAAATGCACGAGGATACGAAGCACAACCTCCATATGAGGGACCCGAGGCTCCTGCATAAATTGACTAACCATGCAAACAGGATAGGTAATATCAGGTACGGTAATTGTTAGGGATCGTTTGGATGCTTGTAAAATCCTTAAGTTGTAAAGGGATCATAGGTAATCATATTGTAGGCCCTGTTTGGATAACTGCACTTTGCCCCTAAAGGGTTTACACTCTTTAAACACATTACAAGTTTTTGTTGTAATCTGAAACCTAGCAAAAACACGTTTCAATTTACAGGTAAAGTCTTTATAGCTAAAAGGACATTATACATAGTAAAACACCATGGTTGATACACAGTTACGATGTGTGGGGCACACCGTGACATGCACAATGGATCCAATCTATATGTCATATGCTTCCCTTGATGCCCTCCCATAGCCCTAAAAAAACGGTATGATTGATCACCTGATGGACCTAGCGAGAGGGAAGAATGGGACGTCCACCATTAAAAACTTCCAAATTACATCTAGGGCCCACTATGATGGGTGGAGGACATCTAACCAAGGTGTTCTGTATTCGTTCTGATACGGTCGTAAAGGCCGATACATATAGGTACAAGCATGACTGTAACGCAATATGGTGGTGAAATGGGATAGTTGATTTTTTGGGACCGTATGAGCCATATTGGCCATTACGAGGGATAATGACTGTTACCCTCGTAACGATCAAAAAACGGTAACAATTTTTTCTATTTAAGTTAATTGTTCTCCTTAATTTTTCACTTTTCTCATTCCAAAAGCTCTCATACATCATTCTACAGCAAATTTCAACTACTCTTACTATAATTTTTAGGATTAAAACCATATATTCAAGTGATTTGAGTGAAGAGAAGCTCTGAGGGCCATTTTGTCAAAAAATTGAAAAAAATGGTATTTATGCTTTTTTTCCCCAATTTCTAGTTCTAATGCTTGATTGTAATGTGTAAACATTGGAGACATATAACCATGTTCAAAAATTCACCAAACATCCCGATACAACACTCTCACCAAAGAGTGGACCGTTACGCTACCATAAATATGTTTAAAACAAAAATTGAATACATATTTGAAATATTTATATTATTTTAGATTTTCTCAATATTTTTTCAAAATTTTTCAAGTAAGATTATTTTTTCAACCGTTATGATGGTTGTAACGGCCGTTATACCCCTGTATCGACCATTACGGCCGATACCCGTATCGATAATGGTGGTGAACGTTATAGCCATCATTACCGATATGGAATACCTAGCATCCAACCGTCTAGTGCATGCATGCTTTGATGTTCTCCTAGGATTTTAAATAAATAATCAATTCCTTTTTATGTTATTTGTAGATTTTGGCGGGATTTTCAGCCCTAAGCTTTGTGGTTTGAATATGTACTTCCTACATTATAAGCACTTTACAAGTTAACCAAACACAATCTATTTACCTGTAAACACTGTTCGAAGTATCCCTGATATAATATGTATCTCCAGCTCAGTGATACTAATAACATTTGTAGTATCAGAAATTCCAAGTATTGGCAATATATCGTTAAGTATCGCTAATGTATCAATATCGCTAGTATTTTTTACTATATAAATTCCTAGTGTCGCTTGTATTACGAATGCACCAATATCTCCAATGTATCACAAATAGTTTCGATTGTCTAAATTTCAAGTGTCACTTGTATCGCAATGTTTTGGCGATATTTCTATAAATCACCAATGTATCAATATCAACAAAATTTTGTTTACTAAAAAAAATCCACTTCCAATTTTTTTGTGGGCACATGGTTGTATACAATGTTCAATTTGTCAACGATAATATTGTGATATTATCAATATTGCAACATGGGCATTGTCAAGACCACAATCTTTCATTTTCTTTCAAGTTGTTGACACTTTCTCGGCGAAATATTGTGTTATTGATATTCTAAAATGTCAATGGATGTTTGGATGGATGGTTAGACATATAGAAGGGATGGTTGGATGGATAGATAGGATGGATGGGATGGTGGGAGTGATTTCTTATGATAGCACATGCTTTTAGGCCCTCATTAAATGAAAACTTATTATGCATGCATTCTTTTTGCAAATTTTAGTATTCATAAATATGCAAATATGTGTATTTTAGCATCTCCTCAAGTTTCATTGAATAATTCCACCGTTTTCCCCAATGTTTCCCGCATTTCCCATTATCAGCGATATCGATATTGTTTTTGTATCCCCAGCCAACGAAACGCGTAGCGAAATCAATGCTTTAAACACTGCTCATGAACAAATTACCACTTTAAAGCCAAACAGATAGCATTTAAATGGTTTAACGATTGAAATAATTTTCGAGTGTAAAGTGTTTATAGCTTACAACTTTATAAGCATCCAAACAACCGCTTAGATAAATCAATCTTCCAACAAGTTAATGATATCACCTAACCCTGACCCACACTAAGCTTGTATCCATTGGAGTTCTGGGGAGCTACTTGGCTCCTAGAAGACCTATCTCATCCAGTAAATCTATCACATATTTTCATTGTGACAAGTTGATACCCACCCTGGACCTGGTCGCTTCGATGCCTAACAAATACTAAAGACGGACCAAAGTCCTTCATATAAAAAGGTTGTTATAAGAATTTCTTCAACTTGCCAATACATGTATTCTCACTACTTGTCAGGATGATGTCATCTAAATATACAACAAACACAATAGTACTTATTCTATGGAGTGTTAGTGTAAAGTGTGTTGTTAGCCAATTCATGCAAGCTCCCCGTTGTTCACATCTAACAGTTGTATACCACATTCTCTGATATCTTAAATCAGCCCTGAGCCTTGGCCTCCGCTTTCAATCTCATGGTCATCTTCATATTTCTAGTTATTCCTATGTAGATTGTGCAGGTAGTATCTATGATCACCACTCTACGTCCAACTTATGTACCTTCCATGGTGGCAATCTTGTCACATGGAAGAGCAAGAAGCAACCGGTTGTTGCTCGGTCCTCGACTGAAGAAGAATATCATATTATGGCTCATGCAACATGTGAGCTCGTGTGGCTTCGCACCCTTCTTGAAGAACTTGGCTATTCTCCTTCAACCCATGTTCCTCTTTATTTCGAAAACCAAGCGACCATGCATATTACTCTTAACCCTGTTTTCCATGATTGCACCAAGCATATTGAGGTTGGTTGTCAATTTATTCGGGAGAGAGTTGCCCCTTTTGTTCGATATGGGGATCAGCTTGTTGATGCTCTTACAAAGTCTTTAAGTTGAGATGCTCTTCATCATGTTCGTGCAAGTTGGGCATGATCAACATCTATGCTCCAACTTTAGTCGTCTAGAGAGTGTTAAGTGTAAAGAGCATGTGCACTTTTTCTTCTTCTCTTGCAATGTACTATATGTTCTATTCTAATAAAACATTGTGTGAGGACATGTTGCCTACACCCAACAGTCTCCCCAAACTCCCTTCCTCTCTCTTCTTCTCTCTCACTCCTCTCTCCTCTACACCCTAGCCATCAAATTATCTCCTACTCTTATCTCACTTCGCCTTACAAAAATAGAGTGGTCAGCCTGGCAATATTTCACCCTGAATTCAAGAACCACCTTACTGAACTTATCAAACCAAGCTCTTAGAGATTATTTTGATTTCTTGAGACAGCATACCTTGTCTGAGTCCCCCTAAGCAACAAGCCCAAGTGGTTGCTCCATGTAAACTTCATCAACCAAATCTTCATGAAGAAAAGGATTCTTCACATCAAGCCGATACGGTAGCCAATCCAAATTTGCAGCAATGAAAATGACCACAGTAACAAGTAAAGCTTGGCCACAAATGAGAAGGTCTCAAAATAGTTGACTCAAGAATCTAAGAGTACCCTTTGATAAGTAATCAGGCTTTTAAACAATCCATCAAGCCATCAGGATTGTATTTTACCCTATACACTCATTTGCACCTAACTACATGCTTTCCAACAAGTAATTCAGCCAATGTCCAAGTTTGATTCCGATAGAGTGCAAACAACCATATCGTGTTCCACAACTTGTTTCCAACCATCATAATTCATAGCCTCTTGAAAAGAACGATGAACCACTATATCGGAATAGACGGACAATAGAGATAATGCAAACAACCATATCTTTTTCCATAACTTGTTTCCAACCATCATAACCCATAGCCTCTTGGAAAGAACGATGAACCACTATATCAGAATAGACAAACGACAGAGATAAAGCAAAATGTCAAAATGAAGTAGATAGACTACTATACGAAACAAAGTTGGGAATAGAATGTTAAGTACATGAATATATATACCCTTACGAAGAGCAATAGGCAAATTACCTTGATGTGATAATACAGGCAAGGACTCAAAAGAATAATGATATTCTGACGGATCAAGAGGATTGGTAGAAGTCACACCCGTATGCATTCCATCTCTATGTTTGAAACACTTGGGAGTAAACTTGCGACGGCGGATCTGTACGTTGCACAGACCTCCCCAACTCCAGTAGTAATATTAGGTACAATGGGGAGTATTTATGGAGCTCTCTTCAAACTGTAAAAACACTCCTTCCTGAGAGAAATATGAAGTTTGTTCAAAGAATGTGACATTAACTGACACATGATGTCTCTAGGAGACAGAATTACAATATTTGTATCATCATTGGTCAAAGAATGTGACATTATATGTTAGCTAACACATGTAGTCTCCAAGAGACGGGATTGTAACATTTGTATCGTCATTGGGTATGGGAGTACCTAAAAAAATACACTTGACAACCATTACTTCAAACTTGTCATGAATATGATCTAGCCGATGCACGAAATACATATAACCGAACACCTTCGGAAGAACAGAGTATGAAGCAATTTGAAAACACAAGATAAAGATAGGTGACTTTCCATGACCTATGAAGGCATCCAATTTTTTAAGTAACGTGCAGTTAAGACTGCATCACTCCAAAATATTTTCAAACCCTTCATATTCAACAACAATGCTCTAGCACCCTCAAGTAAATGATGGTGCTTACATCCAATTACCCTATTTTATTGTGGTATGCGCACACGTGGAATTTGTTGGAAAATGCCATGAGATTAAATATATAAGTGGTGGAATAATTGAATTGAGTTTGTGATTTGATATGAAATTCTTTAAAACAAGAAAACATTTCTGACAATCTTTCATCAAATATAGACATGTTGTACAAGAATAACCATCCACAAAAATAACAAAGTACTTAAAAGCAGGTAAACCAGCAAGATGAATTGGATCCCAAATATTAGAATATACTAAAATGGCTTAACACTTCGCTTGTACACACGAGAAAGAAAAAACAATCTATGATGCTTACTCAACTCACCAGCCTCACGCTTTAATCTAGACACATGCGACAAAGATGGAACTAAACTCTTCATATTACTTGAGGGATGGCTTAGCCTGAAATGCCACTGATGTAGAGAGATATTTGTCCAAAACCTAGTTCCAGTTATTCCACTATCGCAGTAATTGTCCGCTCACATCATGCCCTTCACTAATCATCATCTCCGTCTTTAAATTCTAGAATTCACAATAAGAAAGATAACTTGTGACAGAACAATTGAGGATGTGGTTAGCTTGCTCACAAACAATAAATTCAAATCAAATTTAGGGATGTAAAGTACTAATGACAATTAAAGCGATGAGGTAGGAAAAGCAGTACCCAACCCAAACACACGGGTTGGAAGTATCATCTGCTAATGTGATAGAAGAAATGGACAACGATTGCACCAACTAAGACAATACACTATGCTTTACAGGCCATATAATCAAAAACTCCTAAATCAATCATCCAGAGAACACGATCGGACGATGCAAAAATAGAATATGAAAGAATTTTAAAACACAAGATAAAGAGAGGTGACTTTCCATCTTCCAATTTATTAAGTAGCATGCAGTTAAGACCGCATCACTCCAAATATTTTTAGAACCTTCATATTCAACAAAAACACTCTGGCACCCTCAAGTAAATGATTGTTCATTCAGTTACCGTATTTATCGTGGTGTGTGTGCACATGAAGTTCGATGAAAAATGCCATGAAATGAAATATAAGAGTTTAAGGTTGTGAAATAAATATTCCCTAACTTGCCCTCAGTCACCTTCCCCCACTATATCAAGTCCCTTCCTCAAACGCCTTCCCCCGCTATATCAAGTCCCTTCCTCAAACGCCTTACTTGCCCTTTTAACAGATCTCCCATCTTACACATCTTTACAACTTGCAAATTGATTTCCTCTTCGTTGTTTGGATTGGTGGATAACTCTTAAAAACTGTGGAAATGAGATCAATTGTGAGAAGTGTGATGTTTTCTCCTCTTTGCACAAAAAAAGGTGCAGAAATCAATTTCCATATCCACGATTTTCCACAAAAAACGAGTAAAATGTTTTCCCAAAAAAATGTTAAATCTAGATTTCCACAATCAAAAGTAAAAGCTCTCGCTATTCGACCTTTGACCTTTTAACATTTTCATGGAAATCACATGTTGTAAAACAAACAAGTTATCGTGGTTTCTTTTCCACACATTTCCTTTTCCATAAGATGTATCAATGAGTTCTCCATATCCATATTTTGGTTTCTAACAATCCAAACAAGGACCATCTCTGCAACTCATCTCTTGTATGAGTTATTTTTTATGAAATTGCTCAACAATGCTTCCAGATCACCCCATCATCCACAATACCCCAAACCTCCACTACCATTTCTAAGAAGGGACCAATTCCTTGCACGATCCTACTAATGCCTAAGCCTCCTTCCCTCTTTGCAATTTACTGAGGAGGTACTGGTGCCTCACATAATTTTACTAATGACTAATCCTCTTTCCCTCTTTGCTTTTGAACATCTTTTGACAACAGTGGTATTTATGCCCATCACCTTCATATCCCTAAAATGGAATCTCTTTGGACCCTTCTTCCCTTCCAAGAATTTTGAAGGAGTGGCAGCTATTCAAATACTGGAGACTTCAATCGAAACCAAATCAGGTCGATCAGTAAAAAAAGTCACAAAGAACCAAGAAGCAACCATCAGCTTCAAGGTCCCACATATGCAAATGGAAAGAGGAACATACCATCAAGCAACTCTAACCGCTGCACCAGCATAGAAATCTCCTTGTCTCTGAGGTTTCGCCTAAATGTTGGCCCCCATACAATTTCCCCCAATGCACTGGAACCAGCTATTAACTGACACTCCTTTGTTATCTGCCACAGCGTATGGACAACCGAATCAGCTGCATAATGGCAAATCCAAATACCAGCGATATTCTCAGAAACAGATAAAGACACTGGAACTAACTCTGAATCTGATATGGTAGAAAAATCCTCCTGCACGGCAGATATTGCTCTCCAAGATGCAATACCCAGTTGCCGATTTGCACAATTAACCACCCAACCATTATCTGATAACCCACATCCAGCAATCAGAAAATTTCTGAGAAGGGAATCCTCACCAAAACTCTCCACCACCATTTTCCAAGTAAAGCGGTGTTTACTGGCTGATGTTTCCGTGGCAAGACAACCACACTTCTAAAGTTCACATATTCTCTCCACGACACCACGTGATGTTTGTCCCTTCGGTTCCACAATTTCTTTCTTTCTTTCTTCTTCTTCTTCTTCTTCTTTTTCTTTATTTTTTAATACTTTTTTATTCTTTTT
The DNA here is from genome assembly GCA_037074715.1 of Magnolia kwangsiensis. Taxonomy (NCBI): domain Eukaryota; kingdom Viridiplantae; phylum Streptophyta; class Magnoliopsida; order Magnoliales; family Magnoliaceae; genus Magnolia; species Magnolia kwangsiensis. The sequence continues at coordinate 22,725,167 of CM073576.1, forward strand.
TTTTAAAGCAACTCGCCTAATGTTTCAAGATGGACATAAGATAAATAGCCACATTTCCAAGACAGCCTTGACTAAAGTAATCCTATCACCTAAAGATAAATTTGGATTTCCACACAGATAGGTTCCTGTCGAAATTTTCGATAATAGAATCCCACACCAATATTCCTGACCTTCCCAGACAAAATCCCCAGATCCATTATCTTGAGTGCCCTTTAGAAATCTCCTTTCACCACATTCATGGGTATGCCAATGCAAATGTCAACTCTCAACAACTCTTTTTCAACACTTTAATCATGAAATGATGCAACTTCTCTGATGTTATGTTGCCTTGACAAGATGAAATTTCAAATATATTATTACCTGAAATTTCAACATATTATTACCTATAGTTTCCACCGTATTAACTAGGGCAAGACCAAAAAGTGGGGCCGGAGACCTCCAGAGGATTTAGGCTAGAGGATGCTGGAAATTATCAATCAATGTTACTCTCCTTCAAACATCACCTACGAGTATGAGATGCTAAAACCTAAGAAGAAGCATGCTTCATTGTGGGTCAAGCGATTTCAAGCTTGAGGATATTGATAGTTGCAATCACTATGTTGAATCAAATATGATGATCATGGTTTGACATGTCAATGGGATCATAGGACATGAGTGTTTATTGAAGATTGAAGTTTTAACACTTCTGCTAGATTACTGGTGTACAGAGTCCATATTGTCAAACCTCTTAATTGCACCATAAGGTGCTTGGTCAAAGCATCTGATTATGGGTGATCTAGGTTCTCTAAAATGTCCTATTTGTTGCTTCTCAAACTGGCATGAGTTTTTGGCTCCTCAACCTCCATATGGAGAAACATAGGTTGGGAAATGCATCAGTCTCTTTTGGAGATTGGATGCAGTTACTAATTCATGATTTGGCATATACATAAAGAAAACCTTGTTCTAATAACTTGTTTGCACTGGTGAAAACCCAAACATGAATATGGAAATCCACCGCAGAAAACTAAGAACAAGGAAATGTGTGGAAAAGAATCCGTGTTTGTCAATGCTTTTATTTATACACCTTGTTTGTCAATCATGTGTGTTTGTGTGTTAGGGAGTCAGTTGAGCCCTTACAAGATGAAGACCAAAGACACATGAAGACTAGAGCATCAAGAAGCAAAGAACGTGTATATGAGCACTTCCATCTTTGAATCTCTTATAACTGAAGGCCTAATAACTCCCCCCTGATTGATCCTGAATAACATCCTAGATACCACTGGAATTTTCAATAATAATAATAATAAGTCATCAAAATTAATTTATGCAGTGTTTTAAACCCCCAGACTGGACCTCGACACATTCAGTGGATGGTTAGGTCAAACCATCCAACCAGTCAGACAAGCTCTAGGCCCTTTCGACCCACAAATCTACTTAAACTAAAAGGATAAAAATAGAAGCAATTAACAAGTAACCTTCTATTACCATAGTGGTTAGAACCTTTATTTTCGAGTTGAAGGCATGAGTCTAAGCTTTGACCAGTGTAGTTGCAATTTCTAACAACAAAATTATCCACTCAATTTACAAAGGTTTGTAGAAACACAGCCAATTTTGGTGGCTAGTTTTGGTCCAAACTGGTCTGACCACCTTGTCGGATCGGTGTTTTTAAAACACTGAGTTTGAGAGATTCCACCAATATTATTTCCATGATTTCTCCAGTTTGCCAGTTTGCCTCCATATTTATTTTCAAATGTTTTCCAACACCTGCAAGGATCATCTCTAAACTACTTGCACATCAAATCTCAAGAAATGATAGGGACCTTCCATCCTCTCTCACACTATAAGTAAACATCTCAAGACTCGTTGTCGAGTTCTCTCCAAGAGGGAGAAGATCACCATTAGGATTTGAGACCAAATCCTTTTTTTATTAGCAAAGAAAGGAGATGGTAGCACCAGACCAAATCATCAACATATATAAAAGTGCAACTGGCATCATCCAATCTTAAACAAAAATACATAAAGAAAGAAGCTCCAAATCCAACATGTGAATTAGCAACATAATACAAATGATAGGCTCCCTTTTACTACATAGCAAAAGACATGTTTTATAGGGATTCTAACTTCTTCATGTCAGGGATGGCAAGAATTTTATCAAGAAAATGCAGTTCTCAAAAAGCATTGACCCTAGGAGACCACGATATAGACCACAAACTGTCCAAAAAGAGTAACGTTTCATATCCTGCCAAACAAATAGCTGTTTAATACTATAGAGGACGATGTTGTTGCAGACAGTTGCAAATGCACCACTATAAGGGTACAAGTACAACAACTAGGAAGCATAGGCTGAGGTGACAACTGACAACCTTTTTTTACCTACGTGGCTATAGGCCCAAGCACTTCCCACGGTTAGGAATCATGTACCACACTTTTAGGGTTATGAAAAGTCATCTCGCTTACAAGGTAAAGACTATCTCATACAGTTATCAACCATCTAAGCCTTAGAATATATGGGCTCAAAGATCCATCGTTCCTATTGCTTGTTAATTAGCTAGCTTTTAGGATGTCCTAGATTTATCTATTCTTTGATTTGTATTATTCTTTATTTTATACTATTCATGACAGTTTATTTGGGAGAAGTGGAATTGTTGTAATATGGAAGACCTACATGTTCACTCTCAACTATCATCACATATTCCAATAAAAATCTCAACACATTTGCTAAGCCCACACAATATGTACAGCCTCGCCCACCACACATGCTTAATACAGAGCAGGTGTGTCATCCAAGCTTTTCATCTGGTGGGGCAAGCTGTTTAGATCTTCTAGCTCAACAATCAGGCCATTTCGCTTATCAGGTAGCGATAATTTTCGAAAATAAGTGGATGGAAAAATCTTTCTTTTTCCAGCCATCCATCAGTTCTGTACAATGTGGCCACAGAGTGAAATGGCCTGATTTTTAGGGAGAAGATCTAACTTATGCAGCCCATCAGATAAAAAGCTTGGACCTTGCACGTGAGCCATATTGGCACATGTGCTTCTATGTTGCTGGACATTTTTCAACATGTTTGACCCTTAGCAAACCTCCAATCTTATATGGTAAAAGTCTAAGCGATAGACATTAAATGGGTGTTTAAGTAAAAGAAAGGGAGATCATTCAATGGTTGACAAGTTAATAATAGTTTAATAGACATACTATTTGATGCAGTCTAGCTATCAAATCAGTGAGATTTCCATACCCGAATTGCAAGAATATTGAAATTTGTTCCCTTTTTAAAAATACTTGAATAATCCTCAGAAAATGAAATGCCTCTACCTCCTCAAACAGTCCCCATTTACAAATCCTAAAGAGACGTCCTAAATTACTTACTAAATCTTTAACAAGATTCCTGACTATTAGCTTGATTCAGCAACAATCAAATCTACTCAAAATAGCAACAAATGGAACTACAAAAAATTTGCGAAAATGTAGCCCTTCTTCAAAGAACAAACAAAATCTTCAACTAAAATCTTCCAAAAGTACCATTATAGACCCTGGAACTTAGGCCCAAAACTCGTCAACAGAAAACCCAGAAATTCAACCCATGTTGGGCATCATGGTGGACCTTGGACCTATATTATACTTCTGGGTTAGAAAAAATGGACTACAGTGAGATGTTCATTCAAGTAGTAGAGATCAGTATCCAATCTTCAATTCACTGTCCATGATCCACATGCATTCAAAATGGCGCTTTTTCTTCCATTTCACCAAGTAATGCTTCTATCATCCTCGTCTAGTGTCAATAGCCTTTAGCATAACACTTGTTCTGTGTCTACTTTCACTTTTTCTCCTTTCAAACTTCAATGGTATAAGCAATTTCTGCACATCCTCTTTATTATACTTGGACCCCCAAAGCTACTTCATCAAACACAATGTGATATTAACACCATCCTTAAGGAATAGGTGGTTAGCCCAAGTTAAATGCACCATATCTCCATTCTAAAAACATGGTTTCCTAATAAGATGTACGTACATACATCCATGATCCATGGAGACTACATCACACCACAACACATCCCCATACTTAGATCCAGAAAAGAAGCATACTAAGCACTTGAATTGAACAAAACTTCACCTGCTTGATCCAATGAATATGGTACAAACATGGATGCCCATGTTATTTAACAATTTCAATTTATCAAGAAATTCCTGCAAGACTGTTATCTTCCCCCGTTAACTAGAATTGTGCATATCTTTCCACCAAAAAAGCAAGTGGAGGTGGAAATTATTCTGAAATAACCACTGCACCTCATTAACCAATAGAGGCATCATAGATAGCATCCCATCTGGATACTAAGTGTCTCCCAGCTATCTCCATACACATTTATTACATCTTTTACACATCATGCCTTGTCATAACATGCATGTTTTGCATTGTCATGCATGCTCTATTTTTTGTCTTCTCATGGATTGGTGTCTTCAACATAGTTTCCATGCTTTTACTCTGAACTAATGTGGAGGGAATTCAAAAGCAAAATGTCTCAAATGCCCGCACTTAAATCATGGGAAACAAGTGCTACTTCGTCCTGTCTAGGGTGCAATAGTCCCTTGTCCATGGCCATCTACCATCCCTCAACCTATGGGAGATTGCATGGCCATCTTACATGAGAGTTAGCTCGTTGCCCCATTGTCGATGATGATCCTCGTGAGCCACCAAATCGTCTTCCAAGTCACTAATTAAATATCTCATCCGTTTTCAGCATAGGAGTGTTAGCATCGAACGTTTAAAGTTTAAACACATTTTTGGAAGCCAATTTATTCCCTATGTTCAGTTCAAGACCACTATATCCAGGGTTCCTCCATAACTTTTTCTCATGAATCCTAACAATCTGACATTTTGAGAATGGTGGAACAGGATTTGTGTGGTAGACCCCAATTGGTTGGAAGATGATGATGATGACAATGGTGTATTTGACCTCTAAATTTGTCCTTATGTCCAGTTCAAGAGTATTGTCTAGGGCTGAACTTCCACCACAACTTTTTTCTCATTTTTTTTTTTTATAAAGGTGAAATTTTATTGAAAAGAAAGGAAACAAGAGACAGAGAAGTTGGCAAGGCCATAAAAAGATAACTAACAAAGACTAGAAAAACCTAAAACTAAAAATACAACAACAACCAGTGGCATCACTAGGAAACCCAAACTCACCACTACAAGGACTCCCAAAGACAACCAAAACCCATAAACAAGGAAAGCCCAAAGAGAGACCCGCACCCAATCCCTCAAAAATTGGGTAACTCTAAGGAAAACTCATGCCTCAAGTTCCTCTTATCACGGAAGCAACAATTATTTCTTTCCAGCCAGATTACCCACAAAGCCACGAGCAGAGCAATTCCCTCCCCCCCGCCCCCCCTCCCCAAAGAATCCAACCAAAAACGAATTATGCTGCCATCACCTATCAGAAATTTAGATTTGGAAAAAATCAAGTGGGCTAATATGTTGATCAATTTGCAAGTATGGGACATTTTACACTTGGAAGACTGTCTTAGCCACCATCTGTTAGAGGAAGTCCCATATTTGGCAACCAAAATGGTTTTCCGAAGGCTATCATTTTCCTGGACAAACCTTCAAACCCATTTACCCATTAAAGATTTATTAACCAAATCCAGTTTCTTCATTCCCACTCCGCCCTGATCTATAGGAGAGCACACCTCTTTCCAATTCAAGAGATGGAACTTCCTATCTTCTGATCCTCCTTGCCAAAGAAAATCCTTTCACATTTTGTCTATTTTATGCAGCACCGAGGAAGGGCAATTAAAAAGAGACAAAAAATAAACCAGAAGGTTAGATAATTTTTCTCATGAATCCTAACAACCCGACATTTCGAGATTGGTGGAATAGGACTTGTGTAGTTGACCCCAATTAGCTAGGAATTAAGAGGAGGTGGTGGTGGTGAGTCCTAGACCTTTAAATTTGGTGCTAAATTGCAAATAGAAGTTCTTTGATTTATTGTCAATTCTTACTGTAATGGGGTTTGTTACATACTTAGTTTTCAACAAAAATCATAGGAATGCAGCAAATTATCCAAAATTAAAATATATGTGATTACAAACTTAAACATCATGAATGCAATAAAATAAGCAAAATACTTGCAAATAATTATATGCATTATATCCAAATAATCTAAGACCAAGACAGAGTGGGGGGCTGCCCTCATGCATCTCTAGTCAAGCGATGTCGGGGGGAGGCAACAACGTGGTATCTACTCGGTACTAAATCGATACTGAATGCGATGAGATTGGGTATATCAAATTCTCTTGAACCAAATTATCAAGACATGGGTACCACAAGGATCATTACCACTCATAAGTATAATGATGTGAAAATATATCCCAACAATATTCAATGGCCAGCTAGTACCACAATTGGTACTATATAATCTAAGTCCCAAGCAACTAGTGGACCTGGAGTTCAAAACCATGGTAATTCTAGATCTAGAAGGCTTGGGGAGGGGAACCCTTATCCTTAAACCTCATTTGAATATCCAAGTATCCATCTCAAGAAAACTCACTTCTTGAATGACCTTAGTACAAGAGGGTAGAGGTTCTAACACTAGAGCACGAAACATGTTCGTATCCAAACTTTCTCCTTCGAAGATTGTTGGCAGAAGGGGAATCCTTGCTCATGAAAGAATCCCATCAGCCTTGGGAATTCTACCATGATTCTAGGATATGGCAGATTTCTCACATTGGTCCTGAAGGCAATTTTCAGGCTAACTGCTTGGTTAACTTTGGAGTCACATCTTCTAACAAGATGAAGACTTAAACAGTTTGTTCTCTCCTTATTTTGAGGGACACCTCTTACTGTTCTTATCCTATGTTTAAATCAACTTTGTTCAGAAAGAGGAAAAAGATTATTATAAAAAAAAAAAAAAAAAACTCATGAAATCAGGACGACACAAGGATTAGAACCAAAGGAATTTGTGAAATACACAGCATGAATAAATAGTATTGGATATATGACAATAGTGCCAAGAACAAAAGAAACACTAGCCAAGAAGATGATTTTACAAAGGGTTGTTGCCAATTACATATCACGTACCTTTTTCATCTTGTGTATGCATATAGCTGCATGGAAGCCCACTCATAAACCTAAAGACCTTAGTCATCTTGCACTGAAAACAACAAGAACAGCAACTATAGAGTATATGACAATTGGCACCTATATAGAGTATATGACAATTTCTCCAACAGCAGAATAGTCAAGGAAGATGAACGTAGATTTAAGAGAAAAAACACCAAACACATTCTGCATATATAAAATATCCATTTATGTTACCAACCACCGAAGTTAAAACTACGCAAATTGCAAGGTATAAGGCAAAGCAACATATTAATAAGAGATACAAAGGTCTAAGAATGGTAAAAAAGGGCAAAATTCAAAAGTACTCCATCTAAGGAAAGAGGAGAGGCCAAGAAAACATGTTAAAACAGTCATCAAAGATATCCTGTGAAGAAAATCCCAACAGGGATAGTTAAGGAACCACTGCACGGTGATGACATCCTAAGCACGTGCAACAGATTCCAATCTTCTGTATTCACAATGTACAACCCCACTTCCACCATTTGAGAAAGTGACAATGGCACCATATCAAGTAACATTAGCACAGGAAAACCTGATTCAAAATACTCTACACAATTTCCCCATGTCTAAATGCACCATCCCCACAATCGGTGCTGGGGTCCAAACCACAAGGTGAATCGTACCACTTTGGATTCTCTGGATAGAAGCTGTCCACCTGTATCCCAACAAGACTTGCATCCGTTACAATCGTCCCATCATCCCTTATGGGCTTGATCAGCTTCGATTCCTCGCAATTAAGGATGCTTTTCTCATCAAAATCTTTCAACCATTTATCTGATTTGCAATTCTCCCTCATGAGATCCTTCCTATCCCTACACCTGTCCCACGGCGGGATGTCCCCGAGTGACCGTTCGAATGCATCATCCTCATCATCAATCAGTTCCTGATCCTTTCCATCACCATAAATCTGATCATGGTGTGGATCACCCCAGTGGCCAAGCCCACTATCCACCAACACCTCATCCGAATGCTGCTTATCAAGCAATAGCCCAGATGACCTCGACGCATCTTCCCCAAGATTCCGGACCCTATTCATGATATCCGACAGCTCTCTCGAGACAGAATTGAATAGCTCCCGTGGCATCTTCGTAATTTTTCCTTCCAAGACCCCAATTTCAGCCTGGAGTTCCTGCACCTGCTGCAGAACTGTGAGCTGCAGATCACCTTCATCCTTCCCCATTAAACCAAACCCTTCCGACTCCACATCACCTTCAATCCCATAAATCGTATCTTGATCAAACCCTGGTTTATGCCCAACAACTCTATGGATGATCCTCGCATTCCCATCGAGCGGGCCTGGCTCATGCCCCGAATGCACTGCATAGAGCTTGAACACAGCAGTCCCTTCCTCCTGGTACACGAAAGTCTTGTCCTTCTCATTATAATTCGCAATCGGGACAATGGCCCGAATGCGGAACCCACACCCACACCGCTTCGAAGCGTACGGCTCCCGCTTCAACGCCCGTGGCTTCTTCGCAGCGGCCACTGCCGCCGGCTCCCCCGCCCGGTGGCACGCATAGTCCTTCACCTCAGCCATGAACGGCTTGTACCTGATGTACTTCTGGCGGATGCAGAGCACGACCTTGTGCTTTGCCGCGAGCTGCTGCAGCTTCTGCGGGACGTCCCTCGCAGGTACATCAAAGGACTCAGTGTATTCAAACCGGCGACGCTTGGTGCGCTGGGCGGCGGCGGCAGATGACGCAGAGGCGTCGGAGCAGACAGGGCAGGACGCAACACAGGCGCGGATGAACGACTCAGGGATGCCATAGAACTTGGCACCAACGGTCCAGACCTGTTTAATCCTCTCGACCGTGTCCTTAAGGCCAAGGTGTCGGAGGTCGGCGTCGCCGTGGAAGCTCATGACAATGTCCTGCCACTGGTCGACATGAGACACATACTGCTGGGAGTTGTTCTTGAAGTAGAGGATCTCGTTGCCGTGGTTGTCAACATGCGCATTGAGCTTGTCCTGAATCCGCTTCCAGGCGGTCAGGTATGCCGTGTCCTCGTTCCGGTCCTTCCAGACGAGCCGCCATGATCGCAGTACGGCCCGCGGCGTGGCCCGTCGGATCTCATCAGGTGACGCAAGGCGACGCTCCAGTATGCAACGAACCATCAGTGCGTGTGATTCTCGATTAAAAGTGTAGAATTGGGAAGAGACATGAGGCTCGGGGTTAATGTACGCCGGGGGGTGTAGGTTAGGCCGGGGAGAGTCCGAGGGGGAGTCCGAGGGTTTGGTAGTAGGAGGGTTTGGTGGTGCTGCGGCAGTATCTGAGTCAGACGAATCTGAGTCGCGGAAGACGACGATATCAGGGATGGATGGGAGGAGGGAGAAAGGGGGTTGGTGTGTCGGGTCTGAAGGTAAGGTCGGGTCTGACTGTTGCTTCTCCATGGATGGGGTTTGGATAGGTTGAGGGTTTTGGTGGGGGTTTTTGCAGGGGTTCTTCATGCGTCTGATGATTACTGTAGCCGCGTCTGGTCTGAGGCGACAGCCGTCATTTCTTTCAGACGCGCTCGAGGGTGTGTGTGGTGTCTGGAGGGGTGCGTTAGGGTAAGGCCTGGATTCGGAGCAGAGACTATCATCTTTAGCTCCCAGTGTAATTATATGATGCCAAACCCGAGTATTATAGCATATACGCGGGTTTTTAATTCGTATAACTGGGACTCTTATTTTCGTAATCCAGACCGTTGGTGTTCTGTAGATTAAGGTGGATTGATATTCAGCTTGATTAGAAAAACTTCTATATCGAATGAAGGACCGTGGATAGGTAGAGATTGCATCTACGGTCCACGTTCAATCTAAAACAGCAGTTTATAGGTCGTTGTGATTCTTCAATATCGATGATTTTGGTTGATATGGCCCATTGTCTCAGCAGATTAATGGTCCGGATTTCTGAAAAGTTACCATCACTTGTTAGTGCATAGAACCCGCGGATGGAATTCAAATTCGCGGGTGGCGTATCGAACACTGTGCATCTCTATAATTCTAGGTATGACCTATGTGACATTACATGAGGGTTTTGCTAGCCCAAAGGAATCTCTCTGATCGCACCAGCGTGCCAAGGTGATTGTGTGTGAGAAATCTGATTCGTTAATAAGGTGGGCCCTACTGTATGGACACTATGGAGAAAAAATCAAGTGATTATTCTTATTAGATCGGTGAGATATGTCCTGTAATGTGGACCATTGGTTAGTTCTTTGGAACCATCTATCTCTTTTGAATGGAAACAGCCAAGTTGACAGTGAACAGCCTGATATTTTTTTCCTCATCTTCATGGTGGGTTAGTTCTTATGGACGGATTAGAATGTTTAAATGCATGACAGGTTTGCACGTACACATTTTATAAAAGTGCGTGTGAGGAGGGTGAGAACGAGAAACGGCTTACACTCGCTGTTCGGCTGTTCCAAGATAAGCTTTGTATTAGTAATATCATTCGCGCTTTGCGACTGTTGTTAAATGATGGTGATTCATCCAACTTATGGTAGAAAGCATGTAAATTAATCCAGACCGTCCAAATAGTGGGATCAATCTTGGATGGAACGTATCCATGAAATGATCACGACTGTTGGATCATCTATCTAATTGTTAGCCGCGACATGGATGGTCAAGAAGGAAGTGGCAGGTGGTCGAATTTCAAAAGCGTATGCCATTTTATCAGAATTCTATAAGTTTCGTCTCTGGGCTAAGGTCCTTCCATAATAGATACCCCACAGTTTGGACGGTCTGGATCGAGAGAACATAGGTTGCATTTAAGAAATGCTGCAAAACTAGCACAAAAGGCCCAGACAAGCATTAGAAAGGAAATAAAAATGGTACCGTGCGAGTATGTGGCCAATCATACTCGTGTAAGCATCCAAATCACAAATAGCTCAAAATTACTTCAAACCATACCGTTCAAGTATCATATTCTTCATGGATGAGTCGTCCATTAAAAATAATACTAACTAAATGATGAAAAAAGCTCGATTGATTACTATTAAAACGGTTACTGGTTTCCATCTAAAAGAATAGGTTAATAGTCCAAGTTCAAAGGCAGATGTCGAAAAGTGAGATGGATGGACACTTTCAATAAGTGTAATTGTGGGTCCCATCATTTGAACGGTCTATACCTCCGTAATGTTTACGGATGATGAGTGCTTGAATACGGCAATCCACAGGCTCTCTAGAGTACTATCGTATAAGCCTTTTTTTTTCTGGTAAAGAAAGCTCTTCACGAGCTGTAACTACTACCTCAACGTACGGTAGAATATACTACTCTCGTCTCGGTCACGTGGCATACGTGCACAAAATCATTCAAATCGTGCGCTCCATTGTGGCAATGGCGCCAACTAATCAGCCGGTCCTGACCGTCCAATTCATCTATTGAACTTTAAGACAGCTGCCCACCTTTTATTCTCAATCGTCAAATTCATGGCCTTGGAGACTAATTTTTTTGCCATGCCCCATCAGCCGTTGATTCGGGCCACCTTTAATACACGTACATCTCGTTTGAACGGGGGAAATGTGCACGCATGCCATCCTCCACTTCATGGCATGATTACTGCCCTGAATGTGTGGTTCCGAAAGTCCCACGGATCAGACTATCTAAGCATACGATTTGTCATCTGTACTTGGACAATCAGATCTGGACGCCCTCAGGCGATGAGTCATCCACGGCGGAGACGATCATCTGCCTGGTGTAGATCGATGTAAATGTGCTCCACGTGTACGGTCGTTAGGTGATTTACTGCGGTCCGTATGGTACGGTTCTGTACGTTACTGTTGCGTGTATATACGTTGGCTAGAAAAGCCGAGCAATGACTTGATGTTTTCTCCTCTTTTACTGTCGTGGAGTTGACTGATCATTGGAAAGAGAAAAACTTTGTTACTCCAGCCGAGTGTAATGGATGATATGCAGGCACGAGGAGCACCTGGCATACAGTAAATTCAAATTGAGCTGTTAAGATTATGATTCCCAGATTACATCAGTCATAAGCTAAAAATAGCCTTACTTGATTTGACCGTTAGATTGAAGGACATAAATTGCACGGTTGAAATGAAAACTACCTGCCAGTCTTATTTCAAAATACAAATAGGATACACGTCCATTAAGGGAAATCTACTGTATTGATCTCGAAGTTCGGACAAATAATATGGAGAGAGGTACTACTGTTCATGTATAATAAAGATAGCCTTATAATAGCTTTTATAAATTATTTCGATCGAAAATGCTTTAGAGTTGTGCAGTCTTTAAGGCCTCGTTTGGAAGCATGGATTTGAAACCTTATGGATTCAAAACCTCCTGGATTGTCAACCCCTTGGATTTGAAACTCTCTATTTTTATTTGGCACTTTAGATTTGAAATTCTTTAGATTGTAAAATTTATGTTTGGGAGTGTGAATTTGAAATCCCTTCAAATTTTATAGTATATTTGCATGAATATTTAAGGAGATCAACTAAATTATTTAAAATACCCGAAGCGATTAAAATATATAATAGTTATAACGAGCCCATCAAAATATACACCTTAGATAAAAAAATATGTAATTCCGAACTTCTGATAGGCGAGAAAAGTGGGCTTACTAAATTTCGCTGTTGAAACCTTTACAAGGCATCCATGATGTTTATTTGTCATCCAACCAGTTCTAATATCACACTGACATGTATTTTTTTCAATGGTGTGGTCCACTTAGTTTTTTTTATATGCTTTATTTTTAGGCTAACCTACTAAAAATATATAATAAAACAGATGGACGAAGGGGATAATATGAATGAATGACAGTGGTCCTGCAGTGTATTTTAAAGAATGCACAGAGTCTGCATAAATAAGCTAAACTATAGTGGCTTCATAGGGAACGTTGCCAACTTATTTTTTATTACAAAAAATAAAGTTCTTCAGGTTCCTTAATAATAGTTAGAAATCCACTCCGACTATAATATGAATTATCTTATTTTAGGCGTAAGACCTAAAATTTATGGCTATTGGTAGTTCGAGTTGATCACACAGTTAAAAACAATGTGTAAAAGCAATTATAATGGTTGAATTTATTTTCATTTATATGGTCCACTTGAATGATATTTATCCTTAAATTTTTCTCAAATCTTAAATTTTAATGGGCTATATAATGGCTGGATTACACCGTCCATATAACCATCATGGTGGGACATATGAATAAAGTGTTCTCATCCCTCCATTCACTGTTTAATTTGGTGTGGCCCATATTAAGCCTAAATTAGTACAATGTTTTGGTTATATGGATAAATTTTGATGAGTCATCACAAAGTCGGAACAGATTTTGTATAACCATTTTAATGGGCCATGTAACTAATAAATTGCAATTCATTCAAAAAAAACATTATAAACCAGCATTTACCGTCCGTCACCTTCAAATAAAACAGTCCGTCTCCTTCTATAACTCTGTAACAGCGTTCCGCAGCAACCTTCCGGCAGACTCTAGCGGCGTATGCAGCAACCTTCACCGATACCGGAAAGGTAAATGGTCACAACGTTTTTTAAGAAGATGAATGAAAGAGTTGCAGTAAATGGTTGCGTGCAAATAGTAAGTTTTTAAAGAAAATTTCAAACGGTTGGATTTCCAACCGTTGAGCTACTTCAAAAAGTCAATCCAAGGTCGGAGTGTGGATTACAAACCCCCAGATCGAGGTGATTGCCAACCCCCTAAATTACCAACCCCCAGTTACTTTATGGTGCCAAACGGCCTGAGGATTGTCAATCCCGTCCAATCCCCTCCAATCCAGGGTACCAAACGATCCCTAAGTGTATAAGAAGTTACATTTTATTTCAACTCCGAGAAAGTGTGACGTGGACGGATACATTTTTGATCTTAGGAAGGGCCAAATGTTGTCTTTATTCACCTTTTACAGACTTTCTTCTTCTTCTTTCGTTTTACTATAAAAGGGAAGATCTGATGACCAATTGTCAGAGAGGGATATTGTCTCTCATCTGAAAGTTTCGTTCACTACAAGGTTAATATTTTATTTTACGCATTTGTTAAGGTTAAGGAAGATCAAAGTGAAGAAGGTGAGGGTTCTGGTTATCACGTGAAGGGAGCTTGCTGTAGGGCACACCTTGATCAAACCCCAACCATTGATAGTAAAAAACTACGACTTCACGTTTTCAAACCTTCTACCCTCCAAAAAATCAAACCTTGACCACTGACAGCGACAACCACGACCCTTTATGTTGCCAAACCACAACCCAGACGAAGGGTCGTGGTTCACATGTACATTAGATCGTGGTTGTCATGTTAAAAGGATCGTGATTTTCATATACACATGAGTCGTAGTTACCATGTTACATGGGTTGTGGTTGGTAGATGTTATGGGTCGTGGTTGTCATGTTATAAAGATTGTGCCTTTCACTGCCTTGTGCAAGGCCCAACTCGTTTGGCCCACAACTTTATACCATGCTTGTCGTGTTACATGGGTGGTGGTTGTCATGCTATATAGATCGTGGCTTCCAATTATTATGAATAGTGGTTGTCACGTTATACGAGTCTTGGTTTGCACGTTACATGGGTCGTGATTGTCAGTTTTTATAAGTCGTGGTTGTCATGTTATATGGGTCATGGTTGTTACAGTATATGAATCGTGGTGGCCATGTTATAAGGATCATGCATTTCATTGCCATGTGCAAGGCCCAACTCGTTTGGTCCACAATGTTATATTGTGGTTGTCACATTACATGGGTCATGCATCGTGGTTAGTAGTTGTTATGGGACGTGGATGCCATGCTATATGGGTCTCGGTTGTCATGTTATAAGGATTGTGCCTTTCACTGCCTTGTGCAAGGCCCAACTCGTTAGGCTCATAACCTTGCATCGTGGTTGTCATATTATATGGGTCGTGTTTGTCATGGTATATAAATCGTGGCTTCTAGTTGTCATGGATCGTGGTTTTCATGTTATATAGGTCATGGTTTGCATATTACACGGGTCGTGGTTGTCAACTGTTATGGGTCGTGGTTGTCATGTTATATAGGTCGTGGTTGTCAAGAAATATGGATCGTGGTTGAAAACCATAGTCCACTCTAGATACAACAACGATCCATTGTTCATCATAACCACGACCCAACGTGTATGACAACCACGATCCATTGTGCATGTGAACCACGACCCATTGTCCATGACAACGAGGACTATTTGCTCTTCATAACCATGACCCTTCGTGCTCGCCTCAATGCATAGTCTACCTCTCAAATATTACGAAGGTGGCCTTCTGACAACCTTTATAAAATGTTTCAGACGAAAATGTTCATTGTACTTGGATCGATAGTTGTGTGGTTTCAGAGTGCAGAAGAAGAAGAAGTTATCTGTTTTGAACAATCTCGAGAATGTGACATAGATCGACCCCTTTTTTAACAGTGGATCGTGATTTCATCTAGAGTGGGTCGTGGTTGACAACCACAATCCAATGTGGATGAAAACCACGATCCAATGTGCATGTGAACCATGATCCAACGATTGGGTCATGGTTGTCATACACACTAGGTGGTGGTTCCCAACCACGATCTATTGTGAATGACAACCACGACCCATTGTTCGTCATAATCATGCCCCTAGGAGTGGACCATGGTTGTCATCCACAGTGGGTCGTGGTTATGAAGAATAATTGGTTTTTGTTGTCAGTTTGTCATCCACAATGGATCGTGGTTCACCAACCATGACCCATTATGGTTGACAACCACGACCCATTCTTCATCATAACCATGACCTTTCGAGTGGATCATGGTTGTCGTACACAATGAGTCGTGGTTATCCATGACTCAATGTGGATGACAACCACGACCCTTTACAGATGACAACCAGGATCCTTCATTTCTGACAAGCTGTACCCATTCAATTTTTTTGCATATTAACTAATATTAGAAGAGTATGTGTCGTAGGCCTATATTATACTTTTATGATGAAAAGAGTGTATATGACAAAGGAATGTTTACCTATGATGGTGGAGACCCAAAAGGATTTGTTGTGAGCGATGATATTAAATATCAGCAGCTCCTAGATAAAATGCATCAGATTACGAAGATTACATCGACCATAGTAATAGTGCCACATTATTTTTTCAGAAAAATCGCATTCATTTTGCTACTCCGTAATCCCGAAAATCGAGTCACCTAACATCGAAAAACCAAAAGTCACACCGCATCCTAATCACATTAGCCACTAGATTGCCAGTATATAAAAGTGGTACTTGGGTTTCAAATTACTTTGACAAACCAATCCGAACCAAAATCCTTATTGCAACACCTTAAGCATTCACGGATTTCTTTACTCTTTCAATCATGGGTCGTGATTGTCACGGCATGTGAATCGTGGTTGTCATTTTACAATAATGATCCATTGTTCATTATAACCATGACCCAACGTGTATGACAACCACGATCCAT
The DNA here is from genome assembly GCA_037074715.1 of Magnolia kwangsiensis. Lineage (NCBI taxonomy): Eukaryota > Viridiplantae > Streptophyta > Magnoliopsida > Magnoliales > Magnoliaceae > Magnolia > Magnolia kwangsiensis. The sequence continues at coordinate 22,741,650 of CM073576.1, forward strand.
TATATATGTAAACCATCTTCTATTATCCATGATAACCGAGACCAATTGTTCTTCATAACCACGACCCTTCGTACTGGCCTCGATGTGTGGTCCTGCCTCTTAAATATTCCGACGGTGGCCTTCTAACAATTTTTATAAAATGTTTCAGACGAAAATGTCTCTTGTCCTTGGAGCAGTAGTTTTACGGTTTCAGAATGCGAAAGAAGTTACCTATTTTGAACAATCTCGAGAATGTGACGTGGACTGAAGACTTTTTTATCAGTGGCTCGTGATTTCATCTAGACAGGGTCATGATTAATAACCACAATCCAATGTAGATGAAAACCACAATCCAATGTGCATGTGAACCACGACCGGACATCCAGGTCGTGGTTGTCATACACGGTGGGTGGTGGTTTCCAACCACGATCCATTGTGGATGATAACCACGACCCATTCTTCGTCATAACTACGACCTTTCGAGTGGATTGTGGTTGTTGTACACATCGGGTCAACCCAATATGGACGACAACCACGAAAAAAAATGACAACTACTTTGATGATACTGTACATACTGTTTTGAATCGTTGTGGTCCATCAAATTTGAATATTTTGATCATTCTTTGGACATTTGACTTCCTTAATTTTACCAAGAGAATGGACGGATCGGATTAAACAAAATATAATTCGAGTATGTGAGGGTTTCCCAATGGAAAACGATTGTTTCCCCATAAGGGGAATGTATTGGGAAATGGATTTCCTATTGGAAAACGTTCGTTTCCCCATAGGAGGAATGTATCTAATGGATTTTTCAATGAAAAATGACTATTTCTCTATAGGGGGATATATCTATTTATCAGACCTTCTTATAGGCATTTGATACGGTAAGAAAAGATCAAAGTGGAAAAGGTGAGGGTTTTCGTTGTTAAGTGAAGGGAACTTACTATAGGGCACACCTTGATCAAACCTCCACCATTGATAGTCACAACTTCACGTTTTCAAACCTTTCACCCTCTAAGAAATCAAATCTTGACCATTTACAGTGACAACCATGACTCTTCGTAATTGACAACCACGATCCTTCACATTGTCAAACTACAACCCAGACGAAGGGTCGTTGTTGGTAGTTGTTATGGGTCGTGGTGTCAATTGTTATGGGTCATGGTTATCATGTTATATGTACCGGGATTGTTATGGGTCGTGGTGTCAATTGTTATGGGTCATGGTTATCATGTTATATGTACCGGGATTGTTATGTTATATAGATCGTTGTTGTCATGTTACAAAATGTCCAAGTTCTTTTTTAGAGCTTTCATGTCAGCCTGGAAGCCAGAAGAAGCCATTACACACTTCATCCACAAAGTCCAAGTGCTCAATCACAGCATAGCTAAACTGTCATGACAAAATGTCTTTCATTAGCTCGAGCCATAAGACTTTGTCCAAGTTCGTCTATAGAGCTTTGACATCAGCTTGGAACCCAGAAGAAGCCATTACACACCTCGTCTGCTGACTCCGAGTAGGTGCTCAGCCACAACATGGTTAAACTATCACAGGAAAGACTCGGATTATAAGGTCGGCTCGGATAGAGACAAGCCCTACAATCGCGCTCGAGACTTAACTCCAGTAACGCACATATGGAGCGATATCCGGCGCACGATCTCAGCATAACCACCAACCTCAGCACGTGAGTCATGGTTGACATGTTACATGGGTTGTGGCTAACATGTTATATGAGTCGTGATTGTCATTATATATGGGTCATTGTTGTAACATTGTATGAGTTGTAGTTATCATGATACATGGTCCCTGAATATAATGATATATGGATCGTGGTTGTCATGTTATATGGGTCGTGGTTTGTCGTGAAGCATTGATCGTGGTTGTCAGTTGATATGGTTCATGGTTGTCATGTTACACGGGTCGTGGTTGTCGTGTTGCATTGATCGTGGTTCTCAGTTGTAATGGTTCATGGTTGTCATATCATACAGGTCGTGGTTGTTACACTATATGGATCGTGGTTACAATTTTTTGGTCAAAAAAGCCATTTTCCTAGTCCGTGGTTAATATGTTACATGGGTCGTAGTTCTCACGTTACATGGATTGTAAATATCGTGTTATATGGGTCGTGGTTATCATGTTTTATGGATTGTGGTTACATGGATCGTAGTTATCATATTGCATGGATCGTGGTTATCATGTTATGTGGGTCGTGGTTATCATGTTATGTGGATCGTGGTTACATGGATCGTAGTTATCATGTAACATGAACCGTGGTTACCATGTTATATGGATCGTGGCTATCATGTTATATGGGTTGTGGTTCTCACGTTCATGCGAGCCCTTTTCTGGGGTTTTCCTGCTACATGGGTCATGGTTCTCATGTTACACGGATCGTGATTGTCATCCACGATGGAATGCATCTTTGTTCAGTTTCAAAATGCATCTTGGTTCATATGAAAAATGGATCGTGGTTGTCATTCACAAAGGCTCGTGGTTTACAACCACGACCCATGTAACATCACAACCACGATCCGAACAGCATTACAACTACGACCACCACGGACAATTACGACCCATCTCATCCACCAAACCATTACAAATAATAAGAAGAAGAAATATTATAAACACCAATCCATTCAACATTCAATACCAAATCAATGTTTGGTTCTCTTCATTGGTCTACTTGATATCTATTCTTGTTTGAGTCTCCACAATCATAGGCAGATATTCCCACTGTGGATCGTGGTTATCATCCACTATGGATCGTGAATGTCAACCATATTAGATCGTGGTTGACAACCACGACCTTATGTGAAAGCACGACCCATACAACATGAGAATCACGATCCATATAATATAACAACCACGACCCATTGTTAAGTACACGATATGCACATTGGGTTGTGGTTCTAATGCACAACGGTTCGTGATTATCATCCACATTGGGTCGTGATTAACATACACAACGGTTTGTGAATCAATAACTATATCACAATTCACAAGGCCAAAATGTTCATTGGTGTGATAACATTACATTATCACAAAAAATAAAAAATAAATAAATAAACCAGAGTAATAAGTCATCATCAACCTCAATCTGCAGGGATGAAAGTGCATTGACGTTGATTATGACTTATTCGATTGTATCTTAAGCATCTGAGTGTTGGCCTATCTTCTCCCTGAGATGTAATTCAAACTTTTTTCGATCCTTCAGTAGATCTTCTCATTTCTGGAGACTTCATATTCTCACATGAAACTTTCACTTCGTTTGGAATGTTCCATTGTGTCGTGTCAAGCACTATGTAAACTGAGTCTTGGTATGTTTTACAATATATTTCTTTTGAGTAGAATTGAGAGCAGTATTTGTAAATATCAAGCTGATACTTATCACAGACCGCTATCACATGAACACAAGACAACAACATAAAACCAAACTCACTGCATGTACAATTCATTCCTTTTGACTCCACTACATCAATCATTCCCCGTGCTGTTATTTGGAACTCATCCACTGAAATCGCTATATATTGTGTCTTTCACACTTCCGAATGATAAAATTCGATTAATCTTTTTTCTGCCCAATGAGTCAAAATTCTCTTGCAAGCCGAGGCCTTGTCTCGTCGGTGGAGGAAGAAGTCTTGAATTTTACTCCTTATTGATTCAAGAAGTTTTGTGACAGGGTACTCTCATGCATTTACGAACAATGCATTCATACTTTCGATGATGTTGGTGGTTAGAACGTTATACCTCATGTCAGGAAAGAAAATGGATGTCCATATTTCCATTTCTATACCATTAAGGAACTGATATACCATGGGATTCAATATTTGAATGCATCGTATCATCTCCCAAAACGTGGATGTCTTGTATGTCTAAATAGCACCCCAAAAGTATTCCCTCACAGAATCATCCGAACACGCCTTCTTCATGTTTCCAATAATATGATGAGCACAATATCCATGAATCGCATTGGAAAAAATGTTAGGGACTTCACTGACTAACCCTTTGTGATGATGCGACAATATAACTAGTCCTGGAAGAATCCCGATTGTTTTGGATAAATTCCCAATAAACTACCTCCAACTACTATTGTTATCAGATTCTTCGATCCCATATGTCACAGGGAGGATGTGAGTATTTTCATCTAATGCAGTAGCCATGAAAAGAATACCCTTGTACCTTCCTGTTAAATGTGTCGCATCAACACACAAAACCTTCCGAATATGCAAATGTAGGCTTCTGATGCACTGTCTAATTGTAATAAACCTTTCTTCATTCACCCGTAACTCGGTCACAGTCCCTAAATTGGCATTTCTCAACTCATGAAGATAGGTCGAAAGCTCATTATAAGAACCCTCATAAGATCCCAATACTTGTTCCGTTGCAATATCTTTACCTTTCTGTGCTTTCTTGTAGACGATCTCAACCCCATACATCTCACTCATTTGATATTGAATTTCTTTTGGCGTGCAAGTCAATTCCAAACTCATACGACTAACGCCAAATTCACTACTTATCAAACTGGTGGCTTGGCAATGATCTATTCCCTTCCTCTTCGAGGTTACTATATCACGTTCATTCTCCATGATTGTTGACTCAAAGCGGCATATCGCCTCAAACAACATGGAACACATATGCTTCGAGTTGTAAGTCTTTATCTTGAATATCCCTGTGTCGTCTAATGTTGAAGCATGCATTCTCCAACTATAATTTTCTATAATGCACTTAATCGTATATCTTAGCTTGTTAGACTTCAAGACCTTATACTGGAAGTTATGACGCATCGTATACGACGGATATTTCGATTGAATCTTCCACCAATTTCGGATATCCTTGATAATCCGAATTGACAAAAGTTTCATCATATGGAGCGAAGACACTATACAATGATCTAGGAATATTGTCATTTTCTTCATACACTGATATGGGTAAATTTAAGTTTATAGGTTGTGGATGGATTAAAAGATGCATTATTGACAGATGAGATTTGGAGATTGCAGCGGTCAATTGTTCTTTGAAATTGATTATTACTTGAAGGGTCGCATATATCGCAATCGTTGAGTCCTCAATCATGATATCTATCATTACTTGATGGGTCAGGTATATCACAATCATCATTCCCAAGATCATTATGTGTATCATTACATGAAGGGTCGCGTGTATCATAATTGTCAAGTCATCGATCATGATATCTATCATTACTTGAAGTATATCAGAATCATCGACTATCTGATCATTGCTTGAAGGCTGCAAATCAAAAGACGATAGGTTCAAATGTAAAGTATAATCTATGCTATTATCTTCAACGAGAGGACAACGTCTCATTTCTCTAAATATAATGGTATTTGTGTTGGAGGAGTCTGTCCACAAAATAACATGTATGCTTCGAGATCTTCATCGTCTTTAATTGTATGCGGACGGAGGAATCCATGTAGTGCATTACCGTACACAATGTTAATTATCAAATTGAATTCATCCGATGTAGTCTTCGTAATCAGATGCATTTTATCTAGGAGCTGCCGATATATAATATCATCACTCACAACAAATCTTTTTGAGTCGCCACCATCGTAGGTAAACATTCCCTTGTCATATACACTCTCTCCATCATAATAACATAATATAAGCTTACAACCCATACTCTTCTAATATTAGTTAATCTGCGAAAAAATTGAATGGGTACAACTTGTCAAAAATAAAGGATCCTAGTTGTCACTTGTAAAGGGTCGTGGTTATCACCACTATGGATCGTGGTTGTCATCCACATTAAGTCGTGGTTAACGATCACGACCCACTGTGGACGACAGCCACGATCCACTCAAATGGTCAAAGTTATGACAAAGAATGGGTCGTGGTTGTCAACCACAATGGGTTGTGATTGGTGAACCATGACCTATTGTGGATGACAACAAGGCAACAAGAAGTCAAGAACAATTGTTCTTCATAATCAAGACCACTGTGGATGACAATCATGATCTACTCGAAGGGTCTTAGTTATGATGAACAATGGGTCGTGGTTGTTATCCATAATGGGTCGTGAATGACAACACAACCCATGAGAAGGGTCGTGGTTGTTATGAACAATGGGTCGTGGTTGTTATGAACAATGGGTCATGGTTGTCATCCACATTGGATTGTGGTTGGGAACCATAACCCACTATGTATGACAACTACGACCTGGTTGTCGGATCGTGGTTCACATGCACATTGGATCGTGTTTTTCATCCACATTGGATCGTAGTTGTCAACCACGACCCAGTCTACATGAAACCACGATCTATTGCTCAAAAAAGCTTCGGTCCACGTCACGTTTTCAGGATTGTTGAAAATAGTTAACTTCTTCTCCACTCTGAAACCATATAATTACTGATTCAAGGACAAGGGACATTTTCATCCAAAAATTTTATAGAGGTTGTCAGAAGGCCACCCTTGGAATAATTGAAAGGTAAGACCATGCATCGAGGCTAGTACGAAGGGTTGTGGTTATGAAGAGCAAATGATCCTGTTGTCATGGACAACGGGTTGCGGTTCAAACACACAATGGATCATGGTTGTCATGCATGTTGGGTCGTGGTTATGATGAACAGTGAATCGTTGTTGTATCCAACGTGGATCGTGGTTATCAACTACGATCTATATTCTGTGACAACCATGACCCCATATAACATGACAACCACGACCCATAACAGCTGACAACCACGACCTGTGTAACATGAAAACCACGACCCATATAATATGACAACTATGATCCATAACAACTGGAAGCCACGATTCATATACCGTGACAACCACGACCAATATAACCTGACAACCACAATACAAGGTTATGGGCCAAACGAGTTGGCCTTGCAAAGGGCAATGAAGAGTACAAGCCTTATAACATGACGACCACGATCTGTATGCCGTGACAACAACTACCCATATAACATGATAACCACAACTCATGATAACTAACAACCATGACCCGTGTAACATGCAAATCATGAACCATATAACATGACAACCACGATCCATAACAACTGGAAACCACGATCCATATACCGTGACAACCACGATCCATAACAACTGGTTTAACAACGCGAAGGGTCGTGGTTGTCACTGTCAGTGGTCGATGTTTGATTTCTTGGAGGGTGGAAGGTTCAAAAATGTGAAGTCATGGTTTTCTACTATCAATGGTGGATGTTTGATGAAGGTGTGCCCTACAGTAAGCTCCCTTCACGTGACAACCAGAACCCTCACCTTCTCCACCCTGATCTTCCTTTACCTTAGCAAATGCCTACAATAAAATAAAATACCAACCTCATAGTGGAAAAGACTTTCAAACGAGAGAAATGACAAGGAGAAACAACGTTCCTCTCTGACAGTTGGTCCCTGGATCTTCACTTTTCTAGGAAAACAAAAGAAGAAGAAGAATGTCAATAAAATGTGAATAAATGTGACATTTAACCCTTCTCAAACTCATAAATGCTTTCGTCCACATCACACGTTCTCGGGGGGAAATAGATTGGCTACTCCCCTTGCCACTAGCCATGTGGCTGGTGTTTGGTGCTCTGTGGGCCAACCATGATGTATGTGTTTCATCCATTCCGTTCATCCATTTTTATAGATCATTTTAGGGCTTGATCCCAAAAATGAGAGGTATATAAATCTCAACTGGACCACACCATCGGTAAACAATAATGATTGGATATCCACAATTAAAATCCTCTTAAGGCCCACTGTACTGTTTATTTGACATCCAATTTGTTGATTAGGTCATACAGACACAGATGAAGGGAAAAAACAAAGATCAGCTTGATCCAAAACTTTTATGGCCCCCAAAAAGTTTTTAATGGTCTACACTCATTCAACATTGTTTCTTGTAATGTGGTTCACTTGATATTGGGATATGCCTCATTTTTGGTCTCATACCATAAAATGATCTGGAAAATATATGGATGGCATGGATGAAAACATACATCATGGTGGGGCCCATAGAGCACCGACCACCACCCATTGGCTGGTGGCAGGGGAAGTAGCCAATCCGTTTCCTTCTCGGAGATGAAATAAAAGGCAAATTCTTATTCACTCTAGGACCGTATAACTACTGAACCAAAGGACAAGGGCATTTTCATTCGAAATAATTTATAAAAGTTGTTGTAAGGCCACCCTTGGGATATCTGGAAGGTAGTAGCTCTCCAGGTAATTTGACCAAACATCGAGGTCAGTACAGTCAAATTCCTATCCAGGAATAACGAATAGTACTGTTAAAAGGGAAGTCATTTGACTGGTGTATCAAACATCACCAAACTAAATGGTGTGTTGGTGTCACCGAGTTATGTGAGTCTCATCAAAAGGAACGTGTTATATACAAATCTACGGCATGTTTGGAAGCATAGATTTGGAACCCCTGAACCCCTGGTTTTAAAACCCCTAAATTTGAAATCCTGTATTGTGTTTGGCATCCTGTATTTAAAATCAACTTTAACCTAAAAGTGGTTATGTACAGTATATTTACATGGATTTGAATTTAATTACTAAACCAACTTTAACATTTCCAATTAGTGAAAGTATGCAATGTTTAACACAATGGTTGTAATAAGCTCATTGAAATATACATTTTGCTCGAAAATGATGAAATTCCAAGTCTTGGATAGGCCACAAGCACAAGATTATGTCCAAGTGACTAACCAACGATTTTTAATCGTTGATTTACATAGACAATGTTTGGACGACATTGATCATCGTATTTAGAGTTGTACATGAGTCGATCCGAGTCAAGCTTGGCACAGCTCAACTCAGCTCGGCCATTAGCCGGCCCTAGCTCGAACTTGGCTCAGCTGGGTACTTGAGCCTGACTGGAGAGCTCACCTTGGTTCGATCAATAGTTTGGGCTAATTTGAGCATGTGCGGCATTTTCTCAAACACAAAGTGTACCTTCAATTTATCAGAGTTTGCAAAATAACAGCAACAATTTTACAAGCATTTCATCAAACACTTAGTAGGTAGCATCAAAATCAAGATCCAAGGTTAGTTTTATAATGTAATGTTTATTTTTTCTGGTAGTGATTTGTTTCATATCCATGTCTTCCTCGCCATTGGCTGATCCCACAAAGAATGTATCCACTCGAAACAACACTTCGTTGAGTCATTTTATCAAACACTTGGTGAGCAACATCATTATCAAAATAATCAAGTCACCGACCTAGTTCGATTTGAGTTGAGGTTCGATCCAAGTCGATTCGAGCTCGGCCAAGCTTGAACTCAGCTTGAAATTTTTTTGAGCTCCAAAAATTGCCTCAAAATCAACTTCGAACTGAGTCGAATCAAGCTTTTTCGAGTCGAGCCGAGCAAGTTAACTGAGATGAGTCAGTTCGTGTATAGCTCTAATCATATTAAAGTAATTACAGTGGTGCAATTGAAAATCTAATTATTTTAGAATATCATTAGTAGGTCATGTGTCTAATAGATTAATAATCTAGTGACACACATGTTACATATGCATCTATTAGAAAGTTTTAGAAGCAATCTAAGCTTTTACAAGATTTTGAAACCCCCAGTGCTAAACAACTAAGGGATTTGAAACCTCCTCAGATCCCCCAAATCTATGGTGCCAAATGACCCCTTAGATTCATTTAGCGGGCTCTTGGTAAAGCTTATGTGAAAAAATTAGATTAAAAATCAAGTGGACCAAACTGTAAAACGCGAGGGAGGATTGAATGTATACTATCTTAACCCTTACATGGTTAGATAAGTTTTGGATCAATAATATATTTGTTTTACCTCTTCATCTCATCTGTGTGACCTTATGATAAGATTGGATGGAAAATAAACATTATGGTGGGCCACACGAATATTTTGATAGTGAGAGTCATTGTCTCTTCTACTATTTATGGTGGGCACCACCTGAGCATTGGATAAGACACAATTTTAAGCTCATGTTCTAAAATGATATAAGACACAATTATAAGCTCATGTTCTAAAATGATATGGCCAAATGGATGAATGGTGTAGATATAGTAAATACATTATTGTGAGACTCATGTAACTTTGTTCTCCTTTAAACCGTTCATACGACTCAAAGCTAATGAGGAGTGCATCACCGCTAATCTTGGCATGACACATACCCCTAGTTAGGTTGATGGTGTGTGGTACACTAGCCAATCTGCTTCTTTTGTTGCAACCCATGATGATACGTGTGTCACCGCTTGCGGCCAACTTTTAAGATGGTGTGGTGATTTGAACCGTCCATATATTTTAAAACTGAAATAAATAAACAATCGGACTAGAATCATGGTTCGGTTATGATCCTAACGTCTGATGGGCCTGCTTGGGAGTTTGGATTTGGAAACCCATGATTCGGAACCCCCTGGATTTGAAATTGTAATGCCCCAGTTTTTGGAACCTGAGTATATGACTCGTTATTCAAAAACTCAAGTGTTAGCCTATAAAATTCAGGGTGAATTTGAACTGCTTAATCATTAATCAGAGTTAACAGCAACGAAGTTAGAGTAAACCATGCATTGAATAAAAACATTCCAACCATAATGAAAATCCAAATGTAGCGCCCATACAAGACTTATACAATTCCAAATACAAAGTTCATTAAATAAGAACAATATAATTCTATCATCTAATGGTGGAGCTCAATATGGGTCGCAAAGACCTCGTTAGCTTTTTAGCTACCTGATCTGCACTAACAACCCAGTGAACAACATCGACTCGCTCTACACTTGCATCAACTGTTAGAGTTTGATAGCGTCAATGGCTATTGCAGTGAGGAGCACCATCTAAGATTGCACACTCATTATTCATAATCAATATAGAATACAAGTTAGGAATTTAGATATATTAAACAAGGCATTTCACAATCATACGTATATATTCAAAAATTAAACCAATCAATAGGATCTCATCATAAGCAGAATATGGTAGCAATCACAATATAAGGAAATGTGTTCAGATAGTCAAATAATCAATCACGTGACTTTCTATTACACCTGAGAATCACACTATACGTGAACTTCACAAGATGGCTAGAAAATCGATAAGTGAACTTCAACTTCATCCCAAAATCGTGGTACAAGTGAAATTCATGAGGTGAATAGAAAATCGACCTTTAAACCTTTTCTTCACTCAAAAATCATGTCGTACGTGAACTCCGCAATATGGTTAGAAAATTGATAAGCGAACTTCAACTCCACCCGAAAATCATGGTATGACTGACCACTACAAGATGAAGAGACAATCAATATACAAATCCTAGACCACCCGAAAATCATATCGTATGTAAACACAGCAAGATAGCTAGAAAATCGATAAACGCACTTCAGCTCCACCTGAAAATCATGGTATGACAGAACACCGCAAGATGACTAGGACACAACATGATATGTGAATGCAACCATCAAGCCACAAGAAGGCGCCAATAATCCATCAACGCCATGAAGGGCAACTAGACGATCAAGCCATGTACGCAACATGCAGTCCAAGCCATGTAAGGCAAAGTGCGATACAAGCCATGTAAGGCAACCATGGACCGCAAGATGGTTAGACCTTAACATGTTCCATTCAGTCCATAAGATAATCACAAACGACCACATTTAATTAATTAACAAACCCTACAACTTGAGATAGCATGTTGCAACCAATTCATTCATGTTTGCTAACATTAAAGAGACAACAATTATTCATTACATGAGTCAGTCACGCGACATGTTGGCAAAATTATATAATAAGATAAGTAAACTATAAGATAATTTGTAGCTACTAACTTCATACAATTAAAGCATCATTTATATCCAGATTGATGAATTTAAGTGGAAAGCTCAAAGGGTGAGCCCTCACCTTAGAGCGCAACTTCAATCGAGTATATACTCCAATATGAACAACAATGAGAAAAACTCTAAATACCTACATTTCAGTCAAAATTTGACTTAATTAAACCCAACTTAAACCCTAATCTACAATCTATTAGAAGCTTGGAGACTAAATCACCTTGATTTATGATTCAACTTGCCCTAGAGGCGATTTGGCATAGCTTCAACTCAATTGAATAAAGTCCTAACTGAGGATTTTGAATATCTTACTTCACTTGAACCAATGCGATTTGAGACTGAACATCACTCTAGTAGAAATGATTTTACCTATTAATCCAGGGGAATAAGTCACTTGATTTGACCCAACTTGGTGTCAAGTTCAACCATGAACCGGTGGGAGAACGCTAACCTTACAAGACCATAAGTACTCTAATTAGGAGTATATCAACTTTAAATAAAATCCAATCAAATAGTTTCAGGTGAGGGTTAGAGAAATTAAATTTCTCAATTTAATAGGAATAATTTTAATTAGTTCAAAATTGTGAATAAAGTTCTATTTCAACATCATGGAGATCGAATTACCTTAAGTCGAGTGATTCAAGTCAATTCGACCCTATTAACAGGCGAGGGTAATTGGTTCACTAAATCAAGCTTGTGATCCTAAATTAGGCCCTCATGGTAACACCCGTGTACTGAAAAGTATGGGGTGTTACAATCTACCCCCTTAAAGAGAATTTCGCCCTCGAAATTCAACGCTCTTAACTTAAATGGAAACGAGGACAGTCTAATTTACTATATCTCTTATTAATTACTACCTTCCCTCTGAAGTATATTTGTATGCACAAGTGTTCAGGATTGTCTACTAGGACTAGAGTTGTTAGAATATACCCCCTTAAAGAAGATTTCACCCCCAAAAATTCAATATTTCTACCTTAAATGGGAGCAACAATGTCTCATACATTTACTAATTTTCAACTACTTGTATTTATATGCGCAAGCGTTCACGATCAACTGTTAGGACTGGGGTTGTTACAATCTACCCCTCTTAAAGAAGAATCTCGCCTACGAGATTCGATTATGGTCATCCCAATTTCCTTCAGTATTAATTTAGATCAAGGGTTTGCTCACATGTCATAAAGAAGAGCTTCATCATGTCTATCTTATTTATATATATGAGTTTGAAATTCAAGATGAGAATCTATGTCATCTTATAGGAAGAGTAGCTTGCATTTTTATTATTCCGGTAAATACGAACAGACAGTTATAGTTGGTCTGGGCCTGATACGCCAAACTTCTGCCTGTCCAGGCAATGAGTTTACTAGTATCTTTCTTAGTCCCCGTGAGTACCGATCTTCTGTTTGATCAGGGCATTGAGATCATTCTAATTATTAGGATCTAGAATTCACGTCAAACTGCACATATCTTGCTTAGACATTCTTCCATCGTTTCGTGTTCCCGATCATTTTAGTCTTTTAAGATAGGCTATTTAATTTTCTACTTCTCTAAAGAATAAGCCTAAATGATTCTTTATGCTTGTAATTTAGCTATCTGGTTGCTATTGAAAAATTTATAATCCAATTATTTCTAATTATTTTAGTCACATTACTACGCGTTCTTAAAAATTTATAATCCTTGCGAACTACCTTATAACTACTAAGGAAGATTTATAAGGGTCGTACCTTGGTGGCTGAAGTTGTTGTACGGGAGGGAAGGTTCCCTCATCTCGTCGTTTCTTAAAACGTTGTTTTAAGAAGTGACTTGACCTTCTATAAATAATCGCAAAGCTTATCTTGACTTGAAGAATGAGTTGGGTGAGACATTAATTCCATCATTTTCTCAGTCATAGGAGATGCAAATGGCATCGTCTTGGCTTTGCTTGCTAAACCTCGAATAAGAGTATGTGTTTTGGCCCTACGCTCGAAGTCCTTCTATACTTGCATGGCCTTGTCTACAATATCAGCCAAGTTAGTAAAGTCGAAGGTGCACAATCTCGACTGAATTTCAGGTCGGAGACCTTCCATAAACTTTTGCAATTTATATTCCTCGTCCTCAACAGCCTTTGGTACATATCGTGACAATTCGTCGAAACGTGCTTCATATAGCGACACTGTCGTATTCCCTTATTCCAACTTGAGAAACTCATATTTTCTCGTGACGATAGCACGGAGGAAAGTATTTTTCATTGAACCTCTTCTTAAACTCATTCTAGGTCCACTCATAATCAGGTGAGACTCTTCTTAGTATGCCTTTCCACCATATATCAGCCTCGCCTTCCAGGGCATAAGTGGCAAGAACAACCCTCTGGGCGTCCAAACAACCTAGCGGTTTCATCATCTTGGTCATTCTATTCAGCCAGTGTTCTGCTATAATTGGATCTGGTGCTCCTAAGAAAGACGGTGGCCTTAGCCTCTGAAACCTTCCAAACAGATCTGCCCCACTAATTTCTTCAGTCTTCGAGACTGATGCACCCATATTATGTTGGAGAACTTTTAACAGTGTGGCGATCTAAGTTTGTTGTTGTAGTATGATAGTAGTCAACTGACTAATAACATCGCCAGGTGGGACTTCATGTTGCGCATTTGATGGGGGTGTGCCAACATGACTCACGGGCGACTGAGACGGAATAGTCCCTGACGTTGGCTCTCTTTCAGAGCTACTTGCCTAATTGGAGGTGTAAGAGAGCGCTCAGGACTCTCTTCCCTAACAACCTCGTTTGTTGACGAAGTTAGCAAATGGAAAGTCTGCGATCTTGAAAGACAGGATTTGGGGCCATTATCCTGTTAAAAGAAAGGATTCATCATGATTATGCCCTCATAAGTTTAAGAAAGTCTTATCCTAAGATCACGAGACAATTTATGTGAATCGTATAATTGAAATATTATTCAAATCGATGGGTGTTCGACAACTCCCTATCCTTTGCAATTAGGTGCAACAAGACTCCAAGGATCCTAAAATGACCGTTTAAGCATTCTTATCCACACGTCTTCTAGCCTTCAACCTAAAGGTAAGGTTCTACGTTAATCTTTATGCTTATATTTGTTTCCGGGAATGGATTATAGGGGGTCTAAACTTATGAGTTCTTGAGTTTAACCCAAATTTCCACAACACCTAAAATATGGGTTTGAGATATGCTAAACCTATCTAAATTACAAAGTTTAGTCTTAATAAGCCTAGTCTAGGGTTGATAATTTTTACCTCATATAAGTCCTGTTTTTTTCAAGGCCTAGTTATCTAGACTTGCTCTGATACTAATTGTAATGCCCCAGTTTTTGGAACTTGAGTATATGACTCGTTATAAAAAAACCCAAGTGTTAGCCTATAAAATTCTAGGTGAATTTAAACCGCTTAATCATGAATCAGAGTTAACAGCAACGAAGTTAGAGTAAGCCATGCATTGAATAAAAATATTTCAATCATAATGAAAATTCAAATGTAGCGCCCATACAAAACTTATACAATTCCAAATATAAAGTTCATTAAATAAAAAAACAGAATTCTATCATCTAATGGTGGAGCTCAAAATGGGTCGCAAGGACCCTGTCTAGCCCCTCAGCTACCCGATTTGCCCTAGCAACCCAATGAACAGCATCGACTCGCTCTACACTTACATCAACTGTTACGGTTTGATGGCGTCAATGACTATCACGGTGAGGAGCACCCTCCAAGATTGCACACTCATCATTAATAATCAATATAGAACGCAGGTCAGGAATTTAGATAAATTAAACAAGGCATTTCATAATCATACACATATTGTAACATCCAGAATTTTCACGACCTGAGTTTGTACTCGTGCCCGAGGAAACCGGGTGTTAATGAAAATCCAAATGTAGCGTCCATATAGGACTTATACAATCATAATGAAAATTCAAATGTAGCGCCCATACAGGACTTATAAAATTCCAAATATAAAGTTCATTAAATAAAAAAACAGAATTCTATCATTTAATGGTGGAGCTCAAAATGGGTCGCAGGGACCCCGTCTAGCCCCTCAGCTACCCGATTTTCCCTAGCTACCCAATGAACAGTATCGACTCACTCCACACCTACATCAACTGTTACGGTTTGATGGCGTTAATGACTATCGCGGTGAGGAGCACCCTTCAAGATTGCACACTCATCATTAATAATCAATATAGAACGCAGGTCAGGAATTTAGATAAATTAAACAAGGCATTTCATAATCATATGCATATTGTAACATCCAGAATTTTCACGACCTAAGTTTGTACTCGTGCCCGAGGAAATCGGGTGTTCATGATGTATAATCTAGGATGCTTTAGTAAAATCGCACCTTATTATTTTTGTTTATTTAATTACATCCAGATACATTTAAGAAGGTAATCATACACAACAATAAAATCAACTGTATTGATTATATTCCATCAAAGTAAATAAAATCATTAAATGGCCTCAAAATGGGAGGTTTATTACAACATCAGAGTTCATAGTGGAAGAATAAAACTACATCCTAAGTTGTTTTCTTGATCTTTCAAGATAATCTTCTATAGGGAAGTAGTCCTCCGAGTCTTCAATCTGTATGTTGCTTGCATCACTATACGATTGGGAGAGGGTCAATGCCCTACTCATAGTGAAGGTTATCCTCTAAGATTAACAATAATTCAAAAGATTCATAGAAATAAAGTAAAGGATACTGATACGTCTTGTACTTTATTAATACATGAGATATCAGTATGCGCAAACAACCTACATGAGATGCATGCCTAGCATAGTATGTGTGGCTCATCATACGTAGTGATCATCACAATGTGGAATATAATTCATAAAAACTCAGCTCAACCCGCAACCCATAATTATGGATATTCGCTGGCATGGCCAACGCTATCGTGAATTTACGCGAACATCTCAAGGCAACACAACATGCGGTTGGGGGATTTACGTAACATGATGTGTTCATGAAGTGACTATTTACGACATCTAATCCCAAAAAGTTGATGTAACACGTATGCCAATTTACATACATCGATTGTTCACCACGTCAATCAACCCACGGAATTACTTGCGGACCAAGAGGGCTGCTATCCATAACGCATTACGTCTATGATAAGATAATCGATTCACTAGTTGTGATGCCTCATAACACATCACTTGCACCTATAAAGAATACAACTAAATTATGAAGAGTATAACCTGAATCATGAAGAATATAAACTGAATCATGGAGGTTCTGGAATAACAAGACACATGTCCGTGCCTTTTAAAGTAAACGACACCAGGCTAATATAATAAGAGAAGAGTGATAATGGTCAACTCAACAAAAGTAGTAATGGTCAACATAATAAGAGAAGAGTGACAATGGTCAACTCAAAAAAAGAAGAGTGGCAGAGCCAACTCAAATAAAAAGACGAGTGACATAGTCAACTCAAATATAGAGACAAGTGGTAGAGCCAACTCAAATAAAGAGATGAGTGACAGGGCCAACTCAATAATTGATAAAGCAGGGCAAGGCTGGTATCCATAGCCTCATATAAATTTAGAGAAATTCACTTGTATTTGACATCATGTCTTAATCCCAAAAAGGGCAATAGTTGTAATGATATTAAATAAATCAGTTATGAAAGACATGATAATTCCCAGAAAAATATGTAATTATGAAAGACATGATAATCCATAACATTAAAGGCATGAAAAGGCCAAATAAATAACAAGAATCCAGATAGAAGGCAAGATAATCCTCCTCCTCAAAAGCAGGAAAGAGGCAAGAGAAGGTAAAGGCATGAAAGGAAAAATCATATACATGAAAGCATGAATAGACAGAATGTAAAGATCAAATTGAATTAAGGTAAGCCTAAAGGATAAAATTCTTACCTCTTAAACTTGATCACACTCTAACTTTGCTAGATTTGAATGTGTGTCTTGTCGTATCTAGTCTCTATCATAGTCAGTAAGATTCATATAGTTAAATCATAAATTGAACGGTTAAGATCAATCTTAGGCTATGATTCAGTATAGATGTAGGTTTGTGATTCAAAGAATTTCTACACTAAGTCAGCTCAATTTGACTCGTTGGTTAATCCATCTACTTAGTT
Source organism: Magnolia kwangsiensis (assembly GCA_037074715.1). NCBI lineage: Eukaryota > Viridiplantae > Streptophyta > Magnoliopsida > Magnoliales > Magnoliaceae > Magnolia > Magnolia kwangsiensis. The sequence goes on from CM073576.1 coordinate 22,759,477, forward strand.
GTGGACTCCAATTCTAGTGAAAAATTAGATATGTAATGCAATATATAAGGAAAATTAGTAAGTAAACCTTACATGCTAAGGTGTCTGGCTGGAATCACTCTAACACAGCCCAACTTATTGCTGGACTCAGTGATTTCATTGAGTTGACCCGTAAACTCTTTTTCTTTCTTCTTTCTTCTTCTTTTCTTCCTTTCTTTCTTTCTTTCTCTTCTCTCTATCTTTCCTTTTCTTTTCTTTTATTTCCCTTTCTTTCTTCTTCTCTTTCTTTCTCTTTCTCTCCCTTGTTGTTGCTTCCCGGCTAGAATTTCTCCTGTTTTCTCACGTTTCTCTCTCTCTCTCTCTCTCTCTCTCTCTCTCTCTCTCTCTCTCTCTCTCTCTCGTTTCTTTTCCATTCTTTCTTTCTCCCCATCGAACAAGTTTAGTTTCTTTTATAGGTGTAGGGCTTCTAGGCGTTTCTTGCGTATCCTTACACAAATCTGTTTACCCAGCAAGGGATTAGGAGTCCTTTACACAACACCCATTTGTGAAATCGGGAAAGAAAACAGGGCTATGAAATTTGTCCTCGCCGATGGCTACTTTCTTTGATTCTTCCACGATCAAGGCGTTGGAAAGAGTTTCTTTGACGAAGGACTGTCAAATGGACGACCCTGATTTAGTGGCCGACGTTCTCTTGCCCCTAGATTCCTATTCCAATCACAGTGTTTGCTTATGCGAATGTGATTTGCAGAGTTTTGCATTCGTGATTGCAGGAGGCGTGTTCAGCGTAAGAAAACCGGCGGAAACCGGATCCTCTCACTTTCTTTCTTCTTCTTTTTTTTTCCCTGTCAACTAGGGTGGGATCAGAATCCCTATCCCTTGATTTTAGATGACCCAGATTGATCAGATTTGCCGATGTAAGGTCGTGTAAGGTCTTTGTTTTAATGCACGTGTTCTGGGTGGTGTTTATCTCTGTTGGACAGTGCACACAGCTCCTTCTGTTAGTGGTGTGGCCCGCTGTGTTCTAAGGTCGTGGGTGTGGGCTGCATCTAATGGATGGTTCGTATTTCCTGTCCCGGACGAGTAGTGAGCCCATCTCCTTTCGTTGTCCAGTTTATTTTGAATTTTCGCGTTGGGCGCGAGCTGGAAACTAAAGGAGTCTTCCTGTTGAGAGAGAGTCACGGTCAAACGCTTGTTTGACCGGCTCTAGCGTGATGCGGGAGTTCTTACGTGCTGTGCATGCACACTATAGGCGTGGGGCCCAAGGTGATGGTTAATGAGATCCACACCGTTCATTTATTTTGGCAGCTCATATTAAAGCCTGGTCCAAAGGATGAGGCTAGTATAGGAATTAAGCGGGCCATGTGATTGATATCTATGAGAAGGCGTCCGTTGTTCTTAGACAGTTGAGTCTGTTTCCCTAGCCGATATTTGGAGAGATCCACTTCCTCTATCTATTTCTCCACACCATGTTAGGACATGGGGTTGGAAATGAGAAAGATCCATTAATAAGGTGGACCATACAATCCACAGTAGGGGAAGGTGTTCGTTTATGAAGTGTTTCTTACAAGTTTAGAAACTTGGGTAAGGGAATTCCACTCAAATACGTCTATACACATGGGTAGCTTGTCCATTGTGTGCAGCTATAATGTGGGGTCCATCATGATGAATTTTTAAAAAATCCAATTCACTCATTAGTCTAGTTGGGTCATGTTAGCCTATGAGCCCAGATATGAAGAAATTCCGAGCCTTACGTGAGCTTATCTTGAATTTCTCCTAGCGGGCGTTGGAATGAACTCAGTCTCAATTAGTGGTCCACGCTTAATGATTTGAGACTAAAATTTAGAGGAAATGGGTAGCTAAGATAGGCAAACAATTGGACAAAGTTTGGTGATTGATGGATGGTGGTAAAAGGCTAGATTTGAAATATCACCTTTTGCGTCAAAAGGAAGGAACTAGCTTCAGCGTCCAATGGTGTGGGATCATAGATCGAGTTCCAAATTTTGTATGATGTTGTAGTCATGTGAGACCAAGGTGTGATCCAATTTTGTGTTTTGATGGACGGTAGGAAGTGGCTAGATCTGAAAATTTATAATGAGTTTTTTTTTAGGGGTTAGTTTGTTAGTGCACACCCATGTCAGTACACACACTCCATGTTCCCCCACTAGGGATCGATACCAAGACCTCAAGTGTTGAAACAAGGTATCTCCACTCAGTCTATCAGTTGAGATATGGATCTAGGTGTCTTGAAAGTCTTGAAAGGATAACTTCGCACATAAGTAAAGATCTACCAAGGTGGGGTCTTCATATCTCATACTTGATTCATATAATAGGTAATCTAAGTCATTCATATGAAGAAAAATATCCAACTAGATTACCCACGAGGTTTCTTCACTCGATGGACACCAAAATCAACGGTCAAGGGCCTGATTTATCGATCGGGTCACTTTTACAATGATCCAAGGGCTGAACTTCGACGTGTATGGTTAATTTGTGATACGTAGGTATAGTATAAATTTTTATATTAAACGGATAATGGGAACCATGTGATCTAAAATTCAAAGGTCTATGTTAGTGGCATTTTCGTAATTATTGCTGATCTAAGCGTTTTGGGAAACCCCTAAGAAATTCTTATAAAAGAATGTATATCTAATTTATTACGGATAGAGAGTTATTCGTCATGTCATTCATGTAAAAGTACTTACGTCAAATCACGTGATGGATGACCCTGCCTAGAAATCAATGGTCAGATGACTTGATAAGTGAATGAGGATCATTCTTAATGGTTAGGTTTGTGTCAAGGCAAGGATGTAAGGCTATAATAGTTGGATGGGTATCGTACACATGTTAATTTTTAGGTAACGCTAAAGAACTTCAATACTCAAGTATTGAAATGTTCGGGGCATTACAATCTACCCCCCTTAAACATAATTTTGCCCCTGAAATTTGATATTTCTATTATATAAGTCATGTTTCTAACTTCTAAGGATTTCTTACTTCCTGTGTTTGGGATAACATGAATAGATGGTTGTAGTACGTTTGTGCCCGATACCTGGATCCTTTATCTGTGTAGTATAGAGGATTTACTGGTATCAATTCGTAATCCTGTTGAATCTCAATCCTTTACTTGATCAGGGCATTGAAATTTTTTGAGATTTTCTAGGATTTAGAATTTGAGTCAAACCACGTAAATTTCGCTTAAGCATGGTTCCATCAGTTCATAATCTTAATTGGGGAATATTATGAAATCTTATATCCCCGTTAGGGGAAATTATCCTCACTGATTTATTGTGCTTAAATTTTCTAACTTATTGCCTTTAAGATAGGTATGTATATGTCTAGGTGCGAATAATTGGCTATATGAATCAGGACGCTACAGCCTACCTCCATTAAACAAAATCTCGACCCTGAGATTTGGTAATGTAGACTAACTCGTGCAAGCCTTACCTGATTATGGTTTAGTTACTGAGATTCAAACCTGGGTCAGCTAAATGAAAGCCAGGTATCGTAGCCAACTAGACGACAATGGATTTGAAATCTTTAGAGGGAGGTTGATGGATACCTAGATTCATAAATTATAAATTCACGTCTAACTTAACTTTTCCAATTGGGGGACCTAATTGTGGTTTCTAACTCTTCAACTCCATTGGGAATCTGTTGACTGTATGTATCGGTCCTAAAAGTTTATGGTGGTTCACTCCCCTTAGGCTCAGTTAATCTCATTCTCATGCTCTGATACCAACTGTAACATCCTAAATTTTCACGGCCTAAGTTTGTACTCATGCCCGAGGAAACCGGGTGTTAATGATGTATAAATTGAAATGCTTTAGTAAAATCGCACCCTATTTTTTTTCGTTTGTTTAATTACATCCAGATACATTCAAGAAGGTAATCATACATGATAATAAAATCAACCGTATTGATTATATTCCATCGGAGTAAATAGAATCATCAAATGGCCTCATAATGAGAGGTTTATTACAACATCAAAGTTCATAGCGGAAGAATAAAACTACATCCTAAGTTGTCTTCTTGATCTATCAAGATAATCTTCTATAGGGAAGTAGTCCTCCAAGTCTTCAATCTGTACGTCGCCTGCATTACTATACGGTTGAGAGAGGGTCAATGCCCTACTCATAGTGAATGTTATCCTTTAAGATTAACAATAATTCAAGATATTCATAGAAATAAAGTAAAGGGTATTGATACGTCTCGTACTCCACTAATACATGAGATATTAGTATGCGCAAACAACCTACATGAGATGCATGCCTAGCATAGTATGTGCGGCTCATCATACGCAGTGATCATCACAATGTGGAATATAATTCATAGAAACTCAGCTCGACCCGTAACCCATAACTATGGATATTCACCGAAATGGCCAACGTTATCATGGATTTACCTGAACATCTTAAGGCAACACAACACGTGGTTGGGGGATTTATGTAACACGATGTGTTCATGGAGTGACTATTTACGATATCCAATCCCAAAAATTTGATGTAACACGTATGCCGATTTACATACATTGATTGTGTACTATGCCAACCAACCCACGGAATCACGTGCCGACCAAGAAGGCCGCTACCCGTAACGCATTACGTCCATGATAAGATAATCAATTCAGTAGTTGTGATACCTTATAACACATCACTTGCACTTATAAGGAATATAACTGAATTATGAAGAGTATAACCTGAATCGTGAAGAATATAAACTGAATCATGGAGGTTTCAGAATAACAAAGACACATGCCCGTGCCTTTTAAAGATAGACAACACAAGGCCAATATAATAAGAGAAGAGTGACAATACTCAACTCAACAAAAGTGACAATGGCCAACATAATAAGAGAAGAGTAACAATGGTCAACTCAACAAAAGAAGAGTGAAAGAGCCAGCTCAAATAAAAAAATGAGTGACATAGCCAACTCAAATATAAAGACGAGTGACAGAGCCAATTCAAATAAAGAGACGAGTGGCGGGGCCAACTCAATAATTGATAAGGCAGGGCAAGGTTGGTATCCATAACTTCACATAAATTCAGAGAAATTCACTTATATCTGACATCATGTTATAATCCCAAAACAGCCAATAGTTGTAATGATATTAAATAAATCAATTGATAGGATAGTTCCAAGAAAAACATGTAATCATAAAAGACATGATAATCCATAACATCAAAGGCATGAAAAGGCCAGATAAATAACAAAAATCCAGATAGAAGGCAGGATAATCCTCTTCCTCAAAAGCAGGAAAGAGACAAGGGCAGGTTAAGGCATGAAAGGCAAAATCATATACATGAAAGCATGAATAGACAGAATGTAAAGATCAAATTGAATTAAGGTAAGCCTAAAAGATAAAACCCTCACCTCTTAAACTTGATCACACTCTAACTTTGTTAGATTTGAATGTGTGCATTGTCGTATCTAGTCTCTATCATAATCAGCAAGATTCATATAGTTGGATCATAAATTGAACAGTTAAGATCAATCTTAGGCTATGATTCAGTATAGATGTAGATTTGTGATTCAAAAATTTTTTATACTAAGTCAACTCAATTTGACTCGCTGGTTAATCCATTTACTTAGCTATGGACTCCAATTCTAGTGAAAAATTAGATATGTAATGCAATGTGGAAGGAAAATTAGTACGTGAACCTTACATGCTAAGGTGTCTAGCTGGAATCACTCCAACACAGCCCAACTTGTTGCTGGACTCAGTGATTTCACTGAGTCGACCCGTAAACTCCTTTTCTTTCTTCTTTCTTCTTCTTTTCTTCCTTTCTTTCTTTTCTTTTCCTTTCCGTTTCTTTTCTTTTCCTTCCCTTTCTTTCTTCTTCTCTTTATTTCTCTTTCTCTCCCTTGTTGTTGTTGCCCGGCTAGAATTTCTCCTATTTTGTCACGTTTCTCTCTCTCTCTCTCTCTCCCATTTCTTTTCCATTCTTTCTTTCTCCCCATCCAATGAGTTTGGTTTCTTTTATAAGTGTAGGGCTTCTAGGCATTTCTTGCATATCCTTACGCAAATCCGTTTACGCAGCAAGGGATTAGAAGGAGTCCTTTACACAACACCCGTTTGTCCTCGCCGACAGTTACTTTCTTGGATTCTTCCACGATCAAGGCGCTGGGAAGAGTTTCTTTGACGAAGGACTGTCAGATGGATGAACCTGATTTAGTGGTCGACATTCTCTTCCCCCTATATTCCAATTTCGATCATAGTGTTTGCTTATGCCAACGTGGTTTGTAGAGTTTTGCATTCGTGACTCCAGGAGGTGTGTTTAGTGTAAGAAAACCGACGGAAACCGGATCCTCTCACTTTCTTTCTTCTTCTTCTTCTTTTTATTTCTTTTTTTTTTTCTGTCAACTAGGGTGGGATCAGAATCCCCATCCCTTGATTTTAGATGACCCAGATTGAACAGATTTGCCGATGTAAGGTCGTGCAAGGTCTCTGTTTTAACGCACGTGTTCTGGGTGATGTCTATCTCAGTCGGACAGTACACACAACTCCTTCTATTTCGTGGTGCGACCTGATGTGTTCTAAGGTTGTGGGTGTGGGCCGCATCCAATGGACGGTTCGAATTTCCTGTCCCGGACGGGTACTGGCCCCATCTCCTTCCGCTATCCAGTTTATTTTGAATTTTTGCGTTGGGCGCGAGCTGGAAACCTACCATTCATTAGACCGACCACTTTCTGTGAGGTAATTGTAAATTCATTAGACTTTAGGAGCATCGGTCTAAGTGTATCTAAATTAGCCTGAGAATGTTAGAGGACAAGCATGATCTGACCGACCATCAAACGGGGCCCACCTGAGTATAGATCTACCTCAAAGTCAGATGGGTGGCCTATCTTAAGTTGATCCATAATAACTCATTTTAAATGTATATAATACTCATGATAGAACCCATAAAACTAGTAACGTCAACACATCATCTAGGTCAGTGGGCTGATACACCAGCCAATCCGCTTCAATGTACCTGTAGGTACGTGTCGTGCGAAAGATGAGCACTTACTAGAGTTGTATGATCGGTTCAGAGGAGATCAAAATTACATATCCCCGCAGTGATGTATTTATTATATCTACATTGTTTATCTATTTTTAGAGATGGAGCATTATACAAAAAGTGAATTATATCTGTATATCATTTGGATCACGCCACAAATAATAGCGGAGATAATGATTTTCACTTTTAAAATATTCATATGGCCCACCATAACATTTATTTTCCATCCAATCTGTTTGTAAGCTCACAAAGACCTGAATTAAGAAGCAAAACAAATTTGGTATTGATCCAAAACTTCTAAAACCCCAAAAAGAGTTTTGATGGTAGACGTTCAAACCTCCACTGCTTTTTGCAGTGTGGTCCATTTGGTTGTTAGATCTGTCTTATTTTCGTCTCAAGCCTTAAGATGAGCCAGTCAAACGGATGGACGGTTTGGATATAACACATACCTCAAGATTAGACCCAAAACTTGTTAACCTCAATACAACTGCTATGTCACTGGTGTGAGGTACACCAACCCATCCGCTTCCTTCCTGAGTGGCTATACATGCTTCGTACTCATAATGCCTCTGGAAGACAGATTGGCTACTCTCCCTGACACCAGTCCGATGGCTGGTTGTCAGTGCTCTGTGGCCCCCACCATGATGTATGTGTTTCATCCATTCTGTTCATCAATTTTTATAGATCATTTTATGGCGTGATACAAAAAATCATAAGGATATAAACCTTAGGTGGGCCACACCATAGGAGAAAAATAATGGATTAATATTCACCATTAAAATTCTCCTAAGGCCCACTGTACTGTTTATTTGACATCCAATTTGTTGATTTGGTCATAAAGACCTAGATGAAGGCAAAAAATAAATATTAACTTAATCCAAAACTTTTATAGCCCCCAAAACATTTTTAATGGTCAAAATTCATTCAACACTGTTTCGTGTAATGTGGTCTACTTGAGATTGATATATAATTCATTTTTTTTCTCATGTCATAAAATGATATATAAAAATAGATGGACAGCATGGATGACACACATACATCATGGTGGGCCCCACAGAGCACCGAACACCAGCTAATGGCAGGTGTCAGGGGGAGTAGCCAATCAGTTCCCAGTTACCGGAAGGCCAACGGATTGGCTACTCCCCTTGACACCAGCCCAGGGCTGGTGGTCGATGCTCTGTGGGCCCCACCATGATGTATGTGTTCCATCCATTCTGTTTATCCATTTTTAAAGATCATTTTATGGCTTGATCCCAAAAATGAAAGATATGTAAACCTCAGGTGGACCACACCACATGAAAACAATAGTGATTGGATATCCACTATTAATATCCTCCTAAGGCCCATTGTACTGTTTATTTAACATCCAATCTGTTGATTAGGTCACACAGGCCCAGATGAAGGAAAAAACAGAAATCAGCTTGATCCAAAACTTTTATAGCCCTCAAAATGTTTTTAATGGTCAACACTCATTAAACACTGTTTCCTGTAATGTGGTCCAATTGAGATTGGGATATATCTCATTTTTGGTCTCATATCTTAAAATGATCTGTAAAAATAGATGGACAGCATGGATGAAACACATACATCATGGTGGGCCCCACAGAGCACCAACCACCAGCCATGGGCTGGTGTTGGGGGAGTAGTGAATCTGTTTCCCCAGTAACCTGGTGAAGGGTAAGATCGAAATCGAATCGAATACTCGATGAGGCATGACAGAGGGGTCGATGGCTGTGCACTAGACAGCGAACAAACGGTTGTGAGTGCACATTAATTGCATTTAATGAGCTTTTTAATCCTGAGATCGATGGATGAAGGGTGCGAATTAGCTACCGACATGTTGAGTAGCGAGAGTAGCTACTAAAGTGAGGTCACCAAATTTCGTGGGCCCCACCGCATGTATGTTTTGTATCCACACCTTCCATCATTTAGAGAGACCATTTTAGGGCAAGACCAAGAGAATGAGTTAAATCCAAAGCTCCAGTGGATCCTAGCACAGAAAAACAGCGGGGACAGTGACGCCCACCATTAAATTCTTCTAAAGGCTACAGAAGTTTTAGATCAAGCTAGCTTACATTTGTGTTTTCCCTTATTTCATATCTTTTTTAATTTTTAAGTGCTTGGATTTCAAATAAACATTTTGGTGGGACTTATGATAGTTTCAACAGTGGGAATCACTATCCCCACTGTTTTCTGTGGTGGGTCCACTACAAATTTTTATCTAACTCATTCTTTGGTTCATGCCCTAAAATGATATTTTAAAATGGATGGATGGTGTGGATGAAACACATATATCATAGTGGGGCCCACAAAACTAGGTGACATCACTACAGTAGCTAGCTCGCTACTCAACCTGCCAGTATCTAATCCGCGTCCATGGATGAATGCTCACTTGTTTACGACCTCATAGGGGAATATTCTGATATGTCGTTTTGAACTACGATGGGATGTTCTGGTGTCCAATTAGGTGGATCTGATCTGTCCTTGTTTTGGATTGGGATAGGATGTTTTGTTGCCCATGAGAGATCGACCGTGATCTTTTGGCTCTCGGGTCCCATTTGATGGCCTTTGGTTGAAATTGTGTTGATCGAAGTCATCAACTCTTGTTGATTTTTCTGTGAGGACTCTGGCGCATGCATGAATGAATTAAATTGAGTTGAGCAGTGCCAGAGTCAGTTCGGCCAGTAGCTGACCTAGCTCGAAATCAGTTTGCCTGGTCTTCAAGCTTAATTGGCTAGCTCGACTCAGTCAACAACTCAAGCTCGTTTGAACCTGAGTGACATTTTCTCAAATATATAAAGTATGCCTTCAACTTCTCATCATATGTAAAACAACTATAACAATTTATATGTATTTTATCAAACACTTGATAAGCAACATCAAAAATCAAAATAAGATGATAATTTTACCATGAAAGTTTATTTTTTTTTTTTTTTGTGATTTGTTTTGTATCCAAACCTTTATCGTCACTAACCAATCCTGCAAAAAATGTATGCACCTGAAACAGTAATTTATTGAATCATTTTATCAAACGCTTGGTGAGCAACGTCAATATCAAAATAATCAAGTCACAAAATTGATTCTGTTGATGCAAAAAACTGAATTTGCCTCTTCCCAAGCTTCTTTCCTGAAACATAGGGAATAAAGAACCCTGGCTAGAGCTGGGGAACCTCCGATGCTTAAGTCAGTGAGGGTTCAGAAAGAGGAGTTTCAGAGTTCTTTCTTGCATACCTTTGTTTTATGGAGAACCTCCTTTATATAAGCACGAAGAGTCCCGGCGTACGGGGATTCTCTCCCGTATTTTCGGGAGATTTAATTAGTTTCCTATTGTTTAGGAATATTTTTTGATCCTGAGTTTTTCGGGGTCGGATCCTCTTACAATACGTAATATGGTATTTAATATTACACTGCACCTTCTTTGCTTGGCTCGGCCTTAGCATATATTATTGTTTCGGTTGGCCTACAAAAGGGGGAGCTTTGCCTACTTTCAGATAAAACAGAGTCAGATTAGTGCTGACGTCCCTTCTTAGTCCAAGGCCGACACTAACTGCCCTTTCACGGGTCAGTTTTATGGTCAGTCAGGTGGCTTTTAGCTTTTAGGACCTCACTCGGTCTCTTCAGACGTTGCTGACTCTTTGGCCGAGCCAACTTCATGCATCTTTCATATTGTGCCTATAGATTCTGACTTTTCACACTGATCCGAGCTAAGTCTCTCATTCGGCATTCTATTCTCAGCTTTTTCTATTGCTTCGGACAATATGAGAAAACTCGTTTCCTTCAGTACCGAGTTTCCGGACATGTCATTTTTCCTTCCCAACAGTAAGCCCCCTACTCCTTTGTGTTAGCTGTGTCAACATAAATGAGTAATGATTTGTTTGGCCGGTTTGCCTCGGGAACCGAAGTTATGATGGAACATTTATTACTTCTTGTCTCGTCCTTAACGCGAGACGTTTTGTTACTCGAGGTCGCACAAGCGGACAGCAGTCAGGTCGCTTTAGCGACCTATGAGCATCGGACACGTAACGAAGACGTTACCGGCGTTAGTCGGCATGCACCACGTGTCGAGCGGGGGAGTCAATACAGGGGTCAATTTGACTTCTCCTTTAATACGCCTCGCCACATAGCCTGGCTATAAAAGGTCGGGCGGGCCCAAATTTTCCATTTTCGCGCCTGCGCCTGATCTTCTTCGCTTCTCCTTCCTTTCTTCCTTTTCTTTTTCCCATCGCTGTGCCTCTCCTGTGCTCATAACCCACCATTCCATTTCATCGTTTCATCCTTTTTCTTTCGTACGCCTTCCGCCTTTCCGGTGAGTCTTCTCCCTTCCCTCTCTCTTAATTTTTAGCGATAATGCAACCTTTGAGCCCCGAAAAGGAAATTCCGGTGACGAGGTTGAAACGATGCACCTTTAGAATGTTTCAGAATCACCCTCCCTTCTGGTGGAGATGGCAGTGGATGCCAATGAGGCCTTCCAACTTAATGTTAAGCAATCCAGTGGGGCTTCAGCGGAATGTTCTGCTGCAACAGGACCTTCCGGCCTGAGACATGCTCCTGGTAGACGTACTCCTTACTTTTTTGGGAATAATACGGAAGAGAAAATAGAATCGAAAGAGATGGTTGAGTCAATCTCTCTTTAAAGGCAGGTACGGACCGAGCATGGGGGATCCGCTAGATTGGTTCCCCTATGGAGATCAACTCGGTTAGTAGAATCAACAATTGAAGAAGGAGAGGCTGCCGAAGAAGAGACTACTGAGAGTGAAAGGGTCAGAGATGAGCGAAAAGGGCCGATCCCCTCGGTCTTGACAGATGCGGATCTGGATAGGATCAGAGTCGAGTATCATATTCCTGACTCAGTAATTTTTTAACTTCCGCTCCCAAATGAATTGCCCGACCATCCTCCTCCTGGGATGGTCACAATTTTTCAAGTTACCTTGCAATGTGGCCTTCGTCTGCCCTTGCAACCTATCACTCGAGATTTTCTCTCCTGACTCCTAATTGCTCCCGATCAGTTAGTTCCGAACAGATGGAAGAACTTGTTCGAATGTGCGGTGTTGTGGGCTGAGACTGAACAACCCTTGTTGTCCATAGACGAGTTCATTTTTCTGTACCATGTACGGCCGCACGCTTCACATCTGGGTTGGTACTTTTTGAGCGCTTCATGAAACAAGGGCGGCTCTTTAATAATCGACCCTCCTACTTCTAATGAGCATTGGAAAGAGAAGTGGTTCTGGGTCTGCGGCTGCTGGGAGACTACCGAGCTTGGGCCCTTCGAGCCTCTCATTCCTCATCGGGCCTTCTCTAAAGCAGGTGACTCGGCATGATCTTTTGTCTATCTTTTCATTCTATAATCCTTCTAAGTCTGACCATGCTCATTCTGTAGTGATTCCTAAGAAGAAATCGAAGCTAAGAGAAAACGACTTAGCTCAGATCAAGGATTTTTAGAAGATAAGTCCCGAAGATCGGTTTGAAAAGTCTCTCTTACAACCTGAGCATCTTCTTCTTTCAGGCTTAGATTCATCCGTGATAGGTACCTTCGAGTTACTCTAGTCTCATTATTCATTCTTCTTGGATTTCTCTGATCTTACTTTGTCTGACGAAGAGATGGCTAAAGCTCGTCCTCTCCTGAAGCCAACATCCAAGCTGAAGGCACCTCCTAGATCAGTGCTTATGTCAGAGCCTCGTCCTTCAAAGAGGGTGAAAACCATTCCTTCGGCCACAGGGCCACCTATTCCTACTTCTTTCGCTCCGTTTGTCCTGGCCATCGTCGTTCTCTCTGACCCCGAAGAGAGGGCAGATGTTGGCACTCTTCCTGTCGAGTCCCGGGCGACTCCCGAGCCAGGACCTGTTGCAAAGCAGGTCTCGGGATCAAGACGAAGGGAAGAGCAGAGGGGTGAGACTTCAAGGGGGGGTCAGACCCATGGGACCAATCATTCTTCCAAAGTACTGTGATGAATATAGTCCCATGGGCTATCTCTTGTGGGAGCGAGAAAGAGTTCGGCTCTCTCTTCGAAGCTCCCGGGAGTCGGGTACTTGCTCATGCAGCGAAGATTCTGCTTGAGGTGAAACTCGAACTTATGTCTCGGATTTTCATCTTTTATATCGCTATCCTGACTTGTCTTTTCTTTTCATTCAGCTTGCTCCTTGTCTGTTAAAAGCTAGCGGAGATCCGTCCGAGGCTGAAAAAGCTCAAAGGGCAGTGGTGGAGGTCGAAGCGGCTCCAAAACGAGTAGCAGAGGCGGAAGCTCAACTAGATATCACCTCGGGTCAGGTCAGTCGATTAACTGGCAAATTGAGCATCGCTATAAAGGCTGCTGAAGACGGTAAGGCTGAGTGCGCTCGGATGACTCTTCTGTTGAAAAGAGCTCAGGACGAGAGTCTGCGGCATTGGATTACTCGTGAAGAGTCCGAGGGAAAGCTGACTCGGCTTAAAACTGAAACAAGAGGAGTGCTCGAGATGGCCAGGAAAGAGGCTCGGGAGAAGGCCATAAAAGACTTTCTCGAGTCTCCGAAGTTTGAGGATGAGAGGGACCGCTTATATCAGAGTGAGTATTCTGCTTGCATTCAAGTGATGAAGCAGTATTTTTCCAACCTTGATCTCTCAAGATTTGAAGAAGGCCCTCCCGAGGATCCGGTGGAACCTGCTGAGACTCCTGCTCCAGAGGTCGCTCCGAGTGATGCCTGATGAGTCCTGATGCTTGGTCTTTTGGTACCATCATTGGCTCCATTTTTGGCACTCACGCCAGCATTGTCTCGGCACTATCATCGGCTTCATTTTTGACACTTACGCCAGCATCGGTCTAACCTGGGGGCAGTTTTTATCGAAGAAAAAATTTACTCGTTATGTTCGATCTTTCTTTTGCTTATAACCCTTTCCTGATCTAGTTTATATAATGTTGAAACAAGATGTAACCCGATGTAACAAGCAGTTTAATAAATGAACTCATTCGATATTCCTTTTATTCATTGAATCAGTTTACATGTTTGTTATCTTTGAGTCTTTTTCGTTGCTTTGCCATACCGACTTTTAAGGGTAATAGATCTTCAGATGTTCGGCATTCCATGGATGAGGCAGCAACTGCCCTGTCAAGTCCTCCAATCGGTATGTCTCTGGCCGAATAGTGCTCAAGACAACATAAGGTTCTTCCCAATTGGGCCCTAATGTTCCTGAGCCGACTTCCTTGGTGTTCAGAAAAGATTTCCGGAGAACCATGTCTTCGACTCGAAAACGCCTAACCTTGACTTGGACTTTATAAAATCGAGCCACTTGTTATTGTCGAGTCATCATACGTAGTCGAGCTTTTTTCCTTTACTCATCCACAAGATTAAGTCTGAGTGCTAGGAGTTCTTCATTTTTCTCCTCATTGAACGAGCTGACTGGGGCCGAAGGCATCCCGATATTAACTGGTGTGATGGCCTCAGCGCCATAAGCAAGGGAGAAAGGAGTTTCTCTTGTGGCGGTTCGGGCTGTAGTTTGGTAAGCCCACAATATCTTCGGGAGTTCCTCAGCCCATGCTCTTTCGCTTGGTCTAGCTTGGTTTGAAGATGCTGCTTAATGATCTTGTTGACTGCTTTAACTTGCCCATTCATCTGAGGATGGTGTGGTGAGGAATACACATTCCTTATTCCGAAATTGTCACACATCTCGCGATAACTCCTGTTGTCGAACTGCTTCCCATTGTCGGTTACAATAGTCCGAGGTATGCCGAACTGACAGATGATGTTTTTTCATATGAAGTTAGTGATATTCTATTTGGTTATTTTCCCCAACGGCTCTGCCTCGGTCCACTTTGTGAAGTAATCACAACTGTGAACTTAGTTTGACCCTTCCCCATAGGGAGAGGTCCAATGATGTCGACTCCCTATTGCGCAAAAGGCTAAGGACCGGTCATGAGTGTCAACTCTTCGGGAGGTTGTCTCGAAATGACTGTGAATCGCTGACATTTATCACGTCGCTGGACGAATTTACAAGCGGTCCGAACGAATGATTCCGGTAAATTCCTTCGTGGATCTCCTATAATACATAGTCGGCTTCGCTGAGGTTAAGACACCGTAATGACGGAGCGTAGTAACCCTTTTTTATATAGCGTTCCATTGAGTATTGTATAACGGGAAGCTCGGATCTTCAGTCGCCGAGCCTCAGCACGGTCTTTAGGTAATTCTCCACTGTCGAGGTATCGGACGATTGGGTCAAATCAAGTAGGTCCCGAATCAATGGCGAGTATGGTCGAATTATCTGCTTCTGAGATACTCGGTTTAATAACGTACTCAATCGAGACAGACCTGGGTATGTCGTCTTCATCAGCAGAGACGAGCTTCACTAGTAGGTCGGCTTTGACATTTTCTATCCGAGGAATCCGAGTGACGATATAATGCTGAAAGCCGCTAATAAGTTTTTTAGCTTTCTCCATAGACGCTTTCAACTGTTCTTTTCGTGTTTAATATACACTAGTGACTTGATTGACAACTAACTGAGAATCGTTGAAAACATCGAGATACGTCACACCTAGACTGGCCGAGAGTCGGAGGCCGAGTAAAAGTGCTTCATATTCTGTTGTATTATTCGAGGCTTGAAATTCAAGTCTTAAGGCATATTACATGTAGGTTTGATCGAGAGTTTTCAATACCACTCCTGCCCCACTTGCCTTAGAGTTGGAGGAGCCATCGATAAAAAGCTTCCAAGGGGTGGGTTCGGCGCTGACTCGGGTACGACAATCATTGATTTGTGAACCGGGTCGGTCAGACTTGTGTCGATGTGAGCCGTAACTTCAGCAATAAAATCTGCTACGGCCTGACTTTTGATTATCACCATCGACTTATATTGAATGTCAAACTCGCTAAGTTCAATCGCCCATTTTGTAAGTTGGCCGGATGCTTCTGGTTTCTGTAGAATCTATCGTAGCGGAAGGTCAGTCATAATGACAATGGTATGGGCTTGGAAATATGGCCGTAGTCGGCGCGAGGAGACGACTAAGACCAGGGCCACTTTTTCCAAGAGTGGATACCTCGTTTCTGCTGGTAAAAGTGCCTTGCTGACATAGTAAACCAATGATTGTTTCCCTTCATGCTCCCATATCAAAGCTGAGCTAACCGCTGCCTCGGATACCACAAGGTATAGCAAAGGAGATTCTCCTGGTTCGGGCTTTGATAAGAGAGGTGGAGAACTGAGGTACGACTTCATTTCCTAGAACGTAGCTCCACATTCTTCTGTCCAATCCAATGTTTGTCGTCCCTTCAACTGTTTGAAGAATGAGAGACATTTATCAGTGGCTCGAGATAGGACGCGATTAAGTGCTGCAACCCATCCAGTCAATCTTTGTACGTCTTTAATAGTCTTTGAAGATTCCATATCAAGTAGCGCTTTGATCTTCTCTGGGTTCGCCTCGATTCCTCTTTGGCTGATTAAGAATCTCAGGAATTTTCCTGAGCTCACGTCAAAGGCACACTTGCTCAGGTTCAACTTCATATAAAACTTGTGCAAGGTCAGGAACATTTCTTCCAGGTCGGTTATATGGTCGGCCGCGTGTATACTTTTAACAAGCATGTCATCTATGTATACTTCTATGGTTTGACCGATTAACCGAGCAAAGATTCTGTTCACTAATCTCTGGTAAGTTGCTCCAGCATTTTTCAAACCAAAAGGCATCACTCGGTAACAATAAAGACCTTTGTCCGTGACAAAGGTAGTTTTTAATTTATCGGATTCATTCATTACAATTTGATTATATCCTGAATATGCGTCCATAAAACTAAGTAACTCGTGCCCCGCAGTACTATCAACCAACTGATCCATCCTCGGTAGAAGAAAGTTGTCCTTCGGGCAGGCTTTGTTTAGGTCGGTATAGTCAATACAGACCCGCCACTTCCCGTTGACTTTCTTCATAAGTACGACATTAGCTACCCATTCCGGATAGTATATCTCTTCTATGAAGTTTGCCTCGAACAGCTTGCTGACTTCTTCCTCAATAATGGAGTACCTTTTTAGACTGAGAGGACGTCGCTTCTGTAGGACATGTCGATATGTCAGATCGATATTAAGTCGGTGAGTGATTATTGAAGGGTTGATCCCCAACATGTCTTCATGACTCCATGCAAATATGTCGACGTATCGCCGGAGCAGAGATATTAGACGGTCCTTTAATGACGATTGCAGAGAGGAGCCAATTTGTATCATTTTTTATATATCGGTTCCAACCAAGGGTACTGAAATGAGATCTTCGACTGACTGTCCTCGCTCGTGAGTCTCAACTCGAGGATCCAGTGATTCGATCGTCGATATCTCAGCTTGAGCTTTTTCGGCAGGTACCTTCACGGCGGTTGCGTAACATCATCTCGTATCTTGCTGATCTCCTTTGACAACCCCGATGCCCGACTCAGTTGAAAATTTCATGGAGAGGTGATATGTAGATACTACGAACTAGAGTAAACTCAATGAAGGTCGACCGTGTATAACATTGTAGACAGACAATTAATCAACTACTATGAAGTCGACCATTATAGTCGTCTGGTGTGGAGGATTCCCGGCAGTGAGCGGCAGTGAGATGATTCCTTCCGGGAGTATTTGCCCTCCTGAGAATCCGATCAATGGAGTACGAACCGGTCGTAGTCCCGATCGTTCCACTCCCATTTTATTAAACGCCTGGGTAAACAGCACATCAGCTGATGATCCTGTGTCGACTAATATACGAAATACTTTTCGGTTAGCGATCATCAGAGTGACAACTAGGGCATCATCATGAAGATGATGGATGCCTCGAGTATCTTCATCGGTGAACGTGACACAATACTTCTCTTTCTTTATTTCCTTTGAAGGCCGAGCGATGATTAGGATTTTTGACCGGGGTTGACTTATACTCCTGGCATGATTCTTTCGGGCATTATTCGAATCACCTCCGCCTTGGGGACCACCGACGATAGTTTGGATTTCCTCTGTTGATCGGTTGTCAACTGGGCGGATCTCTGATGCTCCAGCCTTTTTGACGTGCTCTGCGAGTTGGCCTTCACGGATGAGTCGCTCAATCTCTTCTTTCAAATGAATACAGTCACTCGTGTTATGCCCCTTATTACGATGATAGTGGCAGTACTTGTCTTTGTTTCGTCGGTTAGGATTGGTCCTAAGCTTGCCTGGCCAATTAACGAATCCCTCACCCTTGATCTCCATTAACACTTGTTCCTGCGATTTGTTGAGTGGAGTATAAGTGGAAAACTTTCTATCCGGACGTTTGCTTGATTTTCGTTCGTAACGATTTCGGTCGTCCTTACGCTTCTTTCCCCCGGCCGAGTCAACTTCTTTCATGGCTGACTCTTTAGCCGAGGTTTTTGTGTTTTGGGCAGATTCTCGTTAGGTTCTTGTTTCCTCGGCATCAACATATTTGTCGGACTGAGCCATAAACTCGGCCAGTGTTATTGGTGGATTTTTATCTAATGATGCCAAGAAGGGCTTGTCTCTCACACTTTGCATAAGCGAATTGAGTGTTGTTTCTTTCGAATGTTTCCAAACCTGCAATGATTCGAAGTTGAAACGCTTAATGTAGTCTTTTAATAACTCTCCCTCCTGAATTATATTGTTCAGATGGGCAGGAGGTTTTAACTTCTTCTTTCCACCAATGAAGTTGGTGAGGAAGGCCTTGCTGAGTTCGGCGAACGAACTGATCGACTTTGACTTTAACTGTTAAACCAAAGCCGAGCAACATCTGCTAAGGTAAGAGAAAAAGCCCGACACATGACGGCTTCCGAAGCATCATGCAATTCCATGTATGTCTGAAAACATTCGATATGCTCTGTTGGGTCGGTTTTGCCAGTGAAAGGTGTAATTTGCTGTAGATGAAACCTTTTTGATAATCGAGCCTGCATTACCTCATCCGTAAAAGGAGATGTTTTTGCTTCGAGCTAGGTTTGTCGTATATCTCGACCCTGTTTCATATCCGTCATCTCCTCCCTTACCTCTTTCTTGAAGTCTTGGAGTTCAGCTTTCCATGGTTCGTCACTCTTCACCACCCCTCATCCAGAAGTCGGTTACGCCTCCTCCGATCTATCTCATGTTCGAGGTCAGTGGGGGGAAACACGGCGGTTGCTGAATGAGTCAGCGGTGGTTCGATCGGACCATGGGGTTGACTCGACTGAGGGAGGGATCGCGGATCAGTGGGTTGAGGATCAACCACTTGATATGGGGCATTTACCGCTTGACTTTGATGAAACTGTTGCATTTGCTGATGGTGCATTTGTTCCAACATTCGCTTCATAACAGCTACGTCAGCTCTGAGCTCTTTAACTTTCCAATCCAACCGTTCGTTCTCTTGATTTCTCTGAGCGTTAGCTGTCACGAAATCGACGAGACGAGGGACGGGAACTTGGTTGCCGGGTTAATTCTGAGCCCCCTGGATTGCACTAGCTGCGCTTGTCCCCGCTTGTCCAGGGTCGGCTCCGACGACGACAGCGTCACTTGGTTCTTCATTGCCCGTTTTTCTTATAGTTCTCGCCATTAAAGATGATTTACACGGCCCTTTGGGTAGAATGCGAAAAAATAACTTTTTGTATCGTTTCCCACAGACGGCGCCAAATTGTTGATGCAAAAAACTGGATCTACCTCTTCCCAAGCTTCTTTCCTGAAACACAGAGAATAAAGAACCCTGATTAGAGCCGAGGAACCTTCGATGCTTAAGTCAGTAAGGGTTCAGAAAGAGGAGTTTCAAAGTTCTTTCTTGTGTACCTTTGTTTCCTAGAGAACCTCCTTTATATAAGCACGAAGAGTCTTGGCGTACGGGGATTCTCTCCTGTATTTTCGGGAGATTTGATTTAGTTTCCTATTATTTAGGAATATTTTTCGATCCGGAGTTTTTCGGGGTCGGATCCTCTTACAATACGTAATACGGTATTTAATATTACACCGCATCTTCTTTGCTTGGCTCGGCCTCAATATATATTGCTGTTTCGGTTGTCTTATAAAAGGGGGAGCTTTGTCTACTTTCGGATGAAACAGAGTCAGATTAGTGCTGACGTCTCTTCTTAGTCCGAGGCTGACACTAACTGCTCTTTCACAGGTCAGTTTTATGGTCGGTCAGGTACCTTTTAGCTGTTAGGACCTCACTCGGTCTCTTCAGACGTTGCTGACTCTTTGGCCGAGCCAACTTCATGCGTCTTTCATATTATGCCTATGGATCTTAACTTTTCAACTTCGGTTGGGATTTGAATCACACTGATTCGAGCTAAGTCTCTTATTCGGCATTCTATTATCAGCTTTTTCTATTGCTTCGGACAATGTGAGCAAACTCGTTTCCTTCAGTATCGAGTTTTTGGACTTATCATTTTTCCTTCCCAACAGATTCAATCCAAGTTGATTTGAGCTCGGACAAACTCAAACTTGACTCGAAATTTTTTCGAGCACCAAAAATTAGATCGAAATTTTTTCAAGCTCTAAAAATCAGCTCAACTCAGCTTGAACACAATTTTGAATCGGGTCAAATTGGGCTTTTTCGAGTCTTGAGTCTTGCGTTCAACTCTGGTGAGGACCATCATGGACTGGACCTGCTGAATGGGTGGTCTAAACCTACCTTTTAGATTTTTATTTATTTTTTATATGCTCTTCTCACTATCCTTGTCCTTCATATTCATCAAATGCAGCCTACCATAACAACCAAGCATTAAAAAAAATTAAAAAAGATTGAGCAGGCTGCCCAAAAATTCTGTTTAATTTTTTAATTATCTATTATATTTGTATGTATTTGTTTACACAAGAGCCATGGCCCGCCAAGTGACCTCATAATATTTGTTTGCTTTGCATCTATCTCATTAAAGGCAAAACAAATGAATGAGGTGAATTTCTGACGTACATTACCGACGGTCCACATAACTCACCGTCCCATGAAGTGAGCCATGCATACGGCTCATGTTTTTGTCATGGCGTAAAAGGAACTCGCGAAACGGATCGAGATAAGGATCTAACCCAGGGAGCTTAGGGCCAGAGGAATCCGTTACACCCGGAGCTGCAGGCAACCCGCGTCGAAAGCTGCAAAGCATAATCTGTCTCCATTCCTTACAAACCGCTAGAATCGAACATTAGGGAAGAATCCTTACCTTCTCCTTTAAAAACCCTCTTCGTTTTCTACAAGAACTAGGGTTTCTCTCAAATGGCCGCTCGAATGATCTCCGTTCCATCGTTTTCAACCGCCTTCTAACCATCCAATCCTCGAAAACCGGCGAAGCCGGTTCTCTTTCACTGGTTTGGAATCTCAATCCAGACCGTTCGATCAGTCTATTGCTCGGACACGTTGATTCGCTCCACTCACTGAGCCAGAACCCTCTGGTTCGAAGAAGTCTCAGTGACTGAAGCTCGTCTCATGGAGATCTTCGTATTGGGTGACCGTTTTCCTTATCCATGTAAGTGGTAGACTTATTGCATTTGGTGTGGTATTGGATGTGTTTGCTGAATTTTGATGATTGACCATTTCGTAGTTTTAGCTGTCCATCTGATGGCCAGAAAATGGATTGTTAGGTTGTGTTTGGACGCCGCGCATTTGATATTTTTCATTACATCTGCAGCAGGCGTGCATTTCTGGGGAAAGCTGGCCTTTCACACATTTTTACAAACTAGTAGGAGTTGATGGACTTCATCTGACATGTGCTCATTCATGCCGCATTCTAAAATCCAAACTGTTTATAATAAATATCGTCATCACAGAAATGCACCCTGATGGAATTTCCGGCCGGTCGGATGCCTTGGTGGACCACAGTCTTAGGTTCATCCCAGATGTTGGTGTGCCTTCAACTGGTGCTGATACCACCTATGATGCAACCAAATGGCCACACAAGCTGGTTGATTTAAGATCTGATCAATACTACCATTTAGATTGTCTTGATTGATGATCTGGACCAAATCAACTGTTTGATGATCAATTGGACGGGATCAACGGTCAATTTAAATTGTGGGGCCCATGGAATCAATTATATGGTCACGAATTTCATAACGGCTATTTATTTAATTAGTTTGTAGGATGAGATTAAGTCATGATTTAGTTAATAAAATTTATTTTGTAATTTTGTCGCTTTCTTGCTGGGCTACTTTTGAGGCACCAAACGATGTTGAAGGATATGAAATTGGTCCCGTTTGATAGCCTATTGAGTAAGCTTTCAAACGAGCCCAAGATCATGCAATTCCAGGGCCGTTTGATTTATATAAGGCCCATTAGTAGCGATGGGATTTATGGGCAGCTGGGTCATTTTCTGTTATTAGGGCCTTTGTCCTCGGTTTTAGTTTGTATAAGGCTAAGTTATGTAGGTGTAATGCATTATTATGGTGATTTGAATATAACTTCTTTGGTTTGTTGTTTCTTTATGCATTAAGATGCATTTTAGTGGCGCTCAAGCACACCCTATGGTTTTCCATTAAGCACATGTATTTTCTTGTCTATGACTTAATGCAGGCGCATTTTCACACTGGGCTTAAGTGGGGTCGCTTGTGGGATGCAGGGGCACACTCGGGGTGGGTGCGGCCCATGGGGCAGGTCTCGTGTTCGAGACTTCTCACCAGGGGTGATTAATGAGCATTTCACACCAGGCTCGAGTGTGGTAGCTCGTGGGATGCGGGGACACACTCGGGGTGGGCGGCCCATGTGATTTGGGGCCCATAAAGGGGGTTCGGCCGAGGTCCTAAACCCATAAGATGTGGGGCTTGGGCTATGAGATAAAG
Organism: Magnolia kwangsiensis; assembly: GCA_037074715.1. Classification (NCBI taxonomy): domain Eukaryota; kingdom Viridiplantae; phylum Streptophyta; class Magnoliopsida; order Magnoliales; family Magnoliaceae; genus Magnolia; species Magnolia kwangsiensis. The sequence goes on from CM073576.1 coordinate 22,782,133, forward strand.
GGATTAATTCGCCATACTCTAACAGTTCGAGCTTTTAGAGCAAGTGGTTAATTGTCCTGCATCATGACCCAGCAATAGTGTGGCTTGTGTATGGTTTGGATTGAGAAGTGTTATTTGTCTTTATCTTGAGCATGTGTGGTGATGAGCGGTCCCCTTTGGGTGGTCCACTTCCCATGCTTGGGTTCCGTATGTTTTGGGTTAAGTTTTAGGCCCATAGCCTTAGTTTTGTAAGAGATTATAGTAAGAGGGGCAATTTTATAATTAAACATTATTATTGTTAGTCCTGATATAATAATACAAGGGGTGGGGGCATGAGAGCTCTTTAGTTGCTCTCTCCCTTGCTTTCCTTTTCTCCTATCTCTCTTCTTCTCTTCTCCAATCTTCCCCTACAATTCTACATGGCATTAGAGCATTGTTGATTCGATATCTTTCTCTTTTCACTCTTCATGAGGTCTCTCATTTTCTTTTGAAATTTCTCCTTTTGTCAAGAAGAAACACTAACGCGTTAGGGCAGATATAACCTAGCCATGTTTTCTCATTGTATCACCACCTGGTGGGTAGTGTAATAATGTTCAACAAAGGCGTCTAAAGACCACTTTTATGCTCTACCCACGTGATAGGTTAAAGTGAGTCATCTGTCATCTACAGTTGGATGTACCGTCAGATTTGAAGATAGAAGTTGTGCCTGAAGATTGATGATTCTGATCGAAAGACAAAGCTATACGGATGGAAGCTATAGCTAAAAAGGGTAGGTAATGATCTAGTTGATTACGTTACGCGCGTGTGACATTCAATGCAATTGACTCCTTTTCCCTAGTGTGCATTTGAAGTTCTTCTCCCTGTCAAGATGGATACTAGAAATGAATCAAAGAACAATGTTATGTTTGCACCCAAGTCGATGCATTTCCATATCATATCGACTAAACTAAATGTAATAGATTATTTATTGTAGATGATTGCTCTGGAATGACATGGCTATACTTGATGAAAGACTGTTCTGAGCTATTTACATGTTTTAAAGAATTTCATATGCAAATACAAACTCAATTTGATGCTAAAATGTATTATGAGATCTGGCAATGCTAGGAAATATACGTTAAACCTCTTTCATTCCAAGGGAATATATGTTAAACCTCTTTCATTCCAGTCTTTCCTCCCATGTCATCATTCATCAAATGTCATGTGCACAAGCACCTTAGCAAAATGGAGTTGCAGAGTGTAAGAATCGTCACTTACTTGCTAGAGCCTTGTTAAGTATGAATGTTCCAAAAGGTTTTGGAGTGATGCAGTTTTGACTGCATGTTATTTAATAAATAGGATGCTTTCATTAGTATTAGGTGGGAAATTTCCTTTTTTATCATATATTCTCAATGTCAACCCTTCTATTCCTCATAGGGTTTTTGGTTGTGTGTGCTACGTACATCGATTTGACCATGTTTCTGATAAATTAAAACCCAAAGCAATAAAATTTGTTCTTCTGGGTTGCTCTCATACTCAACGAGGTTATAAGTGTTACAATCCAATCAGCCGTAGGCGGTATGTTTTAGTTGATGCTACCTTTTTTTAAGATTACTCTATATTTTTATGAGGGAGGAAATCTTTGCAACGTGAAGAAGGCTTTATCGCTTTTCCTTTGGTGCCAGACACAACTTTGTCCGTTAAGTAAGTTCCTGGGCAACGTTCAGATCCTCCTCCCCTACAGGTCTACTCCTGACGTTCCAAGAAGGGTGATGAAGAGCATACCAACATGTCCTCTATCAATTGGTACACTCTATATGAAGATCCTTCTCTTGAGTCTTCACCAGTGCTATCCAATGAGGAAGATCTGTCATTTTTGTCCATTCCTCGTTCTTTCTACGAAGCTCTTCATAATGATGATGGAAGCATGTATGGAGAAGAAATGCTTGCTCTTCATCAAAATCAAACTTGGATGTTAGTTGAGTTACGTGCAGGGAAACGTGCAATAATGTAGGGTGCAGATGTGTATATATTGTCAAGTTCAATCCTGGTGGATCATTTAAAGGCTCGACAGGTTGCAAAAGGATACACTCGGATGACTACTTTGAGACATTTTTCTTCTGTGGCTAAGCTTCATTTTGTTCATGTGGTGATCTCCGTTGCTGCCAATTTAGACTGGCCTCTACATCAACTTGATTGAAGAATGTGTTTCTTCATGGTGATTTACTTGAAGAGGTGTATCTGGAGCAATCGCTTTGCTTTGTTGCGCATGGGGAGTCTGATAAAGTTTGTCATTTGAAAAAGTGAATTTATGGGTTAAAGCAATCTTCTCATGCGTGGTTTGACAAATTTAGTAATGTGGTACTTCAGTTTGGGATGAAACGTAGTCAGGGAAACCATTCTATTTTTGTTCGTCAAAGCATGATTGACACTATCGGCTTAGTTGTATATGTGGACGATATTATTGTTATTGGTGATGAGAGTATAGGCATCTTTGAGTTAAAGTTCTTGCAGCAACTTGTTTTACATGAAAGATTTAGGTCATCTTCGATACTTTTTGGATATTGAGGTAGTAAGGTAAAATATGGGAATTAACTCGTCATAGAGCAAGTATGTGATGGATTTGTTAGAAGAGACAAGTTTGTTAGGGGCTAAGCCAGTTGAAACTCCCATGGATACTAATGTGAAACTGAGTATAGATGAAGGGGAACTGTCTGATGATACGGGGATATATTGTTGGCTTGTTGGAAAATTGATCTATTTGGCGATTACATGACAAGATATCACTTATCCAATTAGTGCAGCGAGTCAGTTTTTGTAGGCTTCTTGGGTGTCTCATATGGAGGTAGTTCTTCGCATACTTCGATACTTAAAGGGAGCCCCTAGTCGTGGAATTCTTTACAAGCAGAATGGTCATCTTTGAATAGAAGGATATTTTGATGCAGATTGGGTTGGTTTCCTTCTAACAAGCGTTCGACCACATGCTATTATACATTTGTGGGGGTCAACTTGGCTACTTGGAAAAGCAAGAAGCAAAGTGTTGTTAGATTAAGTGCAGAAGCAAAGTACGGGGCTATGACTCTTGGAACATGCAAACCCATATGGTTGAAGATATTAATGTGTGAGCTTGGGTTCGTGGTGGATATACTAATGAGGTTATATTGTGATTAGTGTTTTAAGTATCGACAATATCAATCGTATATCCCACGATATATCTTGTATCCCACCTATGCGATATAAAACCCACAAATAGTAGGATATATCTCACATGTTCGATCTGTTGAGCATTTTCGATTTTTGATCTTTTTTTCCCCCTTGTAAATCATGTTAAATTAGTGTCAAATTGTTACAAATCTATGATTTTTCATGTTTTGTGGAGCTTCGATTTCGATATTTGGAGATGGGCTGAGTTGTAGAAAATTGAAAAAATTGAAAAAATTCCAATTTTTAGCAAATCGGTTGGAATCTATGTCCAAACATAAAATCAAACATGTATTTAACCTGATGTAGTGATTCTTCTTTTGCTTTTGAATGTATTGTGTTTTTACACGTCTTCTTACATTTATAAATTATATGAATAGACTTTGAATATACTTGCATCAATTTAGTTAGGCAACGCATAGATTAGGACCCCATACAACAAAAACTTATTATATGTACTTGGGTTTTTTTTTTTTGTAATGTTTTGATTTATAAGTGTGTATTGATGTCTTTTTTAACAATCACCGAAGTTCCATTGAAAAATTTGACCAATTTCCCAATGTTTCCCCATGTTTCCCCATGTTTCAAACAACAACAATACATTACACGATACAACCAATATATCCCACGTGATAACCGATATGTATCTATATCCTAAGGGTGCGATACGTAATGCGATACCGATATTTCAAACACTGATTATGATAACTAGGCTATATCTCAACATTGCCAACAATCCAATTTATCCTTTGAGAACCAAACACATTAATGTTGATTGTCACTTCATTCCGGGAAAGGTGGCTAACAAGGAAATATGCATGCCATATATAAAGTCATAAGATCCAAGTGACAGATATGTTTATGAAGGCTCTTGGTTGTACTCATCTAGATTGGTTCTTTTTCAAGCTAGGCATTCAGGGTATATATGCTCCAACTTGAGGGAGAGTGTAATTTGTCCTTATCTTGAGCACGTGTGGGCCACGTGATGATGGGTGGTCCCCTTTGGGTGGTTTACTTATGCTTGGGTTTAATATGTTATGGGAAGTATTAGGGTCATAGGCCTTTGTTCTATAAGGGATTATAATGTAGGGGCATTTTCATACTGGGCTCGAGTGGGATCGCTTGTGGGATGCAGGGGCACACTCGAGGTGGGTGCGGCTTACAGAGGAGGTCTCGTGTTCGAGACTCCTCACCAAGGGTGATTAATGCACATTTTACACCAGGCTCGAGTGGGGTAGCCCGTGGGATGCGGGGACACACTCAAGGTGGGCTGCCCATGTGATTTAGGGCCCACGAAGGGGGTTCAGCCGAGGTCCTAACCCATGCGATGTAGGGGCCTGGGCTATGAGATAAAGGGATTAATTCGCCATACTCTAACAGTTCGAGCTTTTAGAGCAAGTGGTTAATTGTCCTGCATCAGATTAAGTAAGAGGCAATTTTGTACTTAAACATAATTATTATTAGCCTTAATCTAATAATACAAGGGGTGAGGGCGTGAGAGCTCTTTAGTTGCTCTCTCCCTCCCTCTCTTTCCTTTTCTTCCATCTTTCTTCTTCTCTTCTGCAATCTTCTCTCTATGATTCTACAAGAAGTATGGATACCATCTGTATAGTTATTGCATCTATGTTTGTGGATCATCATACCTACCGTGCTCATGGATCATCATTCCTTGAACATTATATCTTCTTGATTCATCGACATGCCAACTTTTTTGCCAGAACTAGTACTTAAGAGGGACCATAAATAAAAGGGCACATGTGTAGGTATTATGTAATATGAAAATGGAGGTTTGCTATGCCCTGATTCGTATGGAGCACATAGTTTATCCACATTGAAGCGCATCTACCCATATGGCTAGCATGAGAGATATGAGCTTTATGTCAAGTAGACCAAACTATTTAAACCTTGATATGGAAAAAGTAAAACCAACACAAACAAGGGAAGAAAATACCTTAAGCCGTTGTTGTGAAGAGGAGAAAGCAACAACCCTTAACTGTAAAAGCAACAACACCACACTTGGTTTTGGGAGAGTTTTGTGTAAAATCAACACCACATTTGGTTTTGGGAGGGTTATCAAATTGTGAAAAGGCATAAACAGGGCATGAGTGGTCTCTAAATAAGAATGCATGGCAGATGTGGAGAAGATATGAGCGGTAAGTCTCAATGCGGACAGGGTGGATTTGCGAGGCAGTTGGCCCAATTGGGTTTAGGAATGGTTGGTAGCTCGTGAGGTTGCATCGGATAGGTGTGGTAAAGCTAGTGCGTGCAAGGTTGTGTCAAGTAGGAGCACCAGAGAGCCAACATGGGTAGGGCCGACTGAGGTTGGTGGAGGGTGGTGAGCTGAGGATTGACCAAGTTTGTGTTTACTAGTCTGAACGACGATGTTATTGACAACCAGTGATTGTGTATGCAGTTACAACCAACATCTATAAGGACTTTCTTCTTTTAAGGTAAGCAAGAAGATGAATCACCAACCAAAGAGGCCAAAAGGCAAAAGATTACAAGTTAAAAGAATGAAAGGTAAAAACAAAAAACACGATCCCCAAGAGACAAACAGAGCAAAAAAGAAGGTACAAGCAAGGCATTATGCAACTATATTGGCTAACAAGCTAGCTGATATGATTCTAGTTGTATCAGCTGATACAAGTACAACCTTGCAACAACCAAAAAACTTTTACGGTGGAAAATTCTAAAAAATTAGTGGTAACATTCTAAAAAATGTGAGGATTCCGAACATGCATTCTTTTTGTGTTTTAAGCATATATTTGGTGTAATGGCCCATTTCGTTATAAGAATGTTGTATGTCTGGCAGTGTTAGCTGGACCCGCTGAAAGTCGATCTAATAGACTCCTATCGAACACAAATCAAGCATGATTCAGTGGACTAAGACTCTGTAATAACCCAGAATGGTCCCCTTCACTTTGATTCATCCATTTCTACTCAAATTTTGTGTCTTGATCTTCAAAATTAGTTTATAACGTAGGCCTATATGTAGTTTAAAATTAGTTTATAAGCTTCTTTCATGGTTGAAATAAAAAAAGAAGTGGAAAACAAGAGAATTTGAAAAAAAATTAAATCAAAACGGGCCCTTTATAATTGTATTCGCTTGTAACGACTGTATTAGCCATGTAATGGTGCTGATACGGGCAGGTTTGGTCCCTTTTTCATAATGGGTTGATTCACCCCGTATCACATAACAATGGTGTCCGTTTTTTACCATTTTTTAATACCAAGGGCACAAGCATGTAGGGGTGTACACGAACCGAGCTAGTTCGGTTAGCTCGCTCGACTCAGCCTGAAAAAGCTCGAATCGACTCGACTCGACTCGAAACTGAGTTTGATCCGAGTCGAGCCGTTTTTTACAGCTCGAAAATGAGTTCGAGCCGACCCCAGCTCGACTGGACTCGGATCGACTCGGTGTGTGTGTGTGTGTGTGTGTGTATAAAGCCTAAATCTGAATCCATTTCCTCCCTTTTCAAAATACGCCCGACCCTCTGACCCTCTCTCTAGCCCCTGCTCGTCCTAGACCTACGCCTGACCCTCTCTCCCTGCTCGTCCCAGAGTCCCGACCGCCCCTTTCTCTCTGCTCGGCTGCTCCCTCTATCCCTAGCCCTTGCTTGTCCCAGAATCCTGCCCGGCCGCCCCTCTTAGCAAGGTATTCTCTCTCTCTCTCATCTCCGGCCACCCCTCTTAACTCTCTCATTTCTCTCTCTGCTTGTCCAGTGCTCCTCTCACCTCTCTCTCTCTCTCTCTCTCGTGCTCGAACTCAGTTTGAAAGCTCGAAGCTCAAAACTGGCTCGAACTCGGCTCGAACTGGTCTGCTTGCTGACCGAGCCGAGCTCGAGCTAGAGATGCTGGCTCGGTCACCGAGCCAAGCCGAGTTCGAGCTGGGTGTGCCTGGTGATTGAGCCGAGCCGAGCCGAGGCCAGCTTGACTCGGTTTGGCTCGATGTACGCCCCTACAAGCATGAAAGAAAAGAGAACAAGATAAGAACTACTGAATGTAGTTCCTAATTTCATTGTTGGGAAGCATTTTGAAAGAGGTGCCAACATTCATGTGATTTCTAATGTGAATAAGGTGTTTTATTTATTATTTATTATTATTTTAAAAATTTTAAAATCTCTTTAGATATGTTTAGATGAACGTGAGAGATATTGGAGTACAAATTAGCAGCAAAACACACATTTAGCCGAAAATTCCACTAGGAATAGTTTGGGTTTTGTATAACAATTGGAGTATAGGATATGTATGTACAATATCTTGTTAAGATCTCTACAAATCTCCCACCTCTTCTACACATTTTAGTTATTGTCCATAACAACATTTTCCACAATGTAGTCTTGTATGAGTTACATGGTATTAGAGCCATGATTTAGCCCTGACCATGATCTTCCATCATCTCCTTTTCCCTTGTTTCTCAACTGTCCATCAACGCAAATCCCACCACCAGTTCTATTGCAACCCACCTCTGTCACTATCATCATCATTCATGATGGTTCGTCGATTGTTGACCCATTTTGCTTAAAGTTTTTTATTTGAGACATGGGAAAGAGTAATGCAGGAGGATTTTCACGCCGGGCTCGAGTGGCGTGGCCTGTGGGATGCAGGGGCACACTCGGGGTGGGTGGCCCGTATAACCCATGGATTTGGGGCTCGTGTGAGGCGGGTGATTCGTGTGAAGTGGAATCCATGGATTTAGGGACCCACGAGAGGGCGGAACCCATGAACTTGGGGCCCACGAGAAGGGTTTAGCCGAGGACCTAACCCATGGATTTGGGGCCTAGGCTATGAGATAAAAGGATTAATTCGCCATGCTCTAACAGTTCGAGCTTTTAGAGCAAGTGGTTAATTGTCCTGCATCAAAGAGTTTGAATTAGTGCAAAAGTTGTTTACTATTTTTTTAAATTTACTATTTTGAGAAAGTTTACTATTTCATTGAAGTTATGAATTTAAGTTTAAGACTTGTATTAGTCATAAAGAGGGCTTTCATCAATAATATCAATTTTATTTATTGCTTTAAGAGATTTTCTCTTTTTCTTGTGGATTCAAAGGCTACACTTGAGAAGAAGATGTTGATCTCTTCTCGTTCTCCATCTACCCATTATGTTATTTGGTATTAGTGTGAGGTCTTTCCTTGGATCAATGGCTTCCAGTAATGGACTGGGGACCAATGGTCCTATGAACGGTGCTTTGGGGAATCAAGCATTATCAAAGGCGGAGTTTGAGGTCTTTAAGCAAACATTTCAATGATCAGTGCAAGAGATGAAATCGTTGATTGTTCATTTGATTGCCATGACCATTGAATGGACTCACGGTCAGTCGGTTTATGGTCAAGCAATCATGCCAAACCCATATGCTATAAACCTACGAAGGTGAGGCTAATGCGGGGAACTAGATGCTTTTCAACCAATCAAATATTGATTGAGTGCCTCTTGAGGATGAAGAAGAAAAGTGGGCCTATGCGAATGGAGTGCCTCTTGACAAATCCATCTTTGAATTAGTTGATGAATCCATTGGTGGATCAACTAATGGATTCATGGTTGGATTAGAAAAGGTTCCAATTGAATCGGAACGTTAGTTGACGGATGGATCAACAAAAGGGAATGATGGACAAATATGGATGACTCGGTGGTCAAGGTGATGGACGCTTTCATTACCATGCTGTTAAGCTCTATAAAGATCGTCATCCTTATACCTTCTTAACAACAAGCAAAATGTGTAGATTAAAGGCCAATAGTGAAGATGACAACCATGTGGTCAATGGATGTTGAGTGGCGAATGAGGCTACAAGCAACGCTTAGGCAATCCATGATTACAAATCGATTGTTACAAAAGAGGTGGAGATTGACACATTGGATGCGGAGGAATGCAATAAAATGAAAGGTGAGATTGCTTTTTATAGTGTGTTATTTTATGAAAATATTTTAATCCAATGCGTAGGCCTTCACCATTAATTGTTACGGAAGATAAAGAAGATGCACTGCAAAGGAGGTTCATCGTGATGAGCTACATCATTGCATAGACGAACATTCCTGATGTTCTTGTAATCACCAATTTAGATGTTCTTAACTATGACCATCCATGAGGTTTTGCTTGCTACTACATGGTTGAAGTTTACAATTTCATATCAAAGTTTTTAACAGTTTAAATTCCACTGCAGACATCCTTTAAGAGAGATCATTTTGTGTTGAAGTTAAAACCCTCATTTTCATATAGGATCACCTTGTTGGAATGCCCAATGAATTGCAGCTTCTATCCTGATTCCTAAGAAGCTTGGCCGGAGTAACTTCCTTTTACAGCTAGTTACTTTCTATTTTCCTTTTTGTAATGCTTCTGAATTTTTCTTAACTAGTGCATTTCTAGAACCCTCCTAGCTAACAAGAGGAGCTTGGTTAAGTAGAGAGTGCTACCATAGATGATCTTTGCCCCATTCTTGTAGGGATTCAGAACATAGTGGTTTGTGAAACCCCTGTTCAAACCAGAACTATCCTGGTGGTTTGTGAAACCCCTGTGCAAACCAGCCCTATCCTTTTAGTGAGAAAATGTATACTCAACTGAAAGACTCCCAAGTGTTAGCCAACTTCTTGCAAGTTACAAGAGTTGCTTAGGATCAGTGTTGTCAAAATCCTACGATTTTAGTCGAATCCTAAGCAAAATGATTTGAATCCCAACCTTGAGTCCCTTTTTATACGAATCCTAAGATTCAAATTATACTTGTTCTCTTCTTTTTTTAGCTTCACTTGGCTTTCATTTTATGTTTTTAAATTGGTGGGGGCTTTATGAATCGTTTAGAAAAGGTAAATTATTTTATTTGTACTTTATAAGAGATTAAATGATATATATTCTCTTCAACATTTAATCATGTAGGGTTTTTTTTTTTTTTTTTTTGTGATTTCTTACTTCTTAACTGGTTGAAACAACAAATTGATGTATGACTTGTAATGTTTTTATGGATGGTTATGATCATGTTGATTATATGTATTATGGAATGGTGTTTAGAAATCAAAATATCTTTTTTTGTCGGTCTACAGTATCAAAGGCTGCCTTTTCACTACGATTCTATATTCAAGAAAGGTAACAAGAACATAAATTATTGAAGGACTCTTGTATGTGTTTTAAGGGAAATTTCTTGAAAGAAAGAAAAAAATGGAATAAGAATCCTTTAACACCATGACATGGTATTACTTGGTGCACATTAATGGCAAAAGGAAGATTGGTGGGTTTTTTATTTTTTTATAATAAATAAATCCGAATCCGATTTATATTTTAAAAAAGGAAAATTGGACAAAAATTGTAAGATTTATGATATGCTTTGTGATTCTATACAATTCAACCCCTAAATGATTTGCGATACGATAACGATTTTGACAACATTGCTTAGGACAGACATTGTCTTGAAAGCTATCCTAATGAAATCAAGGATATGTTGCATTTTAACAGATGTGTTGCAGTGTTGCACCCTCTGGGCGTCTGTCTATGCTAGACCTACAAAGTGCTGACTCACAGTACCTAGAATCCACTGGTGACTCAGTGTTCACAAGGTAAACCCAATTAGGAAAAAACGTCATTTCTAACATTTAACGTTAACAGAGTCAGCCACTTGGCTAAAAGTATCCCGCTCTTCTTCTTCTTCTTCTTGAAGGGAGTGGATTAGGTGCGGCCCTGGCCTCACCCAAGAAGTTACAGCCTTTGCTGTGGAGCCCGCCTTGACTTGTGTATTCTATATCCATGCTCTCCATCCGTTTTGCCAGATCATTTTAAGGTATGAGCCCAAAAATGAAGCAGATCCAAATCTCAGGTGGACCATACCATAGGAATCAGCTTCATCCAAAACTTCTGTGGTATGGTCCACCTGAGATTTGGATCCGCTTCACTTTTGAGCTGATGGCTTGGATATAGAATACATACATCAAGGTGGGCCCCACATTAAGGGCCGCACCTAATCCACTCCCCTTCCTAAATGTATGATGAACTCATGCACAAGGCCAAGCACCATACAAGTGGCACATCTGTTCCTCAATCCAAACTGTCTAAATCATGGGAACCGTTGCGGATGTCGCGTGATCCAAAAATGACACTAACATGGGATAATGTCTGATTGGTGGCCATAATGGAGAATTAAAATGAAGTCAATGGTTCAAATTCAACAAACAAATTTCCATTAATTTGAGGTCAGGATCACACAGTCTGACTTTTGGGACTATGCTGCACATATGAAGTGGGGCCCACATTTTGGTCTTTGTGCATGCATGCATGGCCATGTCATACTCTAGGATGCCAATATGTTTCTCTTCTTACAGAGGGCAAATTTTCTCCTTCACCTAACCATTTGATGTGATTCTCGTTTTTATTCATTCGCAGATGAATGGGGATGCTGTTAACCTCCACGTAGAGAGTGAAAGAAAAAGTTGGAATGCACATTGCTTATTACCTTGGAATTCTTTTGAACAATTGCTTAATTCTATTTAAGATTCATGGGGAAGTTTGTAACTTCGGAATTTGCTCTACATTCAAAGGTGCATTTTGCCAATACCACGGAGAGGGTGCTTATGTTGAAACTGGAAGCTCCAATGGAGGCATATACAGACGAGTAAGATGACTCAATGCACAAACCCTTTTTCTCTGTACATGGTAATCACTGATCCCTAGCTGTTTAAATATCATCAGGAAAATCTCACCAAAAATAAACATCAAATATATTTATTTAATTTTATTTTGAATCAATAAATGTTTTTAAAATTAAATATTTATTATCTAATAAATTGTTTAAACTTTTTATTAATTTTTGAGCTAACTTTAATAATTTCGTGATAAAAATGCGATATCTTAATATCTACCAGTATTTTGAAAATCTCTTGATAATATATTCTTTAGTTTATTTTTCTAGAAAACTGTTGCAAGATTTTCAAAATCTGGGATGTGTCACACTGCCAAGGTTAGGCTAGAAGTAGAACACTTGTCAATGAACTGCTAACAGATGCACATAGAGAACACTAGCAAGCACAAGGCAGCAGATCTTTATTGTTGATGGAGATCAGCAGGGAGCAGCGTCCCATTTTCATTCTCACTACATTGTTCACGAAATTGGAAGTGCGATAGTAAAGATGAATTTGTTATTGGGGGACAGTATTCGACGGCCCCGCTGAAAGGCAATCAGTGGGTCCCATGTTCTAACATGATGCTGATTTGGCATTTCAGATGGCAGGGGAAGGTTTGTGAAGAGAGTGTCAGATAAAAAAGGATGACAAGGAGGCATTTGAACTGAGGGCTGTCAAAGGGGCTAACAGCTCTGTTTCAGTGTTATATTTTCTTCTTGTGAAAAGATGAAATTGATTATTGAGGGTGGGAACTGGGAATAGTATGTGTGCTTTGATTTATGAGCACTTGCATTTGGAGATGTGATTCTTGGGCCATATCCATCATCATCATCATTGCTATAATAGTAGGCCTTGTACTATCTTGGGGTGGGCTTACAGATAGCTTGGCAAAGGTCAAAGGAGCGCCTTCCACATCCACTCTCTTCTTCTTCTTGGGCTTGGGACTGCCGACAATGACCTGTCTACTGTTGTAATTTTTATAGATATGTGGTCTTTTTCTTTATGTGGAGGGAGAAAGGGAGAGATGGAGGTGGTCTGCCATGCAAGCAAACATGGGGTAGGCTTGGGTGGGCCCTACTGTAATGTGTATGCGAAATTGACTCCGGCCACATTAGATGCATCAGCCCAATTAGGTAAAAAAAATCAGCCACTTTTATGTTTTTGGGGACCTCACCAGTGGAAACAATGTGCAGGGGATGCCCAGCCTCCAACTGTTTCCTTTGGTGTTGCCCACATAAAACAAGGATGGGCCTAATCACAGTGGCCTGAAGAATAAATTTTTGCAAGGCAGCTGATGGTTGGAGAGGATTTCACATAATTATCATGGTGGGCCAGGTAAAAAATAAAAGGGTGGACGTCCCTCTTCTAATCGCTTCGTTTGGTGTGGTTCACCTGAATCATGAGCCAGGTTAATTTTTAGTCCTTGGACCTAACAATGAATGACACAACTGATGGTTGGAGTGGATTGTACATATGCATTACGGTAAGCCCTATAAAAAAAAATCAAGGGTGGGTGTTCTCCTCCCAATTGCGTCTCTTGGTGTGGCCCGCCTGAATCACGAATCTGTCTGGTTTTTGAGTTCCAGGCTTAGAACTCAGTTATGCACCTGATGGTCAGAGTAGATTTTGGAAACACATCACTGTGGGGCCCACTCAAGCGACCTACCCTTTTGCTGGCATAATAGGTTGCGATGTATGCGTGTGGCGTATATAAATATATAAAATAGAAAATACCTTCATCTTTGGGCGCTGAAATTGACGCCCGCCCTTATTGATAGACACAATAAGGTGGTTGAATCTGCCAATATGAGAGAATTCACTGTTCGTATCTTGTCAGGGCATTCGTTACTTACGTTTTACTTTGAGGGGTGTATGTTTTTTCAATTACATGTATAAGTACAAGTAAATGGTAAATAATTACTTTCGGAGCGTACTCCCGCTCCCATGTGGTCGAGACGTGGAGCGTCGGTAGCCGTCCGATCAAGTAAAACAATCCACGATCGGAAATAAAGCAAAAAAAGAGCACATCTTTTCCTCAACGCAAGCTCTACATTCTTGAATCTCTCTCTCCATCCCAAGCGGTGATGCAAGCTCTCCGTTCCTGTATCTCTCTTTCCATCCCAAGCAGCGACGCAAGTAGCGGACCGCAGTCGCACAGAGACTTCCTCAGGTATCTCTCTCTCTCTCTCAGCTTTTATTGTATATATAATTAAATGGTTGTAGATGGATGGTCTCAATTATTCTTCTTGGTAATCCAAAATTCTTATTGATTTCAATTTTTCAAAAAATTTTCTGATTTTTTTAATTTAAAGAAATTGGCTTGCTGAATTTTTCTTTCTGATCATTGTGGTGGTGGCCATGCATCATTGCCCATTTAGTTTTGGGAGCTGTCCATTTGTTGAATTTTTCTTTCTGATTATTGGACTACTTCTGTAAGTTTAGAAACTTCTAGCTGTCCACGCTTGAAATTTTCATGATTACTCGTGAGAAATTTTAAACTCATCTTTGAAAAAATTAAAACTTGCAAAAAAAATAAGAATGTATAAAATGTAGAGTAAAAAATATGTACATGCGTGACACATTATTGGTCTATTAGTAGTTAATTTGTAAATGCGTGGCGCGTATTGGTTTATTGGTGGGTAATCTGTACATGTGTGCCATTAAATTAGAAGATTCTATCAACGAAAAAAAGTAAATCATAAAATTTCAAACTCATCTTTCAAAGAAAATAAAACTTGAAAAAAAAAGGTAAAATGTAAAGTAAAAAATATGTACATGTGTGACACGTTATTAGTTTATTGGTAGCTAATATGTACACATGTGGTGTGTATTGTTTTATTGATAAGTAATTTGTATATATGTTGCGCGTATTGGTTTATTGGTAGATAATCTGTACATTTGTACCATTAAATTGGAAGATTCTAACCACAAGAAAAAGTAAATCATATTTTCTAACCATAGAAAAAAGAAAAATAGTACATACATCTAGATTTTATACAATGAAAATCCTTGCATGAGTTTTGAGAGCCCCAATTCCCTTGAATTTTTAGAGACTTCTATTTCCTTTGGAGTTTCATGTCTCATAACAATCGAATTGAAAGTCATAATGTTAAAGGATGTTGCTCAGGTAGTTAAAAAAAAATTCTCTTAGTTATGGTTTGATTTAACATGGTTATGTTCTTAATTATTTTCATACCATTAGGAATATATATCCTTACTATTGCATGGTACATTGTTTGGCTTGGAAGTAAGTTGTACATGTTATTATAATTATTTCGGTATTTCTTTTTCTTCATTTATACCTTACATTTTTTATTTCTTTAAATAATTAATAGGATTTGCTTCGGAATTAGAGCTGAGGAAATGGAGTCACGGCTAAATGTGGTTGTAGAGTATTAACATGGACTGCCTATTACTTCATATGGCACCATCGATGCAACATTTGGTAATAAACACAAATCTATATGAATTCATTCTAGAAGCGTCTGAAGAAATTAAACCGATAGTTGTTAAGGTGTTTACTTCTGTAAATGATGCATACAATTTTTGTAATGTTTATGCAAGATGATGTAGATTTAGCATACGAAAAGATTTTACGTAGAACAATATGAAAAAAAGTGAAACAATAATGCAAAGTTTCACATGTTCCAAAAAAGGGCATCGAGATAATAAGTATACAGAAGCAACAGATCATATAAGAAGATTGAGAGGTATGACAAGATGTAATTAAAAGGCAAAGATTGTCATCCGTAAGAAGTGACAACATGAATGGGAAGTGAAGACATTTGTGGAAGAATATAATCATACTGTAATGAGTCCAAATAAGGTTCATTGTCTACGATCGCATTGACATTTTACAGATTCTCATAAGGATATCATGAAAAATACGAGAAAAACAGGTATTAGTCCCTCTAAAGTGGTTTTTTTTTTTTTTGGCAAATGAAGTTGGTGGATATGATAAAATGGATTTTATTGATAAAGATGTTAGGAATACTTTTAAAATTCAAAGATGTGAAAAGCATAAAAAAAATGCTCAAGAGTTACTTATTTACTTTTAAAATAAACACACGAATGATGATGAGTTTACTTATTCGATACAGATTGATAATGAATATAGATTAACATTTTATTTTTGGGCAGATAATATTTCAAAATTAGATTATCAAACTTTCGGTGATGTTGTGTGTTTTGATACGACAGACATGACAAATGAATTTAACATGTCTTTTGGTCCATTTGTTGGAGTTAACCAGCATAAGCAATCTATCTTATTTGATGCGGGGCTTCTATTTGGTGAAACTATTGCAGATTTTTAATTGTTATTTCGAGCATGACTATAAGCTATAGGAGGGAAGCATCCAAAGGCCATAATCATTGATCAAGATCCAGCTATTGCTAGTTATTTCTAGCATGGCTACAAGATATGGGCTTCTGTTTGTAATGAACCTTAAAAAATTGCTAAAATTTCCCCTCTTTTCTCTCATATCTAGAAAAACTGTCCAGTTTTCATTTGGATCTTTGATCTCTGTCACTTAATTAGATCCTAGTTTGATTCTTTGGGTTCCTTGCCGGTTTTTGATGTTGGAATACACATACGAAGGCTGATCAACGAATGGAGTAATTTTTTCTCTGCCCCACCCTTTCTCTCATATCCAGAAAAACTGTTCAGTTTTTATCTGGATCTTTGATCTTTGTCACTCAAGCAGATCTCAGTTTGACTCCTTGGGTTCCTTGCCAGTTTTTTATGTTGGAATACATGCACAAAGGCTAGTCAGTGGATGGAATCCATTTCGTGAGTTTTTTGGTCTGGGCATCTATTGATGTCTACACACGCCTGGAATGAAAAACTTTCCTTGCTAGATATTTCTCTTTGGTGGCTCAATCAGATCTGAACAGTTTCATTTGTGGTATTTTCATTGTTCATTCTTGACATGGTCAAAGTACTATCAATTTATTTAAATTAATAAAAAAATCAAGATTTTTTTTTGGAAATTTGAAATCAATAAGGATTTTGGATTAACCCCTTGGATTAAACAAGAATCAAAATCGAAGAAGGTTCTGATCATCATCAAGATTTTTTTTTTTCAAAAGATTGAGAAGGATATTTGCAACCGTTTGATTATATATGTAGTGAAATCTAAGAGAGAGATACTTGAGGGAGACTGTGTGAGCTTGTGGTCCGCAGGAACGGAGAGCTTGCATCATCGCTTGGGGTGGAGAGAGATGTAGGAATGGAGAGAGAAGGGTTGACGTTGCCACTTGAGGGGGGGAGCAATAGGGAGATGGAGAGGCTCGACCAAAGGGTTGGAGAGAGGGCTGATATAGGGAGAGAGCAACCGGGAGGCATGACTAAAGGGCTGGAAATGAGGAAAAGAGATACTCTTTTTTTTTTTTGTTTTTTTTTTTGTTTTTGTTTTTACACGGCCCAAAATAGCTTTATTTCCGATCGTGGATTGTTTTACTTGATCGGATGGCTACCGCTGCTTCATGTCTTGAGCTCATGGGAGTGGGAGTACGCTCGATATCATAGTACCATTTCCCATATGTGTGGGTGTGTGTGTGTGTGGCCTTTGGATGCTTTTCTCATATAGCTTGTAGCCATGTTTGAAATAAACATTCAAAATCTGCAATAGTTTCACCAAATAAAAGCTTTACATCAAATAAGATAGATTGCTTATGGTGGTTAAGTTTGACAAATGGACCAGAAAACATGTCAAATTCATTTGTCTTGTATGTTGTATTAAAACATACAACATCACCGAAAGTTTGATAATTTATTTTTGAAATATTATTTGTCCAAAAAAAAGATGTTAATCTACATTCATTATCAATCTGGATCGAATAAGTGAACTTATTATCATTCGTGTGCTTATTTTGAAAGTAAAGAAGCAACTCTTGAACATTTTTTCCGTGTTTGTCACGTCTTTGACTTTGAAGAGCATTCCTAGCATCTTCATTAATAAAACTTATTTTATCATATCCACCAACTTCATTTGTAAAAATTAAAAATAAAAATTAACACTTTAGAGGGACTAATACCTACTTTTCTCATATTTTTTATGATATCCGTATGAGAATTTGTTAAATGTCGATGTGATCGTAGACAATGAACCTTATTTGGACTCATTAAAACATGATTATGTTCTTCCACAAATGTCTTCACTTACCATCCATCTTATCCATTCTTGCGGACGATAATATTTTCTTTGCAATTACATCTTGTCATACCTTTCGGTCTTCTCATATTATATGTTGCTTTTGTATACTTATATCTCGATGCCATTCTTTAGAACATATGAAACTTTGTATTATTGTTTCACTTATTTTCATACTGTTATGCGTAGAACCTTCGTAGGTTAAATTCACACCATCTTGCATAAATGTTATAAAAATTGTATGCGGCATCTACGAAAGTAAACACCTTAGCAACTATCGATTTAATTTCTTCAGACGCTTCTGTAATGAATTTATATGGATTCGTGGTTATTCATTTTTTTATGGTATATTTCACGTTCCTCTGAAATGTGATCACCAATTGTTGCATTGATAATGCTACATGAAGTAATAGGCAGTCCATATTGATTCTCCGCACCTACATTTGTCCGTGACTTCATTTCCTCAGCCATAATTTCGAAGTAAACCCCGTAATTATTCAAAGAAATAAAAAACATAAGGGCATAAATGAAGAAAAAGAAATACTAAAATAATTATAATAACATGTACAACTTCTAGGCCAAATAATGTATTATGCATTAGTAAGAATATATATTCTTAATAGTATGAAAATAATTAAGAACATAGCCATGTTAAAGCAAACCATAACTACGAGAATTTTTCTTTAACTATCTGAGCAACATTCTTTAACATTATAAATTTAAATTTGATTGTTATGACATTAAACTCCAGACGGAATGAAAGTTTCTGAAAATTCAAGGAAAATGAGGCTTCCAAAACCCATGTAAGGATTTTCATTGTATAAAATCTGGATGCATGTAGCATTTTTCTTTTTCCCATGGTTATACAATGTGATTTACTTTTTTTCGTGGTTAGAATCTTTCAATTTAATGTCACACATGTACAAATAACTTTCTAATAAATCAATACGTTCGACACATGTACAAATTACCTTCATACATGTACAGATAACTTACCAACAAACCAATACGCGCAACACATGTACAAATTACCTACCAAAAAACCAATATGCTCCACACATGTACAAATTACCTACCAATAAACTAATAACGTGCCACGGATGTACATATTTTTTACTCTACATTTAACCCTTTTTTTTAAAAAAAAGTTTTTCTTTCTTTAAAAGATGAGTTGAAATTTTATGATTTAGTTTTTCTCATGGTTAGAATTTTTCAATTTAATGTCACACATGTTCAAATTACCTACCAATAAACCAATATGCCCCACACATGTACAAATTAACTACTAATAAACTAATAACGTGCCATACATTTACATATTTTTTTTACTTTACATTTAAGTCTCTCTCTCTCTTTTTTTAAAATTTTTTTTTTTTTTTTTTATTTCATTTTATTTCAAGTTTTATTTCTTTTGAAAGATGAGTTTGAAATTTTATGATTTACTTTTTCTCGTGGTTAGAATCTTCCAATTTAATGGCACACACGTACTTATTACCTACCAGTAAACTAATACGTGTTGTACATGTTCAAATTAGCTATTAATAAACTAATAACTTGCCACACATGTACATATTTTTTACTTTACATTTTATAACTTATTATTATTTTTTTTTTGCAAGTTTTAGTTTCTTTGAAAGATGAGTTTGAAATTTCTCATGAGTAATCATGAAAATTTTGAGTGTGGACAGCTAGAAGTTTCTAAGTTTACAGAAGTGGTGTAATGATCAAAAAGAAAAATTTAGTAAGTGGACAGCTCCTAAAACCAAATAGGCAAGAATGCATGACCACCACTACAATGATCATAAAGAAAAATTTAACAAGTTGACGCAGAGATGAACGTGATGAGGTCGATCACAGTCTTCCTCAAGGATAACTACTCCGAACCCACGGAGCTTCTCTGGACTCCTCACAGAGACTTCTCGAATCCACGAGGAAAAAAAGCAGGAAAATAAAAATAAATTCTAATAAATTCGAAATTAATTGATGAATCCTCAAAAACAAGTTTACACCCCTTTAAATAAGGGAACCAAGCAACAGGAAAGAAATCAGACTCAAACTACAACTAAAACTCCTAGAATCCGCAACTTACTATAAATAGTAAACTTACTATTTATAGACGGTCGTGATGTCTACTAGTGCACAAGGTTTTCGGCCAAAAATAGTAAGTGTCCTATTTGGCTTCACCAAACCGTTCTCCTAATTATCCTAAGCACTTTTCATGTTGGACACAACTCCTAAAGCCCAACGGATGAAGAGCTATAAGCAAACTAAAACTTACTATAAATAGTAAAAATGAAATTAAAACGGGGAAACGACCGTCGATCAGGGGGTTTTTCGCAAATCCGGGCTGCGCAACCCGGCGTAGCGGGGTTGGTTGGCTAAAGTAGCTTGTTCTACCCCAAAATCATATATTCTGCGTCGGATAACTCATTCCGGATTGCGAGATACGCCCGATCTAAGGTCTGATGGTCCGGATCACTTATGTTGTCGACCGTGCCTTTTCTGATCCATCTTGGCCATGAAAGTGTCCGCGACCCGCTCTACATCACAAGTCAATATGTTTAAATTAAAAAAATCAAATTTTTTAAAAATTGGAAATCAATAAGAATTTTGGATTACCCTATTTGATTAAATGAGAATCAACATAGAAGAGGGTTCCGATCATAATTAAGAAGAAAAAATTCCAAAAGATTGAGACAGATATCTACAACCGTTTGATTATATATACAATAAAAGAAGAGAGAGAGAGAGAGAGAGAGAGAGAGAGAGAGAGAGAGTTTGTGTGCAACTGCGGTCCACTGCTTGGGATGGAGAGAGATCCAGGAACGGAGAGCTTGCGTCGCCGCTTGGGATGGAGAGAGAGATTCATGAATGGAGAGCTTGTGTTGTCGCTTGGGATGGAGAGAGATATAGGAACGGAGAGGGGTAGAGAGAGGGAGATACGCAAAGAGAAACTGAGAGATAGAAAGGTACGACTGAGGGGCAGATATGAGGAAAAGAACTTTATTTCTAACTGTGGATTGTTTTAGTTGATCGTACGGCTACCGACAATCCATGTCTCAACCTCATGGGAGCGGGAGTATGCTCCATATGAGGTTGAGCTCATGGGAAATTCCCATGAGGTCGAGCTGTGTGGACCCCACCATGATGTGTGTCGAACATCAACACTGTGCATTTGATGGGTCCCCTTTAAATTATGGGATATCCCAAAAATCAGTTGTATACGGCACTCAGCTGGGCTATACCAGCTAAAATCATGCAAAGACATGCCTAAAACATATAAAAGCACTTGGTGGGGCCCACCTGAAATTTGGATGCGTCTGAAACTTGTTTGACCCCTCATCCAAGTGGGACACACATAATGGATGGGCTGGATTTGTGAACCACATCTTGGTGGGCCCAACAAATGATTTTGAATGTTTTAATGGGAGGGTAACCCCTTTCCACTTTTGTATGTGGTGTGGCACACAAAAGTCATGGATTGACTTGATTTTTAAGCCCAGGGCCCACCATGGAATGGTGCATCTTACTGATGGGGTAGATGTTTGACACGCATCACAGTGGGCCCACACATGAGCTCAACTGCAAATAGTAAATAATTACTTTTGGGGGGTGTTTGTTTAAGAGGGAAATAACTTAGTAATTGTGCCCGAAATGCAGTCTCATAAAACATGAAAATTTAAAGGCCTTCGGTGTGGAAACGGATTGGCTACTCCCCCCTCCACCAGCCAATGGCTGGTGGTCGGTGCTCTGTGAGCCCCACCATGATGTATGTGTTTTATCCAAGCTGTCCATCTGTTGTTCTATATCATTTTATAGCATGAGAAAAAATGAGGTATATACCAATCTCAAGTGGACCACATTACAGGAAATAGTATTGAATGAACATTGACCATTACAAACTTTTCGGGGGCTATAAAAGTTTTGGATCAACCTGATCTTACGTTTTCCATTCATCTGGGTCTGTATGACCTAAGCAACGGATTGGATGTCAAATAAAAAGTACAGTGGGCCTTAGGAAGATTTTAATGGTGGATATCCAATCACTATTGTTTTCCTGTGATGTGGTCCACCTGAGATTTATATCCCTCTCATTTTTTGAATTAAGCCCTAAAATGATCTTTAAAAATGGATGAACGGAATGGATGAAACACATACATCATGGTGGGGCCCACAGAGCACCAATCACGGGGCTGGTGGCCTGGTGGCTGGGGGACTAGCCAATCCCTTTCCCTCAACTCATTGTAGGTCATGAGCCCTAAAATGAGGCAGATTGGAAGCTGAAGTGGACCACACCACAGCAAGCAAGGGCATTAATGACATCTGCCATTCAAAATTGAAACCTTTGTAGGGCACACAGGCATGGGTATGTATCATCCAACCCTTTCATAAGGTTGCACTAACATGCACGAAGGATATACACAAATATCAACTTGATCCAAAACCTGTGGCTATTGAGAAGTTTTCAAAGTTAGGCATTCAATTCTCACCATTTCTTATGGCGTGGTCCACTTGAGCTCCAGATTTGCTTCTTTTTTGGGCTTATGCCCCAAAATGAGTTGGCATAATGGATGGACGGCATGGATATGATACAAACGTATGGTGGGTCTCATTATTTTTATACGTGGAAATTGTATGAATTCAACGCTCTCCCGTGAAAAGCTTTCAAACAAGCTCACCATGATGCTGTAATTACATATATAGGTAAATAATTATATCAGTACAGTACATGTGTAAATTAAAAAACAAACATCCCCTTGACGAATGCCGCTGTGTTTTACTTTATGATGGTGTGTTAGTTTGGTGACTACTACATAAAAAAAAAGGCCAAGTTTATATTACACCCTGAACCATAGGGCAAGTGGTAGAGTGAGGTATCTAAGATACAACGTTTCAACACTGAGGTCGCGGCCTCGAATACCCAGTGGCGGTGGCTAACAGTGAAAAAAAATAGATATGCAAGTTTATGAATTTTCCTATTTATTCCTTGAATCCTAATGGAAGGCCTCTCTTGATATTATCATGAGCAAAAAGAAGAATCTATCTCCCGTGGATATGGGAGCATCTTGAAATGCTAGCTCAGACCTCCCGATCTACCCCAAAGGAGTCTACTGATTAATCTGTAGAACCCCTGGGTATGGGGACTGACCGAGCAAATCAAAAGTGAAGGAGAATTCAGTTCATTCATCCTTTCAGTTTTCCCTATGTATTTATCATGGATTCCAAAGCCCATTTTTCAGCTGGCTGCTAGTTGTAGCGCACTATTCTACTAGCATAGCAAGTCAGGCATAACTCCTATGAATAGTTGTATGGTCATCTATAGACCCAGCAAATCAACCACAGTTTCAACTCTTGGAGGTTAAGTCAAAACAAAAGAAGCCACCATAAAACAGAAAGAACATTATATTGATATTGTGGCTAACGTGCACCTGTGTTCTTTTTCCATAAAGCATACTACTGGCTCTACACAGTGTAGGCTTTCCCAGTGTAGGCCAACGAGGCCTGGCCCTGGCGCATGTAGGGAGATGGTTGTTTCTAGTGTAGGATGTGGATTACACACTGATGCTGCTAGCAGCGAGGTGCATATTGGACAATGATCCGAAGGCCCCATCATGATATATGCATTTTATTCATGCTTTTTATTTATTGGACAATGCTCTGAAGCCCCATCATGAAATATATGCTTTATTCATGCTGTTTATTTATTTTTTTAAAATCATTTTAGTGCTAGCATTACAATGAGACATCCAAATCTCAAGTGAACCAAATCACAGGAAAACATTAGTGATTGAATGACCATCATTAAAAACTTTGTATTACCTAATATCATGTTTATTTGCCATCCAACCCATCAATTAGGTCACACAGACTAGGATGAAGGGAAAACACAAATACCCGCTTCATCCAAAACTTTTGTGACACCAAGAAGTTTTTAATGGCGGGTCTTGTTTCATGTGGTGTGGTCCACATGAGATTTAGATCTGCCTTATTGTTAGGTTCATGTCCTAAAATCAAATGTTAAAATGGATGACTGGCGTGAATAAAACATATACATCATGGTGGGCCCACAGAGCACTGTCCAGTGTCAGTAGGCAATCTACACCCTTTATTGTATATGTATTACGGAAAATGCAAATGGTAGGACGTTTTTTATGTTCCTACTGCAAAAACTGCCCAAAAGTGAGAATACAATAAAAACCACCTGAAAGTGAGACTGGTTATCAACCTGCATGGTGAGGATTGGACAACAATAAATAACACATTTGGACTTGTTTGGATAACGAATTATGATTGTAATGAATTATAAAAATATAATGATTATAAATTATAATACCCATCTCTAGGTCAATAGGTAACTCGATTGAGACTTTTATATTTGGATAGACATAGTAAAAGTGACACTTTTATATTTCTCAAATATCAAGTCAACAGGAAAATTACCTTGATTCTTATATTTGAATAGAAGATTTCTATTGTAATCTATTGTAAATTTATAATGATTACAAATTCTTTTATCTATTGCACATTGCATCTGCGTTTGATCATCAAATTACATGTGTGAGAAAACATCTACCTCGAAGCAATTCCTCATATCCAACAGCAATGGAAGGTGAAAGCTTGAATGTTAGATCTTTCGGGATGCATTTTATGTCACCGAGAGAGGGTTACACTGTTTTCACTGGCGTAAGAAGAGGTATAAAGGAACACTGTTCTTGAAACATGATTCACACTGTAAGTTATGTGGCAGAGATGGAACCCGACTTCACTCTCGTACTTGATCTCTTTGCAATTTATAAACTGGTGTTTGAAAGTCTAATTTCTGATCATGAGTCCTTGAAAGCCACTATGGTTATCAAACTGCAGGAGAAACTGCTCATGCAGTTGGAAAACTATGAGAGCAATGGGTA